>CM053154.1:45830000-47080000 GCA_028571685.1 Heterohyrax brucei | reverse complement strand
CCAGGACCCAAGCCAAGGTATTTTCAATAGCCTTATATGCATAAGAAAGACGGACAACGACTAAGGCCAAAGAACATATGGATGTCTTTGAATTAGGGTGCTGCTGAAGAACACTGAACATACCATGGACTGCCAGAAAAGTTAACAAATCAGTTTTAGAAGTACAGCCGTAATGCTCCCTAGAAGTGACGATGGTGAGACTTCCTCTCACGTACTTTGGACATGTTATCAGGAGGGATGTCCCTAGAGACGGACATCATGCTTGGTAAGCTAAAGGGTCAGTGAACGAGAGGCAGAACGTCAACAAATGGACTGACATGGGCTGCAACAGCAGGCTCAGACACAGCAATGACCGTGAAGGTGGTGCAGGGCAGTGCCGTGTTTCATTTTGCGGGACATGAGGCTGCTGTGACTGGACTCAATGGCACCTAACATCGACCTTCAGTTAAGGATCCACTGTAGTTGTCTTCAGTCCCCATACTCGGACAAAACTTAACCTTTGGTTTCAATCTGGAAGGCCAAATCCTTTCTTCAAATGTCTGTGATATCCTTCAACTAGTGTGAAATCAGTGATTGCATCACTATGCAGGTTACCACAACAGCAGCGTGACATCAGTGATATGAACAGGGCACGTTATTCAAATACTTACTGTTAATATTCAAAAATTCATTTTCAAAAGTTGGTATGCGTTCTAGATGTATCCTAAAATAAAATCTTCTTTAGCCAAAGGCATACTGTATAACAACATCTAAGGGATTTTGCCATGAACTTATACAAGACATGCTAACAGGACAGAATGGTTGGCTATTAGATATCTTGGAGGAGTGCTTGAATAGGAAAGTTCTAACACTGTACTTTGCAGATAACAGTATCACAATGCCTACTACTAACAATATCAAAGAGCACGCTGCCTAACAACCAAGGCTTGCACAAAAAAACAGTTCACTTACTGGAAACTGGTGTGCCTTGAGAGAGCAAACATTTCTCATACATTACTTCTGTAAAGATTTTTCTGTCATTCTTCTTTAGGGAAGATGCTGAAATCGGTGTGCAGGCATTGAAAGCTGAGATGCAGATGCAGATACCGAAAACAGCTTCATTATCTTGAAAGCCAATTACACCACTCCACTGCCACAGTTCTAGAGCCAGGCTGAAAGGATGCCTTTTTCTCTCAACCGGCTGTGTGAAGGAGCAAGTACATGCAAAAACATCAGAGAAAATTTTATATACAGGAAACAATATTACTTCTGCCTTTGAGATTCCCTGAATACGGTCACCATCACGCAGTGTACAAAGTTGAGGTGAGGGACAACTTCAACAAAACAGCATCACTGTCATCAACAATGAAAGACGAGATGAGTCAATTATTTGACAAAGGTTAAGAAGATGGAGACAAACTATTGAAACAACAAAAGCCTTGTTCCGCAACTTCAGCTGAAAATCATCACTGACAAAGTACCACGCATGTTCAGTATACTGTTCATACATGCTAAGAAATTAGTTCCCATACCAGAATGCCAAGCTATATTACCATTTTATTAATAAAACTATGGTACTTTTTATAAAATTTCAGATTTATACTTGTACCCCTAAGTCCATTCTTGCTTGTTGCCATCAAGTCAATTCTCACTCATAGCAACCCTGAGTACAACTAACCCCATAGCATTTCCAAGGAGACACTGGTGTATTCAATTTGCTGACCTTTGGTTAGCAGCCAAATGCTTAACCTTTGTACCACCAGGGCCCTGAGTCCATTCTAGGATGATGATAGTTGGCTTTGGAAATAATATCCCTTTTATCAAGGTCATGGAAGCTCCACAGACACATCCAGATTCCCTGAGGGACCAAATTAATGGGCTGAGGGCTGTGGTGACTAACGTCTCAGGGAGCATCTGTGTCAACTGGCATGACATAGTTTATAAAGAAAATGCTCTACAACCTACTTTAGTGAGTAGTGTCAGGAGTCTTAAAAGCTCCACTGGTCTCGCCTCACTGGGAACAAGGGATGATGAAGAAAACCAAAGGCACAGATGAAAGATTAGTCAAAACGACCAATGGACCACAACTACCACAGTTTCCGCAGACTGAGTCCAGCACAGATAGATGGTGTCTGCCTACCAACAACGGCTATGACAAGGTTGACAAAAGAGGCTCCCAGAGAGAGTTGGAGAAAAATGTAGAACACAATTCTAACTCACAAAAAGAAATTAAAACAAAAAAAACAAACTTACAGGTCTGACAGAAACTGGATAAACCCTAAGAAGGTGGCTCCCCACATCCATTTAGCTCAGTAAGGAAGTCACCAATGGGGTTCACACCCACCAACCAAAGACTAGACAGGCCCATAACACAAAATGAAACTAAACAGGCATAAAATTCCAGGGGCAATGACTAGAAAAGGGAACAGGAAAGCTAGCTGCAGGGAACCCAAGGCCAATAAAGGGGGCATGTTTACACATTGCAGGGTTAGAAAACGTCAGAAAACAATATATGTACTAACTGTTTAATCAGAAGCTAGTTTGTTCTCTAAACTTTCATTTGAAGCACAATTTAACATTCCATCTTTCAGCACTGAGTCAAAATCTATCCAGAAAAAAACACTGGAAGAATATACAGTACACCAAAATGGTAACAGTGGTTATCCATGGTTAACAGCATTATGAATGCTCTTCTTTCTGCTTACGCTTTTTTCTAAATGGAGGAGGAGAAAGAGAAGCTGTAGGAGCAAGAAGGAAAAGCAGAAGGGGAAAAAGAGGAGAAAGAAGACAAAGAAGGAGGCAGAGTCAAGATGGCGGACTAAGCACACATCTCCTTATATCCCTCTGGAAGCCAAGACCTGAATTGATAATCAAATGGAGCCTTCTGATCACCTAATCACCCAGGACACGGCACAGGGCTGTTAATTTGGACTTCATACCACTGAGCAGAAAACCTCCTCTCTTTTGCTGACTCCCACTCCTGGCTAGCCCTGGCTCTCACAGACTGAAAGTAAACATGCTATTTTGACTCTTCTTCTCTGTCTTAGCCAGCGGGCAGAGCTGGGTCTTGCCTAGCACCTAGACTCAGATGTGCTGCTGGGGGGATAGGCAGGTGAAATTTCCATATTTTGAGAGCCAGGCTTAGGACTCTGTTAATCTAGCCACTTTGGGCCGATCTTTTTAATCTCTGCCACAGCACGGTTGTACGGATTCGCGCTGCCAGTGTGCGGGACACCATGTTGGGTATGGAGATTTTAGCGGGACCTAATTCCTAGCCTGGGAGCCAGCACCTGCAAACAGAACAGCGCTTCTCCAACAGAGAAGCAATAATTTACACAGTGCAGCCTACAGTGGGGGCCCTACAACAAAAGCAGAGGAATCACTACCTCTCAGCAACTTTAGCCACACTATCTGCTGCCTGTGTGAAGGGTGCCATCTTGGATCCGGTGGCCGCAGCTGGACCTAATTCATAGCTTGGGAGCCAGAGACTGCCCACAGGAGAATGTTTCTCTACCAGAAAAGCAGTACTCTACACAGTGTCACCTAAGGTTGGTCCCTGTCAGCAGAAGCCAACAGGGCAGTAGCATTGCTGTATTCTGAACTACTTTGCATCGCCTAGGATTGGATATAGAAGCGCTTACTTTGCCAGTTGGGAAGAGGGATCTCTACACCTCAAAACCTGACTGACTTGGGAAGTGGTCAGATACCTTTTGCTTTACATTTGAAGACAGCCTAGAGAAACATCTGCAGTCCATCCTCACAGTATCTCTTCCAGCCTCTACTTACTTACATGGGACCCAAAAAGCAACAGACACTTGTGGTATAGAAGAAATCACCCATGACTTCAGAAGACTCCCAAACAAAGCAACCAGGCAGTTTTCTAGATGAAGAAACTTTTATGAAAGCATCAGAAAGTGAATACAAAATGATTATATACAGATCCCGTCTAGACCTTATACAAAATGCAGCAGAACAAAAGGAGAAATTAAATAAGCTGTTGGATCTGATGGAGCACCAGTACTCTGAAATCCAACAGATCTAGAAAAAAATCAAAGACACAGAAACTTCCATGCAAAGCCAAGAAAATAGAATGGAACAAATGGAAAAAAGAATTTCTGACTTGGAAGACAAGCTACTGGCGCCAGTGTCCATGATCAGAAATCAGAAAAAAGAAACAAGAAAAATGAAGGAGCACTAAGAAGCACGTGGGACTCTATTAAGAGGAACAACTTCAATTAATTGGAGTCCCTGAAAAGGGCGAGACATCTGAGAACACAGAGAGTATCGTTGCTGAGCTGTTGAACGAAAACTTCCCAGAAATCATGAAGGAAGAGAATATAGACATCTCAGATGTATATCATACGCCACCCAATAGAGATCTCAAAAGAAAGACTCCAAGACATGTTATAATCACGCTTAACAAAATGAAAATAAGTAGCAACTCTTAAAGGCAGCAAGACTCAAAGCAAAGCTAACATTCGGACAGAAACCCTGTAGGCTCTCATCAGATTTCTCAGCAGAAACCATGCTGGTACGAAGACAGTGGTATGACACATTCAAAGCCTTGACGGAGAAGAACTTCCAACCAAGAATTATATATCCTGCAAAACTATCTTTCAAATACGAAAATTAAATTAAGACATTCCCAGATAAACAGAAACTCAGAGACTTTGTAAAAACCAAACCAAAACTACAAGAAATACTGAAAGAAGTTCTTGGCTCTAGCTTAGAAGAACGAAACCACTAACTTTATATTTTAGAACAACACACTACTGAAAACTCTACTCAGTTAGAGAAGGATCTAAAGTCAATCACACCTTTAATTTGGAAAGAAGCAATCCAGTGATCATCATGAAAACTATGATGCCATCATATTAAAAAGAGGGATGTACTACAATCGTTATAGTCCTTCCAGCTGGAGAGGAAGATGACAAGACTGGTAGTAATTAAAATTGGGTTTATATATAGTTTATTAAGGGGGAATCATAGGGGCAGCTGCAAAGCACAACAAAGATGTGTCACACCATTTCAAGAAATGTAACACAGGAGTCTCAACAACTACAAAACCAGCTCTGAAAAAGGTGAAAAATCAACTCATAAAAAAGTATGTCCCAGAACAGACTAATAAGAACAACAGAAAAAACATCAACACAAAAATAAACATATCACAATGGCAGCACGGAACACATACCTTTCAATAATTACATTGAATGAGAATGGACTGAATGCTCCAGTAAAGACACATCAAGTGACACCTTGGATCAAAAGACATGACCCATCCATATGTTATCTACAAGAAACTCACTTGAGACCTAAAGATAGGAACAAACTGAAAATTAAAGGATGGAAGACTATATATCAAGCTCATATATCAACCTAACAATGAACAAAGAAGAGCACGCGTGGCAATTCTAATCTCAGACAAAATCAATTTTAATGACAAATCCACCACCGTGGACAAAGATGGACACTATTTATTGCTGAAAGGTTCAGTACACAGGCAAGATTTAACTACATTAAATATTTATGCACCTAATATCAAAACAACTAAGTATATCAAAGAAACACTGACTACACTCAAAAAAGAGTTAGATAATTCCACAATAATAGTGGGAGACTTCAACACTCCACTCTGAATACTGGCCAGATCATCTACAAAAAGCTCAGTAAAGATACAGAAGACGTCACTGCCACAATTAACCAACCAAACCTCATTGATATATACAGAACTTTCCACCGATCAGCAGACAACTACACCTTCTTCTCCAATGTACATGGAACATTCTCCAGAATTGACCATGTGTTAGGACATAATGCAATTCTCAACAAAATCCATACCACTGAATTACTGCACAGCATCTTCTCAGATCATAAAGCCATCAAAGTTGAAATCAATAGCAGAAAAAACAGAGACAGAAAGTGGAACTCTTGGAAACTGAACAATATCTTGCTCAAAAAAAACATGGGTTATAGAAGAAATGAAGGATGAAATAAGAAATCCATGGATTCCAATGAAAACGAAAACACTTCCTACCAGAACCTATGGGATACAGCCAAAGCATGGCTCAAAGGTCTGTTTATCTCCATAAATGCACACATCTGGAAGGAAGAAAGAAACCAAATCAAGGAACTAATGCTACAGCTAGAACAAGTAGAGACAGAACAACAGAGGAACCCCTCAGGCACCAGAAGAAAACAGATCACAAAGACTAGAGCAGAGCTAAATGAATTAGAGAATAGAAAAACAATTGAAAAAATTGAAAAGACGAAAGCTGGTTTTTGGAAAAGATCAACAAAATTGAGAAACGACTGCCTAAACTTACTAAAGAAAAGCAGGAAAGGAAACAAATAACCCAAATTAGAAATGAGAGGGGAGTTGTCACCACAAATCCAACAGAAATCAAAAATATAACAGAATACTATGAAAGACTGGACTCTTTAACAAATCTGAAAACCTAGAGGAAATGGACAAATTCCTTGACTCATACCACCTACCCATTATCACAACGTGAAGCAGAATAACCTAATAAACCTATCACCAAGGAAGAGATTGAAAACGTCATCAAAACACTGCCAACCAAAACAAGCCCGGGCCTAGATGACTTCACTGCAGAATTCTACCAAGCTTTTAGAGAAGAGTTATCTCCAATATTACTGAGACTATTTCACAGTATAGAAAGGGATGGAGTACTCCCAAACTCATTCTATGAAGCCAGCATAACCCTGATACCAAACCCAGGGAAAGACCCAACAAAGAAGGAGAACTACAGACCGATATCACTCATGAATCTAGATGCAAAAATCTTCCACAAAATTCTTGCCATTAGAATACAACAACATATCAAGAAAATAATCCATCATGACCTAGTGGGATTCATACCAGGGATGCAAAGCTGGTTCAACATCAGAAAAACAATTAATGTGATTAACCACATAAATAACACAAAAGACAAGAATCACCTGATTTTGTCCACTGATGCAGAAAAGGCATCTGATAAAGTCCAACACCCATTCATGCTAAAAACTCTTAGCAAAATAGGCATAGATGGCAAATTCCTCAACACAATTAGGGCCATTTATACAAAGCCAATTGCCCACATCATCCTGAATGGAGAGAGACTGAAAGACTTTCCCTCAAGAACAGGAAGTAGACAAGGATGCCCACTCTCACCTCTCCTATTCAACACTGTCCTAAAAGTTCTAGCCAGAGCAATTAGACAAGACCAAGAAATAAAAGGCATCTGCATCAGCAAAGAAGAAGTTAAAATCTCCCTGTTTGCAGATGATATGATTGTATATGCAGAGAATCTCAAAGAATCTGTAAGAAAAATACTCAAATTGACAGAAGAGTTCATTGAAGTCTCAGGATACAAGATAAACATAAGTAAATCAGTAGGATTCCTTTATACCAACAACGAGACTGTTAAGGAAGAAATCATCAAATCAACACCATTTACGACAGCCCCTAAGAATATAAAGTACCTAGGAATTAATCTAACCAGAGAAATAACAGACCTTTACATAGAGAACTACACGTCCTTACTACAAGAAACTAAGAGAGTCTTAGATAAATGGAAAAACCTACCCTGCTCATGGACAGGAAGACTTAACATTGTCAAAATGTCTATTTTACCCAAAGCAATCTACTTATATAATGCAATCGCAATACAAGTTCCCACGTCATTTTTTAATGAGATGGAGAAACAAATCACCAATTGTGTTTGGAAAGGGAAGAAGCTCCGGATAACTAAGGTACTACTAAAGAAGAAAAACACACTGGGAGGCCTCTCATTAACCGACCTTAGAACATACTACACTGCCACAGTGGTCAAAACAGCCTGGTACTGGTACGTAACAGCCAGATCGATCAACGGAACAGAACTGAGACGCCAGAGATGACACCATCTGCCTATGAACAGTTGATATTCGACAAAGGCCCTGAGACATTGACAAGCCAAGTGCCATGCAGTCAGATTTGACTGGGGTAAAAACAATATCTTCAACAAATGGTGCTGGCAAAATTGGATATCCATCTGCAATAAACGGAAACAAGATCCACATCTTACACCTTATACAAAAACCACTCCAACTGGATAAATGACCTAAATATCAAACCTAAAAACGATAAAGCTCATCCAAGAAAAGGTAGGAACAACAATGGAAGTTTTAATACACAATGTGGACAGACTTCAAAATCTGTCAAATAAACCACAATCATCAGAAGAGAAAATAGATAAATGGGAACTATTAAGAATCAAGCACTTTTGCTCATCCACAGACTTTATAAATAGAACTAAAAGAACACCTACAGAATGGGAAATAATATTTGGCAACTCTATGTCAGAGTGACGCCTGATCTCCATAATCTAGAAGATACTATAAAATATCAATAAGAAGAAAATAAATCATCAAATTAAGCGATGGACAAAGGAGATGGACAGTCATTTCACTAAAGAGGAGATCCAGGCAGCCAAAAAACACATGAGGACATGTTCACGATCTTTAGTTATTAAAGAAATTCAAATCAAGACTACAATGAGATACCATCTCACCCTAACAAGGTTGGCCATGATCCAAAAAACACAAAATAACAAATGGGTGTGGAGAAAGTGGAACCCTCCTACACTGTTGGTGGGGTTGCAAAATGGTCCAGCCTCTTTGGAAAGCAATTTGGCGCTTCCTTAAAAAAATGGATATTGATATACCATTTGACCCAGTAATTCCACTACTTGGAATATATCCTACAGAATCAAGGCCTTTCACACCAACGGTCACACACACAAGAATGTTTATCGCAGCACAGTCCATGATAGCAAAAAGACAGAATCAACCCAGATGCCCAACAATAGAAGAATGGATAGGTAAACTATGGTATGTATACTCAATGGAGCACTAAGCAATGATAAAGAATAACAATGATTCCAGGAAACATCTCCTAACCAGTTTGAACTGGAAGACATTACGTTGAGTGAAAGTAGTCAGCGACAGAAGGAAAAATATTGTATGAAACCTCTACGATAAGATCTCAAAAACAGACTTGTGTATAGAAGAAAAGACTCTTTGACAGCTGCAAGGGAGGGGAGGAATGAAGGGCGGAGGGGGGAGGGTTTAGATTAGATGGTTGCTAGAAATCTGGTTGGGTGAAATTGATGATAGCACACATTAGAAACAAGAACAATACTAAGTGGACTTCAGCATAACTTGAATACTCCTTCCATCTTAACTCAATATTGCAAGGATAGAGTATCTGGGGCAAGGGGCAGGGGACCATGCTCTTAGGCGAAATCGAGGCCAATTGGCACAACTAGCATTTTGCTAAGAGGGTTCTCTGCACCCCACTTTGGTCAATGGCGTCGGGGGTCTTAAAAGCTGCCAAGCTGCCATCCAAGGGCACAGCAAATGGTCCCAACTCAGCAGGAACGGATGCTCACCGAGGACCAAAATGACATGGGGTAAAGACAACCCAGAAGATAGAGAGACCCACATGAGTGGGTGTCTACATCAACTTTGGACCGGAAGAACCACATGGAGCCCGGCCACCACCAGTGATAGCCGCGATGGAGCTCACTAAGTTAAGTCTCACTGGCAACACAAGAATAAAAAGGGGTGCATCCTGAGATCTCCACTAAAAGACCTCAATTGATGGTCCAGGGGTTTTGGGTTTCCACTGGGAGCATGGCCCCTGGCCCTGATGCTGCCCTTGCCCATAAATCATAACGAAGGTCCACTCTTCGCACACGAATGGATTGGACTTGGTGATGCAGAGTGACCATATTGGATGACCTTTATGGTTCTATACATCTATACGATATCATCCTGTTGACCTCTGGCTAGAGGAAGGAGAGTGGGTGGAGAGGAGGGGAAAGGAGACTATTGGGAGGACAAGACATGTATGGAGCAGAGAGGAACAATGTGCTGTCACTGGACAGGGAGAGCAGTGGAAGCTGCATATAGGTGGGCATGTAAATTTATACAGGAATGTACATTTTCACTCAGTCATATTAAATAAAAAAAAAAGAAGAAGAAGAAAAAGAAAAGTTGTCCTTAAAGGGAAACCCAATCTTATGTTAAAAAGCAAATGAAGTGCAACCCAGAAAAGTCAGCAGTCTGGCAAACTCCAGAAGATGCCATTTACAGACTTTAATGTCAGTAGTGCCCCCATTAGTTGTAGGGCAGACAGCAATCCTATCCCCCATCAACAAGTCCACCTCGTACCCGACCTTCACTAAGAATGCCTTCCTGCCCACATTATTCAGAATTCACTTAGTCCCAGTCACTAGCACAGACAGCATTTAATTACACTTCCACGTCAATGGGCCCACTGGATGGCTGCCGCTCCAGAGTGTGAGGTCTTGAGAAGACAGCTCCACCTTGCTGTCCTCTGGGACCCTAAGAGCCAAACGCTATGTCTGGCACACAGCAGAAATGCACTATGTTCTGGCTGGAGAAACAGCACTGCTCACGTACCTTCCAAACAATGCTAACACTGATGCTACCTTATACTGTGACAGGTGGCCACACTACCAAGCATAGCAGTTCATTTCTTTTCCTCAAGAAATCTGCTGCCCTTTGGCCTACGAAGAAATTAACTTTCAGTAGACCTTTCTGGAGTCACCAACTTGAAATACACACTAATTTTTAAAGAAATTTGCTTGAGAGACCATCCTTACAGTGGGTAGCAAGGCTCACAGCTGTGGCACAGTGGAATAGATACCCATAGAGAAGTCAAAAAACCTTGATCCCAATCCAGACTTTCCCAGGTTCCAACAAAGGATTTAAACCAGATGATTTCTAAGAAAAAAACACTACTTTATATATAGCTACAAACACCACAATTAGAGACACAAGGCTCAGAATGACAGAAGACTCAGGTGAAGGGACAGTGAAAAGACAAAAAAGGAGGGCTGTTGATGGGGCTTGTGACAACTAAAGCACAGATATCAAAAACCAGAAAACAAGGCAGGAAATAACCTCTGTCTAAAACTACCAGGCTACGAGCCCCACCTCCTTACCTTGCACTGGGGCTGGGGGTGGAAGAAGCTGCAATGAAGACACTTTAATTGCAGGACATTAATCATTATGGTGCCTTAATTACTTTAAGTGTTCTAGAAAATGAGTGATTTCATGCCAAACATCTGGTAAGACTTCACAGGTTATATCAGACTGTTTTAAGTTGAAAAGTCATTCTTTGCAGTTCTAATATGAGTATTTATAGAACCTTTTTATGGCAAAATCAACATGATTTGGCTGTTTCCCTAAATCAGAAACCAGTGGAAGACATAACCGTAATCTGTTTAGTTCATCACAGTATCCCTAGTGCTTAGCAGTGTGCCTGGCTCTCAACCAGTACTTTCTGAGTATTTCTCTCTCTCTCTCTAACAAAAGCAGTCCATACCTTTTTGGGCAGGAAAGTATTTTAAAACAACCTTCTACATGACTGATTGATTCTAGATATTATTTTTAAGGGTTGCCTAATAATTCATTTTGTGACTACACATAACAAATCCCGTATTATTGGATATTTTGGTGATTCCAATTTTTCACTATGATACAGAGCTCTGTGAAGAGTAATGGTCTTGATTATTCCTTAAAATAAACTCCTAAAAGTAGAATTGCTGGGTCAAAGAGTATGTAAACTATTTATGCTATCACTCTTAAAAGCTACCCTTCACAGTCTGATCTTAAAAAGCAACTGTCAAGAACTTTACTACTTAGGTAAACTGCTGTCCTCTTATTATTAATGCACCTCTTATTAACCCAGAGATAACTTTACAATAGTGTAAATTTCTAAAGCAGAGGGATTTCCTTAAACAGGTGCCTTGGACAGCAACAGCCAGAGTCCTAAACTGTCCTCTCCAGACCTATTTTCAGTGCCCATCAAAGGCAGAAATCTGAGAAGCAGCATCTGTTCCAAGTGGTCGCTTAACTTGCCTCCTGCTGACTCGACCCTCTCTTCTTTCTCTCTAGAGAGAAAACTACACTCTAGCAGAACACACTCCTTCACACCTTCCCTTCTGCTTTGTTAGTTCCCCTTCCAGTGACACCAGCTACATCCTTTTGTTGCTCAGAGGAGTAACTAAGACACAGAAATCTCAAGATTTATGTACATTCAATGATTTCTTGCTGTGTGCCCACCTCCATCCTTTGGTGCAGCCACATCTCGTTATTGCTGGAAGTAGTAGTTGTTGTGGAGTCTATTTCAACTCATAGAGACTTCACGATGCCCAGGGTTTTCACAGGGTTTTCAAAACAGATCTGACCCGTCTTCTGAGGCACCTCTGGGTGAGTCTGAACTGCCAGCCTCTCAGCTGGTAGAAGGCAAGTGCTTAACTACTTGCACCACCCAGATACATGGTTTTTATCATGAAGCCCCTCTTAAAGAAGAAAAAGGTCAGTAAAGAGATATTCTCACTGGCAGATCTATAACCTCTTTGTGCTTTCATAAAAAAATTGATCTTTCAGAGATACTTCTGGTGAATTTCATGGAAGCTTTGGATGTTCTCCCCCCAAAAAGTACACATGCCCAAAATGGTACATTTTACTTCAGTGGCTTCCTGAAGCCCATCCATGGACCCCAAAAGAACCTCTAAGCCAGTTAAGAGGGCATTCAAACAAAATAGCCAAAAGAAAGCCTGAGAACTTCCTGAGTCGTTTCACTATCCTGTGTCTATTTCTAAAATCAAAGGGAGGAGAAAAGCCAGCCATGTTCAGGGCCCCATGGAAACTTGGAACACGGCCCAACACAATTGCTGGTAACTTTGCAGGCCTCTCAGAGTAACTCAGGTATCACTACAGGGTCAGCGGCAGTACAACAAATGTCAAGTTACCAATCCTGTGAATGGGTGAGAGAGCAGTTAAGAGGCCCAGGTGGGGTTCTGCCTCAAGACCACCTGACATGAATACATTTGTTTACTTCATTACTGTCTGTCAGAACTATTACCAAGAAAACCCCACAGAGATGAGACTTAGCTTTTTTCATACTCACACCTTCAGCTTTGTCCAGAGTCAAAGCTGCAGATGATTGGTATGTTTCGGTTAGAGACTGAGGCCATCTATAAAGACCTCCCCAGATGGCAATGACATACACAGGATATTCTGTAGACTTGAGACTCCAAATGTGAACACTAAGTAACTGCAAGATGGAATAAGTGCAGGCTTTCAGAAAAGATCAGGTGGAAACTTAAGGGAAAGGATGACACAGTCCACATGGTGAAAAATCTCAGCATGTGGCCAGCAAGGTGGTACAGAGAGACAGCCTCTCTGCAACATCTCCAGATCTCACTCGTGGTCCATTTAGACAACAGGCACGCCTGCAAAAGGAAAGAAAATTTGTATTTCCTCCCTCTGAAAGAAAGAAATCCCTGGGTCACACTCCATGCCACTTCCCAAGGCCACTGAACAACAACTACGGAAGGCCATCCTGTATTACCAACAGCACAGGGCAGGATTTTTTTTCATACAACAACACTGTGATAGAATGGTTATTATTAGCATTTCACACAATAAAAATAACAGTACCACAAATGAGTTTAAATCTGAGTACACTGTTCTTTCTGCCACTCCCCAACTGGCTTTCAAAATCAGAGCTCTGGGTCCTTGTCTTTCCCAGTTCCTATTATGCAGAAGAATCTTTTCTCTCATACTTCCACAAAAATGGCTCAAAAGTTCATTACAACCTCACAAGTGTGCCTGGGCAGCCAGTCATGCCTGTCCCTACTTGCCCTCACTTGGTCTCAGATGACCAGGGCAGCGTGGCTCAGGTTTACATGCCCAGATTCTCCCACGCAGGGTGTTCCTTTCATGATTCCCATTTTGATCCCATGGCCTTTCTCCAGCATGACAGGATGTCAGCTCTCTTGTCCGTACCCACCTGCCAGTGTACCTGCAACGCAGCCACTGCCCCCAGGAAGCCGACACACTCTCCTCTCCCTGTCTAGTTTCCCTCAGGAGTAATCAATTCTTTTTTCTCCTTTAGCATCCAAGTACCTCTGCATACCCACAATGCCTACACCCTCTTTTCAGACATCTGCCCAAACTCTCACCTTGAGTTTGCTTAGGAATTATAGGGACACACTACCAGCAAAGCACCTTCCTTCCCAATCTCAGATTACATTTAACAGCTCCTATATCCTTCATAGGGAAACCCTGATGGCACAGCAGTGAAGTGCCATGGCTGCTAACCAAAAAGGCTGGCAGTTCAAATTGCCAGGCAGTCCTTGGAAACTGTGAGGCCGCTCTCCTCTGTCCTATAGGGTTGCTATGAGTCGGCACTGACTCGACAGCAGTGCATGTGTTTGGTCCTTCATGGATTCACAGATCAGCATGAGAACTTTCAGAAGACTAACAAACGTCACCCTCATTTTGCACCTTAAACAGAGTAACTTGTCAGGAAGGGCGTAAGTCACAGTCTCGAAAATAAAAAATATCTGGTGACAGAACCACGAATTGCTGTTTCTATAAAGTGGTTTGGATACACAGCTAACCAGGATTACTGAAGACGGCCTTGAAATAAGTCATTTCTATAAACACGATGCGGAGCTCACAAACCCCTCATTTTAGGTGTCTTCCAGTTACAGGACTCAGGGAATTTGGGGACTAGACAACCAGGAGTCAAGTAATCCCAACTCTTCTTTATAGATAAGGAAGCAGAGACCCCACATTTCTCAAGGTCACACCACTGGCAGATATGCCTTAGCCTGCAAGTTACTTGTAAGAGCATGAAGGAAGGAAGGCAGATGAACGGGAGGAGGAAGGGAAAGGCATGGAAACTTAAAAAAACCACAAAGCTGAAAATGACATGAAAGAGAAATTTAAAAAATTTAGCACTTGACCAAAAATTGAGGGAAATAAAATGAAACCTTGTTTTTAACAAATAGAGTTTCTTTAAAAACAGATTTACCTTAAAGACAGAGACGTCATTAACCTTCTCCAGGTTTTACATTCCTAAGCAGTAATTAAAATGTAGCCACAATTTTTAAAAACAAAGAAAGTGAACTATCAAGTGCTCAGGTAAGGGTTTCCAAGTGGTTTTGAAATGCAGCCACAGTTTCCAACTTCCCCTTAGGTGACCACTTACAGCTTGTCAGAGTGAGCTCACTGAAAATGTAACCCTCCTGTTACTTTAAAACCAAAAACACAGAGCCCAAAATATCACTATCCTATGGTATCAGCGACCTTCTCCTCCAAGATCTCAGGCTTGGTGTGTGGCTACACTACTTGCACTCACTACTTGATGCTGCCACTCATCGGCGGACACCTCTGTCTCCTACAAATCCCTCCAGGCCCCATCTCACTCATCTCTGTATCTCTGGACTCAAAAATGGGTCTAGACTGTAGCTGATCTTCAACATGTGTCTACTGCCATTGTAAGCCATGAGTTATAAGGACCAGAATCAAAAGTGTCTCGCACAATGTGAAGAGGCCAGCCTCCCCCACCTTTCCTTGGCAACCCTCACCCACTCTGCCCTGCCACATACCCTTACCAAGCAAGCAAGCAAGCCTCTCTGGGCCTATGGGGTTACAGAAGAGCCCTGAAAACTAGCGCCAGGAAAGATCCAGACCAACATGTCTTCCCCAACAACTCACTTCTGCTGCTCTCTTTTAATCCACGCTTTCAGCAGTAAAGTCTCTTAAGTCCAAGTCCCAAGTTCCTACAAAATCTTGCAATGATAAAAATTTTTCATTCCACAATTTAGTGTGAAACTTTGTTCAGATGAGAAAGATGCCACCTGAATTGCAAACCAACAAATCTTGGCTGTAATAATAACAGCTTATAATTCTTGAGCAGTTCTCATAGTGGCTGTACTAAACAGTATCTATACCCCACAGCAGCTTAAGGAAAGAGATACACAGTTTTGTTTTGTTTTTTTAATTTGGTGGTCTCCTATAAATACAGTTTTCTACTACAACTAATCCAGTCAAACAAGATTATCTTTTGCCTTCCCAATATCAGGCTATGAATGTTAATTTCTCTGTGCCTAAATTCTGCCACGGGAATAAATAGTAGCATAAAGTCTCCCCCCTCAACCCCAGTTTATGGCAGGTTCAAGAGGGAAAATGAAATGAAAACAAACCCAGCCACCTTCCTAAGGACTGAGATCTCAGATCTCCTGTTTCCAATGAGTCCTGATGTTGACATACATTTCCACGTTTTCTCTCCACCCTGGGTTATCTGTCCTGAGCCATGTCAGAAATACTGAGCAACAGAGAAAGTAAATTCCTCCTCTGCACCAACCCAGGGATCCCTTTGCTGTTCTCCATAAACAGATCATATGAGTTCTGTTTTTATTTTGCGAAGTGAAGAGTACTTAAACTTCCTAAATCTGAAAACAACCCTGGCTTATTGTAGCCAGAAAAAGGAGCAGCTTATTCCTCGATGACACGAGTACTGCATGTAGCAGTGGTTCTCAAAGAGCAGTCCCCAAACCAGCAGCCTCAGTGTCCTTTGAGAACATGTTAGACAAGCTAATGGTCAGGTCACCCCACCTGCTGCCTCAGAAACTCTACTGGAGGTGGGGCCTACACTGGAGGTTTAAGGAACACTGCAGGTTAACTCTGACAGACACTGAAATTGGAGAACTACTGGCTTCCACTGATAAACTTCCAAGGTCATGGGTATGCCCACCTGGGCTAACCTGTGTTTCACAACTTTTTACGTAACTGCAATGGCTCTCCACTACCACCACCTCTAGTCTTGTTACTTCTGCCACTGGTGGAGGCCCCAAACACGAACCTCTTTCAGAGCACTCGTATTTTGGGGCAAATTAGTTGTGCCCTACTCTCCTGTCTCCAAATATCTGTTTCACAGAAATGTTACAAGGGTCAGGAGTTTAGAATAGTGTCTCACAGTACATCTTCAAACAAATCCCCATGATTACCACATCTCTGCCAAAAGGTCTAATTCAGAACTAGCAATACTACAAAACAAAACTTGCTTCCTGCATGCCAACCAGCTGACTTATTCTATCCCTCTCCTACCACCAAGCAGGCCATCTGGACAATGACTGCACCTGACTCCACTGTCTTTCAGGCACTTACATGGTCTACTGTCTGAGTGCCCACCTCCCATAACTCTAGCCATGTGCAGAGACTTCTTTGGTCTAGAAAGCCCAGTCTACAGGACTGTGCCTCCAACCAGGTCTTCCTGTCTCCAATTAGATCTTCTTGCACAAGAGCCATCAAATTCTGAGGCATATACTTCAAGCACAACAAACATTAACAACAGTAGCAATGACAGCAGGTAGCATTTATATAGTGTTTACCATGTGCCAGGCATTAGCTATGTTACAAAATTAACATACACAGACCTACCAACTCTGTGAAGTTTCTGCTGTTACTACATCTGCTACCAAAGCTGGAAAAATGAGACAAGCACAGATCATTTATGTAACCTACCTAAGGTCCCACAGAAATCCTGGTGGCGTACTGGTTAAGTACTATAGCTGCTAACCGTCAGCAGTTTGAATCCACCAGGATGCCCTTCAAGGCAGTTCCACCCTGTCCTGCACAGTAACTACAAGTCAGAATCAACTCAGTGGCACTGAGTTTTTTCTTTTTTTCTTTTTTTTAAGGTCCCACGGTGCCTGAAGAATGAGGCCAAGGTCTGAACTCAGGCCCTCTAGCCCAGAGCCAGCATTCTTAACTGCTGAACTATGAGAGACAGGGCTACTAGTCACCTAGTTACCTACAAGTCACTAGTAATCAACAATCCCAAATGAAGCACTGATTTTAAAATATTTAAGTATAGCACAATATCCACTTTCATGTGGTTCAAAATTAGGCCCTTATTTACACCTGGTTTGTTGGACTTCTTTCTCCCTAATCTAATTCTCTCCAGTCAAGTCAAACTCTTTCACAGAGCAGGATTTCTCTTTTCTAGTAATTCCCCTGGTACCACACTACTTAACCCCTAATTATATACCATCTGTCACATGCAGTTTTCTAATTCTTTCTTGTTCACTAGTCTTTTCTTCCCCCATTCAACTGTAAAATTCTCTGGAAGCATCCATATTCTCTGTGAAACCCCTGCGAAGCTAGGCAGAAGCATGGGCTTGCTTATATGGGCTTGTTACAAGGTTAAGTGGTTGGCTTATTCACTTTGCTTTCCTGACACTACTTTGTTATCCATCCTTAAGAAAAGCAAAATAAAAGTTAAGTTTGTGCTACTAAAAGCCAGAAACAGGAGAGATATTACAACATTCAGTGAGAAACAAGTGTTCCGAAGATCTGTACCCTATGCCTTTCCCATACTATCTCATTCAAACCCCTGAGCAACCCTGCAGGCGAAGGACATCTGAGGAAGCCGGAACCCAGGGGCTGTGAGGGGTGAGCAACTTGCCAAATGTCACTCAAGGCTGCTGAGTGGAAAACAGAGATTTAAACTAGATCTTCCCCAAACGCTGCTACTGTCATCTCTAAGGTGCCCAGACTCCATACTCAAATTTTTCACAAAGCAGCACATTCTCTTCGTAAGAAATGATATTGTGACAGAGAAATTTTAAACTCTCTTAAAAATTCATTTTAAAAAGATGGATGAGAACCATGATCATGAACAGAATTACATTATTAAGACAGAAAAGGTGTCAATTTTCTCCCTATTAAGCTATACATTCAATGCAATGCCAATCACATTTCTAAGACTTCACTGAGAATTCAACAAGCATTCTAAAACATATATGGAAGAACAAAGGTCCACAAATAACCAAGTGAAGTTAAAAGAATTTTGAGGAAGAAGAACAAAACAGAGGCTCACCCTGCCACAAAAGACATAATGCAAAAATATAATAATAACAGTAATTTGTCATAGAAACACACAGCCAACTAGAATGGAGCCAGCAGAGAACTCAAAAACAGACACCCATGAAGAATCTCAAAATCAGTATGCTGTGTGAAAGGAAACAGACACAAAAAGAATACCACACTGTATGGTTCCTTTTATATAAAACTGCAGAAAATGCAAACTAATCTGTAGTAACAGAAAGCAGATCAGTGACTGCTTGGGTCTGGGAACAAAAGCAGGAATGATTGTTACGAGATCCAAAGAAGTATGGGATAACGGAAACGCTCTGTATCCTCACTGCGGTAGTAGTTGCACAGGTATGTACACTTGTCAGAACTCAACAAATTATATACTTTAAATGGATGTGACTTATTCTATGTAAATCACAGCTCATGATAACCTTGACAACAAGACTCATATAAATATGTAGGAACCTGATATATCATAAAGGTTGCTCCACACACACACACAAAAAAAAATAGTAGAGAAAGAACACACTAATAAAAGACCGGAAGTAAACTGGCCCACAAAATGGAAAGAAAAAATAAAGCTGGACTCCTTCCTTATGCCACATATAAAGATGAAGCTCAAACAGATTAAAGCCTAAATCTGAAAAATAAAACTAGAAAAGTGATAGAATATAGAATATCTTTGTAATCTTGGGATAAAGAAGAACATCTTACCAAAGGACCTAAAGTGCAACATAAGACAAAATGTGATTGATTTCATTTACATCAAAACCAGGTATTTCTCATCAATGACAGTTAGCAACAACAAAACTACTATACAGATGGCAGAATGAGATTAATATTTAGGATATGCAAGAAATTTCTGCAAATCAGCCATCAAAAAAACAGACTAAAGCTCGTCAAAGAAATTACAATACCTAACAAACACATTTAAAACACAAACAAAAACCAAACCCACTACCATGGAGTGGAGTCTAACTCCTAACGACCTCCCCTAGGGTTTCCAAGGCTGCACATCTCCACAGAAGCCGACTGCCACTTCTTCCTCCTGCAGAGCTGCAGAACTGCTGGTGGTTTACAATGACAGGTCTTTCAGTTAGCAGTAGATCGCTTTAGCCAGGATCCTTACAAATACATTAAAAGATGCTCAAATTCATGGAGAAGCCACATAAATTCACATTAGAACCACCAGATACCATTTTTTAGCTGGCAGGTTTGGGTAAAAACTGAAAGGTTGTTCATAACAAACATTGGTGAGGATGGAGGAATCAGAACCCTCACACACGCCAAGTCGGAAAGTAAACTGGTTTGGCAACTCAGGGGAGTAATTTGGCAATATTCAGTAAAAACAGATAGGCTTGTACACTATAACCCAGCCTACCCACTCTTGGGTATATTCATAGAGCAGCAGGCTTCAAACTTTCCAAAGCAGCAAAATCTCCAAAGGGGCTTGTGAAAATACAGACTCATGGGCTTGGTCCTCAGGGTTCCTGATGCAGGAGGTCTAGACGGAGGCTCACAAGTCTGCATCTCCAACAAGTTCCCACATGATGCTGATATTCCTGGTGTGGACCACACTTTGAGAACTGCTGTACTAGAGATACTCTCACACAAATCTAATGGAATGGGTACAGGACGTTTCTCACAGCTTTGCAGGTGGCAGCTGGAGTGGACATGAGCTAAGGGTCCATCATTAGCAAAATGGATAAGTAATACTAGCAGACGCGTACCAGGCAGTCAGAAGCATTGCACCAGATATATTTATATTAACTCAGATCTCACAAAGGAAATACAAGATGGGTTTTCTTTGGGTTTTTATACATATTTGAAGTTTTCCATAATAAGAAGTTTTAATGCTTGAGAAAAAGAAACAGAAAGAACTCTACAGTATAACACCACTCACAGAAATTTAAAAACACAAGCAAAATAACCTAGCCTCTTTAACAGGAGATATATATACCCAAAAACATATGTCCAACATGTCCAGGGGCTTCTTTATCAGATATCCTAGAATGAGAGGGAGAACGCAGGAGAAAACAAGAACAGAGCTTTGCAAAGAGAATTATTTACCAAAAGCCAAGGAATGTGATTAACTTAACTATCTTTAAATTGCCACTCACCTGCATTTACACATACAGCTGTTTTCTGTGAAGTCCTAGTGCTCTGCATCATTACCTGGGCAGATCAGTTTACCACTAAAAGAGTGAAGGGGAACTTTCTAAAATACAAACTTGAGGTGATTCAGGCTACCAGAATCTAACCTGCTACTGAGCCCAGGAGCCCTGGATTTCCCCTCCTTGGCATCTTAGTATGTAAAGTGCAGGTGCCTGACTTTTGGCAGAGTGTGTGTCTTCATGTGTATGTATGTGTGTCTCTCTCTGTGTCTCTTACGTGTCTCTGTACTTGTGTGGTATGTTTATCTGCGGAGGTTGAACAAGAACTCTGGAAGGAAGCAAAGCACTCCAAGGAAGACTGGACCACACATGATCAGCCACTCAGTTCAGTTTTACTAAAACGAGAAGTCACAATTACAAAACCAAGTCACCTTCCTGGGGCCCCACTGCCCTCCTCCTTCCCTTTCTTCACTCTCCCCTCTTGTATACCCAGTGCTGCCTCCCAAATGGGCTGATCCCAATAAATACGGTTCTTTTGTGTTTGGATAGCTAATAAAAGTGACAAATTTGACAGCTGAGGCACTTTGAATGCAATTGTTGTTATTAGGTGTCAGGGAGTTGATTTCACCTTATAGTGGACCTACAGGACAGTAGAACTGCTTCACAGGTTTTCCTGGTCTTTCACCCACAGAGCCACTGAGCAGATTCAACCCACCAACCTTACAGTTGGCAGCCAAGCATTTAACCATTTTCACCACTGGGGCTCCTCTGTAATGCAGTAGCTGATAAATAACTGTTTATCTTTCTAGCCAAGAACCTTTAACAGAAGAGCCAAAATCTTTAAGATGAAGCATATCATAAAAGTTCTTCCAGAAGAAATTGCTGTGACTAAACTTACCACCCAAAAATGGCAAAGAAAAGAGAATTCTGTAAATGTCATGCTGCCACCAGGCCAGAATGACCACAACTTTTTCTAAGAGATACTGAACAGTGTGCCACAGGAAGTGATGGGAAAGTATAGGATCACTGAAAAATAAAAATCACCACTGACTACATCTGTGAGAAAATCCAACAGAGCCTTCTGACAGCAGTTTTAAATAAGCAAGTCCAAGGCAGAAAAGTTTATCTTTACAGGAAGAAGAAACAGCTAAACTGGAAGAGAAAACACAAGACTAAAGGAGCAGGGCAAGTAAAGTGGGCTAAGCCACACACTCACGTCCTCTCCCACCGCCAAAGTTAGCCCTATGTGTAAACAATCCAGAATTTTTGTTTCCAATACAAAATTGTTTTGTATACAGTAGCATCTCTTACTGGATGGCAAAGGATTAAACATAAGGATTAAGAATTTGACAGCATGTTTTCCTGAAATGCTTTGTTTCAAATAAAATTTCGTAAATTATACCCTATTTGATGTGCAGCAGGAGTACATTTTACTTTAGTAAATAAATAAATAAACTGACGGTTTAAGGCAGTAATCCTTTAAGTTTTCCTGAGAGTCGGTAACAGCACAACTAGGTCTGAAGTAAGGTGAAATGCTGGATCAGCCACAACTGAAAATTTAGACATTTAACCCCCAAAAAAGTTTAAATAGGTGAAGTTGCAAACTAAAACTTCACATCTACAGTCAAAATTACGACTGTATAAAGTTCTTTAGGTGTTTAAATACAATGGCAATGCTGTATAAGCTTTATTCTAGCAATGTGGAAGAGAGAATCCCACTTACAGACTTAAAAATGGATAAGATACAAGACACACAATGAACACTAATAAGCTTTTCTGTTATCAGGGATTATTTTAGATTTTAGATGATTAGACATTTATTGACTATGTACATGATGGCAACTAACAACTACAAGTTAGGCGCTGTGCAAGATGCTAGTAAACTTATTTACCGTGTCCCTTTAGCAAGAGCATAGTGGTTAAGTGCTTGGCTACTAACCAAAAGGTCCCTGGTTCAAACCTACCAGCCCCTCACAGGAAGCTGTGTCAGTCTGCTTCAGTCAAGATTTCAGCCTTGAAAAGCCTATGGGACAGTTCTATTCATTATGAATCAGAATAGACTCGTTAGCAATGGGTGTTTTAATCCCTTTAATGAATTTATCACTTGAATTAACTTCTTTAAAAAACAAAATTGTTCAGGATATTTGCTCATTACCAGCAACGAAAAGATGCAGAAATGTAATCTTACTAAAAATGTAAGTTTCTAGTCTCTGAAGAAGTGGAATAAAATGCTTATATCACTGCTTTAACCTATCCCAAAAATCACTTTCTGCCGAACAATTAATCTATTAAACTACATGGTGGCATCTGTCACCTCTTGCTACACAGGAGGTCACAGGGCTAAAGAGACCCAGAAACATTCTATATAGTTCGAGAAACAAGAGAAGAAACTCAAAGAACCGGGGCCTCGGAAACCTTAACAGGAAGCAAGGTAAGGAACGTGTGCTGTTCTAGGCTGAAGGCAAGCTCCTGGAGGTTCCCCCAAAGCTGGCGCCTCCAACAGCAGGCACAGGCAGCTACCGCTGGCTTGCTTGTCCAAGGCACGGCGTCGGAGCTGGAAGGCTGCCACCTGCTGAATCACCAAACATCCCTGGGCTTCCCTTGGAGCACTGACCAGACAAGCACCCATCCCCCGCGCGGTTTCTCCTCTGGACATCTTACACCCAGGCCAATGAAAGCTCTCACCCCTCTCCCTTCCGCACAGGCTACAACAAGCGCCAACCCCTTCAGTCTGGGTAGCTCTAAGCAACGCCCATCGTGCTCCTACGTCACCGATCCCACTCCCCTCTTTCTGCCCACTCAGTTCCCTAGAACACTCACCCACCGGCGAGCAGCGTGGGGAGTTCACAGGACACCATGACAGGCATTCACCACGTTCACATCCAGTGACCAACTAGTAACATTCACCACCGACGCTGAACGCAAAACAACCTATCCAAACAGCTTTAGAGATCCAGGTAGGTAAATGTCAAGGGAGCTAAAATAGGCCCCAAAACACAACTTCCCTTTCTGAAGGAACCCTGGCTCTTGGTTTCATAAGCGTAAACAGCTTAAGTCTGTACTGCTTGAAGGTAAAAAGATACATCTGAGAAGCACCTGCCGGGATTTCCCTCCTCCTTCCAGCCACGGCAATCTTGGGCTCAGTTTTCACTGTGGACTCCTCGAGGGAAACAAGCGTTAACCAGAACAGGCCAAGCTGAGTCTGCTAAATGGACCACAGCACCCTACCTGGCCCACCAGAGGAAGCCCCGAGACCAAGTTTGGGTTAAGATGGTGGAAAAGCTAATCGCCGCTGTCGCTTCTCTGCCCTTGACAAGACGCCTCAAAATCGCGGAGACTCCTCACTCACAGGGAGCGCCACGTCCTGGAGGCGCTGTCGGGTCCGGGACTGAGCGAACGGCCACTTCAGGCCTCGCCCCTCAACACCCCCGCGAGGCAGGGGCAGCCCCGCGGGTCTCAGGGCCGCACCCCTACTTGGGGGATGTTCCCAGGCCTGGGAAAGGGGCGCGTGCTTCTCCGGAAAGGGATCCCATGTTATGTAGCCAAGGGACATCAAGAAGCAGCGGTAGGGGTTGTCTAGAAGCCCTGTGCGCCTGACCAGCTGCGACCTGGCACCTAGGTACCAACTGACACGCCGCTGCCCGAGCCGTGGGGGCGAGGGCAGTGATTTGGGGTCGGTCCTCGCGGGTCTCTGGACCCTCTCTGGGCAACTGTCCGAAGGCTCCCCGGCCCCGCCACCGTCCGCCGGACGTTCGCCCCAATCCAACCGCAGGCAGCCTTTCAGCCTGCACGCAGCCCTCGGAAAAGGAGACCACCGCCGCCCCCGCCTTCCTCCCCACCACAACTTGGCCCGTGAGCCCGCCGGCAGCCAGCCCTCTCCGAGCCCCGATTCCGGCCGCAGACCGCCCCCTGTGCCCACCCTCTGGGAGCGGCGGCGCGGGGGGAGTGCCAGCCAGGTACGCGCCAGGCACCGCACGGGCTCCGCTCACGCCCCCTCTCCCGGTGCTGCCCGCACGCCACCCCCCGGCGTCAGGCCCGGCCAACGAGGACCCATCGGCCCCCCGAGACCGCAAGGAGGGCCCTCTTTCCTCTCTCCGCGACTCACTTGCTCCGGAGTCGCAGCCGCCGGCGGAATTCCTCTCCGCGAGCCCCCTGCCGCGGAATGAAATCCGGGGCAGGTCAACGTCGGGGTTCCACACCCGGATCGCGCTCTCCAGCCGGCTCGCCGAGCCCGAGGGAAGAGTAGCCTTCCCTAGCCTGCCCTTTCCGCTCTCGTCGTGCCCGTTGTCGCCGCGGCTGCCCGGGCCGCTGCCTCGCTGGTGCGAAAGCTTCCGACTTGCCACCGCCAGCCTCCCCGGCTGCCGAGCATGCCCAGTCCACGAACGGAGCCACCCCGGTTTCTCACACAGCACCGATCCGTCCCTCCGGGTGTTCGCGGCGGCCGAGGGGAGGCGGTCCGACCCAGGCGGGCGGGGTTCACAGGGCTCTTCCCGGGACCCAGTCGGACCCGGGTGAGACTGCGCAGTCGGAGGATAGGCGAAGGTTGGCACCTTTCAATTTTACTTTCTTGTGATGGGTCTTGCAGTAAGCGGGCACTTCCCCCCGACCGACGAGAAAGCCCCAACTCATATTTTGAGAGAGACTCTTAGTGTAGCCAGATGGCGGCCAGGTTTACGGTGAGGGCCTGTAAACGACGTAGGAGCAAAGTAAGAGTTGAGACGTGAAACTGGTCAAAAAAAAGAAGGACCTCAAACTTGGGCTTCTGAGGGGGCCAAGCTCTGGGGAACAGGAGTTTGCAAGCTGCCAGAGGATTCTCTGCTCCCCACATTGTCTAACAGCTGTGATACTTGTGTTAACTCCTGATTGACCGTTTAAGAAAATGGGCGGACCTGAGACTCTTTCGCCCATTTTGAAATCCAGGTCCATAAGTTCCCACCTTCCACCTCAACTCCACGAACTAACGGTCAGTCGGCTAGCGCCGGGACACTTAAGAGAAACTCAGGTCGCGTCAGCGACGCGACGCCCCGCCTGGGCCCCACCTCCCGCCGACCCCTCGGAGCTGCCACGAAAACCCGGAGAGCTACCGCCCACCGTCAGGCGCACTGCGCATGCCTGGTAGCTCGACCTGGTGTGGGTCGCCCGAAGGGAGATTTTCGTCAGCGCCAGAAGCTAGACTCTCGCGCTCTGGTTAGGGGCGGTGGCGCTTTCTCTCTCTGGCCGCCACACGTGGCATCGCCACGGCGAAGAGGCAGCTCGGGACTGAGCCTCCGGCGGGGTCGGGTACTTGACGGACGAGGGGGGGGCGCGCGGCGATCGCGGCGTGACACGTGACTGTCCGCGGCGCTGCGGGCAGCCATCTTTCGCCCGGCCCTCCGGCCGTCAAGGTTCGGAGCCGCCCCGGTAGCCCGCCAGGTAGAAACGGAGACCCTTTAGTCCCTGCCACGTTCTCCCAGCGGACTCCTTGGCTCTGCACCTGCCTCCGCTCCTGCCGGGCTTGCCGGAATCACTGCACTGTTCCTGGGCTTGCTACGTGGACTGGGTCCCGCCGGGTTAAGGGGCAAAAGGCTGTGAAACCGAGAGGACAGGAGACTTGGCCGCGGCCGGGTAGTGCAGGGCCTCTGCTTCTCCCCAGAGGCAGGAATTGCAGAGAGGATTCCCCTTCGGTAGTGCACCTAGCAGCCTCCCAGTTCTCCCCATTCCCTGCAGAGGAAGCATATTGGCAGGGACATCTGGACAGGAGCCGTCGCTTGTCGGTACGGTGCAGTCTGCTGGCGGGCAGCTTGGATAGTGACGATGTTGATAGTGAAGATTTCTTGAACTTCTGCTCCGGATTACCTGAGGTTCCTGTAGTCCAGGACCAACAGTGTCACCATCAGCTACAAACTTGTGGGGTTTTTAAATAGAAAAAACAAGTGCCGTCGAGCGACCCAATGGAGCCCTTTAGGAATGGCAAATTTGCGGCCTCACGTGTATCTCCAGAACCAGAAACTCGAGGAGGTTTACTGCGATCTGTGCTTGAAAGCCCTCTAGACGATTGTGATGGAGGTCTTTATTTCAGTCTATGCTTACAGAAGCCTTTATAAGTGAGGCTTTAAAAATTCATGTAACTTGCCCCAAGACAAAGAGAGGTCGGACATTTAGACCTAGGCAGTCCGCCCCAGCGCAAGCTCTGTGTTATGCCCTACGCTGTGGCTTCTCCACATTTCCATTGCCGGCTGCCACCCCTCACCTCTTTCTCCATACAGCACGATACAGCTTTTCTCAGGAAGGTGAAAAAGGAGTACATTTGTCAAATACAGTTAAAATAACAACTGAAATTCGGTTCAACTACATGTTTGGAGTGTCTGTGAGAGCAAGCTTCAGTGAGGCACAGTAGCTCTACTGAGTGTCAGTTTGCACCTAGGAGGTGAAAGATCAAGCTTATGCTTGTGATCGAAATTTTTCTCAAACTGAGTGTGGCGTGAACTGTGGCTGGTTTCTCTGGAATGAAGTGCTGTGTGTGGAGAATGTGTTCTAAACTTTGGACTTCCTGAAAAGAAGTCCCAGGTAATGATCTGGTGCAGATTTGTGTCAAGAACTCTTTTGACTTAAAAATGCTCCTCCTAAATATAGAAACCAAAACCAAACCAAGTGCCATCCAGTGATTCCTACTCACAACAAAGCTATAAAACCCCAAAACTAAATCCATAGCAACACAGAATTAGAACCACCACGTAGGGTTTTTAAGAATCACTTGGTGGATTCAAACTGCTGATCTTTTGGTTGTTGCTCTTAACCACAGTGCCAGCAGGGTTTCTAGCATTGTATAGGATAGAGCAGAATTGCCCTGTCGAGTTTCCAAAGTGGCTGGTGGATTCAAGCCACTGGACCTTCTGTTTAGCAGCTGAGCCCTTAACCATTGCACCCCATCTCCCAAATGCAAGGATTGACCAAGTTTCACAGAAATGTTACCAGTCCTTGAATCTAAGCAGTGTGTCTAGGTACTCACTAGAATGTTTTTTAACTTCCTGTATGTTTGAAATTTTTCATAATAAAAACTTTCTTAAAGTCTTTTTTAGGACTATATGTGACATCATACATAGGGTAAAGGCTATGAAATTTCCACTTTAATTCCGATTTCATCAAATAATTCAAGGACAAAGAGCTATATATAAACACAAAAAAGAATCCTAAACAAATATTCCTGAAGTGTGATTAAAGAGTAGTTGAATTCTGGCTGAAGTGATTATAAGTGACACTAATAGTTGATTCTCCTTAAAAACAAATTTAGTTATAATCCCTAAAATCACTGCTGTCTGTACTCAGAAAAATAAAAGTAATCCTCTGCATTCTACCCTACCACAAAATTTTTAAGAGTACATTTAGATCAAAATTTTTATAAATATTGTACATGTAACAAAATGTTGAAATGGCAAATGTTATATATACATTTAGCATAATAAAAATTGAATTGGCATCACATTGCTTGATTTTAAAACTTTAGGACTCTCAGGTACACAGAATATTATATTGTTGTCAAGACAACTAAGAAAAAATGAATCACCTCCAAGGCACAATCTGTCATTAAAATATCATGTTAAAAATAATAGAGCAAACACTGGGCCAAATTTGCCAAAACAGTTATTGTCAAGTAGATACTTGGATCCAAATGAAAAATTTTATGCCAAGTAACTAGTGATTCCAAATGTGGTCATCCAGTTGACCTGGAAGCAGCAGACATCATTTTCCAAACCTTAGTCAATGCTCAAATAGTAGTACTCAGGGAGCAGAGACTTCAATGGACTTGGGCCTGTCTGGATGAACTGCAGTGTTTATCCTAGTTTGGCCATTAAGGGAAAGAAACGTACCCCAACTCCTCAAATCTAAAGGAAGGCATTAATGGAAATGCTTGTTGTTAGATGGCTCGGGAAATATGTGTCCATGAGAGGAAGAATCTAGAGCCATATACCCTGAGTAGTAGAAAGACAACCTCACACCTCTTTTTAGTCCTTCATACTTACTTAGATGGCCAACTCACAACCCAGACTCCAAACCAAGACTGACCAGAAAAGCCAGCTGCCTACAAAAAAACACGTGTTCTAAGTATTTGTCTCAGATTAGATCCGGTAACACTGTGCTCATTCTGAGCCTCTGGCTAGGATTCCTGCCTTCAATAACTGCTGCATTAAGTCTGCTGTTAGTCATCAAAAAACTGGAATTTATTTGGAGATACTGGGTAGTAGCTCAGAGGTACAGTTAAGGCTGAAAACAATGGAAGTCAGAGTTTTGCATCAGAAATCAGAGTGTTGAGAAGAACCCAGAAAGTCTCCCTCTGTCTCCTCCTCACTTTTGTTAATATATTCTCTCCCTCTGCAGTCTGGCTTTTTTTGCCTTCAATTTGCAATGACAACCTGAGAGTTCTAAGTTTATACTTATTCCAAAGAGCTATAAAAATGACTCCACCTGTATTTCTTAATCCATTTGTTTCACTGAATCCTATTTCTCCAGATTCCCATTGTCCACTTGAATCAGTCCTACAAAGATTTCAAGACCTACCTCCAGTTCTACTTTTCCATTAAAGCATCTCTGCCTTTCAGAACCCAGAAACCTCCTATACATGCATTTTGACACTTATTTGTGTTCTGTCTTTCATGTTCTCTGTATGATTGTTGCACATTACATCTTGACTCCCCCACTACATATTAAATGACATATCAAGAGTATGTATTTATATTCCATCTTCTAGACCACCTAGTCCAGGACTTGATACAAAGTAAGCCCAAACTGAGTATTTACTGAATTGCAGTTTAATTTTCTAATTTTTGCTTTTTTTCCCCGTGTTTCTGTTTGAAACATTAAGAAAACCACTAGGGATGAAAATGTCCTTGCTGCATTGTCCTTCTCTAATTAGCTACCACCCTTTGTGATCTGCCATGCACATTTAAAAAGTATTTTCAAATTAGATATTAATGGCTGAACATTAACCAGGGGCTGATGAAACAACACCATCAGCAGGAATGCTGCACTGGCTAGTGGACATGCTCCATTGTCAAGACTTGCAATTTACTCTGGTTCTTCAAAAAATCAATGTGTAACTCCAGGCAAGGCTTAATTATCACCTTTTAAAATGGAAGTAATAATACCCACCCCTTCTTTGTTCCCATGGGCATCATGAGACTTAATTAGGTCCTTAGTAAGACTATATGTGTATAAAACTTTCTATAGAGAATTGGAGGTAAACAATAAAAACATGAGGCATTGTTATTATGAATGTTTACTGTTGGATTTAGCAATCACCTTCCTTCTAAGTACAACTACTAAACAACAGATGTAGTACACAAAATAATAAATACATATTGAGTTAGCTACTCCTCTAACTACTGTTTATAAACAAGTCTAGATAGCCAAGACTAATTGCAAAGCTGAGACAAGAATTAAGTCTCCCACACCTACAGCTGGGGGAGACTTGCATAGCTGATCACCTGACTTTCATAGTTAACTGCAGGTACTCTTCTTCAAAGGCATCAGATCTAGGGCAGGCTATGAAGAGAATGGAAGCAAGAGAGGACTAACAATTTTTCTGGAACTTCAACAGCACCTCCCTATTGTAGGCTTTTGAAGAAATGTACCAAAATTCTCCCACCAGCAGCTTAGAGGAAAAAACAAATTTTTTCTCCCCCATTGATGCCTGGAAGCATTAGGTATCATCATACTTAAGATATGGCTAGAATCATTTGATGAAAGATTTGTTAAGTTCTGTGCGCTGAAGTCTAGTCCAGGATTTCTCAACCTCAGCACTGTGGACATGTGAGTGGTCTGAAAATTAAGTCTGCAAACTTAGTTGTTCTAAGTGCTACCTAGCTCATTGCTGAATATCACTACAATCACCTTTACTCTCCTTGGGAAGCTATGCACCGATGCCAGCGCCGGGTTTACCCTTCAAAGCAATTTTGGAACTCTTTGTGAAATGGCCATTGTACACAGAGGCAAGTTCATGAACTTAATTGGGAGGCTAAATACTCCCTCACAGACAGTGCTGTGTGAACTGGTGCATTGTTTTTAGCCAGTAAACAAATAACTGTATTGGAACACCCTCCCTACTCACCTGATCTGGCCCCCAATGGCTTTTTTCTTTACCCAAAGATAAAGGAAACATTGAAAGGAAGACAAGTTTATGACATTCAGGACATCAACGGTAATACGATGACAGCCCTGATGTCCATTTTAGAAAAAGAGTTCCAAAATTGCTTTGAAGAGTTGACTAGGCACTGGCATTGGTGCATAACTTCCCAAGGGGAGTACTTCGAAGGTGACTCTAGTGATATTCAGCAATGAGGTATGTAGCACTTTCTCTAGGATGAGTTCATGAACTTAACTGGCAGTTCTCCTATGTGGTCAGGTAATTCTTTGTTGTGGGAGCTGTCCTGAGCATTGCAGGATGTTGAGCACCATCCTTGGCCTCACCTAAATAGACGCCAGTAGCATCACCCTAGTAGGGACAACGAAAAATGTTGCCAAGTATTGTCAAAGATCTCCATGGTGGGGAGAGGCAGAATCATCCTCGGCTGAAAACTATTCATTTAGAGTCTGAGTGAATGAAATGGGGTAATTGAATCAAAAGAAACCGGGATCTTGAGTTGGTCCAGCAGCCTTCTTCAAAGTCATTTGACACTTTCATGTATTAATGTCTTAAATGTTGTAAAAAATGTTGTGGCAGGGACATCTGATCTCCTCATGTAACTTCACAGAATCAAGATCAACAACCCAAGGCTGATTCCCGTGAGGCAGAAGTTGGACATACCTCCTCTCCATCCTTTTTACTAATTCTGACACCAAATATCCTTCCCGTGGCACTGTCTACTTCTCTGCTGGGTTCAATAATTCGTTGCAATAGCCACACAGAATTCACAGACCATATACACTGTTATGGGAGTTATTAGGGAAGTAAGAGGTTACAGTTCAGGTTCAAGAATGCTCAGGATACAACTCTTCGATCGGAACTGCCTTTTCTTAGCTGTGCAGGCAGGCAGGTTTCTCCCTAGCCCTTGGCCTGATATCCTCTGCCCTGCCCAGACTCTACAGATGTTACAAAGCCTTTTTAGCTTTGCCGGTAAGTACCCAGAGGTACCCCCACTCCATTAGTAAGCCTCAGCCCAGAGGTATTTCCGTGGGTCAGCAAAGTTCACTCCACCAAATGGGTGGAGACATCCTATTCTGCCAGTACTATCTGGAGTACTATCCAAAGGCCCTCAACTTTCTCATTAGGTGGGCCCAGAACTTCACCGTCTCCTGCTAGTCTCCTGCCTGTGCCATTTTTCAGCCACCACTTCTCACTGTCTTTAGTGTTACGGCTCACTCTTACTTTCCTGGTTCCAGGAACTTCTCAGCACAGGAATCCTGGATCTAAAGACACTTGGCACTCTCAGTTCTTCTTTCTTGGTGTCAGTGAGATCCTCACATTTGCCTCTCGGATTGGTCATTTTAAACCTACCAGGATGGCAGAACTGACTAATCCCCTTGTTAGAGTACTATACACCTTATCTGCATGGTGTCATCCCCACAGAGATGCCATACATCTTATTTACATTATTAGTAAACTATCTTATTCCCTTGGTGGGCCACAAACACTTTATTTACATAGTCCCAGTCAGTCATTTGCTGAAAGTACAAAGACTGTTTCCAGAAGGATCATGTTCACTAATTCATCCCATTGCAGGTATCCATATGGTAACAGTTCAGCCAACATTTGTTCAGCCCTCAAATGCACAAGGCACAAGATGAGGTATTTCTGAGTAACTCTACAATATAGTCAGGGACAAGTTATGTTCCATTTCTGCACAGCAGGTGCCTGTGTCATTCCCATCCCAATATTTGCCTCATGATTAGGGTTACTAAATATTGAATGGGACATACTTAAATACACTCAAAAATTATTTATTGTTCATCTAAAATTCAACTTTAACTGGGCATCTTGCATTTTTTAATTGCTAGTCCTGCTAATCCTCAAAGTCTTATCTCTGTCTCTTGAATTCTGGCTCCATAAACTTTCCAGTGACTTCATTAGAAAGAATAAAATTATTACAAATATAAAAATAATCATAAAAAATAATTTTAAAGAAGGGTTTTAAAAAAGAAGTGTTGGTAGAATAAATGGCAGAGCTAAATGTAAGATAAATGTCTTTGAAAAATGTTTGCTATTCTACTGAAAATTGTCAAAAATACCTTAAAATTCATAGAACATCTAATGGAGTTCATTGCCCAATTTATTTCAAAACATTTTGGATGCTTATGGGCTATTTAGCATTTACAGAGTGAATTATTTTGTTTGAGTATTCCTGTTGGATGAGTCAGCATGTGGGAAGATGAGAGGAGATTCAAACACAAGCCTCTTGTAACCTCACAGCAGAAAAGAAAAGGCATGAAGCTCACACTAGCTTTACTTATGCTCCACTTGCCTTCCCAATTCTCCAAGTCTGATCCTCAGACCAGGAACATCATATCATCAGGGAACTTATTAGAAATGTAGATTCTTGGGTCCCAACTCAGACCTACTGAATCAGAAACTGGGGCAGTGGACCCCAGCAACCAACGTTCAGCAAGCCTTTAGATGATTCTGACGCGTGTTCAAGTTTGAAAACCAGATGTCTGGGTCCCACCCACAGAGATTCCAATTTAATTGTTATAGAGTGCAGTCCAGTTATTAAGATTGTTATAATCATTGCTTACAGAATTTATTCTGAAATTACAACTGGAAGACAAAGTCCTGGTATTGAAAGTAACCTAAGTGAACTTTGCATAAAGGTAGAATGAGCAGCAATTACTTGTTTTAATTTGAAGAATCCCAAAGATCAATCAATCCAGATATATGGTCTCTTTGGTAATTCTCTAGGATCCCCAGTAGTGTAGTGGTTAAGAGTAATGGCTGCTAACCAAAAGGTCAGCAGTTCAAGTTCATGGAAACCGTATGAGGCAGTTCTACTATGTCTACAGAGTCACTACAAGCTAGAATCAACTCAGTAGCAATGGGTTAATTCCCTAGATCCACTCCTTAAGGCCTATTATACTCAGTATACTGAATTAGAAAGAGAAAAGATAATTTCATGGCAACTAAACACTGCCTAAATGTTTGTCTCTTTTCTCATCTCTACCCCAGTGTTAATAATAACTCTTCACAGGGCTTTGGGAATGAATGAAAGAGACCCTAAAGGTAAGGAAAGCAGGAAAATGGATGAAGGGCCAATAATATCAGATGTACTTGAGAAAGCCTCCGGCTATGTGATAGTAGGAATAGAAAGGGAAAGACCTGGACAAGACTCAGTCAGTTCACAAATTAGATGTACCTAGCTTATGTGCATTTCCATAATAACTACTTAAACTATTTTTTTCTCACATTATTCTTTTGTGTGTGTGACCCCACACTCCATCATTTTTCTTATGGGCAGTCTGTGTTTTTGGCCAAGTTACCTGCCGTGGATTAAATCATGCCCCTGCAAACATCTGTGTAGCAATCTGGCAAGGCCATGATTCTTGGTATTGTGTGGTGTTACCATGCACTGTAAGCCCTGCCTCTATGATGTTAATAAGAGAGGATGGGCATCAGTTACCTTGGTGAGGCAGGACTCAAACTAAAAGAGTTCATTGTGCCTTGAGGCAATCTCTTGGGACAAAAAAAAAGAAAGAAGCTAGCAGAAAGAGTTGGAGACCTCATACCACCAAGTAGGAAAGCTAGGAGTGGAGGGCATCCCTTGGAAAGGATCCAAGATTTCTGCCCCTCAGAAGCTCTCAATCCTTGGGAAAGCTGATATCCAGGACCTTTTTCCAGAGCAAACGGACAGCGCTTTCCTCTGTTGCCCTAAATTTGGGCTTGTAGCTTACTGGAGTGTGACACAATAAAATTTCTCTTTTTAAAGCCATCCATTTATGGTATCTGTTATGGCAGTGCTAGATGACAAAAGACACAAGCTCAGTAGCATTTAAAGTGATAGTTTTAAAGACTGACTTTGTAGTTGCACACTGCTTAATTATCTCTGGTCTATAATTAGATTAATAAGACTTTTTTTTTCCTTTTTAACAATCATTTTCAGCTGCTTGTTTATCTCAGGATGGATGTTAGAGGCTTCCCTGTGGGCTACAAATACTCCCTGTTATGGGTGTGCCCCGCCTGATTCTCCGCATGTTCACCCACTTACCGGAACAGTTCCCTGTGTGTCTCCTTAACGCAGAAACTTGAGATATATAGACAGACTCAAATTAACTGTTGCAACACCCAGGGTATGGCTCAGACCCAAGGATTTAAACACTCATTGAGTGACCTCGGAGGGCTGGTCATATGAGGGTATTCAGGAAGTAGGAAAGAACACTGAAGAGCTTTCCAGGGAAACCAGGGTGGGTAAAACAAAGAAACTTATATGGAACATTGGCATGAACCCTAGCGAAAGTCTATTGGGTTAACTCTTAGGCGAAACTTGAAAATTGGAGCAGAAATTCTTCTGCAAAGTGCGTCATGAACCAAGGCCAAAGGAAAAACAGAGAAGGGTCAAGAGGTAGACCACAAGAGTTATGGTGCCAAGAAAGTGGTTAAAAGCATGAGCTTTGGAATCAGCAGCTGGATTTGAGTTCTGGCTCTGCTACTTACTAACTGTGTAAGATTGTTCAAGTGACTTACTCTTTAAAATCCTCAGTTTACTCGCTTACCAAATGTGGGTATTAACAGTAATTGCTTTCTGGCTTGTGCGTGTTGCTTGATAATGCATATAAAGTATGTAGCACAGCAGCTAGTGCATCATGTAAACATGTTATGAATGTGAGCTATTGTTCATGACAACATTTGGAAATAATCTATTCTTTCTCATCTTTCTACAGCCTCTTGTCCTTCTTTTCCCAACCCCTCACCTCCACCTGGTTTGTCCCACATTCACAGCCTCTGGGAAGGGCTGCAGCTTTCCTGAGTGTTGTCACCAAAAGTTTAAGTCCCAGTGGATGGAGGCAAGGTATCTTAGCCAGAAATAGGGACAGAATGGGCTTTTGTTTTCATCCCAAACTAGGAAGAGACTCTGTTAGGATGGGGAGGAGGGATGGGAAAGAGAAGAAAGGATGCTACACTAGCTTTCCAGCACAGCAATCGGGGAGAAAGCAAGGCCAGACCACACAAGGCTGTCTACAACATCTGGACAGAGGTGAACACAAGCAACCTGATTAAGATTCATTGTTGCAGCTATTATGTCAATTCATCTCATATTTTCCCTCATTTTCATTGACACTCTACCACACATGATGTTCTTTCTAGAGATTGTTCTTTCCTGATGACATGTCCAAAGTAATCTTGTTGAAGCCTTGCCATCCTTGCTTCTAAAAAAGCATTCTGGTTGTATGTCAAACAATACTCTCTTTTGATTCATAAGGCTTTCACTGACCCGTTTTCAGAAGTAGATTGCCAAAACTTCTCTCTTCATCTGTCTTAGTCTGTAAGTTCTACTGAAATTTGTCCACTATGACTGAAATACAAGTGGCATGGCTTCCAACATTACGGCAACATTCAAGTTACCATAGTATGACAAACTGACGGATGGTGGCTCAAATATACCAAAGGTCATGAAAATAATGAATGATCAGAAAGCATTTCATTTTGCTTTACATAAGGGCACTAGGAATCAGAGCTGACTCTACAACCAACGACAATAAAGATTCCTACTTCTCAAGTATGACCCAAAACACTGAAGAGCTGCCAGACATGACCGTCCACCTGTGTGGACAGGGGACCAGTGCAATCCTCCATGCCCCCCTGCCACCCCTTCCCAACCACTGTAAGCTACTTCTTGAAATCTTGGAAATCCCAAACAAACAAACACCCTTAACCCTTCACCACCTCCTCCAAAAAAGTTGTCACTAGTTACAAACAATGGTGGGTGGAGGAGGTAGTAGGGGGATGTAGAATGAAAATTAAGTAGTGTTACTGAAAATAAATTTGTATTTCCTACACATTGATGTTTGTAGGTTTACAGGATGGTGTTTTAGCGAGCTAGGGCTGCTCTAACAGAAATATCACAGAGTGGATGGCTTTAACAAAGGAACGTTTGTTCTTACACGGTCAGGTAGGCTACATGTCCATATTCAAGGTCTCCGCTCCAGGAGAAGGCTTTCCCCTTGTGGGCTCTGCAGTAAAGTCCGATACTGCATCAGTCTTTGTCCAGGGAGCATCTCGGGGCAGGGACCTCGGGTCTGAAAGACGCGCTCTTCTCCTTGTGCTGCTTTCTTGATGGTATGGGTTTCCCAGTTCTCTGCTTGCTTCTCTGTCCTTTTCTCTCTGGTAGGATGAAAGGATTAAGGGTGGGGCAAGCCATACTCCAGGGAAACTGCCTTTACAGTGGAGCAGGGAGGTGATCTTATAAAGGGATTTACAGCCCCACGCTAATCCTTTAACACACAGCTAGGAAAACCACAAAACGGAGGACAGTCACGAGATACTGGGAATCATGGCCCAGCCACGTGGCTACACATATTTTTGGAGGGACACAAGTCAATCCATGACAGATGGGATTCACACAAAATTCCCAAATTTGTAATATATTGAGGTAACTGTTTAAGACATTAATTATACTACAAAAGTTGATTTAAATGCTGGAGGTGATAGAGTAGAATTGAAATAACTCAGAAAAACCAAACTTGTTGCTGTTCTGTTGATAATAACTCAAGGGAACTGCTGTGTTACAGAATAGAACCACTCCTAGTTTTTCTAGGTCGTAATATTTACAGAAGTAGATTACCAAGTCTTTCTTCCTCAGAGCTGCTGGATAGGTTCACACCGTCAGCCACGCAAACGGTTTCCACCACCAGAGCTGCCACTAGGATCGGGACAAGCCCCAAGAATATGTCAGAATGTGTTGAATTCACATTTCTTGGCATCATTGCACTGTTTCATTAACAACAAGCAAGTCACTCTGGCTTGATGAGTAATACGGCAGATTCTTGCAAATAAGATTGCTGTGTCGAAGTCTGGAGGCCCCAGGTTTTCTCCTCCCAGAAACTCTTTTTTTCATTTCTGTGTCAGATGCCTTTTTTTTTGCTGCATTTAAACTTTTTCTATTACTTCTGCATGAGTAAGACTATGTGTCATTTCAGCCTCCTTGTCAGCTTCTGTTTCACTTGCATTAATTTCTGTCTATTGAGTGTGAAGAACGAAGCACTGTCATCGTTGACAGATTTTAGGTTCATGAGTTAGAGCTTGCTTGGAACATGAATGCTATGCTCTCTACAAGCTCTTCTGAAATGGAGCCCTGGTGAAACAAGCACCTTACCTCTTTATTCTCTCGTTTTACAGGTTCAGGGAGGCAGCAATAGAAGGGGAGAGGAAACTTTTCCTCTCTCCCTCTCATTGATTGATTCATTCATTCATTTCACAAATAATTCTGGAGAATTTCCCAGCCAGCAATAATTGTTTTACATCCTGGAGACACAAAGGGAAAGCACCAACAGGTATAGCTCCTGTCCTCATGGAGCTTACAGTCTGGTGGTGAGACAAACTTTTACTTGAATAAACACACTTATGAATCTATACTTACTTCCCAGAGTTCCTGATTTAATTGATCTGGAGTGGAATCCAGGCATCAGATTTTTTTTCTTTCATAGGTGTTATTATTTATTCTATGAGCCACTCTGTTTTTTGGCTGACGGCCCCTCAGGAGGTTTGATTTCCAAGTATAAAGCGTATCCCAGGGTGACCGGGGTTCCTCTAGTCTTTTTTTTTTTTATTTAACGTGACTGAGTGAAAATGTACTTTCCCGTATAAATTTACATGCCCACCTATGTGCAGCTTCCACTGCTCTCCCTGCCCGGTGACAGCACACTATTCCTCTCTGCTCCATACATGTCTCATCTTCCCAGCAGTCTCCTTTCCCCTCCTCTCCACCCACTCTCCTTTCTCCAGCCACAGGTCAGCAGGATGATATCGTATAGATGTATAGAACCATAAAGTGCATCCAATATATGGTCACTCTGCATTGCCAAGTCCAATCCATTTGTGTCCGAAGACTGGAACTTCGTTATGAATTATGGGCAAGGGCAGCATCAGGGCAGGGGGCCATGCTCCCAGGGGAACCTCCAAACCCCTGGACCATCAATTGAGGTCTTTTAGTGGAGATCTCAGGATGCACCCCTTTTTATTCTTGTGTTGCCAATGAGACTTAACTTAGTGAGTTCCATCGCGGCTATAACTGGTAGTGGCGGGGCACCATCTGGTTCTTCCGGTCCCAAGTTGGTGTAGACACCCAATCATGTGGGTCTCTCTATCCTCTGGGTTGTCTTTACCCCATGTCATTTTGGTCCTTGGTGAGCATCCGTTCCTGCTGAGTTGGGACCATTTGCTGTGTCCTCGGATGGCAGCTTGGCAGCTTTTAAGACCCCAGATGCCACTCACCAATATGGGGTGCAGAGAACCCACTTAGCAAAACGCTAGTTGTGCCAATTGGCCTCGATTTCGCCTAAGAGCATGGTCCCCTGCCCCCTGCACCAGCTATTCTATCCTTGCAATACTGAGTTAAGATGGAAGGAGTATTCAAGTTATGCTGAAGCCCACTTAGTATTGTTCTTGTTTCTAATGTGTGCTATCACTGATTTCACCCAACCAGATTTCTAGCAACTATCTAATCTAAACCCTCCCCCCTCTGCCCTTCATCCCTCCCCTCCCTTGCAGCTGTCAAAGTCTTTTCTTCTATACATAAGTCTGTTTTTGTTATCGTAAAGGTCTCATACAATATTTGTCCTTTTGTCACTGACTACTTTCACTCAACATGTCTTCCAGTTGAAACCAGGTTAGGAGATGTTTCCTGGAATCATCATTATTCTTTATCATTGTGTAGTGCTCCATTGAGTATATGTACCATAGTTTACCTATCCATTCTTCTGTTGTTGGGCATCTAGGTTGATTCCATCTTTTTGCTATCATGAACTGTGCTGCGGTAAACATTCTGGTGCATGTGTCCGTTGGTGTGAAAGGCCTTGATTCTGTAGGATATATTCCAAGTAGTGGAATTACTGGGTCAAATGGTATATCAATATCCATTTTTTTAAGGAAGCACCAGATTGCTTTCCAAAGAGGCTGGACCATTTTGCAACCCCACCAACAGTGTAGGAGGGTTCCACTTTCTCCACAGCCTCTCCAGCATTTGTTGTTTTGTGTTTTTGGGATCATGGCCAACCTTGTTGGGGTGAGATGGTATCTCATTGTAGTCTTGATTTGAATTTCTTTAATAACTAAAGATCGTGAACATGACTGCATGTGTTTTTTGGCTGCCTGGATATCCTCTTTAGTGAAATGTCTGTCCATCTCCTTTGCCCATCGCTTAACTGGGTGATTTATCATCTTCTTATTGATATTTTGTAGTGTCTTATAGATTATGGAGATCAGGCGTAAGTCTGACATAGAGTTGCCAAATATTTTTTCCCATTCTGTGGGTGTTCTTTTAATTCTATTAATAAACACTCCATAGGTGTTTATTAGAGGTGGTCAGAGATAGGAGTCCCTAGACTGCACCAACCAAACTCTAATTAACCACCATTAAGTATTTTGGTTTTATCTTATAAGCAATGATGAAGTTAATGAAGAGAGGTGATGTAGGATTTGCTTTTATTTTAACTTCATTTTATTCTGAAATACACAGATTCCCAGACAGCTGTAAGAAGGAAGAGAGAGCCCATGTGTTCTTTACCCAACAGTAACACCTTGGAAAACCACAGTACAATATCACAATCAGGATACTGACATGGATGCTCTCAAGATGCAGAACATTTTCAGCACCACAAGAATCCCTCATGTTACCCTTTTATAGTCACACTCGTTTCCTTCCTGTTCTCTTCGGCCCCTGGAAGTCACTAATGTGTTTTCTATTACCATAATCTTTTTATTTCAACAACATTGTTCCTGCTGGTAGGTGTCTTGAGTCAATTTTGACTTGCAGTGACCCCAAGTGACAGAGGAGAATTTGCCCCGTAGGACATTCTACAGCCCTGGTGGCACAACAGTTAAGAGTTTTGGCTGCTAACCAGAAAGTCAGCAATTCAAATCTATCTGCCACTCCTTTAGAGCTTTTTGAGGCAGTTCTACTCGATCCTATAGGATCAGTGTGAATCGGATTTGACTCCAAGGCAGCAAGTGTTTTGATTGTTATAGAGTTTTTTTTAGCTGTAGTCTTTATGGGAGCAGACTGCCAGATTTTTCTCCAGAAGAGCAGCTGAGTGGGTTCAAACCACCAAACTTTAGGGTAGCCAGCAAGCAGTTAAGTGTTTGCACCACCAGTGTTCCTTTCAACATCATATAAAATGAATCACATAGTATGTAATGTTTTGAGACTGTCATTTTTTATTCAGCATAATTTTCTGGAGAATAGTGTTCATATATCAATTTTTGTTCCTTTTTATTGCTAAACTGTATTGCATAACATGAAGACAGCTTGCTTAATCATTTGCCTATAGAAGGACACTGGGATTATTTCCAGTATTTACTAATAAAACTACTGTAAACATTTACACACAGATTTTTTTAATTGTGGTGAAAATATGCACAATAAAACATTCACCAATTCTACACTTCTTAGCTGTACAGTTCAGTGCCATTCTTCCTGTTGTGCACCATTATTACTCTTCCTTTCAAAATTGTTCCACCACCAATAAACTCAGTGCCCTTAAGCAAAATCATTTCCAGGCTTTTCTGTAAACATAAATCTTCATTTCTCAAAGATAAATACTCAGTGATGCCGTTGCTGGGTAATATGTTAGTTGCATGTAGTGTTTAAACAAATTGTCCAATTTTCTTCCAGAGTGAATGTACAATTTTACATCCCCAGCAGTGATGTCTGAGTGATCCAATTTCTCCTCATCCTCATCAACATTTGGTGTCTCCACTTTTTTTTATTTTAGCCATTCTGGTAGGAGGTGCATAGTAATACCTCACTGTGGTTTTCATGTACATTTCCCTAATTGGCTAATGATCGTGAACAACTTTTCGTGTGCTTATTCACCGTTTCTGTGCTCTTTTTCAATGCAATGTCTGTTCATGCCTTTGACCTATTTTCCAGTTGGACTGTTAGGTATTTTACTTTTGAGTCTTGAAAGCTCGTTTTATAGTCTAGATACTTAGTTCTTTTGTTGAATATGTGGTTTGCAAATATTTTCTCTTGCTCTATAGCTTGTCTCTTTTACCCTCTTAGCAGTGTCTTTCCTGGAGCAAACTTTATTAATTTTGATAAAGTCCTATTTATCAAGAATTTTTCTTTTAGGGATTGTGCTACTGATGTCAATTCTAAGATATCCTAGCCTACTAATCCTAGGTCCTGAAGATGTTCTCATATATACTTTAACGGGAGATTTATATTTTTTGCTCTGCATTTAGGTCTGTGAATGAGCCATTTTGAATTAATTTTTGCATAAAGTGTAAGTTTTAAGCCAAAGTTGTTTTTTGTTTGTTTGGGTGGTTGTTTGTTGAGTGGTTTTTTGTTTTGGGTTTTTTTTTTTTTTTTTTTTTGGACCATAGATGTCCATTTCCTCAACACCGTTTGCTGAAAGAGTGATCTTTTCTCCATTGAATTGTTTTTGTGAACATCAGTGTCTGCCTGTTTCTGGGTCTTCTGTCTTCTTCTGTTGATCTAAGTGTTTATCCTTCTGCCGATACTCTGCAGTCAGATTTACAGTAGCTACATAGTAAGCCTTGAAAGCAGGTAGACTGATTGCTCTCACTTTGTTCTTCTGTATCAAAATTGTTTTGATTTAACTGTTCGAGTTCCGTTACTTTTTCATACAAATTTTTAGAATTATCTCATCTATATCTACCCCACTGCAGAAAGAATATTCAGGACCTAAGGAGTGGAAAAGCAGGCAAAGTGTGGCCTTGCTTGAGAGAAAATAAAAAATGTTTTCAGTAAAGGAGACACCAAGCAGGACTCCTCATGTTAACAAGAGGTGGATTTCAAGGAAAATAACATTGTTTATTCAGTGAGCAGCTTGAAGTAACCTGCAATAAACAGTAGACACTCAAGACTCAAACGTAGGTGAAAAAAAAATCAGTACAGACGAATGAATGATAGAATTTCATTCTGTGGGCAAGAAAAATGTTAAATTAAAATACATTCACAGTGCTACCTTTCTTTCATCTGGATGCAGTTTTCTCAAGTAGGGGGATTACTTACCCAGATACTATAATTTATATCGAGAAGCATATTCTAACCAGAACCTGTTAATATATAAAATAAACAATAACCAAATTGCTATTAAACAGAATTCTATTTTTGAATAAAATGCTTTGACAAATGGCCAGTTGTTGACATTGAAAGAATGTCACATGGATTGCTCTCTCTATCCACAAAAGCAGGGATTTGCAACTCTGATTGCACAAACCACCTGCAGAGCCACACAAAGTAGTCATGCCAGGGTCACACTCTCAGAAATTCTCACTCAGTTAATCTGGAGAAAGGGCTAGGTCTGGGTATTTATTTTCAAAAGAGACATCACCATTCACTGGCTATCTGAAATGGAAATAGTATGCTTAAGAAGAATTTTCAGCTACTGTGGGGTTGCCATTATGCCTTTAAAGCTTTGAACATTTAAAGTTCACAACCTAGGCTGCTGCTTTCAATCATTTGGAGGCTTATAAAAATCCCAAGGTTCAGGCCACATCTGAGGCTAATTAAATCAAAATGTCTGGAGAAGGACTGTAGGCATCAGCTTTAAAATATTTGTAGCTCAGCCTGAGAACCATGGCTTTAAAGAGGGGAAAGCTACTAAAACATGGGAACAGCAAGCATCTAAATCTTTAGTCTTTATAAAAACTGATCAAAACATTTCACTCAACATCTACTGAGACTCGTGGCTTCAGTTCTACTAGCTGTCATTCTTCATCTAGGGTTTATGAAACAAATTTATTTAAGATTGCTGGCTGTTTGCACAGTACAAGGCAGACCAGCATAATTGGAATATACTATAAGCTTAAAAGTTTTGTAAATTCAACCCAGAAACCCTGGTGGTGTAGTGACTAAGTGTAAGACTACTAACCAAAAGGTCGGCAGTTCAAATCCTCCAGGTGCTCCTTGGAAACTCCATGGGACAATTCTACTCTGTCTATAGTGTCATTATGAGTTGGCATTGAATCTATGGTACTGTTTTTTTTTGTTGTTGTTTTTAATTCAATCCAACACTTCATAGGACAGAGTAGCAGGGACAGGCTCTGGGCACCATGCTTTCAGGCGACATCGAGGTCAATTGGCAAAACTACTCTTTTTCTGCACATAGTTCTGAGTTGATTTTGTTCTTTTAAAGCAGTCAACACATTTTATAATATCCTTAAAAATTATTTTAAGTCCAGTGTATTCCAGTTGACTAGTAGGTTTATTCAGTAGAACATAAACATAACTTTGTTTTTGTACCATAGTGAAAACAAATGAACACTGTCATGGATTGAATTGTGTCCCCGCAAAAATGTATGTGTTGATTTGACTTGGTTTGGAGTTCCAATATGGTGCCCTTCCTCCCATGTGTTGTGAATCCTGCCTCTGTGTTATTGATAATGGAGAATGGTTTGCAGTTGTATTAGTGAGGGCAGGACTCAAGCTTGTGGAATATAAGGGAGAGAAGTGAGCTGAAGAAGTTGGGAACCTCATACCACCGAGAGAGAAGCACCGAGAGCAGAGCACGTCCTTTGGACCCGAGGTTCCTGTGCCAAGATGCTCTCACTGGATGTGGACTCAGCGTACCGGACTGTGATGATTTTTCATATTGAATGGACTTGTAGCTTAGGAATGGATTTGTGGCTTACCGGACTGTGACACTAAAAGCTTCTCCTTATGAAATCTTCCACTCATGGTATTTTCTGTTACAGTAGTACACAGTGACTAGGACAAACATCCTATTAAGTGAAGATATCAATGATAACTTGGATTTCAGACTTAAAGAAAGAAAAACAGAGATAGAAATGCGCTTGATTTTAATGTTTTAAGTGAATGGTTCTAAACAAAGCCAAGAAGTAGGCATAGATCAGTCTCTGGTCTCCAAATCCTTCTGAGAGCCTATTTAGGTACTTTAAACCTTATTTCCCACTCTCCCTCCCTTTCCAAAGCTGGTATCCCCTTCAAATATTACCTTTCAAACGAAATTGATCACCAAAGAAGATACGTAAGTGCAAGTGAACACATGAAAAAGATGCTCAGCATCATATATCATTAGGCAATTATAAACTGCAATGATGAGCTACCGTTACAAGCACATTCCCCCATGGCTGTCGAGTTGAGTCCAACTCATAGCAATGCTAGAGGTCAGAGTAGAACTGCCCCATAGTTTCCAAGGACATTAGAATGTATAAAATTCAAAACACTGACAACACCAACTGCTTATGAGGACATAGAGCAACAAGAAATCTCCTTCATTGCTGGTAGGGATGCAAAATGGTACAGCCACTTTGGAAGACGGTAGTTTACTATACAACCCACCAGTTACCCTCCAAGGTATTTACTGAAATGAAATGGAAAAGGATGTCTACTTAAAAACCCACACAGGAGTGTTTAGAGCAACTTTATTCATAATCACCAGCTTTGGAAGCAACGAAGATCTCCTTCAATAGGTGAATGGACAAGCTGTGATACATCGTACAATGGATTCTCATTCACTGATTAAAAGAAATGGACTATCAAGCCATGGAAAGACATGAGTGAATCTTAATGGCCCACTACTAAGTGAAAGAAGCCAGTGTGAAAAGGTTACATATGATATGATTCCAATTATGTGACATTCTAGAAAAGGAAAAACATAGTGACAATGAAAAGATCTGTGGCTACCGAGGAACTGGAAGGAGGAAGAAGGGATAAACAGTGCAACACGGGGCAATTTTTAGAGCAGTAAAAATTGCACTAGAATGGTGAACTCATAATATTATGTATTTGACAAAGACCATTGGACTGTACAGTATAAATTGTGAGCAGTAATGTAAACTATGGACCACATGAACCACAGCCTCAGCCAGCCTGAGCCCAGGGGAACTAGACGGCACATGGCTACCACCACCAACTGCTCTGACAGGTATCACAACCGAGGGTTCTACACAGACAGGGAGAAAAACACAGGACACAATTCAAAATCGTGCAATTCAAATTCTCAAAAAAGGAAAAGACTTACTGGTCTACGGAAACTGGAGGAGCCTCTGAGACTATGGCCCCCAAACACTCGGGCACCATACTAACTCTGAACTGATGTTACTCCCTAAGGCCACCTTTCAATCAAAGATTAGGCAGGTCTATAAAATAAAAAGCACACTTGAAGAACATCGTTCTTTGTTCGACCAAGTATATAGGACCAAATAGGCCACACCCACCTAAAAGCAAAGATAAGAAGGCAGGAAAGACAGAAAAACTGGACGAAAGGACAAAGGGAACCTTAGATAAAAAGAGAGACAGGAAGAATGCTGGAAAATTGTAAGGATTTCAACCAACGTCACAAGACAATTTGTGTACAAATTTTTAAACAAGAAATTGATTTGCAATGTAAATTTTCACCTAAAAACACAATAGTTTTTTTAAGCATCAATATTGACTGGCCAATAACAAATATACCACAGAAACGCAAGATGCTAACAATGGAATGCTCTGTAAACTTATTACTGTTCTGAAAATGAAGTCTCTTATAGAAAGGGTGAGGTGGTTTGATTGGTCACTGGTTCCTTAGGAGGCATGTTTGTTTTTTTTTAATTAACTTCTTCTCAAGCATATTTGTACTTCAAGACTTGTTTTTATTATTTTTGTTATGCGCACCCCTGGTGGTGCAATAGTTAAAGCATTCATCTGTTAACCAATAGGTCAGTGGTTTGAACCCACCAACCGCTCTGAAGGAGAAAGATGTGGCAGTCAGCTTCTGTAAGCATTACAGCCTTGCAAACCCTATAGTCTAATTCTACTCTGTCCTACAAGGTTGCCATGAATCAGAATCAACTCAACAGCGGAGTTTTTCTTCTTTTTACTACTACCATTACTACTTAGGAATAGTTGTACCTGAAGGAAGTGAGTCACAGCAACCTCATCAGTGGTTTTGACTGCATTCCCAGCCAGAACAGCCTGGGGGAAATAAATATCCATCACATGTACTTAGTCATTGAAAGAAATAGCTATTATAAAATGCCTCAAGTGTGCCACAAGGAAGAAAAATGAACTTAAAGTGTTGAAAAAAGGACTTACCTGCAAATTAGAAAAACAGAAAGATACTACCCAGGATACCTTCCAGAGTGAATAACTCAGAAATAAGCATTCAGGGAGTTTTGACAGGCAGAGATGATTATGAACGCACAAGGTTAGTGATGGTTTCATAGAAATGACAGGACACAAATTAGACACTGACAGAAATTTTCATTTAACAGTTCACTTCATACAGCCTGAATGTCTAGAAGACTGACTTACTAAATCTCTTGCAAACTGAATTTTAGTTTATTGCTGGTCTTACTTTGAGAAGACATCATCTTGGAAAGAACTGAGGGAATACTTCAGAGTCAGAGCTCTTGTACGGTGGAGAGATAGTGAGGAATTCAATCTATTTAGACAAGGCTATCTTTTCAACCTGAGCATCTAATAAACTTAAACTGTTATTGTGTTCCCTCTTATTTATTATTTCCTCTTAGCATCCCATGGAAACCCTGGTGGCATAGTGGTTAAGCACTGTGTCTACTAACCAAAAAGCCTACCAGTTCAAATCTGCCAGGTGCTCCTTGGAGACTCTATGGGGCAGTTCCTCTCTGACCTCTAGGATCGCTTTGAGTTGGCATCAGCTCAACGGCAGTAGCTTTGGATTTGAATTTTGAGCATCCCATAGCTTACTCCCTCCCAGATTGCTGATCCCAGGATTTAAAAGTCTACCTTTTCTGTTATCCTTTCACCAACAATAGTCACAAACATCCTCTTACAAACTCTTTGCAATCTGGTCTCTGCTACCATTGTCCTGGTAACAGTGCCAGTAGGGATTGAACTGTATTTACCAGTTCTTAACCCCTGTGCCTGTAAATATAAACTGTTTAGAAATGAGCTTTTTTTTCTTTCTTTGGCTAGGTTAATGAGGCCATATTGGAGTAGGGTGGCTCCTAAATTCAATTATTTCTGAATGTTAGTTTATAAAGGGGATACAGACACCACAGGAGGATCCACCGACAAGCTGAGGAACATCAAGGAACACACAGGGCTGTCAGAAGCTGAAAGAGACATGAATGATCTTCTTCTAGACCACACAGAGCACAGCCTTTGCAAACACCCTGAATTTGGATTCCTAGCCTTGCAGATTGTGATAGGACATATTCTTGCTCTTTGAAGCCATCCATCTGTGCTATTTTTGTTATTGCAGCACTAAGGTAGAGTCACATCCGACTCAACGACACTTGGCTGGTGGCAAGGTAGGTGCTTTCTGGAAGAGACTGCTAAGTGTCGTCTCCCCAGAAATGTTAACTGAGACTTAAACATTAAACATTAAAGGGTATTGTCAAGATAGGTAATGAAGAGAGAGCTGGAGAAGAGACACAACTCTGGTGCAGTGTCTGAATGGAGAAGGCTTACCAAGAGGAAAAGAATCAACCAAAGACACACTGTGGGTCAACAACAACAAAATGATTAAAATTAAAAAAATAATACCTGTGGCTAGAATAACTGTGAGGTGGGAAGTGGCTGAAAGACTCTGTTGCTGTAGCAGCGAACAAAGGAGCAAATACAATGAATTTCTTCTTTTTTCCTTCAGAGCTCAGAGCCATAATGGTTTTCTTACTCCCAGCTTTTCCCATTGCCCTGGGAGTTCCTACTGAGCGCTGATCCTACAGCACTAGCATTTGTCACTGTACAAAGTTTGATCCTTTTCTACTCTTCTGGCTCTTTATCTTTCTTCCTCCAGAAATTCTGGCTGAAGAAAACAACTTCCCATGCCCCCAGTTTTTCCATCTTAAATCTCTGCTAGGAACCCCGGTGGGGCAGTAGTTAAGCACTTGGCTGTTAACCTGAAGGTTGGTGGTTTGAACCCAGCAGTTACTCCATGGGAGGAAAATGTGGCAGTTAGCTTCTGAAATATTACAGCCTTGGAAACACTGTGGGATGGCTTTACACCATCCTGCAAGGTCTCTATGAATGCGAATCACCTTGACGGAAATGTTTTTCTTTTTTAGGTCTCTGCTCACTGATGACTCTGCCCGTAATGACCAGCTCCACCTATCAAAATCCCATCCGTCCTTCCAGCCCCAGCTCAATTCTCTGGCACATGAACAGCTGAATGGAGCCTGCAGTACAATCCTGATCGCTATCACATAGCCTAGATCCTCAATTATGGCCTGAAATCTGCTTGCAAGAGCTGCTCCTTTGAAAGATTAGCATCACACATTTTTTGACTGATACATACAGAAATTGTCACCATTCACATCATTAAATGTCTGAAGGTAAATACGTATGTGCCCAAAGTTCCCATCCCCCAACCACAGGTGTTTTGTACATACCGAAGTTACCAAAACGTACTCAAGACTTTCCTCCTGAGCTACAAAATCAGTGTTTTATTATTTTCTCTCACTTTAGCTCTGTATTTTCAACTTTCTCTGTATTTCACGCACACACAAATACATACACACACACACCAGAAACAGTGCTAAAAGTACTGTATAATACATGTGAATACAAATATGAATATATATAAACACATGTGCAGCAGGAAGGGTGCTAATATATATACATTCATATTTATATATTCTAGTGGCTTTTCTGTTACACGTATATCACACATACCAGCAACAGAAAAGATGCTAATATTCATATATATATTATATATATGCATTCATATATTTTAGCATCTTTCCTGTTGCTGGTGTATGTGACATCATCCTTCAGGGAATCAAGCAGAGGCTTCCAATTAGATTCATTATAAGTTCCCTTAAGAAGTCATTAGGAAGTGGACTCCCAGATGTCTAGTTCCCTAGGTGATCCCAGCGTCATTTTTGGGGTTCTTGCCAACATCAGACCAGGTTTTAAATGCCACACTCACTACTCTATTACTAAGAAATTATTGGAAGCTTGCAAAACTGTGCGTGCAACAGAGCATAACGTTGTGCTTTACCGAATGCTTTCATAAGCCAACAGTGAGGACATTTGAAAACAACACTGAAAGACATGTTAGGGTAGTCGTTAATTACAGCACAGCCTCTGTAGTCAGAGGGAGTTGGGTAAAAATCCCAGTGCCACTAGTTATCAGCTGTAGGACTTCAGGCAAATCACTTTTTTGAGCCTCAGTCTTCGCACCTATATAATAAACCCCACTTCCCTCGAGTCGGGTCTGACTCACAGCGGCCCTGGAGGTCAGAGCAGAACTGCCTCATAGAGTTTCCAAGGAGCGCCTGGCGGATTTGAATCGGCGACCTTTCAGTCATTGTAGCACTTCACCCACTATGCCACCGGGGTTTCCCACCTATATAATGGGGGTGATAACAGGACAGCTAGAAGGATTACGTGTACACAATACTTGGTGAGGTGTTCAAATAAATGACAGCTACTACCCTTATTACGATAACTGACAGTGTGGTAAATCATGAACTGCTTCTCATTTCCCAGTCACAAACTTGCAGCTCCTAAGATATCTGTGATCTCTGAAGGCTGTTAAAAAGACGGACAGAGGGGATAGGAGAATGAAAGAAAAATAAGCTGTTCTAATTTTAGTGAGCTTCAGGTTTTCATTGTTAAGGTGCTTATGTAAGTATAATGAAGATAACACTTTGACAACATTTGTCTTCCCCTTCCTTTATAAATCTGGTTTAATGTAGCCATTCAACTAGTACGTCTCTGGAAAATACGATGTAGATGAAGTCCTTCCTTCTGGCCTGCTTGTCTGTGGGAAAAACAACAGAAAGAGAGGTGGTGGCACAATCAAGTGAGCAGATACTGGTGTCTTGCTCTGCCCATTCCAGGTCATGACCTGGAATAGAGCGGAAGAGAGACGGGGAGCGAAAACTCATCGAAAGTGGCCTGCACTGACCTCAGATGGTCACAGCACAGTGAAGGCAGTAAGGACGCACAGTTTAGCAGAAGAGGAGTCTTCATGCCGTGTCTCAAGGCTGCCTTGACTCATAAATGGCTTGGAAGGATCCGGAAGTCCCCACAACTGCCTGTGGGTAGGTAACTGAACAGGCAGCCCCCAAACCTGCAAAAGAAGGCTTCTGTGGTTAGGAATGAGGTAACATAAACACAAAGACTGCGAGGTCGGGAGCAGACGCCCACACTAGGGTCAAGAGAGAGGACCTGACTGAGTCAGTGAGGTCTACGGTCTGACCAAATGTGTTCCTTGGTATTCCTGCCATCTGTCTCTTCCACCCACACACATACTCCATGTGTTTCCACGTTTATTTCAGTCTTTTTATAAGACATGGCACAATGTTATTAGGTTTAGAACACACTCTGTTCTGATATGACCTCATTAACATGAAACTCCCTGTGTACAAACAGAGTCATATTGATGAGGTTAGGTAAAGGGTTTGGGTTGCCACATTTATTTCTGAGGGGCAAATTCAACCATACAGTCTCGTAACTTAGCAACAATCACGCCAAACCAAACCCACTGCTGTCAAGTAGGTTCTGACTCAAAGCAGAACTGCCCCATAGAGTTTCCAACGAGTGCCTGGTAGATGCAAACTGCTGACCTTTCGGTTAGCAGTCATAATGCTTAACCACTACACCACCAGGGTTTCCAATTAGAGGCTTCTAAAAACAGAAGTGGTGGGTTCAAAGATGCTCAAATTCTCTGTCACCAGAGATCTTAAAGAAGAAGCTGAATGACTCTTTGCATTGAGTTTGTATATGGAGTGCAAACTGACTCAAATGTTGACACGAGGGGAAGAGGCAAGAGGAGACGGGTGTCAGGAATGTTGAGGACATGTTTGACAGGACTGCAGTGCCACTGAGTCTCAGGCAGGTCCTCTTTCTTGACCACGGCCATCCTCCAGCTTTTGTGTTAGCATTACCTCACTCTTAATCACAGAGGCCCTTCTATTGCCAACTCTGTTATCTACCTACATACAGGCAGTTGTGGGAACTTCTGGAAACTTCCATGTCCCTTAAGAGTCAAGACATGACTCTTGGGAGAAGGCATGAAGATTCATGCCCTCCCAGATTCCCCTTCTGCTGAACTGTGCCTCCCCTGCTGTCTTCACTGTGCTGTGGCAGTTCCTGGTGGGGGTCTCTTCTAGGAGTTTTGAACAAGGCCTAGGGCATCCCTGCCCTATTTCCTCTCTGCCCTCTTTCACACTGTGACCTGAAGGAGGTACATTAGGACACACATGCTTGCTAAATTACATTAAGTTACATTCCAAGCTGAAAGGCTAGGAGGACGGCCAATTAAGTTTTCGAACTCATCCTAGAAAAAGTACTACATACTCATTGCTGAATATCATTACAGTCACCATTGAAGTACTACCCTTGGGAAGCTATGCACCAATGCCAGTACCTAGTCCACCCTTCAAAGCATTTTGGAACTCTTTGGCTGGCTGGCTTTCTGGAATGTCCATCAGAGCTCTCATTGTATTACTCTGATGTCTTGAATGTCATCAAAATGCCTTTCCTTTACCTCTGGGCGGGAGTAGGGGAGCCATAGGGGGCCAGATCAGGTGAGCATGGGAGGGTGTTCCAATACAGTTATTTGTTTACTGGCTAAAAACTCCCTCACAGACAACTATACAATTAAGTTTGTGAACTTGCCAGTGGCCATTCCAGAAAGAGTTACAAAATTGCTTTGAAGGGTGGACTAGGCCCTGATGTTAGTGCGTAGCCCCCAAAGCGGAGTAGTTCAAAGGCGACCGTAGTGCTATTGAGCAGTGAATTATGTAGCACTTAGAACAATTAAGTTCGTGGACTTAAATGTCAGACCTCTACAACTGGGATGTGAAAGAAGACTTTTGTCCTTTGAAAATATACACTGAAATACGTAGATGAAATGTTACACGCCTGCAATTTACTTGAAAGTGTTCATCCCCCAAAAGTTTATAAATACACCGAGAGGGAGAGAGAAAATTTAGCAAAATATGAATAATTGATGGAGGATCTGGGTAATGGGTTCATGGCACACCACACTTCCAACTCTTCTGTCAGTTTGATATTATTTCACAATTGTAAAGCAAAGGAAAAAGGAAAAAGAAAACCAATATTTTTGGAAGCTACTTGTTACTGAAAGACCTTAGTCACTTGAAACAGAAGGTAGTTTTTTTTTTTTTTTAACATGTTAGGATTAAACTCAAGGATAATGTGTGTTTTCTCTGATAAAGCTGTGCCTGTATTTTACCATTAGCAGCACATTTAGGTATTTAGTCCTTCAGTATTTTGTGTTCTTTTAGTGATTTATTGACTTATTTCCTGATTGTGTAATATTAGTCATATCACTATGGTTCTTAAAGTATATTTACAGAAGCAGACAAAATATTAACAATGTCATTCCTGAAGACAGTTTTCAAGTGTTGCTACCTTAACTGGCATGTAGGATAAAGCAAGTGACGGTGATGGTGATAACTGCAGATTGCCTTTAGGAAGATATGACAAGAGAAAATTAAGTGCCTTGTTGATAAACCACCTCAACAGGAAACCCGTGTATGTAGGTGACCACTGACGAAACCAAGATTAGGATCTACTACAAACACTACCTTCTGTATACGCACTGCATTATCAAAGGAGATAGGGATGGAATTTTACTACCGGACATAACAGTTCAGAATTATAAACAGAATAGATTACATCTGAGGAAAAAAAAAAATCTACTTTCCTGTGTTCTACTGGAGTAAACCCTGGTAATGTAATGCTTAAGCACTGCAGCTGCTAACCAGGAAGGCTGACAGTTGAAATTCACCAGACACTCTTTGGAAAACCGATGGGGCCATTCTGTTTTGTCTTATGGGTTAAGTACGAGTGAGAATCAACTCACTGGCAATGGATTTTGGTTCTACTGGAGTTGCACCATCTGCTGAACCCCTGTACCCCCTTCAAAATGCAAACTCTTTAACCCTGAAGGAATTCAGCTGAGTCACTACACCCTCTAGCTGGAACTCTTCTGGTCTCTGACTTACCTTGTGCTGGCTGACACTTCCTTCCTGTTCTCATGAATATAGAAGTCTTATTTATATGTCTTGGCTGCTTCCACTACTGGAGAGTTGTTCCCCTGTATAATGTTATTTTTTGGAGAATGAATATAAGGAATCTGTCTGGTTATTTTTAATAAAAAAAGTTAGCCTTTAAGTTTGCAGACCAATGCTTTGGATGTAACAGCTGATTTAAGTATATATTGTTCCTTAAACTCAGTTGTTTTCCCAAAACAGTCATGTGTATGCACGTGTGTGTGTGTGTGTGTGTGTGTGTGTGTAAATTATGCTGCAAGCTGGGAGCTACTGTGTCCTAGCCCACTTTCCCCCTCCTCCCCCTCCCGATGTTTTGTACCTCTCTGCTTGGTGCCTTGAAACTATTTCCTTGTGACCGTTTGAGATATAATAAGCCCAATGCTAAAACTATTCCTTGAAACTGTTTACAGGCTAAAAGTGTTTGGCTCAGGTTAAAACTATTTGCATGTCCCTGTCCTTTGTTTGAAGACAAAAACTTCCCGTGTGCTCTGTAACAAAGATCATGACCATTTTTGGCAGTGCCCTGCCCTCTTGACTTTCTACCTGTTAAGCCTATAAATGAAGCTTGTGAAAGCGGATCGGGGTCCATCATTCTCCATCAGAGACTTTGGTGCCGCCTGGTCCCAATTTTACCTTGTGTGATGTGTTTATTTGTTCTTGTGTGAATGATGTGTTTTCATGCGTGAGTGAGATTTCTCATTCTCTCACCGGTGCGCTTGCCTGGGACCCCGTCCAATGCGAGCTGCTGGGGTGCCGGACGTGGCAGTTGTATAACCTTTTAGTTTCCTGTCCCCATATCTATACTACTAACTAGACCTCCAGAGTCCAAAACTTCTTCCTCCTTACCCCCCTACTTTGCTAGACTCTAAAACTGACCTTGTCCTTAGCCTGAAAATATTTAAGAAGCTCCATTTTTAATACTTAATCTATTAAGTCAGTCTTCACCTTTACTTCAGTTCTAGTAAGCAGTGTTTTGCTAGAGTACCTGAAACCACGTCTCATAACTCAATCCCCAGTTCCTATAGTGTATCTTTGTCTTTTTTTTCTGAAGGCCTTTATCCCTTTCTTGAGAATCTGCCTACTTTCTCCATTTCTTGGGCGCTTGTAGGAGACACTGTCAAGAGAAATAGATGAATGAAAATGAACCAGGAAAGAACAAACCAGGCTCATTGAAAGTTACCTGAAAAGTAAAATTAGGGAGTATGTATAATAATGTTCCCCAGAAGCTAACTCTGAGATGGCGATTAACACAGAAGAGGTACGCTAGGGAGTTCCTTTGTGATGGGCCCTGAGGAAAGGAAGGGAAGGAAGCAGGATAGAGGTGAGAAAAGATCACCTGTGATGCAGTCTCAAAGCTTCAGGAGGGTAATGGTAACAATGGGGTGACCCTTCAGAGCTCATCTGATTAGGGGTGAGATACCAGACATTCTCATCCCTCATCTATCAGCCGCTGGGTATGGACAGATGACCTTTAGCTTGTGAGGCTCTCTTAAGCTGAAGCTGACCTCAGAGGGTCATCTTGCGGCAGCTAGGAAAATTAATCATTCCTGAAGACAGAGATCTGGCAGGCCATCACAGTATCCCTCCATCCACATCCCACCTCCAGCCCCCACTTCCTGCCCCAGCGAGTACCATGGTCTCCTCTGTCTGTCCGTTGCCATCAAGTCACTTCTGACTCCTAGTGACACTCACTCCCAAACTCTGAACCTTTATTTTATGCCCAGGCAGGATTCATCTTTCTGGTGACAAGCTTCTGGGAGAAGGAGGACAGACAGCGCTGAGCAGCAGAGGTCGGACTTCAACAAAGCAAAAGCAAAGCAAAGCCAGTCCCAAGGTGATAAAGAATTGCAGCACGCATTCCGCAAAGCACACTTAAGAAAACATCACACTGCTGGAGTGAGTTTTGAATGGGTAGGAATGGAGAATGTCCTGCACTTAGAAAATGACTGTTTAAGTAGACAACAGCCTGAAACAGGGCTTAAATAATAATAATAATTTTAAAACAGACAGAACAACAGCAGAGAGGAAAACAGACCAGAAAATATGTAAACAGCAACCATCCTCCTAGTCACATTGCAACTCTATGGACCAGTTCTACTCTGTCCTACGTGGTTGACGTGAGTTGGAATCAACTCAGGGGCAACATGTATAGCTACATTGAACTAAGTAAGGGCTTTTATCAAATTTCTTAAATAAAAATTAATAAATAAAAAGATAATCGCCTAACTTATCTTGTTCCTCAAGTGATTTCATGTGACAAAATCTTAATGAGAAAGAAGAGAATCCATACAGAATTATAAAACAGAATCTTCGGTTAATTTTATATGATTCCTGACAAATTGGACATAGTTCTCTCCTATGTCCTTGACATGGATAGGCTAATTATTGATAAATCTTTTGGTCATCTTTGTCAAGTCTTGAGTTAAAGCCCCTTCCAATATTAGTACACAACTGTAGCTAGATCTTTATTTTCTCCAGTGTCTACAGAGCACCTACCTTGTAAGCAGCTCTGTTACAGAAGAGTACCTTAACGGGACTCACTTCTCCCAGATTAGGCTGCATGGTACACAAGTAGAAGAGAAGGAGCCTAGGAAGGAAGTCACCAGAAGAGACAATAAAAAATTACTCAGAAATACCAGCATTGTATAGTGTGCATGGCAGAAAGCAACTCATCTTACACATTAGGGTAATAAGACAATTCAAAAGCCTGGTCCTCTGGGGCATGGCTTGCATCAGAGGAAAGTTAAAAAAAAATTTAAAAAGCTTTGTTTTTTTTTAGTATGTTATCATAAAAGGCATAGGACCATAGTCTTGGGGATAACTTTGTTAACTGGCATAAAATAGTTCACAATATTCTACATCCTAGTGTGGCGAGTAGTGTCTGGGGTCTTAAAACTTACAAGTAGCAGTCTGAGATACCACTACTGGTCTTTACTCATATGGAACAAAAGAGAATGAAGGAACTCAAAGGCTCAAACTAGAGACTAGTACCCAGGTTTAATAGCCCACACAAACCACAGCCTCTTCTAACCTGGGACCATAATTAAATGGTACCTGGGTACCACTACTGGCTGTTTCGACTAGGGACACAATGGAAGGTCCTGGATAGTATGGGGGAAAATACAGAACAAAATTCTAATTCCTAAAAAGATCCAGGCTTACTTACACTAGAGATTAAAGAACCCCTGAGACTGTTGGCCTAGGATACTCTTTGAACTTGGAGCTGAAACTATTTCTGGAGGTCACCATTCAGCCAAATAGTAGATGGGCTTATAAAAGAAACAATGTCACCCATGAGCAATGTGTTCCCTTACACAATCAACTATCTGAGACCAAATGGTTAAATTTACTCAGAAGTAAAGATGAAAAGGCAAGGAGAGAAGGGAAGCCAGATCAATGGGAACAGAACAAACAGAATGGAAATAAAGAAGATGCAGACACATTGTAAAAACTGTAACCAAAGGCATGAAACAATCTGTATAGAAACTGTTAAATAAGAACCTAATTTGCTATGTAAACCTTCACCTAAAACATAATAAATTATTTTAAATTGTAACTAACTGAAAAATTATCCTTTTATAAAAAAATTAAAAATAAAATGGCTCTTAAAAACTTAAAAAACAAAAAGTATTATGAGTACCTATACTATGTATGAGGTGCTTAGGAAGAGACCAAGAAATAAAACAGACCAAAATCTCTATCTTCATGGAGTTTATAGTCTATTAGAGAAAAACAGAAAACTTTATTTACTGTTTAAAGAAAGAAATACGTAACACAAGGGATTAGTATAGAAAAGAAAAATAAAGCAAGAAAGAGGGAAACCTAGGTTGGTATACCCAGGATGATCAGGGAAAGTCTCATGAAACAAAACCCTACAGGAGGTAAGGTAGCCAGTGACTCAGGTAACTAAAGGAAGAGTGTTCCAGCAGAGGGAGCTACAGGTGTGTCATGGATTCAACTGTGTTCGCCCCCAAATCTGTGGCAATTTGGCTAGGCCATGATCCCTATTATTGTGTGATGTTCTTTCTGTTGTAAACTTGCTTTTGTGATGTTAATGAGAGTGAATGGGCTGCTGCTGAATTGGTGGGGCAGGACTCAATGCACGGGATTGCACTGTGGCTTGGGGTGGCTTCTTGGGATATAAAAGAAAGTAATGCCTCTGAGATTTGGGAACCTCACACTGCAGTGAGAGCAGCATGGAGAGCAGAGTGCATCCTTTGGCCCTGAGGTTCCTGCACCAGGTTGCTCTCTTATTGAATTTGGACTTGTATCCTACTGGATATGATAATTTCTTAAATGGAATTTGGATTTGTAGCTCGACGGCACTTGGCTTGGCAGATGGTGAAAAAATACAATTTCTGTCTTTAAAGCCATCCACTTGTGGTATTTCTGTTAAAGCACTACCAGATGACTAAAAGAAGGTGCAAAGGCAGAGTGGAGTGCCGTGCCAGGATGTTGAGAAAAACAGAGAAACTTGTGAGGCTAAAGTGAAATGTATGCATGAGGAGTCATTGCAGATGAGGCCTGAGAAGCAGCAGGGTGGGGAACACAGATCACGTAGGAGAGTGAGCTCACCAGTTTGTAGGCAGGACTCAGGGTTGCTCATCTAGATCCCTTTGGCTCAGAGGAGGCTCCATGGACCAGCAGCACCAACATCACCTATAAGTTTGTTAGAAATACAGATTCTTGGGCCCTGCTCCTCCCCAGAAAGTTTGAGCAGCACTGGTAGAAAGAAACCTGTGGGTAAACCAGGACTTTGGCTCTAACTTTGAGAGAGATCGGAAAGCACTGAAAGCTCTGATGTAGAGATGTAGCAATAAGAGTATGATGAGAGTTAACGTCAACCAAGAGGTGGAAGGGGTAGAACTCCTTAAAACCTCGGGAAAAGGAAGCTCCGTAAATCACAGTGCCTTGCCCGCTTCCCTTAGAATACCAGAGGCACGAAGTCTACAGAACCCAAAAAACTTGACTTGCTTTTGAAACCTTCTCTCAGCAGTGGAATTTTAAAGGGACCTGGGATACTAATTCCACCTTCCCTCATTTTATACATGAATATATTGAGGGCAGCAGGAGTAAAGGACTTAACGAAAGCAGCATAGTAAGAGGCCATCCTGGCCCCCAAATCTACATTCAAGCTAAGTTTCAAGATCATTTGAAAACAGTTTAGCTTTCAAATCTTTTTACCACGACTCATGGTAAGAAGTAAGAACTTGCTGACACGGAAGATAAACTGAAATTAAACAAAACAACTTTGCATGTGTGCAGTTCAATTTCTCTTCACTATTTCACTTTTTAAAATAATGATTTGTTGTTATTTTTAAATTCAAAAAAGCAAAACTGCTACCATCAAGTCAATTTCAACTCACAGCAACCCTATAGGACAGTAGAACTGCCCCATAGAGTTTCCAAGGACTGCGTGGTATATTCCAGCTGCCGACCTTTTGGTTAGCAACCATAGCATTTAACTACTATGCTACCAGGGTTTCCTTGTTGTTTTTGATTGCCAGAACCCATCAGACTGTACTTCTGAAGGGCCTCTGGTGAGTGTGAACCTTTTGGTAAGTAGTTTAGTGTTTAACCATTTGTGCCACCCAGAGGACCGAATGCTGATTTGTTGTTGTTGTTACGCATTGTTGAGTTGATTTTGACTCATAGTAACCCCATGTGACAAAGTAGAACTACCCTTAGGGCTTTCTAAACTGTAATCTTTACAGGAACAGATTGCCAAGTCTTTCTCCTGCAGAGCCATTGGGTGGGTTCAAACTGCCAACATTTCAGTTAGCAGCTGAGTACTTAACCACTGTGCCAGCAGAGTTTTTCACAAACCAGTAGTTTGAAAAACACTGTGGCAGAAGACGTTTTAGGAACGAGAACTTCATGAAAGTGTGAAGAGCTACAACATGAGAGTAGACTAATGCCTCAGTATCAATAATATGACAGGATTATATGAGGCATGGTGGATGTGGTCCTAGAAATGCAATTTCCCACGGTCTTTGGGAGTTGGTGCAGACATTTACACGAGGCTTACCACAGATTTAGACTAATGCAAACATTCCAGCACACATTAATCTGGGTTTCTATAAACTGAAAGGAAGTGTATGTGAAATATAATAATAATATTTTAACAGTTTACTTACTATGTGTGGGTGCTGTTGCTGTTAGATGCTGTCAAACTGATTTCCCACTCACAAGAACCCTATGTGTGATCGGTAGAACTACTTCATGGTGTTTTCAAGACTGTGACCTTTCAGAAGCAAATCACCAGCCATGTCTTCCCAGGCACCTCTGGGTGGGTTCAAAACATTGCTCTTTCAGCTAATAAAAGAGCGCCTAACTAGTTGCACTACCCAGCTGCCCCAGCACTGTTGAAGGGCTATGTATATTAACTTATAACAACTCTAAGGCAGATACAGTTATTATCTTCACTAAACAGATGAAGAATCAATCAACTACATAAATTAGTATATAAAACTCAAACCAAATCCACTGTCGTTGAGTCAATTCCAACTTACAGAGACCTTATAGGACAGAGTAGAACTCTTCTATAGAGTTTCCAAGGAGTACCTGGCAGACTCAAACTGCTCCCCTTTTGGTTAGCAGATGTGGCACTTAACCATTGTGCCACCGGGGTTTCCCATATAGTATGTAGTCAAAGTAAAATTTCAGGCATGTTATAATCAATTTGCTTCCAGCAGCACAAAAGGGGTCTATTTTACACCCCTGTCTCTGGCTAAATTAAGGACAAATGTGTTTTGATTTTCTCCCAAAGAAATGAGGAGCTGGGCCTGTCCAGAGAAGAGAATAAGATCAAGCGATGTCAGAATACTCATCTTTGTCCCACTTCCTGCTTCCATTTTTCCACCAAAAGCCCTTTAAGCCCTGCTTATCAGCTCTGGGTTTACTTGGTTGATGAGCATAACTGACAGCCTTCTGCTCTTACATAAACTAAAGGATTTAATCCTCTGTTTCCCTAACAATCCATTTTCACACTCGATTTTGAACCCCTCAGTAGCTATATCTTAACGTGTATTGAGTCTTCTGTGCTGAGGACAGAGGCTGGGCTGGAAATGTTTGAGTGGAATTGATGTCCATCTGATGGGGCAAAGCCAAGGATAGACCACACAGGATACTCCTCTGCTGTCAGAAGTGATTCCACTGTTCGTTTCCAAGGGACTTTGTTCAAAGTTACGGTGGTACAGGAAGAACTCAATTGGCAGTGTTACTGTGTTAAGAATCTGCTCCCATTTACAAGATGCTGCATCATCAAATCAAAGCCAAATTGTAGTATGTTCATTTGGTAAGTTCCCTCTTCATTTCTTCATGTGGGAGGGACTTAGCACAGGGAAATATCTTCCATTTCCCCCTCCATCCCAACAGTATAATTCTGAGTCTTATAGGCCATCAGGCAATTCTGCTGGTTGATTATACTCCATCGATTTTTATGCTGCCAGAAGACAAAATCGATAACTTTCGAAACTTCATTCTGTAGCCCTTGAAGTTTTTACAAATAAAACAACATGTGTTGAGACAAATGATATGCTTTAAAATCTGTTGCCAGCATCAGTTTTGCATAAAAAATTATTCAACAGCTGTTACAGCGGCATTTCTTCTGTTGGTGATGGAAATAATGAGTGAATAGCTATGCTGATTTGGAGACAATTTTAGAATTTCACATGTATATAAAAAAGCTACAAGTAGTTCAATAGGGAATGTTTGTGGGGAGTTGTTTGTAGACTTCTGTTGATTTATTATATCTTGACAGACTGCTAAGATTGAGATGAACTAAATATTAGACATGTTTAATATTTTATATGCCATATGTCATCATAACAGACAAGTGCATACATCACATTACTGATGCCTTTATGTTTTAAAAATAAAGCTTGTTTTCAAATGAATACCATTTCGTTATTGCCTACCCTGCTTTGTCAAATTAAAAAATATAATAAACCAAAACTCAAACCTGTTGCCATTGAGTCAATTTTGACTCATAGCAACCCTATAGGACAGAGTAGAACTGCCCATAGAGTTTCCAAAGAGTGCCTCATGGATTTGAATTTCTAACCTTTTGGTTAGCAGCTGTAGCTGTACACCACTATGCCAAGAGGGCTTCCAAAAATATAATAGATATTTCTATTACTAGTTTCTACCACATGTTGCTCAGTTTGTAGTGTTGTGGTGGCTTGATATCTATAATCCTGGAAGCTATGTCACTGGTATTTCAAATACCAGCAGAGTCATACATGATGCACAGGTTTACACAGAGCTTCCAGACTAAGACTAGGAAGAAAGGCTTGGTAATCTACTTCCGAAAATTAATCAACAAAACTGTCGTGAATCACAACAGAATATTGTTTGACTCTCTTGCTTTCCGTACACAACTATCAGCTTGTCATACTGTGGTAGCTTGTGTGTTGCTGTGATGCTGGAAGTGATGCCACCAGTATTTCAATTACTGGCAGGGTCAACCATGGTGGACAGGTTTCATCAGAGCTTCTAGACTAGGACAGACTAGGAAGAAAGTCCTGGAGATCTACTTCTGAAAAAGTTGGCGAGTGAAAACCTTGTAAACAGCAGTGGAGCATTGTTTGGTATACTGCCGGAAGATGTGCTGCTCAGGTTATAAACCACTCAAAATAGGACTGTGGAAAAACTGCCTCCTCAAAGTATAACCAAAATCTATTGCTGTTGTATTGACTATGACTCCTAATGACCCTATAGGACAGAGTAGTACTGCCCCATAGGTTTTCCAAGAAGCAGGTGATGGATTTAAACTGCTAACCTTTTAGTTAGCAACTAGATGCCTAGTCACTGTGCAACCAGAGCTCCCTTAAAGTACAGCAGCCTTAATGATGTGGATGGAGTAAGCCTTTTGGAATCTTCATTTGCTAAGGTGGCATAACTCAAAAATGAGAAGAAATAGCTTCAAACATCCATTAATAATCAGAACACGGAATGTACAAACTATGAATACCAGAAAACTGGAAGTTGTCAGAAATGTAAGAGTCACATAAAGATCAATATCCTAGGCATTAGTGACTTGAAATGTACTGCTACAGGCCATCTTGAATGCTTTACTATGTTGGGAACGATAAATTGAAGAGAAATGACATCACATTTATCATCAAAAAGAATATTTCAAGACCTGTCTTGAAGTACATTGCTGTTAATGATAGGATAATATCCATACATAATATCCAGACATCTACAAGGTTAATATGACCATTTTGCAAATTTATGCACCAACCACCAAAGCCCCAAAAGACAAAATTGAAAACTTTTACCAATTTCTGCAGTCTGAAATTCATTAAACATGCAATCAAGATGCATTAATAATTGGAATAGTGATTCAGAATGAAAAAGTTGGAAATGAAGATAGATTAGTAGTTGGAAAGTATGGCCCTGATGATAGAAAGGGTGCCTGCCGTTGTGTGACAGAATTTTGCAAGACCTATGGCTTCTGCATTGGAAGTATGTTTTTCCAACAACATAAACTTGGACCCAACTCAACAGCAGTGGGTGCTCAAATGGCTATTGTATATGTGGACCTCACCAGGTAGAATACATAGGAATCAAATCAACTACATCTGTGGAAAGGGACAATGGAAAAGCTCAATATCATTAGTCAGAACAAGGCCAGAGGCCAACTGGGGAATACACCATTCATTTCTTATATGCAACTTCAAGGTGAATCCAAAGAAAATTAAAATTAGTACACATGAACCAAAATATGATGTTTAGTATATCCCTCCTAAATTCAGAGACCATCCCCAGAGTAGATTTGAGGCACTGATCACAAATGACCAAAGACCAGTTGAGGTGTGGAATGGCATAAAGGACATCCTGAAAGTTCATTAGAAAGAAAGAAAAATGAATGCCGGAACAGACATTGAAACTTGCTCTTGAACATAGAGTAGGTCAAGTAAATGGAAGAAATGAGTAAGTAAAAGAGTTAAACAGGAGATTTTGAAGGGTTACTCGAGAAGACAAAGTAAAAGATTACAGTGAAGTGTGCAAAGATCTGAAAAAACCAAAAAGGAAGAACACACTCAGCAATTCTCTATCTGAAAGACTTGAAGAAAAATTTTAAGCCTCAAGTTGCAATATTGAAGGACTATACCCAGAAAATATTGAACAACGCAAGAAGCACCAAAAGAAGATGAATATACAAAGTCACTGTGCCTAAGACAATTGGTCGACATCCAATCATTTTAGAGGCAGCGCATGATCAAGAACTGATGGCACTGAAAGAAGAAATCCTAGTTGACCTGAGCTCATTAGCAAATAGCAGTGCTCCAGGCACTGACAGGTACTAAGATATTTCAATAAACCTATGCAGCGTTGGAGGTGGTCATTCATCTACGTCAGAAAATTTGGAAAACAGCTACCTAGCCAACCAACTGGAAGAGATCCATATTTGTGTCCACTCCTAAGAAAGGTGATCCAACTAAAAGCAGATATTATAAAACAGTATTACTAATATCACACTCAAAATAAATTTTGTTGCTCATCATTCAAAAGTGGCTGTGGCAGTACACTGACAAAACTGTCAGAAGTTCAAGCAAGATTCGGAAGAGGACACGGAATGAGGTATATCATTGCTGATGTCAGATGGATCTTGTCTGAAAGCAGAGAATACCAGTAATATGTTTACCTGTGTTTTGTTGACTGCAAAAGCACTCAACTGAGTGGGTCCTGAAAAATTATGGCTAACAGTGTGAGGAATGGGGCTACCAGCACACTTGTGCTCATGTGGAATCTGAGCACAGGCCAAGAGTCAGTTGTTGAAACAGAACGAAGAAATACTAGGTGGTTAAAAATTAGTAAAGGTGTGCGTCAGCGTTGTAGCCTTTCACCACACTTCTTCAACCTGTACGCTGAACAAATAATCCAAAAAGATGGACTATATGAAAAAGAATGTGGCATCAGAGTAGGAGGAAGACTCATTAACAACCTGTAATAAGCAGAGGACCCAACCTTGCATACTCAGAGTGAAAAGGGCTTGAAACACTTGACAAGGGTCAAAAGCCTTAGCCTTCAGCGGTGTGTTTGTTTCAGCATTGACTGATGAAGGACTGATAGCTGTTTCAAATCATCTGTTTAAAAAAAAAGTGTCATCTTTACTGTTACAGAAAAATTTCCCTCTTTGTTTTCAAGAGCTGGAGCTTGATAAAGTACTTTTCCTTTTAGTTCTCAATACCTATTTCCCTCCCCCCTAAATGCTTTGTAGGTAATTGAGATCATCAATGAGAAATTCATGTGGCTCACTGTGAAATGTCATGAGCCAGCCCTATAAACCTATCTCTGAGGCTGTCAGTATAAGGCAGTCATCACCCTTTGCCATGAAGCACTCAGAGTGTAACATCTATTTTATCTGAACCAGCTTCTTGCTTCAGACTGTTATATTGAGACATCCTTGTAGCTGAATGTCTATTGCAGTATATATAAGGAGGAATTACAGTCCTTGGCTGCATAGGCTGCAGTTACCGGCGTGATAGATTGCAGGCTCTCAAGCAGAGTGCATTGAACATTATGACCTAGTGAAGTAGCTGAATGGGACACATTTGTTCTCTTTTCACTTTACAATAATGTTTTTATTATAAAAGTAACCCATGTACCTTGCTGAAAATTGGAAAGTACTGAAAAATATAAAGAAGAGAATGAAACTGTTGGCGATTCTACCACCAGGAAACCATTATTGTTAACATTTTGGCTCATTTCCTTCCAGAGATGATTCTGTTATAAAACTGTTAACGTTTGATGTTTTTGACCTACAAAAATGTTAATTTTGAATGGTGTACCCTAACACATCTACGTAATGTCATATGTGTATTATTTCAAGCACTTAGGAGTGTACTCTGTAGTATAGCTTGCATTTCTCACTTAAGTATTTATTGATTCATAATAGTAAGAACTTTTTGGAAAAATTATTATGAATGATTACTGTATTCCAATGTATGGATGTACCATGACTTATCTGACAACTTTCTTACTGTTGGACATATTGGTTGTTTCCAGGTCATTATCGTTATGGCTAGTGTTCTGATAAACATCTGTACATATAATAATTTGTCTCTATTTGAGATTGTTTTCATCTTTAGAAAAGACATTCTTGTTTAAAGGTCATAAATATTTTTAAAGACTATTGACATGCACTGCCATGAATTTGATTTCAAAAAAGATGATATCTTCTGTCACAACAAGGGCCATGTTTGTTTCGCTCATCTCTTTCCCCAATGTCCAGAAAATTACCTGTCACATTGAAGGCACTCAAAAATGTATTTGTTCAAGTGAAACCAAGATCACAAAGCACTTTATGTACAAACTATGGCATGGGAGTTTGATTTTCTCTGAACATCTTCATCTAATATGTAATTCAAAATTGACTTAAGAAGACACTTGCACACCAGTGTTCACTGCAGCAGTATTCACAACAGCCAAAAAGTTGAAACAGCCTAAATGCCAGTAAACAAAGTGTGGGACACACGATGCAGTACCACTTAGCCAGTAGGAGAAATGAAGTCTGCATCCACGCCACAGCACGGATGGAGCTTGAAGACATGCTGAACAAAATACACCAATCACAAAAGGACAAATATTGCACGGCCTCACTGACATAAAAAGACAAGGGAAGGTAAAAGTAGAGAGACCAAAGTTTATTAGTGGTTACAAAGGAAGGGAGGGAGGGGGAAATGGAGGTTAACAATGATAGAAAAGTCACATTGATTAAGGGTAGGGTCGCACAGCTGACCTTTGTAACTGTGTCAATAAGTTGTACACCTACAAAAAGCTTGACTGGAGAAAGCTGTGTGATAGCTATAATTACAGCAGTGACCAAAATAAAGTGCTGCTGACACCACTTGCGTACAATCCAACACCTTACGGGATTTGGTTCCTTCATTTGGAGGGACTGGTTCATTCCATCGGAACAATTCAGTTAATTGGCCTACTAACGTGTTTAGTGCTCCTGTTCTTCCTCCTGGTTTGTTGCATAGTGCCTGGGGTCTTAAAAGTTCACGAGTAACCATCCATGGCACAATGGGTTTCTATTCACCTGGTGCAACAGAAGAAGAAGGAGAGTCGGCAATAGGAGGAGGTGAGCTTTTTAGACCCCCGGCACTATGCAACGAACTAGGAGGTAGAACAGAAGTGCCAAACACATTATTAGTCCAATTAACTGGATTGTTCCATGAAAACCTGAAGGACCATGTTTTCAGGGGACAGCGAGGTCGGTTGGTATAAATGGTTCCTTTCCTAAGAAAGTGTTCTGCACCCCATGTTGGTAAGTGCCACCTGGGATCTTAAAAGCTAGCAAGCTGCCATCTGAAGAACATCAGTTGGTCCCAACCCATCTGGAACAGATGAAAACAGAGAACATCAAAGACAAGAGGAAAAATGAGCCCAGGATACAGAACGACCTATATGAGTGGTCGACAACATGAGCAGGAGAACAGAAAAACTAGATAGTGCCCGGCTACCACCGAAGACAACCTTGACGGGGAACACAATGTAGAATTCCTGACATAGCACGAGAGAAAAGGGTGTGCAGATCTGAACTCCATTAAAATAAAGACCAGACTTAATGGTCTGACAACCTAGGGGGGTCCCCTGAGAACATGGTCCCTAGACATGCTTCTAGCTCAGAGCTGAAACCAGTACTGAAGCCAACCCTTGAGACAAAGAATGGGCTGGACTTGGGGACACAGAGTGGTGCTTACAGCTTAATATATGTATGAGGCTGTCCTACTGGTAGGCTTTAGAGGGGACAGGAGAGGGCGAAGAGGAGGGAACGAGTGCTGGTTGAGTGGATACTGGAAGTAAAGAATAGAAAAGGAGAGTGTGCTATCAGAGGATGAGGAGAGCAGATAGCGTTGCAGAGAGGCAGGTGTTCAGGATTTTATATTGCAAACTGATTGGGTTGTAAACTTTCAGTTAATCACAGTAGAAAATAAACATAGCCCCTGAAGTCACATTGCTCTATTCCGATACCCCCGAGGTCACTGTAAGTAGGAATCAACTTGATACATACTGACTGGTAGATAGTATAGAATTCACAGTTCATTTTAATATTGAATAGTCAAAAAATAGTCAAAGCCTCTCAAGGTAAGTTCTATAAGTGATGAGTATTCTGCAAGAGGCTTTTCATTGGCCCATATCCAGATGGCTCAAATGGAATGCAGGTATGGAGAATATGCTTCTAAATTCTGCCATTCAGTCCCTCTTCATGCTCTCTTTTCCATCTGACGGGTAGAGGGACGTCGGGGCAACCCTGAGGAAAGATGCAGCCAATGAAAGTGACGCCCAGGTAGCTGCTCCTGAGTATTTGCCTGGGGGAATTGGAAATACACTAGCCATGCTGTAAGATTATGTATCCTGCTTCCTTCTCTCACATTCCTATAATTTCTACCCCTCCAAGGACATAAATAAGGCCCATTCAGTTCTCTGGAGAATATGACTCTCCCTGAAAACTGCCACCTGCAGTGAGCCTGCTGGTGTGCTAAGGTTGAATTCCTCAAGAGGAAACCGAAGCTGTGGCAGGTTTTCCACTAAAGGGTTCTATTTAATGATAAACAAAAGCACTCACAATAATGAAGAGGAGGTGGGCATGGTTAAGGACTGTGATTATTCAGGATCTCTGTACAAGCAAATGTATTGTTTCAAACTCCCCCAGCTTTGGAATCCAGTGTTAAATCATTTATTTACATTTTAAGATTTTGAAGTACTGAAAATATTTTGCTTTTAAGACCTATTTATAGCTTTACCATTTTCTAGCCTTCATCTCAGACCTCCCATTTTTAAACATATATCCTTACTGCGAAGGGGACAGAGGTGGTTCAGTGGGAGAGTTCTCACCTTCATTGTGGGAGATACGGGTTCCATTCCCCTGCAATGAGCAGTCAACACCCTTATGTCACTGGAGGCTTACATGTTGCTATGGGGCTGCACAGGTTTGGTGGGGCTTCCAGAACAGGACGACAGGCTTGGCTATTGACTTCTAAAAATCAGCCAAGGAAAACCCTGTGAATCCCAATAGTCCGGTCCACATCCAGCCGTGGGAGGTGGCGCAAGACCGGGCAGCATTTTGTTCTGTTGTAACAGAGTCGTCACAAGGTGGGAGCTGACTCTATGACAGTGAATGACCACAATCTGTTTATTTAAATTTCACGGATGTCGAAACATCGAAACAGATATCTACAATCCATGTCACAGTGCTGTTCTTAATTCATGCAAACATGCATAAAATATATAAATATTTTTTTAAAACTGCAGAAAGTTCTACAAGAGACGGGAACCCATCAATAAGCTCAGTTTTCTGAATGTTTGTGTCTGTCACCTTAGAAGACATTTCCTTTTTGGTCTGATAGTTTGCTGACCTTAGCGTCTTATTCCAGTTCTGGTTCTCCTATTCTACGTCAGACCAGCTAGCTCAGGCACAACACTTGCAAGCCTGACACATCCATGTGATTGGCGGCTGTAAAGTGACAAGCCTAAAGCCACCCAATACTTGTCTAATAGGCCTATGAATCCAAGATTGAGTTGTCTTTTTTTTCCCCCTCTGAAACATGTATTCCTCAGTCTTCTCATCTCAAGAAATAGATCCATCACCCCCTTAGCTCCTCAAACTAAAAAGCTGGAAGTTATTCTTTGATTCACTCCCAATACTACACCCCTCTGTTCATCCAATAAATCAGCAGATCCTGACAGCTCCATCTCCAAAAGATGTTGTGACTGTCTTCCTCCTTCCATCTGTACTACTACAAACAAACCTGCTCCAGCATTTATCACCTCTGACCCCAGCTGTTCTAACAGCTGCCTAGTTGATCTTCTTTCTCCCAACCTTTGCCTCCAAATGACAGTCAGATCAGAGTGGCTTTTAAGACTTCTATCAGATCATTTTGGAAACCCTGATGGCATCATGATTAAGTGCCATAGCTGCTAACCAAAATGTTGGCAGTTTGAGTCCACCAGATGCTCCTTGGAAACTCTACGGGGCAGTTCTATTCTGTCCTATGAGGTCATTATGAGTTGGAATTGACTTGACAGCAGTGGGTTTAGTTTTGGTTTTTGGTATCAGATCATTTTAATCTTTGTAAAATGCTCTGATATCTTCATTTGCACTAAAATAAAAGACAAATATCTTCCCTTGGGCTATAAGACTGTTCCTTCCTTGACCAGATGTTAGCTTTTCTGACTTCATCTTGCACTATTCCTCTCACGTGGCTACATTACAGCCACACTGGCCTTCTTTTGGTTTCCTGAACTCATTAGATTTGTTCCAGCCCCTGCACTGTTTCTTTTCCCTGGGACGGTTCCTCCTATCTCTGACCCTTTCAAGGGTAGTTGTTCATTCAGATCTCAGCTTAAATGTCACCTCCTCAAAGACACCTGCTGACTCCCCAGTCCCCAGTCTAAGGAAGCATCCCCTCCCCAACATCACTCTCTAGTCTATCTTAGTTCTGAAGAATGCACTCTTCACAGTTTAGTTATTTTTCTTTAGCAGCGCTCTCTCTTTCGTGGCCATAACCGAACTCCACGACCGCAGGAATTTTGTCTGTCTTGTTCTCCTCTATATTCTCGGCACCCAGAGCAATCAATGCCTGGCAAGTAGAAAGGAGACCAGCAGTTGGTGTCCATCCAGGAACCTGGCATGAGTCAGTTGTCTTTATATCTGACCTATATCTCTGGGCAGCCCATTTCACACTGACCACACATGGGGGCACCTATTTATGTGCCCCCTTCAATTGTTTAGTGGCCCGGCACAGGGAGGAGTGGGTGAACTAGTACAAATTCAATAATCCTATTAAAAATATTGTCAAAACTCATGTCTTGGTACTTATAAATTAGTAACATCTTTTCACTTACAATATTTTGCATTCATACATAGATGTTCTTCTATGCATTTCTTTAATCCTTTGCTATCTCTAAATAGAGAGAGATGAGGCATTACTATAAATTTTCACTGAGACACTTAGAAGATACTACTGAAAACGCTTTAGAAGCTGTAAAAGTAGGTGGTCAATATTACTTTAAACACAGAACATTAAAATTTAGAGCATATAATCTAGCAATGTAACAAAAGCACAAATAACTTTGGGTTTTAAATCACAGGAAAAGTAAACAGAAGAAGTAATGGTCTGGAAACTACACCGTAACAAAGGCTATTTTTACCTTTTAGTCAATATCCTCCATGAGAAGGTATTCTGTTATTAGTCTTTATATGCCTGCCTACTTTTGTTAGCTTATCAGTAGTTGAATTTTTTTCTGATTATAAAAGAAATGTGTACACATTGAGTAATATTTGGAAAATAAACAGTAGTAACGTGGCTAGGCTAGATTTGAAAACGGGCTATGTTCCTTAACGACTAAGATGCGGTCCGAGACAACATTGCCCCCTAGAGGAACTTTGTGTGCTGCAGGCAGACCAGGCATCTAACTCCCAGAAGGTCACAGCTTCTTCCAGCAACTACAGGCTTGTGGACACTGGAGCACTGTCCTCTGATTTCAGCGGGGCGGAGGAGCACTGTGGAAAGGAGCTACGGCCCGGTCCACAGGGTCTTCACTCATGAACACACCTGTCTCGTGGTCTTAGACTCCTCCAAATTAAAACAAATCAACAAAAAAGACTACTGCCATCGAGTGATCCCATGTGTCACAGAGCAGAACTGCTCCATAGGACTTTCATAGGTTGTAAGGGTAACCCAAACAGGTAGTCCTGGACTACTAACCTAAAGGTTGGTCACTAGAACCCACCCAGCAATGCCACAGATAAAAGGCCCGGCAATCTGCTTCCATAAAGACTGCGGCCAAGAAACCCTGTGGCACAGTTCTGCTCTGTAACACTCAGGGCTGCCATGAGTCAGAATCAACTGCATGGCAATGGAGTGTGCTTTTTTCAATTTTAAGAGAAGTTACCAGGCCTTTCCTCTGTGGCACTACTGGGTGAGTTTAAACCTCCCACCTTTAGATGGATAGTTAAGTGCAAACCATTTGCACCATGCAGGCACTTCCTTCCAGAGAGGCTGAGATGAAGGAGACTCATCAGCCCCTTAGAAAGAACATTACGAGTGAGGCTCTTGTCAGCAGTGCCAGCGAAAAAGCAGGTGCTGTGAAATCAGGGCAGAGTTGTGCTCCACAGGGTTTTCACTGGAGGATGTTTTAGACTCCCACGGCTTTCTTCCAAGGAGCCTCTGGATAGAGTACAACCTGCAAACTTTAGGTTAGCAGCCGAGCTCATCCTCTGTTTGCACGGCCTATGGATTCCACCATTCCAGCAAGACAGGGCTGCCCCAGGGAAGTACTCGGTTGTCCACCTTACCCTGACCACCCCACCGTGACTGTGAAGGGTGGAAAAAAAGCGGTATTGTCAGGGGCCACCAGAGCAGTAGCAGGAGCTTTGCTGGTGGCCAACATGTAAGAAAACATCATAGGTTCTGAGGAAGCTCCCAGGAACATATGGAGTAAATGGGGAGTAAAAACCAAAACCAAATCCACTTCCGTTGAGTCGATTCCAACTCTAGCGACCCTACAGACAGAGTAGAACTGCTCCACAGAGTTCCCAAGGGGCGCCTGGGGGATTTGAACTGCCGATATTTTGCTTAGCAGATGTAGCAGTTAGCCACTGTATCACCAGTGTTCCCAGGTTGGGAGCAACACAGCAAAACGGGAAACAGAAGGGCAGGGAGTGGTGTGCTTGGCTACCACAGGAGGAGGCTTCAGAGATCCAAGAAGACATTCTGGCTTCATGGTCCCACTAGGAATCCCTGGGTGGCACAAATGGTTAAGTGCTCCACGACTAGTCAAAAGAAGGGCTGTTTGAACCCACCTAGAGGCCCTTGAAAGACAGGCCTGTAGATCTGCTTCCAAAAGGCCACAGCCTTGAAGACCCTGTGGAGCGGCTCTCATCGGCGCGCCGTGAGTTGGAATCAACTCCATGGCAACAAACAACTAAGAACAAAAACACGGTCCGACTCCTACAGGAAAAAAACTACGGAGGACTTTCTCTGCAAAAGGGTAAAAATGTAATGCTAACTGAGGACACATAGAGGTCTCTGAGAAATAGGATTTATGTAAATTTGCCATAGTTTTACTCACGGCTTACTGATATCAGAAGACAAACAGTTTATACAGAGAAGTAGAGGAGCTCACCTAAAATTCAATCACAGAAAGACAACAACTTTTTATAATTTATGTGTATCTCGGATCCAACTCGACGGCATTTGGCTTGGCATATATATATGTAAATTGTGTATTTTATGTATTTCTTTCTAGTCGTCTATGCTTATTCCTGTAGTGTATATAAATTGATACTCTCCTTTTCATTTATTAAATAGAAACGTTTCTTGTTATTAAAAATGCGTGGAACTCTGAAAAAGTTTGCCAATTTCTAATAAAGTTCTTACAAAGTTAAATCTTACGATCCCACTCCTATGTGTTTACTCTAAGGAGAAAAAGTTTCTGATCATACAGAATCCTGGGGACAAATGTTTATGTTAGGTTTCTGCATAATCATCAAACACTGAAAACAGCCTAGGTATTTTAAATGGTTTCGTAGGCACTAAACTTGGTATACCCATACAATGGAATGCTATTCAGCAATAAAAAAGGAATAAACTATTGATATATGCAATAACTTGGATGGATCTCAAAGGCTAGTGGTCAGTATCAAAAGATTCTATAATAATGATGTTATTTACATAACATTACTGAAAAGGTAAAACTTAAGTATAGAAAACACATGAGTGGTTCAGGAGTTAGGGGCTGATGGGAGGCTGGGGGAGTTGTGACTATAAAGGAAGACGGCAAAGAAATTCTTCAGGTGATGGAACTGTTTTTTTTATCATGATTTTCATAGTGGTTACACAAATCTATACAAATGCTAAAAGTCATATAAATGTACACACAGAAACAGTTAAGTTTATTGGATCTTAATTTAAAGTAAAATAGGTTGAAAAATACCTTTAATATATAGTTTTAAATAAATCTTTAATAAACATTCCATCAAGAGACTTATGTCATAACTTATTCACTTCTTCACCTTCTACTGGCCTACTGAATTGTTCCTATCTCTGTATAAAGTTACACTGAATACTGGAAAAACATAAATGTTTGTTCATGTTAAAGATTTTTTCCATCAGGATTCAGTCCCAGAAGTAGGATATCTAGATGATAAGCATGAATATTTTTAGAACACTTGAAATCTGCTGACAAATCGCTTTGCATACAGTGTTATGTCAATTGGCCCTGTTGTAGGCAGTGTTTAATATTAACAGTTCAAGCATTCTTAAGAGCATGACATTAGAAGAGCTATCCAGGATTGGTACGGGGATCATTGAAGAGAACAAGGAGACAAAATAGAAGTATAAGTGCATCAGTGTCTAGGCCAGGGAAGAAACTAGATCTCAAGACCTAAGGATTATCTGCTTAATATCTCTGTGCTTTCCTGGTAATTCCAACTTTGCTCATTATCTCCTCCTTTGCTCTGATAACTTTCAGATTTTTTATTTTCTTATTTCTTCTTTACCCTCTTTCTTATCCTTAATGCAGGAGCAATGCCAGGCATCCAGAGTGGAAAGTCTCTTCCATGTAATCAACTAATAAACCACAACACGTAAGAGGCGCCGTGCTAGCCACTTTGGAAGGTACTTTACAGCACAGTCTGTGCCGTCACAGAACTTACAGTGCAACGGGGAGAAGCAGAGATAATGTTATTTCCCTGCTCAATACCACTGTTCTCTGAAGGCTGATAATGTGGTAAATGTGGTAACTCCCAACAGTACTATTTAGGTGTTTGAAAAAACAGGAACCACTCTGAGTTGGGCTAATAAAAAATACTTCACAGAAGATACAAAATTAAATCATGCTGTTTATTCACAGTAACCAAAAAGTGGAAACCACCCAAGAAATGAATATACCAATTGTGATACATACATGCAATGGAATATTACTTCGGCATGATCAGGATCAAACACTGATACATGCTGCAACATGGATGGATCTGGAAAACATGTTTTCAGCTGAAGAAACTAAGCACTTACATACTCTATGTTCCTTTTAATATAAATATCCAGAATGGGCACACTTTTAGAGGCAGAAAGCAAATTTGTGATTGCCTGGGACTGGGGAGTGCAGAATGTGGAGTAACTGCTTAAAGGGTACAGAGTTTCTGTTTGGGGTAAAGAAAAAGTTTCGGGAATAGATGATGGTGATGGCTTATACAGTATCAAGAATGTAATTAATGTCACTGAATTGTACACGTGATAATGGTTAAAATGACAAATTTAATATTATATATATTGTAGCACGACTAAAAACAAAAAAAAAAGGTTACAAAAAAAGTGAAAAAGAAAAGATATTAAGGCATGACTTGCAAGATAGATGCCACCAAACAAAGGCATCCCGCTAGAGAAACAGCATGTGAAGAGCAGGCAGCCTATAGCAAGGGATGTAGAACTGTGGCCATTTCCCTGGATACTCGTGTGAAAATAAACAAAAGCATTTGAAGCTCTCCCGTCCCCAGGAGAAGAGAAGCTGACTCAACAGCTGATTTCCGTGCATCAACCTGCAGGAAAATCTGGGAAGGCCGATTCCCCAAAGCAGCATTTCTCTCACACAGACAGAGATGCCATGTGTAATAAATTGAGAAAACTTGAGAAATGAAACATCTGTTCTGCATGCTTAAGCACTGAGGCCCCTGCAAGATATGAATTTCCATTCCATATTCTAGGTGATGTGGTGATGAACTGATAATGAGTTTGGGAGGTTCATCTCTTTCTGATAAAAAGATTCATCATCTGGCTCCAACCTGTATAGTAATTATTTTTGGAACATTTCAGACAGGAAATTGAAAGAGATAGGAGGAATGGGGACGGTAGAACTGAAGAACTGATAAACGAGTCAATGAAACTAAGAATGTTAAAAATGAGTTTTAAGGATGGCATCAACAATGACCAGCTAATTCAACCAAGTGAACAAAGCCGTTATATTGTATATGTTATGTTTATTTTACAACAAAGCTGTGTTGAAGGAAAGGTACATTATGAATACCTGCCACATTCAGGATCCACGCAACTGCAGATATGTTTCAGAAAATAAAATGTGCAGATATTCTTTTATTGAATTTTTTAGAACAGAATGGCATTTTCTTTCTCCTGCAGTAAACATTTTATTCTTATTAGACGTCTTCGGCATCCCCTACCAGGTCGTCCTTGTGTACCACTTCCTAATGCACTGTCAGTTTCCAATCTAGGCTAGTCTTCAAGTTTACTGCTGGCCCTGTAGTACACAAAATCTACTCATGGGTCCCACTAGGGGGCACATGTGAAATTCTTTGAAGCCAGTTTTGGAAACAGGCTATTTCATTCTTACCAGTATACTGCGTATTATTAGGCTAATACTATGTCTTACAGATTTCAAAGTCCCCTCCCAAACATCATCCTACTTGAACTTCACCAGAACTTGGAGAGAAGCTATACAAATGTTTTTACCCACCACTCTATAAAGGAAGAAGCTGTAGGCCTGAGAGTAACAGGCCTTTAAAAAGAACCAGAACAAGACCCTGTATCTCGTATCTCCTGTTATGCTTGTTTTCTACTGCATTATACACTATTTGCTTGATATCACTGGGAAATTCTCAGAGGAAATGATCCCTAGCTGCAAACCACTTTGCCCTTATCTAATTTTTGTGTAAGCCTACATCCTGTCCCATTTCTCCTTCTTAGTTGATATGTGGTACCCACACTGTGTGAGGGCAGACGGTGCCAACCCAGAGCACTGAAAAGTCTAAAGGCACTTCTAGTTCTGGCATTGCATTGAACTAGTCATATGTACCAGTGACTCATGCCTTGAGACGTGACCCATAACTGGGCAGAGGCATATAACTTAGGAACCGTGATACGGGAAGTGGTCTTAAGGAGACTCACGTGGCAATCTAAAGCAGTAAGATTCACAGCTTAGGTCCAGAGTGGACTGTCTCAACCACTGAGCAGCACTCAGAGGGAAGGTCTGTCTACTGTTCTTCAGATAAAAGTTTGTAGAGCAAATTAGCTTCTCATTAAACAGTCAATACATGTATTGTTTTGTGACACTGGTTGCTAGCCCTACAATTTGTCAACACTCTGCCCTTCTTGGCCTTGGCTTCCTGATACCCATTCATCCAGCTTTCGTATCCCCTCCTGCCTACTTGCCCTTGTCCTTGGGTTGGTATGGCCATTTAGTCTCATATACACAGTTGAACTACTTGTATTACTGTTTCTTTTATGGGCCTGTCTAATCTTTGGCTGAAGGATAAACCTCAGGAGTGGCTTCCGCACTCAGTTAAAAGGATGTCCATAGGCCATACTCTTGGAGTTTCAGAGACAAGTTTTGATCAGCAGTGGACCAGGATGGACCACATCATCAAGGTCAGCACCTCAGCAATGAGTCCACTGGGACGGTGGTTGAGAAGAACAGAGGGGACATTCAGATTGTACTCTGTATGTGGTCTTGCATCCTGACCTTTTCTTTTTAACCTCTAAAGCCGAAGTTGCTACTGTTGAGTCAATTCCAACTCGTAGAGACCTCATGGGTCAGAGAAGAACTGCCCCATGGGGTTTCTGGCAGATTTGAACTGCTGACCTTAACCAATATCCCACCAGGGTTTAACCTGTAAAAGTGCTCAATCCTACGAATTTCACCAATGTAAATATGCACGTAGCCAATGCAGTCAAAATATAGATGATTTCCATCAGTTACCCTAAAGAGTTCCCTTGTGCCCCTTGTAGTCAGGCCTTTCATTCACGTCCAGATTCAGGCAGCCACCAGTCTGATTTCTACTTCTGTAGCTTTGCCTTATTCAGAATGTCACAAAAATGAAATCATACAGTACCTAAACTTTTGACTTTGGCTTCTTTTGCTTGCCAGCCAGCCAAGTGCCATCGATTTTTTTTTAGCATAAAGATATATTTCGTGTAAGATATTAATTATTCTTTAAATAAATGACTTTTAATGGCTATGACATATTTATTTATTTGAACGTGTAGTCATTTATTTGACCAATCGCCTTTTGCTTGAAATCTAAAATGCTGTTATAAATTATGATGCTATGAATATCCCTGTTCACAAATCTTAGTCTGTATCTTTGCAACAAAACTTGCAATCTTGTTGGAGCATCCTGTTAAGGCCCAAAGACTTAAGAAGAGAGAGATGTATAAAAGAAATAGAAAACATCGAAACAAATTTTATCTCTACTATCCACATCCATGACACTGGATGACAGGAACCACGGAACATCCAGAGACATAGAGATCACTTTTCTTTCACTTTTTGCTACCTTGCACATTTGCAAACTATGCCATAAAGTATGTATCTCTAAAGTGGCTGGAATTTCCACAGAAATTATTGTAATTAGGAGACGTACATATAAAGAGAAACATACAAGCTGTATAATAATATTGGGACAGTAAAATCATAGGTTGTGCCCTATGTGATCAGAATAAAATGTGTCTTATGTATTGCACTACATAACTTTGCACAAAAATCAATGAATTGTATTAAATGGCAAATGGTAGTCACAAATGGCAAGAAAATTAAGTAACCATGATTGTTAAATGTTTATCACACTGGTTGTTAGCCCTAACATGTGTCAACACTCTCCCCTTCTTTATCTTGGGTTTCCGATTTCCGTTCTAATAAATACATTCTAATAAACATCCGGCTCGATGGAACTTGGCTTGGCTTGGCTAATAAGTACATAGACTTGTTAATCAGGTCACGTTTAATTAACAACCAAATGAATGATACTAAATGTCTGAGGAAGTTAGGGGAAGGAGAGAGTTCTGTAGGTTGGATACTTAGGGAATGGACGATACAAAAAATGGAAAAGGACTCTATCTTCTCACAGTTTCAGGTGAATGGATAAACAAATTATATAAATTACACACAGAACTATATAGTTATGTAACTATCACAATCAAGATATAGAACACTTCCTGTACTTATAAAGTTTTTAAAGACACAAACCAAATAATGTCAACTTCTTGGTAAAAACTTTTAGTGACTTTCTTCTGAATTTGGGTAAAATCCAAGCTCCTTGTGAGGGTCCTCAAGGTACTGCAAAGCTTGCTTCTTGGAGCTGCCTTAATAACAAGCCCCTCACTCAATACAGTCTCTTTCTGGATTTTGCTACCACATTATGGCTGTTGAACTTACATTCCCTTTTTGTGGTGTGATCTTCTTCTGATCTTCTACTTTACTCTCTTACCTTTTCTGACCTCCTGATCCAAAGGAGCTTTTACTACCCTCAGGAAAGAGTCAATCATTTTATCCTGTTTATTGCTGATCACAATTTGAAATGATTTTGTTACTTTATCTGTTTTCTTATTTATGTCTCTACCTATAAGAATGTGCAGAAGGAGGCAGGGACCTTAGTTCATCTTACGTAACACTACATTCTCAGCTCCAAGGATATCTCCCCGCTTACAGAAGATGCCTTATATTAGGTCCAACCATTTGGAATTGCTGATATATGACCATATCTGACCTACAAAAATGACAATTTCATGTGATTTAACGTAATGAGTATTTGTGGAAGGAATACATGAATAAACTGGAAGTTTAAGTTGCTGCCACCAGGAGGCAGTAGGCAGTTATATTTGCTTGCAGTTAGACCTGGATTTGTTCTCCAGAGTACACTTGACTGTTTTTAATCCTAAATTGTCTCCAAAAGTACCCTCATGGTTCTACAAATAATAATTTTTTGTTATTGCTAAAACATAACATGGGCTGCTTAACTGTAAAACTTAAAAGTAACACCTCTTTAAGGCAATTTACTGAAACAGAAAATTTTCCTAATATGTTTTAGTTTTTTTGACATGTTATTTATATACCTTAAGGTTCACACATTTTAAATTACACAATTTCATAAGTTTTCACAAATGTAAGAAGTTGAGTTATACAATCATGGTATAGAATGTTTCTATTGGTAGAAAAGTCTTTTATGTCCCTTTGCCATCAGTCTTCTCCCTCCTAGTCCTAGGCAACTATTGATCTGTTTCTACCGAAACAGGAGAGAAGCTTTAGACACCCTGATTTTAAAAAGGGAAGTTAAAATAGTGAAGATTTAATTCTCTTTATAAAATTGACTTATCTTTCCTCCTGTGTTAAAAATTCCTGGCCCTGGCAGGAAGTCACAAGTTAACTGACAGGGGCCACAGAAATAATGGCTTTGCAATTTTCACAGCTTTTTAGAAACATCGAAACAGATGGGAGACCTCAGGCAGCAGTCTGGACACCTCTGCTTCAGATGGCAACCAAAAGCAATCCAGATCCGTCCTGATGTTACGTATCTTCAAAGGACCCCAGAGGCCCCTGAGTGAATCCTCCTCTTCACCCCTAATCAGCCACATTGTTTCCCTGGTGCCGGCACCAATAGCTGTATTTACATTTGCATGTAACCCCACTCCTTTATGTATACTCGTAACCACCTGATGGTTTTTGGAGCAGGTTCCTGATGGAGAAAATCCTCCCCGCTCCCTGTGTCTCCTAGCACACAGTAATAAACTTCTTTCTGATCACTCACCCTGATACCTGTCTCAGAGATTGGCTTTTTGATACAGAAAATGAGAATCTGGAGTTCTGTCCAGTAACACTACCACTATAACGGAAAAAACCCAAACCCACTGCTATAGAGTTGATTCCAAACCATAGAGACCCTATAGATGAGAGTAGAATTGCTCCACAGAGTTTCCAAGGAGCACCTGGTGGATCTGAACTGTCAACCTTTTGGTTAGCAGATATAGCACTTAACCACTACACCACCAGACTTTCCGGTAGCTTCGCTTTTTAAAAAAATTGCCTCTCTTTCACATAAATGCGATCACACATACAGTCTTTTGTGTCTGAGCTCTTTCACTTAGCATAATCCTTTAGGGATTGACCACTTTTCGTGTCAGTATCTTGTTTCTTTTTATTCCTGGCTAATTTTTAACTCTTCATGCTTTCTGGTGGCAGACTTCTCATGGACTATCTTGAGAGGCTCAGAAGTAGAAGGCTTCCATTTGAGGTAAACTTGATAGCTTCAGGAGTCTTTACTGCCTAGTAGCTGAGAGGGCCAGCTTTGGCATCGCTACTACCTGTCTTAGTTGCTGGCTGTGTTACTTACCTGCCGGAACATCAACCAACTAATGGCGATCCATATTTATGTCTATTCCCAAGAAAGGTGATCCAACCAAGTGTGGAAATTACTGAACAATATCATTAATTGATGAAGATCATTCAAAAGCAAATGCAGCGGAAACTGACAGGGAACTGCCAGAAATTCAAGCCAGATTCAGAAGAGGACGTGGAAGCAGGTCATCATCGCTGATGTCAAACGAATCTTGGGCTGAAAGCAGAGAATACCACCAAGATGTTTACCTGTGTTTTGTTGACTATGCAAAGGCTTTCAACTATGTGGATCATAACAAATTATGTATAACACTGCAAAGAATAAGAATTCCAGAACACTTAATTGTGCACATGTGGAACCTGTACATAAATCAAGAGACAATCATTCCAACCAAACAAGGGGATAAAGTCATAGTTTAAAGTCAGGGAAGATGTGTTTCAGGGTTGTATCCTTTCACCATATCTATTCAATCTGTATGCCAAGCAAAGAATCTGAGACTTGGATGCTATGAAGAACAGGGTATCAAGATTGGATGATAACTCATCAATGGCCTGCAATACATAGCTGATACAAACTTGCTTACTGAAAGTGAAGAACACTTGAAGCACTTACTGATAAAGATAAAAGGCCCTTCAGAATGGATTAAACCACAATATAATGAAAACAAAAAATTTTCACAACTGAATGAATAAGCAACATCATGATAAAAGAAAAAGATTCAGGCTGTCAAGGGTTTCATTTTACCTGCATCCACAGTAAGTCCCCATAAAAGCAGCAGTCACGAAATCAAAAGATGCATTGCATTGGTCAAATCAGCTGCAAAAAGACTTCATTAAAGGGTTGAAAGGTAAAGATGTTACCTTGAAGACTAGGTTGTGCCTGACCGAAGCCATGGTATTTTCAATTGCCTCAAAGGCATGCAAAAGCGACACAATGAATAAGTAAGACAGAAGAAAAACTGCTATCTTTCAATTATGGAGATGGCAAACAATACTGAATGTACTGTGCACTGCCAAAAGAATGAACAAACCTGTCTTGAAGGAAGTACAACCAGAATGCTCCCTAGAAGCAACAACGGTAAGATTATATCTCACATACTCTGGACATGTTACCAGAAGGGATCAGTCTATCACGAAGGGCATTGTGCTTGACAAAGCAGAAGGCCGGCAAAAAAGAAGACCCTCAAAAAAAATGGGCTGACCACAATAGCAAAAAGATGAAATCAACCCAGATGCCCAACAACAGATGAATGGATAAATAAACTATGTTATATATACTCAATGGAACACTATGCAATGATAAAGAGCAATGACAATTTTAGGAAGTATCTCATAACTTGGTTTCAATTGGAAGACATTATGTTGAGTAAAATTAGTCAGCAGCACAAGGACAAATATTGTATGAGACCCCTACTATAAGGACTTAAAAACAGACTCATGTACAGAAGAAAAGACTCTTTGACAGCTGCAAGGGAGGGGAGGGTGGAAGAGAGAAGGCTGGTTATAGATTAGATAGTTGATAGAAATTTATTTGGTTGGGTGAAATCAGTAACAGCACATATTAGAAAGAAGAATAATTTAACTGGACTTCAACATAACCTGAAAACTCTTCCAATCATAACCCAAAATTGCAAGGATAGTGTCAGGGGCAGGGGCCCGGAGACCATGTTCTCAGGGGATGTCAAGGCCAATTGGCACAACTAACTATTGCTAAGTCTTCACCACCCCCTATTGGTGAGTGGCATCTGGGGTCTTAATAGATAGCAAGCTGTCATCTGAGGTACATCAAATGGTCCCAACTCAGCAGGAAAGATGATCACCAAGGACCAAAATGACATGGGGGAAAGAGAACCCAGAAGACAGAAAGACTCACATGAATGGGTGGCTGTATCAACATGTGACCAGAAGAACCAGATGGTGTCTGGAGACCTCCAGTGACAGCCATGATAGAGGTCACAAAGTTGAGTCCCAGTGACAATACAAGAATTAAAAGGAGTGCATCCTGAGAACTCCACTAAATGACCACAATTGATGGTCCAAAGGTCTGGGGGGGTGGGGTTTCCCTGGAAGCATGGCCCCTAGACCTCATGCTTCCCCTGTTCATAAGTCGCTATTGAGGTCAACTCCTTGGACAGAAATGGATGGACTGGACTCAGCAACACATAGTCACCATATTGGGTGTGCACTTTATGGTTCTATGCATCTACAGGATGCTGTCCTACTGGCCTCTTACTAGATGGGAGTGGAAACGGTGGAGCAGAGGGGACAGGAGATTGTTAAGAGGATATGACATGTATAGAACAGAAAGGAGGAGTGTGCTGTCACTAGGCAAGGAGAGCAGTAGCAGCTGCACATCAGTAGGCATGCAGATTTAAACTGGATTGTACACTTTCACTCAATCACAACAAATACATAAAATATTTTTTTAAAAAAGGACTGACAGAGTAGCTGCGACAATGGGCCAAAGCATGACAACAATTGTGAAGATGGTGCAGGACTTGACAGTGTTTCCTTCTGTTGTACACAGGGTCACTACGCATCAGAAATGGCTGGACGGCACCCAACAGCAACAAGGCATTGCCTCACCCTTCTATCAATTTACCATACTGCAGTGGCTTGCATGTTGCTGGGATGCCACAAGCTAGGCCACTAGTATTTCAAATTCCAAAAGGGTCACCTGTGGTGGACAGATTTCAACTGAGTTTCCAGAGTGAGAGAGATTCGGATGGACTATCTATCTCCTTGTAAGAATTAGTGAAGACCCCATGGATCAGAGAATGTCATCTGAGACTTCAGCTTGCTTACTTTGAACATGCATGGAAAAGGGCTGATTGCTAGAGAAGGATGTCAGGTTTGACAGAAGACCATTGAAGGTGGAGGAAGGCTTCTGTGTGACAGACAGAAAGGCTGCAGGGATGGCCTCAAACACAACGACAGTCGTGAAGATGATGCAAGATTGGGCAAAGTTTCATTTCTGTCATATATGGGGACTGCCGTAATTGGAGCTAACTTAGCACACAAACGGCCCTTGGGCGCACTGCTTGGTTCCCTTACTCTGTTACCTTAGCTGCAGTCATTGTGATGAGACTGCCTTACCTCAGGGCTGCTGTGCAGATCACATTGTCATCAGTGTGAAGCAGTATAGGACGTGTTCTGGACCCACAAGTGATTTTGCTATTTGCATATCCCATCAAAACGTTTAGCTCCAAGTGTTCCCAAAACATGTCATTACCTCCCCCATACACTGGCTCCCCAGCCTCTTTGTTTTCTGATTTGGGTACCCTCTATTCTGGTCTATCAGGTGAGAAATGACAGAGACCTATTTGGCACTTTATTTCCATTGAAGGTACTATTAGCAGGTTCACCATTCATTTTTGTTCTAGGATGTGCTTCATCCACATTATAGAATGCTATTCCTTCCTTCCAAGTACTCCAGGAGCCCTGTATTGCTTCTGGAAGCTTTTTCTAGTTTTACCATCTCATATTGGTCTCTTATCACCACATGTCCATTACACTATCAGTTCGTACACAATTGTTCATTTGCTCTCATGCCTAATAGGAATCTCTAAAAACTTATTTGTCTCCCATCATGAGACGGAGGGAGCCCTGGCGGTACAATGGTTTAGAGTTCAGGTGATAATCAAAAAGGTATTTTACCCCACTGTCTGCTCCTTGGAAACCCTATGGGGCCATTCTAGTCTGTACTACAGTATAGCTGTGAGTCAGAATCAACCTGACAGCAGTGGATTTGCTTTTTTTGTTTTTTACATGAAAGGGTGCATGTTAGTAATAAATCTAGAAGATTTAAAACAGTCACGCTTACACTACATTCTACTTATGTAAAGCTCTTTTTCCTCTTTTAATATTGTGGCTGTGACTATTTTAAAATGTGCATCTTCATGCCCATCAGTATCACTTACAATTACTGAATAATATACCCTCAAGTGGCTATGCCTTAATTTTGTTTTTATTTATCCCTGTTGTTGGGCATTACACACTTTACAAGTTGTTATAAATAATGATGTGGTAAATGTACACATTTACAAATTTTCTGTATGTCTGAATTAGAGGGGTTAGGGTATATGAGGTGGATTGGGAATGTAGCTAATGCCATAACAGGCATTAAAAATATTAGATGTGATTATAAATTTATTTGTGTCTTATTAAAAGCTCTCAGAGGTCAGGGACTTGGTTCTTTCTTTTCCTCAAGTTACTTAGGGTAGTAATTTTTTTTCCTCAAATTAGTCATACAAAGTATTCAATTGTTTTCTTGGAAATCTCTATGTTTAATTATGAAGAAAGATATGCTCACAGCAAAAATCAAAACCATAAAACAAAGAGAAACATAGTGAAGAAAAGAATACTTGTGTATAATCCTAGCAGTCAGAAATAATCAGTTTTAACAATATTGGTGTCTTTTCTTCAAATGTAGACCATTTTTTACTTCCTACATATATGCAGAAATACACAAAGTTGAGCACATACATGTAATAGATTTTAGACACTCAATTATTTTTCCAATATAATTATGGAATCTTGCACAATAACTCCCATCACAATGGAACATGACTTTACTGTGTCTTAAAAGAAGGGTAATAGATAACATAATAAACATGAGATTCTCAATGTGATAAAACAAAAATAAAGGCCTTCTGTCCTAGTAAATCTAGATCCAAATGAAAATATAAGCACACTAATTTTTAATAAATTTGTCCCAGAGCTAGATGCTCAGCAAGTTCAAGGTCGAGAGTAATAGGCTGGGGATGCCAGCTCTTAAATGTTTTCAGTTCTGGAGCAAATGACTCCCAGGCTTTTAGTGAAACAATGCATCTGCAGGATCATGCAGTAAAGACTAATCCCATATTGTGTGCAGCTTAGAGCTAGAAAGAAAAGAGTAGAGCGTGAAGAGAAACTAGAAAAATTCAGTCTTTGCACACAGCACCAACTATAGTGAACGACATTTCTGTTTGCTTTCTGTAAAAAGGACAGTTGCTATTGATAACTGATACAGCTTTTCATTTCACTCATATAGCCCTTGAAAAAACCATGAAAACATTCATTCCCTAATATTTAACAACAAGTGGTTAGAGAAGCCTAATTTCTTCTCGTATTTTTGTCTTACTCCAATCTCAGGATTTCCCAAAATAGATGCACTATCTGAATGAAGAGCTTATAGACAACTGACACACTTTTTTCGGTTCAGCTAATTCTATTTCTGCTTTTGCTTAAAAGAAGATTAATTTTCTTAGTCTGTTAATAAATCATATGATAGCAAAATGCCGTTATTATTTTCATGATGTCTCTGGCATTTTAAAGACTAGAGAAGCCGTAGATAAGCCATTGTGTGCACATTAATTTATATGAATGTTGAAAAGCTATAGAAAGATAATAATTTAAATAAAATCATTTCACAGTTAAGTTACTTTTCAGTTATAGAAAGTGATTTCTTAAAAAAAAAAAAAAACTGCCTGTCTACATGAAGCATAGCTGAAATAATGGTAAATAAATATTTTCAGTCAAGTGAGCTAACATCTTTGGTTTTATAGACATTAACTTAGAACTATATTTAAGTGCTTACGCAGACACCTTACAAATGGAATAATAGCTTTGTTCTTGAGACAAACGTTTTTCCACTTCTTCCTCCTAAGCTCCTCGCTTGATCACTCTTTTGGAGGAAGAAAAGAACATAAACAGTTAACCCATAGTGAAAGCTTTTTTTTTTTTTTCCTGAATGTTCAAACACATCTACTTCTAGTAAACCTGGAAACTAGAGAGAAAGCTACAGGCATTCAAACAAGAATCCCCAAGCAGCATTTAGGATGTTACATTTTAAAGATTTTCCTTCATAGCACCTATGTCCTTTCTTCCCTGATTTCCTGTAACTGTGTTAAGTATTGTTGCTGGTTGCCCTCCAGTCACTCTTACTCGCAGTGAACGGAACAGAACGAAACACTGCCCAGGCAGCACCTTCTTCATGATTATCACTTATTAGAGTCCATTGTGGCTATTCTGCCAATCCATCTCAGTGAGAGTTTCACTGGTTTCTTTGTTGACTATCAGACTTAATGTCCTTTTCTAGGTATCAGTCTTTCCTAACAACATGTCTAGACTAAGCAAGCTAAAGTCTCGCTGTCTTTACTTCTAAGAAGTGCACAATAGATCTGGGTGCTGTTTGGCTATTTAGTTTTGTATCCTTCCTGACAGGGCTAGTTCCATTTCAGAAGTATACTGGTTTAATTTTAAAAACAAAAATAGAACCTAACTTTTGTCTATTTAATAATGGAAAAGTAATAACAGATTCATGTTAAATTTAGAAAATACAGTTAATTTCACCATCCAAAGATAACTGTATTTTCCTTGCCAATCTTTTCATATGCATATATTTAAATCTATTTATTAAAGTGTGATCAGCAATACAATGGAGAATTGAATAAAATTTTTCTACAAAGCATATTATTAAAATAGTAACTGAAAGCATTTCCAGTTTTTGATTGTTCATTCTGACCTCTCTTTCTCTTTTTATTGTACTTGAGATGAAGGTTTACAGAACAAAGTAATTTCACATCAAATAGTACACATATTGTCTTATGACGGTGGTTGACAGCCCCATGACAGGTCAACACTGCCTCTTCTCAAACTTGGGTCCCTGTTCCTAGCTTTCCTGTCCTCTCCTGGCTTCCACTCCTTGTCTCTGGGCTGGGGTTTCCCGTAAGTCTCACATGGTTTTATGGGTCTGTCCAACCTTTGGCTGAAGGTAAACCTCAGGAGTGACTTCAGCACTGAGCTGAATGAGTGCCAGGGGCCACACTCTCAGGGTTTCTCCAGTCTCTGTTATGCCAGTAAGTCTGGTCTTCTTTTAAGAGTTAAAATTTTGTTCTACATTTTTCGCCATTTCTGTCCATGACTCTGCTGTGATCCTTGTCCGGGCAGTGAAGCGCTGAGAGCTGGGGACCGCCTGGTTACACCGGATTCAGTCCGCTGGAAGCGGTTGACGAGGTGGTCCATTAGTCCTGCTGCATCTTTCCCTTGTCTCTTCAGTTTTCTTTGCTCTTTCTTGCTCCCAAAGGAATAAGACCAGTGGAGTATCTTAGATAGCCACTCACAGGCTTGTAAGACTCCAAATGCTACTTACCAAAGTTCTTTTCGTCTTTAAATAGCTGTTTGGTTTTCAAAACTGGCCAGGAAAAAAAATTTAATCTATAATGCCACTGAAATACTCTCCATTTTAAAGATGATAAAAGATATTACAATTCTAGAGATTAGTTAGAAAATTTCACGGATACCTAGTACTTTCATGGATTTTTTTTTTTTTAATTATAAGGTCTAGTTAACTTCAGAATTGTTTTTGCTCAATAGAGACATATCATTAGATCTGTCAAACTGCTGATGTAGAGAATATAGAACTATTTCACTGTTGGTGGATATAGTGAATATACTTGTAATTTTCAAGAATAAGCACTCAGCTAGAAAATATTCATATGTATGAATAGCTACACTTTTGTCTTCCTTTTCAAGTTACTGAGTGATTTTCTTAACACTTTTCCATTTCTCTTAAGGTCTTCGAGACCATGTCAGTACTTGATTCCATATTAACTTTCCCTGCTGGAAATCAGTTCATTTCAGCTAATTTGCTACACATTCTTCCTGCACCCTTCTTGCCTAGTTGCTTCCTTTGCATCTTATTATTCTTCCCTTCTTCAACTACCACATACCCATCAACTTTGCATTTCCTATTACCACTTCCTCTTGTCTGTGAAATCATATTAAAAAAATTTTACAATATGAATTTGAAACTTGTATATTTTATTTCCACTTTTTCAGTGATTTTCACTATAATATTTTTAAATGAATGCTTTGCTACCATTTCATTTTTGTCTTAATATTTAGGTTTTATTTTTATCAAAGTTTTATAAAGCATGTAGTTTTATCCCCTGCATCCTCTACTTTACTGCTCACATTGGTAATTGTTTCAGTGTCTCTAAAGAACACGCTTTTACTTAAATTTCTTGGCATTTCAATTTTTGGTATTATCTAGCTTTCCTACTGTGGAAGATGACTGCCCCCACCAGATGCACGCACTCTTTCCTCTTTCCCACCCCACAATATGATCATATTAAATTTTGACTAATATGACCATGCAAACAAAATTAAAAAGTCAACTATGTAGAAAATTGATTAATCTTTTTTATGTGAACAGCTTTTCACTTGCTCTTGAGCTGTCTTGTTTCAGCATTTATTTTTTGAAAACCTATTTATTGCTAATTTAACTCGAAACTCTTGGCTAGTTCTCTAAGTCTTCTCTTAAAAAATATTCTGATGCACTGATTTCATCTTTCTCATAAAATATCTTTCCAGTTTTCTGCCCTGTCCTCATTCAGTCGTTATGGCTGATGTAATCACATTGTTGTTAAACCCAGGAAGGCAGGTCCTTGCCTAATGTGCTCAGACTTGCCAAAGATCTGGACATCAGTCTTTGAGAAAGAAGAAGTATCTTTAGTGCAGTACTGCCGAGGTAGGAGCTGGGTGAAGTTCCTCCTTTTTGAATCCTGAGTGATGGGGAAGCAGGGCTTAGGTGTGTTTGGGGCAGTAAGATGGCAGTCACACAGGTGTACTGGGGAGGGAAAATTCTAAAAGGTGGCCAAGAAACAGAAGGTGACATAGTTCTTGTTACACCTCTCTTAGTCACAGGGTCTGAGTGATGATTTTCCTTCTGATTCATTCTACATATTGTTGAATGTTCTGTTCAGGTCAATTAATGGTCACAACTAGCTCTTCTGGGCATGAGGGTAGACCCAATCAGCCTTGGACTAATTTAAGGACTAATGGAAATTTCTGGCATTATAAAGGTCAGGTAACAATTCTCTTTTGAATTATAGCAATTCCTTAATCTTGAGTGATAAGGGTCATCTGACTACTTCCTGCTGGAATGAGGCAAAATCTTAGGGACTAAGGAACAGGTAAGGAATGATTAGTTCCTGGGGGTGGCAGGTAAATAAGACTTAGAAGTCAGAAAAGGAGAAACTATTTAAAGAGTAGTCTTAAATTTTCTAGTGGCTCACATTCTACTCTAGTTAGGTAGGTTGGCTGTCTGTCTAGTTCCCTGAATAGTCTACACTTTGGTGATCTGTGCCTGTAAGGTAAGCTTTTGAAGGTGCATCTGGACCAACGGGTACATAGTTCACCTTTGTATACTGAATCCAAAGTTTAACTCCACCTACCTTTGTAAGTAGCAGTCCACTTGGGTTGAGGCTGGCTGCAAGGATGATGTTCTTCCCACTTCTTTTATGAGATGAAGAGAGGTATCTACAGGAAAGGACATATGATTAGAAACATAATGGTTAGCAGTGTTCAGAGTAACACAGCTGTTGGCAGTAACATCGAAGTCTACTTGCCAGTCCTCTCCAGGTCTAAACTCATGGATTTGTAGCCCCAATGCAGAAGATGACGAGCCTGTTTTTGGATTGGTCTTCATACAGGTAGCACACTGTTGCAGCATTTTCCAGACAGCATTTTGCAGATTAGGCCCTTTAATCAGTTTGGCTCATGAGCTGCCTTTATTATCAGATACACCGGGTATTCTAGTATTAAAACCTGTCCTTCGGAATTATATAACCACACTCTATTATTAAGATAAAAGCCCTATTCACAAGCTCTGTTTGTATCATGTTCAGTGCACTCAGAGTTTTCTGGTAGCTGAAGAACAGGAATTAAAGCGAAGTGAGCAGTAGAGGATTTTATTCTGGCAGTCTCATGGCTGCCTGATCAGCAAGGTGATTTCCTTTAATTACATGAGACTCTACCTTCTCATGTCTGGGGCAGTACAAAACTACTACTTCTGCTGGTAAATTTACTGCTTCTAGGAGAGCTAAAATCTCCTCTATGTTTTATTTACCTTTTAACTGAAGTTGAGTCTTTTCATTCCAGATGGTTCTGTGGTCACGAAGCAGTGAAAAGGCATACCTGGAATCTGTGTATATATTGATCTCCTGGAGTGCACAGGAGGACTGTTTCCATCTTTGAACAGTTCTAAATTAGGGTTAGTTAAAGGATGGCCAGACAGGTCAAGCTTGCTAGAACACACTTCAATTACCTGATCACAGTCATGATAGAATTTTCCATCTTTTGATGTGGGTAACAGGTTTGCAGGGTTGACAGCATAAACAGTCTTTAATGTTACAGTTAGACTGTTAAGCAGAATAGCTTAGTATTTGCTGAGTTGACCCACTGTTTGTCACAGACTACCTTTCTGCTTGAGCAAGTAAAGCATATTGTTGGGGGCCAGTTGGAATCACAGTAAGTTGGCCAACAGTGAACTTCTTGACCTGTATCAGTAGTTCACCTGTTGCTACAACTGCATGGAGACAGGTGAGAAACAGCCCTGAACCACAGGGCAAAGTAACTGGTCACCTCCATTACTCTAGGGTCTGAGTGAGCACCCCCAGGGCAACCCTCTGCCTGTTGTGAGTGAACAGCTCCAAAGGTTCCTTGAGACTGGTAATCCTAGGGAAGGGGAGGACATCAGCTTACCTTTGACTTGTTGGAATGCTGACATTCTTGTGTCCATATCAAAAGTCCAGAACCACTTACTTGGACAGCCTAGTGTAGGAGTTTTGTGATGAGGCTGAAATTGCGGAGACAGTGACCTAAGGTACTTGGAAGCACCAAGATACCTGAAAACACTAAGTGCCACGTTCCCATGCTGCCTCAAGGAAAGTCTCTCATGCAGCATTTCACAGGCACTCAACTGGAGCTTGCTTCTCAATAGCACAATGTGTTGCATTTTGATATAGAGCAGATTGGGCCCTTAGTTATCTTTTGTTTTTCTACTTAACTGTGGCCTCTGAGAACCGTATAATTTCTATCAGATTCCTAAATACCCTGAAACTTCTGGGGTAACCTGGGATATAAAAGCTCTGCCACTAATGCTTTGAATTGAATAAAGTAGGCCAAATCTAAGAATAATTTCATTAAGAAGAGAACTGCTCACTTCTAATGCCTTTCCATTTGGCCAGGAAAGGGCTTCTACCCCATCCAGTCAAAGTGTCTACAAACACTAAGAGGTAATTAACTATAGAACCTGGCCATTCCACGAACCCTCATAAGTGTCTTCAGGACTTAGGGGAAGTTACTCAGGAAATGGCCTCTTTCTGATTTTCATGTTATTTTTGAATTCTAGTCATGTCACTCAGTGGTGAAGATCTGAGCTTTTTTTCTGTGAGATCCTGTATTCAAGTCTCTTAGGAAGTTCAGTATTGTGACTGCTCTTATTAGAAAGTTCTTTGGTGGGACTGCTAGCTAAAACACCACCTATCTAATGGAGGACTGTGCCCTCCTAGAGGTTTCTAGCTAGTGAAGCTCTCTGAAGTGAGATCCTTTCACTCAAAGGCAAATATGTCTTGGGATTTTTCTTGAAGAGGGACACAATAAAAAGCATCTTCTGGCACCTGGGACAGTGTATAACTGCCACCTTTGGTGACCATAGTACATTATTCAAACAATATCACTAGCAGGATTCCTGGAGACCCTGGTAGGGTAGTAGTTAAGAGCTATGGCTGCTAACCAAAAGGTTGGTAGTTCGAATTCATCAGGCACTCAATGGAAACTTTGGGGGGCAGTTCTACCATTCTACAGGATCACAGTGAGTTGGAATCAACTCAATAGCAACTCTTTTTTTTTTTTTGAGTAGGCTTTCTTCCCTCCAGTCCCACCAACTAAGATGCTCTTTGCTGTCACAGGCCTGCCAGAGTTTGGGGTGCAGTAAGGATGGTGACCTTCTTGCCAGGTCCTAAAATGTGTGCCACCTCAGCCTGTGTTTAGCAGCTCTTAGTTTTGCCAGTGAAACTGGCCAAAGGCTGAGACTACATACTTGTCCCTGTTTGGGGTGACCAGAGTATCCTGTGTGCCTGAGACACCATCAGATGCCGTGTTCTCTAGCTCTTGGTTCTATTGTGTGTGAAGGAACAGGTTGCACTGTATCAACAAAGAAGTCAGTAAACTGTCCTCTCACTGTTACATTTTGTTTCCTGCTCAGACTGGGTTGGGCAAGAAGCATTCTCGTTTCCTGTAGCCTTGTTGTTTGTGGTAGGCACACTGGCTGAAGCCTAGCCTTAGGGGACCTTGAGGGCCCACAAGGACTTCTCTTGCATGAGGTCTGCCTAGGTGGCAGATTACCTCCAAGAGCTACTGCTGGTGACATAGCCTTTTCCACTTTTACCTGGCCCCAATTATTGAAGACCTTAAACGCAATCTCAACAAGTTGTGAAATATTCATTCTTAGTCCTCCTAATTTTCGATGTTTTTGCCCAGCGTCAAGGGTACTCTGGCTGATAAAGTGTATATTTATCAGCCTAACACCTTGGGGTCTTCAGGATTTACTAGTATATCGGTAAGCTGCCAATATGCTTCATATGCCTGTTTTAAGAAGCTGAGAGGATTTTCCTTGGGGCCTTGTTGCACATCCTGAACCTTTTTCTAAGGCTCTTCTGTTGTGAGGCCCCTTGCTGTAAAGCAACTATAAAATAGTTTTTATCATGTTCTAGCTTTGTGCTCCCAGCCAATAATTTGGGTCTCAGTATGGATCTATGTAGGTATAGCCTGGGTTATGGGAAATCTAATGCCATTCTGGGGGTTCTACAATCTGTTAGCCTCTTGATGTGCCTTTTCTAAGACTATCTTCCACTCCTCTGGAGTCAGAATATTCCAATTATACAGGTCAGAGGCGGAAAAGGGTGTACAGACCCAGTGAAACCCTTTAGGCTGGCTGTTGTGATTTCACCTGGCAGGCATTTTTCTCAGTGAAAATTGCTCTGCGGTTTGTGTGGATCCCTAGCCAAACTGCACCCTGCTATGGATGTGCACGATGGTGATGGCGTAGTGGTTACATGCCACGTCTGCTAACCAAAAGGTCAGCAGTTTGAATCTGTCAGGTGCTCCTTGGAGACTCTGTGGAACAGTTCTCTTCTGTCCTACAGGGTCACTATAAGAATCAACTCAGTGGCAGTGGGTTTTGGTTTTCTTTTTTTATTTTCATTTTTATTTAACATAACTGAGTGAAAATGTACATTCACGTATAAATTTACATGCCCACCTATATGCAGCTTCCACTGCTCTCCCTGTCCGGTGACTGCACACTATTCCTCTCTGCTCCATACATGTCTCATCCTCCCAACAGCCTCCTTTCCCCTCCTGTCCGTCCACTCCCCTTCCTCCAGCCAGAGGTCAGCAAGATGATATCTTATAGATGTATAGAACCATAAAATGCTTCCAATATATGATCACTCTGCATTGCCAAGTCCAATCCATTCCTGTCCAAAGAGTGGACATTTGTTATAATTTATGGGAAAGGGCAGCATCAGGGCTGGGGGCCATGCTCTCAGAGGAGTTCCCAAACCACTGGACCATCAGTTGAGGTCTTTTAGTGGAGATCTCATGATGCACCCCTTTTTATTCTTGTGTTGCCAGTGAGACTCCACTCTGTGAGCTCCATCGTGGCTATCACTGGTGGTGGTCAAGCACCGTCTGGTTCTTCCGGTCCCAAGTCGATGTAGGCACCCACTTTTGTGGGTCTCTCTGTCTTCTTGGTTGTCTTTACCCCATGTCATTTTGGTCCTCGGTGAGCATCCATTCCTGCTGAGTTGGGACCATTTGCTGTGTCCTCGGATGGCAGCTTGGCAGCTTTTAAGACCCCAGACGCCACTCACCAACGTGGGGTGCAGCGAGTTCTCTTAGCAAAACGCTAGTTGTGCCAATTGGCCTGGAATTCTCCTAAGAGCTTGGTCCCCCGCCCCCTGCCCCAGCTACTCTATCATTGCAGTATTGAGTTAAGATGGAAGGAGTACTCAAGTTATGCTGAAGTCCACTTAATGTTGTTCTTGTTTCTAATGTGTGCTATCACCGCTTTCTCCCAACTAGATATCTAGTAACTATCTAAACTAAACCCTCCCCCCCTCACCCTCCCTCCCTCCCCTCCCTTGCAGCTGTCAAAGAGTCTTTTCTTCTATACACAAGTCTGTTTTGGGGATCTTATCGTAGAGGTCTCATACAGTATTTGTCCCTTTGTCGCTGACTACTTTCACTCAACACAATGTCTTACAGTTGAAACCAGGTTAGGAGATGTTTCCTGGAATCATCGTTATTCTTTATCATTGCGTAGTGCTCCATTGAGTATATGTACCACAGTTTACCTATCCATTCTTCTATTGTTGGGCATCTGGGTTGATTCCATCTTTTTGCTATCATGGACTGTGCTGCGGTAAACATTCTGGTGCATGTGTCCGTTGGTGTGAAACGCCTTGATTCTGTAGGATATATTCCAAGTAGTGGAATTAGTGGGTCAAATGGTATATTGATATCCATTTTTTTAAGGAAGCGCCAGATTGCCTTCCAAAGAGGCTAGACCATTTTGCAACCCCACCAACAGTGTAGGAGGGTTCCACTTTCTCCACAGCCTTTCCAGCACTTGTTGTTTTGTGTTTTCTGGATCATGGCCAATCTTGTGGGGGTGAGATGGTATCTCATTGTTGTCTTGATTTGAATTTCCTTAATAACTAAAGATCGTGAACATGTCCGCATGTGTTTTTTGGCTGCCTGGATCTCCTCTTTAGTGAAGTGTCTGTCCATCGCCTTTGCCCATCGCTTAATTGGATGGTTTATCTTCTTCTTATTGATATTTTGTAGTATCTTATAGATAATGGAGATCAGGTGTCGGTCTGACATAGAGTTGCCAAATATTTTTTCCCATTCTGTGGGTGTTCTTTTAATTATATTAATAAAGTCTTTGGATGGGCAAAAGTGTTTGATTCTTAATAGTTTCCATTTATCTATTTTCTCTTCTGTTGATTGAGGTTTTTTTTGACAGATTTTGGAGTCTGTCCTCATTGTGTATTAAAACTTCCATTGTTGTTCCTACCTTTTCTTGGATGAGCTTTATCGTTTTAGGTTTGATATTTAGGTCTTTTATCCAGAGGTTTTGGTTTTCTTGAGGTGTGCACTGGGGAGACAATACCCTGGGCAGGACCAGAATTTTCTGACGCATTAAGGGCTGGTAAGCAATTCAAAATCCACACTGTCTTCAGATAAATGCGTAATCCTGCACATATAACCCTTTTTAATACATTACAGTTTAATCTTCTCTGCACCATAACTATCTTCCCATTCATGCACATATGAACTTGGGCTTCTGGCTGGGTGGAACCAGAAGACCCTAGCCCCCTAGCAGTCATCCCACTTATTTGTCCTGGCTTTGGCCCCAGTCTTCCCCAGATGGGGCTTTTCTCCCTGCACTGCTGGCTTCTGGATTATCTGGACTAGTCTTGGCCCCAGGCCTCCCTAGGTAGGGTTTTTCATCCCTCTCCTCTTGCAAAACAGATCCTATAGGGTCACTACATACCAGAATCAACTCGAAGGCAATGGGTTTGGGTTTTTTGTTCTGAGTACTCTTAATCTTGAAAGTTACATCCTCAGTTCTGAGGCATTGTTTCTAATTATTTCATTGATGATTTCCTCGCATGCACGTTCTCAGATTAAAAATCTATTCATTTTTGAGATGTTAGATCACCTTTACCAGCCCTCTAATTTTCATATCTTTTATTATTATTATCATTATCCAGCTCTTGGTCTTCTTGTACAACTTTCTAGAGAATTTCTCAATTATATTTTCCAATAATTCTGAGTTTTTCATTTCTGCTTTCATAGTTTTTAAATTCCCAGATCTCTTTTTTGTTCTCTGAGAATTCCTTTTATAATTTCTATTTCCTTTTATGATTGCAGTATCTTCACTTAAATATCTCTGAGCATACTTATGGTCATTTTTCAGAGATTTTTGCCTCTCTAACTTTCTTTTTTCTATTTGTTTTTGTCTCCTACACTTTACAAGTTACCCCTAGGTATTTGGTAATGCTTAGCTGTTTCATCATATTTAAGAGTGTGGGATTTAAAACCCTAACTGGGAGCTCTAAACTCAAAAAGCTTGTGTATAGCAAATCTGGCTGTCAAGTGTCTGGCTGAGCAGTTCAGATGGGGAAATTTTAATGTCACTACTCTTAGTTTTTCCTCCTATGCTAGTTGTATGAAACTCTTTGATCTCCTCAATGAACAATGAACGTTTAGCTCTTAGTATTCTACAGTCAAGCAGGGTAAGATGGTTAGATTGGAGAGGATTTGGCAACCCAGATGTATACATTCTCATAATCTCATAATTGTCAATAAGGTACCCCCATTTTGACTCTGTCTGGTATTTTGAAGGCCAAGAATCTTGTGTAGTACAGTTTTTCATGGTTGGAAGGGACTTAGAGTTCCAGCTATTTCTTCAGCTTTCAATGGCTCATCCTTACTTCAGTTTCTCCCCTTTATCCCACTTCCAGAAGAATCTGATGCTGTCAGTTTCCAAGCCTTTGGAGAATTTTTCCTGTAAAACAAATTGTTTCTTCATTTTCTTTCTGTTGAGTTAGTAATTTAAAGTTGGGAAGTCTGCTAAATCCTTTGTCACTCATTCATCATCTTTTAATTTTTTGAAATTCTGTTGTTCTTTCAATTCCCCTGCCTTGTGAGCCTTAAAAAATCACTGTCATTTCAACTGGATTTGTGGAGGGCAAATGTGGTGCCTGTGTTCAATCTACTCTGTGTAGCCTCCATTACATTTTTAACAGTCGTGACTTGACTCAATAGTCTAAATTTAACGCATATCTTTATTTTTCATGTCAAAAAATAAGAACATAAGGGTTTCAGAATCCTTTGACTACTCTCATGTTCCCTATTTATGTTTATTATTTTAATTCCACCTTATAGCTATCCTCCATTCCCAAGTTACCCAAGTTATTGTTATTTATGTTGTTGTTGTTGCTGTTAGGTGGGTGCCATCGAGTCAGTTCTGACTCATGGTAACCCTATAGGGTCAGAGTAGAACTGCCCTATAGCGTTTCCAAGGAGTGCCTGGGGGATTTGAACTGTCAAACTCTTGGCTAACAGATATAGCACTTCACCACTACACCCACCAGGATTTCTTATTTAAATTGCTATTTATAATATTGCTTATTTAGATATACCAAGATGTTTATAAATTTCTTGGCTTAACTATTTCATATGACCCCTTCCTTCTAAGTTCCTGTCCTGCTTACTTAAGTGCATCCTTAAAAGAGATGCTGTTGGTACTCTGCCAGAATCTCTTTAATGGGCCCCTGAAACCATCTCCTAGTTGCTGAGAGTATTGGCTGTTCTTAACTCACACCCAGGAAATTCTAGAAGGTTACACTCATATGTCAGGGGTAGCTCACAGACAATGAGTAAGTGATATGGCTGGACCACTTATGTTCCATAACTCCCTGTGGGATCAGATTGAGGTTAGACTTCAGTTGAACCTACATCTTTGCCAGATTCTTTCCCTGTCATATTCTGCTTCCCCAAGTTCTCTTCTTCTGAGAGCATTCCTTCAGTAAACCACTTGAGCAGAAATCTAAGTCTCAGGGTTTGTTTCAAGGATCCAACCTAAGAAAACTGATACCAGGAGTAATCCTATAAATCTGAGCCTAAGGACAAGATTCTAGAGTTTTCTCTTTTCCTGTTAGTTGGCAATGAGGACCTCTTCACTGGAGCCGGTCTCTAGTCTGCTGCTGCAGTACAATTGTTTAACACTGGCACTTGAGGTACTGAGACTGGGTATAGATAAAAGGGAATGCATTAGCCATCCTTTTCTACTCTGACTTACAGGGTCTCTATGAGTTGGAATCAACTCAGTGGCAATGGGTTTGGTTTTGGACCTGCAGGAAAGGAACCCTGGGTGTTATAGTGGTTAAAGCATTCAGCTGCTAAGCAAAAGGTGGGTGGTTCAAATCCACTAGCTGTTCCACAGGAGAAAGATATGGCTTCCAGAAAGATTACAGCCTTGGAAACCCTATGGGGTAGTTCTACTCTGTCCATTAGATATAGTCACAAATATGATTCTGTTTGGAAACAGGGTTTTTGCTAATTAAGTCGTACTCAAGTAGAGTGAATTATAAATCATATCACTTCTGAGTTATAAAAAGACCAAAATAGACAGAGAGACACACACACACAAGGGAAGAGAGCAACATATGAGGACCTGTTTATGAGCAGGTAGATCATTGGCAGGCACCAGAAACTAGGAGAGAGTCTCAGAGAAAGAATGAACCTTGATTTCAACATTTAGCCTTCAGAACTATAAGAAGATAAATTTCTGTTCTTTTATGACACCACTTGTGGTCTTCATGTTAACAGCAACACCAGGTAACTAAGACAACAATAAACAAGGTACAATAGTAGAGAATAAAGACCCCAGGTGGTACAGTAGTTAAACACTTGACTTCTAAATGAAAGGTAGACAGTTCAAAACCACCAGCCACTCTGCAAGAGAAAGATGTGGCAGTGTGCTTCCAAAAAGATTATAGCCTTGGAAACTTTGTGGGGCAGTTCTGCTCTGTAATAAAGTCCTGTGAGTTGGAATCACCTCAACACCAATAGGTTTTGTTTTGGTTTATACAGTGAAACATGTGAGAGTCAGAAATAGTTCAGATTGCCTTGTTTTTCTGAGTCTCACTATTTTTCCACCATTGACAGGTTACAATCTTACTATTCTTCTATTCTTACTAGTGGAAGTATTTTTAATTTTCCTTTTCTGATGGATTTTCTCTTCATAGGTTCCAGTTTTCAAAGGTTTTATTGTAACAGCAAATAGTAGGAGGGAGGACTGGATTTAGATAAGCTGATCAAGAAGGATCTCCCTGAAGAAGTGACATTAAGTTGACAACTAAATGATAAGAAATCAGCCATGTGATCTCTGAGAACAACTAGCTCAATTGGCAAAACACAGTTCCTAAAAAAGATGTTTGGGGGCCAGGGCCAAGATGACAGAATAGAAACATGCCACCTCGATTCCCTCTGAGAACTAAGGCCTAGAAAAATAACTGGATGGAGCAGTGAGGTGAACATTCTGGGAACCCCAAGATCAGGAGTACGGTTGGAAGACTAGACTGGGTGACAGGGAGGGGGAAACTACCTCTGTCAGACAAGACAGCAGTGCACTGAGTCTCATTTCTGCTGGCCCATTGTCTGTGTAGATTACAGGTATCGATCCCTTCTTTGGTAACCTGGAGGCTGGGACTGGGTCTGCCAAGCCTGCAAGCCTGGCAGGGAGGGCTACTGAATTGTACTGAATTGCAGTGCCTAAGTAAACAGCATATCCCACAGTAGAGAGCCTTTCTTGGGACAGCCACATCTAGAGAACCCAGCAGTGGCTGGCAACAAAGGGTACCAGTGCCCCTCCTCCCGTCTTTTCAGTACTACACTATAGATACTGCTGACTCACTGCAGAAGAGGTAGCTCAGGTGGGACACCATCTTGGTCAGCTGAGAGGCAGAGTCAGACATGCCTGAGGGCTCAGCTGATGCTAGTTCCCATGCTGAGCAACAGTGCCTGTCTGGATAGGGCTTCTCCCAGCAGAATCACACCAAGAAAACCTAGTGGTGGCTGGCAGCTGAGTGCAGTGGTACCCTAACCCCTCACTTCTTTGAGCCCCATCACAGCCTTTGTGGACGGCCCATGAGGCACTGTGTTTGTCAGCAAGGAGGCAGGGCCTGCTACCCTTGAGGGTCCAGCTGGTATCAGCAGCTGCTGGTCAATGCCACTCTCAGAAGAAAAGCAGCTTTTAAGACAAGAGCAGCTAGCGAACACAGCAGTGACTGGCAGCTAGGAGTGTTGGCACCATTTTAACCACCCTTCACTGAGCCACGTCATAGTGTCTGCTGACAGCCTGCCAGAGACTCCATAAGTAGGACACCATCTTTGCCAGCCAGGAGGCTGGGCTTGCCACTGCTGAGGGCTCAGGTGTTTTTCGCTGTTGCAGGACAGCACCTCTCTCAGCAGAAAAGTAGTTTTTAAAGACAAGTGCAGTAGAGAATGCAGAGGTCCCTGGAGGTCATACGTGGTGGCATCCATCTCTCCTCCTTTCCCTAAGCTACACCACAGTCTCAACTGGCGTGATGCCACAGAGTCTGCACAAGTAGATCACCATCTTTATCAGCCAGGAGGCAGGGCCTACCACTCCTGACGGCCAAGCTCACTCCAGCCACCAAGCTGAGCAGCACCATGGGGCTAGACAGATTTTACATTACTGGAGAAGCTGTACATAAGTCAGCCACAGTGAGAGAATGCAGCAGTGGCTGGTCACTAAATCTAGCAGTGCCCCTATTCACTCCCTTTTTAGAACCATGCCACAGCCACTGTTGGTATAACACTGGAGAAACTGAACAGCTTCTTGATGGTACAAAGGCAACAGTGAATATCTAATCCTTTAAAGAAGCAGACCACTGTGGCTCTGGAAAATTCCAAAAATAATAAAAAAGTCTCAGATGAAGAAGCCTTTCTGAAATTATCAGAGGTAGAATACAAGAGAATTATGTGTAGAGCCCTTCTAGAGATTAAAGAAAATGCAGCATAACAAAATGAAAAATCAAGTAAGCTGTATGAACTGCTAGAACATCAATGATGTGAAATCAAGCAGATCAATAACAAAATTACAGAATTAGACAATTCAATGCAAGCCAAAAGAATAGGATGGGGTAAATGGAATGCAGAATCAGCGAGATTGAAGATCAAGTAAGTGACACCAGCACTTATGAGGAGAAATCAGATAAAAGAAACAAGAAAAATGAAGAAGCATTAAGAAGCATGTGGAACTCTATCAAGAGGAATAATCTATGAATAAACTGGAGTTCCTGAATAGGGAGGGATAGCAGAAAATACAGAGAAAACTATTGAAGAGTTGCTGATGTAAGACTTCCCTGATACCATAAGATATTCAAGATGCTTATTGAACACCACAAAAACTAGACCCCAACAGAAAGACATCGAGACATATTATAATCAAGCTTAATAAAGTGAAACATAAAGATATGCTTTTAAAGGCAGCTAGGCTTAAAGCAAAACTAACATACAAAGGTAAGCCCTGTAGGCTTTCCTTTGACCTCTCAGCAGAAAATATGCTGGTTAGAAGGCAGAGGGATGACATGTACAAAGTCTCAAAGAAAAAAACTTTCAGTCAAGAATTATATATCCTGAAAAATTTCTCTCAAACATGATGGTGAAATCAAGACACTCTCAGATAAATAGAAGCTTAGAGACTGCAAAAATCAAACCAAAACTATAAGAAATACTGAAAGTAGTTCCTTGTTTAAAATACAATAACATCACATGTATACTTAAGGATTCAATGAAGTACACAGCATCCAGAGTACTACTCAGAGAACTCACTAAGCTTAAAGCTAAAATATTAAAGGTAGTGAACCACAGACCTCAACATGAAAACTATGGCATCATAACACTATGAAAAGGGATATATTCCAGTACTTACAACCCATTCAAATGGAGAGGAAATGAATGAAATATACAGAAGTTAAAGATTCATTTAAATTTATAACATTAAGGAGGAATCAAAGGAGTAGCCACAAAGCGAACTTACAATGCTACATATCTAAACAAGAAAAAGAATACAGGAGACTCAAAAGACACAAAACCAACACTGAAAAGGATGAAAAGTAAACCCATAAAGAAAAATGACCCAGAACAGAATATTACTAGGAACAAAGAAAACATCAATGACACAAAAATACAACACCAAAATGACAGCTCTAAACATGTACTTATCAATAATTACACTGAACATAAATGGATTTAACAGTCCAATAAAGAGGCAGATAGTAACAGCTTGGATCAAAAACCACAATCTGTCTATATGCTACCTAAAGAAACATTTTGGACTCAAAGATATGAACAAACTGGAAATCAAAGGATGGAAAAATATATACCAAGCTAAGAACATGCAAAGAAGAGCAGAAGTGGCAATACTAATCTCAGATAAAATATATTTTAATGTAAAATACATCATCATGGACAAGGATCATCACTGTTTTTTGTTGAAAGGTTCAATATGTAAGCAGAATATAGCAACATTAAATATTTATGCACCCAATACCAGAGCATCTAAATACATAGAACAAATGCCAACAACATTGAAAAATGAAACAGATCATCCCACAGTAATACTAGGAGACTTCAACCCTCCACTTTCAGTAATGGACAGATAATCCAGAAAAAAGTTTGGCAAAGACACAGATTTTATTGTGACAATCAACCAACTAGACCTCATCAACACATACCAAACTTTTTAACCAACAACAGATAAGTACACCTTCTTTTCCAATGCACATGGAACATTCCCCAGAATAGATCACGTATTAGGACATAAAGCAAGTCTCAACAAAATTCAAACCATTAAATTAAGGCAAAGCATATTCTCAGACCATAAAGAGATAAAAGTTGTAATCAATAGCAGAAAAAAAATGGGAAGAAATTTGAATTTATGGAAGATGAACAACACCTTGCTCAAAAATGCATGGGTTCTAGAAGAAATCAAAGATACAATAAAGAAATTCACAGAATCAATTGAGAATGAAAACACATGCTATCAGAACCTATGAGATACAGCCAAAGCAGTGTTCAGAGGTCAGTTTATCTCTATAAATGCACACATCCAAAATGAAGAAAGGGTCCAAACCAAAGAATTAACCCTACAACTTAAACAAGTAGAAAGAGAACAACAAAAGAATCCCTCAAGCATCAAAAAATCAGATAGTAAAGATTAGAGCAGAACTAAATGAATTAGAGAATAGAAGAACAATTTAAAAAATTAACAAAACTAAAAGCTGTTTTTTGAAAAGATCAACAAAATTGACAAACACTTGGCTAAATTTACAAAAGAAAAATAAGGGAAGGAACAAATAACCTGAATAAGAAATGAGGCAAGAGATGTCACAAGAGATCCAACTGAAATTAAAAGTATCAGAATACTATGAAAAACTGAACTCTAAGATATTTGAAAACCTAGAGGAAATGGACAAATTTCTAGCTTCACATTATGCACCAAAATTATCACAGGGAGAAGGAGAACAATTTAATCAACTCATCACAAAAGAAAAGATTGAAAAATTAATCAGAAAACCACCAATCAAAAAAAGTCTTGGCCCAGACAGCTTCACTGGAAAATTCTACCAAACTTTTAGTGAGGAGTTAATGCCAATGCTGCTGAGGCTACTTCACAGCCTAGAGAAGGACAGAATATTCCCAAACTGATTCTATGAAGCCAGCATAACCTCGATACCAAAGCCAGGGAAAGATCCCACAAAAAAAGAAAGTTACAGACCAATGTCACTCATGAACTCAGATGCAAAAATCTTCAACAAAATCCTTGCCAATAGAATATAACAACACATCAAAAAAATAATTCATCATGACCAAGTTGGATTCATACCAGGGATGCAAGACTGGTTCAGCATCAGAAAAACTATTAATATGATCAACCACATAGACAACACAAAGGACAAGAATCACTTGATTTTGTCAATTGATGCACAAAAGGCATTTGACAAAGTCCAACACTCATTCATGTGAAAAATTCTCAGCAAAATAGGAGTAGAAGGGAAATTCCTTAGTGCAATAAGGGCATCTACACAAAGCCAACCACCTACATCATTCTGAATGAAGAGAGACTGAAAGAATTCCCCTTGAGAACAGGAACTAAACAAGGTTGTCCACTCTCATCACTTCTATTTAACATTGTGCTAGAAGTTCTGGCCAGAGCAATCAGACAAGACAAAGAAATAAAAGGTATCCACATTGGCAAAGAAGAAGTAAAAATCTCCCTATTTGCAAATGATATGATCATGTACACAGAGAATACTAAAGAATCCATAAATAAACTACTGGAACTAATAGAAGTGTTAAGCAAAGTATTAGGATATAAGACAAATGTAAGTAAATCAGTATGATTAATTTACACCAAAAAAGATATCATGAAAGAGGAAATCATCAAATCAATACAATTTATTATAGCCCCTAAGAAGATAAAATACCTAGGAATAAATCTAACCAGAGAAATAAGAGACCTATCAAGAGAAAATTACAAGACCTTACTGCAAGAAACCAAAAAGAGACTGATATAAGTGGAAATACCTACCTCACTCATGGATAGGAAGACTTAGCATTGTGAAAATGTTTATTATACCCAAAGTGATTGACATATGCAATGCAATCCCAATATAAATTCTAGTGTCCTTTTTTTAATGAGATGGAGAAACAAATCACCAACTTTGTTTTGAAAGGGAAGAAACCTTGAATAAATAAAACACTACTGAAGAAGAGGAACACAGTGGCAAGTCTCACACGACCCAACCATAAAACCTACTACATTGCCATGGTAGTTGAAACAGGCTGGTACTGGTAAAAAAAAAAAAAAAAAGACATATAGACCAATGAAACAGCACTGAGACCCCACAAATATCAATATGGTCTTTTGGACAGATGATATTCGACAAAGGTCCAAAGGTCATAAACTGGGGTAAAAGCAGTCTCTTAAACAAACGGTGTTGGTAAAACTGTATATCTGTCTGCAAAAAACTGAAATGAGACCCATATCTCACACCTTACACAAAAACTAAATAAAAATGGACTGAAGACCTAAATATCAAACCTAAAATGGTAAAGATCATGCAAGAAAAAATAAGGTCAACAATGAAGTTCTAATACATGGCTTAGACAGACTACAAAATCTTAACCAACAATGCACAACAACAGAAAATAGATAAATGGGGACTACTAAGAATCAAACACTTATGCATATCCAAAGACTTTATAAGAGAGTTAAAAGACTGCCCACAGAATGGAAAAGATACTTGATAACTTTATGTCAGATCACCATCTGATTTCCCTGATCTACAAGGTACTGCAAAATATCAACAAGAAAAAGATAAATAATCCAATTAAGCAATGAGCAAAGGAGATGGACAGAAACTTCACCAAAGAAGACATCCAGGCACCCAAAAGACACATGAGGAAATGCTCACAATCATTAGCAATTAGAAAAATCCAAGTCAAGACTATGAGTTACCATCTCACCCCAGCAAGATTGGCAATAATCCCCAAAACACGAAACAGCAAATACTGGAGAGGCTGTGAAGAGACTGTAATGCTCCTATACCACTGGTGGAAATACAAAATGCTACAATCTCTTTGGAATGTAATTTGGCACTTCCTTCAAAAGCTAGAAATAGAAATACCACATGATCCAGCAATCCCACTGCTCGGAATATATTCTACAGAAATAGAAGTGGTCACAAGAACAGATACATGTATGTGAATGTCTATTGCAGCACAGCCTACAATACCCAAAAGATAAAATCAACCGAGGTACCCAACAACAGACAAATGCGTAAACAAACTATGGCACATATACTCAATGGAACACTATGCAACAATAAAACAGTGATGATTTTAGGAAGCAATTCATTCCTGGTTTCAACTAGAAGACATTATGCTGAGTAAAGTCAATCAGTTGCAAAAGGATAAGTATCGTATGAGACCTCTGCTTTAAGGACTTAAAAATAGACTTATGTATAGAATAAAAGACTCTGATGGCTACAGGGTGAGGAGGGAGAGGGTTTGTAGTAGATTAGAGAGTCAATAGGAATTTTGTTAGGGGAAAGCAGTGACAGCATGCACTAGAGAGCAAATCAACATAACCGGATTATACCATCAACTGAAAGGTTTTATAAACTCAACCCAATATTTCAAAGGACAGAGTAGCAGGTACAGGGGTTTGGTAACCCAGTTTTCAGAGGACATGGAGGTCAACTGACGTAACTAGTCCTTTGCTAAGACAGTCTTCTCCACCCCATGTTGGTGAGTGTCATCTGGAGTATTAAAAGCTGGCAAATTGCCATCTGAGGTGCACCGAATGGTCACAGCCCATCTGGAATAGATGGTTACCCAGAATAACAAAGGCACAAGGGAAAAAGAGCCCAGGAAACAGAAGGACCTGTATGAATGGGAGACTGTATCAACATGAGGCCAGAAGAATCAGATGGTGCCTGGCCACCACCAAAGGCAGCCATGACGGGGGACACAATGTAGAGTCCCTGAGGCAATATGAGATAAAGAGGTGTGCAGCTCAAGAACTCTACTAAAAAAAAATGATGATCTGACAGCCTGGAGGGTCCCCTGGGAACATGGCCCCTAGACATGCTGCTGTCCCTGACTGGAAACCAGTACTGCAGTCAACTCTTCAGACAAGAATGGACTGGACTCGGGGACACAGTGTGAGCATACCTTGTGGGTACTTTACAGTTTTGTGCATTTATAGGAGGGTGTCCTCCTGGTTTCTTTCTAGATGGGAGAGAAGAGGGTGGAGAGGAAGCGACAGGTGCTCATTAAGTGGCTACTAGAAGTATAGAGTGAAAAGGAGGAATGTGTTGTCACCAGGTGAGGAGATAGGTGGAGCTGCAGACATGGGGGCATGAAAAATTGATTTGGGTTGTATACTTCCACTTAACCACAATAAAAAAAAAAAGAAAGAAAATGTTCCGCATTCTACTTTGGTGATTAGTGTCTGGGATCTTGAAAGCTTTAGAGTGGCCATCTAAGATATTCCACTGTTCTCACCCCATCTTCAGTAAAGGAGGATGGAAACAAAACAAAATAAAGACACAAGGGAAATATTAGTCCAAACCACCATGGATCACAAGTGCAACAACCTCTTTCAGACTGACTCCAGCACAACTAGATGTACACAGCTACCACCATCTACTGCTCTGACAGCCATCACAATCCAAGACAGAGATGGAAAAAATGCAGAAAAAATTCTAACTCATACGCACAAAAAAAGATCACATTTACTGGTCTGAGACTGAAAGAACCGTGAGAGTACGGCCCCTGGATACCCTTTCGTTCAGTTATGGAGTCCATCCTCAGAGCAAAGATGAGACAGGCCTATAAAACCAAATGAGACTAAACTGGCACATCAGCCCACAGGCAAGTACAAGACAGCAGGAAGAGACACAAAAGCCAGTAAAAGGGAATCCAAGGTAGAGGTGCGAAGAGTGTTGGCATGTGGGGTTGGCAACTAATGTTACAAAACAACATGTGTACTAATCATTTAGTAAGAAGTGGTTTATTCTGTAAAACTTTACCTAAAGTACAATTTTAAAAAGAGAGAGAGTGAGAGACAGTGAGAGAAGACATTTGCCTCCTGAGCAAAATAAAAGAAAGAAAAAGAAATTAGTCACATGAGCAGTTTGGGTAAAACCTTTCCAGGCCAAAGAGAGTGGAAATACAAAGGCTTTGAGATAGCAGGGAGACTAGGTGTCTTTCAGAAACTAACAAAAAGTCAAAGTTACTTGGATACAAGCACAGGTTCACTTGTGTTGTTTTGGTTGCCAGATTTCAGAATTTTGCTTTGTATTATGAGCTTTGTGTTTATTGGTGAAGTTAGTTTTTATATGTAATATAAAAAACAAAAAAACCAAGCCCAGTGCTGGCAAGCTGATTCCAACTCATAGAGACTCTGTAAGACAGAGTAGAACTTCCCCCTAGAATTTTCAAGAAACACCTGGAAGATTCAAACTGCTGACCTTTTGGTTAGTAGTTGTAGCACTTAATCACTACACCACAAGGGTTTCCTTTTATATAATATAAAACCACCCAAACCAGTGCCATTGAGTCAGGTCTGACTCACAGTGACCCTAGAGGTCAGAGTAGAACTTCCCCATAGAGTTTCCAAGGAGTGCCTGGTGGATTTGAACTGCCAACATTTCAATCAGCAGATGCAGCATTCAACCCACTGCACCACCATGGTTTCCTACATATAATATAGATACCCAAAAAGCCAAACCAAATCTACTGCCGTTGAGTCAATTCCGACTTACAGCAATGCTACAGAGAGAGTAGAACTGCCAAGTCGAGTTTCCAAAAAAGTGCCTGACAAATTTGAACTGCTGACCTTTTGGTTAATAGATGTAGTACTTAACCACTATGCCACCAGGGTTTCCTGTAGATACAGTACTCCATTTATGCTTTAGGTAAAATTCTTACGGAAACGCTGGTGGTGTAGTGATTTAGTGCCAAGGCTGCTAACCAAAAGATCAGCAGTTTGAATCACCAGGCACTTCTTGGAAGCTCTATGGAGCACTTCTACTCTGTCCTATATGGTCTCTATGAGCCAGAACAGACTCAACAGCAGTGTGTTTCGTTTGGTATTAGTTTTAGGTAAAATTCTACAGAATTTTATGTTAATTAATTTTGCATTCAACAATTCATATACAAATTGTTTTGTGACATTGGTAGCAATCCACATGTCTGTCAACACCCTTTCCTTCCATACTCCAATTCCTGATTTCCATCCATTTTTCCCATTCTCTCCTGCCTTCTCATTGTTGCTTTCGGCAGCTGTTGCCCTTCCAGTCTCGTATACATGATTGAACTAAGAAGCTGAAAGGTGAACTTTGGGAGTTGATTCATTTCTGAGTTAAAAGTGTCTGAAGGCCATATGATTGGAGGTTCTTGCAGGAAGACTGGTCAATTTGTATGTGTGTGAGTTTGAATTTTGTCCTTCATCTTTCTTCTGCTCTGTCCAGGACCTCCTATTGTGATCTTTGTCATGGTGGTTTGTGGTGGTAGCCAGGCACCACCTAGTCTTCTGGGCTCCAGCTGGTAGAGGCTGTGGGTTATGTGGTCTACTAGTCTTTTGGGCTAATATTTCCCTTGTGTATTTTGGTTTTCTTCGTTCTCCTTTGCTCCAGATGTGATGACATCAGTAGATGTATCTTAGATGATGGTTTGCAAGCTTTTACGAGCCCCGATGGTATTCACCAAAGTTGGAGGTAGAACCTTTTCTTTCTGAATTCTATTTTAAAGTGATTACTGTCAAAGCATAAATTGTTATTTCCGAATATAAACAATAACATAATCCTGCTAAATTCCAAAACTTTACAAATATTTCTTATTTCCTTCTCCCAACAATCCTGCAAGATAGCTATCACTATCCCCATTTCACAGATGAGGAAACTGAGACTTATAGAAGTAAAGCAAGTTGCCCAATGTCACTTATCACCAAAAAGAAGATTCTTTCCATTAGTGACACCTTCCCCAACACCCCCACCCAAAACATACCCTGGCAGACTGAGCTGTGTATTTTCAAATGCAAGACTCCAAGGACTTTATTTTAATTTGAAGCCCTGGTCTTGAAACGTAATATATCACTTTATGACAGGAAGTTAACATAAAAGAGACTTTTCTCGATGGATACGATAAATACAAACTTCTCTCTTTCCAAGTGTCTTGAACAGTTGTCATCCTAAACTGATAGGACATGATTTATATTAGACCAGTTTTAATTTGGATGGTAGGACTCTGGGAAAGAAACATGGTTTAACAAAGTAAGAGAAAGAAGCAGAAATTACAGAGTAGTAACAACAATAACAAATAAATAACCAATAGCACTGGAGATACTTAAATTTTCTACAATTGTATCTGAAGAAGATTATATCCTCAGTTTTTAAGGGAGTAGTTTCAGTTTCTAAAGGAGTAGTTTTAGTGACTTGTTAGAAAGTTCTGGAGAATGATAGAAAAGAACGATAGAAAAGAATCACACTTTCTATTTTTACTTTGAGGACCAACCCAAAATATCATAATTAAAGTTCATGTGTGCATAAATAAGCAAACTTCTTACTGTTGTGCTCCAGTTACTTAATTACAGAATAGGAAGCTGACGTTAACACCTCAAAATTCCTGGGACAACTACAAAGGACTAAATGAAGGCAGGTTGTACTTGGCCCAGAGATATGCTTGTCAAGTAGTACAAGATCAAACCCAGAGGCTGTACTGACACGTACTGAGGGAAGGATAATAGAAGAGTACATTTGGTAACTCACTTCAAAGTAGTAGAAGAGGTAGTGATAATGAAGAAGTGAAATGTTAAGGGAAGTTCCATCTAGTTAGGATACGAAACCTGATGGTTTTAAAACTGTTCCACTTGACGTTTCCAGAGTGACCCTCCCCTCACCCCATCCAGAGTGGAGATTATGGAACTAAGTGACTGACAAGGTTAACTGAGGCCCAGGAGACAAAAAGTGAGACCCCAGCAAGAGGTGCAGAGGAGAGCAGTGGTTCTCAACTGAGGAGGGGCATTGCACTCACCCTGGAGGAATATTTAAAGGGAAAAAAAGATACCTAAATCCTTACCCCAAACCAAATAAATCAGGCTCTCTGGGGATGGGGCAAGGCATTAGTATATTTGGAAAGCTTTCCAGGAGATTCTGATACATAAGGTGGCTTGAGAATCACAGGGTTAGAGAAACACAGTCTCTGCGTGGTATGAATGGTTAATGTGCTCAGCTGTTAACATAACTGGAAGGCTGGAGATTCAAGTTCATTCAAAGGTACCTCTGAAGAAAGCCATGGCACTCTATTTCTAAAAAAAATCAGCCACTGAAAACCTTGTGGAACACAGTTCTTTACTGACACATTCAAGGTCACCGTGAATTGGTATCATCTCAATGGTAACTGGTTAAAGGAAGCCAGAGGTAGAGTGAATGGAAGAGAGAGAAGGTACAAGGCTAATAAGTGTCCTTGATCAAATTCTCATAGACTCTGGACTTTCTGGAGCCATGGAAGATGGGTGAACCCCTAAAACTGTTGTCCTGTGATGATGTTTAAAACTTAAACCAAAACTATTTCTTGAAGTCAACTTAAAATCTGGCAGTGGTTTAGCTTAACCAGTAAAAAGGCCTGCATCGAGCATTATGCTGTTCTAAGAACTACCTATACAGGATCAAACTGACAACAGCAACTAGAAAGATTAGATAGGAACCTTATCAGGCTGTGCATTTATGTTGATTAGGAAGGAGCAACTCAGAAAAAGAGGATGAAATGGTTGTAGATCTCAAATGCAATCAGTGTCACTAAATTGTGCATGTAGAAACTGTTGAACTGGTGTATGTATGTTTTGCTGCATGTGTTTTCAACAACAAAATAAGTAAAATTTAGAAAAAAAACTCAACCACAGAAATACTAAAAATCCAAATAAAACGTGGGCAAAAGACATGAATAGACATTTCTCCAAAGACACACAAACGGTCAGCAGCTACATGAAAACCTGCCCAACATTAGTCATCAGAGAAATATCACAATGAGGTATCACTGCACACTCAGAAGGATGGCTACTATACCAAAAAAAAAAAAAAAAAAAAACCAGAAAACAGTATTGGGGAGATTATGAAAAAATCAGAATGCTTGTACATTGCTGATGGGAATATAAAATGGTACAGCCTGTGTAGAAAGTAATTTAATGTTTCTAAAAAGAAAGTTAAACATAGGAATACCATTTTTAAAAAAATAAAAACTATTGTCATTGAGTCGATTCCAACTCATAGGGACCCCACAGGGTTTTCAAGGAGTGGCTGGAGGACTTGAACTGCTGACCTTTTCTTTAGCAGCAGTAAGTCTTAACCTCTGTGCCACCAGGACTCCAGAAATACCATATGACCCAGCAATTCAACTTCTAAGTATATACCACAAAGAATCGAAACCAGTGGCTCAAAAAGATACATGTACACTAATATTCACTGCAAAGGTAAAAGGTAGAAACAACCCAAATGCTCAGCAATAGATCAATGGCTCAAACTGTGATCTATAACCACAATGGAGTATTATTCAGCTATAAAGAGAAATGAAGTTCTGCTACTACCACATGGATGAACCTTGAGAACACTAAGCTAAGTGAATTAAGTTAGATACAAAAAGAAAAATGCTGTATTATCCCACTTAAACAAAAATCTGGAATAGGTAAATACATGGAGACAAAATAAGATTGGTGGTTACCAGAGGGTGGGGGGAGTGGACATCGTCATGGTGTCCACTTAAAATTAGTGAATTCTATCTTTTCCCCCCTCTTTTTAATTGCACTTTAAGTGAAAGTTTAAAATTCAAGTCAGTTTGTCATAAAAAAAACTTACATACACATTGTTATGTGGCCCTAGTTGCTATCTCCACAAGGTGACAGCGTACTCCTCACCTCCACCCTGTATTTCCCATGTCCATTCAACCAGCTCCTATCCTCTTCTGCTCTCTCACCTCGCCACTGGACAGGAGCTGCCCATTTAGTCTCATGTTTCTGCTTGAACTAGGAAGCATGCTCTTCGGTATCATTTAACGTCTTACAGGCCAGTCCAATCTGTCTGAAGAGCGGCTGTGGGAATAGTTTTACTTCTATACTAGTAAAGAGTCCAGGAGCCATATCTTCTTGGGACCCTCCAGTCTGTCTGACCATCAAGTCTGTTCTTTTTGATGGAGTTTGAGTTCTGGATCCTGCTTTTCTCTTGCTACATCAGAGACTCTTAGTTGTGTTTCCTGTCAGGATGGTCACTGCAGGTAGCCGGGCACCATCTAGTTCTTGCACTGCTGATGTAGTCATGTTGATGTAGTCTTTGAGTTTACGTTGCTCTTTCTGTCTCTTAAACTCATATTTTCCTCTCTTTGGTGTTCATTCTCCCTCACTGCAGTTGGGCTGGAACCAACTGATGCTTCTGAAGTGGCTACTTGTTAGCTCTTAAGACCTCAGAATCTGCTTACCAAAGTGCAGTGCAGAGACATCTTCTTAACAAACTTTGGTATGTCAACTGACCTACATGTTCCCTGAAACCACGGTCCCCAGATTACTGCCTACACTACTCTGTCCTTTGACAGAGTAGCTTGGTTATATTCAGGAAAATTCTTAGTTTTGGGTTTAGTTCAGTTGTGTTGACTTCTCCTGTACTGTGTGCTGTCCTTCCCTGTACTTAAAATAATTCTTGTCTTCTATCTAGTTACTGAATACACTCTGAACCATTAAAGAATATTTTCTTCTATGTTTAAACCTTGTCTTGAGTTCTTATGAATAATGATTGCATAAAATGTTTGTGCTTTTGCAACTAATTTCACTCAGCATAATGCCTCCCAGATTACTCCACGTTATGAGATATTTCCTGATTTCATCGTTATTCTTTGTTATTGCACAGTATTTCATTGTGTGAATATACCCTAATCTGTCTATCCACTCATCTGATGAGGGACACCTAAGTAGACTCCCTCTTTTTCACTATTGTGAAGAATGATGCACTGAACATGGTCGCACCTACAAGGACTGACAATTACGTTCACAAACTCATCCTAGAAAAAGTGCTTAAATATCACATTGCTGAATATCACTACAGTCACCTTTGGAGTACTCCCCTTGGGAAGCTATGCACCATCACCGGAGCCTAGTGCACCCTTCAAAGCAATTTTGGAACTCTTTTTTTGTAATGGCCATCAGAGTTATCGTTGTATTACTCTTGATGTCTTGAATGTCACCACAATGTCTTCCTTTCAACATTTCCTTTATCTTCAGGTAAAGAAAAAAGTCATTGCGGGCCAGATTAGGTAAGTAGGAAGGGTGTTCCAGTATGGTTGTTTGTTGACTGGCTAAAAACTCCCTCACGGATGGCTATACAACTAAGTTTACAAACTTGCCACTGTGCCACCATGTGCAATGGCCAATCCAGAAAGACTTCCAAAATTACTTTGAAGGCTGGACTAGGTGCGGGCATGGGTGCCTAGCTTCCCAAGGGAAATACTTTGAAGGCAACTAGAGTGATATTCAGCTATGAGGTATGTGGCACTTAGAACAACTAAGTTCACAAACTTAACTGTCAGACCTTTTATATCTATTTGTGTGACTGCTCTTATTTCTCTAAGATATATTGCAAAGAGTGGGATAGCTGGATCCTACGGTATTTTATTTCTAGCTTTTTAAGGAAGAGCCAAATGGATTTCTAAAGTGATTGTAACATTTTACATTTTTACATTCCTACCTGCAGTGTGTAAGTGCTCCAGTCTCACCACAACCTTTCCAATCTTTACTATTTTGTATTTTGGGATTAATGCTAGTGTTGCTGGCATAAGGTGGTTTTGGCTAAGTACTGTGGTTACTAACCAAAAGGCCAGCTGTTCAAATCCCCCAGATGCTCCTTAGAGTTTTTAAGGAGCAGTTCTATTCTCTCCTATAGGGTTGCTATGAGTTGGAACCGATCTGACAGCAGTAGGTTTGTTTTTTGTTTCATCGTAGTTTTGATTTTCATTTCTTTAAAGGCTGATGATTGTGAGCATTTCCTCAAGTGTCTGATAGCAAATTTAGAGTCTTCTTTGATGAAGTGTCTGTTCATATCTGTTTTAGTTATTTAGTGCTGCTTTAACAGAAATACCACAAGTGGATGGCTTGTGGTATTTCTTTTTACTTTGACACGGCACAGTAAGCTACAAATCCAAATTCAATATGACAAATTACTATAGTCCAGTAGGCTGAGTCCAAGTTTAATATAACAGCACCTTGGCACAGGAAATTCAGGACCAAAGGACATGCTCTGTTCTCGGTGCTGCTTTCTCTCTTTCCCAGTGGTATGAAGTTCCCAAATCTCAGCTTGCCTCCCTTTTCCTTTATATCCTATGAGGCCACCTCAAGCCACAATACAATCCCACATATTAAATTCTGCCCCACTAACTCAATTGCAGCCCAATCACCCTTATTAATATCATAGAGGTAGGATTTACAACATGAAGGAACATCACACAATACCAGGAGTCCTGGCCCAGCCAAATTGCTACTGATTTGGGGGGGAATACAATTCAATCTATGACAATATCCTTTGCCCGTTTTTTATTGGATTATTTTTCATTGGTGAGGTTTTGCAGTATCTCATAGATTTTAGAGATTGGATGCTAATCAAATTTGTTGTAGCCAAAAGTTTTTTCCCAGTCTATAGGTTGTCTGCTTACTCTTTCAGTGAAGTCTTTGGATGAACATAGGTGTTTGATTTTTAGGAGTTCTCAGTTACCTGTTTTCTCTTCTGGTGTGTCCTAGTGCCACTAGTTCTGCTTTTACAGAGACATCACTAGTGGATGGCTTTAAAAGGAGAAATTTTGTTTGTCACAGTCCAGTAAGCTAAAAGTCCAAATTCAGGGTATCAGCTCCAGGGGAAGGTTTTCTCTGCTGGCTTTGGAGAAAGTCTTTGTTGTCAGTCTTCCACTAGACTGGAAACTTCTTATGCAAAGGGATCACAGTCTTTTCCAAAGGACACTCTCAGCTCCAGGTACTGCTTTCTTTCTTGATGGTTTAAGATCCCAAAATCTCTCTGCTAGCTTCTTTCCTTTATATCTCAAGGGACTGCATCGAGACACAAAACAGTTTTACACAGAGTCCTACCCCACCAAAACAACTGCCACCCATCCACCCTCACCAACATCATAGAGGAAAGATTTACAAAATGGAGAAACAGAAAACAATACCAAAAATCATGACATAGCTAAATTGCTACATAGATTTTTGGGGAACACAATTCAATCCATGACACAGTGTTTGCACATTGTTAGTAATGTTTTGTATTTTGTTTGTGCCATGTATTAGGAACCCTAGAGTTGTCTCTATTTTTTTTCTTACATGAGCTTTATTGTTTGACATTTTATATTTAGGTCTTTGATCCATTTTGAGTTTTTTTTTAATGTATTTTATTGTGCTTTAAGTGAAACTTTGCAACCCAAGTCAATTTGTCGTACAAAAACATACACACCCATTGCTATACAACTCTGGCTGTTCCCCCCCATGCTGTGACAGCACACATGTCCTTTCCGTACAATATTTTTTGTGTCCATTCAACCAGCTCCCACCACCTCTGCCCTCTCATTTCACCACTGGATGGGAGCTGCCCCGTTAGCTTCAAGTATCTACTTAAGCCAAGAAGAATACTTTTCACTGGTATAATTTTATGTCTCATACTCCAGTCCGACTTTTTGTCTGAAGAGTTGTCTTCAAGAATGATTTCATGTCTGGTCTAACAGAGACTCCAGGGGCCATGTCTTTCAAGAATACCCCAGTCTGTCTGACCATCAAGTCGGGTCTTCTTTATAGAATTCAAGTCATGTGCACACACAGTTTTCAGTTATGATTCTTTATATTTCAGTTGGGTGGGTCTGTTGTGCTTTCACTTATGTTATTTCTTATTAAGATATTTGCTTCCTCTCTTGTTTTTCTTTTGTCAGTTTGGCCAGTGGTTTACTGATTTTGTTGCTCTTTTCAAAGAATCAGTTTTTGGTCTTGCTAACTCTCAACTGTTTGTCTATTCCCTATTTCATTTAATTCTGCTCTAATTTTTATTATTTGCTTTCTTCTGGTTACTGAGGGCTTCTTTTGCTGCTCTCTTTTCTACTTGTGCAAGATGTAGGTTCAGTGCTTTGATTTGGGACCTTTCTTCTTTCTGGATGAGTACATTTATTGCTATGAACTGACCTCTGAGCATTGCTTTTGCTGTGTCCCAAAGGTTCTGGTAGAATGTTGTCATGGATTGAAATATGTCCCTCCAAAAATGTGTGTATCAATTTGGCCAGGTCGTGATTCCCAATATTGTGTGATGTTCCTTCATGTGGCTGCTTCTGAGACGTTAATGAGGGAAGATGGGCAGTAGTTGTGTTGGTAGGGCAGGACTTAATGTGTAAGCTTGTGTTGTGCCTTGAGGTAATCTCTTGGGATAGAAAAGAAAGAAGCTAGCAGAGAGAGTTGGGGACTTCGTACCACAAAGAAACAGTGCCAGGAGCTGAGTGCATCCCTTGGAAAGGACTCGAGGTTGTGGAGCATCAGAAGCTCCCAGACATTGGGAAGATTGACGACAAGGACCTTCCAGTAGAGCCAGCAGAGAAAACCTTCCCCTGGAACTAACACCTTAAATTTGGATTTTCAGCCTACTGGGCTGTGACAAAATAAAATTTCTCTTTTTAAAGGCATTCTTTGTGGTATTTCTGTTAAAATAGCACTAGATGACTAACCCAGATTTATTTTCATTCTCATTTGATTCTGTGATTTTCTTTATTCCATCCTTGATCTCTTTTGCAACTCAGTAGTTTTTCAGCAAGGTGTTGTCCAGTTTCCAAGTGTTCAATCTTTCTTCCCCCTTGCTTTTCTGTTACTGATTTCTACTTTTATGGTCAGAAATGATGTTTTGTAATATCTTGATGCTTTGGATTCTGTTAAGGCTTGCTTAATATTTGCTCCTATTTTTGTGAGATTAAACCTGTCTTTTATTTTTTTATATCTTCTTGACTTCCTCTCCATATATAAGACCTATGGCTCTGTTTTTTAAGTGTCTCTTTTTTGTTTCAGTGTTTACATAATAACAGCTCTGCTTCCCTATTTTCAGTGTTTTAGCTTTGATTTATTTTCATGATTTCCCCTTCTCAGTTCATATCTAGTTGTTCTGTCCTGGCTTCTAGTCTTGTATTGTTATCGGATGTTATTGATATGCTGACCATAAGACATCCTTTAGTGTTTCTTGTAAGTAATTTTTGTTTGGTTTTTGCATATTCCCTAAATTTCTGTTTACCTGAAATGTCCTAATTTCATCATCACATTTCAGACAATTTTGCAGAATATATCATTCTTGGCTGACAAATTTTCCTTCAAGGCTTTATATATGTCATCCCATTGCCTTCTTGCCTGTATGGTTTCTGCTGAATAGTCCAAGCTTAGTCTTATAGATTCTCCTTGGTAGGTGGGTTTTCATTTATCCCTAACTGCACTTAAAATTTTCTATTTATTTTCGGTTTTGGCTAGTTTGACTATCATGTGTCTTGGTCACTTTCTTTTGGGATCACCTTGTATGGGTTCAAAGAACATCTTCGGTAGATGTCTTCTCAGCTTTCATGATGTCAGGGAAGTTTTCTGCCAATACATTGCCAACAATTCTCTCTGTACTTTCTGTTATCCCATCCCCACTCTGGTATACCAGTCACTCTTAGGTAATTCCTGTTGATAGCATCCTGCATAACTCTTAGGGTTTCTTCATATTTTAAAATTCTTTTTATTGGATTTTTTCCTAAATATGTTAATGTTGGGTGCTTCATCTTCAACCTCATTAATTATGACTTCTATTGTCTCAATTCTGCTCCTCTGACTTTTTACTTAGTTGTCTAATTCTGGTATTTTATAGTTAATCTTCTATTTCTGTTTGCCATCTCTTGATGAATTCTTGAAACCTATGAAATTTGTAATTATACTCTTCTTTAATATTTTTTAGTTGCTCTATTACTGTATCTGTGTGCTTTTTTGTTTGTTCTGCATTGTGCCAGATCTCTTTTATGGTGTCTTGAAGAGTTCTGTATATTAATCTTTTGTATTCTGCTCAGGTAATTCCAGAAATTCTCTGTATCTGAAATAGTTCTTGATTCTTTGTTTTGGGAGCCTTCTGAAGCCATCACGGTTTGCCTCTTCATGTGATTTGATATTGACTGCTGTCTTCAAGCCATCACTAAGTTATTGTATTTATTTATGTTTGCTTAATGTGTCCTAACTTCTTGTTTTGTATGCCCAGATAAGGTGGTCTTGTGATCTAGTTTGATTATTGATGCCTTTGAAGCCCTAACATCCTGTCACCAGGTAATTAGAGCTGTTACTAGATATGTGAGCTTAGGAGTCCATTTAATTTTCTTTTATGGATTCAGTTCAGGTATCCAGGTAGTCAGTCACCAAGCATGTAGTATAGGCTGTCACCTACAGTCCTTAAAAGGGGAAGAGGGATTGGCACAGACACAGATGTATGGCTGCATGAGCTAAGCAATGTATGGGACTGACAGCTACCCTTAGCATTTGTGAGGAAAGCATGTTCCTGTTCCCTAGAGTATGCGGGTGGGTTGGTTTTGCAGCCAGACTATGAGTGTCCTTGCTGTTAGCTGCAAGGACTGGGAGGTACCATTTATTCTTGATGCCCTGTCACGGGTGGGTGGGTAGTATAGGTGGAGCCACTAGGTCTCATTCCCATCCTATGGGTAGATGAGGACAGTGCTTTATAGGTAGCATGGTATCAAATGCCATTAACCTAACTTTCTACCATATAGCTAATATGGTGACATTAGAGTTCAAGTATACACTTGGCTGTATTGTGCCAATGAAGGCCCACACTGTTGCAGTAGGTTGAAACTGGTCCATGTAGGAGAGGAAGACATTCAAAGTCTATGGACTTCTTATAGATTACCTGTACATAGGCAAAAGAACTGTTTCTGCCCTGAGTTTCTCACTTAGAGTTGCTGGGAGGTTATTTGTCTTCCTTTTTGTTAAATTTGTTTCCTCTCTGAGGCTGGGAGAAGGGTTCAGAGTGCATAAGGGATCCTACTGTCGGCTCAGGGCATGCATCAGTCTCTGAAGCCAGCTCAGGCCCAGTGCAAAGAGAGAGGAGGGCAGATAAAAGGGAGAGAGCTTTATCCCAAAGGAGAGTTTTTCATTCCATGCATAGTAGGTTAAGCAAACTATTTATCTTTTGCCAATTGAGAGCCACTTTTCACTGACTCTTCACTGCACAGTCTGTCCCCACGTGAAAGATGCTTCCAGAATACTATTGCTTGTCTTACTGCACTCCAGCCAATGCATCAGGCCTGTAGTGTTGATTTCTGCCAAGTGAGGTCTGGCCCTGTTTCATTTTGTTGTACATAGGGTCACTGCCAGACCTCACTGCTTCTGAAGTGTCTCTTCCTCCCTGTGTCACTTGGTCCTATTTCTCCAATTTGCTTTTGATGTTTAGGACTCCTGGAATGTCATATATAATCAATTCACTTATTTTTGCAGGTCTTTTTTACAAAAGAGATCACAGGAAGCATCCGCTCCTGGAATGTCATATATAATCAATTCACTTATTTTTGCAGGTCTTTTTTACAAAAGAGATCACAGGAAGCATCAGACTACTCTGCCGTTTTGACCCCACCTCCAGTGAATTCTATTTTATGTGAATTGTCCCTCAATAAATATTTTTAAAAAACATAGGAATTATGATTATAGGACAGAATGTGAACATCATAAACTTTGGCAGTATAAAAATAATAACTGACTTATATCGGGAGCAGCCAGAGGAAAGCTGAGAGGAACAGGAGGGTGATAATGTCCTTATCTTTCATGGCAGGTGCTAAATTGAAACCATATAAAATCAAAACAAGTAGTTAAAAATTACTTTTCATGAACTATTACCATTTTTCTATCTTTTCATTGTTTCTTACCCTTAGAAAGATCTATTCATCAATAATAATATTTCTTACAGTGAGGAGGCATGTATTTGAAATGCTGTTAACTTTATTCCAACTTTTTTTCTTCTTTAAATTCAAGTGAAATTGAATATATTACTCTTTTTTTTTTTAAATGAACAAATGGCCTTGACAAATTCATTAAAGGAATCATGTGTTTCAGGGTGCTAGGGGAGAGGTTTTCAAGAATGAAGCAGTCACTCCCACACCCTCCCGTCCCCTCTGGACTTTGTATGGTTTGGAAGATATGCGCTGAACTTAGTATAAAGGACTGTAGCTTCTTCTGGACTCTCCATGTGTGACTTGCTAAGATAAAGTGAGAAATTAGGAATAAACGATCCTCTTTTCCACTTACAAGTTTCACTTTTTTACTACAGTTACATTGTCTCCAAGTTTGTTCTTAATATGAAAATAAGAAAGCTTGGAGATGGGTCATATTTTTATGCCATCTACTATGCATTATCTGTCACCTGTAAATTATTTCAGTTTGAACTGACGTGAGAAGGCTAACTGGGTTTTGGTTGCTAAATTTCTGCACTTGGCACCTCACAACTGCAAACTGGTTTGTTTAGATCAGAGCATTTACCTCACCAGGTGTGGTTGATGATAAGATTACAGATTCTTTCTTATTGCTGCTGTTGTTATTGTTAGATGCCATTAAGTTGGTTCCAACTCATAGTGACTCTATGAGTGACTCAAAACATAGTGACTCAAAACTTAGCCCCAATACTGTGCCATCTTCGCAGTTGTTACTATGTTTGAGCCTTATTGTTGAAACTACTTTGTCAATCCATCTTGTTCTGGGTTTTCTTCTTTTTTGCTGACCTTCTCCTTTACCAAACATGATTTCCTTCTCCAGGGGCTGACTCCTCCTGATGTAACATGCCAAAGTACTACTAGTGCTCTCCAAAAGAAATTCTGAGGAAACCTAGAGAAGATTTTTCTCCAGACCTTGAGCTGATGCAAATTTCAGGCAAGTTAAGTTTAAAACATAGACTATGAAGCTGATATTTTAGGGATCTTGGAAATTTTTTTTTCCAACCAGAAAATATCTCTACTACTCCTAATACTTGTCGCATTAATGATTTAATGGGCCTCAATACAAATGCCAGTGTTGCCTGAGATAGCAGCACTATCTCTATTATCGGATTAGCCACCCAGCTGGTAGAAATTTAGAAGTGGAGAAGCAAACTGAAATGAACAGAAGGCGAAGTCTTGGGTTTATGATGGAAATTGGGACTCTACAACGGGAGGCTTCTAGCTTAAGCAAGTCCCCTGGGCTAAATGGGTGTATGTGGGTGCCAAGGAAAGAGAGCATTGAAAAAAATAAAGAGATCTGAACATATTTATTGGCTCCTTTATACTTCTTAGCCTAGCATCTCCTTGAACATTATGTAGTCTGCTTAGGACAAAAATCTCTGGAGGTTCTGGAGGTTGGGAATCTGAGAAAGCATCTCAGAGGAGACAACATTTAAGTTTCTGTGATGGGTAAGCAAAATTTAATATGTGTTATATATGCTCATTTGGGTTTCCCTTAAAGCAGAGCATTTTTTTAATGAAAGGTTTATTTTCTTTTTCTTTCATTAAAAATGTAGTCCATGTACATTACAATATGAGGACTGCCAATTAAGTTCTCAAACTCAACCTAGAAATAGTGCTACATACCTCACTGCTGAATATCATCACTATAGTCACCTTCAAAGTACTCATATTAGGAAACTATGCACTGATACCAGCACCTAGTCAAGTCAATTTTGGAACTCTTTTTCTGGAATGCCATCAGAGGTCTCATTATATGAACCTTGATGTCCTGAATGCCATCAAAATGTCTCCCTTTCTATATTTTCTTTATCTTCAGGTAAAAACATCACTGGGGCCCAGATCAGGTCAGTAGGAATGGTGTTCTGATACAATTATTTGTCTACTGGCTAAAAACTCCCTCAGAGGCAACTATACAATCAGGTTTGTGAACTTGCCACCTTGTCACCATATGCAATGGCCATTCCAGAAACAGTTCCAAAATTGATTTGAAGGGTGGACTAGGTGCTGGTATCCCTGCAAGAGAGCTTCAAGTGTGATTGTAGTGACATTCATCAATGAGGTGTGTAGCCCTTACAACAATTAAGTTTGTGAACTTAATTGTCAGACATTATATACTCAGAAAAAACATGAATAAGGAATACCAAAAAACCAAACCAATTGCTGCTGAGTCAATTCCAACTCATAGTCACCCTATAGGACAGGGTAGAACTGCCCCACAGAGTTTCCAAGGAGCACATGGTTGATTGAAACCACCTATCTTTTGGTTAGCAGCCAAGCTCTTAACCACTGTGCCACCAAAGCAAAAGAAGAAATAGCAAAACCAAAAAGAGTCATTGCTGTCAAGTTGATTCTGACTCACAATGACCTAAGAGGACAGACTAGAAAGTGTCCCACAGAGTTTCCAAGGAGTGTCTGATGGATCTGAACTACTGATCTTTTGCTTAGCTAAGGTAACTCTTAACCACCAGGATTTCTTTCAGTAGCAAGACAAAAAATTCTCATAAATTAACTCACACAGGGATAGTCACTGCTACCCTTCCCTGTTTTTTATATTCACTTTATACATATAAACTGAATACTGTTTGTATCCTGCCATAATGTATTTATATATTCTCCAATTATTTTATAGCTACCTTGTCCAGGATTAGGTTTGGGTTCCTTTTTGCCTTTTGTGTTGCAGCTGTGGGCCAGTCCACTTTTAAATGGGAATGGGTTGCTCTCTTCTTCTCTGTCCCTCAATCCTGCCCAGGCCTACTTTCAGCTAGGGCCCCAGCAGCTGCTTTACAGCACAGCATTTGATAAGCACTTGGGTATAAATATTTTATTTGAGGATGATCATAAGAATCAGGGGAATTCTGGTGGCACAACAGTTAAGTGTTACAGCTGTTATCTAGAACGTTAGCAGTTCAAATCATCCAGGCACTCCTTGGTAACTCTATGGGATGGCGCCACTCTATCCCGTAGGGTTGCTATGAGTCAGAATCAGTCAACAGCAATGGGTTTGGCTTGCTTTGGCTAGGAATCAGACGTGAGGGAGTAGAAGGAAAGAAAATTGCGAAAAACCCTAAAGGAATACTTCGTCAGTGTGGTTACTTTTGTGGGTAACTGCAGCTCAACCCGCTAAGTATCTGATGAACTGTGTAGAACTGCTCAGACCACAAAAGGACTGTAACACTAGGGCCTTTATCCACTAAATACTATTCCCCAGATTCCAGGGCCAAGCTTGCACATTCTGAGCAGCCTTCTGAAGTTTCCAAACCAGTTGTAAGGCAGAAAAGCCATGATTACTGCTTTAAGTGGTACACAGGCCAGTCATATGGAATTGTCACCAGACTGCACTAAATGCTGATGGACTGAGACATATGGCACAAGGTGTTAAATGGCTATAGGAGGACAGTACCTCCTTTCCTATTTTCTCAGGCCTGGGACAAAATGATACTCCTTAACAGGACGTGGCATATAAAAAGTTCTATACAACTAGTGAGGCATTTGATAGTATACTTCAAATCAGAGGAAAAGACAAAATTTTCTGAGCATAAAGATAAGTGGAAAGTATGCTTAAGAATCAGTTTGGCTGTATGAATGTTTTGATTGTCTTGTAGATGTTCTCCCCACAGGATCTTGGAGAAAGCAGACCCTTCAGAAAATTGGGGCAAGAAACTGATAATTTTTGTAGTGGTGTTGATTGTCCCATTCCTGGTGACCCCATACACAAAAGAATGGTCCTATGCCATCCCCATTACTGGTTGCAGACTGGACCATTGTGACCCATCAGGTTTTCACAGACTGATTTTCAGCAGTACATTGTCAGGCTTTTTCTCCCAGTTTGCCTTAGACCAGAAGCACCACTGAAACCTGTTCAGCACAGTAGTAGCACACGAGCCTCAAGTGACAAACTGGTGGTGGCTGCTCATGAGAGGCACTGGCTGGGACTAGAACATAGGTCTTCTGTGTAGAGGGGGATTCTACCAGTGAGCCACCAGTGCCCCCTAAGAGGGGAGAGGAATAGTTATCAGACAGCCTTCATGGAGTATTTACTATCTGTCAGTCACTGTTCTAAGTCTCTACAGGTTCTAGATCAGGTGTAGGGTATCTGTGTGGGGAAGGCGAAACTTACTGTCCAGGATATGGATAGTTTTCTCTCTCCGGTTGAGCTGGGGTGAGACTGCATGACACCTGAGGCAGAGGGGCTGTAGTGTGTTGAAGAGGCACTCGTCAAGGACGAACATCTTTGTCAGCTTACTCGCTGCAGTCTTGGACTCATCTCACTGGTGCTGCCCCACATGCTTGCTTCAGAGAAGCTTGGGGACAGAGCAGTCTCCTTTATCACAACTCACATGAGAGCTCTCAGCTTAGGAACCTATCTGCTGCTAGTTTCAGATAAATATTCCTGCATTACTTTTTATTGACTGCACTGGTGTTGAAGGAACCTCTACACGTATTTAAGAAGTTTTTAACAACTTGAGAAAGGAATATCAACTAAACAACTGGAAGATTGACTCCTACAGATACCGAAATATAACACTTTAATTAAAATGTAAAATAGAACTCTCTAGAAGATAGAATTAGACAGCATAAGACAATTCCTGAAACTTAAAAAACGATTTCAAGTTTCAAAATTCAGTAGAAAATCTGAAAAAGAAAATAACACGGTTGAAAAAAAAAAAGGACTACTAGTGAAGGAATTATCTTACAACACAAGGCCAAAATATAAAGTGGTAAAAACAGTGAATAAAATTTTTTTTATACCTATATATTTTTTATTATGATTGATGAAAATGTACATTCCCATACAAATTTACATGCCCACCTATATGCAGTTTCCACTGCTCTCCCTGTCCGGTGACAGCACACTGTTCCTCTCTGCTCCCTACATGTCTCATCTTCCCAACAGCCTCCTTTCCCCTCCTCTCCACCCACTCCCCTTCCTCCAGCCAGAGGTCAGCAGGATGATATCCTACAAATGCATAGAACCATAAAGTGCATCCAATATATGGTCACCCTGCGTTGCCAAGTCCAATCCATTCGTGTCTGAAGAGTGGACCTTTGTTATGATTTACGGGCAAGGGCAGCATCAGGGCCTGGGGCCATTCTCCCAGGGGAACCCCGAAGCCACTGGACCATCAATTGCGGTCTTTTAGTGGAGATCTCAGGGTGTACTCCTTTATATTCTTGTGTTGCCAGTGAGACTCAACTTAGTGAGCTCCATGGTGGCTATCACTGGTGGTGGCTGGGCACCATCATATTCTTCTGGTCCCAAGTCTATGTAGGCACCCCACTCATGTGGGTGTCTCTGTCTTCTGGGTTGTCTTTACCCAATGTCATTTTGGTCCTCGGTGAGCATCCATTCCCACTGAGTTGGGACCATTTGCTGTGCCCTTGGATGGCAGCTTGGCAGCTTTTGAGACCCCAGACACCAGTGACCAGTGTGGGGTGCAGAGAGCCCTCTTAGCAAAATGCTAGCTGTGACAATTGGCCTCGATTTCACTTAAGAGCATAGTCCCCTGCCCCCGGCCCCAGGAACTCTGTCCTTGCAGTATTGGGTTAAGATGAAAGGAGTATTCAAGTTATGCTGAAGTCCACTTAATATTGTTCTTCTTTCTAATGTGTGCTATCACCGATTTCACCCAACCAAATTTCTACCAACTATCTAATTTAAACCCTCCCCACCTCACCCTCCCTCCCTCCCCTCCCTTGCTGCCGTCAGAGTCTTTTCTTCTATACATAAGTCTGTTTTTGAGTTCTTATCATAGGGTTCTCATACAATATTTGTCCTCTTGTTGCTGACTACTTTCACTCAGCATAATGTCTTCCAGTTAAACCAGGTTATGAGATGTTTCCTGGAATCATCATTATTCTTTATCATTGCATAGTGCTCCATTGAGCATATATATCATTGTTTACCTACCCATTCCTCTGTTGTTGGGCATCTGGGTTGATTTCATCTTTTTGCTATTGTGGACTGTGCTGTGATAAACATTCTTGTGCATGTGTCCGCTGGTGTGAAAGGCCTTGATTCTGTAGGATATATTCCAAGTAGTGGAATTGCTGGGTCAAATGGTATAACTATATCCATTTTTTTAGGGAAGCACCAGATTGCTTTCCAAAGAGGCTGGACCATTTTGCAACCCCACCAACAGTGTAGGAGAGTTCCATTTTCTCCACAGCCTCTCCAGCATTTGTTGTTTTGTGACTTTTGGATCATGGCCAACCTTGTTGGGCTGAGATGGCATCTCATTGTAGTTTTCATCTGAATTTCTTTAATAACTAAAGATTGTGAACATGTCCACATGTGTTTTTTGGCTGCCTTGATCTCCTCTTTAGAGAAATGTCTGTCCATCTCCTTTGCCCATCACTTAATTGGATGATTTATCTTCTTCTTATTGATATTTTGTGGTACCTTATAGATTATAGAGATCAGGCGTCAGTCTGACATATAGTTGCCAAATATTTTTTCCCATTCTGTAAGTGGCCTTTTAACTTTTGTGATAAAGTCTTTGGAGGAGCAAAAGTGTTTGATTCTTAATAGTTCCCATTTATCTGTTTTCTGTTGATTGTAGTTTGTTTGACAGATTTTGAAGTCTGTCTACGTTGTGTATTAAAATTTCCATTGTTGTTCCTACCTCTTCTTTGATGAGCTTTATTGTTTTAGATTTGATATTTAGGTCTTTTATCCAGTTTGTGTTGGTTTCTGTATAAGGTGTAAGATACGGATCTTGTTTCAATTTATTGCAGATGGATATCCAATTTTGCCAGCACCATTTGTTGAAGATACTGTTTTAATCCCAGTTTAATGTCATAGGGCCTGTGTTGAATATCAACTATTGGTAGGCAGATGGTGTCATCTCTAGGGTTTCAATTCTGTTCCATTGATCGATCTGTCTGTTCTTGTGCCAGTACCAGGCTGTTTTGACCACTGTGGCAGTGTAACATGTTCTAAGGTCGGGTAATGAGAGGCCTCTGAGTATGTTCTTCTTCTTTAGTAGTGCCTTACTTATCCGGGGCTTCTTCTCTTTCCAAACAAAATTGGTGATTTGTTTCTCCTTCTCATTAAAAAATGATGCAGGAAGTTGTATTGGGATTGCATTATATAAATAGACTGCTTTGGGTAAAGTGGACATTTTCATAATGTTAAATCTTCCTATCCATGAGCAGGGTAGGTTTTTCCATTTATCTAAGTCTCTCTTAGTTTCTTGTAGTAAGGGCTTGTAATGCTCTTTGTAAAGGTCTGTTATTTCTCTGGTTAGATTAATTCCTAGGTATTTTATCATCTTAGGGGCTATAGTAAATGGTATTGATTTGATGATTTCTTCATTAACAGACTCGTTGTTGGTATAAGGGAATTGTACTGATTTCCTCATGTTTATCTTGTATCCTGAGACATTGCTGAACTCTTCTATCAGTTTGAGTAGTTCACTTGTATATTCTTTGGGATTCTCTGCATATACAATCGTATCATCAGTAAACAGGATGATTTTGACTTCTTCTTTGCCGACGCAGATGCCCTTTATTTCTTGGTCTTGTCTAATTGCTCTGGCTAGAACTTCTAGTACTATGTTGAATAGGAGAGGTGAGAGTGGGCATCCTTGTCTAGTTCCTGTTCTCAAGGGAAAGTCTTTCACTCTCTTTCCATTCAGGATGATGGGGGCAACTGGCTTTGTATAAATGGCCCTTATTGCATTGAGGAATTTGCCGTCTATGCCTATTTTGGTAAGAGTTTTTAGCATGAACGGGTGTTGGACTTTATCAAATGCCTTTTCTGCACCAATGGACAAAATCAGGTGATTCTTGTCTTTTGTGATATTTATGTGGTTAATCACATTGTTTTTTTTGATGACGAACCAGCCTTGCATCCCTGGTATGAATCCAACTTGGTCATGATGGATTTTTTTTTTTTTTTATATGTTGTTGTACTCTATTGGCAAGAATTTTGTGGAAGATTTTTGCATCTAGATTCATGAGTGATATCGGTCTGTAGTTCTCCTTTTTGGTTGGGTCTTCCGCTGGCTTTGGTATCAGGGTTATGCTGGCTTCATAGAATGAGTTTGGGAGTACTCATCCCTTTCTATACTGTGAAATAGTCTCAGATTGGAGATAACTCTTCTCTAAATGCTTGGTAGAATTCTGCATTGAAGTTATCTGGGCCCGGGCTTTTTTTGGTTGGCAGTTTTTTTCAATCTCTTCCTCTGTGATGGATTTATTAAGTTGTTCTGCTTCACGTTGTGATAATTTTGGTAGGTGATATGAATCAGGAATTTGTTCATTTTCTCTAGGTTTTCAAATTTGTTAGAGTACAGTCTTTCACAGTATTCTGTTATGATATTTTTGATTTCTGTTGGATCTGTTGTGACAACTCCCCTCTCATTTCTCATTTGGGTTATTTGTTTCCTTTCTTGTTTTTCTTTAGTAAATTTAGCCAGTGGTTTGTCAATGAAAAATTTTTTAAAAAAGAAGGATAGATTTAGGAGTCCTTCTAAGAAACTAATAAGAGTTTCTTATGGACAGAAAGGAACAAATGGAGTGGAAGAAACAGTCAAACAAGTGGTAAAATGAAAGTTTCTGGATCTGAAGAAATACTTGAAATTTTAATATGAAAGCTCCTCTTTGTGTCAGGTACTTATATCCTATGAATAGTCTGAATCCCAAAGGAATATAACATGTAGGTTTTCAGATGGAAAGGCCATTACTATAGTTGCTCTAAACTCCCTATGAATGGACTTGCATACTCTATTAATGATTTTACTAGTAACCATTGGAGATCCAAAAAAACAGTCATTAGGGCTGTCCAAAAGAAGATAAAGAAAAATTGTATGCAAAAAATGAATGCATCGAGCCCACAGGAAATATCTAATTACTATGTATAGGAACTTTGTGACCACACTGTAAACAAGGGGAAAAAAATAACATTAGCATAAGACCAGTTTGCAACATTAGAAGCTAAAAGATAGTGGACAACATTTGTATACCTTTGAGAGAAAACAACTGTGATCCAAGACTTATAATTGGAACTCAGATTGTCATTTTTATCCAAGACAAGACTCTTTTTTGAATGCTTAAGGATTCATAAAGTATATCCTCCATGCACCCTTTTATGAAAAATTAATGTAAAAAGAGCATAAAACCAGAACTTACATATCAAAATACAAGGAGATGACTTGTAAACAAAAGGGATAAAATAGATCTTAAGAGTATGAGAACTGAAACCATCTATAGCTACACAGCTCAACAGGATTAGATGTCTGCTTTAATGTGACTTTATTCTTCCAAGAAACTCATATTCAGAAGCTAAATTTATGAATAATTTATTTTTTTGTTTCAGGAATTTCCTGAAAATCTGTTATCTGAACAATTCTACTGGGCAGTTCAACTTTGTTCTATAGGTTGCCATGAGTCAGAATTAACAGCAACACGTTTAGATTTTTGTTTGTTTATATATAAACAAATAACAAAGAAAGGCTGAATATGAAGTGATGGGTTGGTTTAAAAGACAAGTGCAAGGAAAAACAAGAAAGGAACAACAATATGCACATCAGATAAAAATGTTCTAATATAAAAGCATTAAATGCAAAAGATTCAAATATTTTATAACAAATGTTTCAACCTGCAAAAGAGATGAATCCTCATCAATACTTAACATGACATTGACAAACTTTAGGCAGAGATGCCTAGATAGTCAAGAAACGTTAGTTATAGATTTTTGTTTTTAAGTTGCTTAAATCTTAGGTCTCTGTTCTGATCTCTAAAATTCACACAAAAAGGGAGAGTGCCTCTCTCACTGAGTTTTTGCAAAAATTAAATGTGATGATGCTCATAAATGCAAAAATGGCTTGCAGGTAGTATCTGACCTCGTCTAATACCACAAGGAGGTAAAACCAAGATCAACAGCCCAAGGCTTATTCTTATGAGGCAGAGGTTGAACATGTTTTCTCTCTCTGCCATCTCTACCAATTCTGACACTAACTGTACCTCCCATAGCACTCACTCCTGGGTTTGATACATTCATTGTGATGGTCACAAAGAATTTACAGATCATACTCAAAATTATACGATTTATCAGGGAGGTAACAGTTACAATTCAGACATATTAAAGAACACTCAGGATACAGCTCTTTCATCAGGACAGCCTCTCCCTTGCCCGTGGTCTGTGCCCAGAAACACTCAGCTTTCTCTCTCTGTGGGTCAGGACGCCCACTGTGACATTTCCTGCTGGTGAGTCTCTGTTGCTTAGTTTCTCCTGTTGGCCGCTCCTTGTTTGGTTGTGGTAGGCTCTTCCTCCCTGCTCTGTAATTGCTTCTCTCTTAAGACAAAACTGACCAGCCCCTTTGGTGGACCACAATTTACCCTATCACACAATCACTTGGGTGGGAGTTACAAGCTCAGGGCTAGAAAGCCACACCAGAAGTACTTAATCACATCTCAGTAAAGCATGTACATAGTTCCTGGTACATAGTTAACACTCCTTAAATTATTGCTACTGTTTTTGCTATTGTTCTTAGCAATAACATTGTTATAAAGATCTATCATTTTAAAAGATCCCAAACTCAGAACTAAAGGTGAATGAATTCTAATACTGGAGCATACACTAAGATGGAATTTCTTTTGTACCTATTAATACGTCTGTAAAGAGATTAAGCCACTGCCATCAAGTTGATAATTATTCATAGCTACCCCATAGGGTTTCTAAGGCTGTATGTAAATCTCTATGGAAGTCAAGTGCCATGTCTTTCTTCTGTAGAGCTGTTCGGGGTTTTGAATTGCAGCCTCTTCAGTTAGTCAATCGCTATAACCACCGTATCACTGGGGTTCCTTGTAAAATGATTCAAGATTATTCTTTTCAGTTACTTTCTTTTTCTTTTTAATTTCAAAGTCACAGAAAAGTTATGGAATCAGCTATATTCTTCATCCAGATACTGTACTGTTAACATTTTACTGTACATGCTCTTCGTTCTATGTGTGGGGACATATTATTGTTATTTTCTGAACCATTTGAGAATAAGTTGTAGATTTATCCCTAAATCCTTTAATGTGTACTTACCCTTCCTTGTCCCAAGATACTCTTAGACATAAACACGCCACAATGAACAAAATCAGGGAACTGACACTGACTCAATACAACACAATCTACAGACCTCATTCAAATTTCCTGGATTGTCCAATAATATCCTATTTCTTTTTACTGGGATTAGTATTTAGAAACCAAGATCTGAGTGTTAGGTGTGCTTACTGCAACTAGGGTATTACTGTTTATAGTTTGTGTTTATAGTAAACACACATGCATATATAAACACACATACACATCTGTACTCATTTCTACATTCTCTCAGCTTTGTTGTTGTTGGTTGGCACCAGGTCGGTTCCAACTCACAGAGACCCTACATACAACAGAATGAAACACTGCCCAGTTGTGTACCACCCTCACAGTCACTGCTATGCTTGTGCCTGTTGTCGCAACCACTATGTCACTCCATCTCACTGAGTGTCTTCCAGCTTTTCACTGACCCTCTACTTTACCAAGCACAGTGTCCTTCTCCAGGGACTGGTCCCTCTGGATAACATGTCCACAGGACATGAGATAAAGTCTCACCATTCCTGCTTCCAACGAGTATTCTGGCTGTACTTCTTTCAAGACAGATGTGTTCATTCTTCTAGTAGTCTGTAGCATATTTAATATTCTCACCAACATCATAATTCAAAGGCATCAATTCTTCTTCAGGCTTCCTTATTCACTGTCCAACTTTTGCATACATATGAGGCAACTGTAAAATAACATGGCTTGGGTCAGGAACACCTTAGTCCGTAAGGTGACATTTTCTCTTTTTAACGTTTTAAAGAAGTCTTTTGTAGTAGATTTGCCAAATGCAGTCATTAGCTATATACATTAAAAACCATGAACTCATATTGATGCATCCATTTCCAATTCTTCTCCATAATATATATCTCTCCCTCTTCCCATATTTGTAACCCCTCTCTCTGGTGGTAAAACAAACCAAAACCTGGCCATAAAATGCACTGAACTATTTTCTCAATCCCCCTGTATGGAACTCTTTTCGTATTTTGGTGGGCTAGCTCCTCCACTTTGAGTCCTTCACACATGAAAGCCTCGTAGTCTACCCCCACCTCAGCTAGCTGGGACCTCTCCACTACTGTGGCCTGTTAACTAAGCTGCCTCCCCTGCCCCTGATGCTATCACTTTCATGGCAAAGTGACTTTTTTTAAAAAATGAAGAACAGATGAGAAATATGTTTCTGAAAGAGGCTGAATGTTATAAATATATAAAATCTTTCCACATTTACATATACAGTTAATGCAATTTCAACAGCATTCCAATAGGGTTATTTTGAGAACTAGACATAATGATTGTTGAGTTAATGTAAGAGTGTGGAACTGACAAGAAATTTTTGAGAAAATAGAATATTGAAAAGATACCTTCTCTGATCTTAAAACTTATCATCTAAAAGGTAGTAATAACAACACACTCTTAATGCAGAACTAGGTGAGGAGCCAACAAAGTAGAGCAAAGAGTGCTGGGACAGATCAGAGCATATATTAGGACATGATGTAAGAGAGTGACGGTATTTCAATTCAGTGATGATAGGGTAACAGAAAAAAAATTAATCTTTTGCCATAAAGTCAATTACAACTCATAATAACCCTAGAGGACAGAGTAGGACTCCCCTATAGGGTTTCCCAGGAGCAGCTGGTGGACTTGAACTGCCAACTTTCTGTTTAGAAACCAACTTTTAACCACTATGCCACCAAGGTTTCCAGGTAGGTGTTAGGAAGAGATAATTCTATTTCCATACATCACATTCTAGAACTGGTTGTACTGAATACTTGTTGGATGACTTTAGGCAACATGAGTTGGATGTGACTCGACGGCACTTGGCTTTGGCATCTAACCCCATTTTGTCTGGATTTCCACATCCACAACATGACACAAATACTGGCCTACATATGTCATGGGATAGTTAGGAAGATAAAATGAGAGAATTGCACTTCATAAATTCAAAGCAATATTTTTCCCCACTTTAGCTTCCCACACTGTCTCCTCATTCTATTTATTTAGTTATTCATATGCATTTTCAACAAATAGTTGCTGACAGCCAATTAAATGTAAGAGGGGATGGGTATCTGTGGATCAAAACAGTTTTTACCATTGACTACCACACCTAAGGTTCTTAACCAACACACAGTTTAGTAGCACTTGCCTTATTACCTGGAGTACAAAGTCAGAAAAGGCAGAGTAAGTAGTAGAACAGGAAACCACGGGTGAAGTGATAAGGGGTATTGTCTGTGAAATCATAATGGTTGCTTCTACTGGAGCCTGAACTATCCTTTTTACTGAAGGAGTTGCTATCAAATGTGTGAATTCACAGGTACTTATATTGCTTTTCTAGCTTAGGTATTGTTGGGTTTTAATATTTACTGACACATAACCTAGACAAAGCAATACATCCCCGAAAACATTTTTTTTCTTCCTTTTAACATTTATCTAGCTTTCTTCCTCTTTTTTTTTCTCATTAAACATCAGCATACATATTGTTTTATAACATCGGTTAACCACCCCATGACACATTAGCACTCTCCCCTTCTCGACTTTGAGTTCCCTATTACTTGCTTTCCTGTCCCCTCCAGCCTTCTAGTCCTTGCCCCTGGGCTGGTGTGCCCATTTAGTCTTATTTCGTTTTATGGGCCTGTCTAATCTTTAGCTGCAGGGTAAACTCAGAAGTCACTTCATTACTGAGCTAAAAGGTTGCCTGAGGACTATACTCTTGGAGTTTCTCCTGTCTCTGTCAGACCAGTAGGTCTAGTCCCTCTTGTGTGTGTGTGTAGGTTGGTCTACATTTTTCTCCAGCTCGGTTCAAGAATCTCTGCTGTGATCCCTTTCAGAGCAGCTGTTGGAAGCTGGGCACCTTCTGCTAGTGCTAGACACAGGTTGGTGGAGGAGGTGAGAGTTGTGGTCTGTTAGTTCTTTGGACCAAGCTTTCCCTTGTATCTTTAGTTTTCTTCTGCCTAAAGATTTTCATGCTACAATACAGTGAATAAAAACTGAAAGATTCGCGTATGTAAGAGCTATCAAGATACCATGGAATCAACATTAGTAGACTAAATAAAAAATCCTTTGTTATAAAGAATAAAGAACTTTTCTTCTTAAAGTTCTCCATTCTTTGGAATGATAAGTATACATTCATGGCTTTCAAGTGAGCTAATCTATTGTCTTGAAGATCCAATTGCTCAAAAAGGTTTTCTATTTTGAAAAACTAACATTTAAATAAGAAAAAGATGCTAAAACACAACTGCTATTGTCTATGCTTATTCTTGAAAACACAAGTGAAGAGAGAGATTTTTACTGGGATTTGGAATCCACTGTGCATTTTTGTATTGGGATAAGTATATGTTTTGGATAGAGGGGAATCCTGGAACAAGTGATGTTTCTGTACAGCAATGTTGGATTGTGCAAGAAAATTACCATAGCACAGGCCTAGAAAGTAAACAGTTACACTGTCCCCTATTAAATGGGAGTATCAAAGCACATAAAGAATATTGGTACATAGATCCACCATAATTTTGCATCTGGTTTCTCAAAATAGTTTTGTGATTTTAGAACAGCATTCAATGAGAAAGAACTCCCAACATCAAAGTCCTAGAATGCGTCAGGTCATTAGGAGAGAAATTTAGTAATTGCAAAATTAACTCTCTCAGCAGGGTATAATAGAGAATGTAAAACAGTAGCCCACTTGTGTCCTTGTGTGTGATACAATGGAGTTCTGTACATAAATTTAAATGTAAATTTAAACAAGTCAGCTTACCTTTAAGATGATAAAAACTAGCCAGTGATTAGTTAACAGTGACGGTGTAGTTCCTTTTGAGAAAAGGTGTCCTGTAGCCAGTGCAATTTGCTATTTATGCAGCCTACACACTCAAGCAAGACTGCAGCAATTGCTGCTGAGTACAGATTACTCCAGCCCGGTTTACATGCAAGGCACAACCCTCCAAGAAAGAAAGAGGTGGCAGTTTGCTTCTTTAGAAATTTACAGCCTTGGAAACCCCATGGGGTAGTTCTACTCTGTCCTGTAGGGTTGCTATGGTTTGGAACTGTCTTGTTAGCAGTGGGGTTTGGGTCAGTTTCTTATACTGACATTTCTTTCTCTTTTGACAGCTTCTTCTATTGCAACAAAAAGCAAATAAGCACTAAATTAATAATTGCTAAAAGTGAAAAAACAAAAACAAAGGAATACTACAACAGTCCAGTAAGATAGCAGAGTTAAAACCTTCTTGGCACAAGCACAAAGTTAGTTGCTTAATGTGGTTGCGAGATAACCAGTATCTATGAAAAACTGGGAATCTGCCAGTTTACTCAATTAGGAAAGAAGGGTTAACAAGAAACAAATACAATTCTGCTTAAGAAAAGCAACTGATATTTATTTTGTACCAAGAACTGCATACAGTCTTTCTGTGGATTGTCTCATTTAATCCTCACATCCTACAGAGTAAGTGTTAGTGAGGTTAACTTTCTCAGTATCTCAGAGATGTTCAGTGATGAGTGTGGAATTCAAAATTCAGATAGTCTAACTCCACTACATGCTTATTTTATCTATATTGCTTATATAAGCTTATACGTTATATGCCTAACCTTTTCTCCACGAAATTTAACTTTGCTTCCTTTTTAGTGTTTCCGCCATCAAAAAGCTGTCTCCTATAATGACGTCTTTAAAACTGTGGTAAATGGCTATAACTTAAATTACTACATATAATACCACGCAATCTTAAAGTGGAATGACTATTTTAGAGGTCCTAGGAATAATCTGGCAAAAATGATCTAGCATATTCTTTAATGCAATGGATTAATCAGAAGGGAAGTTCTACTTAAGACATATTAGAATATTATTAAAAAAGAAAAAAGCACTCGATTTTTTCTTTTCCACATGAAAGACACAACAGGTAATGTTCATGTCTGGATAATGCTGTACAACACTACCTATTCAAGTTTTCTGTTCTGTTTCATTCTCAGAACAGATCATTGAACCATTTACTGTTTTTTCCCGTTCTGCTCACTTGAAAACCTTTGCCATTTCCCACAGCTGCAAATCTAAACTATTTTTTACTCTTCATAAGACATAACTTCCATTCCCCTTCAATCATACCTCCTAGGTCACTAAGGAAATTGAAGCCACCAGGCTTGAATTCCATGAACTCCCTCTTTCTAGATCCACAAACTTACCCACATGTATATCCACCGTTTCAATCTTCCTTCTGAAAATCTCTTCTTTTCTAAAACAAGTTCTCCCTTAAAAGTTAAGGAAACTCCTTAAGTCACAGCACCTAGGCTGATCTCCCTAAAGTATCAAGAGACACAAAGGTCCCTGTGGCATGCAAACACTTGTGCTGGACTACTTAACCTAAAAGTTGGCAGTTCAAATCCACTCAGCTGGACTGCCCAAGAAAGGGTTGACAATATGCTTCCATGAAAATTAACAGCTAAGGAAACCCTAGGGGAACAATTTTAGTCTGTAATACATGGGGTTGTGGTGAGTCTGAATTGACTTGACAGCAACAGGTTTGGTTTGGTTTAGTTTTAGTTTGGTGAAGGGAAAGTTAAGACTTAGAAAAACTGGTCCAAACTTCTTGAATTTGGATGACCACATGACTTTTGTAATATGTATCCTTTTCTCAACTGTCATATAAACGGTTCAAGTGGAGAAACAAAAGTATTGCTTGGTAAAGATTTTGAACAATTAAGTTGTGAAAACTCCAGCTGCTGACGTGAGTGTGATTACATGAAAGGAGCTAGGGACCTGGAATGGAAGTTAAACAGCATGTTTGCCTCACACAACAGATTAGCTCATACTTAGCAAAGGAGTAAAGCTTTTGGGCCATGACTCAACGCGCCCAAGTTATCAGGATTGCTGTGTCTCTAACTCTCCCTAATCCTTCGGCATCAACAAGCACAGAACTTCTGCGATGCTATCACGTTGATGACTGTATCAGTTCTATTTATCCCGGCCAAGAGACTACCAAAAGTTCAGGGCTTCAATTCTTGAGGACACTTTTTCCAAGTTCTTTGCTGCCTTGTGGCAGAGTTTATTTGCAGACTCTTAGGGGAAGGAAAAATCTTGAGCTTCAGGCTCAAGCAAAGGGCTTTGCATTTTCCAAGAGTGCTTCAGGTGGACTTGATGCAGTTACTCACCTTCTGAAAAACACAGTACAAGGATGGTGATGTTTGAGTAATCTGTTCAAAGGTGTCGTGTTTAGGCAGCCGTATACACTAAGACTTAGTTCAGGCTTAACGTACACCCTAGAAAATTTTAAAACAGCGGGGACTCAGTCTCTGCGACACCAACTAAGCGAAAACTCAAGACACGCTCGGGAGGGAGGGTGCAGCTTACGCCGGCTACACCTGAACCACAGGTCTGGGAGGCTCCTCAGCGACAGCTGCACAATCACCACCCATTGAACTGTAGCTTTTAGGAAATTTAACAGAGTTTTACGCCGTCTGCCTCGGCCCTCGGCTTGCCACTTCAGCTGCCTCAGAACCCAGGCGCCGAACTGCAACCGCACAGCCCGCTGACACAGGCCGGAAGTGCCTTCTGGGCCCGCCTCCTGCCCGGCGGAGCCGGAAGTGCGGCTTCAGCACCGAGCGCGCGGCGCTGCGCGGGTTAGCCGCAAGATGCTGCGCGGCCCCTGTCGTGTTCTCGGGGCCAGCGTAGCGCCCGCCGCGGCCCTGGCTGCGGCGCTGCTCTCGTCCCTGGCGCGCTGCTCCTTCCTGGAGTCGGGGGATCTCGTGGCCTCGGCGCTCAGCCCCTACTTCGGTACCAAGACCCGCTACGAGGACGTCAATCCCGGACTTCTTCTGAATCCCGAGGCGCCCCGGAGAGACCCGGAGCTGCTGGAGGGGACCTGTACGCCGGTACAGCTGGTTGCGATCATCCGCCATGGCACTCGCTACCCTACGGCCAAGCAGATCCGCAAGCTGCGGCAGCTGCACGGGCTGCTGCAGGCCCGCGGACCGGGGGATGGCAGGGCCAGCGCTACCGGCGGCCGCGATGTGGGCGCTGCGCTGGCCGACCGGCCGCTGTGGTACGCGGACTGGATGGACGGTCAGCTGGTGGAGAAAGGACGGCAAGACATGCGACAGCTAGCGCTGCGCCTTGCCTCGCTCTTCCCAGCCCTCTTCTGCCGTGAGAATTTCGGCCGCCTGCGGCTGGTCACCAGCTCCAAGCACCGCTGCGTGGACAGCGGCGCTGCTTTTCTGCAGGGACTGTGGCAGCATTACAACCCTGGTCTGCCGCCGCCTGACGTCGCAGGTGACCCGCGCACTGTCGCGATCCTCGCCTCTTAAGTTTCTCGCTATCCTGGCTACTGGTTTAGGTTCCCTGGACCTCCCACCTACCCTCACCTCCCTTTGTTTTCCGTCCACCACCCTTCGGGCAGCATGGTTAGGCCTAGGCTGTCTGCTCTCACGTATCTGTTCGTTTCTGTATTTGTCAAGCATGAATTGAGCACTTTCCTAGTGCCAGGCACAGTAGTAGCCGTCGAAGATCTTTCAGGAAAGGAGACAAGTCTCTCATGGAATTTTTAGTCTTCTGAACCCTGGTGGCGTAGTGGTTAAGTGTTCAGTCTGCTAATCAGAAAGTCAACGTTTCCGAGCGCCAGGCGTTCATTGGAAACTCAGTGGGGCAGTTCTCTGTCCTCTAGGGTTACTATGAATGGGAATCGACCCGACAGCAGTGGGTTTAGTGGATTTTATTCCCAAATGAAATTGCCCCCCTCAGAATACCACCCCATCGCTACTCCCTCAGCCCTGGCAACTGGTTCTGCAGTTGGGTGCACTTTTTTTCTTTTAGTCTGAAAATTCTTGAGTCTCTGCTTCTGATAATAGTTGGGTTTTTATTTTGCTTGTCAACTTTTTCAGATGTTCTCAAGTGTTCTTTACTACACTGCGTTTTGCTTCGGTTTTGTTCTTATAAATACTACGAAGTGTAGTTCTCGTTGTAGCTGCGGTCCGTGGTACTAATTTATACCATAGATTAAGAGTTAACGAAGTTTGAGAGTTCGTTTAATAAAGTCCTTTTACTACACAAGTGAAGGAGCTGAGTCATACTGTTTGTTTCTCACTAGTCTGAGTCAGATGCAAAATTTGATAGTCTTCTTTCCCAAAATAGTGTTTAGTCACTTGTTGAATTGTGCTTTTTAATTAGACCTAGACTTTGTCCATTAACGTGGATGAAAATTTCCCATACAAAAAAAAGCCCAAACCCATTGTTGACAGGTCGGTTCCGACTCAATGGTGACCTTGAGTTTAACAGTAGAAGTGCACTCCGTAGAGTTTTCGATGGGCATAATGTTGTGCAAGTAGATATCCAGGCTTTTGAGGCAGACTTGTCTTCTCCAGTGATTAGTAGTCAAGAGAAAACTGTTTGGGCCACCCAGGGACCTCTAGAAATGTCCCGAGTATCTGTTAAATTACCGGAGGTTTGAAAGCAGAACATACTTGAATGCAGCATGGTATACAGTATATGCCACAAAGGGACTTCCTGGGATGAATGAATTTTTGCCCTTAGATGGCATTGTGAGCACTGGTGTGTGCTTGGAATACAAAGCCAGGGAACAGTAATAGGTCAGGTCAAGTCCACCTCTGACCCTTTTCTGTCTGTCTGAGCTTAAACCTTTTGCCCAGCCATTTCATTGTCTGTAGACAATGGTTTCGCCTGTTGTGTATATCTGGGCTTTTGAGAAAGGTCGCTGAAATAGATTTTGTATCCTTATAGAAATAGAACAATCCCTTTGTTTAAAGAGCAGCAGTAATTAGATTACAGCTGGGGTGGAATATCCAGAACCATGTAGGCAATTATATTTTGAGGCCACTTATTTTCCTATTTAAGATAATTTTTAAGAACTAAAATCCAGTTTGCAGTTACTGTAGACTGCATATACACACAGAACCAAAACAGAATGGTGTCCCTGCATTCAATTGTCTCATATTTTTATGCAAAAATGACATATTTGATATTTTTTTCAAGGTACTAATTGGGGAAATGATGATTGAGATTTGTGTGTTTTGAGTATGACTCTGGAAAAACTTAAAAGGTACCCAAGTAGATGAAACATTAATTATCAAATGCTTTATGGTATAAATGCATACATTTTTGTTGTCAAATTGGGGAAATAATAAACTTGGTTGACTTCTAAATAGAAGGTTATCTGTGTTAGAAGATAAATCAAATCATAATCACATAGAACAATGAAATATGGTAGACCTAAAGCATTTAAGATAGTGTGCTGTTGTCAGTATGTTTTGTTCAAAGCAAATTATTTGATAAAGTAACACAAAGTTGAGAAAGTTTATTTGAGAAAATACACTGTTTAGATGTTGGCATAGAGTAGAAAAACATTTACTATATTGAATTATCTCTTAACCTTATAATTACCAAACCCACTGTTTTTGAGTTGATTCCAACACAACAACCCCACAGGACAGGGTAGAACTGCCCCATAGAATGTCCAAGGAGTGCCTGGCAGATGCGAACTACCAACTGTTTGGTTAGCAGCTATAGCATGTAGCCACTACACCATCAGGGTTTCCCATGTTATAATTAGAAATTGTTAATTTTTAGTTTGCTTTCTCAAGTTTTCTGTACCTGATAGAAACAGTACTTACATGACAACTGCCAGGTAAGTTCATGAAATCGTCCTAGAAAAAGTGCTGTATACCTCATTGCTGGATATCACTACAGTCAGCTTTGATGTACTCCCCTTTGAAAGCTGTGTACTGATGCCAGTACCTAGTCCACCCTTTAAAGCAGTTTTGGAACTCTTCCTGGAATGGTCATCAGAACTGTTGTTATGTTACTCTTGATGCCCTGGATGTCATCAAAATGTCTTCCTTTCAATATTTCCTTTATCTTCAGGTAAAGAAAAAAGTCATTGGGGGCCAGATCAGGTGAGTAGGGAGGGTGTTCTAGTATAGTTATTTGTTCACTGGCTAAAAACTCTATCTTAAGCGACTGTACGGTTAAGTTGCATACTTGCCACCGTGTGCAGTGGCCATTCCTGAAAATTGTTTTGAAGGGCGGACTAGGGCCTGGCATTGGTGCGTGGTTTCCCAAGGGGAGCACTTTGAAGGCGACTGTAGGTGTGTAGCATTTAGAAATTAAGTATTCAGACTTAATTGTCAGACCTCTTCTATTGTTGTTATTAGGTGCCATTGAGTCGGCTGGGACTCATAGTGACCCTGTAGGTCAGAGGAGAACTGCCCCAAAGGGTTTCCAGGGAGTGCCTGGTGGATTTGAACTGCTGATCTCTTGGCTTACAGTTATCATCACTACACCACTGGGGTTTCCCAGACCTCCTATGCCAGCTTTTTATCCCCTTGTTTTTTGTGACTTGCTTGTTTTGGGTTTCTTTAAAGAAAAGTCATTTCAGTTACCTTTATTTCGTCGTGAAATATTGCAGTAACACATTACATTTTATCTTTTATCTGTGTTTTTTAGTCTTGCTAGCTTATTCTCTTATGCATCACAGTGATTACAAACGGAGAATCGTTTTGCTCTGTTTTTGTTGATCAATATGTGCTTATTTTATGCAGTGAGATGAATAGGTTGTTAGCATTCCTTTTTCACATTTTAAACAAAATTTTCAACAGTTCTAAATTGTCAATCTATGTTACTGGTTTATGTATAAAACCAAATCCATTGCCACCAAGTCAGTTCCTACTCAGAGTACTACATAGGACAGGACTGCCCCCACAGCATTTTCAAGGAGTAGCTGGTAGATTTGAACTGCTGAGCTTTGTGTCGGCAAGTGTGCTCTTAACCACTGCACCACATATACATATCTGTATGTATACACGTGTATGTATTATGTATATCACATGTGTATGTATCATATGTAGTGTATATATATGTACGTATTATATATTTTTCCTTTTCAGATATGGAATGTGGACCTCCAAGGATTAATGATAAACTAATGAGGTTTTTTGATCATTGCAAGAAGTTTTTAGCTGAAGTAGAAAGAAATACTACAGCTCTTCACCATGTAGAAGCCTTCAAAACTGGACCAGAAATGCAAGGCATTTTAAAAAAAGTTGCAGCTACTTTGCAAGTGCCAGTAAATGATTTAAATGCAGGTAATGTGCCTGTTATCTTTTATTTGAACTAACTTAAACAGTTTTTAAACTCTGAAAATAAAAAAGTAAAGAAACATAAAATGATTCCTTTTAAAGACTCATAGTTGAATTTACCTTAAGAAAATAATGTGTTCTGTGACAAGAAAATTGTATGTATCATGCTTACTGTTTTTATATTTATGTTCTTCTGTTTTATGTAAATTAGTATACAAAATTCTTTGAATCTACAAGGTTCTTGGTTTTTTTTTTAAAGGGTAGAGGTATATAAATCCTGAACTTAAGCATTATTTATAAAACCAGAATGCTCTTCTGAATTTTTTCTTCATAAAGTGATACAAAGTAAAAATCATATATGTAATTCTGTAGCTTTGGAAGCAGTTTGTAATTATATGTTAGTGTTTTGAGATGGCTCAGTTGTAAAGGTAAAAACAAGCATACTGTGGTTTCTTTTTTTTTTTCTTGAGGCTGTTGCATCTAGAAATGCTGAAAAAAATGAGAAGTCATGTCAATTGTAAGATATGAATGGGCTGACCGCAGTTTATCATCCAAGTTGGGATGCTTTTAAGAGTGAAAAGTGACATTATTAATGACTACACTGGGAAAGCAGATGGAAAACCGGGGCATGTGGTCACCTAATAATGAGAAATTAAGAAAAAAATTTTTCCTTAGCTTGAAGGAATTTAGAATCTGGAAAACAGATGTTCACAAACATGCATGATAAAGATTGGTCCTTCATTAGGTTGTGAATCAATTGCCGAAAGATTGAAAGTAGAGGGTGTTGGGAAAAGAGAGTAAGTAAGTCAGAAGCTGATATTCGTAGATCCTGGGTGCTTTATATGGATTAAAAAAAGTGAAGTTACCTAGATTAGCATTTGAAATTTTATTTTTTTCTGTTTTCTCAAACTCTACATTTGGATCACATGTAGGGCTTTAAAAAGTTATGGGGAAAAAGATCAAAAATTTAAAAAAGAATTAAGACTAATATAATAAATACCATATATCCACAACTTTGTCTTGTCAAATTTTAACATCATGCTTGAGCTAAGAAAAAAGAAAAACCCATTGCTGTCACGTTGATTCTGACTCATAACGGTCCTACAGGACAGAATAGAACTGCCTCATAGACCTTCCAAGGAGCACCTGGTGGATTGAACCTGCTAACCTTTTGCTTAGTAGCCATAGCACTTAACTACGATGTCATTAGGGTTTCTCCATTTCAGCTGTTTGCTTCAAACAAATTGAAGTTACGTGGTCCCTGTCCTGGATCTCATTCCTCTTCTCTCCCCAGGTGGTGGTGTTGAGGTGTCATGAAGTTGGTTCTGACTCATATGCATCTCATGTACAACAGAACAGAACACTGCTGAGTCCAACTCCCTCCTCACAGTTGTTGTGATGTTTGTGCCTATTGTTGCAGCTGCTGTGTCAGTCCATCTCATTGAGGATCTTCCTCTTTTCATCCATCCTGTACTGTACTAAGCACAGTGCCGTCTGCAGACGGAACCAAAGAAAAATAAACCCACTGCTATTGAGTCATTTCCAACTCATAGGGACCTTATAGAACAGAGTAACTGCTCGATTGAGTTTCCAAGGAGTGCCTGGCAGATTCAAACTACTGACCTTTTGGTCAGCAGATGTAGCACTTAACCATTACACTACCAGGGTTTCCTCATCTACAGACTGGTGCCTCCTGATATGTCCCAAGTACGTAAGATAAAGTCTTGCTTTCCTTACCTCTAAGGAGCATTGTGGCTGTACTTCTTCCAAAACAGATTTGTTTGTTTTTCTGGCAGTCCAAGGTGTAGTCAGTATTCTCCAGCACCTCAATTCAGAAGCATCAGTCCTTCTTCTGTCTTCCTTATGCATCGTCCAACATTACACATCCATGTGAGGCAACTGAAAATACCATGGCTTGGGTCAGGGGCACCTTGGTCTTCAAGGTGACATGTTTGCTCTTTAACACTTGAAAGAGGTCTTTTGCAGGAGATTTGCCCAGTCAATACATTGTTTCATTTCTTGTCTGCTGCTGCTCTGGGTGTTGATTGTAGATTCAAACAAAATTTTTTTTTTGACAATTTAAGCATTTTCTTTCTTTATCATGATGTTACTTGTAGGTCTGTTTGTGAGGATTTTGATTTTTTTTATGTTGAGGTACAATCCATACTGAAATTTGTAGTCTTGAATCTTCAGTAACTGCTTCAAGCAAGCAAGCAAGATTGTATCATCTGTGTGTCACAGACTATTAATCAATATTCCTCCAATCCTGATGTCTTGTTCTTCAGATTACTTGCCCAGCATACAGATTAAATTACTGTGGTGAAAGGGTACAACCCTGACATACATCTTTCCTGACTTTAAACCACTCATATCCTCTTTTTCTGTTTAAATGACTGCCCAGTGGTCTGTGCAAAGGGCAAGAAGCACACTCTTTACCAGTATCATTTTGTGTTTTATTGACCAGTTCAATCTTTGTCTAAAAGAGTTGGCTTCAGGAATGGTTTCAGTTCTGGGCTAACAGAGAGTGCGGGGGCTGTGTCTTCTGGGGATTGTCCAATCTGTCAGACCATCAAGTCTAGGTCTTTTTACTAGGGTTTGAATTCTGCACCCGTCATTTCTCCTGCTCCATCGGGGACTCTGTTGAGTTACCTGTTAAGGGCAGCCATTGGTCGTAGCTGGGTATTATCTAGTTCTTACAGTAATATGCTGATGTAATCTCTAGTTTCTGTGGCCCTTTCTGTTTCTTGGGCCATATTTCCCTTATGTGTTTGATGTTTTTAATTTTCCTTTACTCCAGGTAGGATCAATTGATGCTTCTCAGATGGCCTATTGCTAGCTTTTAAGACCCCATACTCCACTCACCAAAGTGGGATGCAAACATTTTCTTAATAAACTTGACTGTGCCAGTTTGACCTAGACATCTCCTGGAACCATAATACCCAGATCCCTTCCCCTGCTACTCTGTCCCTTGAAGTCTTTAGTTGTATTCTGGAAACTTCTTAGCTTTTTTGGTGTAGTGCAGTTGTGCTTATTGCTCCTCTGTGGTGTGTTGTCCCTCCCTTCACCTAAAATAATTCATGCCTACTATCTAATTAGTGAATACCCCTCTTCCCCACCTTCATAACCATCAAAGACTGTATTTTTTTTTCCCTGTATGTAAACTTTTGTTTTTTTGAGTCCTTATAATAGTGGTCTCATGCAATGTTTGTCCTTTTGCAACTGACTAATTTCACTGAGTATGGTGCCTTCTAGATTCCTCCAAGTTACGAAGTGTTTCCCAAATGCATCATCGTCATCATTGTGTGCCTACACTATAGTTTGTTTATCCACTCGTCTGTTGATGTGCACTGAGCTCTATTCCATGTTTTTCCTATTGCAGAAGGTACTGCAATGAACATTGATGTGCATGTATCTTTAATAATTATATTACTTTTAAATGCAGAAAATAAAGTTAAACTATTTTACAGAGAAAAGGTTTCTTTTCTTGTTTTATTGACCTGAAACCCTCATTGTTCTTCCTGGCTATTCTAGTTCCACACCTTTGAGTTATACAGAGCAAGTCTTAGTTTTTAGATAGCTTGTTGGAAACTGAATTCTCTGAAGAAAACATGGCCAGTTTCTTTTTCTGTGCTGCACGTAGCATTCTGTAGATATTTAGCCTTTGAAAAATTGCAGAAAATAGTAACAGATAAAAACTTATCTTTTTTTGTCTTGTTTTCAGATTTGCTTCAGGTAGCTTTCTTCACCTGCTCATTTGACCTGGCAATTAAAGGCATTAAGTCTCCTTGGTGTGATGTTTTTGACATAGATGATGCAAAGGTAGGTATTTGCAGTTTCTCTACCCCTGCCCCGCCTTGTGTTTATAACTTGAAGCAGCTTTTCAGAAAACAAGCAAAATCAGGAACATTAACTGTCTTACAACTAACTTGTAATTTTCCTTAAAGAGAGGTGAATTCTTCAGAGAGATCTCATGTAACTTGTAAACTGGGTTTATAAAACTCTGGAAAACAGTTTTTTCATGGTGATTGAATTTCCATGTCCAACCAAGTTTAAAACCTGATTAACCTGTCATCAAATTGAACTTCTGGAAGGGACTCTGGAACTAATATAATCAAAATTCTTCTTTTTATAGGAAGTCACAGCTCAGAAAGGAGGATAAATAATTTTTCCAAAGACTTAACTGTTTATAACAGTGTTCATAGGAAATTACATTCTGCATTCCACCTGGTGATGGCAGTAATTCACCTGTAATTTCTGTCTACTGATTGCAAATTCCCTTTTTTTTTTCTCTACACTCATGTCACTCCCTTGAGGACTTTTGGATTCTTTATATTTATCTTTTTTTTTATTGTGATTAAATGAAAGTCCAAGTCAATTTTCCACATGAACCCCCGAGTACCTGCCTCTCTGCAACTCTCACCTGCTGTCCTCACCATATGACAGCACACTCTTCTTTTTCACTCTTTACTTCTAGTATCCACTCAACCAACACTTGTCCCCACCTCTTTACCTTCTCCTCTTCCATCTAAAAAGAAACCAGTAAGACAGCCTCATATATATATTAAACTGTGAAATACAGCTTTCAGATTCTTGAAAGGGAAAAGCAAAGCAGACAAGACCTCTGAAGGGAGGTAAATTCTGATCAGTCTTGGGGTGTTGGAGCCAGAGAGGTGGGTTAAGAGAGTATTAGTTATTTTTTGAAGCATTGTTGGTAGCAGTGTTGGATAGCATTCTGGCAGATGACAGGAATCTGAGTCAGGAATATAGACTTCTGACACCATAGTCACCACTAGTGGTATTCTTTATGAAAGTAAATGATTTCAAAATTTAATCATAGATTTTGAAAAAAAAATATGTATTTGCAGGATAAAAAAGAAGCAAAACAGGATTTTTAAACTTAGAGCTAATGGATATTTGAGGGTAAACAAGTGATTTATAGTGTTAAAGACTTCAGTAACCAGCACAGGTAGGCAACATGATGTTTTGTGGTATTGTGCCAAGGTAGGGATTGGGGTGGAGAAAGAGGTGAGCTGGGAAAAAGGGGAAAGTCCCTCGGTGGATTGGTGCTGTAGGGTGCCGAGCACCCATGTAAGCAGGCTTGTTGTATTTCCCTTCTCCTGAGTCATTTCTGGATGACCTTCCGCTTTCCTCTGTCCAAGGACCTGTTACCTCACTCTTTCCCTCCAGTTATCCGTAACTCACCACTTCAGAAACTTTTTGGTATATCCTTCCTTGAAGTATCCTGTACTCACAATAACCATTTTATTATCTTCTAAATTATGGTAATGGAAAAGGCACTGTTAATAATTATACCTGAACAGGTATAAACTGAGATTGATAGTCATTATATGAGAAAAGCAAGTCAACCCATTGCCATTGAGTTGATTCTGACTCATGAGGATTCTGTAGGACATAGTAGCAGTCCCCCAGGAGTGACTAGTAGATTCAAACTGCTGACCTTTCAATCAGCAGCCAACCTCTTAGCTGCTCTACTGTGCCACCAGAGTTCCTTGGTCACCATGCATATGTGAAAATTGCCTTATTTCCCTTTCCTCCCTATTTAGATTCCTTTACTACTGAAAAAAGCCAGTAAACATAATTGAAGTGATTTTCACTACTGTGCATATAACTGATGAGTACTTTGCAAAAAGGGAAGTTTGCATGTTAATAGAGGAAGATCTTAGTTGCCCAGATTGGTTGGTGGAATATAGCTGTGCTTCCCCTTTTCTATTCTGAAGGTTGACAACCCCTGGTGTAAGTGCATAATGCTTTCTCTTTGGTGAAAATATCCATCTCAGATCATAACCAGCCTTTGCATATTCATACTCATCACCTACATGCACTGCTCTCTCTCCCTTGTTTGAAGCCTATTTCTTTGAAACATTTCATTCTTGCATTTTGTGCATCTTCACTTTCTCTGCTGGGAGGTGGTTTGATACACTGGACTGCAAAAAACCCTGCAAATCAAGACCTGGTCTCAAGTAACGTGTAGTCTTTCATGCCTTGATTTGTACATTTCTTAAGTGATGGACTAGATTAGATGACTCAGGAACCGCTCATAGAGCTCTAGGATTCTGTATTGTCTTTTTTGGTTTTTTTTTTTTTTTTTTTTTAATTACTCTTTTACTTCATGGTTGATAGTGAGTTCTTGCTGTTGCTTGCTCTGTCTCTTACACATTCTCTCTGTTTCCTCAACTTCGGAAATTTCAAACTGGCAAATTTAGGTTGCTTGGAACTTGAGTATTTTCTAGCCTTAAGTTAGTTCTGAGAATTGTTCAGATTACAGCTCTCTAGTCACTTTCAGCAGCTACCTCAAAGAAACCTCATGTGTTTCTGTAGCTTTTTTTGATGTAACTTGCCCCTCTCTGATACGTGGCCTTTTTAATTCCATTCCTCAAGACCTTTCCAGACTCTGAGCTCTGACTTCAACTTAGCAAGAATGCCATGCTCTGCTTGGGAAGTCTTTCCTGTGGTACAGTTTTAAAGTGCCTCTAGGCAGGATGTTTGGCAGTTATGGGGTTCAACTGTTTCCTTTCTCTCAGTGGTCACAGTTTGTTGCTTATTATCTAGTGCTGAAAACATTTGGTTTATATAGTTTTTCCAGTTTTCTAGTTTATGGCAGAAGGTCTTGGTTAGTATCTGTTTTAGTCATCTAGTGTTTCTGAAACAGTAATGTAACAATGGATGGTTTAAAAAAAAAAAAAGTCTATTATCTCACAGTCCAGTAGGCTAGAAGTCTGAATTCAGGATTCTGACTCTTGAGGGAGACGTTGTCTCTTTGTCAGCTCTGGAGGAAGGTCCTTCTCATCAGCTTCCTTTGGGCAGGGAGCATCTCAGCCCAGGAACCTCCAGTCCAAAGGATGCACTCTATTCTTGGCATTTCTTTCTTGTTGGTTAGAAATCCCAGTGTCTGCTTACTTTTGTCTTTCATATCTCAAAAGAGATTGGCTAAGACACTGTCCCATCTTATAGACCTCATCAACATAACTGCCACCGATCCATCTTACTAAATCATAGTGATAGAATTTTCAACATAGGAAAATGTCATCCTGTGATAGAATGGCAGACAGTCATACAATGCTGAGAATCACTGCCCAGCCAAATTACTACACACAGTTTGGGAGGGACATAATTCCGTCCATGACAGTATCTGTTACTCCATCATGTCAAATGATATAATCTTGTAATGTACCACTGAATTTTATTTCTGAGTCATTAAATCATGTGTCTAATCAGGTTGGTTTATGCCAGTGGCTCTCATTTGTGGATGACACACTACTGACCCTCACCCTGCTTCACTCTCTTTTTGATGGGTAAGAAATGTAAGGGAATATTCTTCTTTGAAACAGTGATTGGGGTCATAATTGCCATTTAGTGTGTGAAGGTAAAGGATTCTACTGTTTTAGTGTAAAAGTGGCCTAGGGGCAGTGTCTGACCTCCACTAACTCAAAAGGGAAAGGAGAATCCAAATCAACAGACCAAGGCTGATTCCTCTGAGGCAGAAGTTAGACATGCCACTTCTCTCCACCATCTTTACCTCCTTCTGATACCAACCATTCCTACCACAGCACTGTCTGCTTCTCTCCTGGGTTTGGTAATTCATTGCAGTAGATACACAGAACTTACAGACCACATTCACATTTGTGGGGTTTAATAGGGAAGTAACAGTTAAACAATGCAGGCTCAGAAACAGTCAGGATACAGATTTTGCATCAGGGCAGCTCTTCCCAGCTGTGCTGGTATGTATGCCTTTGCCTCATGCTCAGTTTTTACCCAGAGGCCCTCAGCTTTCTGTCTCCATGGACCAGGAAGACCACCATGCCATCTTCTGCTACTGGGTCTCTACTGCCATGTCTGTCTTGCCATTGATTCTCAGTGTCTTCAAGGTGAGACCTTGCTCTCTTGTCCGCTGCGCCTAGGACCTCAGTGCAGGGATCCCAGGTCCAAAGGACATGATGGCTCCTGATTGTTCTTCCTTGGTGATGCCAGGATTCTCCTCTGGGCTCTGAAATTGGTTCTCTTTTAAGGCAAAATTGACCAGTCACCATGGTGGGCCACAATTACTGTGTTATGTACTGCTGCTCTGTCACCTGAATGGAAGTTATAAGATCGTGGTTAGAAAGGCCACACACAAAAGTAATAAATCACACAGCAGCTGGTCTGTAGTTTTATTTCCTCACCTCTTCTTCATGCATCCTTTGTCCACTTGAAGTAATGTTATTCTGTTGGTCTTAAAATCAGTTGATAAGCTTTTTATATGCCCTAGAAGATTTACTTACTAAGAACTAATTCCTTTGAAAGTGTGGTAGAGGAGGGAGATCTACACTGCTGGACTATACTGAGAGCTGAGAGGTTTCTCAAACACAACCCAATATTTTGAAGGTTAGAGTAGCAGGGGCGAGGATCTAGGAACCATGTTTTTAAGGGTCATCGAGGTCAAATGGCATAACTAAGCTATTTTTTGTGTATGCAAATGTTCTGCATCCCAGTTTGGTGAGTTGTGTCTGGGGTCTTAAAAGCTACCAAGCTGCCATCTAAGGAGTATCAAATAGTCCTGATTTACCTGAACAGATGAGAATGAAGGACACCAAAGACAGGAGGAAGACATGAACCTAGGAGACAGAAGGGCCCATGGGATCCAGAGACTGTGTCAACATGAGATCAGAAGAACTGGATGGTGCCTGGCCACCACTAATGACTGCCTTGACAGGGAACACAACACAGACTCCCTGACACAGTGGGAGAAAAATGGAGATACAGATCTGGAATTCTAGTAAAACACCAGACTTGATGGTCCAGCATCCTGGAGAGTCCTCCTAGAGCATGGCCCTTGGACTTGCTGCTAGCCCAGAGTTGAAACCAGTACAGAACACAACTCATAACACAAAAATTAGACTGGACTATAAGACATGAGGCAGTTGGAGCATCTTCTTTTTAGATACTAGATGGGATGTTAGAGAGGAGGGGGACAGGAAGTGGTAGAAAGAATATGGGAAGTACGGGGTAGAAAGGAGGAGTGTGCTGTTGCAAGGCTGGGAGAATCGCTAGAGTTGCATAAAGGTGGGTGTCCGGGTTTTTATATGGCAAAATTGACTTGGATTGTAAGCTATCAACTTAATCACAATAAAAAATAAGGTTTAGTAGAACCCATGCTTAAAACCAGTTATCTTTTAGATAGAAACTCTAATGGCATAGAGGTTAAGTAATATGGCTTCTAATCAAAAGTTTGGCAGTTCAAATCCACCAGGCATTCCTGAAAACTATATAGGACAGTTCTCCTCTATTTTAAACATTTTTTTGATATAAGGTTTTAATAGTATGCATGTGTGATTTTTGTTAAGGCTAGTTATCTTTTAATTTCTGGTATTATGTATTTTTGCTTGTTTCTTGAATAGATTTTGCACACTTTTATCTAATGTTTTTGCTAATTCACTTTATTTTCATTCTTCTATAAAAAGCTCTTTAATATTTATTTTGTCCGCTTTGCTAACTACTTCTTTTTTTCATGATTGTACTTAAGATGAAGGTTTATAAAACAAACCAGCTTCTCATTAAACAGTTAGCACACATATTGTTTTGTGACATTGGTTACTAAACCTATGACATGTCACTTTCTGCCATCTCGACCTTGGGTTCCCTATTACCTGTTACTTTCCTATCCTCTCCTGCCTTCCAGTCCTTGCTCGTTTGCTAGTGTGTCCCTGACAGGTGAATCTCCAGGAGTGACTTCGTTAAGGAGCTAAAAGGGGTGTCCAGGGATCATATTCTCAGGGTTTCACCAGTCTCTGTCAGACCAGTAAGTCTGATCTTTCTTTGTTAGTTGGAATTGTGTTGTGCATTTTTCTTCATCTCTGCCTGGGACCCTCTAATGTGGTCTCTGTCACAAGAGTCAGCAGCTGGGTACCATCATTGTGCTAGACTCAGTGTGGTGGAGGCTGTGTTCGTTGTGGGCTGTTAGTCATTTGGACTAATCTTTCTTTTGTGTCTTTGATTTTCTTCATTATCCCTTGCGATAGGACCAGTGGAGTATGTTAGATAGCCACTTATGAGCTTTTAAGAACCCAGAACCTACTCACCAAGGTAGATTGTAGAACATTTTCTTTATAAATTGTGTTATGGAAGTTGAGCTAAGTGTTCCGAGACCATGATCCCCATGGCTCTCAGCTCAGTTATTCGGTCCCTCAGAGACCTTTTGCTAACTTCATGATTTAATTGCCTCTTTAGTACATTTTCAGTTTTGCTTTAGCATATGGAACTGTCCCATTCCTGCTCTTAAACTGATTGTGGCTTGTTCTTAGTTTCTCTGAGGACTCCTTGAAAAAGAGAAACTCATGGCTTCTGCATAGTTTTCTCCTGTACCTCTTTTGAGTTGAAGGTTTTAGTCTTCAAGTTTTGGTGTCTATCTGAGCAAATGATGCACAAGTTCGAAATTCAGCATTCAGGTAGATAAAGACCATTTTAATTGCCAACTCCAGTTCAGACCCTTCTGTGGAAGTTAACCACTGCTGTCAGTGTGATGTTTACCCTGCAACCTGTTCTGTTGCTTTTACTTAACATCTCTGGCGTTCTCAGACATGGAGTGAGTATAATGTGCATTTGTGTAGGTATGTGTGTTTTGGTAATAAATGTTATTATAGTATATACTAGTCTTAACCTGCATTTTTCATTCAGCAATATTTCTTCAAACCTTTCTGTGTCATTTCACATACATCTATAGCATAGAACTTTTTAATAATTGCATTGTCCTTGGAGGGTACCCTGGTAGAACAGTGGTTAAGAGCTCGGCAGTTAACTAAAAGGTTGACAGTTTGAATCCACTAGCTGCACTGCTTGGAAACCCAATGGCATAGTTCTTCTTAGTCCTATGGAAGTCATTATGAGTCAGAATTGACTCAGCAACAATGGGTTGGAGTGGTGCACATAGCTAATGCAGTTGCTAATTAAAAGTTTGTTGATTTGAGTCCACCCACAGGTGACTTACAAGAAAGGCCTTGTGATCTGCTTCCAAAAAAAATCAGTTCTTTAAATCTACGTGAAGCACAGTTCTGTCCTGATATATGTGGGGTTGCCATGGGTCAGAATTGACTTGACAGCAACTGATTTATAGTATTCCATAATATTTGTATAACATAGTTTATTTAACTGTCTGCCTAATGGTGGAATTTAACAAGATTTTTTTCTTTCTTCATTCTTATAAGGAGTGCTACTGTAAGACATTGTTGTGCATTTTCCCTTGTGTTTCTCTGTGAATATACTTTATGAGATGAAACTAAATGAGCCATACCATAAACCCACTGCTGTTGAGTTGGGTGTGACTCATAGCAACCCTAAGGTATATGCATCTCCATGGATTTTGCCAATTTGCCCTCTAGAATGTCTATACCAATACACATTCCTTTCAGCAGTACCTATTTTCCCATGTAAGTGGTGTACATTTTTTGCCAAACTGATGTAAGATATCAAAGTAACTCATTTTCTATCTTCCAAAAATTCTTAAAAATTCCTCATCCATGTTTGGTATCTTTCTTGTGCAATAGTATGTATCTTTTGACATTTTTTTTTTTTTAATTTCTTCTGAGATAATCTTTGCTATCACTCTAACAGAATTTTAGAAGGGGAGGCAAGTACATGTCCTTAATCCCCGATCTGAGCTGTTATGAGTGCTGATCAGCAGCTGTGAGTACTAACTAAATTGCTCTGGCACATCAACCTCTACATACCCATGACTCAGCATAACTCTTGGCTTGTCATGGATCTCTGGGGTCAACTCTTAAATGCCTGAAATGACAAGTATAAACATCTGTGAATGCCTGGATTTGACTATACTTTGGCAGAATGGTAATTAAATAATGTCAACTTTTCTATAGAATCTTTATGTTATAGAATATGTTACAGTAATCAAAATGTATGGGAAATAACTTTTTTTTAATTCTTATTTTCAGGTATTAGAGTACTTAAATGATCTGAAACAGTATTGGAAAAGAGGATATGGTTATACTATTAATAGTCGATCCAGCTGCGTACTGTTTGAGGATATCTTTCAGCACTTGGACAAAGCAGTTGAACAGAAACAAAGGTAGATTTCTTTTTTTTAATTTTTATTTATTATGATTGAATGAAAATGTACATTCCCATATAAATTCACATGCTCACTTATATGCAGCTCCCACTACTCTCCCTGCCCGGTGACAGCACACCCCTCCTCTATGCTCCATACATGTCCTATCCGCCCAACAGTCTCCTATCCCCGCCTCTCCACCCACTCCGCTTCCTCCAGCAAGAGGTCAGCAGGATGACATCCTATAGATGCATAGAACCATAAAATTCCCACAGGATAGGTCGCTCTGCGTTGCCAAGTCCAATCCCTTGCTGTTCAAAAAGTTGACCTTCATTATGATTTATGGGCAGGGGTAGCATCAGGACCAGGGACCATGCTCCTAGGGGAACCCAGAAGTCCCCGGACCATCATTTGCAGTCTTTTATTGGAGATCTCAGGGTGCACCCCTATTTATTCTCTTGTTGCCAGTGAGATTCATCTCGTGAGCTCCATCGTAGCTATCACTGGTGGTGGCTGGGCACTATCTGGTTTTGAGACCCCAGACGCCACTCACCAGTGTGGGGTGCAGAGAGCCCTCTTAGCAAAACACTAGTTGTGCCAGTTGGCCTCGACTTTCACCTAAGGGCATGGTCCCCTGCCCCCTGCCCCAGCTACTCTATCCTTGCAATATTGGGCTAAGAGGGAAAGAGTACTCAAGTTATGCTGAAGTCCACTTAATGTTGTTCTTGTTTCTTATGTGTGCTATCACTGATTTCTCCGAACCAGATTTCTAGCAACTATCTAATCTAAACCCTCCCCCCCGCTTCCCCTTCCTCCCCTCCCTTGCAGCTGTCAGAGTCTTTTCTTCTATACACAAGTCTGTTTTTGAAATCTTACCGTAGAGGACTCATACAATATTTGTCCTTTTGTCGCTGATTACTTTCACTGAACATGTCTTCCAGTTGAAACCAGGTCATAAGATGTTTCCTGGAATCATCATTATTCTTTATCATTGCGTAGTGCTCCATTGAGTATATGTACCATAGTTTACCTATCCATTCTTCTGTTGTTGGGCATGTGGGTTGATTCCATCTTTTTGCTATCGTGGACTGTGCTGCAATAAACATTCTTGTGCGTGTGTCCGTTGGTGTGAAAGGCCTTGATTCTGTAGGATATATTCCAAGTAGTGGAATTACTGGGTCAATATCCATTTTTTCAAGGGAGCACCAGATTGCTTTCCAAAGAGGCTAGACCATGTTGCAACCCCACCAACAGTGTAGGAGAGTTCCACTTTCTCTACAGCCTCTCCAGCATTTGTTGTTTTGTGTTTTTTGGATCATGGCCAATCTTGTTGGGGTGAGATGGTGTCTCATTGTAGTCTTGATTTGAATGTCTTTAATAACTAAAGATCGTGAACATGTCCGCACGTGTTTTTTGGCTGCCTGCTCTCCTCTTTAGTGAAGTATCTGTCTATCTCCTTTGCCCATCACTTCATTGGATGATTTATCTTCTTCTTATTGATATTTTGTGGTATCTTATAGATTATGGAGATCAGGCGTCAGTCTGAGATAGAGTTCCCAAATATGTTTTCCCGTTCCGTGGATGGCCTTTTAATTCTATTAATAAAGTCTTTGGATGAGCAAAAGTGTTTGATTCTTAATAGTTCCCAATTACCTATTTTCTCTTCTGTTGATTGTGGTTTCTTTGACAGATTTTGGAGTCTGTCCACATTGTATATTAAAACTACCATTGTTGTTCCTACCTTTTCTTGGATGAGCTTTATCATGTGAGGTTTGATATTTAGGTCTTTTATCCAGTTGGAGTTGGTTTTTGTATAAGGTGTAAGATATGGATCTTGTTTCAGTTTATTGCAGATGGATATCCAATTTTGCCAGCACCATTTGTTGAAGATACCTTTTTTACCCCAGTTTAATGTCTTAGGGCCTTTGTGGAATATCAACTGTTCATAGGCTGATGGTGTCATCTCTGGGGTGTCAATTCTGTTCCATTGATTGATCTGTCTCTTCTTGTACCAATACCAGGCTGTTTTGACCACTGTGGCAGTGTAGTATGTTCTAAGGTCAGATAATGAGAGGCCTCCCAGTGTGTTCTTCTTCTTTAGTAGTACCTTACTTATCCGGGACTTCTTCCCGTTCCAGACAAAATTGGTGATTTGTTTCTCGATCTCATTAAAAAATGATGCAGGAACTTGTATTGGGATTACATTATATAAATAGATTGCTTTGGGTAAAATAGACATTTTCACAATGTTAAGTCTTCCTATCCATGAGCAGGGTAGGTTTTTCCATTTATCTAAGTCTCTCTTGTAGTAGAGGCTTGTAGTTCTCTTTGTAACGATCTGTTATTTCTCTGGTTAGATTAATTCCTAGGTACTTTATCTTCTTAGGGGCTATAGTAAAGGGTATTGATTTGATAATTTCTTCATTAACAGTCTCATTGTTGGTATAAGGGAATCGTACTGATTTCGTTATGTTTATCTTGTATCCTGAGACTTTGCTGAACTCTTCTAACAGTTTGAGTAGTTTCCTTATAGATTCTTCGGGATTCTCTGCATATACAATCCTATCATCTGCAAACAGGAAGATTTTAACTTCTTTTCTGATGAGGATGCCCTTTATTTCTTGGTCTTGTCTAATTGCTCTGGCTAGAACTTCTAGTACAGTGTTGAACAGGAGAAGTGAGAGTGGGCATGGTTGTCTAGTTCCTGTTCTCAAGGGATAGTCTTTCAGTTTTTCTCCATTCTGGATGATGTGGGCAATTGGCTTTGTATAAATGGCCCTTATTGCTTTGAGGAATTTGCCATCTGTGCCTATTTTGGTAAGAGTTGTTAGCATGAACGGGTGTTGGTCTTTATCAAATGCCTTCTCTGCATCAATGGACAAAATCAGGTGATTCTTGTCTTTTGTGTTATTTATGTGGTTAATCACATTAATTGTTTTTCTGATGATGAACCAGCCTTGCATCCCTTGTATGAATCCCACTTGGTCATGATGGATTATTTTCTTGATATGTTGTTGTATTCTAATGGCAAGAATTTTGTGGAAGATTTTTGCATCTAGATTCATGAGTGATATCAGTCTGTAGTTCTCCTCTTTTCTTGGGTCTTTCCCTGGCTTTGGTATCAGGGTTATGCTGGCTTCATAGAATGAGTTTGGGAGTACTCCATCCTATACTGTGAAATAGTCTCAGTAGTACTGGAGATAACTCTTCTCTAACTGCTTGGTAGAATTCTGCCGTGAAGTCATCTGGGCCCGGGCTTTTTTTGGTTGGCAGTGTTTTGATGACCTTTTCAAACTCTTCCTTTGTGATGGGTTTATTAAGTTGTTCTGCTTCACATTGTGATAATTTGGGTAGGTGGTATGAGTCAAGGAATTTGTCCATTTCCTCTAGGTTTTCACATTTGTTAGAGTACAGTCTTTCATAGTATTCTGTTATGATCTTTTTTGTTTCTGCTGGATCTGTGGTGACAACTCCCCTCTCATTTCTAATTTGGGTTATTTGTTTCCTTTCCTGCTTTTCTTTAGTAAGTTTAGCCAGTGGTTTGTCAATTTTGTTGATCTTCTCAAAAAACCAGCTTTTGATCTTTTCCGTTTTCTCAATTGTTTTTCTGTTCTCTAATTCATTTAGCTCTGCTGTAATCTTTATGATCTGTTTTCTTCTGGTGCCTGACGGGTTCCTCTGTTGGTCTCTCTCTACTTGTTCAAGCTGTAGGGTTAGTTCCTTGATTTGGTTTCTTTCTTCCTTCCAGATGTGTGCATTTATGGAGATAAACAGTCCTCTGAGCACTGCTTTGGCTGTTTCTCATAGGTTCTGGTAGAAAGTATTTTCATTCTAGTTGGAATCCATGAATTTCTTTATTTCATCCTTCATTTCTTCTATAACCCATGATTTTTTGAGCAAGATGTTGTTCAGTTTCCAAGAGTTCCACTTTCTGTGTTTTTTCTGCTATTGATTTTGACTTTTGTGGCTTTATCATCTGAGAAGATGCTTTGCAGTAATTGAATGGTATGGACTTTGTTGAGAATTGCATTATGTCCTAACACGTGGTCAATTCTAGAGAATGTTCCATGTGCACTGTAGAAGAAGGTGTAGTTGTCTGCTGATGGGTGAAAAGTTCTGTATATATCAATCAGGTTTAGTTGGTTAATTGTGGCAATGAGGTTGTGTATCTTTACAGAGCTTTTTTCTAGATGATCTCTCCAGTATTGAGAGTGGAGTATTGAAGTCTCCCACTACTGTTGTGGAGTCATCTAACTGTCTTTGGAGTGTAGTCAGTGTTTCTTTGACTTATTTAGGTGCTGAGATATTAGGTGCATAAGTATTGAATATAGTTAAGTCTTGTTTGTGTACTGAAACTTTCGGCAATAGTGTCCATCTTTTTCGACGACGGTGGATTTTACATTAAAATTGATTTTGTCTGAGATTAGAATTGCCACCCCTGCTCTTCTTTGTTCATTGCTAGCTTGGTATATATTCTTCCATGCTTTAATTTTCAGTTTGTTCCTATCTTTAGGTCTCTAGTGAGTTTCTTGTAGACAATGTATGAATGAGTCATGTCTTTTGATCGAAGATGTCACTCGATGTCTCTTTATGAATGGAGCATTCAGTCCATTCATATTCAATGTAATTATTGATAAGTATGTGTTCACTGCTGGCATTGTGATAGGTTTATTTTTCTGTTGATGTTTTATCTGGTGTTCTTTTTAGTGTGTTCTGGGACATTGTTTTTTGTGAGTTGATGTTTCAACTCTTTCAGAGCTGGTTTTGTAGTTGTTGAGATTCCTGTTACATTTCTTAGAATGTTATGATACATCTTTGTTGTGCTTTACAGCTGCCCTTATGATCCCCCGTAATAAACTATATATAAACCCAATTTTAATTACTACCAGTCTTGTCATCTTCCTCTCCATCTGGAAGGACTATAATGACTGTAGTACATCCCTCTTTTTAATACTATGGTATCATGGTTTACATGATATGATCACTAGATCATTTCTTTCACTATTATAGCTTTGATTGTGTTTGGAGCATTCCCTGAGTAGGATTCTGAGTAGTGTGTCCTTTTAAAATATAAAGTCAGCAGTTTTGTTCTACCAAACCAAGAGATTCAGTATTTCTTGTAGCTTTGGTTTGGTTTTCACAAAGTCTGAGTTTCGGTTTATCTGGAAATGTCTTCATTTCATTTTCATATTTGAAAGATAGTTTTGCAGGATATATAATTCTTGGTTGGAAGTTCTCCTCCTTCAAGGCTTTGAATATGTCATGCCACTGTCTCCATGCCAGCATAGTTTCTGCTGAGAAATCCAGTGAATGCCTACAGGATTTCCCTCTGAATGTGAGCTTTGCTTTGAGTCTTGCTGCCTTTAAGAGTTGCTGCTTATGTTTCATTTTGTTAAGCTTGATTATAATATGTCTTGGAGTCTTTCTTTAAGATGTATAGTGGGAGGCGTATGATATGCATCTGAGATATCTATATTCTCTTCCTTCATGATTTCTGGGAAGTTTTCTGTGAGCCACTCAGCAGTGATACTCTCTGTGTTCTCAGATGTCTCACCCTGTTCAGGGACTCCAATTAATCGAAGGTTGTTCCTCTTAGTAGAGTCCCACATGCTTCTTCATTTTTCTTGTTTCTTTTTTCTGATTTCTGATCATAGACGCTGGTGTCAGTAGCTCTGTCTTCCACGTCAGAAATTCTTTTTTCCATTTATTCCATTCTGTTTTCTTGGCTTTGCAAGGAAGTTTCTATGTCTTTGATTTTGTTCTTGATCTGTTGGATTTCAGAGTACTGGTGTTCCATCAGATCCAACAGCTCGCTTAATTTTTTCTTTTGTTCTGCTGCATTTTGTGTAAGGTGTAGAAGGGCTGTGTATATAATCATTTTGTATTCACTTTCTGATGCTTTCATAAAAGTTTCTTCATCTGGAAAACTCCTTGGTTGCTTTGTTTGGGAGCCTTCTGAAGCCATGGGTGATTTCTTGTATGCCACAAGTGTCTGTTGCTTTTTGGGTCCCATGTGAGTAAGTAGAGGCTGGAAGAGATACTGTGAGGATGGACTGCAAATGTTTCTCTAGGCTGTCTTAAAATGTAAAGCAAAAGGTGTCTGACGACTTCCCAAGTCAGTCAGATTTTCAGGTGTAAAGGTCCCTCTTCCCAGCTGGCAAAGTAAGCACCTCTATATCCAACCCCAGGTGATACGAACTAGTTCAGAATACAACAATGCTACTGCCCTGTTGGCTTCTGCTGACAGGACCCAGCCTTAGACCACACTGTGTAGAGTACTGCTTTTCTGGTATAAAAGCGCTCTCCTGTGGGCAGGCTCTGGCTCCCAAGCTAGGAGTTAGGTCCAGCTGTGGACACCATATCCAAGATGGCACCCTCCACACGGTCAGCGGATAGAGGGGCTAAAGGTGCCGTGAGGTAGTGATTCTGCTTCTGTTGCACGGCCCCCAACGTAGGCAGCACTGTGTAAATTACTGCTTTTCTGTCGGAGAAGTGCTGTTCTGTTTGCAGGTACCGGCTCCCGGGCTAAGAATTAGGTCCTGCTAAAATCTCCATACCCAACGTGGCGTGCCACACACTGACCGTGAATTTCCGTACAAACCCTGCTGTGGCAGAGATAAAAGACAGGCCAAATGTGGCTAGATTAACGGAGCCCTAAGCCTAGCTCTCAAAATATGGGACTTTCGCCTGCCTGTCCCCCCAGCAGCAGGTCTGAGTCTAGCTGCTAGGCAAGACCCAGCTCCGCCCACTGGCCGAGAGAGGAAAAAAAAATCAAAATGGAGCGGTGTCTGACTCGACGGCTCTTGGCTTGGCTTACCTTTAGTCCATGAGAGCCAGGGCTAGCCAGGAGCGAGAGTCAGTGAAAGAGAAGAGGCTTTTTGCTCAGTGGTAGGAAGTCCAAATTAACAGCCCTGTGCCATGTCCTGGGGCTGATTAGGTGATCAGAAGGCTCCATTTGATTATCAGTTCAGGTCTTGGTTTCCAGAGGGACACAGAGAGACGTGTGCTTAGTTTGCCATCTTGACTCCGCCTCGTCCCTCATTCTTGATGACCCTTATCAAGCATGATGTCTTTTTCCAGAGATTGGTCCCTCCTCTAACTAATATTGAGACAAATAACATAATTTTTAAAAACGGCAATAAAATTGACCAGATACTTCACCGAGATAACACACGATGGCAAATAAATAAGCAGGTGTAAAGATGCTCAGCATTGTTAGATGATGATGATGTTAGGTACTGTCAAGTCAGTTCCAACCTAGCAACCCTTAGGATAGAATAAAACCACTCTGTTGGGTTTCTGAGGACTTATTGTTGAAGTTGAACTGTCAGCCTTTTAGTTAGCAGCTGAGATCTTAACCACTGTACTACCAGAGCTCCCATTAGGTATTGGGAAAATGCAAATTTAAATCCCAGTGAAATACCACTAATAGGCTTTTAAACTGACTAAACTGTAACAATACTCAAAATCTTAAACTGGAAACCTCTACATTGTTAGTGAGAATGCAGAAGTGCTACAGAGAGTTTGGAAAATACTTTGACATTTTCTTTTCTTTTAAGCTTGGAGTGCCAGGAGGTGTCAGAAATGACTGGAACTAAAACTGAAAAAAACAAACCCACTGCTATTGAGGCAATTCTGACTCATGGTGAACTTAATTCACCTGCACCTGTATTCTGCTATTATTTCTTACTCAGCTCCTTTTTCAAAAAATACCATCTGGCTTTTAACTTTGTTATACTATGTTGATTTCATATATATGTATGTATATACATACACACCCCTCCACACACATACGTATATATTAATATAGTCAAATGTATCAGCTTTTAACAATTTAGTGATTCCTAACCAACTCGACAGCACTTAGGTTGGGAACTACACCTGTAAAAGTTTGTATAACCCTAGATTTATAAGGTGTTAATCTTATTTTTAAAATAAACTTTTTGAACCAGAGAGGTTAATTTGTAAGCAACAACAACGTCAGAACAATAGAAGAAGAAATAAATGGTGTTGATAGAAAACTTTCTAATGAAATCAAAAGCAAGGCACTGTCAAGTATCAATAGAATGGTTCAAACCTGGGAAGACAGGGGTAAATTTCAGGGTAACCACAGAAAGTCAATAAACGTATACATCAGAATGACAGAAAACATAAAGCTTCAATAAAAACAAAATCTACAAAAACAAAAGAAATCCACAAACCAAAGGAATTCACAAGAGAATGAGAAGAATGAAGAAAATGTCATCAACACACACACACTCATGTACACACATAGACACACATACACAAAGGCTCTACAAAATGACAGCAATAATGTGCTGTTTACAAGAGACACACCTTGGAAACAAAGATGCGTGGTACTGATATAACAGCAGATACACTGATTAGTGAAAAAGAATTCGGAAGCCAGATGTAAATCTATCCACCTATGGTTACGTGATCGTCACCAAGAGCCCAGAATCCATCAAATGGGAAAAGGGCAGTCTTTAGCAGAATGTAGTGACAGAAGTTGATTTCATCTCTTAACGTGGAGCAAACTGGAGAGCATTATCTGAGTGAAATGAATCAGTCACACAGGAACTGTGTTGTGTGAGACCACTGCTATGAAAACTCAGGAAAATGATTACTCATAGAAACAATCTTTCCTGGTTACCAGGGAGGGGACGGGGGAGGATGGGGAGGATAAAAAAGGTTAAAATGGAAAATATTTTGTTATATAAATTTTACCACAATAAAATAAAATTAAGGACCCCGGGTGGCACAATGGTAAAGTGCTCAGCAGCTAACTGGAAAGTCAGGGGTCCTAACCCACCAGGGGCTCCTCTGGGAAAAAGACCTGGAGATCTGTTCCTATAAAGATTACAGCTAGGAAACCCAGGGGACATTTCTGCTGTGTCATAGAGATGCTATGAGTTGGAATCAACTCTACAGCACACAAAAACAACAAAATGAAGTTTAAAAAGGAATAAGGTGAGTAATGATGAGTCATTTGATAAAACTATTTTTGTTCAAAAAAATAATTTTGCAAGTTCTTTGATGATGAAAATGGTTATCATGCTACTCTGTGCATTGTTATTCATAGAGACCATTACCTAAGAGTATAAAAGAGCTAAGTTATTGCAGACTTGCTGGAGCTTAACAGAAGATTATAAATGTTGCTTTAAAAAAAAAATTGGTTAAGAGATTCTATCTAATGAATAAATGATGAATGTGGTGCCAGAAACACATTTCTTCGTAGTGAGAATCAAATAGAACCATGAGTGAAACAGCTGAAGGAGATACCACATAGCTAAGCATTGGCATCCAACCTCTAGAATCTGTCTTGCAAGTTGAGTGTTAAATTGATGACGAAGGTAAGACTTGATGAGGGGGGAAAAGAACTGTAACACCTTCTTTGTCCTGACATTCTCACTCTTGAATCTTTTACTTTGATTCATCTCATTGCCATTAAGATTCTGCCTTTAACCAACAGCAAAAGACAAAAAAAAGAAAATCCCCCCAAAAACAAATCTTTCACCTGCTGCTGAAAATCCTATCTGTAGACAAATGTTTGCCTGTCCTCATGGCAGCGTGTGTCTAAACTACTAGCTTGATAGTGGCCATTTGCACTTATGCTGCTATTTTTCTCATATCTCTGAATACAGGTCTCTCTACTCATGTATCTTATAGAAATGGAACGACAGACTGATTGGTTAGTGTGGTTTTTCTCACACCTGTTCTACCTCACTTGTTTTTGTTACCCACAGATGAGTTGGTGACCTTTTCGTCAGAAGCCTAGGGGACTTGGATGCAGATGGAACCCAGCAAGAGAAAACACTCTAGTGTCCTCTGTCTTGCTCATAATTAAACTTTGAAGGCTGTCAGGTTGTCACACCCTGGTTGCTTTTGTGTTGCTTGATACTGGAAGTTATGTCACCAGTATTTCAGGTAGCAGCAGGGTCACCGATAGTGAGCAGGTGTCCGCAGAGCTGTCAGGCTAAAACAACAGTGGCCTAGTTATCTACGTTAGAAAATTAGCCAATAAATATTCTGTAGATCACAGCACAACGTTGACTGATATAGTACTGGAAGATGAGTTCCCCATGTTGAAAGACACTCAAAACTGAAACAGTGGATTTGAACATACCAATGATAGAGACAGTGGCACAGGACTGGTCACCATTTCATTCTGTTGTGTATAGGGTCACCATGAATTGGAGCTGACTCGATGTTGTTGTTGCTGTTAAGTGCCATCGAGTCAGTTCCAACTCATAGTGACCCTGTGCACAACAGAATGAAACACTGCCCTGTCTTGCGCCGTGTCCACAATCATTTTTATGCTTAAGCCCATTGTGCGGCCACTGTGTCAGTTCATCTTGTCGAAGGTCTTCCTCTTACTGTGACCTTCCACACTACCAAGTGTGATGTGCTTCTCCAGGGACTGATCCTTCCTGACAACATCTCCGAATTATGTTAGATGCAGTCTTCCATCTTTGCTTCCTAGAAGCACTCTGGTTGTACTTCTGATAGAATAGATCTGTTCTTCTGGCGGTCCATGGTACATTGAGCATTCTTTTCCAGTACCACAATTCAAAGACATCAGTTCTTCTGTCGTCTTTGTTCATTGTTCAGCTTTTGCGTATGTATGATGTGATTGAAAATACCATGGTTTGGAGCACTTTAGTTTTCACAGTGACATTGTTACTTTTCAGTACTTTAGAGAGATCGTTTGCAGCAGATTTTCCCAGTGCAATGTCTTTTGATTTCTTGACTGCTGCTTCCATGGGCATTGTTTGTGGACCCAAGTAAAATGAAATCCTGGACAACTTCAAGCTTTTCTCCATTTATGATGGTGTTGCTTACTGGTCCAGTTGTGAGAATTTTTGTGTCCTTGATGTTGAAGTGCAATCCATACTGAAGGCTGTGGTCCTTGGTCTTCATCAGTAAATGTTTCACCGTGAATTGGAGCTGATTCCATGGCAACTAACAGTAACAACAAAGACAGAAAGTGCCTTGAACTGTGCTTACCTGTGGTTAGCAAACTCAGATGTCTAGAGGAACCAGTTACGTGACATAATGAATCAAGCTGGATGTTGAACAACCCTGGTGGTGCTGTGGTTAAGTGCTCAGCTGCTAACTGAAAGGTTAGTGGTTCTAACCCACCGGTGACTCCATGGAAGAAAGATGTGGCATTTTGCTTCCATAGAAACCATGGGACAGTCTGTCTCTGTCCTGTAGAGTCACTAGAAATCAATGTTGCTGACTCATGGAGGCAGTTCGGCTCTCGGCTTCGCATGGGGGCAATCAGTCAGTCGGTAGGTATTCAACAAAAAGGAATGGTGGGATTTGTGGTCCTTGGAGACAACATCACTGTATAGGCAATCCATTTTCCAAAATTTAAAACATAGAGCCAGTCAAAACAAAAAAGGAAGGAAACAAAAGAAAATGACACTTGAGTTTGCTGTCTGGCTTAAGCCCTTTGTTAGAGAAAAAAATTAAATAAACTTTTATTTTACAGCAGTTTTAGATTCACAGCAAAATAGAGAGCACAGAGTTCCTGTGTGGCTTATACTCAGTTTCTCATCATTGTTGATTTTTTGTGTAGCCGTTCTAGCAGTGAGCCTGTCACTATCAAACTCAGAGTGTGTTTCAGCAGAGGCATTTTAAAAATTTTTTAAATTATTTCTTTCAAGGTGTTGCCTGGTAATGATGAGACATTGTTTTTCACTATGTATAAACTTTTTCATGAGCCTGTTGCTATCAGAGTGTGTTTCAAAATTTTTTAAATTATTCATTTCTATCCCTACCCCTTCCTTCCCTGGTAACCATCAGAGATTGCTTTCCTTTATGTATAAACTTTGTCATGAGTTTTCATAATAGTGGTCTCACCCAGCCCGTGTCCCTCTGTGACTGACTCATTTTACTCAGCATAATACCTTACAGTTTGCTCCATGTTAGGAGATGGCGTGAGGCACCATGTGGGCCCTTGTTCAAAATCACTTGACCATAGGTGGATGCATTTATATCTGGGTTCTCGGTTCTGTTCCATTGGTCAGTGTCTTTGTCTTTGTACTAGTACCAGGTGTCTTTGTTTCTAACATGTGTCTCTTGTAAACAGCATATTGATTTTTTTTAATACATCCTTTCACTGTTTATGCATGCATTTAGGTCTTTTACATTCAGTATAATTTTTGAGAGATGTGAGTTTATTGCTGTCATTTTACAGTGCCTTTTTGTTTTTTGAGTGCTAGCATTTTCTTTGTTCATCCTGCTCTCCCGTGCTGAATTCCTTTGGTTTGTAGATTTCTTTTTTGTTTATTTTATTTTTGTAGATTTCTATTTTATTGAGACTTTATTTTGATTAGAAGGTTCACTAACTTTTTCTGTGGTTACCTTGAAATTCACGCTTATCTTCCTAGGGCTGAACCAATGTATCACTGTTACTTGGTAGTACCTTACCTTTGATTCCGGTGGAGAGTTCTAGATCTGCATTGCTTATTCCCTCTTCTGTTGTCCTGATGTTGTTGTCATTTATAGATTAACTTCTCTTGTTCCCTGTTTTAGTTATTTTGGTTTAGGATAGTGCTTGAGAATTCATTTCCTGGAATGGTATCTGGCTTGTTCAATCTTCTGTCCTAGATTCAGGCTGTGGTCTGATATTGTATGTTCTCAGACCAAAGTATTTTCTTTAATAATTCTGAATAATTAGGACTTAGTCTCATTGTTTCTCTTCTGTATGTGACTTTTTGTTTTTCTTGAGCTGTTTTCAGCATTTTTTTGTCCTTGGTTTAGGTGAGTATAATTATGCTATGTCTTAGTGATTTTCTTTTAGGTTCTGTTCTAGATGGGCTTTGTTGAGCTTCCTGAATGGTCAACTTTTCATCTTTCATGATATTAGGGACGTTTTCTGTCAGTGATTCTTCAGTGACTCTGTTTTGTCTCCCTGTTATGGAACTCTGATGTCTCGCAGATTTTTGCTTGTCGTTGAATCCCTTAGAATTCTCAATGTTTCTTTGTTCTTTTCTTTGATTTTTTCCACAAACAGCAATATATCCAAGTGTTAATCTGTGCTTTTTCTGATCCTGTGTTTCATGATTTCAAACATGCCCCAGCTCTTCTGTTTGACTGGCTATTTCTGAAATCTCATTACCTTTTGAACTTTTAATTGTTTTTGTGTGATTTCTAGTTGTGAATTCATTTTGACATTTTGTTCCTGTATTATTTTCATGAATTTGACTGTTTTTTCCCATTTTTTACCTGCTTTTGTTGTCAACACTTGGCTACCTCTAAAAATTAGAGATTTGAATTCCATCTGTCTAAGGTAATTCTAGGGCCTTTTCTTGAACTGGCAAGTCACAAGGTGTTTTATTTTGGACACCTACTGGAATCTTCCTGTAGTGTTTTTTGCATATGTTTTGATATTGTCTGCTGTTGTCAGTCCAGGAGGTGTCAGAGGTAGAGCAGTGGGGGAAAGATGGAGCGTAGGAAAGCATGCTTGGCCTGCCACCAGGTACTTTGTCTTCTCCGTAAATCTCTCCTGTGCTCCCTGTTGGCTGATCTCCAACAGGTGTTCCAGATGGTGAATCTGTGCTAAGTTTACTAATAAGACAACTTCCTGTCGTATCTCTTCTCACTCTGTTTTCTGTCATTTTCTTATTCCTTTTGTTTTTTGTCTGAGATCTTTATCTCTTTGTTTGACATTGCACATTCCAGGACTGCCGTTTCTCTTTGTTTTACTTAGTCTTTTGATCTTGGCTGTGGAGGGATGACATGATACTTCTGTCTGTGGTGCTGTGTTGGCCGAAAGCCTGTTAAAAAATGAAACACATACATATTATGTGACTTAGCCCTTCCACTCCTAAGTATCTTCTCAACAGAAATGAAAACATACACCTACATAGACTGATCTGCAAATGTTTACAGCAGCATATTCATATTGTAAAAAAATTATGAACAATCCTAGTGTCCATTGATTGATAAATGGATAAATAACAGGGTATATCCATATGATGGCATACTAGTAGCACAGCAGTTCATAAGAATGATACTGCTGTTGGTAGGTCCTGTCAAATTGATTTCTACTCATAGTGATTCCGTGTGACAGAATACAACTGCCCTTTTGGGTTTTCAACTCTGTGGTAGTGGGTTTTTTTTTATGTTTTCATTGTTTTTTAAGTGAAAGCTTACAGTTGGAGTTAGTTTCCCTTAGAAAAAGTTGCATTTTGCCATATGATCCTAGCTGCTCTCCCCTTACTGTGACGGCCGTGTCCTCTGGGAACCTTCCAATTTGTCAGACCATCACGTCTGGCTTTTTTACTAGAGTTCAAGCTCTGTATGTCACCTTTCTCCTGCCCCATCAGGGCCTCTTTGTTTAGTCCCCTGTAAGAACAGTAGTGTCTGGACACCGTTTAGTTCTTCTGTTCTCTGGAGTCTGTAGCCCTTTCTGTCTCTTGGGTACATACTTGTGCTGTTGATGCTCTTTCTCTTTTGCTCTAGGTGGGCTGAGACCCCTGATGCTTCCCGGATGGCCACTTGCTAACTTTTAAGATCCCAGACAATACTCACCAAAGTGAGATGCAGAACATTTTTAACCTTTTTGTCCAATAGGCAGGGCCGGTCACTCGGCTGTGGTGCAGCAGGACAGACCCAATGGATGTTGTGTGTCCTGCTGGGAGCATCTGAAAGTGCTTTTGTGTACTCCCTGTCTGCAGATCTCGGATGCAGGTACCCCAATTGTTATGCCAGTTTACTGAGATGTCACATAAAACCATAGTCCCCAGATCCTCCCACTGCCACCCCTGCCTCTGCTGGTTTGTCTGTTGAAGTGTTTGATTTTATTTGAAGTACTTCTAAGCTTTGGGTTTAGTCCATTTGTGCTGACTTCACCTCTGCTGTGTGTTGTCTCTCCCTTCACCTAAAATAATTCTTGTCAATTATATGATTAGTGAGTACCACCTCCCTCTCCACTCACCCTACACAGTACCATCAAAGAATGTTTCTGTTTCAGTCAGCTAGGGCTGCTCTAACAGAAGTACCACAGAGTGGGTGGCTTTAACAAAGGAAGGTTTATTCTTACACAGTCTGGTAGGTTACAAGTCCATATTCAGGATGTCCACTCCAGGGGAAGGCTTTCCCCTTGTCGGCTCTGGAGGAAAGTCCGGTATTGCATCAGTCTTTGTCCAGGGAGCATCTTGGCGCAGGAACCTCAGGTCTGAAGGACGCGCTCTTCTTCCGGTGCTGTTTTCTTGATGGTACGAGGTTCCCCATTCTCTGCTTGCTTCTCTTTCCTTCTGTCTCTTGCAGGCTGAAAGGATTAAGGGTGGGGCAAGCCATACTCCAGGGAAACTTTCTTTACCACAGGGAAGTAATCCTATACAGGAATTTACAGCCCCACCCTAATCCTCTAACATACGGTTTAGGGAAACCACAAAACGGAGGACAGTCCCAAGATACTGGGAATCATGGCCCAGCCACATGGCTGCACATATTTTTGGGGGGACACAGTTCAACCCATGACAGTTTCCTTCTGTGTTTAAACCTATTCTTGTATCCTTACAATAGTGTATCATAGGATATTTGTCCTTTTGCAGTTGACTAATTTCAGTTAGCATAATGCCTTCCAGGTTCTTCTGTGTTAGGAAATGTTTCCTGAATTTATCATTATTCTATATCAGTGATAATATTCTGTTGTGTGAATGTGCCATGGTTTGTTTATCCATTCTTCTGTGGATGGACACCTAGGTTGATTCCATCTTTTTACTGTTGTAAGCAGTGCTGCGGTGAACATTGGTGTGCATGTATCTATTTGTCTGGCAACTCTTAATTTCTCCAGGCCATACTCCAAGAAGTAGGCTTGCTTGATCATAAGGTATTTCTATTTCTAGCTTTTTAAGAAAGCTCCAAGTCAGTTTCCCAAGCAGCTGTACCATTTTTTATTGTTTTAAATTAGAGTTTTCTAGGCTATAATTGGTCATGGAGCTACTGGGTGAATTCAAACCACCTACCTTTCACTTTACAGCTGAGCAGTTAGCCATTGTGCTACCAGGGCTGCTTGAACTACTTACAGATGTAACAAAATGGATTTCTTCAAAAACATATTAACTGAAAGAAACCAGACGTGAGACTATGTTTTATGTATTGTGTTTATATGAAATTTCTAGGAAAGGCAAAACTTTAGAGACAGCCCAGCAGTGATTGCCTGGATCTGGAGGCAGGAGCACCAGTGAACTATAAACAGTCAGGAGGGACCTTGTAGGGTGATAGAGATGCTCCCAAACTGGATAGGCTGAAGTGGCACACACAGCTTTATACATTTACTGAAACTTACTGAACAGTACACTTAGATGAGTGGATTTACTTTTGGTACATTATACTGGAAAAACGCTTTTAAAACTGTCAGTGCTTCATAAAAGGAAAATGGAGGAAATGACCTTTTAGTAAAGGTGGAACAAATATTTTAAAGAATCTAAATTTCAAATAAAACCTCTCCTTAGGGTTTTGGCAAGGCGATGGTAATGGTACATAATTTTTTAAAAGGTTTTTTTACAATTAGTAGTTCACTTATCTTAATGGAAACCTTGACGGCATAGGGGGTTAAGTGCTACATCTGCTAGCCGAAAGATAGGCAGTTCAGATCCACCAGGTGCTTCTTGGAAACTCTGCGGGGCTGTTCTACTCCGACCTTTAGGGTCACTGTGAGTCAGACCTGACTTGACAGCAGTGGGTTTTTTCTTTTTTCTTAGTAGAATTAAAAAGAAATAAATAAACCCATTGCCATAGAGTCAGTTCCTACTCATAGCGACCCTAGAGGTTAGAGTAGAACTGCTTCATAGAATTGCCAAGGAGCACCTGGTGGATTTGAACTGCTGACCTTTTGGTTAGCAGATATAGCACTTAATTATGCCACCAGGGTTTCGTAATAGAATATAGTGGAACATATCTGAACTTTTTTTTTAAAATAAGATCTTGCAGTATCGTATGGTCATTATAATTTATTTTTTTAAACAGCTTTATTGACAGGGAATTCACATACCATACAGTTTCCCGTTTAAAATGTATAATTTGCAGGATTTTTGTATAGTCACAGAGTTTTGCAACAGTTATTGCTATCATATTTTAGAACATTTTCATCAGCGCAGAAAGAGACCTTGTAATTTAGCATTCACTTATTTTCCCTTCCTCACCAGCTCCAGGCAACCACTAATCTACCTTCTGTCTTTCTAACTGTGCCTGTTCTGGCCATTTCACATAAGTGGAATCAGATGTATATTGGGGGTGGGGGTTGTATTTTATAGTTATTTGTTTTTTAGCTGTTTTCTTTGACTTAGCATGATGTTTTTGATGTTTGTGTTGTAACAGATATCAGCACTTCATTCGTTTTTATTGCTGTGTAATTTTCCGTTATGTGCTGCATTTTGTTTATTCATGCATCAGTTGGTGGATATTTGGGTGGTTTCTATTTTTGACTGTTATGAGTGTTGTGAACATTCATACATGTGTTTCTGTGTGCATATGTGTTTTCATCTTGAGTATATGCCTAGGAATAGGCTTTCTGGGGTGGCAATAGGCTCATTAATTTTAACTGTCATTGACTTGTTGAGGTGTATTAAATCTGTAGATATGTAGGCAATCCCTCACTTGCATTGGTTTCAGGACATGATCTGAAATTAAAGTGTACTAGATTGAGGTTGGCCTGTTTATAATCATCATCTATTGGGAAGTTTTATCTTAACATAAAATTACCATTTTTAGCTTGTTTTCTTTTAAATTTGCTTGCTTCACCCGGAGGTGCAGTACAGAGAGAAAATTATGCTAGATAGTAACTGATTGGTTTCTATATACTTAGAAGCTAATGAAGCTAACTTGTACGAATGGCTTGTAGAATGAGATACAGTAATACACAGCCAGCCAGCCAAGTGCCATCGCGTTGGATCAGACAGTGATATAGAAGCAATGTGATATCACAGGCAGAGGCTTGAATTTGATTTCAACCCTTGTTCTACTTTATTGATACTGCAGATTCCTCACTTCTGAAAAGGGGCATGAGGTTGACTCATGAGGTTGTGAACATCAAATAAGATAGTGTCTCAGAAAGCATTTAGTGTGTATTGTTAATGCATTAAAGATGTCCTCCAACTTCTTTCTCATACATTAACCCCCTGCAGTTTTCCCGATATTCCTAATACCTCAAATAATAGAAAACAAGTGCTTTCTAGGACTTAAAATTTGTGTGGCCTTGGGATCATTTGTTAACAAATCGGTTTCTTTTTTACCAACAAATTGGAGTAAACCTTTACTCCTTTTGGATGATTATTGGTGTATATATGAATTGCAAATAAAATACACTCATCACATTTTTAAATACCTACTACATTATGTGTCAAGGAGTGTTCTAGGAGCTGGATAGAGTGAATAAGACAAGGTTATTGCACTTGTGGCTCTCACAATCTAGAGAAAATAGGAATGTTTCATAAAAGCCACAGGTAGTGGTGTGATGGTTTATATTAGAGTGTGAAATAGTACAGAAAGTAAAAGGAAGAAGTTTGAGCCCTTACCACAGGAGAGCCGTTTGTCTGCCACCCACCTTTCTAACTCAGGAAGTGGAGAGAGTCAACAGATGTTCCTCAGCAGTAATCGTGAAGAGTCTGGCAGATGGTTTTCAGGGACCAGTTATCTCTATACTAAAAGACTGGTGAAGTATTTTTAAAAATTTGTTTTAGCTGAATCAAGATAATATTTTAGGAAGATAAAGGGAAAATAGTATACTTAGATACTTCTGTTAGATTTTTCTTCATAAAAACAGATTGTCACTGACCAATGTTGTGAGCAGTGCTAAAATTAGGAGTATTTCTGAAGAAACCCAATGTATGCTCAGCAGGGAGAAAATGATAGGATTTTTAATAGAGTATTTTACATTTGTATCTTTTGTGATCTATTTTATAAAAATAGATCTTACATGATTCTTGAAATCCATTTTTTATACTCGGATTTTATGTTTTAAACACTACATGTAAATTGGCAATATTCTGTCATCCATGTGACTTGTTTGGAGTTCTCAGGCTGCATTTTACTTTCTTCACTCCTTCCCTGTCCCACACTAGTGATGATACTGTATATACAGGTTATCTTTGTACATTAACAACAGAGATATTTGTCAATATCAGTGAATATTTTTAGCATAATTTTGAAAGCATGATTTTACTTAGAGGAAAAATTGAAGGTTGCAAATAACATTAATTGACAAGCATCAAACATTTTAGTTACCACTGTTGTTGTCAGGTGCCACTGAGTCAGTTCCAGCTCTTAGCAACCCTATACACAACAGAAGAAAGTACTGCCCGGTCTTGCACAGTTGTTTGCATGCTTAAGCCTGTCATTGCAGCCACTGTGTCAATCCATCTCGTCAAGGGTCTTTCTCTTTTTCACTGACCCTCCACTCTACCAAGCATGGTGTTCTCCAGGGACTGATCCTTCCTGACAGCGTGTCCCAAGTATGTAAAATGTGGTCTTGCCATCTTTCCTTCCAAGGAGCACTCTGGTTGTGCTTCTTCCATAACAGATCTATTTGTTCTTTTGGTGGTCTGTGGTACATTCAGTATTCTCCAACACCACAATTCAAAGACATCAGTTCTTCTGTCTTCCTTGTTCGATGTCCAAGTTTCACATCCATTTGCCACAGTTGAAAATACCATGGCTTGGGTCAGGTATATCTTAGTCTTCAAGGTGGCATCTTTACTTTTCAATACTTTTAAGAGGTCCTCTGCAGCAGATTTTCCCAGTGCAATGTGTTTTGATTTCTTGACTGCTGTTTCCATGGGCGTTGACTGTGGACCTGAGTAAAACGAAATCTCGACAACCTCAGTCCTTTGTCCATTTATCACACTGCTTACTGGTCTAGTTGTGAGAATTTTTGTTTTCTTAATGTTGAGGTGCAATCCATACTGAAGGTTGTGGTCTTTGATGTTTATCAGTAAGTGTTTCAAATCTTCTTCACTCTCAGCAAGTAAGGCGGTGTCGTCTGTGTAATGCAGGTTGTTAATGAGTCGTCCTCTAATCCTGATGCCGTGTTCATCTTCATATAATCTAGTTTATCAGATTATTTGCTCAGTATACAAATTGAAAAGGTATGGTGAAAGAATACAGCCTTGACACACACCTTTCCTACCTTTAAACCATGCAGTGTCCCCTTGTTCTGTTCTCATGACTGCCTCTTGATCCACATACAGATCCCTCATGAGCACAATTAAGTGTTGTAAAATTCCCATTCTCTGCAATGTTAGCCATAATGTGTTATGATCTACACAGTTGAATGTCTTTGTATAGTCAGTAAAACACAGGTAAGCATCTTTCTGGTATTCTCTGCTTTCAGCCAAGATCCATCTGACATTAGCAATTATATCCCAGATTCCACGTCCTCTTCTGAATCCAGCTTGAGTTTCTGGAAGTTCCTTGTCAGTATCCTGTTGCAGTCACTTTTGAATGATCTAGAACAAAATTTTACGTGTGTGTGATATCAGTACATCACAATATCAATAACAATATCACTGATATATCAATGATACTGTTTGATGATTTCCGCATGTGGTTGGATCACCTTTCTTTGAAATGGGCATAAATATGGATGTCTTCCAGTCGGTTGGCCAGGTAGCTGTGCTCTGGATTTCTTAGCAGATGATGAGCAGTTCCAGTGCTGCATCTGTTTGTTGAAATATCCAACTGATGATTACATCAGTTCCTGCAGTCTTGCTGTTTGCCAGTACCTCTGGTACAAGTTTGACTTCCTTCAGTACCATCAGTTCCTGATTATGTGCTACCTCTTCAGATGGCCGAACATTGACCAGTTCTTTCTGGTGTAATGACCTGTGTATTCCTTCCCTCTTCTTTTGATGCTCCCTGAGTCATTTAGTATTTTTCCTGTAGAATCTTCCACTATTGAAACTCAAGGCTTGAATTTTTTCTTCAGTTCTTTCAGCTTGAGAAATGCAGGACCTGTTCTTCCCTTTTGATTTTCTGTTTCCGGCTCTCTGCACATGTCACTTTAATATTTTATTTTGTCTTTTTGAGCTGCCCTTTGAAATCTTCCATTCAGTTCTTTTACTTCATCACTCCTTCATGTTGCTTTAGCTGCTTGGTGTTCAAGTACAAGTTTTAGAGTCTCTTCTGACATCCAATTTGGCCTTTTCTTTCTTTCCTATCTTTATAATGAGCTCTTGCTTTCTTCATGATGTCTTTGATGTCATTCCACAATTTGTGTTGGGTCATTAGTGTTCATAAATAAAACTAGCTTTCCAAATTTAGGGTCCTGGAATTTTGTTAGGATCTTGACCCTTGTTTTCCTTCCTAAACCGTTATTACAGCAATGAGATGAAAGTTGAAACCGGTAAATTTACTGTTTGTCCCTTTTGGATGTAAATAACTTAAGCAACTATTACTATTTAAGCCCTTCATGTATCTGTCAGTTTGTAGGGGCTTGCAGGTTGCTGTGATGCTGGAAGCTACGCCTCAGGTATTCAGATACCAGCAGGGTCACCCTTGGGGGTGGGTCTCAGCTGAGCTTCCAGACAAGACATACTAGGAAGAAAGACCCAGCAATCTACTTCTGAAAAAAATTAGCCAGCCAAAAACCTTACGAATAGCAGTGGAACTTTGTCTGATACTGTAACAAGAAATGAGCACTCCAGATTGACAGTCACTTAAAAGCTGAGGTGGAAGAGCTGCTTCCACAAAGTGAATCAACCTTAATAATGTAGGTAGTGTCAAGCTTTGGGAACCTTCATTTGTTGATGTGGCATAACTCAAAATGAGAATAAACTGCTGCAAATGTCTGTTAGTAATTAAGACATGGGATGTGTAAAGTATGAATCTAGAAAGACTGGAAAAATTAGAAGTAAAAAATGAAATGGAACATGATAGGATAATATCCATATGACAGTATCCGTATGCCTATTAAAATTTATACATCACCACTAAGGCTAGTGATGAAGAAACTTTTTATCAGCTTCTGCAGTCTGAAATTGATCAAACATGCATTCAGGATGTTGAGAACTCATCCAAAAAAAGTGCTACATACTTCATTGCTAAATATCACTGTGATCACCTTCGAAGTACTCCCCCTGGGAAACTGCAATGATGCCAGCATCTAGTCCACCCTTCAGAGAGTTCAATTGTATGACTCTTTTTCTGAAATGACCATCAGATCTGTCATCGTATTACCCTTGATGTCCTGAATGTCATTAAAATGTCTTCCTTTCAATGTTTCTTTTATCTTCCATTAAAGAAAAAGTAGTTGGGGGCAGATCAGGTGAGTAGGAAGGGTGTTCCAATACAGTTATTTGTTTAGCTGGCTAAAAATTCCCTCACACCTATACAGTTAAGTTCATATACTTGCCACTGTGCCACAAGGGCCATTCCAGAAAGAGTTCCAGAATTGCTTCTAAGGGTGGACTAGGTGCTGGCATAGCTTTCCAAGAGGAATGATTTGAAAGTGACTGTAGTGATATTCAGCAATGAAGTATGTAGCACGTATAATGATGAAGTTCGTGGATGTAATTGTCAGACCCTGTATACACATGGACCTTGCCATATAGAATACACAGGAATCAAACTGAGTACATCTGTGAAAAGAGGTGGTGGAAAAGCTCAATATCATTAAAATAAGGACAGAAGCTGGTTGCAGAACAGACCATCAATTACTCATATGCAAGTTCAAATTGAAACTGAAGAAAATTAGAACAAGTTCATGAGAGCTGAAGTATGATCTTGAATATATCCCAAATAGATTTGATGCATTGAAAACTAATGACCAAAGACCAGATGACCTGTGGAATAACAGCAATGGCATCATCAGTGAAGAAACAGAGAGGTCATTAAAAAGCAGGAAAGAAAGAAAAACCACAATGGATGTCAGAAGAGACTCTGAAACTTGAAGTTGAATAGCTAAAGCACTTAAAGGGAGAAATGATGAAGTAAAAGAACTAAATAGAAGATTTCAGAGGGCGGCTCAAGAGGACAAAGTATTATGGTGACGTGTACAAAGAACTGCAGATAAACAACCAAAAGGGAAGAATACTCTCAACATTTCTCAAGATGAAAGAACTGAGAAAAAAATTATAAGCCTCAAGTTGCCATAGTGAAGGATTCTGTGGGGATAATATTACTATTGTTTTAAAAATGTTGACTGTGCTTCTAAGTGAAAGTTTACAATCTAGTTCCGTTTGTCACAGAAACCTGCCCCGTCCCACGCTGCTGTGTAACTCTGCTACTCCACCTGTCACAGCACACTCCTACTTTCCCCTCTCTTTCCCGTGTCTTTCAGCCAGCTTCTGTCCCCTCTGCCCTCTTATCTCTGGACAGAAGCACCACTGACGCCATTAGCTTCCTGTATCTGCCGAAACCAACACGTGCACTCTCCACCATTATCATTTTGAGTCTTATATTTCAGTCCAGTCCTTGTCTGAGGACTTGGCCTCAGGAATGGTTTCAGTTCTGGTCTAACAGAAAGTCTTGTCTTCTGGGGACCCTCCAGTCTGTCGGGCCATCAATTTTGGTCTTTTTAATAGAGTTGAAGTTCTGCACGCTCGTTTTTCTCCCATTACGTCAGAGACTCTGTGTTGTGTTCCCTGTCAGGGCAGTCATTGGTGGTAGCCAGGCACCATCTAGTTCTTCTGGTCTCATGCTGATGTAGTTTCTGGGTTATCTGGCCCTGTCTTTCCCTTGAGTTCTTGTTTTCCTTTTATCTTTGATGTCTTTCATTCTTTGTTCCAGATGAGTTGGGACCAGTTGATTCTTCTGACATGACTGCTTGCTAGCTTTTAAGACTGTGGGGAAAATATTAAATGATACAGAAAGTATCAAAAGTAGATGGAAGGGATACACAGAGTCATTATACCAAAAAAGAATTGGTTGACGTGTAACTATTTGGTAGCAGTATGATCAGGAACCAATGGTAGTGAAGGAAGAAATCAAAGCTGCACTGAAGGCATTGGTGAAAAATAAGGCATCAGAAATTGATGGATTATCAATTGAAATGTTTCAGCAAATGGATGCAGCACTGGAAGTACTTACCTATGCCAAGAAATTTGAAGACAGCCACCTGGTCAACTGACTGGAAGACATCCATGTTTATGTCTATTCCCAACAAAAGTGATCCAACCGATTATGGAAGTTTTCTAACAATATCATTAATAAAATTTTACTAATTATTCAAAAGCATCTCCACCAGTATATTGACAGGAAACTACCAGAAATTCAGGCTGGATTCAAAAGAGGACATGAAACCAGGGATATCATTTTGATATCAGATGGATCTTAACTGAAAGCAGAGAATACCAGAATGATGTTTACTTGTATTTTAATGGCTATGCAAGACATTCAGCTGTGTGGATCGTAACAAATTATGGAAAACATGATAGAAAATGGGAATTCCAAAACAATTGTACTAATGAGGAATTTACATGGATCAAGAGACAATTGTTAGAACAAGGGACACTGCATGGTTGAAAGTTAGGAAAGATGTGCATCAGGGTTGTATCCTTATACCATAGCTGCTCAACTTTATGCCGAACAGATAATCCAAGAAGCTGGATTATATGAATAGAGTATCAGATTTGGAGGAAAACTCATTAAAAACCTGCTTTATACAGATGTCACAGCCTTGCTTGCTGAAAATGAGGATTTGAAACACTGATGAAGATCAAAGACTACAGCTTTCAGTATGGATTACACCTCAGCATAAAGAAAACAAAAATCTACACAACTGAATCAATAAGCAATATTATGATAAACAAAAAGGGATTGAGGTCATCAGAATTTCATTTTACTTGGATCCACAATGCCCATGGAAGCAGCAGTCAAAAAATCAGAAGACACATTTCACTGGGCAAATTGGCTGCAGAAGTCCTCTTTAAAGTGTTGGAAAGCAAAGATGTCACCTTGAAGACTAAGGTGCATTTCATCCAGGCCCTGATGTTTTCAGTCACATCATTTGCATGTTAAGCTGAACCATGAATAAGAAAGACAAAAATTAATGCCTTTGAGTTGTGGTGCTGGAGAAGAATATACCATGAACTGCTAGAAAAACAAACAGATCTGTTTTAGAAGTACAACCAGAGTGATTGTTAGAAGCAAGGAGGCAAGACTATGTCTTACATAGTTGGACTTCTTATCAGGGGGAATAAGTCCCTGAAGCAGGACATCATGCTTGGAAAAGTAAGAGGGTCAGCGAAAAAGAGGACAGTCCTCAAGGTAATGGATTAACACTGACTTGCAGCCATGGGCTCAAGCCTAACAGTAACTGTGAGCATGGCACAGGACTGGGCAGTGTTTCTTCTTTCTGTTGTACATAGGGTCGGAAGTGACTCACAGGCACCTAAGAACAACAGCTGTTTAAGCACATAAATAGAAAAGCAGAGTGAATTTATTAAAGACATAGTATCTGTCTAGATTTTAGTCTACCCTTCCCCTGTCTATGTTAATATATGTTTATATTTTGAGATTTGGGACATTCAGCAAGTCACTTGCTGCTTTCAAAAAATAAGGCTTACTGCCTCAGGAAATCTTTCGTTTTGTCAGAGATAGTCCCAGAGGTCATAATTAATTATTACAAATATCATTAATATCACATACAAGTAAAATTTTACTAATTATTCAAAAGCATCTCCACCAGTATATTGACAGGAAACTACCAGAAATTCAGGCTGGATTCAGAAGAGGACATGAAACCAGGGATATCATTGTTGTTATCAGAATACCAGAATGATTTGGTTGTGATTGTTAAATAACACAGCTCTTACGGTGTATCTTCTCATTGGCTCTTTCAGATTCATAGTTGAAATGGTGTCTTGTTTGGGTTGTGTAGTTCCCTGTTTTAACAGAAGATGGCAACGTTGAAGCATGTTCAGTGGCACAGAGAATTTTTTTTTCTTTTTTTTTGGCGTTTAATAGCTCTTTTGTAACTGAGGAACTGTCTTTTGAAGTTTTTAGAAGTATATTTAGATTGTTGCCCTCAGATCCTCTTCTCGCTTGTCTCTCTGCTGACTTTCTAAAGTCAGGATTCCGTGGAGTTTAACTAGGTATACTAAGAATATCTTTTACAATTAGTTGTTGAAAGTTGAAAGATACAGACTAAGGAGAAAGATTATATAAGTAGGCTGGCTATGCTGGGAATTCAGATTCAAGTGTCCAGTTGCCTTCTAGATAAACTTTTTAAAATTGTTCTTTAGATGAAGGTTTACTGAACAAACTAGTTTCTCATTAAACAGTACACATACTATTTTATAATGTTGGTTTACAACCCCACAGGTGGGTCAACCAAGTGCCTTCTCAACCTCTGGTTCCCTATTACCAACTTTCCTGTCTTCTCCTACCTTCTTGTCCTTGCCCGGACCCTTTTATTCTTGTTTTGTATTATAGGGCTGTCCAGTCTTTCACTGAAGGGTGAACCTCAAGAGTGACTTCATTACTGAGCTGGAAGGGTGCCCGGTGATGTACTCTGAGGGTTTTTTCCGTCTCTGTCAGGCCAGCACGCCTGATCTTTCTTTTTCAGTTAGGATTTTGTTCTACATTTTCCTTCAGCTCAGTGCAGGACCCTGTGTTGTCATCCCTGTCAGAGTAGGCAAGAGTGGTAGCTGGGGACCATCTAGTTGGGCTGGCCTTACTCCGGTAAAGGCTGTAGTAGTTAGGGTCCATTAATGCTTTGAACTAATCTTTCCCTTGTATCTTTAGTCTTCTTGATTGTTCTGTGCCCCTGAAGGGGTAAGACTAGTGGAGTATCCTTCTTGGCTGCTAAGACACTACTGTTAAGACTCCAGACACTCTTCAACAGAGTAGAATGTAACATTTTCTTTATGAACTATATTATGTCAGTTGAGCTGGTGTTCTTTGAGACCATGGTTGTCACAGCCCTCTGCCCCTGCCTCCCCACCCCTTTCAGTCCCTCAGGGAGTTTGGATGTGTTTATGGATCTTCCGTGGTCTTGCCTTGTGTCAGTTGGGCTGGCTGCCCCATTGTTGTGTACTGCCTTACCCTCCGCCATGGTTACTACTTACCTGTTTTCTATTTAATGTTTCTCCATTCCCACCCTTCCCCTCCCTCATAGCCATCAAAGATTGTTTCTTTTTGTGAGTAAATCTTTTCCTGAGTTTTTACCTTACTGGTCCCATGAAATATTTGTCCTTATGTGAATGACTTACTGACTCAGCATGTTGAGATGCTTCACAGATTCGTTGTTATTCTTTATTGTTGCATAATACTAAACAATTTGTAGATAAACATTTTTTTGGCTGTTTTTCTGGCCTCTAGGTCTGTGAGGTTTGGAACTTTGTGTAATTCTCTGCTGTCTCCTCAGCACTAAAACAATATGGGTTAGTGGTTAGTATTTATTGAAAGAATATTCTCAGTTTTTCTTCTGCATTTCTACTTTTAGTCAATACAGTCATCTTTCCAGCCATCCACACTACAAACCTAGGCATCATTTTTTAAAAATATATTTTATTGTGAATTAAGAACAGTTTTACAGTCTGTACCATGTTGCCATATGATGCACAAAACTTTCACCACTGTTCTATTCTAGCTGCCTCCCACCACCCCCCACGGGACAGTGTACTCCCCCTTTTGTTCAGAACTTCCTGTGACCTTTTGACCAGGGTCTGGCCCTCCTCAGCCAATCATCTCAGCTCCAGAGAATAGCCTGTCAGACAGCCCCGTGTACATGTTTAACGGTTAGTTTGTGTCCAGCCTCACTCTGTGTTTTGTATAGTCCATTCAGCCTTTGCCTGGGGAGCCGGCCCCAGTGCTGGATGCAGTTTGGGGTTAAATAGTCTGGGAGCCACGTTCCCAGGTGGTGCTCCATTCAGAAGGACCATCAAGTGTGGTCTTTTGGTAGAGTTCTAGCTCTGCTCTCCTTCACTCTCTGTGTACAGGGCTCTGTTCTGTGTACCTCCTCTGGGCTGTCATTGGTGGTAGCTGGGCACCATCTAGTTCTCTGGCCCCGTGCTGAAGTGGACAGTGGCTCATATGACCTCTTCCATCTTATGGGCTAGGGCCATTTGGCATTATTTAGATGGCAGCTTGCTAGCTTTTGAGACCCCGGATGCCATTCACCGAGGTGGAATGCAGAGCATTGTCTTGAGAGAGAAGGAAAAAAGCTTAGATATGCCAGTTAGTCGGATGTCCCCTGAAAGCATGGTCCGCTGACCCCCCACACTGTGTTTCTGTGTCTTTCCAAAGAGGGGAGCCACAGTAAGGGTACAATTAGGTGTTGAATTGAGTAGTTGTGGGTACCCCATTTCTAGTGCATGCTGTCATATCCTTCACCCAATCCTACTCCTAACCCCTATCTGGTTTATAATAATCCCTTCCCCTCCCTCCATTTCCACCCTAGTAACCATCACAGATTCATTTCTTCTGTGATTAATTGATTTGTTGCATCCTTGTAATAATGGTCTCATACAAAATTTGTCCTTTTGTGTCTGGCTAATTTTGCTCAGCATAATTTCTTCTAGATATTCCTATGTTGACAGGTGTTTCTCTAGGCCATTGTCATTTCTTATCTTTGTATAGTATTCCATTGTATGAATATACCATAGTTTGTTGAACCAGTCATCTGTTGATGGGCATCTAGGTTGCTTCCAGCTTTTTGCTATTGTAGAGAGAGCTGCAGTAAACATTGGTGTGTTTGTATCTGTTTGAGTGGTGGCCATTATTTCTTTGGGATATATTCCAAGGAGTAGAATTGCTGGGTCATATGATATTTCTAGTTTTTTAAGAAAGTGCCAAATCAATTTCCACTGTGTTTGAACCATTTGACAGTCCATCAGCAGTGCAGAAGAATTCCAGTCTCTCCACATCCTCTCCAGCATTTATTATTCTGTGATTTTGGGATTATTGCCAGCTTTGTTGGAGTAAGATGGTACCTCATTGTGGTATTCATTTGGATTTCTCTGATGGCTAGCGATAGTGAGCATTTCCTCATATGTCTGTTGGCAACCTGAGTGTCTTCTTTGGTGAAGTGCCTGTTCCTGTCTCGTGCCCATTTTTTAATTGAGTTATTTTTTTCTTGTTGAGGTTTTGAAGTGTCTTGTAGGTTAGAGAGGTTAGATGATGGTCTGATACATGGTGGGCAAATATTGGTTCCCATTCCTAGTCTTTTTTGCTCTTTTGATGAAGGCTTTGGATGAGCCTAAGTGTTAATTTGTAAGAGTTCCCAATTAGCTATTTTCATTTCTGATGATTGAGAGTTGTTGGCAGTTTTGAGGAGATTGTTGATGCCATGGTTAGGGCTTCCAGTGTCTTCCCAGTTTTTTCTTCTGAGAGTTTTAGTATTTTAGCTTAGTTGACTACATTAATTGTTTTCCGATGTTGAATCATCTGTGCATCCCTGGTATGGATCCTACTTGGTAGTGATGAAGTATTTTTTTAATATATAGTTGAATACTGTTAGCTAGGATTTTTGCTTCTGAGTTCATGAGAGACGCTGGTCTATAATCTTCCTTTTTTGTGCTGTCTTTACCACGTTTTGGTACCGGGATTACAATAGCTTTGTAGAATGAATTTGGGAGTATTCTATCCTTTTCTGTGCTCTGGAGTACCTTAAGAAGTAGCGATGTTAACGCTTCTGAATGTTTGATAGAATTGTTCAGTGGAGCCATATGGGCCAGGGCTTTTTTTTTAGATGGAAGTTTTTTAATTATCTTCTTTTGTAATGGATTTGTTTAGTTGTTCTGTCTCTGATTTTGCTAGTTTAGGTAGGTGGTTTTTCTAAATTGTCCATTTCTTCCAGGTTTTCAAATTTATTAGAGTGTAATTTTTCATAGTATTCTTCTATGATTCTTTTAATTTCAGTAGGGTCCATTGTGGTATCACCCATCTGATTTCTTACTCAGATTATTTGTTTCTTCTGTTTTTCCTTTGTCAGTTTAATTGTGGCATTTAGATCTTCTATGTGTTTACTACACTTTTTCAAGATGTTCTGTCTTTTACTGAAAGCTGTATGTTGAAGTATTGATTTTGTTGATCTTTTAAACAAAAGCAGTTTTGGGACTTGTCATTTTTCTGTTTCATTTATTTCTGCTCTAATTTTAATAATTTGCTCTCTTCTGAAGCTTGATGGGTTCTTTTGCTGGGGTCTTTCTAGTTGTTCAAGTTGAAGGGTTAATTCTTTGATTTGGGCCCTTTCTTCTTTTGGATGTGCACATTTGTTGAGATGAATTGACCTCTGAGCACTGCTTTTGCTGTGTCCCTTAGATTTTGGTAGGATGTATCTTCACTTTTGTTTGATTCTATGAAATTCTTTACTGCATCCTTTATTTTTTCTAATACCCAGTAGTTGTTGGGCAAAATGTTACTCAGTTTCCATGGCTTTGATTTTATCTGCATCTTTTTTTCTCCTATTAATTTGTAGTTTTATGTCTTTGTGGTCTGAGAAGTTTTGTATTATTTCAGTATTTTGAATTTTGTTGAGTGTCATTCTGTGGCCTAATATGAGGCCAGTTCTGGAGAGTGTTCATTGTATATTGGAAAAGAAAGTATACTTGGCTGCTGTTAGATGGAGGGTTCTGAATGTATCTGTGAGGTCAAGCTGGTTCATTGTGGTATTTAGATCAGTGTGTTTACTAAGGTTTTTCAAGATGTTCAGTCTTTTACTGAGAGTGTTGTGTTGAAGTCTCCTGTTATTGTGGAACTGTCTGTTTCTGTTTTCACTGCAAATAGTGTTTTATATATTTTGGAGCCTTGTCATTGGGTGCATAGATATTTACTATAGTTATGTCTTCCTGCTGTATTGATTCTCTAACCATTTTGTAGTGACCGTCCTTATCTAGTATGGTGGATTTAACTTGAAAATCTATTTTATCAGATATTTGTATTGCCACTCCTGCCCGTTTTTGGATGTTACTAGCCTGATATATATTTTTTTCCAACCTTGGAGTTGTAGTTGTGTGTGTTTTCCAGTATAAGGTGTTTCTCCTGTAACCAGCTTATAGATGGGTCATTTTTTTTTTATATCCAATCTAGTACTCCCCTTTTCTTTATTAGTGCGTTTAGTCCGTTTACATTCAGTGTGATTATTGATACATGTATGATGTTATTGCTGTTATTTTGATGGCTTTGTTAGGTGTGTGGACAATTCCTCTGTTGCATTCTATTTTCTGTGCTGAGATTTTTTTCTTTGTATCTTCTTTTCGTGGTTTTCAGTGTTTGTTTTCTTCCAGTTGTTGTGATTTCATGTTTTGCTTTTTGACATGTAGAATTATGGGTCTCTTTTGCAGTTACTCCCTTAGTCCCATTTAGTAATCTAAAAGTAGTCCAAACCTCATTGTCTTTGTATCTCCTTGACTTCCTCCACATCTGGAAGATCTGTGTATACATTTTTTTTACCCTATTTTTCATATACTGTAGTTGACTATATCTTGAGATCTCTGAATTTCTATTTTTTATGATTTTGTTTTGGTTATCATTTTTGGATTCATTTCCTGATGGTATCTAGATGCTCTGTTGGGTGTTAGATGTTTAAGTATTTATCTGAAGTTATTGACTTTCTAATCAAAGAACTTCCTTTAATGTTTCTTGCGATTTTGATTTGTTTCTTTCAAATTTTCGCAGTTAGTCACCTTCATATTTGGGAGACAGTATTGCAGGATATATAGTTCTCAGTTGGCAGTTCTTTTCCTTCAGGGCTTTGTATGTTACCCCATTGTCTTCTGGCCAGCATGATTTCAGCTGAGTGGTCTAAGTTTAATCTTAATAATTTTCCTTTATAACTACTTTCCTTTATAACTACTACGGCTGCCCGTAGTGGTTTCTCCTTGTCTCTAGTTTTATTGAGCTTGATTATAATATGCCTTGGTATATTTCTTTGGGGATTGATCTTGAGTGGGATTCGATGAGCATTGTGAATGGAGATCTTTTCATCTTTCATGATGTCTGGGAAGTTTTCTGTAAGCAAGTCTTCAATAGTTCTTTGTGTATTCTCAGCTATCCCACCTTGTTTTGGTACCCCAGTCAAACAAATATTCCTCTTAATAGAGTCCCACATCACCCCTAGCAATTCTTCACTTTTATTGAGTCTTTTATCTGATTTTTCCTTGTGTATGCTGATGTCATTTACTTTGTCTTCAGTCTCACTAATTCTGCATTCCATATCCTTGATCCTGCTTCTTTTTCTATTGCATTATCAACTCACTGATTTTATTGTTAATCTACTGAATTTCAGAGTGTTGGTGCTCAAGCATTTCTTGCAGCTTATTTAATTTTTTTAGTGTGCTGTGTCGCATTTTGCCTGATCTCTCTCCTGATATCTTGCACAGCTCTGTACATCAGTCTTTTGTATTTGGTCTCTGATAGTTGTAGGAAGCCTTCTTCATCTAGGAAATCCACTGATAATTTGGGGAGTTTTCCGAAGCCATGGTAGTCTGCTTCTTTAGGTATTTAGAAATTGATTGTTTCTGAACCATCATGAAGTCATTGCAGTTTTAGGGAGACTTAATTGTTCAGTTGACCTCTCTGGTGTCTCTCTGGGGGCTGGGTTGTAGTTTCTCTGGGCGGTCTGATTATTTTCTGTTTCTAATTTTACTTTCCTGCACTAGACTGCTGCTGCCAAGCCCACAGGTGGGCAGGTCAGGTGCATTGCCCCTGCTGGCACAGCTCTTAGGTGGAAGGTTGTGCCTGCTTTTAGCAGTGCCACTGCTGCTTCTGCTTTGGGCTGGGAGAGTTGGCTTGCACAGCTGCCAGGCTTTCACAATACACCCAAGGTGGGCAGGATACAAGCACTGCTGCTGCAGCTGCCTCTGGGTTGGGTAGGTCCCTCATGTAGCCTCAGCCTCAACTCTCAGGTAAGGGAAGCATTTCATTCCCCTTTGCAGGCATCTTTGCAGCTGGCACCCCTGCCTCTGGGTTGGGAGGGTTGCAGGAAGAGCCTCAGCAGTGGCTCTCAGGTGGCAGAAGGGTCACACACCTGTTCTCTACCACAGAAACCTTTGCCACGGGTGCTCACTGCCTCTGGGTTGGGTTGGTTGCAGCCTCCACAGCAACTCTCAGGTGGGGGAGGGGTCACATGCCCATTCATCACCACTGGTCCCTTTGCTGCTGGTGCCTACTATCTCTAGGTTGGGCTGGTTGCAGGAGGAGCCTCTGCAGCAGCTCTCCAGTGGGTGGGGCTCGCATGTCCATTTGCCAGCACTGGCCCCTGTGCCAATGGCACATACTGCCTCTGGGTTGGACTGGTTGCAAGCAGAGCCTCCCCAGCAGCTCTCAGGCCAGGGGTGGGGTTGCACACATGCCAGCTTCCCTACACCACTGCCACTGCTGTTTCTGCTGCATCTGGGCTAGGTGGGTATCTAGTGGAGCGTTGGTGCTGGCTCTTCATTAGCTCCTAGGCCACGTGCATGCCCCCTCTTGACACTACCTCTGTGACCTCTGGGCTGGGCTGGTTGCTCACAGAGCCTCAGCAGCTCACAGGTGGTGGAGGAGTCATGCATGTGCTTGCCATCACTGCCAGATGACACACTTCCCCTGCATCACTGTCACTGCTGCTCCAGGGTCATGCGTGTTCCCAAATCCACCCCTGTCTCCAGGCTGTGTGTGCTCTCATGCTGCTGCCCAGGCACTCATGCACACTCTCTCTTCACCTCTCCCAGTACTACAGGACCTAAGACTCCTTGGCCTGGACCACTCTAGGGCCTGTGGTGTCACTAGGTCCCAGTGCCTTCTGATCGCTGGACTGATCTCAGGCGCCTCTGACCTTTGTAGAAGTTTTCTGTCCTGGGCTGCCTTTCTTTATTTTTTTTGATTGAATGAAAATGTACATTCCCACATAAATTTGCATGCCCATCTATATGTAGCTCTGACTACTCTCCCTGCCCGGTGACAGCACACTCTTCCTCTCTGCTCCTTACATGTCTTATCCTCCCGACAATCTCCTATCCCCTCCTCTCCACCCACTCCCCTTCTTCTAGTAAGAGGTCAGCAGGACAACATACTATGGATGCATAGAACCATGAAGTGCACACATGATATGATCACTCTGTGTCGCCAAGTCCAATCCATTCCTGTCTGAGAGTTGATGTCCATTATGATTTATGGACAGGGGCAGCATCAGGGCCAGGGGCCATGTTCCCAGGGGAACTCTGAGGTCCATGGACCATCAATTGTGGTCTTTTAATGGAGATCTTAGGGCGCACCCCTTTTTATTCTTGTATTGCCAGTGAGACTCAACTTTGTGAGCTCCATCATGGCTACCAGTGGTGGTGGCCGGGCACCATCCAGTTCTTCCAGTCACGAGTCTATATAGTTGCATACTCACATAGATCTCTGTGTCTTCTGGGTTCTCTTTCCTCCATGTTGTTTTGGTCCTTGGTGATCATCCGTTCCTGCTAAGTTGGGACCATTTATTGTACCTTCAGATGGCACCTTGGCAGCTTTTAAGACCCCAGACGCCACTCAACAATGTAGGGTGCGGAGGGCTCTCTTAGCAAAATGCTAATTGTGCCAGTTGGCCTCAATTTCCCCTGAGAGCATGGTCCCTGACCCCCTGCCCCGGCTACTCTGTCCTTGTAGTGTTGGATTAAGATGGGAGGAGTAATCATGTTATGTTGAAGTTCAGTTAATGTTGATCTTCTTTCTAATGTGTGCTGTCCAGATTTCACCCAACCAAGTTTCTACCAACTATCTAATCGAAACCCTCCCCTCCTCACCTTCCCTCCCTCCCCACCCTGGCAGCCATCAAAGAGTCTTTTCTTCTATGCTAAGTCTGTAAGTTCTTATCGTAGGGGTCTCATATAATATTTGTGGCTAACCACTTTCACTCAGCATAATGTCCTCCAATTGAAACCAGGCCATGAGATGTTTCCTAAAACCATCGTTGTTCTTTATCATTGCATAGTGTTCCACTGAGTATACATACCATAGTTTACCATTTATTCTTCTTGTTGGGCATCTGGGTTGATTCCATCTTTTTGCTATTGTGGATTGTGCTGTGATAAACATTCTTGCACGTGTATCCATTGGTGTGAATGGCCTTGATTCTGTAGGATATATTCTGAGCCGTGGAATTACTGGGTCAAATGGTATATCTAGATCCAGCTTTTTAAGAAAGTGCCAGATTGCTTTCCAAAGAGGTTGCACCATTTTGCAATCCCACCAACAACGTAGGAGAGTTCCAGTTTCTCCACAGCTGGCTTGCTTTCTTTAAGCAGGTGTGGATCACCTTAGCTCCAGACCTCCTGGTGTCTCTCAGTCCCACACTGCAACTTTGTTTTTGTTGGGGAGCTTTCCTGTGCTTACTTCACTTTCCATGCATAGGACCTCTTTGAATGGAGCCCTGTTGTTTCCTATGATCTTCCTGTCACCTAGTCCATTCTTATATTTTTCTACCGGGTGTTCAGGCCTCCTGGAGTGCCCAATTTGGTTGATTCAATTAATTCTGCTGGTCTTTGTTTTTAGAGGGTTTGGCAGGGTCGTGTGTCTACACTACCATCTTGACTCTTCCTCTCTAGACATCATTTTTGACATTACCTCTCTTACCTTCTGCACCCATCACCATGCTTTTGTTTCTATATTGTGTCACTTTCTTCCTCTTTTCTCCATCCTCGCTGTTTCCTACTGAATTATGGCTAGTAGTTAATGTCTCCTAGATTTTAATAACTACCTCCTAAATGCTCCCTTCATTTTAGTGTTGCTCCTACTCCACTCTAATACAGTCATTTTTCTAAAATGTGCATCTCATATCCATCACCTACATAAAAAAATCGTTCAGTAACTTCCAAGACAAAGTCCTCTCAAAGTTTTCGTGAATCTCCTGTGTTTCCTTTCTTGGAGGTGGTGTTAATACTAATGAATTTTTTATTTTTAATGTTGCATACAGTGAACCCTGTAATTTATAGTCAATTTCTAAGAAATTGTGTTTTTACCAAAAGTTTCACAGTAAGATAAGCAGTATAATGTGATAGAATTTGCTTTGGTTTTAAAATCACATCCAGATTCACATCTTTGTTTGACTTGCTCAGTATTTCTAAATCACAGTTTCATCATCTCTGAAATAAAGATGATACTCATCTGACAAGATATTGAGAAGGTTGGATACAACAATATGTCCATGTATGTGTGTGCATCACATAAATACACATATATGTACATTTATTTTTAACCACTGTACCTTACACATAAATGCTTAATAAGTAGTCATTAAAAAAATGTCAATATCATCATGACAATCATACCATGCAGAATTTGGCTAGGAAGGAGCAAGGAGGACATTGTAACAAAGAAATGCACCTCTTGATCAAAGAGCTTTGTGAGAATGAAAAGAAGTGTTTGTAGTGTGCTGAGGTTATTAACCTAGTGATGTGAAGTAGATGATACTGGGAAATAAGCCATGCTGCAGAAAAGCAGTACACTTGGCCTGTCTTCAAAATTGAATTTAAAATATTTTACTTTGTTTCTTCTTCAATAATTGTGTTGATTTTAAAATAAACACACTGTACTCTGATTAACACTTTGACATCTCCCTCCTTAATTAGCACCATAGCCAGTAAAATCTGTGGTTATACTTTTAAAAAATACTTGCACACATTGATTGAAATAAATAGCATCTCCCATGTTACTTTATAGTACCTACTATGTTCAAGTAGTAGAGGATATATGAAGATGAATATATAATAAACTGTTGTCTCAGGATCTCGTGATCTGGTTTGGGAGATATTTGTATAATGGCACTAAAACACAAAAAAGAAAATGCTGAAACCCAAAACCAAACCCATTAACACAGAGTCAATTCTGACTCATAGCAGCCTCATAGGGCAGAATAGAATTGTCCCAGTAAGGTGTCCAAGGAGCAGCTGGTGGATTCGAACTGCCAGATTTTTGGTTACCAGCTCTAGCTGTGACCCACTGTGCCGATTTAAACTGTGGAGATTGGTGAAGGTTTATGTAAGGGGGAATATATGATCTAGGCCACTAAAAACTTCTTTCACTAATCCCAGCATATCAGCCCCAGGTAGTGTGAAACCTTTGTGAACTGGAACTTAACAAGACGACCTTATTTGTCTAGTTCTCACAAGTTTTCCGCTTCTTACTGGGGCAGTCGTACCACTTTGCTATTGATTGTTTTGATGGGAAATATTTGAGTTTTCCTTCACCAATAGATTTCTGCCTTATACCACTCCCAGCTTTCACAGGTTTTACTGTACTTGTTTTGATTTTCTTTTTAATACATTTATCGAGGTATAATTGATGTAAAGCAAACTGCACATATTTGAAGTTATAATTTGGTGGGTTTTTTACTTACATATGCAGCATAAAACCATGATCACAATCAAAATAAAATGTCCTTCATATCTAAAAGTTTCTTTTATGGCCCTGTCTAATGTCCTTTTTCACCCTCTCCTCTCAATTCCCCCTCTCCACCCAGGCTACCATTGATCTGCTTTCTATTACTGTAGATTAATTTGCATTTCCTAGAATTATATGTAGTGGATCTATAGTACATAAATTTTTTGTCTGCCTTCTTTGACTTAGTGTAATAATTTACATATATCAATTAGTTCATTCCCATTTATGGTTGAGTAATATTCCATTATGCAGTAGTTCGTTTATCCATTCACCTTTTCTCTTGATAGATGTTTAGGTTGTTTCTAAGTAGGGGCTATTACAGATAAAACTGCTATGAATATTCATGGTCTTTGTATGGATATGTGCTTTCATTTCTCTTAGGTTAATACCTATGGATAAAATGACTGGGTCATATGGTAGGTATATGTTTGGCTTTTTAAGAAATTACTGTTTTCTCTCCAATAATGTGTGGCAGTTTCAGTTGTTCTACATTCTAGCCAACACTTGGTATGGTTTAATTTTAGCCATTCTGACTGGTGTATAGTGGTACCTCATTTTGGTTTTAGCTTGCATTTCCCTAATAACTACTTCTTTGCAGAAGTACACTTCCAAGTCCTTCTTCCTAGGCTGTCCTAGTCTGGAAGCTCAGCTGAAACCTGCCTGCCATGAGTTACCGTTTTGGTACCTGAATACTAGTGACATAGCTTCCAGGATCACAGCAACATGCAAGCCCCCACAGCACAACAAACTGACCGAGTAGGGGAAGGGGGGGAACTAGTGGTGTTGAACATCTTTTCATGTGTTAGTTTTCTGTCTATATATCTACTTTAGCAGCATGTCTATCTCAAACTTTTACCATTTTTTTTCCAGTGGGTTGTATGTCTTACAGGTTGTAAAAATTAATTTGTAAGTACAAGTCCTTTGTTAGATTTATGCTTTACAGATATATTCTCCTAGTCTGTGTTTTGCCTTGTTATTTTGTAATAGTTTTGGAAAGGCTGCTTTTGCCTCACTCTTCTTGTAGTTCACGCCTGAGCACTTGTCTTAGTCATCTAGTGCTGCTGTAACTCAGCTACCGGAAAGGGATGAGTGTAACAAACAGATTTATTCTCTCATAGCCTAGGAGACTACAAGTCCAAATTTAGGGCACCAGCTCCAGGGGAAAGCTTTTCCTCTCTGTCTGCTCTGGGGAAGGCCTTTGTCATCAGTCTTCTGATCGTAGAGCTACTCTGTGCAATAAGAATGAGTCAAAAGGTGCGCTGCGCTCTTAGCACTGTTTTCTTGATGGTGTGAGGTCGCCGTGTCTCTCTGTGCACTTCTCTCTTTTGTATCTCAAGAGATTGGCTTATGATAAAACCTAATCATATATAAGAATCCTGCTTCATAAACCTAACTGACTCCAGTCCTGCTTCGTTAACATTAGAGCAGTAGGATTTACAACACAGGCTAATTGCATCAGATAACAAAATTGTGGACAGTCACATACAGTGAAAATCATGGTCTAGCCAAATTGACACGTATTTGTGGGTAGGGGGGACACAATTCAGTCCATGATAGCACTCTAGATGGCAGCTTGTGTACCGGGGTTTTTCGGCCTGACTTATGGGAACATGAACTATTCCTTGCTTTGGTGTTAGTTTTTTTGAGTTGTTTAACCTGTTCCTTTCCAGTGTGTTGTTCCGTCTTTCCCACATGCACAGACTGATCAATAGGAGATCTATCTCTCCTCTCTGGCACTTTATCCCCTGAATTTCAGCCAGCATGATCTCCCAAATTTTCAGCGCTGTCTCCTTTACTCAGCGAGTTGCCGTGCTCTGTGCTTGAGCCTAGAAACTCTAGGCTGTCAGCTGGGGCAGTTGTTGGGTATACTTTCTTTGCCTTCCCTCTCTCTTATGCTGTCAGTTGTCAAGTGTCTGAAAACTGATGTTTCCTGTACTTTGTTCAGTTGTCTAGTAGTTTAGGACAGTAGGGCAGATTCAGTCCTTGTTATCTCATCTTGACTAGAAGCAGAAGTTGTTTTGGTGCATTTTTACTTGAGGAAAAAGCTTTATATTGGAATCGTTTTAGTCCTTCACTTTGTGTTAAGCTGGTATATTTGTGTTTCTCCAAACACTTCACTGAAGCTTTCTTATGGTATTTTTCTTTCCAAAGCATCTCATGTATCTGGTGGTTCATGTTGCTTATTTGTACACTTAGATCTAACTATGAGAATTGTAAGAACTGTTTAAAGCTGTATTTGATACTCTAAACATGAGCCAGGAGTATCAAATACAACTTTAGACAGTTCTTATAATTCTCATACTTATGTAAGTGTACAGATAAGCAACATGAACCACCAGATACATGAGATGCTTTGGGAAGAAAAAAAATGATCCTTGGAAACTATAGAGCAGTTCTACTCCGTCTTGTAAGGTTGCTGTGAATGAGACTTGAGTTGACGGCAGTGGGTTTGGCTTTTTGGGGGGCAGGGGAGCTCATGTTTAAAAAACACTTTACATAACAATGCTGGAGTATGAGACATTAATGAAGAGCACAGATCTAGCTGAGTACGTTTGGGGGAACACATAGTTATTAGTTGTTTTTCTGGTTGAGCCTTATGAATGAGTTTAAGTACTTCCTTTGGATGTAGTATTTGAACACCCATGCTCAAGGATGCATGGTCATCTACTTGCACTTAACAGTGTAATTTCAGACTTAGATTTCGTTTTTGACTAAAGAACTAAGTCTCTTTAATGATTTATATAAGTGAAAAAGGATGTAATTTGAAGAAGTATTCTTAAGCTTGCTGGATAACATTTGGTAATTCACTTAATCACCTTAAATCTCTTTTTTTATGTTTCTAAAATAAAAAGTCTTCGATCTCAGCTGTACATAATTCCATTTCTGTACATATTTTCATGTAGGTTTTTACTTGCTTATATTTGTATTGATAATTTGCATTTTACAGGTTCTTTTTTTAAGCCAAAAAATGTCTTTTAAATGATTTTAAATGATTACTTCTTAGAAAACATGACATCCCAAGTTGAATGTGTTTGTTTCCATGAGTCGGACCCGACTTGACGGCAGTGGGTTTTGGGGTTATCAGGTGAAAAGAGCAGAGTGAAAGATGTTCCCATTCTAAGCCTTTGTAGCCCTTGTTCTTTGGGAAAGTATTTTGCCAACAGTCTCAAAGAAAGAATAGTCAAGGATGTAAGGTAATTTTTAGAAATATGACTAACATAAGTCTGCATGTATTTATGAATCAAAACTGACCTACAGAAACTTCATGCTTTTGCTGTCAGTGAGGAATCGTGTTTTGGACTGAGACACAGAAAAAGGTCTCCTGCTAGTTGGTGGTATTAGTGGTACTGGAAAATGGGTAGGTACTTTGTGGCCATGGTTACCATAAATATGCTGCCTAGCTGATAGTGAAAGAAGAGAGTTAAGAAAGAAAAAGAAAAATCTGCATTTTATTTTTTCAATAAAAATAGAAAAAGTTCAATTCAAATTATAGAAAGTCTGAATTATTTGACTTTTATGTTAAGTATGTAAATTCAGTTCATTCTCTTTAGACATTTTGACTGTGGAATTCTTTAGGTTAAAACAATCTGACATTTCTGACATACCTGTGATATAGGAAAGAGAAACTAGTGTGGGACAGAATTGTAGATATATTACTCCTGAGGATGTCAAGAGGTAATACAGTGTATAACACAGGAGTTTGTGGAATTGCTGAGAGAGTGAATTCCCAGAACTGCAATTCAAAGTTTTATGAGTATGTGCATTTCTCTGAGACAGAGTCTCCCTCTTTTAGTCACATTCTTCGTGTGTTTATATCCCTCAAATGTTAAGAACCACAGATGCAGTGGGTATTGAGTATGTCTTGTTACTGATTGCCTTGGCAGTCCCTCCTTTAAAAATCATTTGCATTTTCCTGCCAAATACTGCCTTATTTTGTTAAAGACAAAAACCTGGTCCCTTGTGGCATGAAATCCTGAACCTCACAGCTATGCGCTGAAGGGTACTGACGAAGTTATGTAGAAGTACAGATAGAGTGGAATGTAGCAATCAGCATAAGGAATTGGGTATACTAACTTTGTTTCTATTATTTTCATATTCCCACCCAAAAGAAAGTCTTCCCAGTCCCACATGTATTCTCTTCTCTTTTGTTCCCTCCCCTTTACACACACACACACACACACACACACACACACACACACACACACACACACACACACACACACAAACTATGCCCTGATTCAAATATAGATAAGATATACACTCACACTCTTGCCCATTTGCAATTTGACCTGATTTCTTTTTCTTTTTTTTTTGCAGTATTTGGTCTTAACCATAGATCAGCTTTGGCGTAGAGAAACTTGAAAATGAAACCCAGACAAACTCTCATGCTGTCTCTGAGACTTGGGTGTTTTCAAGGATAAGTTGAGGATTTGGTTCTTGAAAACAGCAATTGGGCCTGTACCAACTGGAGTATATCAGTTTCTAGGAGATGGTTTAGAATCAGATTGAACTCCTGTAAGATTTCTCCTGAACTATGAGGCATAGAGCAGTGTGTTCCTTGAAACGAAACCAAGTCTCTTCACAGTAATTACTGATTTCCTTCAGAATTCTTTATGGAAACCTAGTGTTTACCTTTAAAAACTTCTTCGGCCACAAATGGTCTCAAGTTACTTGCTTTGAAGTGTTTAGAATTACAAAAACTAAAAGGAAAAACCGGAGACCTTGCTCCCTGTCTATACGTACACGTCTTAGAACCCTTCCAGCCCCTACTAGTTGAAGGCCTTGTTGCTGTCCGCTCAGTTCCGACTCAGGAGCCCCGCTGGTGCAGTGGTGGGGCGCTGGGCTGCTGATTGCAAGACTGGCAGTTCACACCAGCTGCTCGGATTACAGCCTCGGAAACCTTACGGGGCAGTTCTGCTCTGTCTGAAAGGGCCACTCTAAGTTGAATTCAGCTCAGTGGCAGCAGGTTAGTTTGCTTTTTAACTGAGGGTATCCAAGCCCCTTTATTTATTTATTTTATTATGATTGAATGAAAATGTACATTCCCATATAAATTTACATCAAGGCCCCTCATTTTGATTTTCAGGTATAATTTAGAATACAAACATGAAGTGTTTTTCCATTTGATAGTTATGCTACTTAAGAGCTTTCAAAAACCAAAAACTGAAATATGAGCAAGTCTAATAAAAGGACAGACAAGTATAAGCAGGAGGGATTATATTAACTTTAAGCCTTGGTGGTACAGTGGTTAGCCTTTGACTGCTAACTGAAAAGTTTGAACCCTCTAGCCATTCTGTGGGAGAAAAGTGGGGCAGTCTCTTTCTGTAAAGATTACAACCTCGGAGACCCTAGGGAGAGTTCTGCTTTGTCCTGTGGGGTGCTGTAAGTTGGAATCAGCCTGACAGCAGTGAAGTTTTTGGGGGGAGGGGGATGTTACTGTTTATATTAATCCTTTAAAAGAAAATGTGCTCTTTTTGATTACAAATATTTCTATGACAGTAGCTGATTTTTTTGGCATAGGAGTATTTGTTATTTTGGCTGTTGAGTCTCAGTGAAATGGAAATTGGTTTATGCATCATTTATTCTGGTTTATAAGAAAAGCAGTTTGATATTCATAGCTATAAGTGGGCCCCTGTAAGTGGGCCCCTGATTCAGACTGTATAGTTTTAAATGGCTGACAAATAATTCACTAGGTTCTCCTGAATTTTATACCTCATTAATTATGAGTTCAGTTTTTCACTTACACTGTGTCAAGAGGAAGAATGCTTTATTATATTTATTGTAGTTTTAATATTTAAACCATTTAGAATTACTGAGTTGAATTCAGATTAGAAAAAATGAAATAGTGAAGAAAAAACATTTATATTTCATACTTAGGTGATTTATATTGAGCTGCTATTGAAAATATTTTGAGTTAAAACAAAAATACTTAACGTGTATATATTTGTGGTTATTGCAATTGTAGTTTATTTTAGAGTGAACTAAATTCTGCTTTTTCCTCTGAAACTCAACGTAGACATTTAATGTGTTGTAATGGGAAACCCTGGTGGTATAGTGGTTAAGCGCTGTTGCTGCTGACCAAAAAGTTGGCAGTTCAAATCCCCTACACACTGGATACTATGGGGCAGTTCTGCTGTGTCCTGTACGGTCACTGTGAATCAGAATCAATTCGGCAGCACTTTTTTTTTAGTGAGAAAGTCAAGAATGAAGTTAGATATTCAAAAACTGGATAAAGCATATATGTGCTGAACAATAATTTTTAGTCCTCTTTAAATTTTCAATTTTGTGTTCATATTAATAGTACATTTTATAAAATATCATAAATCTTTCTCATATTTTATATACTGTTTTCCCTGAGATAAGATTTCTCTAAGCCAAATTTTTAGTAGCCTGCTTTTTGACATATTTTCATGTAAATGACTCCCATTAGGTGTCTTCTTATTCTATGCTTTAGAAAGATTTGTACATACTCATTTAGGAATGATTGCACATAAAACAGTACTTTGGTGATTATATGTTTTATGTGTGTCTGTGTTCTTTTATAATATATGTGATCAGTTGTAATGTGACCATTGAAAAGCAAAAAGGAAAATAAAATAGAAAAAACCAAAATGATGTATGTAGCATCTTTTGTGTACTGTTAATGGTACTAATTTGAAATGTCTTTTGCTGTGTCTTACTATAATCTGTTATCTTAGAGATGAACAAAGTGGTTTTAATTATATTTGCAAAATGAAAGGTAAAGATGGAGAGATTAGCTGGTGAGGGGAGGAGAGTTCATAATATGGAGAGGAAGAGTATAGGAAATAAAAGTAGATCACATTTGATCTGATACAGCCAGAATCCTTCTCAATGCAGACTCCAGATAGCTGTTACGCACAGTTAGAGTTGAAACTGGTTTGGCCTAGATGGTTGTTTCTGTGAGATGCAAAATCATCATTTGTTGACACATTTCCTTTCTTCCAAGCCTGAGTACAAATTTAGGTTACATATCTACTGTTTTTGGAGTCCTGGTGGCTCAGTGGTTAAGAGCTGCAGCTATTAACCAAAAGATCAGAAGTTCAAGCCTACCAACTGCTGCTCTGAAACCCTGTGGGACAGTTCTCCTCTGTCCTGTAGGATTGCTGTGAGTCAGAATCGACTTTACAGCAGTGCATCTGGCATCTGCACCTGTTACTGCTCAGCAAAATGAATTCAGAGTGGAGGGTTTAATGCAAATGCATGGTAGAGTGATGAGTGAGAGGAGCAGTTTGTCATGTAGTGTGCTCATTCCCCAGGGGGAAGAATTCTTGTCTGTATTTATTCTTTTAGCAGCTGACATCATTGGTCACTAGTCCTTTGTAGAACTGGTTTTTATTGACTCTTTTTTTCATGTTGTATGTTCATTTCATAATAAAAACCTGTGAAATGAGGGCTTCACCTCTTAAACCTTTCTGAAGAATTGGTGCCTTATTTTGAGACTTCTTGCCCCCAGGAATGAACATGCTACATGACAAATTGCTTCCTAAAATTAGAATCACCAGGAGCTTCTCTCACTCATTAACTCTGCCACACTTTTCTTGTTTTGTAGGATTTAACATGTGCTTTCACCAAGTTGTATTGTGGGCTAAAAAGTGTTTGTGTTTTTTTTTAATTGGGTAATTCAGATAAATATGTTTGGGCGTCGTTAACAAGCACTAACAATGCAATCCTATCACCTCCTGTGTTGAAATGCCATGTTTCTTCCCCCTTTATAAAATTTGATTTGACTTGAAATTATTTTAAATCAGCAACGGTTTAAAAGTAAATTCAGATGATTTAAATTTCTAAATTATTTGCCCCAGTCCAAGTATACTTGTGTTTTCCTCTACAAGAAGGCATTAAAATTTTTCCAGGTGGATTTTTGTGTGTATAAATGGTATGTATGAAACTTGATTTGTGGTATAAATAAAAAAAAAATACAGATTTTTCTCTTGTATTTGGATCTTGCATACTGTGAAAAATCTGATTAGTGTCAAAATAGGCTGTTCAATCACATGAATCTGACATTTGATACCATGTTTACCTTTAGTGTGAAGTGCCCTGTACAGATATTTTAATAAGAGAAGTAGAGCTGAACTCAGCGCCTGGGCTCTAGTCTCAGCCCATCATCAGTTTCTGTGAGCTGGGGCATTGCACTATCATGGCTGGTCTGTCGCTTGCTGCCATGTGTTTATCAGTTCCTCAGTGCTGTTCACTACTTTGTTCCTATAACTTTTTTTTTTATTATGACTGATTGAAAATGTACATTCCTATATAAATTTACATGCCCACCTATATGCAGCTTCCAATGCTCTCCCTGCCTGGTGACAGCATACTATTCCCCTCTGCTCCGTACATATCTCATCTTCCCAACAGTCTGGTTTCCCCTCTTCTCCACCCACTCTCCTTTCTCCAGCCAGAGGTCAGCAGGATGATATCCTATAGATGCATAGAACCATAAAGTTCATCCAGTATATGGTCACTCTGCATTCATGTCCAAAGAGTGGACCTTCGTTACGATTTATGGGCAAGGGTAGCATCAGGGCCAGGGGCCATGCTCCCAGGGGAACCCTGAAGCCGCTGGACCATTAATTGCTGTCTTTTAGTGGAGATCTCAGGGTGCACCCCTTTTTATTGTGTGTTGCCAGTGAGACTGAACTTTGTGAGCTCCATCTCGGCTATCACTGGTGGTGGCTGGGCACCATCCGGTTCTTCCGGTCCCAGTCCTACGTAGGCACCCACTGATATGGGTCTCTCTATCTTTTGGGTTCTCTTTACCCCATGTCATTTTGGTCCTCAGTGATCATCCGTTTCTGCTGAGTTGGGACCATTTGCTGTGCCCTCGGATGGCACCTTGGCAGCTTTTAAGACCCCGGATGCCACTCACCAATGTAGGGTGCAGAGAGCTCTCTTAGCAAAACACTAGTTGTGACAATTGGCCTCGATTTCGCCAGAGAGCATGGTCCCTGGACCCCAGCCCCAGCTACTCTGTCCTTGCAATATTGGGTTAAGATATAAGGTGTATTCAAGTTATGCTGAAGCCCACTTAATATTGTTCTTGTTTCTAATGTGTGCTATCACCAATTTCACCCAACCAAATTTCTACCAACTATCTAATCTAAACCCTCCTGCCCTAGCCCTCCCTCCCTCCTCTCCCTTGCAGCCATCAAAGAGTCTTGTCTTCTATATATAAGTCTGTTTTTAAGATCTTATCATCGGAGTCTTATACAATGTTTGTCCTTTTGTCGCTGACTACATTGACTCAACATGATGAGTTCCAGCTGAAACGAGGTTATGAGATGTTTCCTACTATCATTGTTGTTCTTTATCATTTCATAGTGCTCCGTTGAGTATATATACCATAGTTTACCTATCCATTCCTCTGTTGCTGGCATCTGGGTTAATTCCATCTTTTTGCTGTCATGGACTGTGCTGCACTAAACATTCTTGTGCATGTGTCTGTTGGTGTGAAAGGCCTTGATTCTGTAGGACATATTCCAAGTAGTGGAATTACTGGGTCAAATGGTATATCTGTATCCATTTTTTTAAGGAAGCACCAGATTGCTTTCCAAAAATTCTGGACCATTTTGCAACCCCACCAACAGTGTAGCAGAGTTCCACTTTCTCCACAGCCTCTCCAGCATTTGTTGTTTTGTGTTTTTTGGATCATGGCCAACCTTGTTGGGATGAGATGGTATCTCATTGTCATCTTGATATGAATTTCTTTCTTTAATAACTAAAGATCGTGAACATGTCTGCGTGTGTTTTTGGCTGCCTGGATCACCTCTTTAGAGAAATGTCTGTGCATCTCCTTTGCCTATTGCTTAATTGGATGATTTATCTTCTTCCTATTGATATTTTTAGTATCTTACAGGTTATGGAGATCAGGCGTCAGTCTGACATAGAGTTGTCAAATATTTTTTCCTATTCTGTAGGTGGCCTTTTAATTCTATTAATAAAGTCTTTGGATGAGCAAAAGTATTTCATTCTTAATAGTTTCCCTTTATCTATTTTCTCTTCTGTTGATTGTTTGAAGTCTGTCTATGTTGTGTATTAAAACTTCCATTGTTGTTCCTACCTTTTCTTGGATGAGCTTTATCATTTGAGGTTTGATATTTAGGTCTTTTATCCAGTTGGAGTTGGTTTTTGTATAAGGTGTAAGATATGGATCTTGTTTCAGTTTATGACAGATGAATATCCAATTTTGCTAGCACCATTTGCTGAAGATACTGTTTTTACCCCAGTTTAATGACTTAGGGCCTTTGTTTCGAATATCAACTGTTCATAGGCAGATGGTGTCATCTCTGGGGTCTCAATTTTGTTCCACTGATTGATCTGTCTCTTCTTGTACCAGTACCAGGCTGTTTTGACCACTGTGGCAGTGTAATATGTTTTAAGGTCAGGTAATGAGAGGCCTCCCAGTGTGTTCTTCTTCAGTAGTACCTTACTTATCTGGGGCTGCTTCCCTTTCCAAACAAAATTGGTGATTTGTTTCTCCATCTCATTAAAAAATGATGCAGGAACTTGTATTGGGATTCCATTATATAAGTAGATTGCTTTGGGTAAAATAGACATTTTCACAATGTTAAGACTTACTATCCATGAGCAGGGTAGGTTTTTCCACTTATCTAAGTCTGTCTTAGTTTGTTGTAGTAATGGCTTGTGGTTCTCTTTGTAAAAGTGTTGTTTCTCTGGTTAGATTAATTCCTAGGTACTTTATCTTCTTAGAGGCTATAGTATATATTGATTTGATGATTTCTTCATCAACAGTCTCATTGTTGGTATAAAGGAATCCTACTGATTTACTTATGCTTATCTTGTATCCTGAGACTTTGCTGAACTCGTTTTCTATCAGTTTGAGTAGTTTGCTTATAGATTCTTTGGGATTCTCTGCATATATAATCATATCATGTGCAAACAGGGAGATTTTAACTTCTTCTTTGCCAATGCAGATGTCCTTTATTTCTTGGTCTTGTCTAACTGCTCTGGCTAGAACTTCTAGCACCATGTTGAATAGGAGAGGTGACAGTGGGCATCCTTGTCTAGTTCGCGTTCTCAAGGGAAAGTCTGTCAGTCTCTCTCCATTCAGGATGGCGTAGGCAGTTGGCTTTGTATAAATGGCCCTTATTGTCTTGAGGAATTTTCCTTCTGTGCCTATTTTGCTAAGAGTTTTTAGCATGAATGGGTGTTGGACTTTATCAAATACCTTTTCTGCATCAAAGGACAAAATTGGGTGATTCTTGTCTTTTGTGATATTTATGTGGTTAATCACATTAATTGTTTTTCTGATGTTGAACCAGCCTTGCATCCCTGGTATGAATCCCACTTGGTCATGATGGATTATTTTCTTGATGTGTTGTTGTATTCTATTGGCAAGAATTTTGTGGAAGATTTTTGCATCTAGATTCATGAGTGATATTGGTCTGTAATTCTTTTTGGTTGGGTCTTTCCCTGATGTTGGTATCAGGGTTATGCTGGCTTCATAGAATCAGTTTGGGAGTACTCTATGCCTTTCTATACTGTGAAATAGTCTCAGTAGTATTGGAGATAACTTCTCTAACTGCTTGGTAGAATTCTGAGTGAAGCCATCTGGGTCTGGGCTTTTTTTGGTTGGCAGTTTTTTTCACTCTCTTCCTCTGTGATGGGTTTATTAAGTTGTTCTGCTTCACGTTGTGATAATTTGGGTAGGTGATATGAATTAAGAAATTTGTCCATTTCATCTAGGTTTTCACATTTGTTAGGGTACAGTCTTTCATAGTATTCTGTTATGATATTTTTGATTTCTGTTGGATCTGTTGTGACAACTCCCCTCACATTTCTCATTTGGGTTATTTGTTTCCTTTCCTGTTTTTCCTTAGTAAGTTTAGCCAGTAGTTTGTCAATTTGGTTGATCTTTTCAAAACCAGCTTTTGGTCTTTTCAATTTTTTCAATTGTTCTTCTATTCTCTAATTCATTTAGCTCTACTCTAATCTTTATGATCTGTTTTCTTCTGGTGCCTGAGGGGTTCCTCTCGTGGTCTCTCTCTACTTGTTCAAGCTATAGGATTTTTTCCTTGATTTAGTTTCTTTCTTCCTTCCAGATGTGTGCATTTATGTAGATAAACACACTTCTGTGCACTGCTTTGCCTGTATCCCATAGGTTCTGGTAGGATGTGTTTTCATTCTCATTGGAATCCATGAATTTCTTCATTTCATCCTTGATTTCTTCTATAACCCACGGTTTTTTGAGCAAGATGTTGTTCAGTTTCCACGAGTTCCATTTTCTATGTTTTTTCTGCTATTGATTTTGACTTTTGTGGCTTTATGATGTGAGAAAATGCTTTGCAGTAATTTAGTGGTATGGATTTTGTTGAGAATTGCGTTATGTCCTGACACATGGTCAATTCTGGAGAATGTTCCATGTGCACTGTAGAAGAAGGTGTAATTGTCTGCTGATGGATAGAAAGTTCTGTATATGTCAGTGAGGTTTATTTGGCTAATTGTGGCAATAAGGTCTGTATCTTTACTGAGCTTTTTTCTAGATGATCTGTCCAGTATTGAGAGTGGAGTGTTGAAGTCTACCACTATTTATTGTGGAGTAATATAACTCTTTTTTTGAGTGTAATCAGTGTTTCTTCAACATATTTAGGTGCTCTTATATTAGGTGCATAAATATTTAATATAGTTAAGTCTTGCTTGTGTACTGAACCTTTCAGCAATAAATAATGTCCATCTTTGTTCACGGTGGTGGATTTGACATTAAAATTGATTTTGTCTGAGATTAGAATTGCCACCCCTGCTCTTCTTTGTTCATTGCTAGCTTGGTATATATTCTTCCATGCTATAATTTTCAGTTTGTTCCTATCTTTAAGTCTCTAGTGAGTTTCTTGTAGACAACATATGAATGAGTCATGTCTTTTGATCGAAGATGTCACTCGATGCCTCTTTACTGGAGCATTCAGTCCTTTCACATTCAATGTAATTATTGATAGGTATGTGGTCACTGCTGCCATTATGATAGGTTTATTTTTGTGTTGAAGTTTTCTCTGTTCTTATTAGTCTGTTATGGGACGTTATTTTTTGTGTGTTGATGTTTCACCTTTATCAGAGCTGATTTTGTAGTTGTTGAGACTCCTGTGTTACATTTCTTAAAATGGTAGGTTATACAGCTTTGTTGTGCTTTACAGCTGCCCCTATGATCCCCCTTAATAAATTATATATAAAGCCAATTTTAATTACTACCAATCTTATTGTTTTCCTCTCCATCTGGAAGGACTATAATGACTGTAGTACATCCGTCTTTTTAATATGATGGCACCATAGTTTTCATGATGATCACTGGATTGCTTCTTTCCATGTCAAAGCTGTGATTGACTTTGGAGCCTTCCCTAACTGAATAGAGTTTTGAGTAGTGTGTCGTTCTAAAATATAAAGTTAGGGGTTTCATTCTTCTAAGCCAGAGCCAAGAACTTCTTTCAGTATTTCTTGTAGTTTTGGTTTGGTTTTTACAAAGTCTCTGAGTTTTTGTTTATCTGGGAATGTCTTAATTTCATTTTCGTATTTGAAAGATAGTTTTGCAGGATATATAATTCTTGGTTGGAAGTTCTTCTCCTTCAAGGCTTTGAATGTGTCATGCCACTGTCTCCGTGCCAGCATGGTTTCTGCTGAGAAATCTGAAGAGAGCCTGCAGGGTTTCCCTCTGAATGTTAGCTTTGCTTTGAGTCTTGCTGCCTTTAAGAGTTGCTGGTTCTGTTTCATTTTGTTAAGCTTGATTATAATATGTCTTGGAGTCTTTCTTTTGAGATCTATATTGGGTGTTGTATGATGTGCATCTGAGACGTCTATGTTCTCTTCCTTCGTGATGTCTGGGAAGTTCTCTGTCAGCCGCTCAGCAACGATACTCTCTGTGTTCTCAGGCGTCTCATCCTGTTCAGGGACTCCAATTAATTGAAGGTTGTTCCTCTTAATAGAGTCCCACATCCTTCTTAGTGCTCCTTCATTTTTCTTGTTTCTTTTTTCTAATTTCTGCTCATAGACACTGGTGTCAGTAGCTCTGTCTTCCACATCAGAAATTCTTTTTTCCATTTGTTACATTCTGTTTTCTTGACTTTAAATGGAAGTTTCTGTGTCTTTGATTTTGTTCTTGATCTGTTGGATTTCAGAATACTGGTGTTCCATCAGATTGAACAACTTGCTTAATTTTTCCTTTTGTTCTGCTGCATTTTGTGAAAGGTCTAGAAGGTCTCTGTATATAATCATTTTGTATTCACCTTTTGATGATTTCAGAAAAGTTTCTTCATCTGGGAAACTCCTTGGTTGTTTTGTTTGGGAGCCTTCTGAAGCCATGGGTGATTTCTTGTATGCCACAAGTGTCAGTTGCTTTTTGGGTCCCATGTGAGTAAGTAGAGGCTGGGAGAGATACTGTGAGGATGGACTGGAGGCTGTCTTAAAATGTAAAGCAAAAGGTGTCTGACCACTTCCCAAGTCAGTCAGGTTTTCAGATGTAGAAGTCCCGCTTTACAACTTGCAAAATAAGCACCTCTATTTCCAATCCCAGATGATACAAACTAGTTCAAAATACAGCAGTGCTACTGCCCTGTTCGTCTTTGCTGACAGGTCCCAGCCTTAGGCAACACTTTGTAAAGTACTGCTTTTCTGGTAGAAAAGTACTCTCCTATAGGCAGGCTCTGGCTCCCAAGATACGAAATAGGTCCAGGTGCGGCCACCGTATCTAAGATGGCGCCCTCCACACGGTCAATAGATAGAGAGGCTAAAGGTGCCAAGAGGTAGTGATTCCTCCGCCTCTGTTGCTGGGCCCCCACCGTAGGCAACACTGTGTAAACTACTGCTTTTCTGTCGGAGAAGCCCTGTCCTGTTTGCAGGCGCTGGCTCTCAGGCTAAGAATTAGGTCCTGCTAAAGTCTCCATATCCAACATGGCGTCCCATATAGTGGCAGTGCAGTTTTGTACAAACCACACTGTGGCAGTGATAAAAAGACAGGCCCAAGTGGCTAGATTAACAGAGTAAGGCTATATCTGTTAATGAGAATCTTCCTCCAGTCCTGATTCTGCATTGTTGGATTATTTGGTCTGCATACAGACTGAATACGTATGCTGAAAAGATACAGTCCTGATGCACCACCCCCTTCCTGATCCTAAATCACACAGTATCCCCTTGTTCTGTTCCAGTGACTGCCTGTTGGTTTATTTATAGGAACTCTTTTTGTTTGGTGTTATTAGGTGCCATTGAGTCAGTTCCACCTCATATCAACCTTATGCACAACAGAATGAAACACTGCCCGGTCTTGTGCCACGTCCACGCTTGTTTTTATATGTAAACTCGTTGTTGCAGCCACTGTGTCCGTCCATGTCATTTAGGATCTTCCTCTTTTTTGCCACCCATCCATTCTACCAAGAATGATGTCCTTTTCCAGGGACTGATCCTTCCTGACAAGATGTCCAAAGTATGTAAGATGTAGTCTCGCCATCTTTGCTTTCAATGAGCATTCTTGCTGTACTTCTTCCAGATCTGTTTGTTCTTTTGCCATTCTGTGGCACATTCAGTATACTTCTCCAGCACCGATATTCAAAGGCATCAATTCTTCTGTCTTCCTTAGTAATTGTCCAGCTTTCACATGCATATGATGGGATTGAAGATACCATGGTTTAGGTCAGGCTAACTTGAGTCATCAAGGTGACATCTTTTCAGTTTTTTAAAGAGATCCTTTTCAGTAGATTTTCTCAGTGCAATTATGTCTCTTGATTTCTTAACTGCTGCTTCCATGGGTATTGATTGTGGACCCAAGTAAAATGAAATTCTTGACAACCTCAATCTTTTCTCCATTTATGACAGTATTGTTTACTGACCTAGTTGTGAGGATTTTTTTTTTTATTGATTTTGAGATACAATCCATACTGAAAGCTGTGGGCTTTGATCTTCATCAGTATTTCAAATATTCACTCCCAGAAAGTAGGGTAGTGTCATCTGTGTAATCCAGGTTGTTAATGAATCATCCTCCAATTGTGATGCATCACTCTTCTTCATATAATCCAGCTTCTCAGATTATTTGCTCAACATACAAATTGAAAAGGTATGGTGAAAAGATACAGCCCTGATGCACACCTTTACTGGCTTTAAACCATGCAGTGTCCCTGTGTTCTTTTCACAGGACTGCCTCTTGATCCATGTACAGATTCCTTAAGAGCATAACTAAGTGTTCTGGAATTCCTTTTCTCCACAATGTTAGCCATAATTTGTTATGATCCACACAGTCAAATGCCGTTGCATACTCAATGAAGCACAGGTCAACATCTTTCTGGTATTCTCTACTTTCACCCAAGGTCCATCTGACATCAGCAGTGGTATCCCTGACTCCATGTCCTCTGATGGAAGTTCCTTCTCAATATACTGTTGCAGTCACTTTTGAATGAGAACCCTTGTTAGAATTTTTTTTTTTAATAGAAGTTGAGGTCTAAAGATCTAAGCAGCCATTCAGTGCCTATAGTTTTTTAAAAAGTAGAAAACTTAAAGGTAACTTAGCTCACAATGTTAAAATCTGTTGTTTCTGTCACTGTCCAAACTCCAGCTGTCATCTGTAAGACAGATTACCCCATTACTGTTGAGTCAATTCCAACTCTTAACAGTACTATAGGACAAGAGTAGAACTGCTCTGTGGGGTTTCCAGGGCTGTAAATCTTTATGACAACCAATTGCCACATCTTTCTCTCACAGAGTGGCTGGTAAGGTCAGAGCACCAACAGTGTGTTTAACAGCGGAGTGCTTAACCCTGTGCCACTAGGGCCCCTTCACAGACACATTTTACCAGCTAAAGTGGGTTGTATCTGTATCATTTTGTGGCTCTAGTCTGAATTTGGTGCCCAAATCAGGTCTTGTAAACGGAATACTGTGTCTTTATTCCATAAACAAACAAACAAACAAACAAAAAACTTAAACCTATTGCCATCTGGTTGATTCTGACTCAACAGTGATCCTATTCCCTAGACACAGGTAAAACAGTAACCCTTACATTTGCTAAGAAGAGCTCTATGGAGTAATAATAAATATTTACTATTTAAATACATCTGTAAGGTTCTTAATCTTCAGAAAAGAAAAACCTTTTGAAACTTACAAGATAATAGGTGTATGTGGTGTTTCAGATCACTGTAATGACCCTGAGTTTTTTGAACTTTCAATATAAAAAGTTCAGTTCTGTGTCACAAAGATTTTTAACTGTAGGTTGAGTTATGTACATAAAAGTTTTTTTAAAAAGGTGAGAGTTGTTTAGTAGTTCAAATTATAGGTTTTTTTTTTTTTTACAACACAAGTATGTATACATATATTGGTGTTATATATATATTTGTGTGTGTTTTTTTGTCCTCTCAATACGTTTTCTCAGGTCTCAGCCAGTCTCTTCTCCAGTCATTCTCCAGTTTGGTCATGCAGAGACCCTTCTTCCACTGCTTTCACTGATGGGCTACTTCAAAGACAAGAATCCCCTAACGGCTTACAACTACAAGGAACAAATGCATCGGAAGTTCCGAAGTGGCCATATTGTACCCTATGCCTCAAATCTGATATTTCTGCTTTATCACTGTGAGAACGCTAGGACTCCTAAGGAAGAATTCCGGGTGCAGATGCTATTGAATGAAAAGGTCTTACCTTTTGTTCACTCTCAAGAAACTATTTCTTTGTATGAGGATCTGAAGAACCATTACAAGGATATTCTTCACAATTGTCATGCCAGAGACGAGTGTGAGTTACCAAGGGTGAACAACACATCTGATGAGCTCTGAGTAACTAGAGTACGTCTTTAATTCACCAGGAATCTTCGAGGAGTGATTTCATGCTTGGAGTAGGTGGGAAGTTCCTTGATTACAGAAACCATTCACATTACTTGAGTATTTCTGTCTTTTCACAGAAAAAGTTGGACTTTCTTTTTGGGTCTGGATGTGAGTGTATAACTAATGATTCTTCACTGGAGTAGCTCTCTAAGGGGGAACAGTACAGAGGGAAAATATGTCTATTTGAAGAAGTAGCTGGCACTATAAAAGTTTATAAAAATGAAATTCTTCCTATTTCTATAAGAAATCTCACTGAAATATAGTATAATTTCAAAACAATACTTGAAAACTGTTGGAGTAACAAAATATAAAGTCAACTGGACTGTCCGTAGCTTGATTGAGCTAAGATGAGCACTTTTACCAGTTGTGCTACAGTTCTGTCTTTTTTCCTCAGGTAGGACAGCTCTAGTATTAATTGTCTTTCTTACTGAAAAATGTGATAAACTGGGGTTATCACTTTGGAAAGCAGCTGACATCTCTCTAGTTGAGAGTTTGGCACAATAATTAAGAAGTAAGTAGAATCCGATTTATAAGGACACTGTCACTGAAGGAGGACAAAAGTATTTATATATTTGTACACTTTTAAAATAATTCCTCTTAATCTCCTACTAAGTCTTGCAAGACTATTGTTATTATTATACCTGTCTTACAGATGTAGCACTGGAAGGACAAAGAGGACCATTAGCAATAAGCCAGAGGGATAGAATCAAGAGTCTCCTAAATCCATTACTTAGCTTTCTTTTTCATACTGTCACTTGGTTTCTATTGTATTTTGCTATTATATGAAATGTATCTTTTGACTGTTCAATGTCTTTTGTGTCTTCCTTTTTTTCTTTTATGAAGACTTCATCCTGGCTGACTTAACTTCACAGATTTGAACCTGAGATAGTTCTGAGTTATGTCAAGTGCCAGGAAACTATTTACTCTATTTAGTATAATAATAAATAAAATTTTTGTGACTTTGCTACTAGGTTTTTTATGCTTTTCATGTTAATATACAGACAATAGTTAATTGTAAAAGCCTGGAATTTCCAGGAGCTTTTGATCAATCGGGCAATATAAGGTAATTTTTTTTCTAATAGAAATTTCGTCAAATAAATTGTTAATGTATTTTAATTTGTGTTCACTTTAAAGATAAAGTATTTCAAAGGGAGACTTTAGGTTATTCAAAATGTGTGGTTAAGTCTTACAGAACACTGTACATTAAAATCATAACTGGAACTAGCTGCATTAATTTTTCAGTAATTTATTTTTGAGGGAACAGGCCACAGGAAAGCAAGTACATACTAAGAATTGTTATTTATGACTTGAACTAGGATACTTTCAATGTAGTCTTAGGTTTTAAAGATAGGAGAAAACAATCAGCTTTAGGTTAAAAAAAGGAAACTTTTTAGCACCAACAAAGCAAAATGTTTTTTAGTAAATATTTCATTGATTGAATTTTTCATTCAAATGACTTTATCATACACTAATTTAGGGGATAAAAAAATTTTTTTATCTCTTTTTTTTATTATGATTGAATGAAAATGTACATTCTCATATAAATTTGCATGCTGATCTATATGCAGCTTCCACTGCTCTCCCTGCACAGTGACAGCACACTTTTCCTCTCTGATCCATACATGTCTTATCTTCCCAACAGTCTCCTATCTTCTCCTCTCGACCCATTCCCTTTCCTCCAGTATGAGTTCAACAGGACGACCTCCTGTAGATGCCTAGAACCATAAAGTGCCCACAAAATACGGTCCCTCCGCATCACCAAGTCCAATCCATTGCTATCTGAAAAGTTGACCTTCATTATGATTTATGGATAGGGGCAACATCAGGGCCAGGGGCTGTGCTCCCAGGGGAACCCCAAAGTCCCTGGACCATCAATTGTGGTCTTTTAGTTGAGATATCAGGGTGCACCCCTATTTATACTTGTGTTGCCAGTGAAACTCAACTTTGTGAGCTCCATCATGGCTATCACTGGTGGTGGCTGGGCACCATCTGGTTCTTTTGGTCACAAGTTGATGTAGACATCCACTCATGTGGATCTCTCTGTCTTTTGGATTCTCTTTCCCCCATGTCATTATGGACCTTGGTGGTCATCCATTCCTGCTAAGTTGGGACCATTTGCTGTATCCTCAGATGGCAGCTGTTAAGACCCCAGATGCCACTCACCAGTATGGGGTGCAGAGAGTCCTCATGAGCAAAATGCTACATGTGCCACTTGGCCTCCATTTCCCGTAAGAGCATGGTCCCCGGCCCTCTGCCCCAGCTACTCTGTCCTTGCGATATTGGGTTAAGATGGGAGAAGTACACAAGTTGTGTTGAAGTCCCGTTAATACTGATCTTCATACTAATGTGTGCTGTCACCAATTTCACCCAACCAAATTTTTAACAACCATCTAAACCCTCCCCCCTTGCCTTCCTTCCCTCCCCACCCTTGCAGCTGTCAAAGAGTCCTTTCTGTTACGCATAATTCTGCTTTTAAGTTCTTATCACAGGGATCTCATACAATATTTGTTCTTCGGTCGCTGACTACTTTCACTCAACATAATGTCCTCCAGTTGAAAACAGGTTAAGAGATGTTTCCTGCTATCAGTGTTGTTCTATATCATTGCATAGTGCTCCATTGAGTATATATACCCTAGTTTACCTATCCATTCTTCTGTTGTTGGGCATCTGGGTTGATTCCATCTTTTTGCTGTTGTTGACTGTGCTGCGATGAACATTTGTATGCATGTATCCATTGGTGTGAATGGCCTTGATTCTGTAGGATATATTCCAAGCAGTGGAATTACTTGGTCAAATGGTTTATGTATATGCATTATTTTAAGGTAGCACCAGATTGCTTTCCAAAGAGGTTGTACCATTTTGCAATCCCACCAACAGTGTAGGAGAGTTCCATTCTCTCCACAGCCTCTCCAGCATTTAGTATTTTTCATTTTTTGGATCACGGCCAACCTTGTTGGAGTTAGATGGTATCTCATTGTCATTTTGATTTGAATTTCTTTAATAGCTAATGGCCATGAGCATGTCTGCATGTGTTTTTTGGCTGCCTGGATCTCGTTTTTAGAGAAGTATCTGTCCATCTCCTTTGCCCATAGCTTAATTGGATGACTTATCATTTTCTTACTGATATTTTATCGTACCTTATAGATTATGGAGATCAGGCATTGGTCCAACATAGAGTTGACAAATATTCTTTTCCATTCTATTTCCATTCTATTAATAAAGTCTTTGGATGAGCAAAGTGATTGATTCTTAGTAGCTTCCATTTATCTGTTTTCTCTCCTGTTGTTTGTGGTTTGTTTGACAGATTTTAAGTCTGTCTATATTGTGTATTAAACCTTCCATTGTTGTTCCTATTTTTTCTTGGATGAGCTTTATTGTTTTAGATTTGATATTTAGGTTTTTCATCCAGTTTGAGTTGGTTTTTGTATAAGGTGTAAGATATCGGTCTTGTTTTAATTTAGTGCAGATGGATATCCAATTTTGCCAGCACCATTTGTTGAAGAGATTGTTTTTACCCCAGTTTAATGTCTTAGGGCCTTAGGCAGATGATGTCATCTCTGGAGTCTCAGTTCTGTTCCACTGATCTGTCTATTTTTGTACCAGTACCAGGGGATAAAAAAATTTTTAAATGCATTCTCTATCAGTAAAAAAAACCCTGTTGCTTTTACTTTTGCAAAATATGAGTAGGGACACCTTTAAAATTAGGTTATACTAACTATTGGGTTACATTACCTTGAATAGATTTTCTATATTTTCTAAGGTACAAAAAAAAAAACCAGATTGCACTGTAGAGTCGCAATGAGTTGGACCCAAATCAGTGACAGTAGGTTCGGTTTTTTTGTTTGTTTATAAGTAAAAGAGACAAGCCAACATTTGGGTACTATAAATGTGGCATATGTGCAGTGAGAAGATGAATTGTTTCAGTATGGCATTTTCAGAAGCTGAATTGTACCAGAATGGTAACTTGGGTTATCTTTACAATGAGATGCTCTGGACCTTTAACATGCTGGAATGCATTGTAACCTTGTAAGGAAGCGTTTTCCTGTTCCTATTTGACCTGAGCAGTTTTTTTTTTTTTTAAGAGCAGCTGTGAATATTATAAAATGGAATATACTATGGGAAATGTTGGACTAGAAAAACACATACTGTTTAGGGTTCCCTTTCATATTAGAGGATGGTGAGTCATAGAATTAAATACAAGTAGAGCAAAAAATAGTGCTTAGTTGTAAGTCAGATCAAGTCAATGGAATTGTTAAAATACTGCTTCATGATTTAGTTTTCATTTTTTAAAGAAAAATAGAAATTCATTTTACTAAAAATCTATGGAAAGTATCACAAATAAATACAGATTGAAGATATAGAAGAAGATGTGTAGTGTAGATCATTGATGCTCAAACAAATGACTTATGTAAAATAGCGTATTAGCAGGTAAGTGCTGTTGAATCATCAATGCATAGCTCATTGTTCTTGCAACATCATAATATTCTCAAAAATGTGCTGCTTCTTAAGTTGCCAATATGTAGACCAGAGACAACTGATATTATGAACCCCCATATTCATCATCCTGTTTCATCAAAATTAATAGTGTAGCATGTATTTTAGATTCACATAAGAATAGTTGAGGATTCTGTGTACCGCCCTGGTCCTATTTTCCCCACTTGCTACTCACAGCTAACCACCAACATAAAACTTAGTGTTCACCATTCCAACGCATACTTAAATCTGGAGTCTTACACAGTGAAGCCTGTGAGAGCCAGAACTCAACAGGACTGACTTGTTTTTCTGAGTCTGAAACTTTTCTGCCTTTGACAGGTTGCAGTCTTACTACTTTCTTTTGCTGTCTCTGAGTGGAGGATACATAAGTTTTCACTCTCTGACAGAGTTCTGCCTTGCACACGTTCTGGCTTTTGCAGGTTTTACTGCGGTACTTGTGAGTTTTAAAATTTTCTATAAAAGGATTTATACTGTGCATATTATTCTTCAATGAGCAGTTGATTTTGGCTGCTGTATTTGTTTTTCAGACCAATTTTTCATCCTCAACACTTGCTGCAAATTAATACCTTCAGTTCATCAATACCTATTGAGTACTTTTCTTTGTAAACATTAGACTTAACAGTGGGCATGGAAAGATTGAATGAAGCTATTCAAGGGGGTGCTGTTTTAAAATTTACTTCTGTCATAAGTAGTTAAACTTGGGATCTTACACATTAACTGAATAGCATTTGAATCTTTAAAAACTTTATAAAATACAAAAGACTACGAAACTTTTATGGGACTTGTTCAATTACAGTGTTAAATAAGACCATATCATCATCTTTATAGTTATTTGGTATGTATAATATGTGAAGATGGAGGGTAAGTGTGTTCCATTTTTGCATGTTATAGAGGTTGTGATATTATTCTAGTGTGGTTGTGATAATCTGATGCTATTCTTTTTTTAAGAATTTTATGATGAAAACTAAATGCCTTATTTAGGACAGTATATATGAAAAACGGAACATCAGGAAACAATACGTAATAACAAAACTGAAACCCACTGCCGTTCAGTAGATTCAAAATCAAGTAGATCCTATAGGACAGAGTAAAACTGCCCCATTGGTTTTCCGAGGATCATCTAGTGGATTCAAACTGCTGACCTTTGGGTTAGCAGCTGTAGCTCTTAACCCCTATGTCACTAGAGTTTCTATAATATACAATAAGTGACAGAGTTTCTTATTCAAGCCAAAATGTTATCATTGTGGATCCTCACATTTTGGTCAGTTAATAAATAGCCTGGGGACATTAGCCATTTTTTCTGCCTGATTTATAACTTGATGTGTGCAGTGCATTGTGCCTATCATTTCTGCCATTATGAAGTTTCTGCTGTCCCACACAGTTACTCACTTGGTAACATTTTTATATATAAATTTTAACACTGAAAGGAAAAGTCAACTTGAAAAAAAAAATTACTTCATCTTTTATAGACATAACTTTCAGGGTATCTTTATTTGAGTGCTTTCAATTTGTTAACTGTAAAACTGATGCATGCCGTTAAATATTTTGAACTTATGTGCATCCAAACCATGTGATTCATTAATACTTGGAATTTGGACTGTCTTTTGCCAAATGTAGGCTGAAAATAAATATCTGCATTACTATATTTGCCTGTATCCTCTAACTCTTAATCAAGGAATTACTTTGTAAGTAATTCTCTTGTAACCATTCTGTCTCACTAGCTTCTTCCCACCCTACCTGGTGGTTAACTCCACTCTTAAATATCAAGTAGTTCATTCTCACATCATTCTATGCAGCTGTGTGTGTACACGTGTGTATGTGTGTGTGTGTGGTGTATGTGCATGCGCATAATAAAATTGAGAAAATTCTACAGCAAGATATGATACCATGTTTTTCCAGTTGAAGGATTTATAGTTTGAGCTTTGTACATAGCAACTTTGGACGAAGTTTAGCGTATTTTTTTAAATAGATTTTTTGTAAGAATGATTTTAGGTTTATAGAAAAATTGCTCTAAATACAGAGGTTTCCTCCTCCAATTTCCCCTATGTTAATGTCTTGCATAATGTGGTACCTTTGTTATAACTGATGAGTCAATATTGTTGTATTATTAACTAAAGTCTGTAATTTACATTAGAGTTCATTGGGTTGTACAGTTCTGGGGGTTTTGATGAATGCTTAGTACCATGTGTCTCCCATTTACAGTATTTACTGTATAGTAGCTTCACTGTTCCAATATCCCCTGTGCTCCACCTCTTCAATCCACCCCCACCCAAAAACTCCCTGGATACATGTATATAAAAAAGTTATGTTTAATGATAAGAAACATCTTAAAGGCAGGAAAAATACTGACTTTTAATTTAGCCATTGTTGCTGTTCATTTGAGAAACCCGTGGTTTCTTTTCCTTAAAATTTTGCCCCCATCTCTTGCATTCCTGAGAACTTGAGAATAGTCTTACTGAGACAGATTGTGCTTTTTTTTTTTTTTTCCTTCTGTGTACAGCATTGCTCTCCAAAACTTTCTGTTGCTATTCACATTATGGCGATTAAGATGAGAATGGTTTTCTAATACGCCAATTCTAGATACAATTTTTGCTGTCTTTTTAACCCATTCCATGCTACACATGATGGGAAATGAAGTCTTGAGTTTTGTATCTTTCCTTGCAACATCAGAATTAGATGATGTTTGTCAGCTAGTACTGATTTAACAGAAATGCCACATATAGATGGCTTTAAAAATAAATTTTATTTTGCCACAATCCAGTAGGGTAAAAGTCCAAATTCAGGGTGTCAGCTCCAGGGAAAGCCTTTCGCTACTGGAGGAAGGTCTTAGTTGCCAATCTTCCTCTGGACTGGAAGCTTCTGCAGTGCAGGGACCCCGATCCTTTTCCAAAGGATGCACTCAACTCCTAGCACTGCTTTATCGTATAGTATGAGGTCTCTAACTATCTGCTGGCTTCTTTATGTCTTAAGAGATTGTCTCAGGGCATAAAACACATTGAGTGCTGCCCAACCAGCACAACTCACAAACAGCACAGAGGCAGGAGTTACAGCATTGGGGAATATCACACAATACTAGGAATCATGGCACAGCTAAACAGCCATACACATTTTTGGGGAAACAATTCAGTCAATGACCTATAACAAGGAGGAGTTCAAGAGATCTTTGAGACAGGGGATTGAAGAAATGAGAAAAAAATAATCCTCTGCTTTATCCTTTCTGAAAAATGATATGTGAAACTTCCAGATTTGGATGTGAATTCTAGGAGCACCTGGGTTTCTATATCTCCTTGAGACTGATTGCAAGACTTCAAGTTTTTCTAGTAGGGAAAATGGAGTAGAAAAGCTAGCACAATTTTTTCAAACAGGTGTTGCTAGAGATAGAAGACAGTAATACATGCTTTTAAGTCTCACTGCTACTGACCTGTTTGAATAGTTAGATGCATGGCTGAAGACTCCTCCAAGCCTTTGGTCTACATGCTGCTTCAAAGGGAACGTTTAACAGGTCTAAAGCACTTTGATCGCTAAGTATTTTATAAGCACTGTTATAAACGTGAGTGCCTGTTTTTATTATTATCTACCCAAACCCAGGTGTGTAAAGTCTCAGCAGAAAGTCTGATCATGTTACAGAGCAACAGTGTAACACAGTAGTTTCAATTCTCAACACTCAGCACTGTAGCTGATACTAGGTTATCTATAAGATAACTCATTTGAATGAAATAATAGTTGCCGTTTAAGTAAGATAAGTATCTACACCTGTATCAAACACTGTACACTATACCTGTTATTCCACTTGTCCCATATTATAGTACTGTAAAGTTGGTAGCATGAAACTCATTTTCCAGATTTGTAAGTTGGTACTCCATCAGTTGTCTGTCAGCTTGTCATACTGTGGTGGCTTGCATGCTGTTAGTGATGCTGGAAGCTATGCTACAGGTATTTCAAATACAAGCAGAGTTACTCATGGGGGACAGGTTTCAGTGGGGCTTCCAAACTAAGACTAGGAAAATAGAGCTTTCAAACTAAGACTAGGAAAATGCGCCTAGTGATCTACTTCTTAAAAAAACATTTGGTCAGTGAAAACCTTATAGAGACCGATGGAACACTGATAGGGCACCAGAAGATGATCTTCTTAGATTGAAAGGTAGAGTACAACTGGGAAAGAGTTGTCTTCTCGTTGTCGAGTAAAACTTTTGAGACCTTCATTTGTTGATGTGCCCTGACTTAACAACTACAAGCATCCATTTGTAATAAAAACATGGAATGTATGAAGTATGAATCTAGGAAAATTGGAAGTTGTTTAAAGTAAAATATTTGAAAATTGATAGCCTAGGTGTTAATGAGCTGAAATAGACTGGTATTGGCTGTTAATCAGACAGTCATATGGTCTGCTGTACTGGGAATGATAAATTGAAGAGGAATGCATCACATTCATTGTCAAAAAGAACATTCCAAGATCTATTGTGAAATACAATCCTATCAGTGATAGGATAATGTCCATACACTTATAAGGAAGACAAGTTAATGACTGTTACTCAGATTTACACAGCAACCACTAATACAAAAGATGAAGAAATTGAAGATTCTTTACCAACTTCTGACTGAAATCGGTTGAACATGCAATCAATGTGCATTGCTAGTTCCTGGTGGTTCAAATGCAAAAGTTGGAAGCAACAAGAATGTGTAGTTGGAAAATATGGCCATGGTAGTAGAAACAAGGCAAGACATTGTATGATAGAATTTGGGCAGCCTAGTCATTGGAAACTTTTTTTTTTTTTTTTTTTTTTACAATGTGATGACTGTACACACAGACCTTAGGAGATGTAATACACAAGAATCAAATCAACTACATATGTGGAAAGAGATGATGGTGAAACTCAATATTGTCAGCCAGAACAATGTCAACTGTGAATCAGACCATCAGTGGTTCATATGCATGTTCAAGATAAACCTGAAGAGAAGGTAGGGCCAAGATGGCAGAGTAGTCAGATGGTTCCCCTGACATTCTAACAAAAAAGAACAAACAAATCCTTTACACATGACATACCAGGAGTCCAGAACATCAAAAGGAAAGTTGAGAAATTGGACTGAACAATGGGAAAGGGAGAGTAGGATTCACCAGACCTGATCCACCGGGAAACAAATGTGGCCAGCATGGTGAGCTGATCATAGTGGTTGGAGGGCATCCTCCCAACCAGAGAAACTAGCCAGAGAATCCACATATGCCTGTGGAATATTGAGGAACAGCACGAGATTGTCAAAAGGTAAGCTTTTGCATGCATCCTAATGCACACACATGAATCTAAAACTTTTCTTTGGGATAAACTTTGCTCCCTTCTCCCAGTGCTTTCTCCTGGTTTTACAGCACAGGGCTCTGGAGTCTGACGTCATTGACTTAGCCAGAAGTAGGATTCCTTAAGCCCATCCTGAGCCATGCTTGGAGATTTGGAGAGGGAACAACTTAACAAATGGGGAAGAGGGAAGTACAAAAAAATGATGACTCCCCTGAGCTGGAAATTCAAGGCAGAAACTGTTTCTTTGCCTAGATTCAGACACAGGGTACATGCCATCCTCACAGACACTCAGAGACAGCCCTTAGCCCCCTACCTCTCTCCATAGCTGCAGCCAGATACCTGTATGTACAGCAGTCACCCCTCTCCATATAGGACAGTAGGCAAGAGCCTGCACCACACACTTGGTGACTGACTACCTGGACACCTGAGCTGAATCTATACAAGAAGAATAAACTTGACAACTTCAGGTGGGTTGGAGATAACAGTCCATACCGAAACACTTAAAGAGGCAGAAGATACTGGCTTCAGCAAGCTCCCCAAACAAAGATTCAGATATTCCAGAGGAAGAGCGTTTCCTAGAATTAGAGGTATAATACCCAAAAATTAATACAACTCTTCAAGAGATCAGAAGGGAGATGAGCCAAAACATGGCGGAGCATAATGACAAGTTGAGCAGGTTGCAGGTAAGCATAGAATGGCAAGAATTAGAAATCAGAAAAATTAGTAAAATTACAGCTAGATAACAGAAAGCCAGAGGAGCAGAACTGAGGCAATGAAGGCTGAATTAGTGAGACTGAAGATAGAGTACGATGACATCAAAATATCTGAGGAAAAATCAGATAATGAAAAAGAATCAAACACTAAGAATTATGTGGGACTCTATCAAGAGGAATAATCTATGAGTGGAGTACCAAAATTGGGGGGGAGGAAATAATAGACAATATGGAGAGAATTGTCAAAGATTTGTTGTCAGAAAACTTCCCTGGTATCATGAAAGATGAGAAGATATCTATCCAAGATGCTCATTGAACTCCACCCAAAGTATATCCCAAAAGAAAGACACCAAGATACATTATAATCAGACTTGCCAAAACTCAGAGGGAGACAAGTTTAAAACTAGCTATGGATAAACAAAAATTAACTTACAAAGGAGAATTAATAGGACTGAGCTCGAACCTCAATAGCAGTCTTGCAAGCAATAACACAATGACAGGACATGTACAAAACCTTGAAGGAAAATAATTGTCAGCCAAGAATTATTTATCCAGCAAAACTGTCCCTCAAATATGATGGCAAAATTAGGACATTACCAGATAAACAGAAATTTAGGGAATCTGCAAAAACCAAAACTACAAGAAATACTAAAGGAAGTTGTTTGGTTAGAAAAACAGTAACATCAGGTAACAATCCAAGGCTAGAACAGAGAACAGAGCAACTGGATATCAACCTGAATAGCCAAAGCCAAGCCAAGTGCCATCAACCTGAATGCCAATCTGAATAGGCAAATCAAAAAATAAATAGGGAAACAGATTCATTATGTAAACAATGTGACAACAAAAAAGAGGGACTTAAAATGTCATAGATTTAGCATATAGAGAGGAAGTCAAGGTGATATAAAGAAATTAAATTAAATATAATTAAATATAAAGATACAAAGAAATCCTATGCATTGAAATAAAAACAAAAAAAACCCTGAAGTCTCAGCAAATACAAAGTCACTAATATATTTTAAAAGATGAAAAGCACATGAGGAAAAGTCTCAGCGCAGAAAATTAAATGTAACAAAGGATCTGTCTGCAATGCTGAGATACATCAAAAAAGACATGAAAATTACAGCACTAAGCTCTTCCTAGAATGGCCATCAGAGCTGTCTTTGTATTACCCTTGATGTCCTGAATGCCATCAAAATGTCTTCCTTTCAGTATTTCCTTTTATTTTGGGGTAAAGAAAATAATCATTGGGGACCAGATCAGGTGAATAGGGAGAGTGTTCCAATACAGTTATATGTTTACTGGCTAAAAACTTCCTCACAGACAACTACACAATTAAGTTTGTGAATTTGCCATTCCAGAAAGAATTCCAAAATTGCTTTGAAAGGTGAATCAGATGCTGGCATTGCTTCATAGTTTCCCAAGGGAATACTTCAAAGGTAGCCTTAAGGATATTCAGAAATGAGGTATGTAGCACTTAGATGAATTAAGTTCATAGACTTAGTTATCAAACCTCATAACCATGTATTAAGTATTTACACAACCAACAACAGGGCTCCAAAATATACAAAACACTACATTGAAAACAGAAATAGCTCCACAATAATAGTAGGAAATGTCAACACCCTGCTTACAATAGGAAGAAAGAACATCTAGAAAAAAGAAACTTGTAAAGACATGGTAGATCTGTATGTCACAATCAACCAACTTGACCTCATAGAGATACACAGAAAACTGCACCCAACAGCAGCCAAGTATATTTCTTATCCAGCGCACATCACTATTCTCCAGAACTGATGCTCTATTAGGTACAAAGGAATCCTTTACAAAACTCAAAATATTGAAATATTACAAAGTGTCTTTTTAGATCATAAAGTTACAAAAATAGAAATCAATAACAGAAAAAAGTAGGAAAAAAAACCACAGGGAAACCAAACATCTTATTCAAAAATGACAAGGTCAGGTGGGGCTAAGATGACAGACATGTCATCTCTAATAACTAAGCCACATGTCTTCTCTAATAACTAAGGCCTTGAAAAACAACTAAATGGAACAAAGAGGACATTCTAGGAGCTGCAAGATCAGGCAGAAAGTTGTGAGATCAGATAGGGTGACAGGAAGGGAAAAACTACCTTTGTCAGAAGGCAGTCAGCAATTACCGATTGCCCTGCTTCTTCTGGTGTAGCAAAACAGCAGCAGCACAGGATTGGAGACCATCTTTTTCAGCTGGTAAGCTAAGCCTGGGATGGCTGAGAGTGCTGCTGGCGCTGGCAGACATGCTGGGTGGTAGTGTCTACGTGCAGAGTGTCTTTCTCAACTAAGAAGTTGAGCTGAAGATGGCTGCACCTATAGAACATGGTGACAGCTGGCAGCCAAGTGCAACAGCACCCTTCCTCCCTCCCTTTTCTGAGCTATGCAAAAACCATTGAGTTGGTTCCAACTCATAGCAATCTTATAGGACAGAGTAGAACTGCCCCACAGAGTTTCCAAAGAGCACCTGGTAGATTTCAACTGCTGACCTTTTGGTTAGTAGCTGTAGCTCTTAACCACCACGCCACCACAGTTTCTTCTCTGAGATACACCAGAGGCTAAATTCTGGTGTGCTGCCTGGGCTGGAAGTAGGAACATTGTACATGTGTGCCCTGAGGTTTTCTCTTGGACTCAGAGAGGGAAACAAAGGGAGGGGTAAAGAAAAGTTCCACTGGCTCCCCTGAGCTGCAGATCACTGTACCTACAGAGCCTCAGGAGACTTCTACTGGACTGTCTCAAACTAAGTGCTTGTGAACCCTTGGGGCTCATTCCTTTCCTATGTGCTGATTCCTCTCCCTATCTCCAGCTTTCCCTCCCCTCCCTTTCTACTCTATGGTGGACTCTAGATTCTGGTGCACTACCCAGGCCAGAAGTGGGACATTTTATATGTGTGCTCTGAGCTTTTCACCTGGATTCAGAGAGGAAAATAGAGAGGGATAGAAGACAAGTTCTGCCAGCTCCTCTGAGCCACAGATTGGTACACCTACTTAGCCACAAAATACATTCACTGGAGTGTCCAAAACTAAGCACTCACCAGCTTGTGTGACTCAAAACTTTCCTACTCACTGACTTCACTCCCTGTCCCCATCCTTTTCCCTGTCCCTTCTGTGCTCTACACTTGGCTCTAAATTCCGGAGCACTACCTGGAAGTGGGACATTTTACATATGTGCCCTGAGCTTTTCTCCCAGAGTTTGGGAGGGAAATAAAGCAAGAGTTGGAAGAAGAGTTCCACCAGCTCCAGTGAGTTAGCAGTTCTTGCTGCCTTTCTCGGTGCAGTCACCACTCCAGCTATCAGGTGACAGAATATCAGAATTGTTAAGGTTCCAATAATCACTGTAGCTCAAATTACTAGACTACTTGAACAGTGAAAAACAATAACCTAGGAAATAAATCAAGGCAGCTTTTTGCCAGCTTGGACACAACAGTCTGTTTCTAACCATTTAAAGAAGCAGACCACTATGGCTTCAAAAAACTCCCAAAATAATCAAAAAAATTCCCAAATGAAATCTTCTTGCAATTATTGGAGGTAGAATACAAAAGAGTTATCTATTGAGCCCTTCAGGAAGTCAGGGTGGAAATTAGATAAAGTACAGCAGAGCAAAGTGAAAAATTAAATAAGCTACAAGAATTGCTAGAACAATGATCTGAAATTCAGAAGATTAACAATAAAATCACAGGGTTAAATAATTCAATAGAAAGTCAAAGTGGCAGGATCCAGGCAATGTAGTGCAGAATTAACAAGACTGAAGCTAAAACAACTGACACAAACATTTATGAGGAAAAATCAGATAAAAGAATTAAGAAAAATGAAGAGTCATTAACAGTTATGTGGGAATCTATGAATAGGAATAATTTACAAGTGATTGGAGTACCAGAGCAGGGCAGATATCAGAAAGTACAGAGAAAATTGTTGAAGATTTGCTGATAGGAAACTTCCATGATGTCATTAAAGATGAGAAGGTATCTGTCCAAGATGCTCAGCAAACTCCACAAAAAGCAGATCTCAAAAGAAAGAAACCAAGACATAATTAAACTTAACAAAATGAGAGATAAGGAGAGGAGTTTAAAGGCAGTTAGGCTCAAACCAAAACTAACTTATAAAGGAGAGTCATTTAGACTAAGCTCTGATTACTCAGTGGAAACTATGTTGTCAAGGAAGCAGTTGGACAACATACACAAAACCCTGAATGAAAAAAAATCCAACCAAGAATTACATATCCTGAAATACTGTCTCTCAAATATGATGGTGACATTAGGACATTCTCAGATAAACAGAAGTATAGAAAATTGCAAAAGCCAAATTAAAATTATAAGAAATACTGAAGGAATTTCCTCAATTAGAAAATCAGTGACGTAAGGCATATGAGGTCTGACAATTAAGTCTTTGAATTTAATTGTTCTAAGTGTTGCAATACCTCATTGATAAGTATCACTAATGTCACCTTCTAAGTACCTTCCTTGGGGAGCTATGCACTGATGCCTGCACCTAGTTCACCCTTCAAAGCAATTCTGAAACTCTTTCTGGAATGGCCATTGTGCACAGTGGTAAGATGGCATGTTCATGAACTTAATTGTTTAGTTGTCTGTGAGGGAGTTTTTAACTAGTGAACAAATAACTGTATTGGAACATCCTCCCTACTCATCTGATCTGGCCCCCGATGACTTTTTTCTCTACCCAAAGATAAAGGAAATATTGAAAGGAAGACATTTTGATGGCATTCAGGACATTAAGGGTAGTACAATGACAGCTCTGATGGCCATTCTAGGAAGACTTCCAAAATTGCTTTCAAGGGTGGACCAGGCATAGTCATCAGTACATAGCTTCCCAAGGGGAGTACTTTGAAGGTGACCGTAGTGATATTCAGCAGTGAGGTATGTAGCACTTTTTCTAGGATGAGTTCATGAACTTAAGTGGCAGTCCTCATATATTCAAGGGTACAATTCAAGACACAGCATCCAGAGTCCAACTTGGGCAGGGAAGCCACAAAGCTCAATTAAAGCTAAAATGTTAAAATTAGGGAAACAGAGATCTCAGTATATAAATTGCAAAATTATACTAAAAAGAGAGACAAACTATGTATTCTTAGATCTTTCAGATGGAGAAGAAGGTAGGCAATACAAAGAAGTTAAAGACTGGCTTACACAGAACGTTAGTGGGGAATAATAGACTAGCTGCAAAGCAAGCGAACAATACTACACATCAAAACAAGAAACACAATGTAGTAGTCTCAACAGATATAAATCAACATTGAAAAGGATGAAAAGAAAACTCATCAAGAAAAATGATGCAGAACAAAATATTAAGTAAAACAAAGCAGCTGTCAACACACAAAAAAGATACCAAAATGACAGCACTAAGTTCATACTTATCAATAATTGCACTGAATGTAAATGGGTTAAATATACAAATAGAGCCCTAATATAAACAGATTACAAAATATCACTAACAATGGACAAACACCAGAGGGGGAGATAGATACCTGGGAACTCCTAAAAATCAAACACTTACACTCATACAAAGACTTCACCAAAAGAAATAAAAGGGCAGAGGATATAAACAGGCAGTTCATGAAAGAAGACATCCAGGCAGCTAAGAAATACATAAGAAAATGCTCAAGACCAGTAGCCATTAGAGAAATTCAAATCAAAACTACAATGAGATACCATCTTACCCCAACAAGATTGGCATTAATCCAAAACACAGAAAATAATAAATGTTGGAGAAGTTGTGAAGGGATTGGAACTCTTCCACATAGCTGCTGGGAATTTAAAATAGTTCAACCACTTCAGAAATCAATTTGGCACTTTCCTAAAAATACCATATGATCCCGCAATCTGACTTCTTGGAATACATCCTAGAGAAATAAGGGCTGTCACACAAATAGATACATGCACACCAAGGTTTATTGCAGCACTGTTCACAATAGCAAAAAGATGGAATCAACCTAGGTGCTTATCAGCAGATGAATGGAAAAACAAACTATGGTTTAGTCACATAATGCAATACTATGCAATGATAAAGAATAACAATGATCTTAGGAAACATAATATGGAATCATCTGGAAGACATGCTGAGTGTAGTTAGTTGCAAAAGGATAAGTATTTGTTTACTTATAAAGATTCAAGAAAAGATTTAAACACAGAAGAAGATAATCTTTGATGATTACAAGGTGGGGAGGAAGAGGGAGAGGTTTTCAGAGATTAGATAGTAGATAGGGGTTGGGTTATGTGAAGGGAACGACAGCATGTGGTAGAAGAGAGATTAGCACAGCTGGACTATACCAAAAGCTAAGAGTTTCCTAAGTAGAACTCAACATTTTCAAGGACAGCATAGCAGGGGCAGGGGTCTTAGAACCATGGTTTCAGGGGACATCTAGGTCAATTGGCAAAGCTAAGAATTTTTTTAAGAAAGTGTTCTGCATCCCACTTTGGTGAATGATTTCTGGAAAATTAAAAACTAGCAAGCTGCCATCTAAGTAGCGTCAATTAGACCCAATCCCCATAGAACAGAGGAGAATGTAGGACATCAAAGACATGAGGAAAGTATGAGTACCCAAGAGAAAAGGAACCATATTATCTGGAGACTTTATCAGCATGAGTTCAGAAGAACTCAATGTTGCCTGGCCACCACCAATGACTGCCCTTACAGGAAACACAGTATAGAGCCCTGAAGTGGCAGGAGACAAATGGGTACAGAGAACTAAAACTCTACCTGAGTACATGGTGCCCAGACTCTGTGTTAGCCCAGAAGTGAAACCAGTACTGAAGCCAGCTCTTCAAACAAAGATGGACTGGACTATAAGACAGCGGGTGATGCTGGCAAAGACTGTGCTGCTTAGCTTAAATATATACATGAAGTTGGCTGAGCAGCTCCTGTCCACAGGCAAGATGAGAGGGTGGAGGAGGACAGCAGTTGGTTGAATGGATATGGGAAGTGCAGGGTGGAAAGTAGGATATGGTGTCACAGTGTGGGAAGAGCGATCAGAGTTGCATAGCAGTGTGTGTGCTGTGTTTTATTTGTCAAGCTGGATTGTAAACATTTACTGAAAGCATAAAAAAACATGGAAAATATATATATAAAACTGAAGATTATTAAAACAAGTTCATAAGAACCAAAGTACAACCTTGAGTATATCCACCGTGAATTTAAAGACCATCTCAAGAATAGATTTGATACTTTGAACACTAATGCACAAAGACCAGACAAGATGTAGAATGACATCAAGGGCATCATATACAAAGAAAGGAAAGGGTCATTAAAAAGACATGAAACAGCCTATCAACAGATGAATGAATAAACAAATTATGGTACATGCATGTAATGGAATACTACATAATGATAATGAACAATGATGAATCCATGAAATATCTCACAGCATGGATGAATCTGGAGGGCATTATGCTGAATAAATACGTCAGTCACAAAAGGATGAATATTACATGAGACCACTATTGTAAAAACCCAAGAAAAGGTTTACCCTCGGAAAAGAAACAATCTTTGATGCTTATGAGGGAGAGGCAGGGTAGGGAAGGGAAATCACTAACTAGATAGAAGTCAAGTGTTGACACTGTTAAAGGAAAAGACAGCACACAACATTGGGGAAAGCAGCACACCGTGACAAAAGAAAAGTCAGAAGCTTCCTAGACACATGCAAACACCTTGAAGGACCAAGTTACAGGGACTAAGGATTGGGGACCATGGTCTCGGGACATTTAGTTAGCTGGCAGAACAGTTCATAAAGAAAATGATCTAAATCCTTCTTTAGTGAGTAGCATCTGGCATCTTAAAAGCTTGTGAGCAACTATCTAAGATAGATCTATTGGTCCCATCACTTTTAGAGAAGGAAGAATCATGCACAAGAAAAATATTAATCCAAAGGATTGAGGACATCACACTAACCACAGCCTCTCACCAGCCTGTGCCCATAACAACTGCGTGGTACAACCACTGACTGCTGAGAGGGACCACAACAGAGGGTCCTAGACAGAGAGTGGGAGAAAAATGTAGAATGAAGTTCAAATTCACAAAGACTTACTGATTTGTCAGATACTAGAGGAACCCCTGAGATTATGCCCCCCAGACACCCTGCTAACTCAGAACAAAAGCCACTCCCAAAGTCCACCTTTCAGGCAAAGGTTAAACAGAGCTAGAAAACAAACAGTAACACAGGTTAAGAAACTCACTCTTAGTTCAATAAAGCATAGGAGTCCAAATGGACAACACTTGCCCAAAAGCAAAAGTGAGAAAGCTGGAAGGGACAGGATGACTGGATGGACAGGGTATAACGGGAAAGGGGGAGAGTGCTGATACATTGTGGGAATTACAACCAATGTCACAAAGCACTTAGTGTATAAATTTTTCAATGAAATACTAATTCACGCTCTAAACTTACATCTAAAACACAATAAAAGTAAAAAAAGAGGACTAAAATGAGTATGAGAAGAAACTCTGAAGTGTGGTCTTGAACACAGAGTAGCTAAAGCAAATGGGAGAAATGATGAGGTAAAAGAGCTGAACAGAAAATGTCTAGAGACAGCTTAAAAAGACAAAGTATTATAATGAACTGCACAAAAATCTAGACGTAGAAAAGAGAAGAAAGAATTGAAGAAAAACCTTCAAGCCTGAAGATGCAATATGGGAGGATCCCATGAGCAAAATATGGACTAATGTAGTAGGAAGTAACAAAAGAAGACGGAAAGAATGCACAGAGTGACAGTACCAAAAATAACTGACCGGTGTTCGGCCATCTCAAGAGGTAGTATATGATCAAGAACCAATGACACTGAAGGAAGAAGTCTCAGCTGAACTGAAGGAAATGGCAAAATACGAAGCCTCTAGGAATTGACAGAATTGAGATGTTTCAACAAAGAAGTGCAATTCTAGAAGCCCTCACTTGTCTATGCCAGGAAGTTTGGTGAACAGCTACCTGGTCAACTACTGCAAACAAATTGTATTTATACCCATTCCAAAGAAAGTTGACCCAACAGAATGTGGAAATTATGGAACAATATCATTAATGTCACATGCAAGTAAAATTTTGCTGAAGATTTTTCAAAAATTGTTGTAGCAGTACATCAACAAGGAACTGCAAGATATTCCAGCCAGATTCAGAAGAGGATGTGGAACCAGGGATATCATTACTGATGTCAGATAGATCTTGGCTAACTGCAGAGAATACCAGAAAGATGTTGACCGGTGTTTTATTCAGTATGCAAAGGCATTTGACAGTGTGGACCATAACAAATTATGGCTAACACTGTGAAGATTGGGAATTGCAGGACATGTAATTGTGCTCATAAAGAAGCTGTGCACAGATTGACTCATTAGAACGGAACAAGGGGATATTGGATGGTTTAAAATCACAAAAGGTCTGCTTAAGGGTTGTATCCTTTCACCATACTTATTCAGTTTATATGCTCAGCAAATATTCCAAGGATCTGGACTATATGAAGAAGAATGCAGCATAAAGACTGGACAAAGACTCAATAACAACCTGCAATAATGCAGATGATACAACCTTGCTGAAAGTGAAGTGAACTTGAAGCACTTATTGAAGAAAAAGACCACATCCTTCAGTGTAGTTTACAGTTCAATATTAAACTAAAATGCTCACAACTAGACCAATAAGCAACATTGTGATAAATGAAGAAAATATTGAATTTGTCAAGGATTTCATATTATTTGGGCCCACTATCAATGCCCATGGAAGCAGAAATCAAGAAATCAAAGAATGTATTGCACTGAGAAAATCTATCACAAAAGACCTCTAAGTGTTAAATTTGTTACCTTGAGGATTAAAGTGGATCTGTCCCAAGTCATGGTATTTTCAATCACTTCATACACATGCCAACACTAGACAATGAATAAGGAAGACTGAAGGAGAATTGACACCCTGGAATTAGGTGTTGATGAAGAATATTGAATGTACCATGGATTGCCAGAAGAACCAACCAATCTGTCTTGGAAGAAGTACTGCCAGAATGTTCATTAGAAGCAAGGATAGTGAGACTTGGTCTTACATGCGTTGAACATGTTAGCAGGAGGGACTAGTCCCTTGGAGAAAGATGAGTCCTTGGTAAAACAGAGGGTCAGCCAAAAAGAGGAAGACCTTTGATGAGGTGGATTGACATGTGACTGTAACAACTCAAACATAATAATGTTCGTGAGGATGGCACAGGATTAGGCAATGTTTTGTTCTGTTTTACATAGGGTTACTATTAGTCAGAATCAACTCAAAGACACCTGACAACACAACTAGTAGAGATTGAGAATGAAAGTACCTTTTTTATACCTTAAGCGTCATTCACATTTGTTATAGCTGTATCAATGGTAGAAGATTTAGGTCTAGTTCATTTAGGACACTCTGGTGTGCAGATTGTTTTAATAATGAAGACTGATTGTACACATAAGCTCCATGGTTCTGCTTACTGTTGCAATAAAAATGCTTTTGGAATGCTGATATCCTCTGTGCCCTATACCCACTGGCTACTGTTGCTGAGACCAGTGGGAATTGTAAAGAGACATGAGTGTGACTAGAGTCTTATATGTGACCTTTTCAAGGCTTTTTAAAAAATAAAGCCCAGCCCCCTAAGCAGGGAACTTAGGACAGTCAGTGCCAAAATCTGTCTCACTGGCTTTACAAAATCACCATGCCCCTAAACTAGGAACTCAGAGCAGGCACTGTCCCTTTGCCTAGACACATGCATAAGGGGTCCATGGACTTGTAGCATCCTTCATCCCTGCCCACACCTGTGTAGGCTGCTTCAACATCACAGGCCCTCATTAGCATAAAACAACCTGACATACTTCTGAAAGCTGTAATTTTCAGCTAGAGTAGCCTAGGGGAAATTGCACATTTGTGCCTTTGACATGGCCCTGCCCACTAAGCAGGGACCTCATCCACTCATATGAAGGGCCTGAGGGTTGACGGTATCACTCGCACAATCTAGCCACCCATGACAGGGGTCTGAGAATAACTGGTGCCTCTCAACCCCTATGGAAATGCTGGTGGTGTAGTGGTTAAGTGCTACAGTTGCTAACCAAAAGATCAGCAGTTCAGTTCCACCAGACTTCCTTGGAAACTCTATGGGGCAGTTCTACTCTATCTATCCGGTTGCTATGATTCAGAATCAACTCAGCAGCAGTGGGTTTGGTTTTCGTTTTCAATTCCTACAGCCAACAACATTGGGTGCCAGAGGACCAGCTATGAAACTCACCCCTCTGTGTGCTCTAGGAAAGACATGCTCTCCAGCAGGCACCCAGGGAGAGCCGTCAGCCCTCGACCTAACTCAGCAAGTAGCCCCCTCCTGTAGCCAGATACCTGTGCAAACTCCAAACACCCCTACACGGTGTTGTCCATCTAGGACTGTAGTGAGAGCCTTTACCACACTCATGGTGACCAATAACCTGGACATCTGAGCTGGAGCTGCACATGGAAAGTAAACAGACTCCAGGGCTCACACACATAGTACCTGCTCTAGCCACCTGGTGACAGGACATCAGGGCTTCAAAGAAATCAGTAAAAAAAGTAACTCGCATGTGTAGTCTACTTGGCTATAACCAAACAAAAAGTTATGATAGTAAATCAATGTACAGTAAGTAAATATAATAGCTTACTGACAGCTCGAAAGATAACAGTATCAAATCAACATAAAGAAGCAGGTCAAGGTGGCTCCAGCAACCAATCAAAATAAGGAGCCAGGAAACTTTCTGGAGGAAGAAATGGTTGGGGAATTACTGGAGTTAGAATTGAAATGATTTAATATACAGAGCTCCCCTAGAGATCAGGCAGAACTCAGACCAAGTGAAGGAAAACAGAGACAAGGCAATAGAGAAATTCAGGAAAACAGTATGAGAACAGAATAAGCAACTAGAAATCCAAAAGATTAACAATAAGATTTCAGAATAAGACAACTCAATAGAAGACCATAGGAATATAACAGAGGCAATGGAAATCAGAATTAGTGGGATTCAACATAAATCCCTTGACACTAACCTATTTGAGGGGAAAAGATAATAAACTCTAAGAATTATGTGGGATGCTATCAAGATGAAAAACTGAGTGTTTGAAGTACTAGAACAGGGGAGGATAAGAGAAAATACACAGAGAATTGTTGAAGGTTTGTTGGCAGAAAAGTTCCCTGATACCATGAAAGATGATATCTGCCCAAGAAGCTCAAAGAACCCCACACAGTGTAGATCAAAAAGAAAGTCACCAAAACAGAAGCAAACTTGTCAAAACCAAAGATGAAGATAGAACTGGCAGCCAAGAAAAATACATCCAGCAAAACTGTCTCTCAAATGTGATGGCAAAATTAGAGCATTTTCAGATAAAAAGAAGCTAAGAAAATTTGTAAAAACCAAACCAAAGTCACAAGAAGTATTAAAACAATTTCTTCAACTAGAGAACCAGTAATATAAGACAATACCTCGTGGCTAGAACACAGGACAGAACAACCAGATACTTCAGATAGGGAAGTACAAAAATAAATCAAAGCTAACAACACTGACAACATTTAAAGCAAGGAGTGTGAAGGGGAGAATAAATAGTGCAGTCATAGAACTTTCATATGGAGAGGAAGTGAAGGCAATATCAACAAATAAAAGATCACTTTAAACTTAGAAAAATAAAGGTACATTTTAAGGTAACTACAAAGGAAGCTAACAAATCTAACCATCAAAATAAAAAAAAAAAACACAAAGACTCAACAAATGTAAAATTAACAATAATGAAAAAGATGAAAGAAAAATACATAAAGAAAAATGACACGGGACAGAAAATTAAGTGAAACAAACAAACTGGCAATACCCCCCCCCCACGCACACCCCAAATCAAAATCACAGCAGTAAACTCATACTTACTGATAATTACACTGAATGTGAGTGGACTAAATGCACCAATAAAGAGACAGATAGAGGCAGAATGGATTTTAAAAACTCAGTCCATCTATATGCTGCCTAAAAGTGATGTTCCTTAGACCCTAAGGTACAAACTTGTCTTAGGCTGGGTTTTCTAGGGAAGCAAAACCAGCAACACATGTAGGTACAAGAAAAGATTTATAATATATATAGATAGATAGACATAGATATAGGAAACAGCTCACGCAGTCACGGAAGCTGAATGTCCCAAGTTCTGGCATGAGCCTCACGTGGCCACGGAAGCTGAGGAACCCAAAGTCAGCAGGTCAGAGACCAGAGTTCTAGATCACTGGTTGTGTAGGTCAGTGGATCCCAAGCTGGTGGCGAGACGAAGCGACAGAGGCTGGCAAACCCAGGATCGGCAGGTCAGGGAGCAGGACTCTCAAGTGCCGACTGTAAGGACTGATGAATCCATATCTGCTAGTTCAAGTCCAGGAACCAGACGCAGGAAGAAGAGAGCAGGAGCTCGTGGCTAAGTGAGCAGACCAGCATAGTAGTGGAAGTTCGAGAGATGAGGGCGGAGGGGCGGGAAGCCACCACAAACCCTGCCCTGCCACTTAATACAGCAGCCAAATATGTAGTAGCCAAGTTGACATAATCCTGACCACCACAAAGGTAAAACTCAAAGAATGGAAAAAATATGTTAAGCAAACAACCACCAAAAAAGAACAAGAGTGGCAATACTAATCTCTGACAAAATAGCCTTTGAAGCAAAATCTGTCACAGAAGGTAAGGAAGAGCACTGTACAATGGTTAAAGGATCAGCACACCAGAATAACCATAATACATACACATGCACCCAATGACAGGGCTTAAAAAGACGTAAAAAAAAACAAAAAAAAAAACTCAATAGCATTGAAAAGGGAAATAGACAACTCCCTAATAACAGTAGAAGACTTCAACACAACACCTTAGGTGAAGGACAGAACATCTAGAAAGAAACTTAGTGAAGACACAGAAGATCTGAATGCCACAATCAATCAACTTGACCTCACAGATGTATACAGAATGCTACACCCAACAGCAGCTAAGTATATATTCTTTCCCAACACACATGGAACATTCTCCAGAACAGACCACATTTTAGGCCACAAAGCAAGCATTAATAGAATTCAAAGCATCGAAATATGACAAAGCATCTTTTGTCCATATATCATAAAGCAGTAAAAGTAGAACTCATTAACAGAAACAGCAAGAAAAAAAATGAATACACTGAAACTGAACAATGTCTTGCTCAAAAAGCACTGTTAGAGAAGAAATCAAGGACAGAATAAAAAATTCGTACAATGAAATGAGAATGAAAATGTAACCAAACATTTGGAATACCTTAAAAGTTGTGCATAGAGGTCAATTTGTAGCAATAAATGCCAAAAATCAAAACATGAGCCCTACAATTAGAACAAATAAAAGAAATGCAGCACAAGAAGCCCTCAGGTACCCAAAGAAGAAATAATAAATATTAGAGCAGCAATAAATAGAGAATAGAAAAACAACTGAAAGAGTCAACAAGACCAAAAATTTATTCATTGAGACGATAAAAAAATCCACAAACCATTAGCCAAAGTGACAAAAGAAAAACTCAAGAGGAAGCAAATAACCCAAATAAGAAATAAGATGGATAATATCACAACAGATCCAACTGACATAAAAAGGATCATAACAGAATACAATGAAAAATAACACTGCAGTGGATTTGAAAGCCTAGAGAAAATGGACAAAGTTCTAGAAACACACTACTTGCCTGAACTAATGTAAACCAAGGTAGAAGAATGAAACTGTCAGTGTACTCAACCACATAAATAAAAGATAAGAACCATTTGATCTTATCAGCTGATGCAGAAAAGGCACTCGACAAAGTCCAACATTCATTCATGATTTAAAAAAGCCTCAGCAAAATAGGAATAGAAGAGAAATTCGTCAGCATAATAAAAGGCATTTATATAAGCAAACAGGTAGCATCATTCTAAATGATGTTGAGTCTGAAAGCATTCTCTTTGAGAATGGGAACCAGAAAAGGATACTGATTGTCACTCCTCTTCTTCAACATTTTTGCTGAAGGTTCAAGCCAGAGCAAGTAGGCTAGAAAAAGAAATAAATGATATTCAAATTGGAGAGGAGAAAGTAGAAATATCTCTTATTTCCAGATGATAGGATCTTATACAGAGAAAAGCCCATAGCATCTACAAGAAAACTACTGGAACTAATAGAAGAGTTCAGCAAAGCATCAGGATGTAAGGTTAACATACAAATATCAGTTAGATTCCTCTACACCAACAAAATGAACTGCGAAGAGGAGATCACTAAATTAATACCATTTATAATAGCCCCCAAGAAGATAAAATGCTCATGAATAATCTCACCAGAGACATAAAAGACCCATGCCCCCCCCAAAAAAACTACAAGACATTATTGCAAGAGGCCAAAAGGGACCTACCTAAATGGAAAAACCTATCTTGCTCATGGATAGGAAGACTCAACATCATGAAAACGTCTCTTGTAACTTGTAACTTGTAACGTCTCTTGTGATCTGCAGATACAACACAATCCCAAACCCAATTCCAATGGCATTTTTTAATGTGCTGGAGAAAGAAATCACCAACTTAATATGGAAAGGGAAAAGGTTCCAGATAAATAAACTGTTACTGAAGAAACACAAAGTGGAAGCCCTCATGCTACTTGACTATAGAACTTATTACACTACCATAGTAGTCAAAACAGCCTAATATTAGTACAACAGACACACAGAAGTGATAATTCAGATGTAAATTCACCCACCTATGAGCAACTGATATTTGACAAAAGATCAGAGTCCATTAAGTGGGAGAAAAGATAGTCTTTTTGTGTTGGTATAACTGGCTATCCATCTGGAAAAAAATGACATAAGGTCTATACCTCACATCATGCACAAAAACTAACTCAAAATGGGTCAAAGTCCTACATATAGTATTAAAACAATGAAGACCATCGGGGGGGAAAAAAAGAGACAACACTACAAGTCATAATACATGGCATAAACCAAGTACAAGAAATGACTAACAATGCACAAACACCGGAAGAGAAACTAGGCAACTGGAAGCTCCTACAAATCAAACACTCATGCTCATCCAAAGAATTCAGCCAAAGAGTAAGAAGAGAACCCACAGACTGGCAAGAAAACAAAACAACAAAAAAAACTGACTGTGATAAATCTCATCAGGGTCTAGTCTCTAACTAAAATCTGCAAGAGAACACAAAAACTCAATATTAAAAAGACAAATAAATGAATTACCAAACAGGCAAAGAGTTTTACCTTGTTCATCTCATGTTGCTATAACAGAAATACCACAAGTGTATGGCTTTAACAAAGAGACATTTATTTTCTCATAGTCCAGTAGTCTAGAAGTCTGAGTTCAGGGCGCTAGCTCCAGGGAAAGGCTTTCTCTCTCTGTCAGCTCTGGAGGAAGACCCTTGTCATCAGTGTTCCCTTGGTCTGTAAGCATCTCAGCACGGAAACTTCAGATCCGAAGGACTTGCTCTGCTTGTGGCACTGCTTGCTTAGTGGTATGAGGTCCCCCGCTCTCTGCTTCCTTCCCTTTCCTTTTATCTCTTGTAAGATAAAAGGTGATGCATGCCACACCCCAGGGAAACTCCCTTTACTTGGATCAGGGATGTGACCTTAGGGTGTTACAGTTTTGCCCTAATTGTTTTTATCAGAATCCAATCTTGCTTCATTAACCTCAGGCAGAGATTAGAATTTACAACATATACAACATTGCAACCAAAAAATAGAGGACATTCACACAATACTGGGAATCATGTCTCAGCCAAATCACTACTCACGTTTTGGGGGAGACATAATTCAATCCATGACAGGTGTGAACAGGCACTTCAGCAAAGAAGACATTCAGGTGACTGACATATACATCAGGAAATGTGCACAATCATTAGCCATTTGAGAAATGTAAATCAAAATTACAATGAAACACCATCTCACCCAGCAAGGCTAGCATTAGTGCAAAAAACCAAAGTAATAAATATTGGAGAAATTATGGAGAAAATGGAATACTTCTGCACTGCCAGTGGGAATGTAAAATGGTACAACCACTTTGGAAATTCATTTGATGTTTCCTTAAAAAGCTAGAAATAGAAGTACCGTACCATCCTGCAATCTCACTCCTTGGAATATATTCTAGAGAAATCAGAGCCCTCGCATAAGTAGATGTATGCACACTCGTGTTCACTGTGCCACTGTTCACAATAACACAAAGATGGAAACAACCTTGGTGCCCATCTCTGGATGAATGATCAGTAAACAAATAACAGTGTATTTACACAATAGATTGCTATGCAATGATCAAGAACAATGATGAATCCGAGAAACATAACACGGATGAATCTGGAAGGCATTATGGTGAGTGAAATTATTCAGTCACAAAAGGACAAATATTGTACGAGACCACTATTATGATAACTCAAGAAATGATTTAAGCACAGAAGGAAACATTCTTTGGTTTCTAGGATGGGGAGGGAGGAGAGAGGTATTCAGTAATGAGATAGTAGATAAGAATTATCTTAGGTGAAGGGAACGACGACACGCAATACATGAAAGTCAGCACAACTGTACTAAACCAAAAGCTAGTAGGTTTCCTTGAAAGAGGAGAAAAGTTTTAAGAAGATTTCACTTTCAGATTCACAGAAGTCCAGCAGTTTCTCTCTGAGTCAGCCCATATCTCAGGACCGCCTGGGTCAGCCCGTCTTTCTGGGTCAGCCCAAGGATGCTCCTCCCGTCTCACGGGATTCCTTGAGATAGGCCTAGCTTCTGGGAAGTCGGTGGCTTCTTCCCATGTAACCTAATGCCAATTGCTTATCTAGTGCCTCTTTAAGCATGCTGTGTCAATAAAACTGCAATATGAAAATCTGTAAATCTGTAGTTGCTGGTTGGGAGGATGTATGACAATTCCTTTGTTTCTTTCTTTGAGAAAACGTATAAATAGGTATGTTTGGTAACTGAACAGGTGCGCGACTATTTTTCGGACTTGCAGTACCGCCAGCCGTACCGCCAGCAATAAAGCCCCTTCCTCTTAAACAAAATGGTGTTTGAGGTGTTTTCTGCTCTGCGGGCCAAACTTGTTTTTTATGCAACCTCCTGAGTACAATGAAACACTTCAAGGGACAGAGTAACAGAAATCTGGAGGTCTGGAGACCATGGTTTCAGGGGATATCTAGGTCAATTGATATAACAAAGTCTATTAAGAAAATGTTCTGCATCCCGCTTAGTGAATGGAATCTAGAGTCTTAAAAGCTAGCAACTGGCTATGTAACATGCATCAGCTAGTCCCAATCCACCTGGAGCAAAGGAGAAAGAAAATCGTTGAAGACATCAGGAAAATACGAGCCCACAGCATAGCAAAGGCCCCATAAACCAGACACTCCATCTGCCTGAGACCAGAAGAACTGGATGATGCCTGGCAATCAGCGATGACTGCTCTGACAGCGAACCCAACAGAGAGTCCCTGTTAGAGCCGGAGAAAAGTGGAGGGCAGGACTCAAACTCATGTAAAATGACAAGGCTTAAAGGTCTGACTGAGGCTGGAGCTACCCTGGTAGACATGGTCCCTGAGCAGTCTGTTAACTCAGAACTAAAACCATTCCTGAAGCCAGCTCTCAGACAAAGATTGTACTGGACTGTGAGACATAAAACGATGCTTGTGAAGAGTGTGCTTTTTGTTTAAGTAGATGCGTGAGACTAAATGGGCAGCTCCTGTCTGAAGGGTAGATGAGAAGCTGAAAGGGACAGAATCTGGCTGAACTGACACAAGAAATCCATGACAGAAAGGAGAAATGTGCTGTCATATTATAGAGCGAGAAACCAAGGTCATATAACAATATATGTATCAATTTTTGTATGAGAAACTAACTTGAGCTGTCAACTTTCACTTAAAGCCCAATATTAAGAAAACAAAACAAAACAAAAAACCATCAGGATCATTCTAACTCACAGCGGTCCTATAGGACAGAGTAGAACTGCCCCATAGGGTTTCCAATCTTTACAGAAGCCAACTGCCACATCTTTCGCCCTCCGAGCTGCTAATGAGTTTGAACCCCCACCCTTTGGTTAGCAGCTGAGCACTTTAACCACTACACCACCAGGGCTCTATTCTGTAAAGATTATAGCCTGGATAACCCTATGGGGCAGTTGTACCCTGTCACATAGGACCACAACTTGAGAGTACCTGACAACATTTACAAACCAAAAAAAAAGCTGTTGCTGCCAAGTTGATGTGAACTTATAGGATGGAATCGAGCAATCACAGGGGGGTTCCAGGGAGTGACCGGTGGATTTGAACCACTGGCGTTTTGGTTAGCTGCTGAACTGTTAACCACTGCATCACCAGGGCTCTGAAGTCTGACAGTTAAGTCTGTGAACTTACTTGTTCTAAGTGCTACATACCTCATTGCTGAATATCACTACAGTTACCTTCCAAGTACTCCCCTTGGGAAGCTATGCACCAATGCCAGTGACTAGTCTACCCTTCAAAGCAATTTTGGAACTCCTTCTGGAGCAGTCATTGTGCAGAGTGGCATAGCGGCAAGTTCGCAAACTTAAATTGTATAGTTGTCTGTGAGGGAGTTTTAGCCAGTAAATAAATAACTGCATGGGAGCACCCTTCCTACTCACCTAATCTGGCCCCTAGTGACTTTTTTCTTTATCTGAAGATAAAGGAAATATTAAAAGGAAGACATTTTGATGACATTCAGGACATCAAGGGTAATACAGTGACAGCTCTGATGGCCATTCCAGAAAAAGAGTTCCATAGTTGCTGTGAAGGGCAGACTAGGCACTGGTGTTGGTGCATAGCTTCCCAAGAGGAGTACTCCGAAGGTGACCACAGTGATATTTGTCACTGAGGGTCTTCTTCTAGGATGAGTTCTCAACTTAATTGTCAGTCCTCATATAAAAATGTTTTTGTTTTTTTCACTCGTAAGTGCCAACAGAGTTTTTGTTCTTATTGTTTCTTATGGATTAAACTGTGTCCCCCCAAACTGTGTGTCCACTTGTCTAGGCCCTGATTCCCAGTGTTGTATGTTTGTCCTCCATTGTGTGGCCGGATTTGACTATCCTGTGTGTTGTAAACCCTCATCTCTAGGACGTTAATGAGGCAGAACTTGAAGCAGTGATGTTAATGACCCCAAACTCACTGCCACTGAGTCAATTTTGACTCCTCGTGACCCTGTAGACAGAGGACAAGTGCTCCATAGAGTTTCCAAAGAGGGCCTGGCAGACTTAGACTGCCTGCCGACCCTCTGGTTAGCAGCCATAGCGCTGAACTGCTGTGCCACCAGGGCGTCCTATGCTAATGAGGCAGGGCTCAACCCGCAGGGTTAGGTTGTATGTTCACTTAGTCCCTGGAGAAACAAAGGAGTATTCAGTAGAGTGAAAAGTGACCTCCTTACCACCGCTAAGAAGAGTGGGGGCAGCATGTCCTCTGGTCCCAGAGGTTTTGTGCTGCGAAATATCTAGACCAGGTGAAGACTGATGACAAGGATCTTCCCCTCAGAGTCAACAGAGAGAGGAGAGCCTTCCTCTGGGACTTACTTCCTGAATTCAGACTGAATCCGTTCTGTTAAAGCCATCCACTTGTGGTATTTCTATCACAGCAGCACTACATAACTGAGATATTGTTTTTTTTTAACTTTTAAAATATAGAATAATTTTTTAAATTTTAATTCTTTTCATTGTTTTAAGTGAAACTTTACAATCTGAGTCAGTTTCTCATACAAAAACTTATATACACTTTGCCATGTGACCCTAGCTGCTCTCCCCACACTGTGATAGTACTCTCCTCCCCTCCACCTCTCATATCCCATGTCCACTTAACCAGCCCCCTGTCCCCCTTTGTCTTCTTATCTTGCCTTCAGACAGGAGCTGTGTCTACCCAATCCAAGAAGCACACTGTGCACCAGTATCATTTTATGTCTTACAGACTGGTTCAGTCATCGTCTAAGGAGTGGCTTCTGGAATGGTTTCAGTTCTGGACTAAACAGAGAGTCCAGGGACAATGTCCTTCAGTACTCTTTAGTCTGTAAGACCATCAATTCTGGTCTTTTTCCTAGAATTCAAGCTCTGCACCCCACATTTCTCCTGGTCCATCATAGAATTTTGTTGAATTCCCTGTCAGGGCACTCTTTAGTGGGGGCTGGGCAACACCCAGTTCTTCTCATCTCGTGCTTCTGTAGTCTCTCTTTTCTGTGGCCCTTTCTGTTTCTTGGGCTCACACTTTTCTTGTGTCTTAAACGCTCTTCTTTTTCCTTTGCTCCAGTTATGTTGAGACCAACTGATGCTTCTTTGGTGGCCATTTTGTAGATTTAAGACCCCAGATGCCACTCACCAAAGTGGGATGCGGAGCATTTCCTTAATAAACTTTGTTTCGTTTGACCTAGATGTCTCATGAAACCGCAGTCCCCAGATCCCCGACCTTCTACTCTGTCCCTGGAAGTGTTTGGTTTTATTTAGAATACTTTCAAGGCTTGGGTTTGGGACATTTGTACCGATTTCTTGTTTGCTGTGTGCTGTCTCTCCCTTCACCTAAACTAATTGTTACCTATTATCCCTAGTTGCCTAGTGAATACCCCTGTCCCTCCCACCCTACTTTGTAACCATGAAGGAGTGTTTGCTTCTGTGTTTAAACTTACTCTCGAATCCTTAATGATAGGAGTCCCATACTATATTTGTCCTTTGACACTTGACTAATTTCACTGAGCACAGTACCTGCCAGATTCTTCCCAGTTGTGAGATGTTTCCAAAATCCATTATTGTTCCTTATCATTGCATTATCCTTTGTTCCACTGATGGACAACATATTCTGACTCTTTTTGCTATAGCTAACAGTGCTGTGATGAACATTGTTGTGGTGGTCAGGATTATGTCAACTTGGCTACTACATATTTGGCTGCTGTATTAAGTGGCAGGGCAGGGTTTGTGGTGGCTCCCTGCCCCTCGGCTCTCATCTCGCCACCTTTTACTACGGTGGCTGGTCGCTCAGGTAGCCAGGAGCTCCTGCTCTCTTCTTCCAGCGTCTGGTTCCCAGACTTGAACTAGCAGCTGTTGGACTCATCAGTCCTTACAGTTGGCACTTGAGAGTCCTGCTCCCTGACCTGCCGATCCTGGTTTTGCCAGCCTCTGTTGCTTCGTCTCGCCACCAGCTTGGGATCCACTGACCTACACAACTGGTGATCGAGAACTCTGGTCTCTGACTTGCTGACTTTGGGTTCCTCAGCTTCCATGGCCATGTGAAGCTTGTGCCAGAGCTTGGGACATTCAGCTTCTGTGATTACGTGAGCTGTTTCCTATATCTGTATCTATCTATCTATCTATATATTATAAATCTTTCCTTGTACCTACACATGTTACTGGTTTTGCTTACCTAGAAAACCCAGCCTGAGACAATTGGTGTGCATGTATCTATTTCTGTGGCAGTTCTTATTTCTCTAGGATACAGTCCAAGATCTGGGAAAGGTGCATCATATGGTACTTCTATTTTTAAGATAAGTTTTTAAGAAAGCACTAACTCGATTTCCGAAGTGGTTGTACCATTTTACAATCTCACCAGCAATGCATAAGTATTCTAGTCTCTCCACATTTTCTCCAGGATTGATTATTTTGGTTTTCCTGAGTTAATGCCAGCCTTATTGGAGTGAGATAATACCTCACTGTACTTTTAATTTGCATTTCTCTAATGGCTAGCTAAGGATCGTGAACATTTTCTCATATGTCTGTAAGCCACCTTTTTTTATTGTTGTTGTTGGCAGTTTTTAAATTAACTTTTTATTATTTTCTTTTGTTATAGGTTTATTTAGTTGTTCTACCTCTGTTTGTGTTAGTTTAGGTAGGCAATGTGTTTCTAGAAATTTGTTCATTTCCTCTAGGTTTTCAAATTTGTTAGAATACAATTTTTGTTAGTATTCTGTTACAATTTTTTAAATTCAGTTAGGGTCATTTAATTCCTCTTCTGTTTTTCTTCTGTCAATTTGGGCATTTATTTATTTAGATCTTTTAAAAGAACCAGCTTTTGGTCTTATTAACTCTTTCAGTTGTTTTTCTATTCTCTAATTGATTTAGTTCTGCTCTAGGTTTTATTATTTGTTTTCTTTTGGTGCCGTAGGTATTCTTTTGCTGCTGTCTTTATACTTGATCAAGTTGCAGGGTTAATTCTTTGATTTGGGCCCTTTCATCTTCTGAGATGTGTGCATTTATTGAAATAAATTGACCTCTGGGCACTGCTTTTGATGTGTCTCAAAGATTCTGGTAGGATGTGCTTTTATTTTTATTTGTTTCATTTCTGAATGTCTTTATTCCATCCTTGGTTTCTAATGTAACCCAGTCATCTTTGAGCAAGGTGTTGTTCGGTTTCCCTTGTGTTCACACTTGTTTTGTAGTTTGTTGATTTCTCCTTTTATAGCTTTATGGTCTGAAAAGATGCTTTGAAATATTTTGATGCTTTGGATTTGTTAAGTCTTGCTTTATGGCCTTATATACAGTCTATGCTGGAGAATGTTTTGTGTGCATTGGAGAAAAAAGTATACTTGTCTGCTGTTGGGTGGAGTGTTCTATATGTGTCTATGAGGTCAAGTTGGTTGATGGGGGCATTTAGATCTCCCATGTCTTTACTGAGCTTCGTTCTAGGTATTCTGTCCTTAACTGAAAATGCAGTGTTGCTGTCTCCTGCTATTTTTGTGGAACTATTTATTTCTCTTTCAGGGCTGCTAGAGTTTGTTTAATATACTTAGGATCCCTATCATTGGGTACATAAATATTTTATATGTTTATACCTTCCTGATGTATTGACCCTTTAATTATTATATACTGTCCTTCCTTGTCCACTGTGGTGGATTTTACTTTAAAGTCTATTTTATGAGAAATTAATGTTGCTATTCCTGCTCTTTTTTGAATGTTGTTTGTTTGACATATGTTTATCATCTTTCATGATAACAGGGAAATTTTTTGTCAACAAATCTTAAACAATTCCCCTTGTATTTTCTGTTATTGTCCTTCCCCTTCCCCACCCCAGCTCTGGTAATTCAATTACTGGTAAATTATTCCTCTTGATAGAGCCCCACATAATTCTTAGTGTTTCTTCCTTTTTTAAAATTATTGTATCTGATTTTTTTCAAATGTGTTGGTGTCACGTGCTTTATCTTCAGTCTCACTAATTCTGCATTCTATTGCTTTCAGTTCTACTCCTTTGACTTTTTATTGAGCTGATTCTGTAATTTGATTATTAATCTGCTGAATTTCTGATTGCTGTCTCTCCAGAATTTCTTGCAGCCTGTTCAATTTGTCATTAAGCTGAGCTGTGTTTTGCCTGACCTCCTTTCTGATTTCTTTAAGAGTTTTTAATCTTTAGTATCCTATCTCTGATAATTACAAGAAATTCCCTTCATGTGGAAAATTCCTCCATTCCTTGTTTTGGGAGCTTTCTGGAGCTGTCATAATCTGCCTCTTAAAGTGATTGGTATTGACTGTTGTCTCTGAGTTATCATTAAGTTGTTGAATTTACTTATATTTGCTTACTGTGTTCTATCTTTGTTTGTTTTGAAATGCCCATATAACCTCATCATGTGAGCTAGTTTGATTACTAGTTCCTGTTACCAGGTTGTTAGAGGTGTTACTAGACAAGTGAATCCAGGTGTCCATTGGTTTGTCTTGCATTATTCTGCTCAGGTGCCCAAGGAAATTGACCACTATGTGTGTTGTGCAGACTCTCTACTACAGTCCTAGCTGGGCAGGGATGATTGGTGCAGTATGGGTATCTGGCTGCATATGCTGAGAAATATAGGGAACACACTACAGCTGTCTGTGAGTGTGTGTAAGGAAGGCTTGTCCTGTTCCTTCATTTGAGTATGTAGATAGCTTTTGCTGCAGGATGGTGGGTGTTGGATGCTGTATGTAGTGCTGAAAGGCTTTTGGTCTGTAGACTCCTTATACATCTGCTTAGGCAAAGGACCTGTTTCCCCCCTGAGTTCCCAGCTCAGAGGAACCAGCACATTCTCCTCGCCCACACACACCCCATTTGTTAAATTGTTTCCTCTGCAAGTCTGGAAAAATGTCTCAGGGTTCATGTAGAGTCCTACTTTGGGCCCAGGTTGTGTGTCAGTCTGTGGAGCCTGGTGCAATGCAAAGAATGGATGCAAAAGCACTGGAAATATGGAGAGAATCTGAGCCTCAAGGAAAGTTTTAGATCTGCATGTGGCAATTTAGAAGCAAGCCACTTAGCTTTTGATGATCCAGCACTGCTTATCACTGATTCTCGAGGCATCAGTAGGCTCTCTGTCACTCAGTCTTTTCCACTGATGAAAATCCTGTTATAATGCTGCTGCACCTCTCGCCACACTGGCTGCTGCCAATCCTTTGGCATAGTGCCAATTTCCTGCCAGGTCAACTCTGGTGGGTGCCAGGTACTTTTGTACCTACTGTCCCTTCCCTGTTGCTCAATCTGATTTCTCAACTTTGAAGTTCAGAGCCCCTAGAATGTTATATACAGTGGATCCATTTGTGGGGTTTTTTTAATCTTTGTTTTTAGAGAGATCAGAGTGTCTGTTCCACTATCTTAGACCTGCCTTCTAAAATAAAATTTATTAAAAACAAAAACAAGACAAATCCCTTGCTGTAGAGTAGATTCTGATATATACCAACCCTATAGGACAGAGTAGACCTGCCCTGTAGGATTTTCAAGGAGTAGCTGAGTTGGCAGCTGAGCTCTTAATCACTTTGCCACCAGGGTTCTATTAAAACATAAGGATTCTTTATATAATCTGAATACAGATTCTTTATAAATATGTTTTGCAGCATAACATGTGCCTTCATTTTTATCTTAAAAAAGATCTTTCTTGAGAATACATGCAGTAAAATATACACCAATTTAACCATTTCTAAGTATAAAATTCAGTAACATTGATTATATTCTTCAAGTTGTGCAGCCATTTTCACCCTGCTTTTCTGAGCCGCTCCTCCTTCATTAACATAAATTCACTGCCCCCTAAGATTGCTATATGATCTTTCAAATTGCTTTTGTCACTTTGATCCCACGTGGATAGTTCTTTAAAAACCTTATGCTAAAGGCAAACTTTTTCCCCCTACTGGTTAAATTAGACTATAGTTTGTTTTAGGAAGACTTAAGGTAAATATTTTGGTTTAAGATTTAAGGATTATCTCAAGGAAATAGTTCCAGAGGTTCACTTTGGAGTACATGAAAATTTGAAAATTTGGTCTGCGTTTTCCCTCTTTTGATCAGGATTCTTCCGTAGAATGTTCAGCAGTCATAGCCAGGTGACATCCATTTCCTCTCATCTTGTGAAAAGAAGGCAGTTGTTTATAGAGGCAATTAGTCCCTGAAGCTTCTTCTTCTTCTTCTTCTTTTTTTTTTTTTTTTCCTATTGTGATTGAGTGAAAGTGTACAGTCCAATTTAAGTTTGCATGCCCACGTATCTGCAGCTGCTTTTGCTCTTCTTGCCCGGTGACAGCACACTCCTCCTTTCCATTCTGTACATGTTTTACCCTCTTAATGATCTCCTGTCCTTTCCTCTCCACCCTCTCCACTCCCCTCTAGAAAGAGGCCAACAGGATGATGTCCTATAGATGCACAGAACCATAAAGTGCACACACAGTATGGTCACTCTGTGTCCCCAAGTCCAAGCCATTCCTGTCCGAAGAATTGACCTCTGTAATGATTTATGACCAGGGTAAGTATCAGATCTAGGGGCCACACGCCCAGGGGAACTCACAGGCCTCCTGAGGCTTCTTTTGATCAACACTGTATTCGTGAGCTGTATTCATGTTGTTTCATGAGTTTTAGTCCATTCATTCTCATTGCTATTCTATATTTTACTGAATGAATATGCCATAATTAATCCATTCTTTTCTTAACAAACTAAGATACTTGAAAACTTTTGGATACTATGAAATAACGTGCCATGAACATTCTTTTGTCTTTTGGTGAGCATACATACACATTTTTGAATTTTTGTATGGAATTCCATTTGGAGAGGAATTACTAGGTCACAGAGTATACGTATGCTCATTTTTAGTACATACTGCTGAACAGTTTTCCAAAGAAGCTGTACCAACTTATACTCCTAACCACAGTATGTGAAAGTGTCAACTGGTCAACATTCTACCAACACTTACTGTTATTCTTTCTCATTGTAACCATGCTTCTGGTGTGTTGAGGTATCTTATTGGGGTTTTAATGTATTTTTCTTTGATGATTAATGAATTAAACACCTTTTCAAGGTGTTTTCAGGCTGTGTGTAACCTCTTTTGTGAAGTGTCTGTTCAGCTCTTTTGTGAAGTGTCTGTGCAGCTCTTTTGCTTATTTTTCTATAGATTTGTTTGCTTTTTTTCTTGTATTTATTCGTAGGTTGATAAATTTTGCATTTTTATCTTTAGCCTTAATACTCTGAAATGTAAGGGTAGGTATACATTTTTAGTATGAAACAGTGATTTTGATCTGAAAATGCATGTAAATTTTCCTATTCTGTAAACTTCTCAGTTATTCTTTCTTTAAATATTATTTCTCTGCTGTTTCTTTCATTCTGCGTTATTGGAGCATTTATTAGACATTTTTTGGATTACTTCTGAATTGACTCTATATGCCTCTTCACTGCGTTCATATATGTATACATACCTTCTGCCTCTGAAGTCTACTTTGTGTAATTTCTTTAGTACTGTTGTCCAGTATAGAGTTTATTAGATTTGCTGAGGGGCTTTTCTTTCTTTCTTTTTTTTAAAGCTAGTTTTTAAATTGTTAATGACTGCTTAAAAATAATTTTAATACTTTTAATTGGTTCTTTTTCATATCCACCTGTTTTATTTCTACCTACTTTTTTTATATCTTCTTATTCTTTTAAAATGGAAGTTAATATTCAATTTATCTCTTTGAGCATTTTAATTTTAAAGTCTTTGTCAAAGGACCAGTTGGGGAAAAGAGTCTCTTTAACAAATGGTGTTGGCATAACAGGATGTCCATCTGTAAAATAAATAAATAAAACAAGATCCATATCTCACACCATGCACAATTACTAAATCAAAATAGGTCAAAAAATAAATATAAAATCTAAAATGATAAAGATCACGGAAGAAGAAATAAGGACAATACTGGGAGCCCTGATACATAGCATAAACAATACATGGCATTAGTAACAATGCATAAACACCAGAAAAGCAAATTGAAAACCTGGAACTCCTAAAAATCAAACACTTAATGCTCATCTAAAGACTCCATCAAAAAAGTAAAAAGACAACCTACAGACTGGGACAAATAATTTTGGCTGTGACAAATCTCATCAGCATCCAATCTCTAAAATCTATAAGATACTAACTATAAAACCTCCACAACAAAACAAATAACCCAGTGAAAAAATGGGCAAAGCATGTAAACAGGCACTTCACCAAAGAAGGCATTCAGGTGGGCAACAGATACATGAGGAAATGTTCATTATCATTAGCCATTAGAGAAATGTAAACCAAAACTACAATGAGATACCATCTTACCCCAACAAAGCTGGCATTAATCCAGACAACACAAAATAGTAAATGTCGAAGAGACTGTGATGAGACTGGAACACTTACATACTGCTGGTGGGAATGTAAAATGTTACAACCACTTTAGAAGTTGATTTGTTGTTTTCTTAAAAAGCTAGAAGTAGAAATACCATGTGCTCCAGCATTCCCACTTCTTGGACAGTATCCTAGAGAAATAAGAGCTGCCTCACAAATAGATAATGCACACCAGTGTCCATTGCCACACTGTCAACAATAGCAGAAAGATGGAATCAGCTTAGGTGCCCATCAGTGGATGAATGGATAAACAAATTATGGTATGTTTACATAAAGGAATACTACACAATGATAAAGAACAATGATGAATTTGGGAAACATCTCATAATATGGAAGAATCTGGAGCATTATGCTGACTGAAATTAGTCAATTGCAAAAGGACAAATATTTTATGAGACTGCTATCATAAGGACTCAAGAAAAAGTTTACACAAAGAACCAAAAAACAGCCTTTGAAGGCTATGAGGTGGGGTGAGAGCAAGAGGAATTTTCACTTATTAAACAGTAGACAAGAATTATTTTAGGTGAAGGGAAGAATAATACAGAGAACAGTAGAAATCAGCACAACTGGACTAAATCAAAAGCCAAGAAGTTTCCTAAATACAGTCAAACACTTCAAAGGACAAAATAGAAGGGTCAGGGGTCTGGGACCATTGTTTCAAGGAACAATTAAGTCAACTGACCTAAAAAAGTATATTACAGAAATGCTCTGCATCCCATTTTGGTGAGTAGCATCTCCGGTCTTAAATGCTATAAAGCAGCCATCTGAGAAACATCAGTTGGTCCCAACCCATCTGGAGCAAAGAAGAATGAGGAACATAAAAGACACAAGGAAAACATGCCCCCAAGAGACAGAAGGGCCTCAGAAACTAGAGACTATATCAGCATGAACCTGGAAGAACTAGATAGTGCCAGGCTACCACCAATGACTGCCTTTACAATGAACTCGACAAAGAGTCCCTCAGGGAGTGGGAGAATGTGAGGTGCAGAACCCAAATTCTAGTGAAAATACCAGACTCGATGGTTGAGACACTGAAAGATCTCCAGAAAATAAAGCCCCAGAGCTCTCTGTTAGCCCAGAACAGAAAACATTCCCAAGGCCAACTCCTCAGACAAAAACTGAAGTGGTATATAATACATAAGGGAAAGCCTGGTGGCATAGTGGGTAAGTGCTACAGCTGCTAGCCAAAAGGCTGGCACTTTGAATCCACCAGCACTCCTTGGAAGCTCTATGGGGCTGTTCTACTCTGCCCTGTAGGATCGCTGTAAGTCGGAATCAGCTTGACAGCACTGGATAATACATAAAATGGTAACTGTTGAAGAATGCACTTCTCGGCTTAAGTAGATACAGGTAGTTGACTGGTCAGGTCCTGTCCACAGGCAAGATAGGAAAGCAGAGGGGGAAAGGAGCTGCTTGAATGGACACAGGAAATATAGGGCAGAGATGAAAAATATACTGAGTGAGGAGAACAGCTAGGGTCATACAATAAAGTGCGTAGTATGAGAAACTAACTCAAATTGTAAACTTTCACTTAAAACACAGTAAAAAATAAAGTCTTTTTCAATCTCTTTCAGAAAATAAAGTTTATCTGGGATGAATTCATGTTCTCATTGTTGATATTAGATCATCTGTCCTCACCCCTGCCCCAGCATTAGATTTCTTTTAGTGTTGAGAATTCTTTTTGGAACGCTTTATTTTAGTATAGTAATTGTGTTTATGTCTTCTTTTTCTCCTTTTCCTCTTCCTTCTTTTCAGTCTGTATGTGCTCACTTCTACCTATGTAATAGTTTCACAGTTGCTGAACCTAAATGCCCATTTCAAAACTATGTCTTACAATGACAGCATGAAGACTCCTGCATCATCGAGCCATTCCTTGTCCAGGCTTCATCTTCCTGCCTCCCGTGGTCCGCTGCTTCCATTTGAATCATGGCTCCTGGAACTGGGTGGACAGAATTTTTTTCGGGGGGAGGGGGTCATTGTTCTTCACTTTTGAAATCCCAGACCCTGGTTTTGAGCAGTAGGTCTTTAAGTTTCTTGTTTCCTTTGGAAAATTCTTAGTCTTCCTTATATTTCAGAAGTTGCAGCCCTAGCCCTCACTGCCTACGTCCTGTCCAGAAACATCAGCCCCTCCCACCGCTTGTAGCACTCTTGTTACCAGGTTGTGGAACGTGTCTTCTGTTTTTACGGTCTCCTACATCTCTTTTTAACTTTAAGTTTTGTATTTCATTTATTTCTACTTGAGCAGAGGGAATATGTCAGAGTGTGAACTTACTGAGTCTTCTTGACCTGAGATTCTAGTATGTAGCTATTTCTAAATTTGAGAAGTTGTTTGTGGCAGGAGAAGAAAAAAGGAGGCCCATCAGAGTAAGAATCACCCGAACACCTGTGCTTACAAGAGGAAGGGGCTTCATTCCCGCCAGCAAAGCTGCGGCAGACCAGTGTCCAAAATGTCCGAGCTCCCCCATCAGCTCTGCCCCAGTCTTTTTATAGCACCCACAAAAAGCAGAGAAAGAAATTTTCATACTGCTCTCTCATTGGCACTAGTGGGTAATGTTTCGTTCTGTTGTGCGTGGTGTTGCCATGAGTTGGAGTCCACCTGTAAAGGGCCCTGTGAGAGCAAGCCCCTTTAAGATCAGCAAGAGCTCCACTTTCTGATTGCAACTGTGATGAAAGCACAAGTAAGGAAAACCCTCGTGACGGTGACGCCATCTGTTATTTACTGACCCTGGAAGCTTAAACCTCCCTTTTGCTCCATCTCCACCCTTCTTTGGTAACTTGACCGTAGACTGAAGGGCAAAGCTGTTACCATGAAGAAGGGAGTGGGAAAACTGTCACAGAATAAGGGGTAGGTTTGAGATGCCAGGTCAAAAGTTTGAATGTCCCTTGCAGTTGTAATTAACTGACATCTTACCTGGAGTGACATGTGGTTTCAGCATCTAGAACCAACACCTAACGTGTGAACATCGAGACATGTAAACAGGGTCTCGAGAAAACATTTGTTGAATGAATTAAAGGAATTAAAGTTCTGAGCCTGGTATCTCTTGGATTTATCTTCTGACTTTTACTCTCTTTCTGATTGGACGATCTACACTGTGAGTCCTGGGCCCTGCACTCACTTCTGAGAAAATGTAGACTACTTGAGCTCTCAGAGAGGGACACGTACTCTCTTGAACTTGTGGCTTCTTTGCTGACTTGTTCTTTCTTCCTGGACTTCCCGTCCTGTAGTTGCAGTAGTCAGAACCAGAGAAACTCTAATATGGTCTTTGAGAGGAGAGAACTAGGGAACTGCTTTGCTTTGGGGTCTGGACTTGCCTTTATTCACATGAATGGAACCTTTCACGCAGGCCAGAGTAGCTCATCCCAGTCTGCACAGGGGTTAAGGCTAAAGATTCATAACATGCATTTACTTGGCCGTGTCTTTCCTGCTTCTGTTTTTGTTTCCCTCAAGCACCTACAGTGATAGCAGAAATAGAGGGAATGGAAGGGGAAAGACAGATGTTTGGAATTCCGAGTCTCTGCCATCCCTCTCTCTACAGTTCTCTGCTCCTTTGTAAAATGGGAAACATGGTGGTGTAGTGGTTAAGAGCTGTGTCTGCTAATCAAAATGTTATCAGTTTGCGTCTACCAGGTGCTTCTTGGAAATTCTGGGGGCAGTTTTACTCTGTCCTGTAGGGTCAGAATGGGCTTGATGGCAACAAGTTTATTTTTATTTTTAATTTTTGGAACATGAATTACATTTTTTGTGGGAATCTGTCTGGAGGAAGGCTTCTTAAGAAATGTAAAGATGCTAAAGCATTTTCCCTTAGCTTGTCAACTTTATTTCAGTCATGTTCACAATCACGCAAGCAAAAAGGAACAGCAAGAGGAGCTAACAGGTTGTGAGTTTACTCTGTACTAGGCTGAGACTAAATCACTGATGTTCAGTCCCACTTAGCTTCACAACAACCCATGAAGAAGACACTGTTATCATCATTTTACAGATTAGGAAAAGGCGGCTCAGAGAGAAGTACCTTGTCCAAAGTCAGGAAATGATTAGTCTGGGAGGCAAATCCCAGCAATCTGACACCGAAGTCAGTGTTCGTATCCCTGATACTCGTCTCCCCCGCCATCAAATGCATGCTGAGAGCAGCCGGCAGTGTGCTTGCTGTGTGTGACCGTGCCTGCCGGGGCCACACGAGTTTCCTTCTGAGGGTGGTGGAGGGTTCCTTTGCCACCCAAAACATTGTCCATGCTGTCAGGTTGCTGTCTGGCATTCTACCTTTAGATAGCCTTGGGAATTTAAGCTTTATCCAAAGAGCTAAGCAAATTGCATCAATCATCTCTTCCACATGAAAGAATAAACTAGATGTTTTCCTCAGTAAGTGATTTATACTTTTGTGCTTCCTACTAAGGACAGTTGCCATTTGGGTCTAATCATTATTTGTCTTAAATTACATAAATCTTTGTTTCACGATTAGTCAATACTTTATAAATCTGAAACATTTATTGACTTGTATAAATGGCTTCCTTTTGCAGTATTTACATGTCAGTTTGGAAAGGGCATTGCCCTATGATTATTTTTATCTGGAATGTTTCACTGAAAGGTATGAAAAGTGAGTTGTAGAAAAATTTCAAAGAAGAGAGAGTGTGTGTGTTTCTGTTCTTGGTGAAACAGTACTTTTCTGACACTAAAAATTATTCTAATACTGAATGATGAATAGGTCAGCCAAGGAACAATATAGCATATTTGTTTTCAATAAATGAATTGAATGTCCTTGGAAATCACCAGTGTCTATCCATGAAAGAGGAAAAACACAGAAAAACTCTATATTCACCACAATTACAATTTACTTTTAGATAATTTTTAAAAAAGTCTCTGAAATATATTCAAGGAAACACTTTTAAGGAACAACATTCTTATATGCCAAGCCCACATATTTGTATTTCCATGTATCTTATATTTAGCATGTAAAATGACTTCACTTTTGAAACAAAATGTTTTTTAAAATGACTGCTTTGAACTTTGCTGACCTAGAAAGGTGAAACTCAAACTTTCTTAACACCTCCCTCCTCCCCTCCAGATATTTATAAATATTAACTAAAACCGATTTCATTCCCAGATGGTCCGTTCAAGATGATTGTGCAATAACACAAGTACTATGATGTTAAAGGTCCCAGCAAAATAAGATCATAAAAAGAAATGTAATTGATAGGGTTGTTCCCAAGTTAAATAATAAAAGATTATAGTTTTCTTATCTACCTCTGGGATGACCAAACCAAAAAAACAAACCCGTTGCCATCTAATCAATTCTGCCTCATAGTTTCCTCACAGGACAGAGTAGAACTGTCTCATAGGTTTCAGTGGTAGGTTCAAATTGCCAATGTTTGGTTAGCAACCAACTCTTAACCACATCATCACCAAGGCCATATCTCTGGGATAGAGGTTGGTTTTTAATATCCATTCATGGATACTATTTTTCAAGGGAGCCGGGACAGCCACTGTTTCCTAATAAAAACCCATTGCTGTTGAGTTGACTTTGACTCATAGCAACCCTATAGGACAGAGTAGAACTGCTTTATAGAGTTTCCAAGTGCCTGGTAGATCTGAACTGCTGACCTTTTGGTTAGTAGTCATAGCACTTAACCTCTATGCCACCAGGGTTTCCATTTCCTAACTGGTAATCTAATAAATGTTTTATTAGAGTTAATCTAAATCTGATGCCCCACATTTGGGCTTTCTCCTTGTGCCCTCACTGAGCATTTACCATGGATCTGCTTGTGTGCCAGGCACTGGATAAGTATGATACGTGCCTCGGGAAACTTGTTGTCTCCTGGGGAGAGAGACTCTGACAAGGTCATTGCAATCCACTGTGCAAATGTTATAACATAGTAATGGAGTGATGAGCTCTTTCTGGGACAGTTGGTGAAAGCCATCTCAGTGAGGTGACCCCTGAGCAAAAACATGAAAATGAAGTAGTATTCACATGGCGGAAACAGGCAGATGATACCAAGTCTCAGCAAGGAGAAGAGCTCTGTTTAGAGAATGTCATTTCCATGAATCACACAATTATAAAACTCTAAGACTCTTGATCCAGCCCTGAACCTTAACAATTATAGCAAATATTAGTTCTCCTAAGAAATGTAAAGAAGCAGCCTTTTGTATTAGGGCAAATCTAGTTTCAAATCTCCAGTCTACCTTGTACCAGTCCTGCGGTCTTGAGAATGTCACTGTCCTTCTCTGAGCCTCAGTTTCCTTATTTGTAAAATTAGAGAAATGTGTATTTCACATGGTTTTCTATGGGTTACAAGAGACCACATATGTAAAAACCTAATAAGTAGGGTTCTCAGATTTAGGAAATAAAAATACAGATGCCCAGTTTAATTTGAGTTTCAGATAAACAACAATTTGTGTGTGTGTGAGTATGTTCTGTAAAATAAGACTCTAGAAATTGATGGAATACCAATTGAGACGTTTCAACAAATGGATGCAGAACTGGAAGTGCTCTCTCATGTATGCCAAGAAAATTGGAGGACAGCTCCCTGGCCGACCAATAAGAAGAGAGCCACATTTATGCCTATACCCAGGAAAGATGATCCAACAAAATTCAGAAATTATCAAACAATATCATCAATGTCACACACAAGTGAATTTTTGCAGAAGATCATTCAAAAGCAGCTGAAGCAGAATATTGACTGGGAACTGCCAGAAGCACAAGCTGAATTCAGAAGATAATATGAAATCAAGGATATCATTGCTGATGTCAGATAGATTCTGACTGAAAGCAGAAAATACTAGAACAACGTTTACCTGTGTTTTATTGACTATGCAAAGGTATTTGATTATGTGGACCTTAACCAATTATGGATAACATTGTGGAGACTGGGAATTCCAGAACATTTAATTACACTCATGCAGAACCTGTACACAGACCAAGAGGCAGTTTTTTGAACAGAACAAGGGGATATTGCATGGTTTAAAGTCAGGAAAAGCATGCATCAAGATTATACCCTTTCACTATGTTTATTCAATCTGTATACTGAGCAAATAATCTGAGAAGCTGGACTATATGAAGAACAGAGCATCAGGGTTGGAGGAATACTCATTAACAACCTGCAATATGCAGATGACATAACCTTGCTTGCTGAAAGTAGACTTCAAGCACTTGCTGATGAAGATACAAGACCAGTAGGTATGATAGATACTTCAATATTAAACAAAACTCCTTACAACTGAACCAATAAGTAACATCAAAAGGAGAAAAGATTGAAGTTGTCAAGGATTTCATTTTACCTGGATCCACAGTGAACACCCATGGAAGTAAAAATCAAAACCAAACCCATTGCCATCGAGTCAATTCCAACTCATAGCAACTCTACAGGATAGAGTAGTATGGCCACAATAGAGTATCCAAGGTGAGCCTAGTAGATTCAAACTGCCAGCCTTTTGGTTGGCAGATGTAGCACTTAACCACTACACCACCAGCAGTCCAGAAATCAAAGGATGCTTTACATTAGACAAATCTGCAAATGACCTCTTTAAAGGGTTGAAAAGCAAAGATGTCACCCTGAAGACTAAGATGCGCCTGGCACAAACCATGGTGTTTTCAGTTGGCTCACATGTGTGTGAAAGCTGGAAGATGAAAAAGGAAGACTGAGAAATAATGGAGATTTTTCTGAATTGCAGTGCTGGTGAAGAATATTGACTATACCATGGACTGCCAAAAGAAACAACCAATCTGTCTTGGAGGAAAAACAATCACAATGCTCCTTTGAAGTAATGATGGTGAGATTATGTCTTACACACTTTGAACATGTCATCAACAGGGATGAGTTAGTCCCTGGAGAAGAGGATCATGCTGCGTAAAGCAGAAGGCCAGTGGCAAGAAGAAAACCCTCAATGAGATAGGCCGACACAGGAACTGCAACAATGGACTTCAATCATAACGACGACGGTGAGCATGGTGCTGGACTGGGCAGGGTTTTCTTTTGTTGTGTGTAGAGTTCCTGTGAGTCATAAGCAACTTGACAGCACTTAACATGTCCTAAATATTGCATGGAACATATTTACAGTAAATAGTTATTTTTTGTTTATCTGAAATTCAAATTTATTTGGGAGTCTTATGCAGTTTTATCTGACAACCCTAATAATAAGTGAGGTATGCAAATCGATAAGTCATTGGTATGCTGGATTTCTTTATTTATTGTTTTTGGAGCTCTGGTCGCTCAATATTAAGTGCTATGGCTGTTAACCAAAAGGTGAGCAGTTCAAACCCACTAGCCACTCCTTGGAAACCAGTTGTACTCTGTCCTAAAGCATTGGAATCAATTTAACATCAATGAGTTTGGGATTTGTTGCTTTGTTTTTTTTTTTTAGGTTTTGGATTTTTTTATGCCTGGAAAAATGCTGACTCGGAGAAAACAGGAGCTTTGAAACAAAAGAGAAGACTTTACACATGTGTGTATGGGTGTGCATGTATGTGTGGGAGAGATGGTGGGAAAGGTGAAGGGTATAAATTAACGTTAGGAATCCAGAAGCTTATTGAGAACTGATAGTATATTATTTTAAATAGAACTTTCTTTCAAGTCAGTGAACAATAAAAATATTCGTGTTTGTAAGACCTCAAGGCCACACAATAGGATCTGGGTTTGAGTGCTTTACAATTTAGAACATTTCGGCAGGTTAGATCTGTATGATTGGTGGCCTTTTTTGAAAGCAGGAAGATGTCGCTAGGGCTCTGTCATGGACTGACTTGTGTTTCCAAAAAGCTCTGTGCAACAGTTTAGCTAGGCCATGATTCCTGGTACTGCATGACATTCCTGTATGTGGTAAATCCTGCCTCTAGGACGTTAATGCCGTAGGGTGGGCAGTGGTTGTGTTGGTCAGGCAGGACTTCACAGAAGGCTGTATCGTACCTTGGGGCAATCTCCTGAGCTATAAAGGAAAGCAAGCAAAGCCCTGCGGACCTCATACCACCAAGAAGCAGTGTGGGAGCAGAACACATCCTTGAAACCCAGGATCCTGGTACCTCAGAAGCTCCCAGTCCAGGGAGGGATTGATGACAAAGACTTCCTCCAGAGCTGGTACTGAAAGACTGCCCCTGCAGCCGATGCTCTGCGTTTGGACTTTCAGCCTACCTTTTCTGTGAGAAAATAAATTTCCTTTTTTTTAAAGCCATCCACTTGGTATTTCTGTTATAGCAGTGCTAGATGACTAAAGACAGGCCCTTGATGTGTCAGAGTCTACATTTACTCTCATTTTCCCCCTAATAGCACTGCCAAGTCTCAGATTCCTTTGCCAGTAAGTGGATGGTATGTTGCATCAGCTAAAATGTTGCTGAGTCTAGCACTCTATCGAGTGCTTAGTCAATACCAGGAATTGTGAGGAAGAATTCTATAAAGGATAAGATAAGGCCCACACCCTCCAAGATTTACAATCCTACTGAGTCTGCGGAAGAGAAGATAGATCATTGTTAATGTTAGTTATTTCCTGAAATACAGGTTCTGTGAAGGCTGGGTCTGACCCAACATTGTGTCCCTAGTACCTAGAACAGAGTACCAGTTACCATAGAGTTGATGGTGACTCATGGTGACTTATGGTGACTCCATGTGTATCAGCAAAAAATTATGTCCACAGGGCTTTCAAAGTTTTTTTTTCTGTTTGTTTGTTTTTTTTTAAGTAGATCACCAGGGCTTTCTTCTAAGGTGTTTTTGGATGTACTTGAACCTCCAAGCGTTTGGTTAGCAGAGCATGTTAACAGTTTGCACCATTAAGGGACTCCTGGCACACAAGAAGAGCCCGGTAAATATTTGGTGAATGAACGAATCAGCATGGACTGATTCACCCAGGAAGGCAACGGAACACTGGTCTGAAATGGGCCTTAAAGGAAGAAGATTTAGCGGAGCAGAAAAGTCCTCCTCATCATCACAGCAGCTGCGGTACCAAGCCCTGAGCGTAGCACTTCGTGTAAACTCTGCTCAGATGCCTCCAGCAGTCCTAAAATGTTTAAGTCTATGTGACCCCGAAACCAACTTTTCTTCACAAAATCCGCTTGAATGTCACCTTCTTGGAGACTTTCCCTGTTTCTCAGTCCTCTGTTCATTCCGAACACTTATTACAACTTAATTTATTAATTTTTGATCTATCTCTTCACAGTCCTCAAGGGCAGAGGCTGTGTCTTTCTTATCACCGCTGTGTTCCTGGTGACACTGGCCAGCTTGTTCCCTGGCATTTAGCAGGCACTCAGTAAATACTCATGAACAGACACGCTTCATTTTCATGCGTATCTCCACAGCTTCATCTCTTGAATTTCAAACAGAACAAAACAAAGCCAAAACCAGCTATCTAGGCCTCACCACAGGGTCTTCAGGTCCAAATATCTACTGATGGGCTCAAGCCTTTTTTTTTTTTTTAAATCCTATGTGTGAATCTGACATATGACTTAGTCAAGCACTTCAGCGAAGGTGTGCCATAATAAGGTAACTTCCTTAGTCATCTAGTGCTGCTGTAACAGAAATACCACAAGGAGGTGGCTTTAAAAAGAGAAATGTATTTTGTCACAGAATGTGGACTGAAAGTCCAAAATCAGGGCATCAGCTACAGGGGAATTGTTTCTCTGTTGGCTCTGGAGGAAGGTTCTTGTGAAGAGTCTTCCCTTGGACTGGGAGCTTCTGAGGCACAGGGACTCCGGGTCTCCAGGGTACACTCTGCTCACAGTGCTGCTTCTTGGTAGTATGAGATCCCCAAGGCTCTACTTCCTTTCCTTTATATCCCACGAGATTGCTTCAAAGCACCATACAATCTTAAAGATCGAATCCAGCCTCACTGACACAACCTCTGTCCCTCATGAGCGTCACAGAAGCAGAATTTACAACATACAGGAACATCAGACAATATCAGGACTATCGTCTAGCCAAACTGCTACACACATCTTTGGGGGAACACAATTCAGTCCATGACAGTAACTATATATGGAACTATGTTAAAATCTGATGGATAAATTCTTGTTTTTCCAATAAAGCTTTACAGAGCAGCTCTGGTTGTCTCTGAGGCCTTGCTGTATCTCTGCCCTACCTACAATCTGATGTTCATCCTCTGTTTTGATTACGGTTTACTGCTTTGAGTAACAGTTATGTTTTTAATGAAAAGAAATTTGACTAATGTAAGATCTTTGAGTTTCTGAGCAGAAAAATGTTATATTCAAGATTTGATTTAATATCTAGAATCACCCTTTTAATCTATCACTATTGATTCATTTGTTGTTTTCTAAAAGAATTCCTCCTCTAGCAAAAAAAAGAAAGATGTTTGTGTAAGCAGTAAATAACATTTTTTTTTTTTTTAATTATCAAGGAATTGGCTCATAAAACTCATGACAGGACTTCAGATAAACACAATAATACAGAATCTGTGAAGGTCATTGGGGGCTATCTGGGTCATTTTGCTAGCACAGTAAATTTCTATCCTAGCATAAGAATACAAACAGATAAACTGAATTGTGTAAAATGCCCAGCATGGCTTCTGGTACATAGTATATGTCCACTAAATGTATGTTCTCCTGAACCATGTAGATATAGCACCTGGTGCATGACGAACACTAAACAATAGCTGTGGGGGGGAGGGGGAAGGATGAACAAAGACAGCTTTGAAAACTTGTCAGACCTTAGAAAAGATTAACTCGTTCAAATGACTTGTTGTATTACCTCACCTTAAAACTATGAAAAAAGAAAACACATTTTGGTCAAAGTTCCATTCATTTCAAATACATAAGTCATAGAAATATGTATTCTTTTTTTTTGTACAAGTGAATTTTAGTGTACGCTATGTAACGCACATGTTCAATTTTGATCAAAGGTTCTTTAGAAGAATTCTAATCCAAAAGGAGGAAATTGTAGAACAGAATCATAAAGTTTCATGGACTGCAGACTTTCTAGAGCCAATGGAGGCTGGATGAACCTAACACTATTATCCTGAGATAATATCTCAGTCATCTAGTGCTGCCATAACAGAAATACCACAAGTAGAAGGCTTTACAAAGAAAAATTTTATTTTGTTGCTGTCCATTAGGCTGAAAGTGTCCATTCAGGGTGTCAGCTCCAGGGGAAGGCTTCCTCTGCTCTATCTGGAGTGAGGTCCTTCCAGTCAATCTTCCCCTTGACTGGAGCTTCTGAGGTTGAGGGACCTTTGTCCCTTTCAAAGGATGTACTCTCTTCCCAGCACTGCTTTTTGGTGGTATGAGGTCTCTACTACAGTCTTTCTTTTCTATCTCAAGAGATTGCCTCAAGGAACAAAACAATCCCAAACCTTAAATCCTATCCTACCAACAGCCCATCCTCCCTCACTCATATAGTAGAGGCAGGAATCCCAACATGGAGGAACATCACACAATACAGGGATTACAGCGTCGCCAAGTCACTACAGATTTTGGGGGGAACACAATTCAATCTGTAACAGACAATCTTTAAACCTCAAACCAAAATATCTCCTGAGGTCTTCTGAAAATCAAACAGTAGCTTAGCTTAACTAGTAAATAATTTCTTCCTTGATCATTATGTTCTTTTAATAATTATCTGTATGGATTTAAATTGACAGCCACAACTCAAAAGATTAGATAGGGACCTTAGGGGACAGTGAATTTATGTTAATGGAGGAACAACTCAGGAGAGGGGCTAAGAATGGTTGTACAACTCAAAAGATATGATCGTTGTCTCTGAATTGTACATGTAGAAATGATTGAATTGGTATATGTTTTGCTATATATCTTCTCAACAACAAAATAAAATTTAAAAATCAAAATATAGCTATGGTCATATATTGGTGAGAATGCCTTGGAAGTGAAATCAGGATGCATTAAAGTTGTCCATCGGTGGTAGTGTTACCAGAAAAGCCTGGGAGTTTGACTACCTGCCACAAAAAGCCAGTTCACTGAGACAGGGGCTTTGGGACGAGATCAAAGGTTTTATTTGCAAGCTGACATTGCAAAGGGACAGGGAGGTATTCTCATCCTCAAAAGCCTGCCTAAACTGGTCTGAGTATTAAAGGGAAAGACCACTTGCAGATGTAGGGAACAGAATGGGGAGTTGGGGCATGGCGGGGGCGGGGTCAACGGAGTGGAAGTCAGCTGGGTGGAGGCCCAGTGGGCAGAGGGGGCAAACTGGATGGAGGTCGACTGGGTGGAGGTCTGCTTCACAACCTCACAGGCCACCACTGGCCATCAAAGAAACAAAGTGGTGTTAGACTCATCTGGCCAGGAACCTAGAAGAATAATGCTCAAACACAAGTTACTTCTCCATCCTCCCAGCATCCTGCTTGATTCTTTCATCTTTGGTTTTATTAAGATGGAAAAAAACACTGCCATCAAGTCAGGTCTGCCTCATCAAGACAAAAGTAGTCATTTATTGTCTATAGTTCACTGACCTATAGTGGAGCCTACAGAGGGCCTCACCCTAGTGTCGCTGCCTGGGCCTTGTACAGTGTGGGGGGTCATGTATTTTTTTGTGTGTTAGAGGGGATCTGAAACAATGTCTCTCAGGTCCCCTTAGCTTTGAGCACCCCTGTCATGGAGGCTTTTTCAGCCTCTGGTTTCAGTAGCGTAAGTAAGTAAATTGTGGTATATTTATGTAGTAGAATACTTTACAATAAAAAAAATGCAAAGCTGTAACAAACAAAATGAGTCACTAAAATAAATACAAACTGAATGGTTGCATTTATATAACTTTCTTGAAACAGACAAAACTAGTCTATGGAGTTAGAAGTCAGGATTAAGTTTACCTTTAGGAAATAGGGTAATTAGTGGCATAGTGGGTAGGTGCTACAGCTGCTAACCGGAAGGTCAGCTGTTCACATCCACCAGGCCCTCTTTGGAAACTCTTTAGGCAGTTCTACTCTGTTTGTAGGGTCACTATGAGTTGGAATTGATTCAAGGGCAGTGGGTTAGGGTTTTTTTTGGAAATAGAGTAGTGAGGACAAGGCCCGAGGGGAGCTGCTGGGATGATGTTAGTGTTCTATGTCCTGACCTGGGTTACAGTCTCATGGGTAGGTTCATGCAGTGATAATCCGTGTACATTTAAAAATATTTAAGTTTTTGAAAGATGCATTTTAGCAGACCTAGGACAAAGACAGAATGCTTTGAGAATAAGTTTTGTCTACACATATGTATGTAAATGTATGAGTGTAGATATATATTGTTACCAGAAAAACCCAGGAGTTCTGCTACCTGCTGCAAAAAGCCAATTCACTGAGACAGCAGCTTTTGGGATGACATCAAAGGTTTTATTTGCAAGCCGGCATTGCAAAGGGACAGGGAGGTATCCTCATCTTCAAAGCCTGTCCAAATTGGCCAAAGTCTATAAATAGTTTGAGCCTATAAATTCCTCGACTAGTCACTTCTTAGTATTAACTATTATAACCATCCTCATCTACATTTTTGGACGCTGTATCTTGAAAATTGTTACCAAGGGAATGGCCCAGACCTCACCAGCTGTGGAGACCACATGCAGATGTAGGGAACAACGTGGGCAGTTGGGGCATCTGGGGATTGATTCAATGGCAGTCAGCTAGGTGGAGGCCAACTGGGCAGAGGAGGTTGACTGGGTGGAGGTCTGTTTCACAGTCTCACAGGCCATTAGCTGCCATCCAGGAAAACGAAGTGGCATTAGATGCATCTGGCCAGTAACCCAGAAGAATAATGCTCAAACACAAGTTACTTCTCTATCTCCCAGCCTCCTGCTTGATTACTTTAACATTGGTTTTATCAGGATGAAAGGAGTCGTTTATTCTCCGTAGTTCACTGAATCTACGGTGGTGCCTACAGAGGGCCCCACACTAGCGTTGCCACGTGGCACTTGTACAGTGAGGAGCTCATGTCTTCCCTTTTGCGTTAGGGGTGATCGGAAATAGTATCTCTCAGGTACCCTTAGTTTTAAGCACCCCCTGACACGGAGACTATTTCAGCCTCTGGTTTCAATTCCCCCTTTTGTTTTAAACCTCCACAATCTGGGGAAGGCGGCACAGACCATTCTATTTCCTGCAGAATAGGGGCACTGGAAGGGGTGAAGGTTATCAGTGTAGGGGAGACTCCACAGGAGGTGTGAAAAAGCCTTCATGTCCTCTTGGACCCAAGTATATTGACTCCAATGAGATATTGTCAAGAATAAACTCTTCCCACAGCTGGTGAGGTCTGGGTCATTCCCTTGGTAATGATTTTCAGGATGCAGGGCCCAAAGATGTAAATGAAGATGGTCATAATAGTTATTAAGAAGTGACGGGTCCAGGAATTTGTAGGCTCAGACTATTTATAGACACCTGCCTCCACTATCAGCGGCACTTGGCTTGGCTGGCTCCACTAACCTGAATGGTAAAGCAGACCAACTCAGGCACCTTCAGAGGGTGGTGTGGAGTCAGTTATCCACAGGATCTTAAAACCTGATTCAGCGGAACTGCGCGTGTATGAAAGACATCTTGGTTTTTAACAGCACAACCCAGGTATTTTGCACGGCAATTTCCCCAAATCCCTCATGTAACTGGACTTTTTTTTTTTTTTTTTGTATGCATGTATCTCTAAACCAGCAATATAGCCAATTGTAAGTCTTGTCTGTATTTTAATTAGCATTTTTTGTCCCAGCAACTCAATATGGCATTCAGTCACACATGGAAAGGGGTGTATTTTAACTGTGGTCCCATTACGCATTACCAGACATAAAATATAAGTAAAATTTTAAAACTTAAGCTTTATACAGTAGTGCTTGGACAGTGAGGGCCCACTGGGTAAACCAAGATAGAGAAGGTGGCCCTTTTGTCTAAGACAAGTCTGATTTTACTTCTCAAGTCTTCCTTAGAGTGTAACCCTTAGCTTTTTCTATTGAGATGTTGTGTGGCCGGAAGGCATATGGGTCTCGGCACCCTTGTCCATAGACAGTTTCCTAGACTCTCCTTCTGAAAGCCTAAGAGAGACTGTCCATCTGGATCTTGTGTTGCAGAGAATCGACTCTGCGTCCTGTTTTAGGATGCCCAGGACACTCCACCTTTTGGTGGCCTCATTTTTGACAACGTTTGTATTTATTGGGGTCCACATTTACTGTCCAGTGAGGTACTTTTAAGTCCTCATCTCTGGGGCTAACTGGGTTACCTTGAGGTGGACTCGAAGGGCTATAACCACAAGTGGGCTTTCTTTTTATCCTTTTCTCTCTGTCACTAAAATCTCTATTATTTAAATATGTTAAGGGTCTCCTTTACCAACTGGGAGTGTGGTCTGAGGTTCTACCTCAAGCTTTTATAATTTGTCTTATGTCTGATGTGGAGACACAGGAATATATGGCCCTAATGGCTTTTTTAAACAGTGTCCAGAGTTAAGATAGACCAGTTTATCTGGACCATTATTTGACTTAAGGTGGCTAGGAGAACTAGCCTTTTCCAAAATCAGTGGACTATATGGACCACCTTAATTTGTACAGAAGTCAGAAATCTAGGTCCTAGAAGAATTGTATGTCCCACTATAAAATCTTTGATCAGAGTGTTCAATAAATGGTAATTGAACACCATCAGAATTTTAAGATCTCAGGTATTATACAGTGTGAACTAGAAAAATAGAACACATTAACGATATCAAGCCAATTATTGGAAATAACCAATGAAAACTATGACAAGGTCTCTGAGAGAAAACAGACCTCATGAGGTGTTCATGTATAGCCATCAGGAACCTTTTATAGGTCCTAACAGCAAGTGTATTTTGTAAACCCCAGATTTTAAATCAATATACAAACTGTAACATTTCTTTATTAAGACAAACTATTTTTTTGATAGAATAGGAAACTAATGTGATTTTAATTTATAAAATCACAGCTAAAATATTAGATGTTTCCCTAGTTGTGATATTTATAATTCTACTAAGTTCCACAGGAATTTTCAACTAGGGAATTAGAAGAATCCAAACTCATTTTTAAACAATTTTAGGAAAAAGAAAATGATTTTCCAGTTGTTTTTTAGTTTTACCAAATTTTGGACCAGATGTCATCTGTGAAATTACCAGGTTTGCATGCAAGTTCTGGATTTATCTTGAGTCACAGTCTTCTTTCACCAGTCTAAAATCTCTGTTGAAATATTTTGGTTAATCAGAAAAAAACTGTAAATGACAAAAACTTTTTAATAATGACAAGAGTCAGTTACAAAGCAGGATACAAAGGATCAAATAAAACCCAATCCATTGGAAAGAACCTTAGACAGTATTCTTAAGTACAACCATTACTCATATTTTTAAGGAACATTAAACACTATGCACAATAATCTTGAGGTACAATCTCACATAGGATATACCAAGATTATTGAGTCTCTAAATACTTATATAGTATAAAAATAACTTTACAGGCAATTAACTAGAACGTCCCAGTCAAAGCATTGGCTTAGATAATGTCAGATTAAATAAAATATATTCATGACAACCCACCCTTTGTTCTCCAAAGCATATTACCTTGTAACATAGAAAACATTTACCCCCTCACAATGAGAGTCTTAAAGTCCAAGTCCAAGATCAGAAATTCTTCTTTAGCTAGGATACAAGTTATCTGTTTGTAAAAACCAGAACAGGCAGACACACATTATCCATATTCATTGTAAATGGGAGAAAAAGAAAAACACAACAGGCAAAAAGACAGTAGCCCCCAAAAGCATTTTAAAAGGATTTTTCTTTCCCTGAGTCATGTTGCACAATGACCTCGTTCTGTAGACCAAAAGTATTTGCCACCCTGTGCAAATTTTGAGTGGAAGCCCCCCTGGCCCTGTATTACAGTTCTCTTGCAAGCCCACTGGTACAGTGCTTCTTGTTCCCTTCACTGCAGGCACATAGTTTTCCAAGTGGCAATTCCACAATCAGGGGCCGTGTCTGTATGCTCTCAAACCCTGAGAACGGCCATGCCTTTATGACTCAGGCACCTCAGCTCCTCATGCTCTGTATCCTTTCAGCTTCTGCTTCTTATAGGCTCATGACATGGGACTCAGGCCTGTACCTGTCTTGGTATTTTCTCCACCAAGTTAGCAATTTAAAACCAAATAAAACCCACTTACCGTGGTGTTAATTTGGATCTACAAGACGCTTTAAACAGTAAAACTGCCCTACGGTGTCTCCAAGGAGTGCCTGGCAGACTAGAACTCTTGACTGTCTGGTTAGCAGCTGTAGCACCCAAACACTGTATCAGAGCTTCTCCAGTTGGCTATTAACAAAACAATAAAATCATAGTGTAATGTTATGAATTGCTGGATAACATTAAGAAGAAGTCACATATGTATATTTTAACCCAGTAAGAACCAGGTAGCCTTTTTATTCCTATCTGTGGCAAAATCTTTTAGCTTTTCCCTCTTTTCTCATACCTTGAGACTCAGTTTTGACTCAAGAATCTCATCTCAATGAGGGACTAGATTTTTGCTTAAAGTTGTTTTATCCAGAAGTCAGAAAACCATGCTACCCAATTGTTTCAATGCTAATGTTCTTAAAAATCACATGAACCAAGCCATTTAATGGTTAGACAAACAAAACTTTTGATCATATCAAAGAAATATTTTTCAATATACTTGTGTAATACATTTCTAATTTCACAGTATACCAGGTATGTATTAACCCAATTACCCTAAAGTCTAAGGCTGAAATAAATCCTGTTTATTAACCATTCCAGGTCTTTAACTTTTAAGGTTTCAGCAGTTGGCTTTTAGAAATTGTAAAGTCTCTGTTTAACCAATTACTGATATACACAGAACTTCAAATCTGGTTAGGGTTTGAATTTTTCCAATTTCTGATAATTAAAGTAAAGTAGCAATTTCTATCTATTATCTGTCTTGTAGAAAAGTCTCCACCCAATCGTAAAAGTTTTTTCAAAAAGCTTTCATGGGGCTATGATTTGAGGCTGATCTTGCCCTGTAGAGTTAGTTTTTTTTCTTTTAGCCCTGTGACTAAATATCTGGATCTACTTGGAATCTGGCTTTCTTATCTATTTTCACTCAAGCAACTCTCCCCACCTCTGATCCAAAGGATATGAGCATGGAAGACCTTTTCTAACCTGCCAAACAAGTTTCTCTCAAAGAATTAAAATATCTTAAAATTAGACCAAATGACAAGTCTAGAATGTATAAAATTTGGACACATAAGACACTTAATGGGCAAAGATTGTTTTATAAAAACAGAGACATTGAACAAGACAACACCATGTGGCTCTAGGCCAAACTTGTAAAGTCTTGCAGTTATTAAACACTCAATCTGCAGGGATCAGATACTTTTCACAGAAAAATTAGAAAGTTTGGAGTCCTCACAAACAGCTTGCATACGTACAACAGTGTGTATAACAGCAAAACCTGACAAATACAAAACCAAACTATAAATACATTTACCTTATCAAACACAGGAGCCCTCACTCTATGATACACACCCAGCTTCACCAGATACACACGTAGTCTGTTCCTTTTGTAATTAAAGTGAGCTTAGTGGGTGCTTTTCCAAGCTACATCTTCCAAGTCCCAACACTCACCTAACCCGTCAGTCGCATCACTATACACAAACACACACTCAGCCAGCTCCACCACACTCATACACCGAGAAAGAAAAGCCAGAAGGCTTGCCTGAGAGAAACAGAAAAACACCAGAGGACATGTTCTTGCCAGAAACCAGCACGTTCCTCTCATGGAGCAAAAAAGAGAAAGGGAAAGAACTCCCCTGGGGAAAAAAGACCAGAATTTTCCCTACTCACCAGAAATATCCAGCAGAGAGAAAAATCACCCCCGGGGACCAATTCCACCAAGAGAAGCACACCAGCTGGCAGGAAAACCAGGATCTGGGCCCTGGCACCATGGGAAGGGAAAATGTGTGGAAACAAACTTAGAAACCCACCTTTTCCCCCAAAATGTTTGATACTCACTCCCAGATAGCACGGTTAGAAGCCAATGATGTGCGGGCAAGAGAAGGGAGTCAGCGGACATCTTGCAGCCAGTGAGGGGCCCTTTGTCCCTTGTCCCACCAGGAGGCCATCGAGTCTAGGCAGCACATGGTCCTGTCTGGGTCGCCAGAATTTGTTACTGGAAAGACGCGGGAGTTCTGTTACCCGAGAAAAGCCGATTCACTGAGACAGCAGCTTTTGAGGTGAGATCAAGGGTTTTATTTGCAATCTGGCATTGCAAAGGGTCAGGGAGATATTCTCATCCTCAAAGCCTGTCCAGATTGGTCCGGCAGAGTCTGAGTATTTAAAGGGAAAGATCACATGCAGATGTAGGGAACAATGTGGGCAGCTGGGGGTATCTGGGGGTCAACTGAGTGGAAGTCAGCTGGGTGGAGGTCGACTGGGTGGAGGTCGACTGGGTGGAGGTCTGCTTCAAGGCCATCACTGGCCATCCAGGAAAACAAAGTGGATTTAGACTCTTCTGGCCAGGAGCCTAGAAGAGTAATGCTCATACACGATTTACTTCTCTATCCTCCTGGCCTCCTGCTTGATTTTTTTATCACCGATTTTATCAAGACAGAGGGAGTCATTTATTGTCCTTAGTTCACTGAATCTATAGTGGAGCTTACAGAGAGCTCCACCCTAGTGTCACCACCTGGGGCTTGTGCAGTGGAGAAGTCATGTCTTTTGTGTCAGGGATGATCTGAAACAATGTCTCTCAGGTCCCATTAGTTTTGAGCACCCCTGACATGGAGGCTATTTCAGCCTCTGGTTTTAATATTTATGGAAAGCAGCGTCACATACAATAGAAGAAGCATGGATTTTATAAGACAAAATGGGACCCAAGCATACGCCTATTTCTCAGTTAAGTAATAACTAATATCATTAAGTTTCTCTGAGTCTCAGTTTCTGCTTATATAACCCCATGGATAATAATATCCAGCTCACAGGATTACTGCAAGGATTAAATGAGGTAATCTAAGTAGAGAGTCTGGAATGTGATTAACACTTATTAAATGGTTATTATTACTTTCATTGTTCTTACTATGTATTTATTCTTTTTACTCTGTCCTTTGTGATATGAGGTATGGGCCTGCCTGGAAGAAATAATGTGACTGGTGCCAATCATCCATAGTTGTATAACAAGTCACCTTCAATCTTAGTGGCTTAAAGCAGTAGCGATCGTGTTACAATGCCCCATCATTCTCAGCCTGTCATGTTATTGCTGTGAGACAGTGGTTGGGGCTGGAGTCACTGCAAAGACTTCCAGACTAACATGTCTGGTGGCCGATGCTGGCTTCTTGGTCAGAACACCTATATATGGCCTCTCCGTGTGGTCTGGGCTACCTCACGGCATTCTTGGCTGGGTTACAAAAACTAATGTACCGGGAGAATCAGGTAGATTCTGTATCAACTTTTATGACTGAGTCTCAGAAGCCAAATAGCATCACTTTCACCACCTTCACAGGTCTCTGTAGATTCAGGGGGAAGGAGCACGGATGACACCTCTTGATGGGAGTAGTGTTAGAGTCACATTGTGAGAAAAACGTGGAATGGAAACTATTGCAATGGACATGTTTGCAAAATATAATCACATGACTCCTTTATGACAATTTTATTCATACTTATTAAGAAATCACAAGATAGATGTTTATAGATGGGTATACTGAGAGGTGAATGATCAGAGCTCATTTTTAATTTTTTTAAATTTCTATAGCTTTTATTTTAATATTTCTGGTTGAGCATACAGCCATAATGAATGCACTGGTTTCAGACTTTCTCTAAATTTATGGCTTTATTCTCATTTAAATTTATTTCTTTGAGGTCACTCAGGAGCTTGCCTTCTACCCCAGTATTCACAGAGACTGAAGAATAAAAGTTTGTTTGTGAACAGATTAAACTGAAATAAAAGCCCCCAGAGGCAGAGGCCTCTGAGGGAGGTAGAAACAAGAACATTTCTTTTCTCTGTTTTGTACCATCTCAAAAATCACTTCAGGATGAAATAAAGGACTTTCTAAAATGTTTTACCTACTTATAAACAGTTGTAGGAAACTGCATTCCCCCAGAGAAAAACTGGAAAGCTATTTGCCTTTTTCTTCACTTCAAACCTTGATTAAAATAGAGAATGACATATAAATCAAGAAATGTTTGTTGTACTAAAAAGATTGTAGATGAAATAGTGTGATGAAACAGACTTAAAACTCACAACAGTCATGAGTCTTGGCATCCAGAGATTCACAATCTGAAGCTTACACAATGATACAAACCAGTTAGAAGAAATGAAAATAGACTCAGTGTTTAACATTTGAAATCTCAGATCAACAATCAGGTAAAGTTGTAGCTTAAATTTGAAAGAGATTTAATTTATTTTTTTTTCCCTTAGTAATTCTAGTTTGCAACCTCAGTTTCACTGTGAGGACTAAGTGAAGTTTCTTTAGGCTACATTGAAATGTCTCAAATTTTCTTTTTTTTTTTTTTTCCTTCTTATGTTTGTAAATTCTTTTTTTTTATTATTGTGATTCAGTGAAAGTGTGTAATCTGGTTTAGATTCACATGCCTGCCTATGTGCAGCTCCTACTGCTCTCCTTGCCTGGTGACAGCACACTCCTACTTTCTGTTCCATCCTCCTAATAATCCCCTGTCCCCTCTAGTAAGAGGCCAGTAGGATGACATCCTATAGATGCATAGAACCATCAAATGCATACATGATACAGTCACTCTGTATCACCGAGTCCGATCCATTCCTGTCTGAGGAGTTGAACTCAGTAATGATCTATGATCAGTGGCAGCATCAGGTGTAAAGGCCACGCTCCCAGGAGAACCCCAAGGCCTGTGGACCATCAATTGCCATGTTTTAGTGGAGTTCTCAGGGTGCACCCCTTTTTATTCTCATATTGCCACTGGGACTCAGCTTTGTGAGCCCCTTCACGGCTGTCACTGGAGGTGGCCAGGCGCCATCTGGTTCTTCTGGACCCATGTCAATGTAGTCACCCATTCACATGGCTCTTTCTGTCTCTGGGTTCTCCTTCCCCCACATTGATTTTGTCCTTGGTGACCATCTGTTCCTGCTGCACTGGGACCATCTGGTATACCTCAGATGGCAGCTTGCTAGATTTTAAGACCCCAGACACCACTCACCAATGTAGGGTGGAGAAGACTCCCTTAGCAACAGGCTAGTTATGCCAATTGGCCACGATATCCCCTGAGAGTATGGTCCCCGAACCCCTGCCCCTGCTACTCTGTCCTTGTCATATTAGGTAAAGATTGAAAGAGTTTTCAGGTTATATTGAAGTCCAGTTAAATTAAACTACATTCTAATGTGTACTGTCACTAATTCCACCCAACCAAATGTCAATCGACTGTCTAACCTATAACCAGCGCTCTCCCTCCTTTCTTCCACTCCCCTCCTTTGCAGCCGTCAAATAGTCTTTTCTTCTGTACATGAGTCTGTTTTCAAGTCCTTGAAGTAGGGGTCTCATACAATATTTATCCTGTACCACTGAGGAGTCTCAAATTTTCTTTGAATTTGCTCGATATTGGATAAAACAAAACATGAAACAACCAGTCCTGATTAGGTGAAGTGACTAGTTAGAGCTGCTAATGCTGGATCATATGATTTCAGGCTAATTTTGCAAAAAATAAAATGTACTCTTGCTTTGGAAATTTAGTCATTGCTAATTATGCTTTTTTTCCCTTCCTTATCCCTATCTTAATTGTATGGTGCTGCTATAATAGAAATAACACAAGTGGATGGCTTTAACAAAAAGAAATTTATTCCCTCACAGTTTAAAAGGTTAGAAGTCTGAATTCTGCTGGATCTAAGAGTGTCTCAGGGCGGGTACCTTGGGTTCAAATAGCATGCTCCGCTTCAGGCTTTTCATTTGCAGTGGGATGAGTTCCCTCTCTGCTTGCTTCTCTCTTTTATATCTCCAAAGAGATTGGCTCAAGATACAACCTAACCTTGTAGACTGTGCTCTGCCTTATTAGCATCACTGCCTCTAATGCTGCCTTGTGAACACCACAGAGGTTAGGATTTACAACCCAAAGGCTAATTACATCAGATCACAAAATGGAAGGACAGCCACACTACTGGGAATCACGGCTGAGCAAAACTGACACACTTTTAGGGGACACAATTCAAGGTGTAACAGCCCCCCAGCCATATTTTACTGTAAATTTGCTTTTCTTATTAATTGATTTGTTCTATTTTTAAAGACAGAACATTTTAAAACAATCATTCATAATGTAGAATTTTGTCTGACAACTTTAAGACATCAGAGAGCAAGATGGAAAAACACTGAATTACTTAGTTTGCTAAGAGTTTCTTAGCTTTTGGACTATTTGAGTAACTTGCTTCCTACATCACTTTATGAAGAATGACAGGTTTTGCTAACAATAAACCATAATGTTAAGTGACAGCCTTAGGTAATTTTTGTATTTTCTTTTATGTCTTTTGGAAGAATTGCTGTCAAGATGTCATCTCAGAAAAAACAGATGTCTCAAGAAGCAGGGAACTTGTTTGCATTACAACGAGAGTTACTATCAAAATATGTTTGTTCACTGGAAAACCTGTTTTACCAGTGGATTTTCACTGTGTTTTAGGAAAATCTTTTGTGCTGAATGAATCAGCAAAAATATTTTCTAAATTCTGTTGGAACCACAGATTAAAGCTACTAGTGGTGTTTCACAACTCTATTTTGTTAGAAAAATTCTTGTACAGTATAAGTAGTGGGTATATGTTGAATGAGTTTTCTGTCTTTCATCTGTTTAAGAGAATCATTGTGTTGTATAAACCACTGGCTTTAGGTACCACTTTAGAACACAACTTTTCAAAACTTTATTTTAAAGACTGGGAAAATCAAACATACCCATATCCCAACTCTCTCCTTCCTGCCTGTGATGTGAATTAGTTCACTGAAACCTAGTTATTTCTAACAGAGCCTCTTATTATACATCAGCTCTAAATGGTTAGTCAGTTTTAGCGTTTTCCAGAAGTGATCACAAAACTGACACAGGCTTTCTGAAGACTTTGGACTTGGGAAGTTTTGCGGTTTGGCTGGCAAATGAGATTTCTACACTCAAATAGAACCACCAGGTTTGTCCTGACAGATTTAAATATGCAATTCAGTGATTCAAACACAGTAGCCACTGTGCTGGAGGAAGAAGGTAGACAGATGGTACAAACAGAGCCTCCCCAAAGACTAGAGGTAAGTCTCCTTCTGGTTCTGACAACATAATGGACCAGGCTAAGGTGAGGCTGAAAACAGATATTATAGGATTAAGTAAATTTCCCACTTATTCTTGAGAGACTCGGGAGGTGTGAATGGTTAAGCCACTCAGTTGCTAACCAAAAGGTTGGAGGTTCAAGTTCACCTGGAGGGTCTCCTTCGTAAAAGTCAGTCAATGAAACCCCTGCGGAGCACAGTCCCCTCTGACACACACAGGATTGCCATGAGTCAGAACTGACTTGATAGCAACTGGCTTGATTTGGTTTCTAAATTATTCAGTTAGGGAAGAGCCACATTATTTTAAAAACAGAACAAATACACAAAAAAACTAAAAAGAAAAAAAACATAATGGGATTACCATGAAATTCTCAGTGAACAGTCATGTATGGATATTGGTACCAGGTACATAAGAAGGGCATAGTGACTGGTTGAATGCCAGTCTACCTTGTACTTTATAGGCTGTACCAGTTAACTATTGCTATATGTAACAACATATTACAAAACTCAGTGGGTCAAAACAGTGACCGTTCCTCATTGCTCAAGGGTCTACTAAATGTCCCAGGGTTCTTCTGGTTGTTGCTGGAACTCACTCATGCATGTGCTGTATTTGTAGTCAGATCTTTCAATTTTGGGCTGAGTTCTTACAGGTTTGGGGGCGCAGTAACGTGGCTGGTAAGAACAGATGTGGCTGGAATGAAGCAGCTCTTCTCAATGTGGTCTCTCATCCTTCAACAAGCTAGCCCAGATCTGTTAACTTGGCAGTTGCAAGGCAAGCAAAGAAAAAGAAATTTGATGCTGGTCCAGATGATGTCTGTGGTACCCGCTGAAATGGTAAAGCATGCCAATATCTGGCTGCAGTCAGGGGCATGACTGAACCAAGAATTGTGTTTTAGACTGAGGTCTATGGAGATACAAAACCAGTAAAACATATAAATATATGGAGAGATTTGTATCAAGGAAACAATTCAAGTAGTTGTAGAGCCTGGAACATCCCAAGTCTGTGCTTAAGGAGAGAGCTTTCTCCTGATTTACGTAGCATCAGTGGCTGGCAATCACAAGATCAGCAGGTAGGAGAGTAGGGCTCTTGCTTACAAGCTGTAATAACTGATGAATCTCAAAATCAGCAGGCAAGACCATAGGCACATCCTGATTCACATCAGGATATGCTGCAGGGGCTGGCAAACCCAAGACACACAGGTTGGAAAGCAGGGCTCTTGCTCACAAACTATGAAGACTGATAAATTTCCAGGCTGGAAAATAAATTACTAGATCAAGTCCCAAGAACCAGATGTCACATGAATAGGGGGCAGCTGCAGAATCCACAGCAGGCAAAAGCCAGAATGTTCCCTTATATTGTGACACAAGTCGCATGCATTACATACAAACACGGAGATTTGTGGCCTAGTCAAGTAGACACACAGTCTTAACCATCACAAATTGTAAAGCTGTATGTTTTTAGTACATAGTATATGTACTAAAAGTTGCTGTTGAACCTCTTCTGTAGAACGGTATAGAATGGAAACTTACTTAGTACCAAATTTCTAACCTATAATCAGAAGCAGACAAAATTTCTAGCTTGGAGCAGACACATCATCACTTCTACAGATGAGGAAACCAAGAATCAGAAAAATTGAACAGCTCACCCAATACCTGTAATTAGAAGACCTGGAATTGAAACATAAGCTATTTTTCTCGGTGTTCTTTCTACAATGTCCTATCAAAGTGAAGGACATCAGTTCTGTAGGACAACTAGCTGGTACTTGGGGTGTAGGTGCCACCTGGCTCTGTGGGTGCTTATAAAGCATAGGGCACATCCTGAAGACCAGCTAGTGGCAGGTGGACCAACAACAGGGCAGACTTTCAGCTTTATGTTCTTGTAGAAAAAGTGTTAACAGTAGGATTTCAGGGACAGAGGTTTGCAGCCAGCACATTGCTCATATGTCCTCTTTAAACCCAACAGCAACCTTGGGAAATACTGGCTAGAGCAACCTGGCAACTGTGTTTTCCAAGGCTGGCTAGACAGATCTTTCTGTTTTGCTCTGTCACTGTCAGGGGAGTAGCCCATCCCTTCACACACTCAGTGCTGTGTGGCAGACTTCATTTATAGAGTGTTCTGGATAATGAGGTCAGGCAGACATTTGAAGAGACAGATCACAGACTACAGGGATACCACTGTGTTTTTCCAGGGCAAGCAGGGAAAAGAAGTTGGTCACTAATCCAGACAACGTCTGGGGTACCGCTTGAACTGGTAAATCATGCCAACACCTGGCTAGCAGTCAGGGGACATGACTGAGGAAAGTACTGTAACATTATTCTTCTCAAAGATGTATTTTTAGTACAGTGTGTAAGATGGAACTTCTTCTGTGGAACAACACAGAATGGAAATTTACTTCATACCGAGTTGCCACTCCATGATCAAAAATGGAACTGAGTTAAAACCTAGAGAATTGTCTGATAGGGGCCAAAAAATTGGTTTTCATTTTAATAGTGTACATAAATTATCTCAGTATTCTTAAAGAAACTAAATTTTATTATGCCAGTATCTCTTGCTGATTTTCCATTGAATTGTTTTTTCTTCTGACAGCCATCTAATAAGTCACCAAGGTAGCACAACTTAACTTTGTTAACTGTGTCCCTGTCAATTAACAAACCTTGAGCATAAATCTCTGATATATTTATGCATTTAGGAATTATATCCCCCAAAAGAAACATATCCCTGCTCCATTGCCGTTGAGTGAATTCTGACTTACAGCAACTCTATAAGTAGAAAAGTCCCCAAAGTGTTTCTAAGGCTGTAAATCTTTATGCAAGCAGACTGCCACATCTTTCTCCTGCAGAGCAGTTGTTCATTTCTAACTGTTGTCTTCTCAGTTAGCAGCCAAGTCCTTTAACTGCTATGCTGCCAAGGTTTCTTTATACTCCTGTACTATTGTTTTAATATTTTATGTACAATATAAATTTTAAAGGATAAGACAGAGATTAAACTATCTTAAAACTATTTTTAAATTATGTTTTACTTAATAGAAGTACAAAAACCACTGCTTTTGTTAATGATTGCAGTATGACTAAAATTACTTCTTTCTTCAAAAAAATCATGATTTCTAATCTACGGGCTAGTTTTGGAATAGTTCAGTCGATCACAGTACTGTAGTATTATTGTCTTTTAAAACTGAGATACTATTTGCATAGTAATGTTAACCCTTTTGAAGTACACAAGTTAGTAGCATTTTGTATATTCAGAAAGATATAGAACCATCATCAATATCTGAGAACTTTGTCAGCACACCCATTAGCTGTCATTCCCCATTACTCCTCCTTCCTCCTAGCCCATGGTAGTTATTAATCTATTTTCTATCCCTATGGATTTACCTTACAAATCCATTTTACTTGGATTTCATTTTATTTGGGTCCACAATCAACACTCATGAAGCAGCAGTCAAGAAATCAAAAGATGCATTACACTGGGAAAATCTGCTGCAAAGGACCTCTTTAAAGTATTCAAAAGTAAAGATGCCACCTTGAAGACTAAAATGTGGCTGACCCAAGCCATGGTATTTTCAATGACATCACATGCATGCAAAAGCTGGACCATGAACAAAGAAGACAGAAGAATTGATGCCTCTGAATTGTAGTGTTGGAGAAGAATGTTGAATGTACCATGGAGCACTAGAAGAACAAATAGCTCTGTTCTGGAAGAAGTACAACCAGAGTGCTCCATGGAAGCAAAGATGGCAAGACTGCATCTTACACACTTTGAATATATTGTTAGGAAAGAGCAGTCCCTAGAGGAGGACATCATGCTTGGTAGAGTGGAGGGTCAGTGAAAAACGGGAAGACCCTCCATGAGATGGATTGACGGAGTGGCCACAACAATGGGCTTAAGCATAAAAACGATTGTGGACGTGGTGCAAGACTGGGCAGTGTTTTGTTCTGTTGTTCATAGGGTCACTATGAGTCAGAACTGAATCAATGGCACCTAACAACAACAACAACATGGGTTTACCTATTTTGGACACTTGACATAAACAGAATCATATGACATGTGGCTTCTTTATGTGTTTCCTCTTTCAGTTAGCATAATGTTTTCAAGGCTTATCTATGTTGTAATATATATCAGTACTTTGTTCCTTTTTATGGCTGATAATATCCTACTGGATGACTAGACCATAATTTGTTTATCCATTTATCAGTTGATGGGCATTTATGTTGTTTCTACTCTTAGCTACTGTACCGTGGGTAATGCTGACATCCACATTTGTGTACAAGTTTTGGGGCAAACAAATATTTTCAATCTTGTTGTGTATATGAGGTCAAACAATTAAGTCCATGAACTTAATTGTTCTAAGTGCTACCTATATCACTGCTGAATATCACTACAGTCACATTCAAAGTACTCGCCTTGCAAAGCTAAGCACAGACACCAGCATCTAGTCTACCCTTCAAAGCAATTTTGGAACTCTTTCTGAAATGGCCATTGCACACTGTGGCATGGTGACAAGTTCTCAAACTTAATTGTGTAGTTGTCTGTGAGGGAGTTTCTAGCCAGTAAACAAAAGACTGTATTGGAACACCCCCCCTTGATCTGGCCCCAGTAAGTTTTTTCTTTACCCAGAGAGAAAGGAAATATTGAAAGGAAGACATTTTGGTGACATTCAGGATATCAATTGTAACATGATAACAGCTCTGATTGGTCATTCCAGAAAAAGAGTTCCGAAATTGCTTTGAAGGGTGGACTAGGCACTAGCATCAGTGTCTAGCTTCCCAAGGAGGGTACTCTGAAGGTGACCATAGTGATCTTCAGCAATGAGATATGCAGCACTTTTTCTAGGATGAGTTTGCTACCTTAATTGTCAGACCTCATATACCTAGGAAGGGAATTGCTGGGTTATATGATAACTCTGTTTAGTCTTTTGAGGAACTGCCAAAATCTTTTCCACAGTAGCTGCACCAGTTTACATTCTTATCAGCAACACACAAGGTTTCTAATTTCTCAACATCCTGTGTATTATGGATTGAACTGTGCTCCCTAAGAATGTATGTCAGCTTTGCCAGGCCATGATTCCCAACACTATATGGTTGTTCACCATTTTGTGATCTACTATAATTTTCCTGTATTATAAATGCTAATCTCTGCCTGTGGTTTAAGGGGCAAGATGAGGTATGCATATGGTAAGGAGGATTAGGATAGTATGCAACACCTTACTCAGGTTACAGGCTTGAGACTATGAGTTTCCCTGGCATGTGGACTATATCATATATTATCTTACAAGAAGTAGAAGGAGTGAGAAGCTAGCAGAGAGACGGAGACCACATGCCACCAAGAAAGAAGTGTCAGGAGTGCAGCACGTCTGTTGGACCTGGGGTCTCTGCATTGAGAACCTCATAGACCAGGGAAAGACTGGTGACAAAGACCTTGCGCCAGAGCCAAAAGAAAGAAAGCGTTTCCTGGGAGCTGCTTCCTGAATTCAGACTTCAAGCCTCCTAGACTATGAGAGAATAGATTTCAGCTTTTAAAAACCATCTACGTGTGGTATTTCTGTTACAGCAAGACTAGATAAGTAAGACACTGGCCAATACTTATTACTGTTTTCTTTTATTACAGTCATTTTAATAATTGTGACATAATGTCTCACTGTGATTTTTATTTGTGTTTGTCAGATGACGAATGGTATTTTGCACCTTGGTTTATCTAGTGCTACTGTATCAGAAATGCCACAAGTGGATGGCTTTAATAGACACAAATGTATTCTCTTACTGTCTAGGAGGCTAAATGCATGCATTCAGTGTGTCAGCTCCAAGGGAAGGCTTTCTCTTTCTGTTGGCTCTAGGGGAAGGTTTCTGTCATCAATCTTCTCCTGGTCTACAGGCTTCTGAGCACAGGAACCCTGGATCTAAAAGACATGCTCCACTCCCAGTTCTTCATTCTTGGGGGCATAGATACCTATCCTCTCTGCTCATTTCTCTCTTTTATATTTCAAAAGAGGTTGTCTCAGTTACAACCCAAGCCTGTACATTGTTTCCTGCCTCATCAGCATAACTACCTCTAATCCTGCCTCATCAAAATCTAGAGGTTAGGATTTACAACACATATCATAATTATATCAGATCATGAAATGGTAGACAACCACATAGCAAAGGGAAATGTGGCCTAGCCAAGTTGATACACATTTTGAGGGGACACAACTCAGTCTACAACACACATCTGTAAATATGCTTATATCTTTGTATATCTTCTTTGGAGAAAATGTGTATTCAAATCTCTTGTCTATTTTTAATTGACTGATATTTTTATTGTTGAGTAGTAACAGTCCTTTATATTATTTGAATATCAGATCTTATTTATATATACAATTTGAAAATATTTTCTTCTATTCTGTTTCTTGGTAGTGTCCTTTGAGGCACAAAAGTTTTTAATTTTCATGAAATCTAATTTATTTTTTCATTGGTTGCTTGTGCTATATAAAGTCACCTACTCCAAGTTTGCGAGGATGTATACCTATGTTTTCTTCTAAAAGTTTTTTAGTTTTAGCTCTTAAATGTAGGGTTTTGGTCCATTTTGCATTTTTATATAAGGTATGTGGTATGGGTTCAACTTTGTTCTTTTTCACGTGGATAATCAGATTTTTTGAGCACATTTGTTTGAAAAGACTACTCTTTCTCCATTGAATAATCACAATATCATGGTTGAAAATTGACTGGCCATAAATGTGTGGGTTTATTTTTTGACTCTTGATTCTATTCCATTGATCTCAACTTGGTTTTTAATACGTATCACAGCTGAAAAGATAACTCACTAAAAATTAGTTAGATTCTTTCCAATATACCAATAAAGATAACTATGAAAATGAAAGCAATGCTATTTAGTATTGTCCTTAAATAGATATATGTTAAATATATATATATTTCATTTCAATATATATATTTAGGAATAAATCTAAACAGGAACTTAAATATGTACACAAAAAAAACTATAAAGCATTACTGAAAGAAACCAAAAGAGACCTACATAAATGGAAAAACATACCCCGGTCATGGATAGGTAGACTCAACATTGTGAAAATGTCAATTCTCTCCCCACAAAAAAACCAAACCCATTGCTATCAAGTCAATTCTGACTCATAGAGACACTATAGGACAGAGTAGAACTGTCCCCTAGAGTTTACAAGGAGTGCCTGGTGGATCTTAACTACCGACCTTTTGTTTGGCGGTTGTAGTACTTAACCACTATGCTACCTGGGTTTTCATTCTACCCAAAGCAATCTACAAATCCAATCCAATCCCAATATAAACAGTAATAACTTTTTTTAATGAGATTAAAAAAATTAATCATTAATTTTATATGGAAAGGAAAGAGTGCCCAGATAAGTAAAACATTACTGAAGAGGAACAAAGTTTGGAGGCCTTGTACTACTGAACTTGGAAACTACTGTACAGCTAGTAGGTGTTAAAACAGCCTAGTACTGGTACAACAGCAGACACAGTGACCAATGGAACAGAATCAAGAATCCAGTTTAAATGCATCCACCCAATCTTCAACAAAGGGCCCAAATCCATTAAATGAAGAAAAGGCAGTCTTCAACAAATGGTACTGGCAAAACTGGATTACCATCTGTATAATAATAAAACATTATCCATGTCCCACACCACACACAAAAACTAATTCAAAATTAATCAAAGAACTAAATATAACCCCAAAAACACCATAGCAGAAAAAGTGAGGACAACACTAGAAGCTCTAATACATGGTATAAATATGATACAAACCATAACTAGCAATACAAACACCAGAAGATAAGCTACATAAATGGACTCTTCTAAAAATTAAACACTTAGGCTTATCAAAACACTTCACAAAAAAAGTTAAAAGAGAACTTACAGATTGGGAAAAATTTTTTGCCTATGACATATCTGATAAAGTTCTAATCCCTAAAATCTGTAAGAAAGTCTAGTACCTGTACAACAAAAAGACAAGTAATCCAACTAAAGAATAGATAAGGATTTGAGCAGACACTTCACCAAAGACATTCAGGTCACTAATAGCCATAGGAGGCAATGCTCAAGGTCACCAGCCATTAGAGAAATGCAAATCATATACAGTGAAATACCATCTCACCTCCCAACAGTACTGGCAAAGATAAAAAAAAAAAAAAAAGGAAATAATAAGTGTTGGAGAGGTTGCAGGGAGATTGTAACTCTTACGCACTGCTGGTGGGAATGCCAAATGGTACAAACATTTTGGAAAGTAATATGGCGCTTCCTTAAAAAGCTAGAAATACAATACCATATAATCCAGCAATCCCACTCCTAGGATTACATTCCATTCTAGGAACATATCCTAGAGAAATAAGAACCTTTGCACAAATAGATACATGCATACCCCATGTTCACTGCAGCATTATTCGCTGTAACAAAAAGATGGAAACAACCTATGTGCCCCTCCATAGATAAATGGTTAAATGAACTATGGTACATATACACAGTGGAATACTATGCAGTGATAAAGAACAATGATGAATCTGAGAAGCATCTCATGACATCAGTTAACGTGGAGGGCATTATGCTGAGTGAAATAAGTCAATCACAAAAAGCAAATACTATATGAAACCACCATTATAAAAAGTCATGAAAAGGCTTATACCCAGAAAGAAAGAATCTTTGATGGTTATAAGAAAGGGAGAGACAGGGAGGGAAAAACACTAGACAATGGATAAGTGGTAACTTTGCTGAAAGGTCAGACTGTACATGATGCTGGAGAAGTCAGCACACCTTGACCAAGCCAAATTAACAGAAGTTTCATAGGTATATCCAGACTCCCATAGGCGACCAACTTACTTGGCTAAGGGCTAGAAACCAAGGTCTTGGAGGGCATCTAGCTCACATAGTATAACATAGCTTATAAGGAAAATGTTCTACATCCCACTTCGGTGAGTGGCATCTGGGATCTTAAAAGCTTATGAGCGGCCATCTAAGATACGTCTACTGTCCTCCTGCACCCAGAACAAGAGAAAGGAAGAAAACCAGAGACACAAGGGAAAGACAGTGCAAAGGACCAATGAACCACAACTACAGCCTCACACAGACTAAATCTAGCACAACTACATGGTCCCCCATGACCACTGCTGACTGCTGTAACAGAGATCACAGTGGAGGATCCTGGCCAGACCTCGACAAAAACATAGAATAAAATTCTAATGTACACAAAAAGACAGACTTATTTGGTTTAACAGAGACTGGAGAAACCCTCAGAGTATGGCCCCCAGGCACCCTTTTAACTCAGTGCTGAGGTCACTCCTGAGGTTCACAAAGATTAGACAGGTCCATAAAACAAACAGTTACACACATAGCTCAACCATGTATGTACGGTTAATGGGCACACCAGCCCAGGGTGAGGAGGAGAAGGCAGAAGGGATGGGAAAGCTGAATGAACAGAAGTGGGGAACCCAAGTTTCAGACGGGGAGAGTGTTGACCTACTGTGCAGTTGACAACCAATGTCACAAAGGAAAATGTGTACCAGCTGTTTAATGAGAAATTAATTTGTAAACCTCCACCTCAAGCACACTAAAAATAATAGTTTGGAAAGCTTCCTGGATCAAATAGGAAAATATGCATTGTTGGCCACCCTTGTTGATAATCTTCTGTCATATCCTCCAACATAAATGTTTTAGCTGAAGATCTGGCTCACGAGTTTCCATCTTTTCTAATGTCTGAGAGATATTCTTATAAACTATTAGGAAGGATTAGATTTTTTGTTTGTTCTTAAAACATACAGAACTTCCTAGATACATCCAAATATCCTGAAGGATTGAGTTACTGTGGCTGCATGCTGGAGACCATGATCTTAGAGGACACAAAGGTCCTTTTGCATAACATAGTTCATACAGAAAATGTTCTGCACCCTACTTTGGTAAGCAGCCTCTGAAGTCTTAAAAGCTTGTCAACAGCTATCTCAGATACATCTACTAGTCCTATCAAGTTCAGAGCAAAGGAGAATGAAGAAAACCAAAGACACAAGGAAAATAATGGTCCAGGGGACTAATGGAACGCACGAACTCTGGGGTCTACAAGCATGAGTCCCAAACAACTAGATGGTGACTGGCTACTGCCACCAACTACTCTCACAGAGATCACAGTTGACAGTCACAGATGGAGAAGGAGAAAAGTGTAGAACAAAATTCAAATTCACTAAACAAAAAGACCAGACTCTCTGGTCCAACAGTGACTGAAGAAACCCCCAAGGCTACACCCGCTTGGACATCCTAACTCAGATATAAAGCCACTCCTGATGTCTACCTTTCAACCCAAAATTAGATATGCCTGTAAACAAACAATGGCACACGTGAGGAACGTGCTTCTTGTTCCAATTAGGTATAGGAGGCCACGTGAGCAGCACCTGCCTGAAATCGAAGCTGACAAGGCTCAGGATGGAGTAGGGAAGCTGGATGACATGGAGAACCCAAGGTAGGAAGGGAAAAGGGAGAGGGCTGACACCCTACAGGGATTACAATTCATGTCACAAAATAATTTGTATATAAAATTTTGAAGGAAAAATTAATTTGCTTTGTAAACTTTCAGCTCAAACACACACACAAGAAATTATGCATAAGGAAAAAGCCCACTGAAACTTCATTTGGAAAAAATTTTTCAACAGGCTAGCAAATTCTTTTATAAAGTTTTGAAAAGTACAACTACAGGAATATTTTAAAGTGTAATTTTCATAATTTTAAAGGCATAATTTTATTTTTAAGTGGTTTTGTAATTTGGCAAAAAACTACTGGACAATGAAAACATTTTCAAAGTTTCATTTGCAAAATAATCTTTCCATAGCTCCAGTTTTTGTTTTTCAAATGAGACTTAATTTCTTTCTGAAAAGCTTGTCCTGGGAAGTGTGTGCTCCTCAGTTTTATTGTTGGTCACTCGCCTTTGCATTATTAGTATCACCGTCAATGCTTGTTTTCTTGGCAGTAAATCTTTTTAAGTTGTATGATCTGCTCTTGTAAGGATTATAGGCTGGCCACCCATATAGAGCTGTTCTACTCTGCCACGTAGGGCCAATATGAGTCCGAATCTACTCAACAGAAATACCGTAACAACCACTTTACGAGAATTGTTCTTGTTAGCTGCTGTCAAGACAGCCACTGACTTTATGGTGACCCTATGCTTAATGAGAAGGGACATCATGACTCACAGAATTTTCATGACTGATTTTCGGAAGTCTTTGTTCCTAGTCTGTTTTAGTGGAAGCATAGCTGAAACCCAGTCAGCATCGCAGCACACAAGTCTCCACTGACAGAGGAGTGATGGCTGTTGTTGAGCTATACTGGCTGGGAAAGTACATGGGAAGGTACCAGATGCACCCGGGGACATCACAATTACTTAAAATGAAGTTCTCTGCGCAGGTTTTTCTTCTACCCTGTGGTGTATGAACCTACCTCACTTTGGAAAGCACTGGATAGGAGTGAAATCTTAGGCCATCATCTTTGTGCAAATTTAAGAATCACATACATTACCAATAATGATACTTTCAGACTGAGCTTGTAGATGGCCATTGACTATTTGGTTACTCTTACTATCTTTTAAATTCTGGAAGCAAAACTTAAAAAGGAAAATTACCCTTAATGTGTAAGAAGTGATTATAAGGAAATTATGTTCTAACCAACGTAAGTAGTGTATACTTTTATAGAATGATACATGAGTTTATAGTTGTCTCTATCTGTAAAGTTATATTTTTAAAAAAAGATGTGGATTGCAGAAATCATAAGGTGAGTTCCAAGATCTCAGACCATCTGTTTGATGCTTCTTGCAAAGCATTTCCTTAAATTTTGTCAAAAGTTTAAAGATAATTTCCCTGTGTTTTCTTAGAATCCGTAATTCTTACAGAAACCCCAGTAACTAGGTCTAAGGGAAATTTGTCCTGACAGTGTCTTTTTCTTGTTCCAACCAGTCTTCTGCCTCTTTCAGAGCTCCCATTAATTTAACACAGTAGTTACTGCACTGGATTAGCCTGTATGGGGATACAGAGTTGAATAAGGCAGGAGCCCCAAAATCTAGTGAAGGTAAACAGACTTTGCTAAATGCTGTGTAACTTTTACAAAGCATGAAGGGAAGAGGGAATCATTCCAACTGAGAGCCAGGGAAAGGGTCCCAAGAGAAAGTATCATTTTAGCTCAACTGAAAAACCTAAGAATTTGTCAGGGACTGGCTTTCCTGACAAAAGTCTGGTTTCCTTATTGATTAGACCCTACAAAAGAGAGTTCTGCTCATGAACTGAGAGGTAGTTAAGAATTCAAGAGACTTTTCATCCAGTGGAGAGAGTGGGGCCTGAGCCAGAAAAACTTGGGCTAGATTCAATTAGCTAAACAGAGGTTTCCAAAACTGAGAATTCCAAGACTTAATTTTGACCCTTGACTTACATTGTTTCACAAAACCTGAAATTTCATACCTGCCTGTGTTTTGTACACAGATAACCATTCCTTCCGTAGTACAGTATCCAATCTTTCCAGACACTGGGGCCTCCTGTGGAGGATGGATACAGACAGGGAGGACAGAGATGAACAGCTGTTGGCTCTCCTCCCCTCAGGTGCTGTGGTAACGATCAGGGAGAAGACAGAAGCAGTTACACAGCACATTTGTTAGTGATTACTCTGCTTTTGAAGAGACCAGGGTAGTAAATTACGAAATATCTATATCGAATTTTAGCACAGTCAGAGTTTGAGAAGAGCTTGTCTGAGACGAGGTTGGCTAGGTGTAGGACACGCACAGCCGCTGAGAACACTCTGTACTCCATACTAAGGAGGAGGCCCAGGCCTGTAAGCAGTTCAGGCAAAGCCAGAAGTAGAAAACATGGCTTATGGACAGAACGTTGTGTTTCAGTGGAAAACTATACTTTGTCTAGACTGTAAAGGACACTCCTCCAGGTTATATGATTCTGAATTTACGGGAGCAATTTTAATAACTCTATAATTTGCAGATAACTGATAGCAGTGTATCATAATTAGCTCTCAGTAGACATGCAAATTATGTCCTGTACTATACAAGTTAACTTCACTTTCAATTATAGAAAAAAATCAGTCTTGCCTCCATTTGCACATCTATTTCAGCACTCGTGATCTGTAAGCTAGGCTGCTCCTAGAATATTCAAGGCCAGAGCAAATATTTTTTATATAAACAATTTGATGTATGCTTTAAATGAATGAATTATATGGTATATGAATTATTTCTCAGTAAAGCCATTATTTATTTCTAGCTACTTGACACCATTCTGGTGGTCCTAGCTACAACCTGGCAAGATCCCACGAAAAATATAGGGAGAGGCAATTTGCCCTTCCAGAACTGGTGCCAGCCCATAAGACCTTGTTGGTGTAAATCACAGAGCTCCTGAGGACATCTGTTTGACCCAAGAGGAAGAGGGCAGAGAGCCAGAGAACACTGTGCAGGGGAGAAAATGGAATTGCACCACACCAGTTCCAGCCCAGGTTCTAGACCAGAGGGAACCTAGAACATTCTAAGGAAGTATCTTTCAGTGTGGGTTCCCTGAAAGGGCAAAGCTGGAGTAGGGGTTCCTCTTGTTGTGTGTAAATGTAGTTGGCTCCTATCAAGAAAGCATTTCTTTCAAAAACACTTATGTTTAGGATTAATCGAGCTTTAATAGCATTATTCTTTCCCTTTGAATTTCTGTGAATACCCATGACTACAGTCAGTGGTTAAATGCTACAGCTGCTAACCAAAAGGTTGGCAGTTCAAATCCATCAGGTGCTCCTTGGAAACTCTATGAAACAGTTCTACTCTGTCCTATGGGGTCTCTATGAGTCCACATCGACTTGACAGCACTGGGTTTGGTTTTTTGGATACAGAGTCAATTCCAACTCCCAGCAACCCTATAGGACACAGTAGACTTGACTCATGGGGTTTCCAAGGCTATAAATCTTTACAGAAGCAGGCTCTTCATCTTTCTTCTGTAGAGCAGCTCCTATTTAAATTTTTTTAAAAAAGAAAAGCAGCCATTGCTGCTGAATTGATTCCAACTCATAGTGACCTGTAGGAGTGGAACTGCCCTGTAGAGTTTTCAAGGAGCACCTAGTGGATTTGAACTGCCGACCTTTTGGTTAGCAGACATACCTCTTAACCACTAGCCACCAGGGTTCTGGTGAGTTCAAAATACCTACCTGTTGGTTAGCAGCAGAGAGCTTACCTACTGCACTGCCGGGGCTCCTGTCTGTTTATTAAATTGGAAAACTGAGTACAGAAGACAGAGATTTTAAAGTCTGAGCTATAAAATCCTCATCTTTTCTGATCTTTTCCATTAACTCCAGACAAATTTCAAACTCTTCAGTTCTATATGCTCTAGGGCCTTTAACATCTGCAAACTCTCTTCCTAGGTTCTTTTACCAATAAGCAGATCAAATTTCTCCAGAAGATATCCTTTGTTGCCCATATTATTTCTATTTCCAGGAAGTCTTTTGCCTATGAATTGCAAAACTTCTGCTTACTTTCCAGTCCAGTTCTGAACATTGTTTCCTGACAAGCAATTTGGATAGCTTCCCACATCTAAGGGTCTGTGTACCCAGTCTCTATGGAAATCCCTTCCCTTTCCTGACAAGATTCTCTTTTCCAGTACAAAATGAATTTTGCCCTCATTTGCACTGACTCAAAACTGTCTTCCCTTGCTACTTTGTAGGGGCCCAGTTCTTCCAGTGAAGAGGCTGAGTAAAGCGTTTCTGACCTGCTGCACTGATCTTCCCTGCATACTCACACTGAATTAATATTCCCCTTGTTCCACTGCTTCCGTGTCTTTGATCGTATTTTTCCCTGCACCTGGAATGTCCTTTGCATCACTCTCCTCCCTCTCACATGACAAAAGATGAAGGAGCACTAGCTATACCAAGGCTGAGTTAATTGAAATATCATTTTTCGGAGAAAAGTATTTGGCGATTTCCCTGCAGGTAGGATCATCAAGGCTGAGTGTTGACTTTCTCAGGCCCTAAATGCTTTGCCTTCTCGTGCCCATCCTCCATAACAGATGTGCTGAAGCCCTAAAATTGTCACTTTTTTCTGATGTAAGGAAAAAAATGTTTACTTCTTTGACCTAAAGTTAATTTTTTCTTCTGATTTTAAAAGAAATTTAAACAAATTTGTGAACCTCTAAAATTGCTGTAGTACTAGACAGTAGGCCCTGAGGCTATACAGTGCAGTGTAAGAGATGTAGTTTGGTATAATGGTTAAGAGCATCCCAGGGTTTGAATCCTGTCTCTGCCCCTCACTAGCTATGTAATCTCAGGAAAACTATTTAATGTCTTTATGACTCAGTTTCCTCATGTGTAAAATAAGGGTAATACGACCAGACTGCTTGTAGGGTTATAAACCACACTCCCCCACCCCACAAAACAAAAACAAAGACAAAAACATTGCTGTCCAGTTGATTCCAGCTCATAGTAACCCTTTAGGACATAGTAGAAGTGCCCCATGGAGTTTCCAAGGAGCAGCTGGTAGAGTTGAACTGTCATCTTTTTGGTTATTAGCCATCACACCTAACCATTATGTCACCAGGTTTCCAAGTTGAAATGTCTTCTTAAATCCATTGCTGTTAAGTTAGTTCTGACTCACAGCCACCCTGATGGTATACTGATTAAGTGCTGTGCCTACTAACCAAGAAGTTGGCAGTTCACATCCACCAGGTGTTCCTTAGAAACTCTGTGGGGCAGTTCTACACTATCTTGTAGGGTTGCTATGAGTCTGAGTGTAGAGTTATAGTTAGGCTTAAATGGAGCAATCTGTACTTAGACAAATGACTGACACATGGCACTATACATATTAGCTTTTATCATTCTTAGTTGTTATCAATACTATGTGATTAATCAATGTTTATTGAATAAAGCAATGAATATTCTACCTTATCCTAGTCCTTGATTTCAGAAGTATCAAAGTGCCTTAAAACAAGAATTTTAAATCTGGACAGAATTATTTCTATTTTTGAGGAACAGGGAAAGAAAAATCCATTGGGAGATGAAACAAAGCCTTGATAATATATGAATGCCTCTTTTTCTATGTGTCATCAAAATCGCAAATTTTTTTCAGTCATAATTGTTCAGAGGCCATTTAACAGAGCCTCTAGCGAAAGAATCTGCAGCATAGCTTCTTGAACACTTTCAGGAACATGGAGTTGGATCTTTTATCATGTTTTCCATTCAATCAACTCAATTCCCAGAATGTTTTTCCATATTTTTAACTAAAATTTTGCCTCCCTGCAGCTTCCATCTTTAGAGCCTGTTTCTGCCCCTTTGAAGCTACTTAGGACAAGCTCATTTGCTTTCAGACAAAATCCCAAATATTTTCAGATGGGGCTCAAATATTTTCTTGTCTTTTCTCTTTCAAGGTAGTATCAATTTTTCAATCTCCTGTGGGAACATGGCCTCGGGCCCTGATGCTGCCTCTTCCATAAATCATAATGGAGATCAACTCTCAGACACGAGTGGATTAGACTTTGTGACACAGAGTGACCATATCATGTGTGCACTTTATGGTTCTACGCATCTATAGTTTGTCGTCCTGCTGACCGCTTACTGGAGGAAGGGGAGTGGGTAGAGAGGAGGGGATAAGGAGGATAAGACATGTATGAAGCAGAGAGGAGGAGTGTGCTGTCACCCCAGGCAGGGAGAGCAGTGTGAGCTGCACATAGGTGGGCATGCAAATTTATACGGGACTGTACATTTTCATTCAATCATAATTAAAAAAAAGAAAAAGAATTAAGAAAAATTTTCAATCCATATTGTATAGGCCATGATTTAAAAACTTTTTAAGATTCTGCCTTTCTCTAGAGGGTACAGTCTAATGCCACTCTTAAAACATGGCATGCCAACATGAACATGGTATAACAGCTCTGTTCTGACCAGATAAGATGCCCTGAGATTATCACCTTCTTTATTCTTGATGCTATTTTTTCAAACTTTTTTATTGTGACTAAGTTTACAATCCAAGTCAATTTTCCATACAAATCCCCAAGTACCCAACTTTATGTATCTCTGTCTGCTCTCCTCACCCTGTGACAGCACATTGTTGTTTTTCACTCTTTACTTCTAGTATCTAGTCAACCAACACTTTTCCCCTCCTCTCCACCCTCTCCCCTCCCATCTAAAAAGAAACCAGTAGGACAGCGTTATATATATATTAAACCTTAAAGTGCAAACACCACATGCGTCACTCTGTGCCCCCAAATCCAGTCCATTCTTTGTCTGAAATGTTGGCTTCAGTACTTGCTTCAGCTCTGGGCTAGCAGGAAATCCAGGGGCCATGTACTCAGGGGACTCTCCAGGTTGTCAAATCGTCATATCTGGTCTCTTAATAGAATTCAAGATCTGCACACTGCTTTCTCTCACACTGCATTACAGAACTCTACCTTGTATCCCCTTTGAGGGCTGTCTTTGGTGGTGGCCATGCATCATCTGGTTCTTCTGGTCTCATGCTGATATAGTCCCACAGTGACATGTGTCCTTGTGTCTCCTGGGCTCATTTATCCTCATGTCTTTGATGTTCTCAGTTGTCATCCATTTCAGGTGAGTTTGGGCCAAATGATGTTCCTCAGATGGCAGCTTGCTGGTCTGGCTGCCTTTTTGATTGATATAGATCAAGATTGATTGAGACTTTTTTGGTAGTTGCCTTATACTGTTAGTTTATATTAAATTAGTCATTGACAGAACTATCCAGGTCAGTTTTATACCAACAGTTTCAACAGTTATCCAGTTTTTTCCAACACTGACGGCTGCCATTTATTTTATGAACCCAAATATAAGGCTTTATGTTTTTATGTCTACTTCTAATCCTACTGCTTTTTGTTTAGGGTCTCAGCTTATTAAAAAAGAAACCAGACTGATTGTTAGAGAATCGGTTTCAACTCGTAACAACCTATTGGACAGAGTAGAGATTTGCTGTAGGGTTCCCAAGGGGTGGCTGGTGGATTCAAACTACTGACCTTTTGGTTACCAACCAAACCCTTACTGATTCCTATAAATCTTGATTTTCTTTTAGCAGTCACATTTCTTTTCCTACCTTTTACCATCTGCAAGCTTGATACGCATACTTTCTAATTTCATCTAAGTCATTGTTGTTTATCTTGCCTAGACCATGGTAATAATACTCACTGAAGGCATGGCCTCTGGGTTAAGGCTCACCAATTCCTTGGGTGTAATTTTCCAGCCAGTTTTCATCGTCCTAGTTATCATCATTTAGCTCCAATTTCTTGGTATCAGCTACAGTGTTATCAAGAAAGACTTTATAATAGGCCAATTAAAAAAAAAATACCTTGACTTTGTCTAGAGCACTCTTTTACAAATCTTGATGTCCTTCAGAATCACCTCTTTAAAATACAGCTGGTTAGGTCCCAAACAAGAGAATCTGTTCAGTATGTTTTAAGTGGGTTTCGGGAATCAGTAATTTTAAAAAGCATCCCCAAATGATTTCAATATGGCTGGTACTTGGACACCTAAACTAAAAATTAAAAAATTAAAAAATCATCATAAAGTAGCATCTGACTCAGGGCAACGTTATAGGGCAAAGTAGAACTGCTCCATTGAGTTTCCAAGGAGCAGTTGGTGGATTCAAACTGCAGACTTTTTGGTTAGCAGACATAGAACTTAACTATTATACCACCAGGGTTTCCACTTGGGAGCCTAGCTTTTAGTAATCAAAATGTCATTCACAGACCAGCTTCAGTAGTGCCCAAAAGCTGGTTAGGAGGGCAGCATCTCTTACCCCACATCAGATCAATGGAATCAGAATCTGCATTTTAACAAGATTCCCAGGTAGTTATTCATATATACAGTACAGTTTGAGGACCTCTATCTAAGCTATTTCCACAATTTAGTTAGAGAAGTCCTTCCTTCTCCATTTATTAATTTTTTGGCCAAATTTGAACTTGGTCAGATTACTGAACCTCTCTTTACCTCAATCGTTGGTCTATCAAATCAAGATGATAGTCACAGTCCCTCACCACGGCATTGTAAGGATCAACTGAGGTAACGTGTGAAACACTGAGAACAGTACCTGCCCTCAGTAAGCTTCCAGTAAATCTTAGTGATAGTTAGTATGGCAGAGATGCAGTATTTGAGAGAGATGGCCAGTCATCTGTGAAGCTGTATTTTCCATTTTTTTCAGACTTTGGTCTATCAGTTGTCTGAGGACTTGGGTGAGCCTTAAAATGGACTGGTGCCCTCACTCTAGAAAATCCCGGTGGTGTAATGGTTAAAGTGCTCAGCTGCTAACCAGAAGGTAGGCAGTTCAAATCTACCAGCTGCCGCACAGGAGAAAGATGTAGCAGTCTACTTTTGTAATGATACACAGTGTTGGAAACCTGGTGAGGCAGTTCTTCTCTTTCCTATAGGGTCAGTAGGAGTTGGAATCAACTTGACAGCAGTGGGTTTGGTTCTGCCCTCACTTTCTTCGAACACCTGGAGAATCAGTTTCCCTCCTTATAAGGAGAGACCTCCACATTCCATTTTGAAGACTTCTGTTGGAAAAGAGGCTGAAAATGATATCTGAATGATTCTATTGCTTCTTTTTGCCATTCCTTATTCTGCCTATTGTTCCGGTATTGCTCTGTCATGATCCTTCTGTCATCTTTGGCATTTCCACTCAATCTAGGTTGTAGTCTCCCACACTTTTCTGTCAAAGGCATGGCAGTTGCTGGAATTTGTCCTTAATTAGGCGAACTATTTTGTTTTAGGCTTTTGTTGTGCATATGTAGTACATTTTTAGAATTTTCCATTCTTGTGGAGCACATTATTCTCTTTGGGGGATTCTAGCCATGAATTATATGTCTACTCTATGAACTTTGTAAAGTCTGTTTTCCTCAGCTGGAGATATATGTGTTTATTCATTCGGTTGATATTTGTTGAGCATCTACTGTGTAACAGGCACAGAGATCACAAACAAAGCAATGCTCCAAGCCCTCATTGAGCTCACAGGTAAGATTTGCCTAGTCAAGGTAAGACTTGTGTGTTATCGGGCCACACATTATTTTTTTAAGGTTATGAACACTTAGGTGACATGCAGTAACTGCAAAGATCCCAACAGGAAAGAAATAGGTTACTCAAATGAGATAACTGGGGACAGTCTAGTGAAAGAACTCCTTACAAAGTTTACTGGGTTGAAGAAAGACAAGAAGGGATAGAGAAGCAGTGCAGGGTTAGCAACAACAGGAACTGTTTCCACTCTTAGATCTGAAGGCCAAGGGAGCAAAAGCTGGTGGTATAGTGGTTAAGAGCTATGGATGCTAACCAGAAGGCTGGCAGTTCAAATCTACCAGGCATACTTTGGAAACTCAGTGGGGCAGTTCTACTCTGTCCTGTAGATTACTATGAGTCAGAATTAATTCTTTCTTTTGTTAAAGGAGAGGTAGCAGTTATCAGAATCAAGAAGAGCTACGGAGGATGGGAAGGGCCAGCCAACAGAAACAATGGCCTTCAGTGAAAGATCACAACCAGTATCAACTTGGTGCCTAGCAGGGAGGGAGCTGGGGCAATAAATACCTAGCATCTCTCCCTTCCTACCCCTTGGTGTCTGCCACCAGCCAAATCCAATCAAGCTGGAGGAAGGGAGCTCCTTGATACAGTCTGTAAAGCTCAGCCCCAGGGCACAGAGTAGACTGAGAGGGTGGACAGTGGATCTGGAAGGAAAATCAAGACTACCAAGCACCAGTGGCTCTTTTCCCTCAGGGTGGCACTTCCAAATCATAAATCTGATTACTACTGGATTGGGATCTTTCATTGGCCTCCACTGTCAATGAAACAAATCTATGACCTCCACCTATGTGTCCACATCTTTTGTGATCTCAGAACTGCCTTTCTTACCAGCCTCACCTACTGCCTCTCCGCCACCTTCCACATTGTTTCTGCACTAATACCTTGAATCACTGCCAATTCCCTATGCTGAGCAAGATTTTTCATGCCACTGTGCCTCTGTACACACTTCTCTATCTGCCTGCACTGCCATTTGCCCCCTGACCATTTGCCAAGTCTTGTTTATTATCCCACACCCAGTTCACTTGTCACACCCTCTGTTTGCCCTGCCCCAGCGTCCCTCCAGCTGCCCTCTCTGTCACCTACGTGTGATTCTGTGATTGTACTAGTTACACAGAATTCTGTTCTTTGCACCGATGTCTACCTTAAGCGCTGCCCTGTGAGCACCGTGAGGACAAGGATCATGTCTGCTTCATCTCTGTACCCCAGCCTTCAGCCTAAAGTTGACGGCTGAGCACAAGTGACCTGAGAACAGTATGTTTAGGCTTCTAATTGCAAGGAAAGTGTGCCACTCATATTGGGACAATTTCAAATGACACCTCTAGCTTTTCTTTAAACCTATTCATTCTGGAGATCCTCAACAAGATAAAGTAACACAGTGGCTTTGACACAATGGGACTGACAGGGGGCTCAGGCAATTGCCTGGATGACACAGGATTGGGCAGTTTCATTTTGTTGTACCATGGGGTTGTTATGAATTAGAACTGACTCAGTGGCACCTAATAACAACATTCTGAATGTGCCTGCATTTCTGCATATCATATGTTTTAAGACAGTCTAGGAAATGTACTGGAGATTTATGTATTAGCAAATATTTGATGTAAACCTCACTCATACCCACCCACAGTGGGTAAAGAAATGCCCTGAGCAACTCTCCAGCTGCTTCTGGCCAAGTGACGTGCATAAAAAGTAATTCAACAGTTGGACAAGGCTCCCTTGGTTCTTCACATCCTGAGATATCGGTACTAAGCCAAGCTGTTCTAAAGCCCTTTTCAAAATTGTTTCATCAGTTATACATTAGAGATTCATTTTATGGAGTCTTGTCAAAGGAAGAATTGTACTTGACACACAGATTAGTGTGCATACTGAAGAGGGTGAGAGGGAAAAGAGAAATATATTTACCTAGTACAGAAGTTTTTTAGTACAACTCTTATTTACATTTCCTTGAAGTAAATTATAATGTCCAATTTCAAATCAATTTCCAGAAACTCTACATATAACACAGAATTCCACAATGCCAATAAAGGCTGAAATACTATATTTCAAGGTGGAGTTCAGTGCAAATAATACCCCATCCACCAAGAATTAGCCACTTTTTGATTGCTTAAGAAGGCTCTGATTAAGAACAGAATGGTCAGTGTGTTGTAACATAAGGAAGGATATTTTCATTAAATACCTGAAGAGTCTCTGGGTGATGCAGATGGTGAACACACTCAGTTAACTAAAGGTTGGAGGTTCAAGTCCACTGAGGTGCCTTGGAAGAAAGGCCTGGTAATCTACTTCTGAAAAATCAGCCACTGAAAACCCTGTAGACAACCCCAAGAGTAGGGCTCCTGGACACCTTTATAGCTTAGTAACGTAGACACTCTAGAGGTTCACACTTCAGCCAAAGACTACACTGGCACATAAAGCAAAGCAACATTAACTGTGGGTGGAACCAACATGACACTATGGACAGAAGCCCCACAATGTCCCTTTATAGCAAAGACCCAAAAAACTACATAAAACAGTGACAAATGTCAATCCTGGAACCTAAGTATCAAATGAAGAGATAAAGAACTCAGTCAATCACCGAATGGAATAAGAAACTGACAGAGAAAGAACAGACAGCAAGGAGAGATCCGTGCAGAGGTCCCCTGTTGGAAACCAGAGCATGAGTTCACCCTTGGACTCCTGTCAGAGATCAGCAGACAGGGAGTACAGGAAAACAGCTTCATGGAGCTCTCAGCAGAAAACAGAGCCCCAACGAAAAAAGATAGAACCTTCTTCTCCCTGCTACCCGCTTGGCCTTTGCCACTTCCCACCTGCCACGGTCACTTGGCCTGGAGACACTAGCTCTGGCACCATGCCACTTGGATTTATCCTGCCCACACTTGCTGCCTTACTGAGTGCTGTTTGTTTGTTGCTTGTGTTGCTTTTGCCCGATTCTTTTGGTTTCTTCTATGCCTCTCTCTACCTCCCCTGCTTTCTCTTGAACACCTGGTTCCATGTGCCATCTTTCCTTCTTCTTGAAAGGCTGTGAAGTCCCACTTGGCTGGGAATTGGTATCCCTGGTCTTCACTACTATGTGGATAGCATCCCAGGACTTCTATTTTATTTTATTTTTCCTTCTACAGTGTGGGAACCCCTTCCAGCCAGGCTGTACTGCATTGCTTGGGAGCCCCCTCCTCAGTCTGTACAGCCACACCAGTGAGATCCCTGGGGCATTTCTTGTTTCTTTTCTCTTCTTTCTTTTTCTCCTTTTCATCTTTCTTCATTTGTCAACTTCTCATCTCTCTGTATTTACCTTCTTTTCCTAGCTCCCAAACAGCTGGCACTACACAATGTCTCTACCCTTTCTAGTCACACTGTATTGTGTGGCCTGGGAGACACTTTCCAGGTCTTCACAGCCATACTTGTGAGATCTCCAGGGCTTTGCTTTGCTTTTTTCCAATTTTTATTTATGTATTGTTCCTTTATCCCTTTTTCTTTTCTCCATTTCTCAGTTTCCTATCTCTCCACTCCAATAGTAAGCTCCTTTAACACTCGTATTTATTCATTTTTGTTTGTTTTTCTCCCCTATTCCTCTTTGCTCTCTCATATTTCCCATACCTGTCTTAGCTCTACACATCACAATCTTTCCCCTCTTCCCTCCCTACTTGCACCATGCACTGAACCTCACCCTCCTAGGCAGCACAGGCAAGGTCTACCAGAACTGCCCTGTACTGATACCCAGCCCACCCTGTCAGCCCCAGTAAATGCCACAAGTGACCCATCACAACCCTGTCCCTTCAGCAGGACCTGGCCTAGTGCAACATAGCTGAGCAACTATCCCAGCCTATTGGATGATGAGGTGAAAAGTATTGTGCCCACAGATAAGCAAACAACAAAGAACACACAGCCCATCTACTCAGATATAACCAAATTAAAAAAAAAAAAAGGATGAAACAAACAAATCTAAAATCAGTAAATGGAGAAAATAACTACTGAATGTCTGCAAGACAGAAGACAATATCAAAACATGAAAAAAAAAGGACAGGACAGGATGGTGCCAGTAGGCTTCCAAAATATGGCACTAATGGCTTTCAAGTAGAAGAAAAGGCACTAGAACTATCTGACAAGAAATTCAAATCTCTAATACTCAGGGCTATACAAGAGTTGAAGCAAAAGCAAATAACGATGAAAAAAACAACAGACAAATCCATGGAAAATGCAGAACCCTGCTCAAAATAGAAGAATTCAGTAAAATAAAACAGGAAAAAAATATCAAAATAAAGACACAACTAGAAATCATACAAAAAACAACAATTAGATACTCAAAAGATAAACAACAAGATGTCATAAATGGATAAGTCTCATAGAAGGGCTAGGAAGCAAGTTGAAATGATGGGACACAGGATCGGCAAATTGAAGACAAATATTTGGACACAACTCTGAGGAAAAATCAGAAAAAAAGAACAAAGAAAAATGAAGAAACCCTGAGAACTATATGGGTTACAATCAAAAGCAAAAATCTGTGAGTAATTAGAGTAACCAAATGGCAGGAGAAAATCGAAAACACAGAGAGGATTATTAAAGAATTGCTGACAGAAAAATTCCCTAATATCATGAAAAATGAAAACTTGACCATCCAACAAACTCAACAAGCCCCATATAGGATAGACTCCCAAAAGAAAGTCACCAAGGCACATTATAATCACTCTTTTTAAAACCAAAGACAAAGAAAGAATCCTGAGAGCAGAAAAATGAAAAGTCACATATAGAGAAGAAACAATAAGACTAAGCTCTGATTATTCATTAGAAACCACACAGGCAAGAAGACAATGGAATGATATAAAAAACCCTGAAAGAAAAATATTGCCAACCAAGGATAATGAATCCTGGAAAACTCCTATTTAAATATGATGATGAAATTAGGACATTTCCAAATAAACAGAAATTAAGGGAATATGTAAAGACTATACAAGAACTATTAAAGGCAGTCTTTTGTTCTGAGAAAAAACAAAACCAAACCACAGCCTGAATCTTTTTCTGGCTGGCAAGATTTTACTAGCTGGATAGTAACCTAGGAAGTGAACTCTCAAGGACTATCCAAAACCAAAACAATTACAACCGGAAACCAGAGAGGTTAACCCATGAATGACAACATCAGAATGATGAAACAGTGAATAAATGGTATAGGTACAGAACTTTCTACTGGAGAGGAACACAAGGTGATAAAAATAATAGTAGACTGCTTCAAACCTAGGATGATAAGGGTAAATTTCAAGTTAACCACAAAGAAAGTTAACAAACCTACTCATCAAAATGAAGAAGAAAAACCTAAAATCCCGGTAAAAACAAAATCTGCAAAAAGCAAAGAAATGAAAAAAATCCACAGACAAAAGGAATTCAGCACAGGAGAATAAGATAAGCAAAGAAAATGCCAGCAACATTAACAACAAAGAAATAGCACTAAAAGATGACAGCAGTACTCACATCTTTCAATAATTACATCAAAAGTAAATGGCTTAAATGCACCCGTAAAGAGACAGTGACAGAATTAAAAAAAAAAAGAAACAACAAAAAACAGGAACCATCAATATGCTGTCTGAAAGAGACATACTTTAGAAACAGATGTAAATTTATTAAAAATCAAAAGATAGAAGAAAATATATCTAGTAATCAGCTACCAAAAAAGAGCAGAGATGGCCAAGATAACAGACTAGACACACGTCTCCTCAAGTCCCTCTGAGAACTAAGGCCTAGAACAGTAATTGAAAGGAGCAGTGTGGACATTCTGGGAGCTCCAAGATCAGACGTAGGGTTGTGAGACTGGACTGCACAACAGGAAACAGGAAAATACCTTGTCAATGGTGAGACAGCGGCACAGTGAGTACTCTTGCTGGTACAGTGCCTGGGAGAATTTCAGGCCTTCTGTGTCAGATGGGAGGCTGGGAGTGGGTGTGCTGAGCTTGTGAGTCTGGCATGGCCCAGCGTTTTTGCCGACCTGTACTGCCTAAGTCAACAGTGTATCCCACAGCAGAGGGACAGTGCTTGGGACACCCACATTTAGAGATCCTAGCAGTGAGCAGCAACTGAGGGTACCAGTGCCCTCCCCATCTCTTCCCTGAGCAGTGCTATAGAATCTGCTGACTGACTGTAACAAAGGCAGCTCAGACTGGATGCCATACTGGTCAGCTGAGAGGTGGACTCAACCTTACCTGAGGGCTCAGCTGAGGCTAATTTTCACACTAAGCAACATACCTATCTGGTTAGTGCTGCTCCAAGCTGAAAAGCAGCTCTTAACGCAACATGGACCTCAGACTTGCTGCTGACCCTGACTGGAAACCAGTAATGAGGTCAACTCTTCAGGCAAGAATGGTCTGGACTCACGAATACGGTGTGACCATACGATGTACATACTTACTGGCTCTATGTATTTATAGGAGGTGGTCTTACTGGTCACTTTCTAGATGGAGAGAAGATGGTGGAGAGGAGGAGACAAATGCTTGCTGAGGGGGCATTAGAAGTACGGAATGAAAAGGAGGAGCATGCTATCACTGAGTCAGGAGAGCAGAAGGAGCTGCAGATAGGTGGGTATGCTAAATTGTTTTTGATTGTATACTTTCATTTAATCACAATTTTTAAAAAAAAAAGAGCACAGTGGCAATACCAATCTCAGATAAACTAAACTTTAAAACAAAATCCACCCTCTAAAAGATAAAGAAGGGCATTGCTGGGGAGGACTGATCATGAAGACGTAAACCATAAAAAACCTCTATGCATCTAATGATAGAGATCCAATATACATAAAACAAACTTTAACAGCACTGAAAAGAGAAATTGACAATTTCACAATGATAGTAAGAAATTTTATCTCAGTAAAGGATGGAAAATCTAGAAAGAAACTCAGCAAAGACACAGAGGAGGTAAAGCCAAAATGATTTCATAAACATATATAGAATAGTCTACCCAATAGCTACAAAGTACACATTCTTTTCCAGTGCATGTGGAATGTTCCCCAGGAATAGACAACACCTTAGGCCACAGAGCACTTCTCGACAAAATTCAGAACACTGAAAAAATACGAAGTATATTCTCTGAACACAATGCCATCAAGGTTAGAAATTAACAAGAAGAGCAAGGGAAAAAAATAGATCACATAGAAACTGAATAACACCCTGCTTAAAAACTACTGGGTAATAGAATAAATCAGAGATGGAATATAACAAAATTACTAGCATCAAATAAGAATGAAAATACATTACAACAAGACCTTTAGGACATAGCAAAGGCAGTTCTCAGAGGTCAATTTACACCAATAGATACACACATCAGAAAAAAATAAAACATTAGCTACACAACTGGAAGCAATAGAAAGAGAACAGGGGGAAAAAAGGCTACAGCCACCAGAAGAAAGGACATAGTAAAGATCAGAGCAGAAGTAAATGGAATAGAGAATAGAAAAAAATCAACAAAACCAAGAACTGGTTCTTTGAGAGGATCAGCAAAATTGACAAATCACTGAAGTGACAAAAGAGAAACAGGAAACGATGCAAATAACCCAACTAAGAAACAAAATGAGGGGCATTACAACAGACCCAACTAAAATAAAATGGGTCATAACAGAATATTATGAAAAACTGTGCTACAACAAATTCGAAAACTTAGAGGAATTGGACAAATTTCAAGAAACAGTACCTACCCAAACTAACAGAAAGTGATATTGAAAATCTAAACAGACCCATAACAAGTGAGGAGATTGGAAAGGTAATTTAAAAACTTCCAACACAGAAAGCTTTGGCCCAGTTGCCTTCATTAAAGAATTTTACCAAACATTCAGGGAACAGCTTATACCAGCACTCCTAAACTATATCATACATAGAAAAGGGAGCAACACTTCTGAATTCATCCTATGAAGCCAGTATAATGCTGATATCAAAACCGAAGAATCACCAAAAGAAAATTATAGACCTATATCTCTCATGAATATAGATGCAAAAATTCTCAACAAAATTCTAGCCAATAGAGTTCAGCCATATCAAAAAATAATACACTGTGACCACATAGGATTCATACCAGTTAGGCAAGGATGTTCAACATTAAAAAAAATCAATCAATCAATGTAATTTACCTCATAAATAAAAGGAAAAAAAATAATCACATGATCATCTCAATTGACACTGAAAAGACATTCAGCAAAGTGCAACATCCATTCCTGATAAAAACTCTTCAGCTAAATAGGTACAGAAGAGAAATTTCTCAATGCAGTAAAGAGAACTTGTATAAAACCAAGGGCCAACATCATTCTTAATGGCAAGAAGCTGAAGACAGGAACAAGACAAGGATGCCCTTTATCACCACTCCTATTTAACATTTTGCTGGAAGTCCTACTAGATCATTAAGGCAATAAAAAGAAATAAAGGGTGTCCAAATTGGTAATGAAAAAGTTAAAGTGTCCCTATTTGCAAATGATGTGATACTATACACAGAAAGCCCAAAAAACTCCACAAGACAACTACTAAACTAATGGAAAGATTCAGCAGAGCCGCATGATACAAGATAAACATATGAAAGTCAGTTGGATGCCTATATACTAGTAAATAGAACAATGGAAAGGGAATCAGGAAACAATACCATTTATAATAGCACCTAAAAAAAAAAAATATTTAGAAATATATCTAACCAGGGATGTAAGATTCCTATACAAAGAAAATTACAAGACACTACTTCAAGGTACAAAAAGAGATCTACATAAACAGAAAACATACCATATACATAGATAGGCAGACTCAACACTGTGAAAATGACAATTCCATCCAAAACAGTTATAAATACAATGCAATGCTGATCCAAATACCAATGTTCTTTCAAGAGATGGAAAAACTAATTAGCAGCTTCATATGGAAAGGGGTGAAACCCTGGATATGTGAAACACTGTAGAAACATAAGAATAAAGTAAGAAGACTTGTACTACCTGACCTCAAAACCTGCTATACAGCTATGGTAGCCCAAACAGCCTGGTACTGGTACAATAACAGATATATTGACCAATGGAACAGAATTGAGAACCCAGATGTGAATCCATCCACCTACACTCACCTGACTTTTGACAAGGGCCCAAAGTCCACCAAATGGGGAAAAGACAGTATTTTTAACAAACGATGCAGGCAAAATTGATATCTATCTGCAAAATAATGAAAAAAAAAATCCATACCTCACGTCATATACAAAAACTAAGTAAGAATGGATCAAACACCTAAACATAAACTTAAAAACTATAAAGTTCATAGAGTCAAAAATAAGATCAACACCAGAGGCCCTAATACACAGCATTAACAGAATACAGACCACAACTAACAACACATGAACTCTGGAAGATAAGCTAGATGAGTGGGATCTTCTAAAAATTAAACACATATCATCAGAAGACTTGACCAAAATATTTTGAAAAAGAATCTACAGACTGGCGGAAAAATTGGCTATTATAAATCAAAGATCTCATCCCTAAAATCTGTAAGAAAATATGATACCTTTACACCAAAACATCAAATAATCCAATTAAAAAATGGACAAAGAAAATGAACAGACATTTCACCAAAGCAGACATTCAAGCAGCTGACAGACACATGAGGAAATGCCGGCAATCACTAGCCATTAGAGAAATGCAAATCAAAACCACAATGAGATATCATCTGTGTATTACTGGCACAGATAAAAAAAAAAAATGGAAATAACAAACTTTAGAGTGATGCAGGGGCACCAGAACTCATGCAGTGCTAGTGGGAATGCAGAATAATACAACCATTTTGGAAAACAATATGGCACTTCCTTAGAAAGCTGAAAATAGAAATACCATGCCAGCCAAGCCAAGTGCCGTCGAGTCGGATCCAACTCATGGGACCCTGATTCCACTCCTGGGAATATATCCTAGAGAAGTAAGAGTCATCACAGGACCGTATTCATTGCAGCACTATTTACAACAGCAGAAAGATGGAAACAACTCAGAAGTGCATTAACAGATTAACGGATAAACAAATTATGGTACATACACACAGAGGCGTATTATACAACAACAAAGAACAATGATGAATCTGTGAAGCACCTCATAACACAGATGAATCCAGAGGGCATTATGCTGAGTGAAGTAAGTCAATCACAAAAGAACAAATGTTGTATGAAACCACTACTATAAAAAAAACTCATGAAAAGATTTACTCACATACAAAAAAACAACAACAACAACACAAAAACACAATCTGATGGTTAGGAGGGAAGGGGAAGTGGAGACTGAAAAACACTAACTATCCAATATGTAAGTGGTAACTTTGATAAAGGGTAAGACAGTATACAACACTGGGGAAGCCAGCACAGCTTGTACAAGACAAGGTCATGGAAGCTCCATAAATACATCAAAACTCCCAAGGAACTGAATTGCTGGAGTGAAGGCTGTGGGGTCCATGGGTTCAGGGACCATCTAGCTCAATTGACATAGTTTGTAGAGAAAATTCTCCACATTTGACTTTCATGAACAGTGTCTGGGGTCTGAAAACCCTATGGGTGGCCATCTAAGATACTCCACTGGTTTCATCCCTTTGAGAGCAAGGAGAAAGAAGAAAACTAAAGATACAAGGGTAAATTTTGTTCAAAGGACTAATGGACCACACGGCTTCCAGCAGAGTGAGTCCAACACAACCAGATCGAGCATTCACCTGTTGCCACTGACTGACTGCTCTTACAGGGGTTACAATAGAGGTCTTAGGCAGAGATGGAGAAAATGTAGAACCAAATTCTAACCTACAAAAGAAGACGAAACTCACTGACCTGACACTATCACCCTGTGATGCCCTTTTAGCTCAGTAATGAGCTCACTCCCAAAGTTCACTCTTCAGCCTAAGATTTTACAGGTCTATAAAACAGAGAGTCTAAATGGGCACAACAGCCAGGGTCAAGGACTAGAAGGCAAAGGTGACTGGGAAGCTGATAACAGAGAACCTAAGATCCAAAAAGGAGTGCGTTGACATGTTGCGGGTTACTAACCAACGTCATAAAACAATTTATGTACTAACTCTTTAACGAGAAACTAGTGTGTTCCCTAAAAGTTCATCTAAAGTTCAATCAAAAAAAAAAAAAGAAAGCTTTTTTTCCGGCTGGAACCATGGAGGGTGCTGAAGAGAAGAAGAAGAAGGTTCCTGCTGTGCCAGAAACCCTTAAGAAAAAACGAAGGAATTTCGCAGAACTAAAGATCAAGCGCCTGAGAAAGAAGTTTGTCCAAAAGATGCTTCGAAAGGCAAGGAGGAAGCTTATCTATGAAAAAGCCAAGCACTATCACAAGGAGTATAGGCAGATGTACAGAACTGAGATTCGGATGCTGAGGATGGCGAGAAAAGCTGGCAACTTCTATGTACCTGCACAGCCCAAATTGGCATTCGTTACCAGAATCAGAGGTATCAGTGGTGTGAGCCCAAAAGTTCGAAAGGTGTTGCAGCTTCTTCGCCTTTGCCAGATATTCAATGGCACCTTTGTTAAGCTCAACAAGGCTTCAATTAACATGCTGAGAATTGTGGAACCATATATTGCATGGGGGTACCCAAATCTGAAGTCAGTGAATGAACTGATCTATAAGCGTGGCTATGGCAAAATCAATAAGAAGCCAATTGCCCTGACAGATAACACTTTGATTGCACGATCTCTTGGTAAATACGGCATCATCTGCACGGAGGACCTTATTCATGAAATCTATACTGTTGGGAAACGCTTCAAAGAAGCAAACAACTTTGTGTGGCCGTTTAAATTATCTTCTCCACGAGGTGGAATGAAGAAAAAGACCACCCATTTGTAGAAGGTGGAGATGCTGGCAACAGGGAAGACCAGATCAACAGGCTTATTAGAAGGATGAACTAAGGTGTCTACAATGATTATTTTTGTAATCTGGTCTGTTAATAAAACCATGATTGCTTTGAAATGGAAAAAAAAAAAAGAAAGAAAGAAAGAAAAATACTAAATGGGCACACCAGTCCAGGGACAAGAACAAGAAGGCAGGAGAGAGCAGAAAAGCTGGTAATGGGAAACCCAACATTGAGAAGGGGAGAGTAACCACATGTCATGGGGTTGACAACCAGTGTCACAAAACAATATGTGTATTAATTATTTGATCAGAACTTTGTTTTCTCTGTAAACCTTCATCTAAAGTGCAGTTTTTAAAAAGAAAGATGTATACTTAGCTTAAAAAAACAACCACCAGCTGTGCGGCAAGTTCTACTCTGACATGCACGGGATCTCCATGAGTTGGAATTGACTCCACGGCAGCTGATTTTTTTTTTTAATTGCCTGAAGGCACAGAGCTGGTTGACATGACTGTGTGTACAAAGGAGAAGCTCAACAAGACATGGCCTTGCCATCAAGGAGATCACCATGTTCAGGATCGTCAGTGCCTCACAGTCCTACATAACATAAACTAGAAGTAAAGATTTGTTGGGACAATCTTGGAGGCTTTGAGTCCTGAGGAATGGTAGCATTTCAATAGGTGGAAGTAGGGGAGAATGCCATTCTGGAAAATGAGAACATGAGCCAAGGCCCAGATCGGATCAGGGGTCCCCTCAGTGAACACTGATCATGTCTCCAACATTAGAAACATCAGAACAGTGTCTCAAAAGGTGGCTTGCAAATTAGACTCTTGGAAGCTTGAATGCCATGGTAAAGAATTTTAGCCAGGAGGCCATAGGCAGCCATACCAAGATTTGGACAAGTTTATGGAATGCCCTGATTTGTGGCTGGGGCCAGTGACTCTGAAGGCAATACAGTGGATAGATCTGAAGGAGAGACTGAAGTGAGAGAGGCCTCTTGTGCTTATAACTTTTCTTAATACCCTACTTCTTAAACTTCAAGGCACGTTACACATTAACAGGTTGTTGCTGAGTGCCATCAAATTGATTTTGACTCATGATGACCACATGTGACAGAGTAAAAAGACCTCATGGGATTTTTCCAGGCAGAATGCAATCTTTACGAGAGCAGATTGCTGGGTCTTTCCCTGTGGAGTCACGGGGTGGTTCAGATCACAGACTTTTATAATAGCAGTTGAATTCATCTTAACCATTTCACCACCAGGGCTCCTACAGTAACAGGTATAAATTGTACACCCATGACCTTTTTCCACTCTCAAAAGACAAGCTTCCTGACTCAGTAAAGTTATTCCCTCTGTTTTCATTATCAAGATAACCCCTAAAATTATATTACATGTAACTTCTTGGGTGCAGTAGACTTGAGTTGTTTGCCCCTTCTTGTATAGAGTCTCTGTGAAATCGAATCAACTGAATGGCAATGGGTTTTGGTAAAGGTAGGAAACTCTGGTAGTCCTAGTGGTTAAGATATACAACCACTAACTGAAAAGGCAGGTACTTGGAATCTACCAGGTTCTCCTTGGAAACCCTGTCCTGTAGAGACCCCATGGATTGGAATCAACTTACGGCAGTAAGTTTTGCAGGAGTAAGGGTTATGTGTGTGCCATAAGATATTCAACTTTTTGGCTCAAAATTGCAATGTGAGCTTTCATTGTGATGTATGTGAACTCTTTGATGTATCAGTTCCTTGGATAAGAATTTGTCCTAAGGACAAAGAATTATCTGTAAGAGTGATCATCTATGTGTTGAATAAAATAATAAAAATCTGGAAAGAGTATAAATGTCCAACAAGAGTGGATTGGGTAAATAAGTTATTTATTTTTGCCTTCAAGTTGATTCTGACTTGTGGTGACCTGTTTATGCAGAGTAGAACTGTGCTCCATAGAGTTTCCAATAGTTGTGATCTTCTGAAAGTAGATTGCCACATCTTTCTTCCAAGGTGGTTTTGGTTAGATTCAAACAGCAACTTTTCAGTTAGTAGCCAAGCATGTAACTGTTTGTACCATGCAAAGCCCCCAAATAAGTCATAGAGATTTAAATATCTTGTAGAAAAAGATCTAATAATATGTGGAAACATCCATAATGTGGTTTTAAATTTAAGAAACAGATGACAAAACAGTGTGATTACTCATTTATTAAAAAAAAAAAAAGTAAAGAATTCATGAAGATAGCCAAGCCAAGAAGGTATTAAATAAAATTGTTAACAGTGGATGTCTATATCATTGGTTAATGGGTATTATTGGTTATTTTTCTTTTATTATTTGACCTTTCGTATATTACCCAAATTTTCCCCGGTAAATATGTATAATTTTGGTAATCAGAAAAAAATGCTATTAAAAAAATCACTTTGTATCTCTTGGATGAATGTTTCCATGTCTGAGCCTGAGTCTCCATTTTTAGGAGATTAGTGCAGATAAACTCTATGTCTCACCCACATTATCCACTCCTTGTCAATGTCTCCACAGCACCAGGCAGGTGCCTTGTCACATCATCCGTCATGGGACTGTGCTCCGCCTCTCTCCAATAGACTGGAGGAACACTGTCGGGCAGGGGAGTAGGAACAGTTTCAGACCTCTTCCCTTTATCAGGAGCCTTCTGCTTTCAAGTGACAAGTATATTACTAAAAGCGTAAGAAAAAAGGAAATGTATTAGCTCCAGAAACAGAAAAAAAAGTCCAAAAGTGAATCTCCTAGATCTAAGTATCCAAATGCTGGCATCCAGAATCCAGCTCCGCTCTTGCCTCTCTCTTGGCTTCTGCGTCAGGCTCGTTGGCAGCCTCAGGCTCACACTCGCACGTCTTTGCCCTCCCTCGGAAGGAGAGCTTCAGCCTCCCAGTAGTTCTGCAAAACTTGCAGGATAGCCTTTCGTTTAGTACCACGCACAGCACAGTCCCTGGGGGATCAAGATATACCACATTTCTCTCCTGTGTCGGGGTTGGTGGTGGTCGTGGGGGCTGGGATTCAAGGCTAGACTCTCCTGAGAAACCGAATGAACCAAGAGTCGGAAGCTGGTGGTTTCTGCAAGGAAAATCTAAATGCTATCACCAGCCAAGGGGAAAATGGATTCTGGGAAGGAAAAATGCCATCTGTACTTCAATTAGTGTTTTAGCACCTTGCACAGGGTCTTGTGTCATCTGAGTCGGGATTTCATAGGCCTGTAGAATGAAGGGCCAATGTAAACTGTTGCTTTTTTTTTCTTCCCAGAGAAACAAGTATCATCCAGTTCTGTTCACCCAGGTGCACCCCTGACTCATGTTTTCTGTGATTATAAATTGTGGCTCCCATGGTTTCTCAAATAATTGGCTTAATCTCAACTACTATTTAAAAGCCTTTAGTGAAGTCATTTTCCTCTTAAACACTTATTACACATTCGTTTTCTTAGATGCAAGTAAGAATTTCTATGGATTAATATAAAATGAGCACAACCTTTGTAACTCTAAGATCCAGTGCAGATGCTATTATTAACCGATTTATATCTTGTCTTTGAAAAACTGTTGAAACACTTTCATAATAGTATTCGGGAAATACTCCAACTCAAATATGGACAACTTAACTTAATGATTGTAAAACTCTTTTGCCAAAAGAAAAAGAACAATAAGAACTCTCACTTACCAGTCTGCTCAAACACAGGTGAGATGCAGTATTCTTAGCTGCCTATTGACTGGACTTTTTTTTCCCCCTAATGTAGTACAAGAGTTGGCTCCGACTTGACTGCACTTGGCTTGGCAATGTAGTACAATCACATGTGAAAAACTTCCTGCAGTATAACACAGCATACAGTGAAAAATAAGTCTTCACAGAGGCAGCCTCTGCTGATTGTTCCTTATTTAGCTTTCCAGAGATATGAGGTAAAAATATAAACGTGTGTATGTACTGAATGAGCCTGATGGCATAGCGGTTAAGTGCTTGTCTGCTAGTCACAGTTTGGCAGTTTGCATCCACCAGCCACTCCAAGGGAGAAAGATGTGGTCATCTGCTCCCATAAAGATTTACAGTCTTGGAAACTCTCTGGGACAGCTGTACTCCGTCCTATAAGGTTGCTATAAGTTGATATCAACTCAACAGCAATGGGTGTATACACTTAATGATTCGTTTCCTTTTTACACAAATGGTAGGATCAGTTTATCTGTTATGCATGTTATTTTTTTCACTTAACAATGTGTCTGTGTGAGAGGTTCACCTTATAATGAGTATGAGGACTGCCAATTAAGTTCTAGAACTTATTCAAGAAAAAGTGCTACATACCTCATCGCTGAATATCACTATTCTCACCTTTGAAGTACTCCCCTTAGGAAGCTGTGCACTGATATTAGTGCCTAGCCCACCCTTCAAAGCAGTTTTGGAACTCTTTTTCTGGAATGGCCATCAGAGCTGTTGTCGTATTACCCTTGACGACCTGAATGTCATCAAAAATCTTCCTTTCAATATTTCGTGTATCTTTGGGTAGAGAAAAAAGTTACTGGGGACCAGATCAGGTAAGTAGGGAGGGTGTTCCAATACAGTTATTTGTTTATTCTCTAAAAACTCCCTCGCACACAACTATACAATTAAGTTGGTGAACTTGCCACCATGTGCAATGGTCATTCCAGAAAGAGTTCCAAAATTGCTTTGAAGGGTAGACTAGGCACTGGTATCAGTGCATAGCTTCCCAAAGGGAGTACCTTGAAGTGATCGTAGTGATATTCAGCAATGAGTTATGTAGCAGTTGAAACAATTAAGTTTGTGGACTTAATTTTCAGACCTTGTATATAGCTCCACCTTGTGCTTTTTAACAACTGTGTAGTATTCCAACAAAGTGTGTGCCATACTTTCCTTAACTACTCTACTGATGGGCATTTAAATTGTTAGTGTTTTGATACTAACAAGGACTTTTGGTTGAATTTTATTAGTTTTTTTCTTTACTGGTGTTTTATTAAAAGGCATCTCTGAATAACAAAGTCGTGAGCTGTAAGTCTGTGAATACACTAAAAGCCATTGAAATATACACTGTAGGTGAATTTTACAATGTATGAATTATGTCTTAATAAAGCTGTTTAAAAAAGAAAGAAATGAAATGAGAGTGCTCTAAGCCTTGTTTCAGTCTTAAGGCATAGCCAAGACCACATTGCAAACCTCTTGACCCAAAGAGGTTGCATCAGCCTTAAGCAGGGTTAAGTTCCCACATCATAACTTGCTTCCCTCCTGCTGAATTTGGGAAATGCCAACTATATTAAATCTCTTTTATGATGAAGAAAAAGTGAAGTGACAGGGTCACCGACTCTCCCACCACAAGGGCTTGGCAGGGCTAAAAGAAATCATCTGTTTGCTGAGCTTTTACAATTTCTGTTGAATCTGGAAGAATCCATGTACACTGAAAACACAATAAAATATTTTAAAAAAAGAATCTACGCAAAGAACTCATTTTATTCTGGCCAATAAGAAAGAATATTTATGATTTGTAAATAATTCTTAATCTAGTCCCTGTTCCTTTGAAGTTAGCAAGGAGAGAAGTCTGGTCAAGAGAACATTCTGGGCTTTTTTTTTATTATTATTATGACTGAGTGAAAATGTACGTTCCCATATAAATTTGCATGCCCACCTATTTGCAGCTCCCACTGCTCTCCCTGTCCTGTGATAGCACACTCTTCCTCTCTGCTCCATACACGTCTTATCCTCCCAACAATCTCCTATCCTCTCCTCTCCTCGTACTCCCCTTTCTCCTGTAAGAGGTCAGCAAGATGACATATCATAGATGCATAGAACCATAAAGTGCACACATGATATGGTCACTCTGTGTCGCCAAGACCAATCCATTCCCGTCTGAGAGTTGGCCTCCGTTATGCTTTATGGACAGGGGAAGCATTAGAGCCAAGGGCTATGCTCCCAGGAGAACCCCGAGGCCCGTGGACCATCAATTGCGGTCTTTTAGTGGAGATCTCAGGGTGCATCCCTTTTTATTCTTGTGTTGCCAGTGAAACTCAACTTTGTGAGGTCCATCACGGCTATCACTGGTGGTGGCTGAGCAAAAAGAACTCTTAATCAGTGTGCATTTTTCACTTTTTGATACTTTCTGATTTTATAACAGTTAAGCAGTGCCCTAACTTTTGTGTGATTTTTAAAAATATTTTATTGTACTTTAAGTGAAAGCTTACAATCCAAGTCAGTTTGTCATACAAAAATGTACACACACATTGTTATATAAATCTAGTTGCTCTCTCTCCATACTGTGACAGCACACTCCTCCTTTTCACCCTGTATTTCCCATGTCCATTCAAGCAGCTCCTGTCCCCCTCTGCCCTCTAATCTTGCCTCTGGACGGGAGCTCCCCAGTCATTCTCACGTATCTATGTAAGTCAAGAAGCACATTCTTTACTGGCATCATTTTATGTCTTATATTCCAATCCAGTCTCTGAAGAGTTAGCTTTGGGAATGGCTCAGCTGTAGGTCGAGAGAGCCCAGGGGCTGTGTATTCCAGGGACCTCCAGTCCATTGGACCATTAGGTCTGGTTTGTGTAATAGAGTTCAAGTTCTGCGTCACATTTTTCTCCTGCTGCATCAGATACCACGTAGTTCTTCTAGTCTCATGCTGATGTAGTCTCTGGATTATGTGGACTTTTCTGTCTCTTGGGCTGGTATTTTCCTTATGTCTTTGATGTCCTTCATTCTCCTCTGCTTCAGGTGGTATGGGATCAAGAGGCTTCCTGGAGGGCCACTTGCTAACTTTTAAGACCAAAACACCACTCACCAAAGCGGGATGCAGAACATTTTCTCAGTAAACTTTGTTACGCCAATTGACCTAGATGTCCCCTGAAACCATGGGCCCCAGTCCCCTGCTCCTGCTACTCTGTGCTTCTAAGTACTTAATTATATTTAGGAAACTTCTTATATTTTGGTCTAATTCAGTTGTGCCAATTTCTCCTCCAACTGAGTCTTGCCTTTCCCTTCCCTTATTCTTATCTATTTAATTAATGAACACCCTCCTCTCTGCTTCCCAACCTTTTTAACCATCAAAGACTGCTTTCTTCTATATTTAAACTGTTTCTTGAGTCTTTATAGTAGTGGTCCCATGTAATATTTGTCCTTTTGCAACTAACAAATTTCACTCAGCATACTGCCTTCCAGATTCCTCCAAGTTGTGAGTTGTTTTCCAAGATCATCATCGTTCTTTGTCATTGAAGGTGTCATGTTGTGTGAATATACCATAGTTTGTTTATCCATTCATCCATTAATGGGCATCTAAGTTGATTTCATCTTTTTACTATTGTGGACAGTACTGCAGTAAACATTAGTATGCATTTATCTATTCATGTGACAGCCCTTATTTCTCTAGGATATAGTCCAAAGAGTAGGATTGCTGAACTGTATAGTATTTCTGTTTTTAGCTTTTCAAGAAAGTATCAAATCAATTTCCAAAGTGATTGTACTCTTTTACATTCCCACCAGCAGTTTATAAGTGTTTCAGTCTCTCCACAACGTCTCCAACATTATTTTCTGTTTTTTGCATTAATGCCAGCCCTTCTAGGATAAGATGGTATTTTGTAGTTTTGATTTGGATTTCTCTAACAGCTAATCAGAAACCCAGGTAGTGTAGTGGTTAAGTGTTAGAGCTGCTAGCCTAAAGGTCGGCAGTTTGAATCTACCAGGTGCTCTTTGGAAACTCTGTGGGGCACTTCCACTCTGTTCTATAGGGTTGCTATGAGTTGGAATCGACTTTACAGCAGTGAGTTCGTTATTTTTTAATGGCTAATGATTGTGAATATGTCCTCATGTATCTGTTAGCTGCCTGAATGTCTTCTTTGGTGAAGTGTCTGTTCATATCCTTTGCTCATTTTTTAATTAGGTTGTCTTTTTGTTGTTGAAGTTTTTTTAAATTAAATAAAAAATGAAAGTGTACGTACTCTGTGCTTACAATATTGGGTTAAGATGGGAGGAGTACAGTATCTTGCAGATTTTGGATATTAGATGCTGATTGGTTTTGTTGTAGTCAAATATTTTATCCCAGCCTAGGTTGTCTTTTAACATTTTTGGCAAAGTCTTTGGATGATCATAAGTGTTGGATTTGGGGGAGTTCCCGGTTATCTATTTTCTCTTTTGGTGCTTGTGCATTGTTAGTAATGTTTTCTATTCTGCTTATACCAGGTATTAGGGCTACCAGTTTTGTCCTTGTTCCCTCCCCCCCATGATCTCTAGTGTTTTATATTTTATATTTAGGTCTTTGATCCATTTTGAGTTAGTTTTTGTGTATGGTGTGGGATATGGGTCTTGTTGCATTTTTTTGCAAATGCATATCCAGTTACACCAACATCATGTGTTAAAGAGACTGTGTTTCTTCCAATTTACCAATTTTGGGCTTTTGTCAAGGATTAGCTGCTCATATATAGATGATTTAATGTCTGGATTACAAATTCTGTTCCAATGATCTATGTATCTGTTGTTGTATCAGTACCAGGCTGTGTTGACTACTGTGGCAGTGTAATAGGTTCAGAAGTCACGTAATATGAGGTCTTTCAGTTTGTTCTTCTTCTGTAATGGTTTACTTATCTGGAGCTTTTTCCCTTTCCATGTGAAGTTGGTGATTTGTTTCTCTGTCTCAAGTAAAATGCCACTGAAATTTGAATCAAGATTGCATTGTGTCTACAGATCACTTTGGGTAGAATAGCCATTTTCATGATGTTGAGTCTTCCTATCCAGGACAAAGGTAGATTTGTCTGAGGTCTCTTTAGGTTACCTGCAGTAGTGTCTTGTAATTTTCTCAGTATAGATGTTTTACAATTCTGGTTAGATTTATTCCTAACTATTTTATCTTCTTGGGGACTATTGTGAATAGTATTGATTCAGTGATTTCTTCTTTGATGTTCTCCTTGTTGGTGTAAAGGAATCTGATGAACTTTTGTATGTTTATCTTGTATCCTGATGCTTTGCTGAAATCTTTTATTAGTTCCAGTAGTTTCCTGGCAGATTCTTCAGGGTTTTCTGTGTTTAAGATCATATGATCTGCAAATAGAGATACTTGTACTTCTTCCTTTCCAGTTTGGATGGCTTTTATTTCTTTCTATTGCCTGATTGCTCCAGCTAGAACCTCCAACACAATGTTGAATGGAAGTGGTGACAAAGAACGTCCTTCTCTGGTTTCTGTTCTCAAGTGGAATTCTTTCCATTTAGATGATATTGGTTGTCATCTTTGTATAAATGCCTTTTATTATGTTGAAAACTTTCCATTCTATTCCTATGTTGCTGAGAGTTTTTAACGTGAATGGGTGTTGGACACTGTCCTCTTCTGCATCGGTTGATAAAATCAAGCGGTTTTTGTCTTTGGTTTTATTTAGGTGACTGATTACATTGATTGTTTTTCTTTTTTTCTTTTTTATTATGATTGAACGAAAATGTACATTCCCATATAAATTTATATGTCCACCTATATGCAGCTCCCACTGCTCTCCCTGCCTCTCTGCTCCCTACCTCCCTCCCTCCCTGCTCCACACATGTCTTATCCTCCCAACAATCTCCTAACCTCTCCTCTCCACCCACTCCCCTTCCTCCTGTAAGTGGTCAACAGGACAACATTCTATAGATGCATAGGACCATAAAGTGCACACATAATATGATGGTCACTCTGTATCGCCAAGACATTGATTGTTTTTCTAATGTTGAACCATCCCTGCATCTGTGGCATGAATCCCAGTTGGTCATGGTGAATTATTAATTTTTTTGTATGGTGTTGAATTCTATTGGCTAGGTTCTTGTTGAGGATTTTTGCATCTAAGTTTATGAGAAACATTGGTCTGTGATTTTCCTTTTTTTGGTGTTCTTCACCTGGTTTTGTTATTGAGGTTATGCTGGCTTCACAGAATAACTTTGGCAGTATCCCATCCTTTTCTATGCCCTGAAATACCTTTAGTAATAGTGTTGTTAACTGTTTTCTGTAAGTTTGATAGAATTCTACTGTACAGCCATCTAGGCCAGCGATTTTTTAGGGATGGGGGAGGAGTAGTTATTTTTTCAATCTTTTTGGCTTGGCTTCTGTTTTTATTGTTTTATTTTTTCTATCTTTCTTTGTGTTAGTTTAGGTAGGCAGTGTGTTTCTAGAGATTTGTTCTTTTCCTCTAGGTTTTCAGATTTGTTAGCGTACAGTTTTTTCATAGTATTCTGTTATGATTTTTTAAATTTCAGTTGGGTCTGTTGTTTTATCAGCCATTTCATTTTTTATTAAGTTTATTTGCTTCCTCTTGTGTTTTTCTTTTGTTAGTTTAGCCAATGGTTTATCAATTTTATTGATCTTTTCAATCGATTTTTTCCTTCTTAACTGTTTTGATTGTTTTTCTGTTCTCTATTTAGTACTGGTCTAATCTTATTATTTGTTTTCTTCTGGTGCCTAAGGACTCTTTTGCTGCTCTCTTTCTACTTGTTCAAGTTGTAAGGTTAATATTTCGATTGGGAACTTTGTTCTTTTGGGATGTGTGTATTTATTGAGATAAATTCACCCTTGAGCACTGCTTGTGATGTGTCCCCCAAAGGTTCTAGTATGATATGCTTTCATTCTCATTTGATTCTGTGAATTTATTCTGTCCTTGGTTTGTTCTATAACCCACCAGCTCTGAGCAAGATGTTGTTCAGTTTCCATGTGTTTTATTTTTTTCCCCCTTGCTTTTTCTTTTATTGATTTCTAATTTCAAAGCTTTATACTGTGAAACAGTGCTTTGTAATATCTCTATCTTTTGAATTGTGTTAAAGCTTGCTTTATAGCCTAATATATGGTCTATTCTGGAGAATGTTTTATATGCATTGAAAGTACAGTTGGCTGCTGTTTGGTGGAGTGTTTGTGTATGTCTATGAGGTTAAGTTGATTGGTTGTGGCACTTAGATCTTCTGTGTCTTCACTGAGTTTTTTTCTGGATGTTCAGTAGTTCACTGAAAGTGGTGTTGAAGTCTCCTATTATTATTGTAGCACTGTCTATTTCTCTTTTCAATGCAGTTAGAGTTTGTTTCATGTATTTTGGAGCCCTATAATTGGGTGCATAAATATTATGTGGTGTGTCCTCCTGGGGTACTGATCCTTAAATCATTATATAGTGTCTTTCCTTATCTGTTGTAGTATATTTTACTTTAAAGTCTATTTTATCAGAAGTTAATATTGTCATCCCTGCTCTTTTTTGAATGTTGTTTGCTTGATATTTTTTCCTTCTTTAACTTTTAGTTTGTTCACGTCTTTAAGTCTAAGGCGTGTCTCCTGTAGATAACATACAGAGGATTGTATTTTTAATACAATCTGCCATTCTCCATCTCTTTATTGGTGCACTTAATCTATTTACATTTAGCATAGTTATTGATCCAAGCCAAATAGTTATTGATAGTTATGAATTTAGTGCTGTCATTTTGATGTCTTTTTTGTGTGTTGTAGAGAATTCTTTTGTTTCACTTAATTTTCTGGGCTGAGTAATTTTTCTTTACATATTTTCTTTCATCTTTTTCATTGTTGTTGATTTTGTATTTAAACTTCATGTCTCTCTTGTTTTTTATTTTGATGTGTAGGATTTTGTGGTTACCTTAATGTTTATCCCTATTTTTCTAAATATAACCAGTCTTTAATTTTTTTGTATTGCCTTGACTTCCTCTCTATTTGAAAAGGTCTAGAACTATGTTTTTTAAAAGTCCCTCTTTGGTTTTTGGTATGATGTCATCTGTTATGTAATGACATCTCTGTTAACCTCTTTTCAGTATTTTGCCTTTGATGTATTTTTAGGATTTTCCTATCTGGGTTGGTGCCTGCTTGGTCTGTTCTACGTTCTAGTCTTGGGTTGTTATCTGATATTATTGATTTTCTAACTGTAGGACTCCTTTTGGTATTTCTTGTAATTTTGGTTTGTTTTATGCAAATTTCCTCAATTTTTGTTTATCTGGCAGTGTCCTAATTTCTCCATCATATGTGAGAGACAGTTTTACTGGATATATAATTCTTGGCTGGCAACCTCTTCCTTCAAGGTTTTGTATATGTCATCCCATTGCCTTCTCTCTTCTTTGGTTTCTGCTGAGTAGTCCCAACCCACTCTTACTGACTCTTCTTTGTATATTATTTTTTGTTTATCCCTCGCCACTTTTAAAATTGTCTCCTTACCTTTAGTTTTAGCAAGTTTGATTACAATATACCTTGGTGTGTATCTTTGTATGTCTTGTGGTGTACCTTGTGTGAAGTTCAGTGAGCTTCTTGGATAAATGTCTTCTGATCTTTCAGGATATCAGAGTTTTCTGTCAAAAAATCTTCAACAGTTCTGTCTGTCTTTTCTGTTTTCTTTCTTGTTCTGGTACTCTAATCACTCATAGATTAGTCCTCTTAATAGATTTCCACAGAATTCTTAGTGTTACTTGATTTTTTTTTTTATTTTTTATCTGATTTTACTCAAACACATTGCTATCATATGCTAACTTGGCCTTCCACTGCCTCAGTTCTGTTTCTTTGATTTTCTAATTCTGTAACTGAGTTCTCTAATTCTGTAAGTTTATGATTAATCTTCTGAATATTTAGTTTCTCTGTCTGTGTGTTTTCTTGTCACCTGTTTGGTTTCTCATTATACTGTGCTGCATTTTGCCTCACCTCCGTCCTGATATCTTGAAGAGTTCTGGGTATTAACCTTTTGTAGTCTACCTCTGATAATTCAAGGAGGTTTTCTTCATCTGGAAAGTAGTTTCTTGATTCTTCATCTTAGGAGCTTTCTGGAGCCATCCTGGTCGGCCTCTTTAAGTATTTGGATACTTGCTGTTGCCTCTGGGCCACCAGTAAGTTGTTGCACTTATTTATTTCATGTTGGTTTGCTGTGTTTTAGCTTCTTGTTTTGTTTTGAGATGTTCAGATAGGCTGGTAATGTGTGCTAGTTTGGTGATTGGCACCTTTGAAGCTGTAATGTCTTGTCACCAGGTGGTTAGAGGTAATACTAGCCATGTGAGCCCAAGAATCCATTTACTTTTCTTGCATGGATTTAGCTCAGGTATCCAGATAGTTACCAAGTTTGTGGTGTAGGCTCTCCACTCCTGGCCTAGATGCGTAGGGGTGACTGGTGTAGGCAAAAAATATCTGGCTGCAGGTGCTGAGAGAGGCAGGGAGCTTATAGCCACCTTGGAGCATCTGGGAAGAAGGTATGTCCCCTTATGTCTAATTCTAGGTAGAGAAACTGTTTCTGCCATCAATTTCTGGGTCAGGGGAGTTGACACACTTTTTCCCTTCCTCCTGTTTATTAGATCGATCCCTCTCCAAGGGAAGAAGAATAGCCAAGGGCATGCGCAAGCAGTCCTACTTCTGTCTGTGGTAATGGAGTCAGTCTCCAGATTTGGGTGCAGTGTGAAGGGGGTGGAATTTCATGGATGAAAAGGTGTCCCCCCAAAACGTATGTGTTGATTTGATTTGGCTATGAGTCCCAGTATGGTGCCATTCCTCCTATGTGTTGTGAATCCCACCTCTGTGATGCTGATGATGGAGAATAGGCTGCAGCTGTGTTGGTGAGGCAGCACTGAAGGGAGAGAAGTGAGCAGAGTAAGTTGGGAACCTCATACAACCAAGAGAGCGGCACTGAGAGCAGAGCGTATCCTTTGTACCTGAGATTCCTCTGCTTAGATGCTCTTGTTGAATTTGGACTCTTTGCCTATCGGACTGTAATAATTTCTCATATTGAATGATTTTGTAACTTATGAATGGATTTGTGGCTTAATGGACTGTGACAATAAAAATTTCTCTTGATGACACCTTCCACTTGTGGTATTTTCTGTTGGAGCAGTACCAGGTGACTAAACCATGGAAGTACTGGGTAAAGGGAGTGAGGTTTATCCTGAAGGCAAGTTTAGATCCACACCTGGTAGGTTAGGTGCAAGCCACTTAGCTTTTGACAATTGAGTGCTGTTTCTTCACTGGTTCTGGAGGAGCAAGTGAACCTGGTAGCCCGTTGGGTAAATGCTCAACTGCTAAGAAAAAGTTGAGCACTTTGAATCCACCAGCTGCTCCATGGGAGAAAGATGTGGCAGTCTGCTTCGGTAATGATGACAGCCTTGGAAACTGTATGGCTGTACTCTGTCCTATAGGTTTACTATGAGTTGGAATTGACCTGACAGCAATGAGTTTTGTTTTATTTTTTTGGTTTGCTGCACCATCTTCAGAATCTGTGGTTGTAAAAGAACCTAAGCATTTGCTGATGGATAAATCTGGTCCTTTCTCAGTAGAATTCTAATACTGAGAAACTTGCCCAAGGATAAGTGGGTTAAGGAAAGGAAAGGATAATTAAAACTAAATTCAAGAATGTGTGTTTTTTAGGTACACAAAAGTTTACAGAATCTTACAGATGATTTTTACCAAAGATATTTGAAAAGTACACACTGTGTATCCTTTTGAGAGACTCTCATATTTCCATCATTTTTTGGAATTTCTACATCTTGTGTGAATCTACTGTCCTCATCATCTGACTTGTGATGTAAAAAATGAGTTACAGTAATTGCTTCCTATTAGAATTACTTTTTAAGGTTTAGATGTAATAATTTCACACCTCTTACTAGACACAGGAGCCTTTTTGTGATGCAGCTATGTACATGTTCAACTTATTAACATTTTATTTTCGGCTCTGCTCAAAAAATATACCAGTTGGGCTGGCTCATTTTACTAGGAACAAGAATTTCACATACCGTTGGAAACAGAGAAGTGGATAATGAGTGTGAACCACTGACAGTATCTAGTAATTGACTTAGAAAGGAGTGTTCCAGGATCAGAAGCCCTGGTGGCAAAGTGGTTAAAGCACTTGGCTGCTAAACAAAAGGTTAGCATTTGAACCTGCCAGCCACTCAACAGGCAAAAAAATGTGGCAATCGGCATCTATAAAGATCTGCAGTCTTGGAAACCCTATGAGGCATTTCATAATGAGTTGCAATAGACCCATGGGAAGTGGGTTTGCTTGGTTTGGTGAGTGCCAGGTTTTGCTTTTGTCAAAGCCCTCTCTGTACTTCATATCGTGGTAATGGTTCAGGATGGCATGAATATTATTGGTATCCTAACTCCTACAGGGGCTGTGACTTTGCCACTACTTTCTTCTATAAGTTACACACACCAAAAGTGGGATAAGCCAGTTATTTATACTGAAAGTTTGAAATCACACCATTCCCTTCAATTACTTTTAAAAACGACAGAAATATGCTTGGTTCATAACTCATGTGAGTGTGATGTATTCATTTAAGAAAGAAAAAAGAAATTCGATGTTTAAACCACAAATTTTGAGAAAACTAGCTGTTCTTCTGAAAGGGCCATACAAAAATTACAAAGGGGGCAGAAGAGTATATAGATCTAAGATAACAGCTTGCTGCAGGTGGCAAGAGGAGTAACTTGGACAATTTAATGGACAATTCTTTTACCTGGAGTACCTGATGTGCTGCATTCTAACAGTTTCCATATTGGAATGGGGACATCAGAGCCCTCAGATTAGAACTGAGACACGGTTTCAGACCACTCAGGGGATGGTAGATGGAGGAGAGGGAAGAGCACAGAGTGAGTGGGATTCAGACAAGCCTCCTTATACCAGGGACATGGCAAGCCTGGAGTCATTCAAACACTCACAGCTTCTGCTTTGTCTGGAAATGGAGGGAATGATGCCCCCTCTTTGCTTGTAGTCCTGTGCATCCCGTTAGTTATCTATTGCTGCATTACAAATATGGTGGCTTAAAACAACAAACATTTGCTATGTCATTTCCTGTAGGACAGGAATCCAGTCAGGGTTTAGCTGCATGGTTCTGCATAAAAGGTTACCTGGTAGTGTAGTGATTAAGTGCTAAGGCTGTTAACCAGGAGGCTGGCAGCTCAAATCCACCAGGCACTCCTTGGAAACTCTAAGAGGCAGTTCTACTCTGTCTGTAGGGTTGTCACAAGTCAGAGTCGACTTGACGGCAATGGGTCTGATCTGGTCTGGTCACAGGCAGTAATCTAGGTATCAGCCAGGACTCTGATTTCATCTAAAGACTTGACGGAGATACAATCCACTCTGAGCTCACTTTTGTGGCTGTTGGCAGATTCCTGGTCCTCTCAGAGTATTGTCAAGAGATATCAGTTCTTTGCCACCTGGCCATCTTCTTAAGGCAGTTCACAACACAGCAGTCAAAGGCAGAGAGAGTGAGGAAAATGAAAGCTGGTCTTTTTGTAACCTAACTCAGGAGTGACATCCTGTCACTATATATTGTACATCTTAAAAGCCATTCACTAGTCCAGCCCATGCTCAAGGGGAGGGGATTATGCAAGAGTGTGAATACCAGGAGTTGGAGATCATGGGGCCATACCAGAGGCTTAGCTACTCCCTACCATACTTCCTATGACACACTAGCTACAACAGTGTTGTCAAGCATAGTAATAACTGTAAGGCTGGCACAGGCCTTGGCCTGTGTTTCTGTTGTACATTGGGTCACTATGAGCCGGCATCTAACCACAACAACAACATCACCAGTCTCAGACTCCCTGCCCTAGGCTGCTGACTTAAACGTCAGAGGTTTGGGTCAACCTAGAAGTGCCTTGGAAGAAGGCTTAGCCATCTACTTCTAAAAAGCCAGCCACTGAGAACTCTATGGACCCCGCATGGGGTTGGCATGGATCAGAATTGACTAAGGGCAACCGATACTCATCACCAATCCCAGGATTTATAGTTTGATGCAATATTAAATAGCTCCTAGCAGCAATCAACCCTGCCCAAAGATTAAGACAGCTGAATTTGATATCTAGAAAGCCCCACATTTGAATTCTTCTTGTAATTTAGTAAATTAAGTCAGCTAATTGACTCATTGGGAAACTCCGGTGGCGGAATGGTTAAGGGCTTCAGATGCTAACCAAAAGACTGGCAGTTTGAATCCTTTGGAGCTCACAGGAATCTCTCTGGAGCAGTGCTACTATGTTTTACAGGGTCGCTATGAGTCAGTGTCGACTCGATGGCAGTGGATTTGGTTTTTGGTTTGACTCACTGCTATAGGTTTTGCCACATCAGGACAGCCTAGCCTGCTTTGTCCACCTTACACTTCCAAGCTAGTGGGTACAGGGAATCTTTCTAACTGCACTATAAGTAGAATGTGTTCCTCTTCACATTCAGATGTGTGATCTTCCATATTCGAGGCAGTCAGCCCGGCCTCCTCATGACAATCTGTCCTGGATTGGTAGAAAGACCTAGTTCTGGGTACTCAGCTGCATCTAACCTGAAGCATGCAGGACCTTTTGACATACCATCATTTTTACTTGTATTTTTGTTAATTTGATTTGTATTGAGCAGTTTCTTACAACCTGGCACCTAAAGATGCTCCAGCCTCATTTTATGTTCTTCCTGCCCCATCCTGGAACCAACCACTTCTCCAAGTAGCACTGGTTCCTTTTATTGGAGAATGATATTTAGAAACCAAGATCTACGAACTGTGTTCATTGCTACTGGAATGTTATTGTTTCTGGACACACTCAGTAGATAGAGCTAGTGTCACATACACATGTCTATGTCTATTTCTCTATTTACATGCATATATATTTAAAAAAAACTCAGTTTATATTGATACCTCTTGATTCCAATCCAATACCATTAGTTAATTCTAGCATCCCTTGACCTTACTTGTAATTTTTTTCACTGACAGTGAGAAAGCTGGCTCTTATTACCTGTAATACAGTTACTTATTTGTTCAAACATAGTATACATATAAAGAACTCTGCTAGTACCATGCTAAAGTGTTTGGTTGCTAACTGAAAGGTCAACAGTTCCCTGCTCCGACAGGGATCACAACAGAGTGTCCTGGACAGAGCTGGAGAAAAAATATAGAACAAAATTCTAACTCAAAAACAAAGACCAGATTTGCTGGCCTAACAGAGACTGGGGAAACCCTGAGAATATGGCCCCAGATGCACTGGCAGCTCAGGTTCACCCTTCAGCCAAAGATTGGAATGGCCCAGAAAACAAAATGAGACTAAAGGGGCACACCAGCCCAGGGGCAAGGACAGGAGGTCAGAGGGGACAGGATAGCTGGTAATAGTGAACTCAAGGTTGAGAAGGGAGAGTGCTGACCCGTTGTCGGGTTGTTAACTAATGTCGTAAAAGAATACCTATACTAACTTTAATGAGAAACCAATTTGTTCTGTAAATCTTCATCTAAAGTACAGCAATAAATAAATAGTGAAAGGTCAGAAGTTCAAACCCAGTGGCTCTACAGGAGAAAAGACCTGGTAATCAGCTCCCACAGAGGTTACAGCTTAGTAAACTATATGAATAGTTCTACTCTATTATGTATGGCAACTGTAAGTCAGATGTTAATAATATTGTTTGATAATTTACACATTCATTTGGGTCACCTTTCTTGGCAAGAGGCATAAATATGGATCTTTTCTAGTTGATTGGCCAGGGAGCTGTCTTCCAAACTTCTTGGTACAGACAAGGGAGCATTTTAGTGCTGCATCGATTTGTTGAAACATCTCAACTTGTATTCCATCAATTCCTGGAGCCTTGTTTCTCCACCAATGCCTTCTTTGCAGCTTGAACCTCTTTAACACCATCAGTTCCTGATCATATGCTATATACTACCTTCAGAAATGGCTAAGCATTGACTAATTATTTTTGATATAGCGACTCTGTGTAGTCTTTCCATCTTCTTTTGATGCTTCCAGTGTCATTCGATATTTTTCCCATTGTTGTTGCCAGGTGCTTCTAAATGGTTCCAACTCGCAGTGACCCTGTGCACAACAGAACAGAACACCAGCCGGTCCTGCACTACCCTCAGAATTGTTGCAGTGCTTGAGCCCATTGTTGTTGCAGCCACTGTGTTAATCCACCTTGTTGAGGGACTTTTTCTTTTTTGCTGACTCACTCCTTTACCAAGTTTGATCCCCTTCTTCAGGCACTAACTCATTCCTCCTGAGAAGATATTCAAAGAATGTGTGTCTTAGTCATCTAGTATTGCTCTAGCAGAAATACCACAAGCAAATGGCTTTAACAAAGAAAAATTCATTCTCCCACAGTCAAGTAGGCCAAAAGTCCAAATTCTGGGTGCCAGCTCTAGCAGAACACTCTCTGACAGCTCTGAGAAAAGGTCCTTGTGTTGTATCAGTGTTGTAGCAGTCTTTCTTTGTTCTGAGAACATCTCAGCACAGGAACCTCAGGGCTGAAGGATGCTCTCTGCTCCTGCTGCTGCTTTCTTGATAGTGTGAGTTTCCCCAACTCTCTGCTTGCTTCTCTTTCTTTCTATCTGTTGTAAGATAAAAGGTGGTGCAAGCCACACTTCAGAGAAACTCCCTTTACATTGGAACAGGGAGGTGATCTTAGGAAGGGTGTTACAGTCTCACCCTAGTCCTCTTTAACACAGTTGACTCTGTTAACCACAGACAGAGATTAGCATTTACAGCATAGGAAAATCACAAAATGGAGGTCAATCACAAAATACTGAGAGTCATGGCCCAGCCAAACTGCTATGCACATTTTAGGGGGGACACAATTCAATCTATGACAATGTAAGATGTACTCTTGCCATCCTTGCTTCTAAGGAGCATTCTGCGTGTTCTTCCAAGACAGATTGGGAAGTTCTTTTGGCAGTCCATTGTACATTTAACTTTCTTTGTCAACCCCACAACTCAAAGGCATCAATTCTTCCTTGGTCTTTGTCATTCGTTGTCCAACTTTTGCATCTACATGAGAGGACTGAAAATACTATGGCCTAGAAAGGTGCACCTTAGTCTTCAAGCTGACATCTTTGCTTTTAAACATTCTAAGAGGTCTTTTGCAGCACATTTGCCCAATGCAATGTGTCTTTTGATTTCTAGACTGCTGCTTCCATGGATGTTGATTGTGGATTCAGATAAAATGAAATCCTGGACAACTTCAATCTTTTTTTCATTTATCATGATGCTGTTTACTGCTCCATTTGTGAGGTTTTGTGTTTTCTTTATTTCGAGGTGTAATCTATATTGAAGGCTGTGATCTTTGATCTTCATCAGTAAGTGCTTCAAGTCCTCTTCATTTTCGGAAGCATGTGTCATCTACATATTACTGTTTGTTAATGAGACTTCCTCCAATCCTGATGCCCTGTTCTTCTTCATATAGTCTAGCTTCTCAGATTTATTTGCTCAGCATACAGATTGAATAGGTATGATGAAATGATACAACCCTGATTCACACCTTTCCTGGCTTTAAACAATGAAGTATCCCCTTATGCTGTTTGATTCACTGCCTCTTGATCCATGTACAAGTTTCTCAGGAGCACAGTTAAGTCTTCTGGAATTACCATTTTTTGCAATGTTATCCATAATTTGTTATGATCCACACAATGGAACACCGTTACACAGTTAATAAAACACAGGCAAATGTCTTTCTGGTATTCTCTATAGGCACAGATACAGATATTTTCCAGTTGATTGGCCAGGTAGCTGTCTTCCAAATTGATTGGCATAGATGAGAGAGCACTTCTAGTATTGCATGCATTTGTTGAAACATCTCAATTGGTATTCCCTCAAGTCCTGGAGCCTTGTTTTTCACCAGTACCTTCAGTGGATTTCTTTCTTCAGTACCATTGGTTCCTGATCATGTGTTAGCTCCTGAAATGACTGAATATCAACCAATTCTTTTTGGCATAGTGGCTTTGTGTATTCCTTTCATCTTCTTTTGATGCTTCTTGTGTCATTTAATATTTTTCCCATAAAATCCTTCATTATTACAACTCAAGTCTTGAATTATTTTCTTCAGTTCTCTCAGCTTGCTGATTGTGTTCTTCTTTTTATCTCTAGGTCTTTGCACATGTCGTCATAATACTTTGCCTTGTAAAGCTGCCCTTTGAAATCTTCTGTTCAGCTCTTTTGCTTTATCATTTCTTCCTTTCACTTTAACTACTCAACATCCAAGAACAATATTCAGAGTCTCTTCTGACACCTACTTTGGTCCTTTTTTTTCCTTTTTAATGACGTCTTGCTTCCTTCATATATGATGTCCTTCTACAACTTGTCTGGTCTTCAGTCATTAGTGTTCAGCACATCAAATCTGCTTTTGGAATGGTCTCTAAACTCAGGTAAGTTATACTCAAGATCATAATCATACTTCAGCTCCTGTAGACTTCTTTTAATTTTCTTCAACTTGAACTTACTTATGAGCAGTTGATGGTCTGTTCCATGGTCGGCCTTTGGCCTTTTCCTTACTGATGATATTTAGATTCTCAATTGTCTCTTTCCATCGATGTTGTCCATTTGATTCCTGTGTATTCTGTCTGTGTATAGTTGCTGATTGTGTTGTTGAAAAAATGAATTTGCAATGAAGAAGCTGTTATCTTGCACAATTCTGTCATACTATCTCTCACATTGTTTCTATCACAAAGGCTGTATTTTCCAGTTACTTATCCTTCTTCATGGTTTCCAACTTTCAGATTCCAATCACCATTAATTATCAATGCATCCTGATTATTTGATCAGTTTCAGACTGTAAAAGTTGCTAAAAATCTTCAATTTCATCTTTGACATTAGTCATTGGTGTGTAAATTTGAATAATAATTGTACTAACTTATCTTTCTTGTAGGCATATAGATATTATCACCAACAGCATTGTGCTTTAGGATAGACCTTACAAAGTTCTTTCTGATGATTAATGCAGTTCTGTTCCACTTCAAGTTGTCATTCCCAGCATAGTAGACCATAGGATTGTCCCATATGAAATGGCCAGTGTCAATGTATTTCATCTCACTAATGCCTAGGATATTGATATTTATGTATTCTATTTCATTTTTGACTACTTTCAATTTTCCTAGATTCATACTTCTTGCATTCCACTTTCCCATTATTAATGGATGTTTGCAGCTGTTTCTTCTCAGTTTGAATCCTGCCACATCAGCAAATTAAGGTCCCAAAAGCTTGATTCCATTGATGTCCTTCAGGTCAACACCACTTTGAGGAGACAACTTTTCCCCCAGGCATCCTTTGAGTGCCTTCCAACTTGAGGAGTTCATATTTCAGCACTGTATCAGACAATGTGCCACTGCTACTCGTGAAGTTTTCACTGGCTAATTCTTTTCAGAATTGGACTGCTAGGTTCTTCTTCCTATTCTGTCTTAGTCTGGAAGCTCAGCTGAAACCTATCCTCCATGGGTGACCCTGCTGGTATTTGAATACTCATGCCATAGCTTTCAGCATCACAGTCACACACAAACCATCACAGTAGGATGTGTCATAGACACATATAAAATTTTGCTGAAGAGTTTTCAAAAGCAGCTTCAGCAGTGAATTGACAGGGAGATGCCAGAAATTCAAGTTTTAGAAGAGGACGTGGACCCAAAGGATATCATTGCTGATGTCAGGCGGATCCTAGCTGCAAATAGAGACTACCAGAAAGATGCTTACCTGTGTTTTATTGGCTATGCAAAGGCATTTAACTGTGTGGATCATAACAAATACGGATAACATTGCAGTGAATGGGAATTCCAGAACACTTAATTGTGCTCATGAAGAATCTGTACATGGATCAAGAGGCAGTCATTCTAACAGAACAAGGGGATACCATTTGGTTTAAGGTCAGGAATGTTGTGTGTTAGGGTTGCACCCTGTAGGCTAAGCAAATAAATCTAAGAAGCTGGATTATGTGAAGAAGACTGTGGCATTAGGATTGAAAGGAGACTGATTCACTGTCTGTGATACGCAGATGACACATGCTTGCTGAAGGTGAAGAGGATTTGAAGCACTTATTCATGAAGATCAAAGACCACAGCCTTCAGTATAGATTACAGCTCAAAACAAAGAAAACACAAATCCTTGCAACTGGACCAATAAGCAGCATCATGATAAAATAAGATTGAAGTTGTCCAGGACTTCCTTGTGCTTGAATCCACAATCAATACCCACGTAAGTAGCAGTCCAGAAGTCAAAAGATGCATCACATTGGGAAAATCTGCTCCAAAGGACCTCTTTAAACTACTCAAAAGCAAAGACGTCACCTTGAAGACTAAGATGCACCTGACCAAAGCCTTAGTTTTTTCAGTCTCCTCATATGCATGCAAAGGCTGGACAACAAGAAAGGAAGACCAAGGGAAAATTGATGCCTTTGAATCGAGATGTTGGCGAAGAATGTTGAATATACTACAGAGTGCCAAAAGAACTTCAAAATTTGTTTCGGAAAAAGTAGAACCAGAATACTCCTTAGAAGCGAGGATGGTGAGATTACATCTCATATACTTTGGACATATTATCAGCAGGGATCAGCCCCTGAAGAACGACATCATGCTTGATCAAGTGGAGGGTCAGTGAAAAAGAGGAAGAGTCAACAAGATGGGTTGATACAGTGGCTGCAGCAATGGGCTCAAGCTCAGTAACCACTGCGAGGACGGCGCAGGACCACCGAGGCCGGTTTTGTTCCGTCGTGCATAGGGTCGCTATGAACCTGCTGTAAGGCACCTAACAACAACAACGGCAGTCATTATCAACCCAAAAGGCAGACAACGGCAGCAACCATAGTGTGTATGTAGTTTCAGAATTACTAATCCACGCCCCAGTGAAAAACAAATTCACTAATTATAGTCTCTGTGTACAGTTCTTTTTTGTTGTTGGCCTTACAGTATCCAGCCAAAATGCTTTCAAAAAAGACATTTCTTGTCTTTTCTTTACTATCCCCATCAGTATGACCATGTTATTTATTTATAATGCATCATGTTCATTTGTTACACTTTGTATTTCATTTTGTAGTCTCCCCTCATGTTCACTAAAATTCACCCTTTCTACTGTACAGGTCTATTGGTTTGACAAATGTGTGAAGTGAGTTACCACCTCCACAGTCACGACACAAAACGGTCAAGAAAATTTCATTGCCCTCAAATTCTCTCGTGCTGCTTTTTGAAATGAAACCTTCCCTCAATTCCCAGCCACTGGCAACCACTGATCTGTTTTCTCTCCCGGTAGTTTCACTTTTTTCCAAAGTGTCATACAGTCAAATTATGCACTATATACTCTTTGAAGTTTTGTTTTTGTTTCTTAGCAAAATGTTTTTGCAATTTTTCCATATTGTTGCATGAATCAATAGCATGTTCCATTAGGCATTCACTCTGATTGTTCTAAACCACAGAGTTGCAGCCGGAAGCTGAAAGGGGACGTTAAATACACATTTCCAGAGTAGATTTTTCCTAACCACATTAACTTTAGAACTACTAGTGAAATGAATATGACTTCCTTTTTTGCCAGGTAATGCTTATTACTGGTCATGGTGACTATACATCAAAAAAATTAAAGAGAGAACAACTCTATAAAAGACCCACAAGGCGTCTACTTCACAACCTAATTAAATAATTGGATGTAATTGATTGTGATGTCACATGGAACACGAACAGAAGCAGCAAATGTCATCTATAATAAAATAAGCAAGATTGAAGCAAAGTTAGAAGCAGCAGAAACATGTGCATGTAGAATATCATTAAAACCACACATCAAAGGAAGCGTAGATTTAATAATATGTTCTGTGGTAAAGTATTACTTAATATATGTCAATAAATAAGATAAGCTACCGTAACTGGACATTCTGAAGCTAGATGAAAGCGACTTGCGTGATAGCTTGAAAATGTCACTAATTCTGCATGTTTGGGGGCCTCTTTGGAAACTCTGGTGATGTAGTGGTTAAGTGCTATAGCTGCTAACCAGAAGGTAGGCAGTTCAAACCTGCCGGGAGCTCCTCTCATTGCAGCAGTTCTACAATAAGGTCCCTAGAAGTTGGAATCAACTCAACAGCAGTGGGTTTGGATTGAGAGCATCCTCACAATTTTTAAGGATTTAAATCGTTTCTATTTTATGCATTTAGAAAAGGTGAAATAAATCTGCAAGTTACAGTGAAGTTTTCCATCAGTTGTTCTAGAATGTGAGTTGTTATAAAAGCAGTTCTAGACTACCATGCTTGATTCTAGTTCACATTCAGTAGATTTTATAAGCATATGCTCAGCACCATATTGTGCATTCCACTTGCAACCCTTCATTCAATTTTCATGGTGGTCTTAAGAGGTGATTCTTCTATAAGGTGGGCCTATTTTGGTCCCAAGGGATACTACCCACCTCAAATTACTGTAACAAAAATAAACAGGGATAGGGATGGATTTATTAGAAGGTTATTGGAGTAATTCACAGTCTCCCAAGAATTTTATGAGTCAAGGAAGTTCCAAGAAATTTGAGTTAGAGACTAGGAATTTGACTAGGAGTCATGGATTGCATTGTGTTTCCAAAAAATGTGTAGAAACGTGAGTGTTTGGCTAGGCTGTGAGGCCTGGTACTTGTAAACCCTGCTCTAAGATGTTAATGAAAGAGGATGGGCAGCAGTTGTGTTGGTAGGGCAGGACTCAATGTGTGGGATTATACTGTGCCTTGGGACGACCTCTTGGGATGTAAGGAAAGAGAAGACAAGGAGAGTCAGAGACCTTACACCAGCAAGAATCAGTGCCAGGAACTGAGTACTGTCCTTTGGAAGGGACCGGGGTCCCTGTGCCTCAGAAGCTTCCAGTCCAAGGGAAGACTGATGACAGGGACCTTCCTCCAGAGCCAACAGATAAAGCCATCCCCTGAAGCTGACACCCTGAATTTGGACTTTTAACCTACTGGACTGTAACAAAAGAAAATTTCTCTTTTTAAAGCCATCTACTTGCAGTATTTCTGTTAAAGCAGAACTGGATGACTAAGATGCTAGGTCTCATTCCTTACTTCTTGTCATTCTCTAAGACGTCCCCATACGGTGGGAGATGTGGCCATTAGCAACTCTGGGTTTACATACGGTGCCGATACATCCTGACTCAGAAGGGGAAGCGCTCCTTTCACAGATCCAACCGAAAAATCTAACAACCCTTGGATTGCCTCTTTGCGCGTTATATGCCCACCTCTGGGTACCCTAACATGTTCAGCCCAGGTGCCATGACCACTCTTAAACATCCATCACCATCATCACAGAAGTGAGAATCAAGGGAGGCAGACAAAAACACAGGAATCTGATTTCAAGCCTAGTGTTCTCTTGGTATGTCCTGTTCACAGCTCTTGGGTGGAGCTGGCCCACTCATGTGTGTCTTGTACCTCGGAGCTGGCTAATGACCACTGCGAGGTCAGAGTGCTGTTCAGGCTGATTGCTCTTAGAAGTAACTACTCCCCCCGCTCCTGCCCTCACCCAGAAGGACCCTTCAACCTACCTCTGATTTGATTTTCCAGGCCACTTTGGTTCTCAGAATGTGATCAGAATTACTTTTTTGGGGGGGGAAGGAGTGTGGTTTCATTATTTTAAGTAAATAATTCATAAAGTTCAACAGAGTAACCGTATATAGGATAAATATTCCCAAATCTATAACATTCCTCAAAACCAAGAACGATAGAAGACAGGTAGAGAGGGAAATTTCAGTTATAATTACATAGGAAGCACTCAAGCAAGACATACATAAGATCTAAGAAACTGAAATACCGGGGTAAAGAGAGATAGTTCGTCCCAGAGAGGAAACTTAACCTCTATAGCAGTTTTTTTCCAAATAAGTGCATAACTTATCTATTAAGCTAGGAATTCTAATCAGAAGCCCTGCAAGATTTTTAAAAAACCCCAAACCACATGCAATGCCACTAAGTACCCCCCAAACCACATGCAATGCCACTAAGTTGATTCCAACTCATAGCAACCCCGTAGGTTTTACAAGCCTGTAACTCTCTAGAGAAGCAGATGGCCACATCCTTTTCCCCTGGAGCTGCTGGTGGTTTTGAACTACCAACCTTTCCATTAGCAGTTGATCACTTTTGCTACTGTGCCACCAGAGCTCCTATGTGAAATTTTAGAGGGAGCCCTGGTGGCATAGTGGCTAAGTGCTATGGCTGTTACCCAAAAGGTTGGCAGTTCGAGTCCACCAGGTGCTCCTTGCAAACTCAGTAGGGCAGTTCTATTCTGTCCTATAGGGTCACTATGAGTTGGGAATGACTTGATGGCAGTGGGTTTGACTTTTGTTTTTAAATAAAGCAATTCTGTAATTTGTCTGGAAGGGCAAATAGGCAAAAAGATTACAAGCTAATTGGTAATGGAGGTGCTTCTCACATGGGCTCCATGGAGGTAAAATCGAAAAACCAAACCCACCGCCATCAAATCAGTTCTGATTTGTACTCAGCAGTGGTTAAGGAACCCTAGTGGCACAACTGGTAAGCATTAGGATGCTAACTGAAAAGTGGGTAGTTCAAGCCTACACAGCGGCTCCATGGGAGAAAGACCCAGCAGTTGGCTACTGTTGTGTGCCCTCAGACTGAGTTCTACTCAGTCACATGAAGCTGCTGTGAGTCGAAACCTGAAAATCAATACCCCAGCACCAAACAACAACGGCTGGGGTGGCCACTACCAGCTACTTTTATACATCATTGAGGAAGCACCATAAACCAATAGAATAACAAATTAATACTTTTTCAGTAAACAGTGTTACAAAAAAAGAGGCATGTTGAGACAGTGGTTTTGAAAAGTAAACTGATTCTTAAAGCTAGTATTCTCTGTTCCTCCCTTAACTGTCCACCATTCAAACAAGATCATTCTGGATTCAGGTCGGAAAAGAGAAAACACAGTTGGAGAGTCCTCTGATTTTGATGTCCCATAAAAGCTTAAAGCCATTAGAAAAATGGAAAGAATGATGATGAAACAAAACACTTACGAAGGTACCAAAAATATGTTGAAAATCCTCAACTAGCATTAGAGCTAAGTGACCTCACAGAGGAATTCTGCCGGTGGGATTCAGGAAGGGGCATTTTCACAAGCACAGCAGGGCACTTCTGTGCACACTGAAGTTGTTAGCTGCACAGCGGAATCACCAACGTGTGACACATTGTGCTGCGGGCCCCATCCCAGTGATCAGTAGGTTGGTGTAGGGGAAAGAGGCCCCACAACAGATTTTTTTTTTAAGCTTCCCAAATAATTCTAATGATTAGACAGAGCTGGAAGCCTTTGGCAAAATTTATTTTCTTTCTCAGTGATCATTTAAGGTAGACATCTCATCACTGTTATGGCATGATTTTTAAGAATGTATCTAAGGTTGCCTCCCTAACACACATATTTCTTCTCTTTCTGTTTGTCTAAAATTTCCTGTAAAAAAATTACACAAAAAGTGTCAGTGAGCTATCTAGGCATATACAAATATATAGCTGCATATCTAGGGCCCATACCAACCAAACTCGTTTCTGTCCAGTCAAATCCAACTGATAGCAACCCAGCAGGACACAGTAGGGTTTCCAAAGCTCTACTCTTGACTAGAGCAGACTGCCACATCTTTCCCATGTAGACTGGCACTAGGATGGAACTGCTGACCTTTAGGTTAGCAGCTGAGCTCTTACATACTGAACCACCAGGGTTCATGTATCAAATTTCTCATAGTTTAATAATATTTATTATAATAAAAAGTACCAAACCCACTACATCAAGTCGATGCTAACTCATAGCGATCTGACAGAGTAGAACTGCCCCACAGAGTTTCCAAAGAGCGCCTGGAGGATTTGAACTGCCAGTCTTCTGGTTAGCAGACAGAGCATTTAACCACTATGCCACCACAGTTTCCAAACATCTACTAAAAAACAAACAAATCAAACTCAGTGCCGTGGAGTCAATTCTAACTCATAGCAAACCCACAAGACAGAACTGCCCCACAGAGCTTCCAAGGAATGCCTAGTGGATTTGAACAGATGACTTACTGGTTAGCAACTGTAGCACTTAACCACTATGCCACCAGGGTTTATATAATAATAAATTTAACACCACACCTCACAGTTATGCAGAAAATTGAGTATTTCAAACTCCATCTAAAATACTTTTAAATAGAATATTTTTATTTTTCCATAATTGAACACTCACACCCATCAAACCCATTGCCCTCAAGTAAATTCCAACTCATAGTGACCCTGTAGGATAGAGCAGAGCTGCCCTAAAGGGCTTCCAAGGCTATAAATCTTTACAGGAGTAGACTCTCACATTATTCTCCAATTGAGCAGCTGGTGGGTTTGAACCTCCAACCTTTCTGTCAGCAGCCAAGGACTGAACCATTGTGTCACCAAACCCAAAACCCCCAAACCAAACCCACTACTGTCAAGTGATTCTGACTTATAGTAACCGTATAGAACACATTAGAACTGCCCCCATAGAGTTTACAAGGCTGTAATCTTTATGGAAGCTGATCGCCACATCTTTCTGCCACCCAGTAGCTTGTAGATTGGCAGATCTGCTGGTTAGCAGCCAGGCTCCATAATTAAAGACAAGTTTCTCTAATTAAAATTATAATTTCCCTGAAGATACCATTTTTTTTTTAAATATATGCCCAATGTTAGGTCAAAATATCACAATTGTAACTTCTTCCTTCCTTCTTTAAAATATGTCTTAAATAAAATCCAACTAAATTTAGTTGGATATTCCTCTGAATAATTTAAAACACCTCTGTGCCTTGGGTTAAGTTATCCTCCGGTTTTCTAAATATTTTGAAACAACCTGTAGAAAATTGGAAAATCCAGCCAATTGACTGAACTAATTGATTTGCCTAACTGTAAAGGAGCCCAAGCGCTGCAATAGTTAAGTGCTTGGATGCTAACCAAAAGGGTGGTTTGAACCCACCAGAGGCTCCATGGGAATAGGACTGCAGCCTAAGAAACCCTATGAGGCAGCTCTGCTCTGCTATATAGGGTCAGTGTGCATATCAAATGACCCAGTGGTACACGTTGTTTTGTTCTGTTGAATGGTTTCTGACTCACAGTGACCCTGTGTACAATAGAAGAAGCACTGCTCAGTCTTGCACCACGTTCACAATTGCTTTTATGCTTAAGCCCATTGCTGCAGCAATTGTATCAACCCATCCCATTGAAGGTCTTCCTGTTTTTAACTGACCTTCCACTCTATCAAGCACAATGTCCTTCTCCAGGGACTGATACCTCCTGACAATGTGTCCAAATTATGTTACGACACAGTCTCGCCATTTTGCTTTCAAGGAGCACTCTGGTTGTACTTCATCCAGAACAGATCCGTTTGTTCTTTCGGTAGTCCACGATACACTCAATATTCATCTCCAGCACCACAATTCTTCTATCTTCCTTACTGTCCAGTTTTCGCATGCATATGATGCAACTGAAAATACAATGACTTGGGTCGGGTGCACCTTATTCTTCAAAGAGACATCTTTACCTTTCAATACTTTAAGGAGGTTCTTTGCAGCAGAGTTTTCCAGTGCAACACATCTTTTGATTTCTTGACTGTTGTTTCCACGGACATTGATTGTACAATGAAGTAGAATGAAATCCTCGACCACTTCAATCCTCTCTCCATTTATGACAGTGTTGCTTACAGGTGCAGCTGTAAGGAGTTTTATTTTCTAGATGTTGAGGTGCAATCCATACTGAAGGCTGTGGTCTTTGATCATCATCAGTAAGTGTTTCAAATACTCTTTACTTCCAGTAAGGAAGGTTGTGTCATCTGCATAACTCAGGTTGTTAATGAGTCTTCCTCCAATCCAGATGCCTTGCTCTGCTTCATACAGTCCAGCTTCTCAGATTATTTGATCAGCATACAGATTGAAAAGGTATGGGGTGAAAGGGTATAACCCTGATGTACACCTCTCCTGACTTTAAATCATGAAGCGTCCACTTGTTCTGTTTGCACTGGTACATAACAACAATCAAATGTAACTTATTTTCACTAAGGTTTGTTCCATTTTGGAGTAAATTTTGCTGAATACACTGTTTCTATTTCTTGTAATGCGTGAGTGTTCTAGTAAGTAGATTTTCTTTTAAGCTAATACAAGGAATAAACAGGAATTTTGGATTGACTCCAGTCAAGAAATGGCCTGGTGATTCAAATGGCAGACAAGTATAATCTGGAAGTATGGACTTTTCCTCTGGCTAGCTAAGCTCTCTGGGCAGCCCTTTGGTGGCAGAACCAGTGCTGTTAGTGTGATTTCAGTTGTCAGTTAAGGAAGAGGCACAGGAAGTGGCAGGAAAAGGAAGGGGATGTTTCCTATAGCTGGTGACATCAAACCAGGCAGCCGTGGCAGATCAGCCTCCTATCTTCATTTCATCCCTTAAAAACGCAAATGTAATATTACCACCTAGGGGTGTCTCTTTGTAGTCCAACACTTACCCCATTTCTGTGCTTTCTCTATCACTTCAAATACCCCTTTATTCTGGCATTTAACACATTATCTTGGACTTATATTGCATTTATATCCACTTGCTTTAGCAGACCTTGGACAACTTGGAGCAGGTGTCCTTGGACACCAGAAGTGTGCCATAACAAGTGAACAAAAGGAATACCAGCTACATGGCTAAAACCCTTGGAAGGGCCTGAAGACAGAAGAGAATGCACAAAATCCTGTTGCTGCCTGATTGTACAGGCTGTGTCCTCTGTTACAACCTTCCCCTGATCTTCTATTACCTCTACTACAATCAGTGAGACAGATACTTAGGATTTTACGAACATGCCATGTTATTCTATGTATCTCTCTGCCTTTATTTAAGTTTCCTAATTTATACACATAAAGGGTAACTAGCAAATACTGTTTCATTTAAGTCGCAATTCAAGTGTCATCTTCCAAAAGCTGACATTAATCACCATTCTCCCTCCTCCCAAAGTTGAGCCAGGTGTCCCTTTTTTGTGTTCCCACACTATTCTCTCTCTTAACTGGCTGGCCAATTTCATCCATGCTTTCCTTTTCTTCCCCAAAAGATACTGATTGCTACCCAAAGCAAACTGAATGTTCATAGACAGAAGTGAGCTCTGGAATGACTTCTAAACCCTTCCCCCTAACTATATGCTTACTGAGATCCATTGGGTTTGTTCTGACACTATTTCAGCCATAAATGTTAGTGGCATTAAGTAAGTTAATGAGATATGATTTAATATACTAGTGTATGAGTGAAATAAAGAGAGCTGTGTTTTCTATAAAAATAAATGGATGCTTTGGAAAGACACGTTGCTAAAAAATTGGACTGTTGAATTAGGTGTAGGTAAGATAACAGACAAAGATGAGGAAGTGTAAAAATCCTGGAGTCTCTACTAACATCGTTTCTTAAATTCCTTTTATTTCTAACTTGATGTTATAGAATCCCAAACGGGAAATTACTAAAAATGCCTTGTGAGAGTAATGTATGGAACTTCCACCAGCAGACTCATACAAAATAGAAGCTTGTGGCCCTAAATCAAAATATTGATGACTTGTGTATTTTAAGTCAAAATAAAATGGCTGAGGTACGTAGCTATCATTTTTACCTCTTTCCATCATGTATAATATTGCAGTGATCCTGGAGGGGGAGAAGGAGGCAGTCTGTCTCCTTCATCAGACTGTGAATGTTTTGAAGGCAGGGATTAGATCTTGTTCATCTTGGTATTACCTGTGCCTGGGAAGAGTGTTTAGATCATAGAAGACCTTCACTAAATGCTTCTTGATCCAGATTAGTTTTGTACCAAAAATCAAACCCTAGGCCTTTGAGCTGATACTGACTCATAATGACCCTAACTGCCCCATAACGGCTTCCGAGAAGCGATTGGTAGATTCAGACTGCAGAGCTTCTGGGTAGCACCCTAGTTATTAACCTCTGTGCCAGCAGGATACCTTTGTTTGTACCCATCCACCCACTGCTGTGGAACCCACTCCCACATGTGACAGTTTGCTTCCTTAAGTACTTACAGCCTTTGAAGCCCTGTGGGGCAGTTTTACTCTGTCCTGTAGGGTCTGGTGTAGTGGTTAAGTGCTATGGATGCTAATCAAAAGGTCGCCAGTTCATATCTGCTAGGCCTTCTTCCTTGGAAACTCTAGGGGACAATTTTATTCTGTCCCATAGTGTTGCTATGAGTCAGAATCAACTCAACGACAGTGTTTTTTTTTTTTTTCTTTGTAGTGTCACTGTGGAAACCCTGGTGACACAGCAGTTAAATGTTAAGGCTGCTAACCAAAAGACTGACAGTTCAAATCTACCAGATGTTCCTTGGAAACTATGAACAGTTCTTCTCTATCCTATAGGGTTGCTATGAGTCAGAACTGTCTCCATGGCAATTTTTTTTTTTTTTTTAATGCTATGAATTGGAGTCAACTCTGTGGCAATGGGTTTAGCTTGCTTATGAAACACTGGAGCCACTTCCCATGGATGGTCATTCCCAAAGGAATGCTGCTACATTGCCCCCTAGTGCCTATGATGCATAAATGCTTAAAAAGGCCTATTGGAACCCTGATGGCATCAGTGGTTAAGCACAATACCTGCTAACTAAAAAGTCAGCAGTTTAAATCCTCCAGGCGCTCCTTGGAAACTCCATGGGGCAGTTCTATTCCGTCCTATAGGGTTGCTATGAGTTGGCATCAACTGGACTGCAGTGGTTTGGTTAGGGTTCAACTATTAGGTCTCTTTGGAAATTCTAGCGGTCTAATGGTTAAGCGCTACATCTGCTAAAAAAAAAAGTTCAGTAGGTCAGATCCGCCAGATTCTCGTTGCAAACTCTATAGAGCAGTCCTACTATGTCCTATAGAGTCTCTATGAGTCGTAATCTACTCGACAGCAGTGAGTTTGGTTTCATTCGGGTTGCTGGGTCTCTTTAAGCATTTATTGTCACAGCCACTAGGGGGCAATGTAGCCGCATTCCCTTTGGAATGACTATCCACGTGCCAGCCAAAAAAGCCAAGTGCCGTCGAGTCAGTCCCTCCAAAATTCTATAGCCAAGCTAAACCCATTGCCAAGGAGTGGATGCCACCTCATAGCGACCCTATGCCAAGCCAAATGCCGTCGAGTCGGATCCGACTCATGACAACCCTATAGGACATAGTAAAATTGCCCCATAGATTTCCAAGGCTTAAGTCTTAATGTAAGCAAACTGCCACATCGTTTTCCAACACAGCAGCTGGTGAGTTCCAACCACTGACCTTTCACAGCAGCCCAGTGCTTAACCATGTGCCACCAGGGCTCCTGGCAGGGATGGTTTAAGCAATAAGTAGGTAAGCACAGGCTTATTTATGCCTACTTACTAATCTGTAGGGGCCAGTTTCACATGAGTTTCTGGTTATCTTTCCCTGGCTCCTAGTTTATATCGCTCGTTTGTAAATACCAGGATGGGGAAATTGGATGAGTGAGCTCGAACTCCAGGTGTAAACAACCACACGTTTCTTTTCGAGGAAACAGTCCTTAAGGATTCACCCCTTAACTTCCTTCCCTTTCAAGAATGTGGCCTTTGAGAGGCAATTTGAGAAAACACAACAATTATGCAAATTGCTGTTTCTGCATCCACACTTAATTTACCTTCTCTCCCAAGGCAGGATCTGGCAGGGTCCAAAGTATGGTTGGAACTGATATAAAGGAATTTTTCCAATGAAATAAGAACAGGATGTTGCTGTTTAAACTTCATATAAATTCAAAATGTGCTTGTTTGTAGAGCAGAAATTCAAACCCAGTATTTGCCCTCTAGCCACTCACATCTGAAGGGAGATGTGGCAGCTCATGAGTTCAAAATGAGCAAGAAAATAAATATCCTGATATATCAAAAGTGTAGCAACATGAAAGCTGCTTTTTAAGTTTCTTGTTTCTGATCTATTTCTCTCTCTCATCTTTCCATAGAGAAGGACAGTCACTGAATAGTCATATCTTTAGGTATCTCTCTGGAAAGCTGAGTCTTCCTTAAGTGCAATTAGGTAAGAAAGAAAGCCCCCACCCTCACCTCCCATCCAGAAGTACAGTTAGGTATGAAAGCAATCCCCTTTCCAATTCTCTTTACAATAACTAACCCTTTCTTGGAAGGATGGCCAAGTATGGAATGAGAAGCATGGCTCTTCTGTGTCTCCTTGGTTCCTTTGTCATATTGTCATTTAGTGGCAATGTGCAAGGAGTTAAAGAACAAAGGAATGTGAGGCCCAGTAACTACCTTAAAAGTGCTTGTCATTAAGTATGGCTTCTCTCCTTGTCTCTTCCTGTACCTGAACATTTGAGTTCTTCAAGACAGTTGCCTCCTTCCGTCCTCTGCCAAAGTCTTGGAGACCTAGGGCCCAGGTCATGTAAGTGCGTCTTCTTTCTTCCACCTCTCCTTCTCCACCCATTCCTGGTCCTGAACACAAAGAGGTACTGTAAGAAACCCAAACCCACTGCTGAAGGAGTGGATTCCAACTCATAGATCTCACAGGACAACACAGAACTGCTCCATAAAGTTTCTGAGAAGGGCTTATAGGGATGCTTTTTGAGATGACTGAAGTCAGTCGCTGGGCTGCTGCTGGCCGTTTCCTGGGCTGGCCTTGCTTTCCTGACTTGGAGGAGGCCAGTGCCTCAGACAGCTCTTTTGTAACAGAACCCATTGCCATCCAGTCTATTCCGACTCATGGTGACCCTCTAGGGCAGAGTAGAACTGCCCCACAGAGTTTCCTAAGAGCACCTGGTGGATTCAAACTGCCAACCTTTTGGTTAGTAGCTGTAGTACTTAGCCCCACTATGTCACCAGGGGTTCCCCCTTTGTAACAAGAGGATAATATTGTAAGCTTCAAACCCTGTAATTCGATGCTACGCTCATAGTACCAGGCAAGTGGTTTTATTATCGTCTGTGTAATACTGCTGGTGCTTGGACCCTGCAGGCTGACAGCCGGGGATTGAATCTCTTCTTATTGGGGACGTGCCTCAATTGTCACATTTGTAAAGTGTGACCAACTGTGGGTGGGGATGGGGTTGCCCTCTGAAGGCGATGCCAACAAGATTGGGAGTTCAAGCACCCTTGTCCTTAACGAACAGAAGTCTCACTCCTAAGGGTTCCAAGAGAGGCAGGAAGGCTTCTTTGAAGCGTTGCGGGGCTGGGTGGGACATGGAGGTGGGGCGGGATGGGGCGCTCTGGGAGCCACGGGCGACAGGGAAGGCTGGGAGAACTTGACCCCAGCTCTGAGCCGGGAGTGCCAGTCTGCCCCTGGGTCCGCAAGATCCTGCCTCCGAACCTTGCTGGGTGGCGCGCTCCCGTGAGGCAGGAGGGACCCCGCCCAGGCGGCGGCGGGGTCCGCGGGGCTGGGCGCTGCTGGCAGAGCCGACGGGGCGGAGAGGAGCGGGGCTGGAGGAGGAGTAGGAGGAGGGGCTGGTCAAGGGAAGTGCGACGTGTCTGTGGAGCCCTTTTATACCTCCTTCCCCGGAGTCCCGCAGCAGCCGCAGCCTCTGTCGCCACCCGCCGCAGTCGCCGTCCGCGCGTCCTTCCGTCTCCGAGTCCCTGCGCCCCGGGCACCGTTGCAGCCTTCCAGTCGCCAGCCAGCATGTCGGAGGTCAAAAAGCAGAAGACGGTAGGCTACGAGTCGCCTGCTCCTCCCCCACAACCGTGCAGCACCCACCCCCTGAGGCGCTTGGGTGCCACCTCCCTGCCCGCCCTAGCGCAGCGACACGGGCACTGGGAGAAGGAAGAGTAGGAAGAGGAAGGCGGGGAGCGGGAGCGCCGGGGAGCAAGGCTGGGTCGGGGGTTCCCGGGGGCTGCGCAGTCCCTCCACAGCCCCGCGCCTCCGGGAACCTTCTCTCTTTGGGGTCGTCACGTCCAGGATTGACAGAGTTTATGAGCCGGCAAATGGGTCCTGACCGAGAGGAAGGACCAGAGATAAGACATTTTCTTCTTCTCCGAGAGTTTTTTTCCAGGCTACCTTTTCTTCTGTAGGATCTCAGCGCCGGCCCAGCGGGCAGTGGGCTGCGCTGTCACCGTTTCTGCCAGGTCTGATCACTGAGCACGCCACAGGGAGCAGTCGTTGGGGTTTTGTCCATGAAACTATCTTGAAGTGAACTCTAATGACAGACTTTTACAGGAAACTGCAATTATCTAGGTTTACTGGAAGAAGTTGCATTTCTTATACTGGTAGGATTTAACCCTCTAGCTTTAACAACTTAGTGGCATGGGGTGGCCCCTCGAGCTCAGTAATGGGGGATGTGTCCTTAGCTTGGCAGGGGTGAGGGCATTAGTTTTAGAAGGCTCGATTTAATTCAGAATGAATCTGGGCGAGCTCCTTAAAAGGAAATATGAGGTCATGTCCGAGAGCAAAGTTCTGTTTAAACCAAAACCAAACTCACTGCCATTGAGTCGGATTCATAGAGACCCTGTAGGCCAGAATAGAACCATCCCCTAAAGTTTCCAAGGAGTGCCTGCTGGATTCAAACCCCTGACCTTTTGTTTAGCACTTAACCGCCAAGCCACTAGAGTTTCCATTCCAATTTCGCAGCACCTACAAAACCAAACCTGAGGCGGCGGAGTCGATTCCTAGTCATAGCAACTGTATTGGACAGAGTAGAATTGCCCCACAGGGTTTCTAAGGAGTGGCTGGTGGATTAAAATGCTGACCTTTTGGTTAGCAGGAGATGCTTTACCGCTGTGTCACCAAGTTCCTGTTTAGCAACACATACTCCTAAAAATGTTGCAACCTTAAAAATGAAGGCAGCAATCGTAGACTCAAGAGTTGGACGGAATCCTATAGACAGCATTTGAACTCCCCCCAACGTGATGGGTGAGCCTTAGTAAGATCCCAACCAGCACAGTGGCTGCTGAACCCTCACCTATACGTACCTATCACCCTGCAGGCTTTACATGTCTGTACTGGCTACTGAATGGATTGAACTTTCTCAAATAGTTAGAATCGTGCTATGCATGTGCTCAGTAAATGCTTTTTACTAGAATTATAAATGAGAACATACTACCGTGTAGTGCTAATTACTGAGCTACCTTTGAGATGTATTTGTGGCAGGCTGGAGGAGAATTGGAAAAAAACACGAAGTAGGGAAAAAGGATGGGGGGTCGTGTAAGGTTTGGAAGCATCTGCTTAAGCAGCAAAGGAAAGAGGAGGGGGCTCTTTGGCTAAAAGGAGCCACACTGGACCAGCTGGAGGGTCTAGGAGGAAAGCAGCATCCATCCAGGCAGAGAGAAGGGTCAGGTCTGGCTGTCTTTTATTGGAGTAATTTTAAAGTGAGGGACTCTTGATATTGTAATATGTTTTAAAGTATGTAATTGTGAAGTGAAAATCATGTATGCTTTATTCCTATTTCACTTGTTTTAATTTCTGTAAAGTACTAAGTAGCATCTTCTAAGTGACAAGTCGCTGTAGCCACGGCTTTTTTATATCAGTGTGGTTTTAATTCTAACCTCCTGCTCACTTCAAGAGTCCATTCTCAGTTCTGCTGGGGGCTTTGTCACACATTAATAAAGAAAGTGTGGGTGGTCTTTCCCCCTCATGCCTCCAGCCAGCAAGAGTCAGCCAACTGGCCAGTTTGCCACCAGGTGCTTTGCAAACCAATGATGGGATTTCAGATCATTCAGAGACAGTGAGACATTTGCTCGTGGCAGGATTTGGTCTTTAGTCTTTGCACTTTCTTTTTTTCTTTTCTTCGAGGTGTGTGTAAGCAGAATGTCAGACCCAGACTATGTAATGAAAGGTTCTGAATATGATTAAATTAACACCTGAAACAGCTAACAAGATGTCTGAATTTTTATTTAGCCAACACAGTTATGATTCAGCACCAACATAAGCTCCCCAAAAGTAAGACTGGGTAAAGCAAACCAACCATCAATGCACATGAATTCTCTCAAGTTTTAAAAGTTGACTCAAAATGTTTTTGAAATTTTGAAGGACAAAACAAAACATGTCCATACAGAGGCGTGTGTACACAAAATAGCACCCATAGCGAGCCCTGAAGTGGGGCCCCTGTTGGGCCTTAGACTAAGTAGTAAGCACCCAGGAGCAATCTCTAGGTTGTGTGGCCCCACTATGTAGCACTCAGGGACAACCTAATTTGCAGCACATTATCACTTCATTTCAAGAATGGAATGTCATTCTGCACCTTGTCTAGTGTCCCCTTGGATCCGTGCTCGGCGGCCAGTATCCCCTTCTTTCTGCCCTTGTTAATCTCTGTCTACCATGTTTAAGGAAGAACACTGGATTGATAGGAACCACTCAGTGACGGCCCCTCCCCCTTCAAGTGGTGCTCAAGGCACCTGCCATAATTTAGATATGCCTCTGTGACAGCCCTCTGACCTGATCGATGATTTGAGAAGTGAGTCTTGCTGACCTGGAATTGACCTAGGAGTGAGAATGGGCTGAGATTACTAGGGACTGTCCGGAATCGTTTTGTTGCTTTCTGCGTTAGCGGCGCAGTGCAGCCAAATCACGAGGTAGCGCTACAGTCATTTCAAATACCTGTCAAACCCCCTCTGTGTGCTAGGTGGTATACTGGGATAAATAAATCTTTCTCAGACATTTTTACGGTACCATCTGGATGAAGATAGCCTTTCAGTGCAGATCCCTTGAGGATGGGTAAGTAGTTTCCATTTAAACAAATGAATGTAGGATGATATTCACAAAAGCTGAAGAAAAACAAACTTCATTTATAAAGCAACGTAGCATATTCCCTCTGTATTAGGCATCTGTGATGGATTGAATTAGGTCCTTCCGAAACAAGTGTTGTAAATTAGGAGTCTTGGTGGCCCAGTGGTTAAATATTTGGCCGCTAACCCAGAAGATCTGAAGTGTGAATCTACCAGTGGCTTCTTGGAAATTGTGGGGCAGTTCCGCCTTGTCATGTAGGGAATCTACTCAGTGGCTATGGGATTTTAAACTCTATTTAGGAATGGATTGCCTTTAATGTGTTGATAAGCCATGATTAGCATAGGGTGTATCCTGAGTCAGTCTTTTTAAAATTATTTTTTAAACGACGGCACTTGGCTTTTTGGCTAGTTAAAGTTTACAATGCAAGTCAGTTTCTCATACAGAAACTTACACACTTTGTTATGTGTCCCCAGCTGCTCTCCCTCCACTGTGACAGCTCACTCCTCTCCTGCACCCCAAATTTCCCATGTCCATTCAACCAGCTCCTGTCCCCTTCTTTCTTCTCATGTAGCCTCTGGACAGGAGCTTCCTAGATAGGCTCATGTCTCCACTTCAGCCAAGAAGCACAGTCTTTACTAGTGTCAGTCTTTGTCTGGGAAGTTAGCTTTAGAGTGGTTTCAGTTGTGGATGAACAAAGTCCAGGGGTAAGGTCTTCTGGGGACTGATCCTCTGGTCTGTCAGACCATTAGAATTCTATGTTTTCACTTGAATTTTTTACTTTTACTTTTTTACTAGAATTCAGTTTCTGCAGTCTACATTTCTCCTACTCCATCAGTGCATCTGTTGAGTTCCCTTCAAGGGGAGTCATTGGTGGCAATTGGGCACTACCTAGTTCATTCTTTCTTATGTTCTCTGGTTTATGCAGCCCTTTCTATCTCTTGGGCTCATTCTCTTTCTGAGTCAGTCTCTTTTGAGACATGAAAGAGATTTAACAATCAAGCAAAGGAGAGACTGAGGGAAGACAAATGCCAAGTCACATGAAGATTGCCCAGGAGCAGAAGCTTAGAAGAGACAAAGACCTTCCTCCAGAGCCAACAGAGAGGAAAACTTTCTAGAGCTGGCACCTTGAATTCAGACTTCTAGCCTCCTAACCTATGAGAAAATCAGTTTCTATTTGTTAAAGCCACACTCCTGTGGTATTTCTGTTATAGCAGCACTGGATAACTAAGACAGCATTCTTGCCGTGGAAACCAGATGCTACCTGTCACATGCCTACCTCCCATCATTGAGTTAGCGCTAACCCTGCTTAACCCTACACAGGTGCCCAGAAGAAGGAAGGATGCACAATGCCCCAGCCAAGTGCAAAGGAGAGAATGCAAAGTCTTGGTTTTCTCTTGTGTCATTTCCTGAATTAGCATTCCTCAAGGCCTGCAAACACTTTTATGGCCTAGAGACACTCAATCTAAAAATATCAACTGGGATATTTCATTACTTTCTAAAGAATCCAGTAAGTCCATGGATGGCAAAGAATGGAAAGATATTTCAAACCATAAAGCTCTGAATAAATGTAAGGTGTTATCATACTTTTTATTATGTAACTAAAATTATGTGCAGCATTCTTTTCCTAAAAGTATCTGCTTTTAAAACTATTTGAAGATACTGCCTAAGGCAAAACATGAATTTCTAGATGAACAACTGCAGTGAGGAAAGAGAAACAAGCACTTCTTAGAAAACAGTCGCTTACTCACGCTCTATTTCATTTCATGCTGAACAGCCCTCGTCCCAGAGAAATGAGCTTTGTGTGTGGAGGAAAATGCCAGAGGCAGGGTTGGATTTGAATTCAGGCCTCTTCAATACTGAAGCTTGTGCCTTTGCTCCATCTACCCTTCTAATTCAGAATGTAACTCCTCTGGCCCACAGTTCCCTTTTATGTGAAATGGGTGTCATAATGCCCTGTCTTTTATATTTCTTATGAGGAAGGAATAACTCCTAAAAAATATCGTGCACAGTGCCAAGCTCAAAGTAAGTATCCCAGGGCAGTGGACGTTCAGTAGTAAAATTCTTGCTTTCCATGGGACAGACCTGGATTCGATTCTTCAGCAGTACACCACAAGTCAGGGGCAACTCAATGGCAGTTAACAACAATAACAGCATACAGTAAACCTGAAAACCAAACAGACTGCCACTGAATCCATTCCAACTTACAGAAACCACACGGGTCAGAGTAGAACTGCCCTGTAGAGTTTTCCAAGGAGTACCTGGCAGATTTGAACTGCCAACCTTTTGGTTAGCAGACGTAGCACTTAATCACTCTGCCACCAGGGTTTCCCAACGTATAGTGGCTGCTAGTATTATTATTGTGCCACACTGTTGTGGTTTGGCAAGTAAAAAAAGAACAAGTTAGAGAGTTCCAGTGGAATATTTAATACAGGAAAATAAATCCAGAAGCATAGAGGTGACAATTTGAATCTTTATTGTGAAAAGCAGGATGTAAAATAAATGTTGATGATTAATATAAGTAGACAAGAGTAACTCAGATATCAAGAAGTTTTTGCCAACAGTTTTGATGACCAAGCTAGGCAATCTCCATTTAAGTAAATATTGGACTACTCACCAACACTCCTGTGCCTTCATCTGTTTCTAGTTCTACCTTGAGATTAACGTCTTCTGATGCATGCCATCTGTTGTTCCAGAGTCATCATTTATCAGATCATCAGCTTGTATCAGATCGTTAACTGGAACTTGATTACAGTTAAACATAAATGTAGTTACTTCAGAGCTTTGTCTTTCATCGCTTTTCTGTTGATGCATGTGTCTCTGTGGTTTGCTTAGAGGAAAATCAGGCTGAGCACGATCACAAAACCTTTAGGGAATGATGGTCTGTGAAACGAAGCAATGATGTCAGTCTCAGTCCTGGGAGATCACTGTTTATTTCAAAGTCCATCACTAGATAGTAATGGACTCTCATTATTCATTGTGTTTGGAAGTCTTAGAAGAACTAAGAAACGAAAGGTAAATAAACGTGAACGTTGTGGTAGCTCAGACAAGTCTTCAGCCTCTGAATGATTCATTCGTGTGAGAGCTGACATGGCAAGTACGTCCAGCACCTGTGGTACGTACTCCTCAAATAACTGCTCCACAAATGAGTGAAGCTAAAAAATTAATTAGAGGGAGAATTTTCTCTTAGGATGTTTATTTTTCTTAGACTCCATCCACTCTCTCCCCTCTTATCTATCTGTTCTTGTGTGTTTGGTTATTGTTGACTGAGTATTTGTCATTACTGTGGAAACATTACTTGTAAGGGCATCTCTGAAGCTTAGGATGAATGGCCTTTTTGCAGAGAGGATTTGCTTTTGTTTCTACCAGGTGCCTTGCAGCACTACCAGTCTGGAACCACTTTAACCTAAAGTCATGGCTTAAGACTTTTTAGACCACCCGGGTGATGTGAATTTTGGTTGCTATTTTGCACAGAACGGCCCGTTTGTCCGTCCAACTTCTGAGGAACTCCACCCGCGTAAGTACACTGTCCATACCAAGGTCGCTATCCCTGCCTGCGTATTCCTAGGGCAGGAGTGGGTTTATTCTGGTTCACTTTTATTTTTAGACTATGGACCTTTGGAGTCTCAGCTGATGTGAGGAAGACCTTTGTATTTTCTTCACTTGGGTTTTGATTTCTTTTCTACCACTGTCAGTGAGATTGTCAAAATTGATTCACAGTTTTCCCTATCGGGAAAGAAGTTGCTCCCTGCTTAGTTACTTCTCGGAGTTCCTACTTTCCCCCGGATTTTGGTCTGGCAGTTTGTTACTATCTTGTTAGTTATTTGATTTTTTTAATTAGATTGTATTATATTATAACTAGTGTTTTTAGCTATTTTCATTGGGAAGATCAGTCCAAATAACCTAAACTACCTTTGCTGGAAACACAAATCTTTGTGTCTTCTTTGTTTCTATGTATGATTAACATTTCACATCGTACCTTTATCAGCTACCCTGTATCACGCTTATAAAGGATATACTTTAAGAACAAATGAGCTTAAATCAGATTACTAGACAGAGATAGTTAATTTAATCTAATACTTTCCTTGCTCCCCCAAAACTGATTAGGAGTCCTGGGGTGGGGGATGCTTATGTTGTCCGGGTGGCCTCTGCCTGTGCCGACAGTGTCTGCACAAAGAACCACAGGACAATGTAGATATGTAGGCACAGGCAGAGGCCACTTGAACAACATAAGGATCCCCCACCCCAGGACTCCTACTGTGTGATTCTTTGTGTTGGTGCAGGTCAAGTGCGTTACTGTCTGAAAGTCCCCTTCTTGCTCAGCAACTTTCTTTGCTTCATCCAACCCTGAGATCATTTTGCTATTTCACTGAAGCTCTGGGGGTCTGGGGAAACTTGGTGGGGCTGGCCAAGGTCCTGGATACTTCCTGGAGCGTGGGAACTAGGCTTCTGCTCTGATGTGACCATGCTGGGACTTGGAGGAAGTCTAAATGCAATGCATGGTTATAGGTTGCATTCTGGATAAAAACAATTGGTTATAAAGGACATAATTGGAACAGCGATAAAATTTGAGTAAGGTTATAATTTAAATCACACACACTAATGTAAAAATTTCAGACTTTGACAATTGTACTGTGAATATTTTTATTCTTAGGAAATAATATGAAGTATATGCTTCATATTATTTTGCTCTTATACGAGAATGAAAAAGGCATGTTGTCTGTAACAATCTCAAATAAATTAGGGGAAAATATTTTTTGTATAAGACATAAAAAGCAAATTTTAAGCAGGTATTAACTCAGCATAGAAACAATCATGATGCCACATATGATTTAATATTTTATGTAACTATTTGAAGAAAGCTTTGTAATAGTTCACAGCCTATTTATTTTTCTTGCCAAAAGTAAATATTTGGTGCTAGAGAGACCGAGCTTGTCATAGTGTGTTGCAGCGACACCTCCACAGTGCCAGCTGCAGCAAAATCAACTTCAGGAGGAAATCAGAAATGCAGAAAGTGTTGCTGATAATTAATTCACAATGGCTCCTTACCTTTCTTTGCCTTTCCTGACATTAACAGTATAGTAGACTGCCCCCCCCCCCATTTTGGTTTATCACGTGTTTCCTCATGATTAGGTTCAATGTATGCATTTTTAGTAGGAATGGTTCATGAATATTATAGTGCCCTCAGTGCATTGTATCAGGAGGTACACGATAATGGTTGATGCATTTTAATCACCATTGATAGCTAGTCTTCAAGTCCCTCAATGAATCGGATCTCCAGGTTTTTGTGGTTTTGTCTAGTCTCCTCTCCTTGAATCTGCACTGCCTGGTGATTTTCATATAGTCAATAGAATCTGCCAAAAGTGACTTTTCATGCCAGGTCTGAAGAAGCCTTGCAGCTTTGGCCTTGGTATCTTAGAGTGCTCTCCTGGGAATGCTTGGTCACCTGAAATGCTCACTCACAGGATAAGCAGCCACTGTAATAACTCTGACCACCCTGAGACCACCAACCTATGAGGAAGCCCCCACTGTCTACTTGGAGAAGACACCTGGCCAGCCCTGAGTTCTTCTAGCCATCCCAACCACCAGATATCTGAGTTAAAAAGCCATCTTTGATATTTAACCAAATTGTCTTCAAATGAATCAAACCTCAGCCAACATCTGACTGCAGCAGCAGGAGAGATCCCACTGAGCTCACTCAGTGCACAGAATCACAGCAGATAGTAAAAAACTGTAGTTTGTTATGCAGCCATACAAAACAGAAGAGTGACATTAACTTTGACCGCTTGGTTAAGATAGTGTGTGTCTCGTTCTACATCTACTGGTTTTTTTTTTTTTTCCATAACTGATAATTTGTAGGATGATACTTTGAAAACTTATTGATATCCTTTTCTTCATCAAGCTATTGGCTGCTAGTTTTAGTAAGTTAGAATCAAACATTCCTGTTAGGGTTGGAAAATGGTGTTTTTTTCCACACTCAGTTGTTAACATTCTCCTATGAGGAGGAGCAATGCCTTGTTTATTTACTATCACTATATATGCCTGGGTTCCTATTTTATTCAACGAGTTATAAGATGTTACTATGGCTACTTGTTTCGAGGCTCCAGTTGTCCCAGATTCGGTTAGTGGAAGCCAGTTGTGTTTGACTCCTTAGTGCTCTGGGAGTGGTTGAAAGCTTCCTTGTTTTTTGTGAAGAGCAGATGTTTCAGGCTGATTTTGGATATTTTCTGTCCCAGACGTGGTAATGTTCTTTTCTCCAGGGAGATTGATGCCTTGTAACTGGGAAGTGATATTTAGAGACCACAGTCTGTCTGCTAACATGTTGATTGCTAATTGATTGATCATCATTTCTAGGTTTTCTCAGTGGATAGAGTTAGCAAATATTCTTTTTTTTTGTCCTTAAGAGATAATGTGAGTTTATACTAACTTTTCCAGTTCAGATTTATGAGCACAGGATTATTTCTCAACTTATGTTTCAACCTTTTAGTCAGCTAGTGCTGCTCTAACAGAAATACCACAGAGTGGATGGCTTTAAGAAAGCAAAGTTTATTCTTACACAGTCTGGTAGGCTACAAGTCCAAATTCAGGATGTCCGTTCCAGGGGAAGGCTTTCCCCTTGTTGTCTCTGGAGAGAAGTCCGATACTGAATCAGTCTTTGTCCAGGGAGCATCTTGGTGCAGGAACCTCAGGTCTGAAGGACGTTCTCTTCTCCCAGTGCTGCTTTCCTGATGGTGTGAGGTTCCCAATTCTCTGCTTGCTTCTCTTTCCTTTTATCTCTTGTAGGATGAAAGGATTAAGGGTGGGGCAAGCCTTATTCCAGGGAAACTCCCTTTACAGTGGAGCAAGGAGGTGGTCCTATGAAGGGATTTATAGTCCCACCCTAATTCTTTAACATACAGCACAGGAAAATCACAAAATGGAAAACAATCATAGAATACAGGGAATCATGGCCCAGCCACATGGCTACACATATTTTGGGGGGGACACAATTCAACCTATGACACTCTCAGACTGAAAATCTTGGCTTTCAATGACATTAACTTCATTACATGCCAATTTTATTACTAGTGATACGGTTACAGAAGTAGTGTACTGTTACTTTTTTTTTGCAGTTATTTTTGCCTTAGGCTGTGTCCCACTAGAGATATATGGCTATATTTTAAATCACTCCAAATAATTTCTCTCAATGTGGATAAGTCTCTAACTAAATACATATTTATTTTTGTGTCTTGTTTCATTTTGCTTTAAATTTTAAGGTTGCAGTTTTCATTTTGATTTATAATTTTGTATATTAGCCACATGGCTCTGCAGTCAGATCCCAAGAAATCTAGCACCCGTCCCTATCGTTCTGTACCTCTTCCCTTTTCTCTTTTATAGGTAGTCATTTGACTAATTTTTAGTTTTTATTTTCTTTTCCTTAAAAAAATATATGTAAAAGCAAACATACCACTTTTTTAGATATAAGCTAGCATACCGGTCACATTGCACTGGGTTTCCGTTGGTAATAAATCCTGGTGATCATTTAATAGCAGTATGTACAGATAATTCTCTTTCTTGTTCGTAGCTGCCAAGTACTCCACTGGTAGACATTCCACAGGTGGTACATACAGCCCGCTATTGAGGGGCTGTGGGTTGTTTCCAGTCTTTTGATAATTGGTTCTGTCATTAATAACTCCGTGTATACACTCTTGTAATTTTGGGCAGTATATCTTTGAGATAAGTGCTAGCAGTCCTTTAAAGCATTTTTTTTTTTTTTTTAATTTCTCATTTAGAATCCTATCCAGGATCATGCTTCACATTTAGTCTTCTTATCTCTTTAGTTTCTTTTAATCTGCAGTGATTCCTCAACACTTCTCTTTTGTGACTGTTGCGGATTGACTTGGGGTCCCCTAAAAAAAAAATGTATGTAGCAACTTGATGAGACCAAGATTCTCTGTATTGTGCTATTCCTCCAGGTTGTAAATCCCGCCTCTATAACGTCAGTGAGGGAGGGTGGGCAGCAATTGTGTTGGTGCCTGCAGGACTTAGTGTGTAACGCTGTGTTGAACCTTGAGACAGTCTCTTGTGGTACAAAGGAAAGAACGTAGCAGAGAGATTTGGGGACTTCGTATCACTGAAGCAGTACTGGGAACTGAGTACATCCTTTGAAAGTTCTCAGTCTGGAGGAATATTGATGACAAGGACCTTCCTCCAGAGCCAGCAGAGAAAGCCTTCCCCTGGAGCTGACACCATGCATTTTGACTTGTAGCCCACTGCTCTATGACAGAGTGTGAAGCCATCCACTGGTGGTATTTCTTTTACAGCAGCACTAGGTGACTAAAACAATGACCAAAACTAAAACATTTTTGAAGAATATAAGCCATTTGGAGCCCTGGTGGCATAGTAGTTAAGAACCTCACTGCTAACTAAAAGTCATCTCTTCAAATCCACCAGCTGTTCCTTGGAAACCCTACAGGCAGTTCTACACTGTTGTATAGAGTTACTATGAGTCAGAATTTTCCTGAAAACAATATTTTTTTTAATAAGCCATTAAGTAGAATGTCCCTCAGTTAGGGGGGTTTATTGGTTGCTGGATCAAAAGGTAAATGGATATATAGTTTTGCTAGATGTTGTCCAATTCACCTCCTGTAGGGTTACACCATTGTGCTTTTCCAGTAGCATTGTATGAGAGTGCCTGTTTCCTCACAGCCTCTCCAACAGAGTACATCGTCAGTTTTTTTCCCTTCAGTTCATTTGCTTCCTAAATTTTATTTATTTTGTTTTTGAAAATATACATAGCAAAACATGACCAATTCGATATTTTCTACATATACAATTTAATAACATTGGTTACATTCTTGAAGTTGTGTGACAATTTTCACTCTACTTTCTTGAGTTGTTCCTCCTTCATTAACATAAACTCACTGTTCCCTAAAGTTCCTGTCTAATTTGTTGAATTACTGTTGTCAATTTGATCCCATAAACATAGTTTTTAAAAGATGGTGCTCTTTTGTTATTGAAAGGTACCATCTAGTTGGTTTTGATTCATAGGGATGCTCTGCACAACTGAATAGTCTGGTCCTGCACCGTCCTAACAACTGTTATGCTTGAGACAGATGTTATAGCCATTGTGTCAGTTCATCTCACTGAAGACTTTCCGCTTTTTGTACTGACCCTCTATATAACGAAGTCTTATGTCTTTCTCCAGGGGCTGTTCTTTCCTGGTGATATGTCTAAAATATGAGAGACAAAGTCTCTTCCTCCTTCTGCTAAGGCGCATTCTGGCTGTACTTCTTCCAAGATGGATGTGTTCATTCTTTTGCCAGCCTGTGATGTATTTGATATTTTTCACCAGCGCCACAGTCTTCCTTATTCATTGTCCACGTTTCCCATGCTTCTGAGGCATTTGGAAACACCGTGGCTTGGGTCAGGCACACACCTTAGTTTTCAAGGTGGCATCTTTGTTTCTTAACACTTTAAAGAGGCCTTTTCCAGCAGATTTTCCCAATGCAGTGCATTAGTTGATTTCTTGACTGCTGTTTCTATGGGTATTGATTGTAGAGTCAAGTACTGTGAAATCCTTGACAGTATCAACCTTTTCCCACATCTAGTAACCACCAAATATACTTTGGTGTCTATAAATTTGTCTTTTTATGTAAGTGAGGCCATAAAATATTTGTACTTTTGTGATTGGCCTATTTTTATCTTCAAGTTCCATCCATACTGTGGCCTGTGTGAAGATTTCATTTCTCCTGCTGGCAGAGTACTATTCCATTGTGTGTGGGTACCACATTTGTTTATCCATTCGTCTGCTGTTGGGCATTTTGGTGGTTTCTACTTTTGGGCTATTTTGAATAATGCAGCAATGAATATTGGTGTACAGGTCAGGTTTCTGAGTCTCTGCTCTCAAGTCTTTTGGGTCTATACCTAGGAATGAAATTGCTGGGTCATATGGTAATGCAATTTTTAACTTTGGGGGAAGCACCACACTGTTCCTACAATAGCTGTACTCAACACATATTGACTGAATGACCAAACCAGCAACTGTACTTTTCATAATTCACTGTAGCTAGTAAATCCTTAGAGCCTTTAATTATGATTACGAGTCCATTAAAAATCAACCTTTAAGTCTATTGTAAACACAGCATTTATTTTTTCCAATTGAGACATCCCACTACAACTTTTACATTCTATCCATCTTAAACGGTAAGTTTTACGGTGGCCTGGAGCCCAAATTAATAATATTCCCATTAGACTTTAATCAAGTTATATTTTAATCCTTTTTTCTAGTAAGTGAAGTTTTTAAATGTTTACTTGTCATTCAGGCTACCCCTGTTTAAAAATAATAATAATAGGTTTTTAAAGAATCTTAACATTTTACCTCTGAAAGGAAAGCTAAGAGGTCCTCTGTCATGATTGAATTGTGTCCCACCAAAAATATGTGTAGCCATGTGGCTGGGCCATGATTCCCAGTATCTTCTGGCTGTTCTCCATTTTGTGGTTTTCCTATGCTGTGTGTTAAAGGATTAAGGTGGGACTGTAAATCCGTTTATAAGATCACCTCCCTGCTCCACTGTAAAGGGAGTTTCCCTGGAGTATGGCTTGCCCCACCCTTAATCCTCTCATCCTGCGAGAGATAAAAGGAAAGGGAAGCAGGCAGGGAATTGGGAACCTTGTACCATCAAGAAAGCAGCACCAGGAGAACAGGGTGTCCTTCAGACCTGAGGTTCCTGCACCAAGATGCTCCCTGGACAAAGACTGATGTAATACTGGACTTTCTTCCTGAGTCAACAAGGGGAAAGCTTTCCCCTGGAGCGGACACCATGAATATGGACTTGTAGCCAACTAGACTGTGTAAGAATAAACCTTCCTTTGTTAAAGACATCCACCTTGTGGTATTTCTGTTAGAGCAGCCCTAGCTGACTAAAACATCCTCTTCTTCAAGCCCTTAGTATTATAGCTGATACTTGGCATCTAAGAGCTTTGCTCAGACCCATGACCCTTTTCACAGCTGGTTGATGATCCCAGTACTAAGGGAAAAGTCTACTCTCCTAACAGCACATCTAAAACCTTCTCTTTGTCACATGCTCTTTGAAAGTGGCCCTGTTCATTTTGTACAGCTGTCTCTTTAATTTACCAAGAAGTGCCTTCCTAGATAAAACAGACACTTCCTCCCAGCTGAGTCATTATTACACACTAACATAGCTTTAGCACTTTGACATTCTGAAGATGAAAAACATAGATTAAATTTTTTGAAAGATGTAGCTTTATTATTTTGAAATAATTTTGATTGGACAACTTGTTTCTCTTTAGGAAATTCAACTCGTTCTCTCTACCACAACCTCATCCATTCTTCCTTCTCCGGTGGTTTCATCGTTTTATCAGAAGCACAGATGCCAGTGATGATATCCTGTAGTAGTAGAGATAAGCTATATTCACCCAAAGTTAGACCAAGTTCAGTTATATACTAAAACCTCAGTTCTTGTTGTAGGTCTCAGAATTTCCAGTTTTGTCTCTAAATCTATTTCCATTGTTTCCATGGTATTTCTAAAGTACTGTGGAATTTATCAGTGCAGTTTTGTGTAGTTCTGCGCAGTAAATCTGAATTGCTGAGGCCCAGTAAAGAATCTTTTCCTAAATTATATAAATAATTATAGCTCTTGGGTCACTGGGTCACTAGTAAGATAATATTTTTCGTAATTACAACACAAAATTAATTTGTTTACATTTATTGATAGTGCTTAGAAGAAGCCCTAGTGGCGCAAGTGGTTAAGCACTGCTAACTGAAACGTTGGCTGTTCAAACCCCACCGTTGGCACCATAGGAGAAACACCTGACAATCTGCTTCTATGAGGATTTACAGCTGTTAAAACCTTACGGGGCAGTTCTGCTCTGCCACATGGGGTCATTGTGAGCCGCAGTTCACCGTATGGCACCTTAAAACAACAGCACTGTGTTTAAATTAGCCATGTGAGGATGGGGACCCTGGTGGTGTAGTGGTTAAGTGCTACAGCTGCTAACCAGAAGGCTGACAGTTCAAATCTGCCAGGTGCTCCTTGGAAACTCTATGGAACGGTTCTACTCTGTCTATAGAGTCACTATGAGTTAGAATCAACTCCATGGCAATGTGAGTAAGGAGTCACATGGAAACCTTGGTAGTATAGTAGTTAAATGCTAAGTCTGCCAACCAGAAAGTTGTCAAATAAGACCCAAAGATTAAAATTTTGACTGTGGCATTTGCCTGTTCCTCAGGAGATCCACTTTTTAGAGCATTTTTTTTCCCTAGAGGACTCTTCCTCTGTTGTGATCTATTTATCACCAGCATTTACAAAGCACTTACTGTCGTGCCTTATTAATAGGCACTGTTCCAGCTGCTTCCTGTGGCTTAACTAATTTAGTCCCCATCATTACATGAAGCAAATAGATGAGTAATAAGTCTGTAGAGAGCTACCCAGAGGAGGATCTAAGCTCTTATTAACTCTTCTGGGGTTAATAAGTTGTTTATGTTATAGAAGGAATGAGGTAACACCAGGTTGGAAACACAGCTGCGTTAGGCAGATAGTAATGTATTATTATTTCATTTGTAATTTTTTTTTGGCAGCTATCTACTGCTAATATCTCAAGATAACAATGAATTCTATTTATAGAAATTTTCCAGCAGTTTTTTTAAAGTAATAAATGAAATAAATAAGCAAATGCATGTTACCCTCACTAGCATACGCATTTCTTTCTTTTTTGTTTTTTTTTACTTTTTAGTGAATGAAGTGAAAAATTGAAAAACAAAGAAAAGGGTATTATACACATATGAACAGGATGATTCATTTCCACTAAAGCTGCTAAGACTTGAGCCAAGTGACAAGTATAATTTGTAGATACTAGAAAGAATGCCATTGGTGTATTTTTAGCACAGTGAAAATTCTACCCAACTGGATGTCAGGACTTTTAAGTATGTTGACAACCAGACATTGCTTCTGTTTCTTGGTGACAATTGAGGAATGCCTAGAAATTGTGGGATTGTGAAAAAAAAGGCTCAGTTCATGATGTTTGGAAGAAAGACTGGGGAAGGTGTATCATTTTCTTCACAGGTCAGGGAAGCCCAAGGTTTCAGCAATCCTAGGACAGAGCCTCAGTGATATGGCACTGGGAAGGCCTGGATTCTGAGAAGACCTCTGTTTAAGAAAACAGAAAGCAGCCTCATATTGAGGGTAACAAACTGGGTTGGGTATCATTGCAAGTGGTGAAACTGAGGTCCTTTACAGGAGAGGAGTTACATTATTTAAATAAAAAGAATTGTGGTAACTCCATGGAAATTGAATCATATGATTAATGTCATCAGAGGTTGAGATGCTTTGGGTATAAAATCCTGTCAGAAGGGTATATTGTGTCTACACAGCCACACTGTAGACAAACAAACCCCACTGCCGTCGAGTCAATTCCAACTCACAATGACTCCATAAGACATAGTAGAACTGCCCCATAGAGTTTCCAAGGAACACCTGGCCGATTCAAACTGCCAACCCTTTGATTAGCAGCTGTAGCACTTAACCACTGTGCCACCAAGGTCAAAAATCTGCCTTTTTGTAGTTACCCTGGTTTCTTACACTTCCTTCTCAGCGTTGAGGCTGTCGTTTTAAAAGTTTCTTAAACATCACACTATGCTTATAATTCTTGTTGAGGTTATAGGTCCCCCCAGTGGTGCAGCAGGTAAGAGCCTGAGAACTCAGCTGCTAACTGATAGGTCGGCTATGTGAATCCACCAGCCACTCCTTGGAAACCCTGGCCTATAGGGTTGCTAAAAGTTGGATACACTCCGTAGCAATGGGTCAGGTTTCTTTTGTTTTTGGTTTTGGGGCTCAGGAAGGCACTTGTAGATTAACTGGATCCCCCAAAAGGGAAACACACTTTGGTTAACAGCAGAACATTTGACTACTGTGCCGCCAGGCTCTCTAAATAAGGAAAGGAAACCAGTGCTATCAAACACCTACTAGAGGTCAGATCATGCGAGGGACTGTCACACTCTCTCCAGTATCTCATGTTACCCTCATAATAACTTATGAAGTAGTTGTAGTTGAGAACTCTGAAGATTAATGGGTTTGCGTAATTTGCTGTCTAGTGCACAGTTGTAAGTGGAAGAGCTGGAACTGGCTACCTGCTAACCGTGTATTTCAATCATTCTTTTTGTCTTCAGTTAATATAGTAGATAGAATGAGAACTAAGACTGTAAGAATGAAGACTATTCTCATTATATAAATTCATACTTTAAGTTTGTTTTTAAGGATGCAGATTAATGCAGTGAAGAAATGAAAAAGTGATGTAGTTGCTTTGAAAGTAATTTTCCTCATGGGCCTTTTGGAATGTTGTATAATCCCTAGAAAATGTGGACTTTAGCAAACACTGTTAAAAGGCAGTAAATGTTAGTTTTGATGAGGCTCTGCAGCCAGTTTTAGAAACAGTAGTCTTTGGAATCGAACCCAACATTTCACCTTAATAATACAAAGCTGCAGTGTTCTAGGGGGTGAATGCATACACTCGAGAATAAGTGTCCTTAGAAATAACTGCAGTGACTTACATGTAGCTCTAGACCTTGCCTTGTTCATTATGTGAGTGCTGCACAGTCAAGCATTCATAAGTTGCAAGTTCCCAAAGCCCCACAAGCTGCCAGCCTGTTCTCTGGATGTGCTAGAGGTTTCGTTGTCATTTCCACAGCTCAGCACAGAATTTTAATCTTTCATGGTTCAAGGAGTCTGTGTCATGTACACAGCCTCATTACCAGGACCAATTGCAAAAGGATATCATGAAAATACACGAGAGTAATGCAACACAGCCTACAGCAGGACATTCACAGGGCTCAGACGGAGGTGGGGGAAGACTAAAACCTATGCTGAACAGTACAATTGTCCGGTTTTGAACCACCTCTGAATACAGTTACACCTTTCAGAGTTGATTTGGTGTGTGTTTCTATAGCGGTAATTATCACCTCCCTGTGTTACAGACGCTCAGGGTTTGCAATAATGCTGTCCTCTCTCATGCTCATCAAGGCTTATTCATCATTTCTTATTAAATATCCTAACAGCTGTTCTAAATGGGCAGTTATAAGAATTACAGACCCTAAATAATGATGCCATTGGTAGCTGCCATTGAGGTGGTTCTGACTCACGACAACTGCATGTGTGCTGGCTGAGTAGACGTTTTCAAGGCTGGGAACTTTCAGAGGCAGATCTCCAGGCCAGTCTTCTGAAAAGCTTCTGGGAGGGTTTGAACCACCAACCTTTCAGCTAGTAGTTGAGTGCTCCACTGCTTAAACAGCCTGAGGGCTCTAAATCTAGCAGAGGGCCCTAAAATAAAGACAAGAGATAAATTGCCTGAAACCTTCTTTTGAGCGAGTATAGTGATAGAGACAGTCCATGTTTGCCAAGTTCAGTGGCCTGGTCCTTTGTTTTGTCTCGGAGAACAGACGGCAGCTCAGGGTCATTTGAATGGTATTTGGAAAGAAGGATTCTTGCTGGCATTGTACGAAGTTAATTGTGTGCTCTGAAACCCAATATAGCCTCATTTTCATTGAAATCTAATACCATAAATACTACAACACGTGAACTAAGTGGTTCAGCTAATAATACTTTTTTTTTATTGCTTTAGGTGAAGGTTTATGGAGCAAATTGGTTTCCCATTCAATAATTTATACAGAAAGTGGTCTGTGACGTTGGTTGCGGTCCCCACAATGTGTCAGCACTTCCCCATTTTTACCCTAAGTTCCTTGTTTCATTGCCCTTTTGGTTTCGTACAGTTGATTGTTTGAGGAGCACTTTCCTCACAGGTGCTAATGTGTATTTTATAAGCCCATGTATTATTTGACTAAAAGGTGATATCTGGTAGCGACTTCAGTACCAAGTTAGAGAGGTGACCAAGGGCCATAACCTCAGGTGTTTCTTTAGTCTTTATCAAACTAATAATCTGGTCTTTTTTTATGAATTTGTATTTTGTGCCATATTTTTCTCCCACTCTGTCTGGAACTTGTTATTGTGATCCTTATCAGAGCTAATTATACATGGTTTTTATGTGCTTCTAAAAGGTAGCACATGGTCCTTGAGATAGAGAACGTTTTTCTATCTTTTTTAAAGTTTATTTTAACGAGGAGACTGCAAACTAAACCGTTTCCTTGCTATTTAATTCATCTTTGATTACCATCATATCTCCATGACACTTGAAAATTCACAGCCACATCATCCTGTTTGGCTTTGTATGTAGTTGCATATAAAATGTAGAAATAGCTGGTACTTAGAAAATCCATAAACAGAGGGGCTTGAGAAGGGAGAAATATTCAAACATCAAGGGAATACATGGGGAGCAACTTGCGTGTTGACCAGGGGCTGACAACTACTACAGCCTGTGGGCAAAGTCCAGCCAGCCCCTGTTTTGTTGTGCCCTATGTCTAAGAATGTTTTTGTTTTTGTTTTCATTGTTAACATGACTGGGGAAAAAAATTCTAAGTAAGAATTACATTTCATGGCATGTGGAAATTACATGAAATTTTAAGTAGTTAATAGACACATGAGGAAATGCTCCTGATCACTCGCCATTAGAGAAATGCAAATCAAAACCACAATGAGATATTGTCTCACCCTGGCATTACCGCACAAATAAATTAAGAAAAAGAAAAGGAAGTAACAAATGTTGGAGAGGCTGCAGTGAGATTAGAACTCTTTTATGTACTGCTGGTGGGAAGGCAGTGAGAAAACCATTTTGGAAAATGATACAGTCTTTCCTTAAAAAATTAGAAATAGAAATAACCATATTATCTAGCAGTCCCTCTACTAGCAACATATCCTAGAGAAAGAAAAGGCGTCATGTGAATAGATGTGTGCGCCTCGGTGTTTATTGCAGCATTGTTCACACTAGCAAAAAGATGGAAACAACCTACATACCCATCAACAAATGAATGGAAAAACAAACTACAGTACGTATACACAGTGCAGTACTATGCAGCTGTAAGGAACAATGATGAACCTGCAAAGCATTTCACAGTGTGGATGAATCTGGAGGGCATTATGCTGAGTGAAGTAAGTCAATCACAAAAGGACAGTTATTGTAGGAGACTGCTACTGTAAAAATTTATGAAAAGGTTTGCACACCAAAAGACACAATCTCTGGTGGTTATAAGGGAGGAGAATGGGGATGGAAAAACACTAAATAGATGATAGATAAATGGTAATTTTGGTGAAGGATAAACAGTACACTACACTGGGGAAGTCATCACAGCTTATACAAGACAAAGGTCATTGAAACTACACAGAAACATTCAAACACCTTGAGCGACTGAATTGCTAGGCTGAGTTCTGGGGGGACCATGGTCTCGGGGACCATTGAGCTCAACTGGGATAATATAGTTTATAAAGCAACTATTCTACCTTCTACTTTGGTGAGTAGTGTCTGGGACCTTAAAAGCCTATTAGTGGCCATCTAAGATACTCTACTGGTCTCATCCCTTCAGGAGCAAAGGAGAATGAAGAAAACTAAAGACACAAGGAAAGATTAGTCCAAAGGACTAGTGGACCACATCTACCAAGGCCTTCACCAGGCTGAGTCCAATACAACTAGATGGTGCCCGACCACCATCACTGACTGCTTTGACAGGAATCACAGTAGAAGGACCCAGACAGAGCTGGGGGGAAAAGTGTAAAACAAAATTCTAACTCACAAAAAAGACCAGACTTACTGGCCTGACACAGATTGGAAAAACCCTAAGAATATGGTCCCTGGACACCCTTTCAGCTCAGTAATGAAGTCACTCTTGACTTTCACCTTCCACCAAAGTTTAGACGGGTTCATAAAAACAAGACTAAAGGGGTACACCAACCCAGAGGCAAGGATTAGGAGGTAGGAGGGGAAAGGAAAGCTGGTAATAGTGAACTTGAGTTTGAGAAGGGAGAGTGTTGGCGTGTCGGGGGGTTGTTAAGCAATGTCATAAACAATATGTGTACCTACTGTTTAATGGGAAGCTGGTTAGCTCTATACACCTTCATATGAAGTACAACAAAAAAATGGTTAGAAAAAATTGTATGAAATTCAAATCTCATTGCATATCAGTAAAGTTTATTGAAATACAGTCATGTCCATTTGTTTAAATATTGTCTATGGCTGCTTTCTCAGCAAAAATGAGTATTTACAAAAGGCTGTGCGACCTGCAAAATTTAAAGTATTTTTTGTCTGACCATTAAGGAAAAGTTTGCTACCTCTGGCTATAGACTCAACCAGCTGACTGACCAACTGTATTTCCACTGAGTCAATTCCAACTCGTAGTGACTCTGCAGAACAGAGTAGAACTACTTCCAGGGAGCAGCTAGTGGATTCAAACTGCTGACCTTTTGGTTACCAGCCATAGTTCTTCACCACCATGCCACCAGGGCCCCCCTGTGAGCAGTGGAGATCAATTCTGACTTCCTCAGGCAAGTGTTCTATCAGTGTATCATTTGATATTTCTGAATTCAGAATCGAGTATTAGCTTTACTTAAGAAGGAAACCTTGGTGGTATGGTAGTTAGGAGTTCAGCTCTTAACCAAAAAGTCAGAGGTTTGAATCTACCAGGTACTTCTTGGAAACTCTATGAGGCAGTTTTACTCTGTCCTATAGAGTCACTGTGAGTTGGGATCAACTGGACAACAATAGATTTGGTTTGGTTCTACTTAAGGGCCCTTGTTGAATTGTATTTGGTGTTATTAGTATTGTTTTTCTGTTTTGGTTTTTTGAAAATTTCTGTGGAGCTCTTTGCATCTACTGAAAGGATATTATTGAGGTTATTGTTCATTATAACATGTGGTCTTTTTTTTATAAAGATCCCTGGGATAAATTTCTGTGTGGTCTCAGTCACAAAAATGGTTATGTTTTCCTGAGCCTTTTTTTTTTTTAAGTAACCTTTCGGGCATTGTGAATTCTGTGGCTGCTGAGGTTGTCCCGTTGTAGATGCCTGCCAGAAAACCCAGATGTAAACTTGTGGCTCAGTTTCATTCTTCGTGCCAGCTTCATGCTTGGTGGCATTTGATTTTATGCGTCTCCATTGTTTTCTGTTTGCGTTTATTTTTCTTATCCACTGTGATTCATGAGCTTTTGTTACGTTTTATATGCTTTGCAAGCCTCAGTACTTTTTTTGAGGAATTATATAGAATATGTTTTAAAAATGTATAAATTTAAAAGTAAGATTTGATTGCATTTCAGTTGTGAAGCTTCACAGAACTGTCCGTTATGGCCAGCCTCAGAGAGCCCTCCACCTGTGTCTGCAGATTCATGCTGAAAACAGTCCAGAGTACTCACGGAGGGCTTCGGGGTCTAGTGTTCTATGCTCCCTGGCAGAAAAACAAACCCCTTTATGATTGATAAGGCCCTGTATCAGAGAGGTTCTTTATCTGGACTCGGAGGACACAGTGGGATTGTGAAGTTGGCAGAGGAAGTAGTTAAAACACTTGGCCGCTGTTTTAGTCAGCCAGGGCTGATCTAGCAGAAATACCACAGAGTGGATGACTTTAACAAAGGAAAGTTTATTTTTACACAATCTGGTAGGCTACAAGTCCATAGTCAGGGTGTCTGCTCCAGGGGAAGGCTTTCCCCCTTGTCGGCTCAGGAGGAAAGTCCAGTATTGCATCAGTCTTTGTCCAGGGAGCATCTTGGTGCAGGGACCCCAGGTCTGAAGGATGCCCTCTTCACCTGGTGCTGCTTGCTGTCTTGATGGTGTGAGGTTCCCAATTTTCAGCCTGCTTCCCTTTCCTTTTATCTCTTGCAGGATGAAAGGGTCAAGGGTGGGTCAAGCCATACTCCAGGGAAACTCCCTTTACAGTGGAGCAGGGAGGTGATCTTATAAAGGCATTTATCGTCCCACCTTAATCCTTTAACATACAGCATAGGAAAACCGCAAAATGGAGGACAGTCACAAGATACTGGGAGTCACGGCCCAGCCATGTGGCTACACCTGTTTTGGTGGGGACACAATTCAATCCATGATAGCCACTAACCAAAACTGGGTGTTTTGACCCACCAGCCTCACTACAGGAGAAAAATGTGACAGCCTGCTTCTATAAAGATTGGCAGCCTTGGAAACCCTGTGGGACAGTTCGACCCTGTTCTATAAGGTCGCTGTCACAATCTACTTAACGGTAATTGATGTAACTGAAATTTAGCACTTTCTTAGATTATTGATATGGGCAAATACCACAGTAATACTACCTGTTGTCATCAAGTTGATTCCAGCTCAGTGACCCTATAGGACAGAGTAGAATAACTACCTCATAGAGTTACTAAGGGGTGCCAGGTGGATTTGAATCTCCAGGCTTTCAGTTAGTGCTGCAATTCCTAACCACTATATCACCAGTACTTACATAACTATGTAAACAATTGACATTTTTTGTATTGCATTATATTGTTCAGATACCTCAAAATACTCCGTTGTTAAGGTATTTACTACAAAACTAAGGTACTTAGATGCATAACTAGATGTTGTTAAGTGTTGAAGCATATTCAATATCATACTATCATTGAAGACATTTTGATAACTTGAATTCATTTTTTTCTTTATATTTTATTTTTTATAAATATTTTACTTTCTATAAAACCATTTTTCTGAGAAGCTTCCATAGGCTATCAAGGGAGTTCTCAATTCAAAAAAGCCAGGCTTGAGAACCAGGAAAATGAGTCAGTTGCTGTCCAGTCTACTCTGATTCAGGGTTAACCCAGCGCACAGGGAGCTCTACCATGATGACCCCACGTACGCTAGGGTAGAACTATGCTTCAGAAGAGTTTTCCGTGGGTGACTTTTGAAAGCAGATCTCCAACACTTTCTTCCCAGGCACTTCCGGGTAGACTCAAACCTCCAGCCTTTTTTATTAGCAGCCAACATTAACCATTCTCATCATCCGGGGACTCCCAACCTGGCTTTCCTTCACTGCACAAAGGAGCATCGTGACATGCCTGAAGACCACCAGCTCCTTTGAAACAGATGGTTTTCTCTACTTCAGATGCTCGTTACCCTTTCCAAGAACGTTAAGCCTTTTACTATCTGATGCTTTTGTGATCATACTGCCACAATCCTCCTTTGAATACAGCTGGAATATTTAAAAGCTTGTCATCTTTGTCTTCTTTTACCATTTCCTAATGAGCAGACAGCTTTTTGGAAGAACATGGAGACCTTTCTTTCTTAGCTGTGTTCTTAGTGGGGTGACTGTTTATTTCTGGAAATTTGCCCTACTCTCATACTGCAATTAAGACAGTAGCCTATTTTTGAAAGTGGCTTGGGAGTCTTGATTTTTAAGTCTCTAGACTTCCCAGTTTAATCTGGTATCTTCATGTGGGAATACATGTCAACAAATTCCCTTAACACAGCTGATGGGCTTGAGTATTAAGGACCTGTGTTGAAAGTGCCATAAAATACATGGGTTTGCCTTTCCTTTGTCAACTGTCAGTGTAAGCATAATGTTTCTAAGAGAAATAGATGACTATCTCATGGACAGAAATAATATCCATCTACATATGTCATCTATCATTCAAAATTAATTAGACTGAAGAAGTTAATTTATAATCTTTGTACTTTTCCACCTGTGCTAATGGATTTATTGCCTTGGTTTATCTCATATTTCTATCCCTCTTCTTTTTCTCATTAGGTTTAAAATTAATAACATATTGCTTTGCATAGCACTTATCTTAACAGTGATTATTTTTTTTTGAATGCAATAAATATGAGAAAAAGCAGATATTTAGGATTGAAAGGTTAGATGACTCAAATAGTAAGGTAATGGCAGTTCTTAAATAAGGACCAGTTGTCAGATTTCAGTTGTTTTCCTTAGGGAATCATCTTGTTGGTTGGTTGGCTTAAATAGTGATTTAGGTGAAAATTTGCAGAGAAAATTATTTTCTCATTAACCAGTTAATACACAAACTGTTTTGTTACATTGGTTACTAACTCCATGGTATATCAGTGCTCTCTCTTCCACCCTGTGTTTCCTGTTTCTGTTCATCCAGTTTTCCTGTCCCTTCCTGCCTTCTCATCTTTGCTTTGTTTTCGGACTGGTATGCCTGTTAGTTGCATGTACGTGATTGAACTGTGACACATGTCCCTCATGAGTGTTATTGTTGGCCCTCCTGACCTTTCTAATCTTTGGCTGAAGGGTGAACCTCACGAGTGACTTCAGTACTGAGTTGGAATGGTGTCTGCGGTGGTGGGGTCATGGCCATGTAGTAGTCAAGAGCTGTGGCTACTAACAAAAAGGTTGGCGGCTCAAATGCATCAGCTGCTTCTTGGTAAAGGTATAGGGTGTTTTTAGTCTGTCCTGTTTTGACAGCAACAAGTTTAGTTCTTTGGTTTTGGGGGTCAAACACTTGGAGTTTCTCCCATCTCTGCCAGACCAACAAGCTTGATCTTCGGGGTGGGTGTTAATTTGAATTTGGTTCAACATTTTCCTCCTTCTCTGTCTGATACCTTCTATTTTGATCCTTGCTAGAGCAGCTAGTGGTGCCAACTAGGCACCATCTCATTGTTCTGGGCTTTGTCTGGTGAGGTTGTGGCAGTTGTGGCCCTTTACTCTTTGAACTAATCCTTCCCTTGTATCTTTGGTCTTCTTCATTCTCCTTTGCTCCATCTAAGATGGGACCAGTAAATGTATCTTAGATGGCCACTTGCAGACTTTTAAGAACCCAGTCAGTACTCACCACAGTCAGATGTAGAACATTTTCTTTATAGACTGTGTTACGCCAATTGAGTTAGATGTCCCCCAAAACTGTGGTCCCCAGATGTCAGCCCAGTAGCTCAGTCCGTCAGAGCAATGTATTTGTGAACTTTTGGTGACTTTGGCCTGGTCAAATTGTGATTTCCCCATTATTGTGTACTGTCTTACCCTTCATCAAATTTACCACTTAGCTACCATCTACCAAAAACACCAACCAAGCCTGTTGCCGTTGAGTGGATTCTGACTCACTGCAACCTTATATGACAAGTAGAACTGCCCATAGAGTTTCTGAGGAATGACTGCTGGATTCAAACTACTGACATCTTGATTAGCAGCCAAGCTTGTAACTACTGCACCACCAGGCTCCAGTCCAGTTAGTGTTTTCTCCTTCCCTCCCCTCCCTTTCCTCATAACCATCCAATATTATTTCTTTCTGTATATAAACCTTTTCAAGAGTTTTTATAACACTGGTCTCATACAGTATTTGTCCTTTTGTGACTGATTTATTTCACTAGGTGTAATGCCCTCCAGATTTATCCATGTCTGGAGATGTTTCAAAGATTCATCGTTGTTCTTTATCATTGTGTACAAAGATCATTGAATATATGTACCATGGGAAACCCTGGTGGTATAGTGGTTAAGTGCTATGTCTGCCAACCAAAAAGGTCGGCAGTTCAAATCCACCAGGCACTCCTTGGAAACTCTATGGGACAGTTCTACTCGGCTCTATGGAGTCACTATGAGTTGGAATGGACTCGACAGCACTGGGTTGGGTTTGGTTTTTTTATATATACTACCATAGTTTGTTTAATAGAAAGTCACTTGTTTTTGTTTTTTTTCTCTTTCTACCTTACTTTGAAGTGAATTTGGTTGTAAAGTGGAAACATTGGTGATATAGTGGTTAATAGCTATGCCTGCTAACCAAAAGGTTGGCAGTTAGAATCCACCCCAAAAGTTGGCAGTTAGAATCCACCAAGTGCTTCTTGGAAACTCTATGGGGCAGCTCTGCCATGTCCTATAGGATCACTATGAGTCGAAATTGACTCGATGGCAACAAGTTTAGTGTTTTGGTTTATTTGAAAGAGTAATTTATTTTCTAAAAGAAATTGAAGTTTTTCCTTTTCCTGTAATTCTTCTATACAACTGTTAGGATGGAAAATGAATTTTACCTGTAGCACACCAGGAAGACTTGGGATTGAACATGATGAAGAGTACAGATGGAAGAAGAGGAAATGCTACACCAAGCTCTCACACCGCCTTTGTGTAGCACCAAGTATGTGGGACCCTCAAATGAGTTGGCTTCCTGAGGCAGCTATGTGCCTCTTATCTTCATTTCCTGGGCAATAAAACTGCAAAATTTTGCAGGGTAGAAATGCATTATCAAGCTGCTATTAGTGAGTTAACCACTATCTAATTTTAGGATAATAGTATATAAAGTTTATATTATATGTGTGCAGGTAGTTTGCACTTTGAACTACTCTGTCTCTAAGGCGATAGATCTGTACTTGGAAAAATATAATATATATATATGATCACAGAGTTTAAAAAACAAAACTTTTTTTAAAATCATGCTTACCCATGTGAACAGAGATAAGCATTTTTTTGGCATGTTTTAAGAAATGACTTTGAAGAAGCAGAGATTTAAGCATAACAAAGAAAACCATTGAATGGCTCAAAGAAAACATGGGCTAATCTTTTATGATCTCAGTATGGGGAAAACCTTTCTAAGTGTGATACAGACTCAGATACCATAAAAGAAATAAAATACATTTGAATACATTCTTAAATGAGGTGCTAAATTTTTTTTAAGGAAAACAAAGGCAAAAGAGAGAAAATTTGTAACTTACAGAAGCCTATTTTCCAAAATATGTCAAACGAAGAAACCAAATCCATTATCATCAAATAGATGGCAACCCTATGTATTATAGGAAGAACTGCTCCATTGGGCTTTCTTGGGTATTATAGGAAACCCTGGTGGCATAGTGGTTAAGGGCTACAACTGCAAACCAAAAGGCCAGCAGTTCAGATCCACCAGGCACTCTTGGAAACTTGGTGCTGAAGTCACTCATGAGGTTCACCCTTCAGCCAAAGATTAGACAGGTTGGGAGAGCCAACAATAATGGTAGGGACATGTGTCACAGTTCAATCATGTGTATGAGACTGATGGGCACAGCAGCCTCCAAACAAAGCAAAGATGAGAAGGCAGGAAGGGACAAGAAAACTGGACAAATAGAAACAGGGAACCTTGGGTAGAGGAGAGAGTGCTGACACATGACAGGGTTGACCACCAATGTTACTAAACAATTTGTGTATTAACTGTTTAATGAAAGAATAATTTTCTCTGCAAACTTTTGCTTACATAATACTTTAAAACAAATGATTCCCAAGGAAAACAACTGAAATCAGACAACTGGTCCTTATTTAAGAACTGTCATTAGCTTATTGTTTGAGTCATTGAACCTTTCAGTCCTAAATATCTGCTTTTTCTCTTATTTATTGCATTCAGGAAAAATAATCACTGTTAAGATAAGTGCTATGCAAAGTAATATATTATTAATTTTTAAACCTATTGAGATAAAGAAAATGGTGCAAATGTGAGATAAACTGAAGCAATAAATCTATTAGCTTAGGTAGAAAAGTACAAAGATTATAAATTAATTTGTTTAGTTTGATTTATTGTGAATGATAGATATGACATATACAAATGGACATCATTTCTGTCCATGAGATACTCATCTATTTCTCCTTAATAGCAGTGCACCCACTCTTCACTTATCAACTAAGGGAGTAAAGCTGGAACAATGTTGGCTGTGATGGTTAAGTTTATGTGTTGACTTGGCTGGGCCATGGTTCTCAGTGGTTTGGCAATTATGTAATGATTTAATCAGGCAGTTACGCAGTCATATAATCTGGCAGTTATGCAATGATGTTATTTGGCTGTTATGTAATGAAGTAGTCATTCTCCATCCTGTGAGCTGATGAAGTCATCCTCCTTTTTCACATAACACCAGTTTTCCTGTAACAATAAGTAAAAATAAGTGAGTGGTTAGGTAGGAGATTAAATTGTCAAAAACAGAAAATTAAAAACTATAGGAAGTGAAGAATCTGAGATTTTTACCATACTTGGAAACTAACATGCCAATTGGCCACAGTTTCATGAATTAGCAGGAGAAAGCATGAAACTTTTGGATCTAACACAAAGAGTTTATTACTCATGGCATGAAAGTAGTATGAGCAACCGTGTGCATGTGAGTTTCCTTTACCTCCAGTTCCTGTGGGGGTGAAGTGGACTCATCAGGATGGATGTCTGCACAAGCAGTTTCACTGCAGGGTGAATGGACATCGTTTCTGTCCATGAGATACTCATCTGTTTCTCCTTAATAGCACTGCACCCACTCTTCACTTATCAGCTAAGGGATTAATGCTGGAACAGTGTTGGCTGTGATGGTTAAGCTTCCTTAAGTGAACCTTGCACTTAAGGAAGCTCAGTCTCTTATGGTAAGCAGTATCATGTCAGCCGTTTACTCTGGAGGGGGAGACTGTCTCTAATTTCCAGCCCTGTTTACTTGACAAACTTCCTTGAAAAGATAGTCCAGAACAAATGGCTTATAGCACCCCACTTAAAAGACCTGCAGAGAAAACAAGAGACCCATGGAGAGCTGTCTGTTTGTTTGTTGATATAATGATATAATATACATGTAAATATTCATGCCTGCATATGCGTGCTTGTATGGAGTTAAAAGAGTAATTAAGAGTAACTCTTGATGTTTTAAAGCTTTTGGCGATGTTGTGTGGAGAGTGAATTTATCGATTATTGATTAGGTTATTAGGACTGGAGCTAGTATTGTCTAACTCTGCTTAGATCAGAAATCATTGTGACTACAAACTTCACTCCTGTGCCTGGTCCATCCTTAGCAAGGGCAAGTTATTGGTCAGGAGGAGTCTTACCAAGACTGAGAGTGAGTGAATCAACACAACCGATTCTTTCTTCACTGCTGTAGCGACTCAAGTTGCCATTAGCGTCACCTTGGTGTTCTAAGGGGGAGTGTCACCTTGGTGTTCTAAGGGGGCACTTGTATTGCTCTGAGGTTTGGGAAGTCAACCATTTTCTTTAGCACTAGAGTGAGCTGTTCTTTATTTGGTGTCATTTAGCTCAGTTTCACACTGAAATCTGCCTTCCGTAAATATGAATTGAAAATGGTGGGAGGAAGGGTGCATTTTTGGCTTCGGCACCTGGATAACATAGCACCCTAGGAACAGGCTTTCATTCATCCACCAAACACACTGGATTTTTGTCTCCTATTTCAGGGTGGGCAAGAAGGAGCCATGTGAGTCTGTGGATGGATGAATTAGCATCCTGTTCAAAAGGTGCTGTGTCCCTCCTAAGTCTTTTCACCTAGAACACCCCATATTTTGCAGCAACAGTGACCCATATTTTTAAACTTTTTATTTAAGTATAATGTACATGTGTAAAAATATGTAAATCTTAAGTGTAGTGCTCAATGAATTTTCATAAGTGAATACAGTTGTGTAACCAGCCCTCAGATTGAGCAACAGAAAACTACCTGCATCCTAGAAACCCCTTCTAGTCGTGACCTGTCTCTCCTAAGTGAACCATCTTGGTTTCTAATGCCATAGATCAGTTTTGTCTGTCTTTGCTTTATATATGTGGAATCCTACATGATGTACTCTTTTATGTATGGGTTCTTTTGCTCCACATTATGTTTGTGATAATCATCCATAGTGTTTGTGTATGATTAAAGTGTGTTCATTCCATTTGCTATATAGCAGTGGCTCTCAATGTGGGGTTTGATGTGGGGGAGGGGTCTGGCAATATCTGGAGACTTTTTGGGGTTCTTACAACTTGGAAGTTATGCTGCTAACAGTCCTACAGTACACAGGCAGCCCCCCAACAGCAAAGAATTGTCTAATCAAAATGTCAATAGGGCTAAGGCTAAGGAACCCTGTTGTATAGTATTCCATCTTGTAAATATACTACAGTTTATTTACCCACATGTATCTTTCAGCCTCAGTTTCAACATTCATGAGCATTATACAGCTTGGCCCTGGCTTTGATGTTTTTGAAACCATGCTTACCACAGTCCAATCAGAATAAAAAGACTACCAGACAGAGGTGATCTTTCCTGTAGAGTGAAGGTTAGTGTCAAAATGGGTTATTCTGTATGGCTTCATCATAGGCAGACATTGTACATTTTGGAACTGATGCAAGAATTTGAAAATATTCTGAACAGGAGAGTGAAATGGAAAACTCTAAATTTTTGTTAGAGAACAAAAGTATAAAGGATTTTTTAAAAGACATCTTTGTACTAACAAGAACCTTTCCTCCTCTACCCACTTCCTCCTTCCAAGGGGTAACTTCTTATATAACTGAATATAATTCCTAATATAGTAACCAGATAGCTTACTTGCAAAAGAATAAACAAGATGAGGGATGTTTCACTTTGCAAAGAGACATCAGTGCCATTGAGTAATTCTTTCTCAAGGGTTTGTTTATATAGCTTTACATGTATGTCATTATGCAAAAGGCCAAAATTAAAGCTGAAATGTTCTAAAAATTAAGATAAAGTGACTCTTCAATACTGCTTTTCTTTTTCATTTTACTAGACAGAAAGGAAATGCATACCAAAAGGTCAAGTCCATATTGTTGGCAAACTTTTTAGTATTCCACGAGCTTACTTCGTCTGTGTCTACTTTTTTTTTTCCTCATGGAAAACGTAGTATGATCTCAAGGGACGATCTGGGGAATACAGTCTGTGAAATGCTGATCTGACCAAACTTGATCTACCTCATTGATTGAGCTTTCATATGAATCACATTGGTTGTTTTAGATGAGAAATTAAGTGGCACTTCATTTATACTTCCTTGTCCTTGTCCCTGGTGCAGTGGGTTGACTACTCTTACTGTCCATAAATGATGCATCTGGCATCACCCACCAACCAGCAATATTGCTGCAACTGCATTATTTGGCCTGAAATTTCATCATCAGCATTTCATCCTCAATGTTTATTTACCCAGTATTAGTTGAATGAATATTTATCTTCAGACTTGACTTGGGTGCCTGGCTGTAGAAAAGCATGAAGTATATATATAAACAACAAACAAAGCAAAAGTAAGTCTAATATTGAAAAAAAAATGTGAATGTCATCATATATGCTTTGTAAATGACAATTAAATGGTCATTTAATTAACAAATGATCATTTAATTGTCCATTCAAAGCAGTTGAAGTTTATGTTTTTATCTAGGCTCAACAAATGCCCTAACATAGGAAAAGAAGAAAGGGGGGGAGAGCGGAGAGAAAGAAAGAAAAATTTTTGCTTGCGCAATCCAAGTTTCCAATTTGATAGTTATGTCCAAAAGACATTGCTGTTTGCTTAGCTTTGCTAGGTTAGCGTGATCCTGTGGGTTTACAGAGGAACAAAGTGTTCGCGCCCTTGTCCCGCAGTCTGGCTAGCACAGAACAACAGAGACAGCTTGTGAGGTAGGCATGTAGAATCTGGTCAGCACAGCCCTGAGGCTGATTTTTTCCAGGCAAGCCAAAAAGACCTTTGTTTATTTTGGCAGATTTAATAACTGAGATGAGATCAATGCGTCTTTAGAAATGTACCTTCTGATAAGATTTCCCCAGGCTAAAAAATGGACTTTAAGCCAATGGAGGTTTGTGTCCATTCTTGGATTGCAGCTTTCGGATTCAAGCCTCAGATTGCAAAGTCTGTGTATGCTAATTGTCCTGGTATTTGAGTTAGAGAACAGTAATTAAGCGTCTAAATAAATATGCTTGAAAGAAAAAGAAAATACTCCTTAAAAACACCTATGAAACAGTGAAGGAAATGTCCACCATTACTGTCAAGCCTGTGAAATTTTCTCTTTGTTACCTGGTGCTGTAACATAAATACCACAAAACCAAAAACCCATTGGCATCGAGGCAGTTCCTACTCATAGCAACTGTATAAAACAGAGCAGAACTACCCTATAGGGTTTACAAGGAGTGGCTGGTAGATTCCAACTGCCAACCTTTTGGTTAGCAGCCAAGCACTTAATGATTGTGTCAGCAGGGCCCCAAATATCACAAGTGGATGGCTTTGAAGAACAGAGATTTATTTTCCCACAGTCCTGGAGGCTCTGAGTCCAAATCAGAATCAACTCTGTTGATTCCTTCTTTGAGCCATTCCTGGCATTCCTTTGCTTATTGAAGATCTTCACTTGTTATCTGTCTTCCTGTGTATGTGTTTCTGTGTTTCTGTGTGTGTGGGTCTACTCTGGCCTTTCTGTGACTCAAAAGTGATTAGGTTTAGTATCCACCCTGCACTGATACAATCTCAGCTGACAGACTAATCACATTACGTATATATTCCATTAGATATGAGGTGATTAAATCAAGGAGTCCATGCATGGTACAAATGGTTGTTTGGCTACTAGCCAGAAGTTTGGCATTCAGACTCAATCAGAGGCTTCTCAGAAGAAAAGCCTGGCAATCTGCTTCTGAAATGACGTAGCCTTAAAAAATCCTATAGCGCACAGCTCTATTTTGACATCATTTTGATGTCACCTCCTCTGACAGTGTCACCTGATGTGGTCTGTACCAGAAGAGGAGCAGATAGGAAAGCAAGGGTGAGCAGAGAGGTCTGGAGGCAGAACAGAGCCATTGAGCACCGTGAGAGTAAAGGTGAAGTGTCTCAAGCATCTGTAAATTTTTCTTACAAACCCCAGGGAATAGGAATGGCAGGCAATGGAGATTTTAAGCTCTGAAGTGCAGTTTGGGATTTCCCCACCGATTCTGACAGTAGTGAGAGTATTCCAAATTGTGCAGCTTTTCATGTGTTAACTCAGTCCAGAACCATGTGAATCTACCTGTATTTCTTGAGCATTATTTCAGCAAGGTGGACTTTGTGTACGACTAAGGCACTATGCCTCGCCTTCAGCCTGTTTGCATCATCTGACAAGAACCCAACAGAGCTCGGTGGTGTAAATTTTCATGACTGTAAAAGATTCCTGCTTAATGACCCAGCAGAAATAGTTTGTGTTCTTTGTAGATTTGCAGAGGTTTAAATATGTCATCAGAGAATCAGGCTCCCTAAGAGCTATTTGTAAGCATCTGCCTCTCACTCAGATGAAATACCTTGCATGTACACAATACTAGAAAAAACAGTAGGGAGATGATATATAGAGCCCACACAGCCTTTCTGAATCTAGTTAGCCACACAACATGAGTCAGTACCTACTACTAAATACAGTAAAACAAAGAATTGCACATTAAGTTGAATGCACCATCAATGGAAAATGAAGCTAGCCAATCAGGTTAATGCTGCTTTTTTAAAACAAAACAACACAAAACCAAACCAAAAACAACTAGTCTTTCTTTTAGGACCTTTTGACTTGACTTCTTGCTAGTTAGTGCAGGAGCCCCTTTCTGTCTGCCTGCGTGGAAGCAGCAGGTGGACAAGTGATTCAATACAGCCACGCTGTCACTTCAGTTGTAGTTGCAAGGGGAAACCATGTTTTTCAGGCTTTTGTCACCACGTCCTAGAGCTTGGCACAAGTCCTCAGGGAGTGGCACAGGCCATTGAGGGGTCAGTACACAGTCACAATCTCAGAAGGTCTGCCTTCTCTTTATACTAGTCACAATCTCAGAAAGTCCACCTTCGGTTTAAACACTGAGATTATTTGCTCTGTCTCTTCTTGAATGTTAGGTAAATGGAGCCACACAATATGTACTTTTATAAATTTATACCAAACTTCTTTCAACATTGTGTTTGTAAGATCTGTCCTATTGGGTGTCACGGTAGGTTGTTCATTGTCCTTGCTGTATGGTATAGAGTCCCGTTGTGTCAATACATGACAGTGTATTTACTCAGGCCACCCCTGCTTAGCATTTGGATGTCTTGCAGTATTTCTAACAATCCTGTGAGGCTGGTTTTATTACAGTGTCCACTTTGCAGATGGGGATCCTAGGTTCTGTGAATCTTTACAAGTGATTTGCCACAGGTCCTACAGGTAATCTGGTGGAGCCATGTTGTCCGCCTGACCTTTGTTAAACCCCAATGCCTGACTTAAGTCTCTGGTAAAGCAAGTCTGTCCCTCTAAAGGACTCAAATACGAGGCTGTGGAAGCTGGACCAGATGACAAATCCTGGTCACCAGGCCATTCTCAAACTCATCCCTCCCACCCAGCAACTAAGTCTTTGTTCCTAGGTGAAACTTACTGACTGTACTTAGGGTAAGAGCTCTTCCAGGTGGCCCCGTTAGTTCACCTGACATGCCTGAACCCCAGAGAAATCCTATATAGGCTCAAGCTGGGCCCCCAATTCAAATGTATATTAAAAGCCAACTCAGTCTTGTGAGGAGAGTTAGAATGTCTTTGAGGTTAACGTGTCTTTTTGTGAGCTTATCTTTGGCTTTAATCATTTAGACTTCACTTTCAATAGGGTCTCTGTGAGTCAGAATCAATTTAACAGCAACAGGTTCTACTTTATCCTCAGGAATAAAAGAGTTTTTTTCCTTTTTTAGGGGCCTATATGAAGGGGGGTGGGGAATCAGCCTTCTTTTATTGCTTGTTGGAAAAGAAGGGCCAATCCGTGCTTTCGATTTTTTAGAAATTTTTCACAAATGCATTTTTCTTCCTGCATCCTTGTTTAGGAAGCAAATATCAGGAAGTTAGGGGAGGTCAGTTCACAGCCTTTCATCTCAGAAAAACCGGTCTTTCTTTTCCTGGATGGAAACAGAGGGGCATAAATAGGTTTTGTTGATGTGAGTCAATTTCTACTTTTAGCAGTTCCATATGATAGAGTAGACCTTTCCCTTAGGGATTTCTAGGTTGTGATCTGTATAGACAGATTTTCAGGTTGGCTAGGTGGGTCTGAACCACTAGCCTCTCAGTTTGCAGCCAAACCTTTGTCCATTTGCACCAAGAGGGTTAAACAAGCAAACAAAAACCAGATCTTTGCCATTATGTTGATCCCAACTCATAGTGACCCTACAGGACATAGTAAAACTGCCCCGCAGGATTTCCAAGGATGAGTTGGCTGGTGGATTTGAAATACTGACCCTCTTGGTTAGCAACTGAACTCTTACTGCTGTGACACTAGGGCCCCCATTAGTGTTATGCCAAAAGTCCATTCCTGGTAGGACATGGGAGGTTCTCCTCCACAGCTTCCCCCGGCCGCCTTAGGACAGTGCAGAAATGGTTGAATCTGTGAGTGTAACAATAAGAGAGAGTGTATGAAGGGGGTCTGTGTTTCCTTCTCACAGAGAGCAGATGTTTCCAAGCTCAGCAAGGTGAATCATGCGTCTTCTTTCCTGCTCTGGAAAATAAGTAATTTTGGTAGCCTGCAGAAGAAGGTTAACATGTCTTTTTGTGAGCTTATCTTTATCATTTATCTTTATCACCTAGGAACAGAAGACTATCTTTTTAAGTGACAAAGATTATTGTGTTTGTACTTAAATATATACATAAAACCCAACTTTTATGGATACACATACACACATCTATATGTATATGTAGGTATACATATACGTACATACATACAGTGAAACCTGTGAGAGCTAAAATACGATGGGACTGCCTTGTTTTTCTGTGTCTTGTAAGTGTTCTTACTCTGACAGGGTATAGTCTTACCATTTTTCTGTCACTCTCTGTTAGTGGAAAATACTTGAATTTTTCTTCTCTGACAGGTTTCCACCTTACACAGGTTCCTGCTTTTGCAAGTTCTGTTGCATATGACTGGCCCCAAGATGTACAGATAGGTTAATTTTTTTTTTTTTCCAAAAGGCGTTTCCTAAAAGTGACTTGTATATCCTATCCCCTATGGGGAAACCCTGGTGGTGTAGTGGGTTAAGTGCTACATTTGCTAACCAAAAGGTCGGCAGTTCAAATCTGCCAGGCCCTCCTTGGAAACTCTATGGTGCAGTTCTACCCTGACCTACAGGGTTGCTATCAGTTGGACATGACTGGATGGCAGTGGATTTTTTTTTTTTTTTTAATTCCCTGTGGAACGTCATCCTTTTCTTCCAGATGATCTTTTCCACTGTGGAATCTGTCAGCCATGTAAGTCATCTCAAAGGAGAAAGTCAGTTTTCCCAAAAAAGGTCTATTTTACTTGTTCATTGATAGATGGGAGAGGGTACAGTAGTTTAAGACTATCTGAAATTGTCTGTCTTCACGTGGTCCACCTCAGGCCATACCTCCAAGCCCCCTCCCTGGATTCTGTACTTTATGCCTCCTAGCCAGTGAGCCTCTTTGCTACTAATTCCAAAATAATGAGTAAAAGCTGTGTGTTCTTAATAGAAAGTATTAGGTCTTGAAGCAAAAAAAATAATTGAACTTTGACAAATGATTATTTTTGCAATTTTAGACCTGGTTATAAAACTATAGGTTCTTGAGACAATATATACTGTTCTCCCATGATGTCATTACTTTTAGCAGCTAACAGTCTGGAAACACAACTCTCAAGCCATTGTTTTCCTCTCTGACCCACACCAGAAAAGAGGGAGAGTCCTTTGAAAAGACAATAATAATAACTAATTGATTAGTCACTAAATGGTGGCTAATGCTATCTTATTTTTATTTTAGCTGGTTAATTTACAGACATACCTCATTTTATTGCACTCTGTAGCACTTCACAGATACTATGTATTTTACAAACTGAAAGTTTATGGCAAATCTGTTGTCATGGGTTGAATTGTGTCCCCCCAAAAATGTGTGGTTTTGCTAAACTATATGTTAAAGGTTTAGGGTGGGGCTGTAAATTCCTGCATAGGATTACCTCCCTGCTCTGCTGTAAAGGGAATTTCCTTGGAGTATGGCTTGCCCCACCCTTAATCCTTTCAGCCTGCAAGAGATAAAAGGAAAGAGAAGCAAGCAGAGAATTGGGAACCTCACACCATCAAGAAATCTGCACCAGGAGAAGAGCGTGTCCTTCTGACCTGAGGTTCCTGCACCAAGATGCTCCCTGGACAAAGACTGATGCAATACTGGACTTTCCTCCAGAGCTGACAAGGGGAAAGCCTTTCCCTGGAGCGGACGCCCTGAATATGGACTTGCAACCTACCGGACTGTATAAGAATAAACCTTCCTTTGTTAAAGCCATCCACTCTGTGGTATTTCTGTTACAGCGGCACTAGCTGACTAAAACATCTGTGTTGAGGAAGTCCGTCAGTATGGTTTTTTCCAACAGCAGGTGCTCACATTTTGGGAATTTGGCTTGGCTGGCTCAATATTTTAAACATTTTCATTATTATTGTATCTGTTAAGGGTATCAGTGATCTCTGATGTTACTACTGTAATTGCTACCAGGCATCATGAGCCACACGCATGTAAGACGGTGAGCTTAACTGATAAAGGTAGTGTGTGTTCTGACTGGTCCACTGTCTGGCCATCCCCCACTGTGCCTCTCCCTCCCCCTCTCCTTAGGCCTCCCTGTTTCCTGAGGTAGAACACTATTGAAATCAGCCAGTTGATAACCCTAAAATGATCTCTGTGTGTTCAGGTGAAGGGAAGAGTTGCATGTTTCTCTCTTTGAATCAAAAGTTGAATGAGGAAGATATGTCACAGGCCAAAGCAGGTGGGCAGCTAGGCCTCTTGTGCCGGTTGGCCAAGTTGGGAATGCAAGAGAAAAGTTTTTGAAGGAAATTGAAAGTGCTACTCCAGTGAACACACAAATGATAAGAAAATGAAACAGCGTTGTCATGGATTGAATCACGTGCCCTAAAAAATCTGTAGCAATTTGGCTAGGCCATAATTCCTGATATTGTGTGTGGTGTTCCTCCGTGTTGGAACTCCTGCCCCTATGGTGTTAATGGGGGTGGATGGCCAGCAGTTGCATTGCTAGGGCAATATTCAGTGTGTAAGTTTGTTTTGTGCCTTGAGGTGGTCTCTTAAGGTGTAAAGGAGAGGAGCTAGCAGTGACATTTGGGGACCTCATACCATCAAGAAAGAAAGCAGTGCTGGGTGCTAAGTGCATCCTTTGGAAAGGCCCGGGGTCCCTGTGACTCAGAAGCTTCCAGTTCAGGGGAAGACCATGCCAGCAGAGAAAGACTTCCCTGAAGCTGACACCCTGAATTTGGACTTTTGGATTGCTGGACTGTGACAAATAAAATTTCTCTTTTTAAAGTCATGCGCTTGTGGTATTTCTGTTAAAGCAGCACTAGCTGACTGAAACAAGCCTTATTGCCAATAGGGAGACAGTTTTAGTGGTCTGGATAGAACATCCAACCAAGCACAACCTTCACTTTAGCGAAAGCCTAATCCACAGCAAGGCCCCAATTCTCTTCAATTCCATGAAGGCTGAGAGAGCTGCAGAAGCTGCAGAGGAGACACATGAAGCCAGCTGAGGTGGACTCGTGAGGGTTAAAAAGCCAGCTCTATAACATAAAAGTGCTGGGTGAAGCCCCAAGTGCTGAGGTAGAAGCTGCAGCAAGTTATCCAGAAGATCGAGGAAAGACATCTGATAAAAGTGGCTACACTAAACAACAGGTATTCAACGTGAAAACGTCAGTATATTGGAAGAAGATGCCACCTAAGACTTTTATAGCTAGAGAGGAAATGTCAATGCCCGGCTTCAAAGCTTGAAAGGACAGGCTGACTCTTGCTAGAGGCTAATGCGGCCGATGACTTTGAGCTGGAACCAGTGCTCCTTTAGCAGTCGGAATTCCGATGGCCCTTAACACTTCTGTGCTAAATCAGCTCTGCCTGTGCTCTGTAAATGGAATGACAAAGCCTGAATAACAGCACATGTATTTACAACATGACTTGCTAAATATTTTAAGCTCAGTTTTGAGACCTACTGTCATGGATTGACTTGTGTCCCCCCCAAAAATGTGTGCAGCCATGTGGCTGGGCCATGGTTCCCAGAATCTTGTGACTGTCCTCCCTTTTGTGGTTTTCCTGTGCTGTATGTTAAAGGATTAGGGTGGGGCTGTAAATCCCTTCATAGGATCACCTCCCTGCTCCACTGTAAAAGGAGTTTCCCTGGAGTATGGCTTGTGCCCCCCTTAGTCCTTTCATCCTACGAGAGATAAAAGGACAGAGAAGCAGGCAGAGAATTGGGAACCTCACACTATCAAGAAAGCAGCACCGGGAGAAGGGTGCGTCCTTCAGACCCAAGGTTCCTGTGCCAAGATGCTCCCTGTACAAAGACTGATGCAATACCGCATTTTCCTCCAGAGCCCACAAGGGGAAAGCCTTCCCCTGGAGCGGACACCCTGAATATGGACTTGTAGCCTGCTGGACTATGTAAGAATAAACTTGCCTGTGTTAAAGCCATCCACTCCATGGTATTTCTGTTAGAGCAGCCCTAGCTGACTGAAACACCTACTGTCAGAAAAAAATATTCCTTTCAAAATATTACTGTTCATTGACAAGACGCATGGTCACCTAAAAGTTCTGATGAACATAGGATGTGTACAGTGAGATTAGTTGTTTTCATGCCTGCTAACACAACATCCATTCTGCAGCCCATGGATCAAGAAATAATTTCAACTTTTTCAAGTCTTAGTATTATGTAAGATTATAGCTTATCATTCATAGTGATTACTCTGATGGATGTGGGTGAAGTAAACTGAAAACCTCCTGGAAAGGATTCACTGTTCTAGATGCTGTTGACCACATTTCTGATTGATGAGAAGTCAAAATATTCACAGTAACAAGAGTTTGGAAGAAGTTGATTCCATCCCTCACAGGTGACTTTGAGGAGTTCAGGACTTCAGTGGAGGAAGTAAGTGCAGAGGTCATGGAAATAAGAGAACTAGAATTAGAAGTGCAACTTGAAGATCTGACTGATGGCTGCAATGGCAAAGAAAGAGATTTCTTGAGATGAAATTTATTCCTGGTAAAGATGCTGTGAACATTGTTGAAATGTCAGTAAAGGATTTAGAATTTTACATAAACTTGGTTGATATAGCAGTGGCAGGGTTTGAGCTTGACTTCAATTTTGAAAGAAGTTCTACTGTGGCTAAAATGCTATCAAGCCAGCAGCGCGTGCTACAATGAAATTGTTCATGAAGGGAAGAGTCAACTGATGCCACAGACTTCACTGTTGTCTTACTTTAAGAAATATCCACAGCCACCTAATCCTTCAGCAGCCACCGCCCTGATCAGCAATCAACATTGAGGCAAGACTCTCTAGCAGCAGAAGGATTACAACTCACTGAAGGCTCTGGTGATGGCTAGCAATTTTTAGCAATAACATTTTTTTAATTAAAGTATGTGTGTATATATATATTAGACATAATGCTGTTGCACACTTAATATACTATGAAAAACAAAAACAAACCCACTGCTGTCCAGTCTTTCCAACTGATAGCAACCATATCAGGCAGAGTAGAACTGTCCCACAGAGTTTCCAAGGAGTGCTTGGTAGGTTGGAACTGCTGACTTCTGGGTGAGCAGACGTAGCACTTAGCCTCTATGCCACCAGGGTTTCCTAATAGACTACCCAAACAAAACCAAACCCACTGCTGTCAAGTCAGGTCTGACTCATAGTGACCCTGGAGGTCAGAGTAGAACTGCCCCATAGAGTTTCCAAGGAGCATCTGGCAGATTTGAATTGCCAACCTTCTTGTTAGCAGGCATAGCACTTAACCCACTACAGCACCAGGGTTTCCAATAGACTACAGTGTAGTGTAAATATAACTTTTATGTACTCTGGGAAACCAAAAAAATTCATGTGACTTACCTTATTGCAGTGATCTGGAACTGAACACACAATATATATCAGAGGTATGCTTGTACTTACTAGGCTAGACCACTTATGTAAATGTTTCAGATTCTAAATGCATGGAAGGTTATTTCCACTTCAAATAGGGAAGTGATTGTTGAGAAGGAAATTCATTGATAGTCTTACAAGAGTTTGATGTAATTTTTTACGTTATTTGATTTAAATCTGTCCTACTGGACTTAATTAATGTCTCTTTCCTTCTTTTGTACACAGTTCTGCTCCAGTGTTCTAATCAACTAAGTCATATATCTTTAATACTCTTTAATACTTCTGACACTGTTGAATTTGATCAAGGGGAAGATACATGTGTACTAACTAGTCAGATATATTCTAGAGTTTTCTTATAAAGTAAAAATTCTTATAGATCTATAATCTTTTTCTAAGAAATTTGTAGCTCACAGTAACAGTTTCATTTATAATAGCTTTAAATATAAAAGCTAGTTAGTATGTATTATCCTATGTAAAAGTTAAACATATCAAATTTTTATTGGTAGGGTTTATTTTATTATTTTTCAAAATATAATGCTAAAACACCAGAGTTAATATAGTTATAAGTTCATCAAATCTCAGGATTATAAAGAACCTCAGTATACCACTTATAGTTATATATTCTGTTTCTTCAGAGAATAAACCTAAAAAACTATAGAAAGTTCTAAGACATAAAAATCCAACCATTCTTTCTGAGTCAGACTTCTTTGTTAGACTGGCCAAATAGCTTTTATTTTTCTTAGTCGGGGATTGTCATGGATTGAACTGTATCCTCTGAAAAATAAGAGAAGCCACATGGGTGGGCCATGATTTCCAGTATCTTGTGACTGTCCTCCATTTTGTGGTTTTCCTATGCTGTATGTTAAGGGATTCGGGTGGGACTGTAAATCCTTTAGAAGATCACCTCCCTGCTCCACTGTAAAGGGAGTTTCTCTGGAGCATGGCTTGCACCACCCTCAATCCTTTCATCCTGCAAGAGATAAAAGGACAGAGAAGCAGGCAGAGAACTGGGAACCTGGTACCATCAAGAAAGCAGCGCTGGGAGAAGAGTGCGTCCTTCAGACCCAAGGTTCCAGCATCAAGACGCTCCCTGGACAAAGATTGATGCAATACTGGACTTGCCTCCTGAGCCCAGAAGGAGAAAGCCTTCCCCTGGAGCAGACACCCTGAATTTGGACTTGTAGCCTACCAGACTATGTAAAAATAAACCTTCCTTTGTGAAAGCCACCCATTCTGTGGTATTTCTGTTAGAGCAATCCCAGCTGACTAAAACAGGGTTGTAGTACTCAAATTCAGTCCCACTGGTTGCAGCCAAACAAAACAGCCAGATAAATTGGAGTCCTAAAACTACTTTTTGGAAAAAAACTCCTTTACTTTTGGTTAATTACTAAAAACCACTGGCAAACATAAAGACTCTGATATCTAGTCCCTGTAAAGGAATGGTGAGGGCAAAAGAGGAGTGGAGTTGTTTTTTTTTTTTTTTATGTAAGTAAAACATCACGGAACACAGTATTCTTCAGTAAGTTGGGTAATGGTATTAGCTATTTTAATTTAAGAGTTTTTCTGGGCTATTGTATGTAAATACTGTGCCTAAGAGACTTCAACATATTCCATTTGTATAGTGCTAAATGTTTAAGTAGAAAATAATCAACCACATCAAGCCTGACATCCAGGTAATGAGGTCAGGCAGAGTTCATGGCCAACTTTTTAGTCATTCAAAGTACACTCACTATACAACACCACAATTCAAAGGTGTAAATTTTTCTTCTGTCTTCCTTATTCACTGTCCACCTTTCACCTACACACGACGTGATTGAAAACACCATGGCTTGGGTCAAGTGCACCTTAGTCTTCAAGCTGACTTCTTTTCAATGCTTTAAAGAGGTCTTTCACAGCAGATTTTTCCAATGCAATGCATCTTTTGATTGCTTAACTGATATTTCCATGGGCATTGATTGTGGAACCAAGTAAAGTGAAATCCTCGACCACCTCAATCTTTTCTGCCTTTCTCATGATGTTGCTTACTGGTCCATTTGTAAAGATTTTTGTTTTCCTGATGTTGAGGTGCAATCCTAACTGAAGGCTGTGGTCTTTGATCTTCGTCAGTAGGTGTTTCAGATCCTCTTCGTTTTCAGCAAGCAACGTTTTCTCATCTGCGTGACACAGTGAGTCTTCCTCCAGTCCTGGTGCCTCGCTCTTCATGTAGTTCCGCTTCTCACGTTATTTGCTCAGCACACATATTGAAAAGGTGTGGTGAAAGGATACAACACTGACACACACCATACCTAACTTTAAACCATATCATGCCTCCTTGTTCTGTTCAAACAACTGCCTCTTGATCCACGTACGGATTCCTCGTGAGCACAATTCAGTGTTCTGGAATTCCCGTTCTCAGCAATGTTATCCATAATGTATTATGATCCACACGATCGAATGCCTTTGCATAGGCAATAAAACATAGGTAAACATCTTTCTGGTATTCTCTGCTTTCAGCCAAGAAAAAAGAGGTAGGCTAAAAGTTCAAATTCAGGTCTCCAAGAGAAGTCTTTGTTGTCTCTGAAGGAAGGTCTTTGTTGTCAGTCTTGCCCTGGACTGGGAGCTTCTGAGGCACAGGGACCCTATGTCCAAGGACGCACCTGGCTCCTGGCACTGCTTGCTTCTTTCCTGACGGTATAAGGTCACCCACTCTCTGCTTCCCTTTCCTTTATATCCATGAGGTTGTCTCAAGGCACAACACAGTCTTACAGGTTGAGTGCTGCCTCACGAGCACAACAGCCTCCAGTCCTCTCTTGTGAACGTCATAGAGACAGGATTTACAACATACAGGACTGTCACATAATACTGGGATCATGACCTAGCCAAATTTCTACACACATTTTTGGGAGGATGCAATTCAATTCATGACAAGAACCTAATAAGACAGTGGAGTAAAAATTAATATATGGAAAATAGATAACTTTCATGTCTGTAAACAAGTTAGAACTAACAGTGTTTGGTATGGTAGGCACGTGTGGCTACTGATCTCTTGCTATGTGGTCGTCTGAAATGAGATTTTCCGCAGGTGTAAAATACAGACTGCATTTTAAAGACGTTAAAAAAAATAAGAATGTAAAAGACACCATTCATGGTTTCTTATGTTGCTTCCATTCTTAAATGATAATATTTTGATATATTGGATTAAATAAAATATTATTAAAACTAGTTTTACCTGTTCTTTACATTTTTAAATATGATTATTGGAAAATTTAAAATTACATATATGAGTTACATTACATTTTTGAAAGCTCTAGGTTATAAGATACAATGGAAGGAAAGAGCTGACTACCAGTACAAACCAAATATATATATGTATATACTAAAATACTAAAGAAAAAAAGTAATAGGAAATGTGCAAATGAATGTTTTGGGGTCAGTAGTCTCAACATCATAAAGATGTTCTTCCTCGGATAATTTATAAATATAAAAAAATGTTAAAGTTAATTTTGGATTTAGACAAGCTGATTCCAAAGTTTATGTGAAAAATAAATGCGTAAGTATAGACTGAAACCTCTGGCAAATATAAAAGAGTGATGAGAGTGGGCAGGTCCAGTCCTACCAGATATTAACATATATTATGAGACCACAGTGGTTAGTGTGGTGCTTAGTTACTTAATGTGGCCCTTCTAGTCTTAGTCTTCGTGACACCCAGATAAAGATTGGGTGAGGCTATGCAAATAAAGTGGTTGTGGCCCACCAAGTGGATTAGACAACTTGCTACTAATACAAATAAGATGCATGGTACAAGCAGCTAGTGTGCTAGGCTGCTAACCAAAAGGTTGGTGGTTCAAGTCTATCCGGAAGCACCTCAAAAGAAAGCCCTGGGGATCCACTTCAGAAAAATCAGCCACTAAAAAACCTTTGGAGCACAGTTCTACTCTAATAAAAGTAGGGTCACCACAAGTGTGAATCAACTCCGTAGCAACTGGTTTTAGTGGGCATGAAATAGTATTTCATTGTAGTTAGAAATCTTTCTGCTCTGCGTGTGTCATGGCAGAAGCCTGGGCAGAGGGAAAGCACTAGGGCCATCTTAGTAATTTTAACAGTTATCGTTAACTAAATTATTATTTTATAATTAATTATTACTAACCATTTTAATTGTCTGTAATAATAGCTATTTCTCTTGTTCTAGCTAACATTTATTAAAGGATGCACTGTTGGTAGACCTTGTGCTGTTTTATGTGTATTTTCTCACTCAATCCTTTAAGAATCCAGTAGGCAGGGGCTGTTAATTAAAACCATTTTATGAATAAACTGAGAGGTTAAGGTGTGCAATGAGCAGCTGGTGGAACCAGGCTACACAGTCAGTCACCCAGTACTGATGCTCTTGGCTCTCATTACCATTCTGCTTCTCGAAGAGAGCGTACATACGTATATATCCAATTGGGTGAAGCAGGGGCAGGATTACTTGTCTTTTGAAGTCATCTCATAGTACTAACAAGTGTATCTTCCCTCAAATCTGCCACTCAGCCAAGATTTTGAAAAAAATTTCTTCATTCTTATTACTCAGGCTTACCTCGTTGGCACTGCGTGGTATCAGTCCATTTCACTGAAGATCTTTTTCTTTTTCACTGAACGGAAACCCTGCTGGCTTAGTGGTTAAATGCTATGGTTGATAACCAAAAAGTCAGCTGTTCGTATGCATCAGTGCTCCTTGGAAACTCTGTGGGGCAGTTCTACTCTGGAGACCCAGTAGTGTAGTGGTTAAAGTGCTATAGCTGGTAACAAAAAGGTCTCAGTTCAAATCTGTCAGGTGCTCCTTGGGAACCCCATGGGGCTCTTCAGCTCTGTCCTATAGCATTGCTCTGAGTTGGAATCAACTCAATGGCAATGAGTTTGGTTAGGGTTTGGGGGTCTATTTCACCAAACAGTCCTTCTCCAGGAAATGGTCCCTCCTGAAAACATATCCAAAATATGTGAGATGAAGTCTTGTCATCCTCACTTCTAAGGACTGTTCTGGTAGCACTTCTTCCAAGACAGATTTGTTGGTTCTTCTGGTCATTCATGGTATATTTAGTACTCTTCATCAACACCGTAATTCAAAGACGTCAGTTCTTTGGTCTTCCTTATTTGTTGCCCAGCTTTTGTATGCATATGAGGCTGTTGAAAAGACTGTGGCTTGGGTCAAGTGCACCTTAGTCCTCAAGATGGTATCTTTGCTTTTTAGCACTTTAAAGAGGCCTTTTGCTGACTGCTGAACCGGGCAACATGTTGTCTGACTTCTTAACTAAACTTATCTAATCTCCTAAATTTAAAGTCTGCTGAGGCATTTATTAGACAAGAAAAAGAAAAACAACAACAGTTTCCTGGGCTCTATCCCAGACCAACTGAATCAGAATTTCTTGGGATAAGATCCTGGGAATCTATTTTTAACAAGTGCCCAGAAGATTCTTTGGATTAAGTAAATTTGAGAGACCAGATATCAGTAGAAACAGGATACTGTGGGTCAGAGGAGGAAGCACTTAAGTCTGTCTGTGGGTGGGAAGATCAGCCCAAACCACAGAGTAAGTAGTGTTTAAGTCATACTTTAATGGGTATAAACAAGCAGAAAAGTAAGCGGAAAGACATTCCAAGCAAGAAGAATGATAGTGAAGGCTTAGAAGCACAGAAAGAGAACAGTTCTTTCTAAAATGGTTTGCACATAGTGGTTTTTTGGTTCATAGTGTTTCAAGTCCAACAAGAACAGCTGGGAAAAGGAAGTTGTGACTCCATCATAAGTCTTGGGTGGCACAAATAGCTTGTGCTGGACTACAAACCCACCCAGAAGCACCATGTAAGAAAGGCCTGGTGAGCCACTTCCCATAAAGATTACAGCCGAGAAAACCCTGTGGAATTGGTCTACTCTGTAATACATGGGGTCACCATGAGCCGGCACTGACTTGATGGCAGTGGGTTTGGTTTGGGGTTTTGGCCTTGACATAAAGTCTTCGGGCTTTACCTGAGAAGTCACAGGAACCACTGTAGGATTTCAAGTAGAACAATGTTGCTCTGGTGGCAAATGAGGAAGACTGTCTGGAGGAAAGACAGGAAACCCAGTTTGAAGCCTTTGAGGGAGGTTCCCATGAGCAGTCCTGATCTGAGATGTACTTCTTAACCTAAATTGACAAGACTTGATTATAGGTTAGTTTTTTAAAAAAATAAATATAACGGTAAGGAGCGGTAGAATAACTCCTAGATTAGATAATGGAAAGACTTGTGAATCATTGTAAGTGATGAAGACTATAGGAAGAGAGCAAGGACAGGAAGGCAAATTCCACTTTGATCATGTTGAGTTTGAGTAACTGTGGCAGAGCACAAAGCTAGGCACTTAGATATCTGAAGATGGAGATCTGGGAGGTTATAGCTTAGCAATGGTAGACAGAGTCTCAAAAACGGAACAATCACCAACAGGTGTACAGAGGAAGAGCAGAAGGGTGCCCGTGGAGGAACTCTAAGAACCTTGACATCTAAAGGAAGATAGAGGAAGAAGTGTGTTTCAAGGAGCTTATGGAGGAGGGGAAAGCAGAAAGAGCTCTGGGAGAGAATGATTTCCTGGAAGCTAAGGAAAGAGGGAGCTTTCTAGAAAAGAGTGGCCAATGGGATCAAGGAGAAGAGAGGCGTTGTTGTAAAGGTTATTTGGCTAATCAGAGTTTCTGCTCCCAGAGCCTTTTTTTTGCCATCTCTAGTACAGATTCTACATGAATTTCTAGTTCAAGGGTCCACCAAACAACTGACTGGCTGTCTATTTTATACAGATTAAATTCCTAAGAACAGGTAGAAAGAAGATCAATATAGGAATGACACTATAAAGCAATGAGACCTAATAGGTATACACTGAACACTCCACTCAACAGCAGTATTATATACATTCCTCTCCAGTGCAACCCTGGTGGCAGAGTGGGTTAAGTGCTACATGTGCTAACCAAAAGGTTGGCAGTTCAAATCCACCAGGCACTCCTTGGAAACTCTTTGGGGCAGTTCTATTCTGACCTCTAGGATCGCTGTGAGTTGGACCTGACTTGACTGCAGTGGGTTCTCCAGTGCAGCATGGATCCTTTTCCAGGACAAACCATGTTTGGTCACAAAACAAGTGTCAGTAAATTTAAAAAGACTGAAAGCATAAAAAGTATATTCTCTGACCACAGTGGAACAAAATTAGGAATTAACAACAGATTAAATTCCAAAGAGGGACTCTAATAGACCATGTCTGTGCGCTGATTCTGCTTGGGTCCACACAGAGCAAGAAGTGGTGATTGGGCAGGGTAGCTGAGAAGTGAATGAAGTCTGACAGATGTGGCTGTGCTGATTCACTGTTTAGAGAAGAGAGAGGGTCAGGTAAGATAAACACTGACTTTCTTGCCAGTTACCATCATAATAGTGAATATTCATTAGTATTTTCAGCACTTTATATGTAGTAATTCATTTAATCACTTTCAGTGTCATGATGAGCAACAGAAATCATATTTCACATCTTGGTGGCATAGTGGTTAAGTGCTATGTCTGCTTACCTACAGGTCAGCAGTTCAAATCCACTGGGCACTCCTTGGAAATTCTATGAGGCAGTTCTATCCTGTCCTATAGTGGGTTTGATCTTTTTTTTTTTTCACTCTTCATAATAATTATAATGGGTTTCCTAGAAGGTACTCAATCTGGCTCTTTCACAAATGCTGTTTGCTTTGCCCCTACTTAAGGAGGTAAGAACCTTCTGATATCTATTTCTTTTTCTGAGTTCTCTTAGCTGATTTATCAAACTATTATACATAGACCAAGTCTTTAAATTGGGCAGGAATGGCAAAACTAAAGTTATGTGACTCCATTTACTCCAGAGTATGATGATTTTAGTGACCTTTCTTATCCATAGGAACCCACCGTGCTAGTCAGTTTATCAGATGAATCTTTAGTTTGTGTCTGAGCAGAAAATGAGCAATCTTTTCATGTGGCAGGTTTTCGCTTTGTTTTCTTTTAATGTATCTATCCAGAATGGTCATTTCAGGTCATTTCAAGCTGAAAGACTCTTTCAGATCACAATAAAGTATATTTTAGTTGACTGGTTGCATAGTGGTTAACCCCTATGCCCTAGGGTTACCATGAATCGGATCCAACTCAAGGGCACTTGGTTGGCTTGGCTACTAACCAAAAGGTCAGCAGTTAAAATCCACTAGGCACTCTTTGGAAACTCTATGGAGTAGTTCTACTCTGTGCTGTAGGGTGGCTGTGAGTTGGAATCATCTTGATGGCAGTGGGTATGTGTCCTTGGATTGGAAAACTTGGGGTACAGTGGTTAAGTGGTACTGGGGCTAACCGAACAATCAACAGTTCAAATCTACCAGGAAGTCCTTGGAAACCCTCTGGGGAAGTTCTACTCTGTCCTGTGAGGTTGTTATGAGTCAGAATTGACTTGATGGCAATGGGTTTGATTTTGGTTTATCTTTGGATTGTTTATGCTTATGTTATATTTGTGTAAAAATGTTGAACAGAAGATTTCAAAAGGCAGCTCAAGAAGACATAGCATTATAAGGATGTGTGCAAAAATCTGAAGTTAGAAAGCCAGAAAGGAAGAATACTGTCAGCATTTCTTTAGCTGAAAGAACTGAAGAAAAAAATTCAAGCCTCGAGTTGCAGCATTGAAGGATTCTGTGGGGAAAATACTGAATGATGCAGGAAACCTCAAAGGAAGATGAGAGGAATATTCAGTAACTCTACCAAAAAGACTCGGTCGACATTACAAAAGGTAGCATATGATCAAGAACTGATGGTACTAAAGTGAGAAATCTAAGCAATGAAGTGAGAAATCTAAGCAATGCACTGAAGGCATTGGCAGAAAACAAGGTTCCAGGAGTTGACAGAGTACCAGTTGAAACGTTTCAACAAACAGATGCAGCACTAGAAGCGCTCACTCACCTATGCTCAGGAATTTGGAAGACAGCTACCTGGCCACCTGACTGGAAGAGATTCATATTTATCTTCATTCCAAAGAAAGGCAATCCAACAGAATGCAGAGATTATCAAACAGTATCGTTACTATCACACACAAGTAAAATTTTGCTGAAGCTCATTCAAAAGCAGCTGTAACAGCATATCAAGGAAATGCCAGAAGTTCAAATTAGACTCAGAAGAGAACATGGAATGAGGGATGCTTTGCTGATGTTAGATGAATCTTGGCTGAAAGCAGAGGGTACCAGAAAGATGTTTACCTGTGTTTTGTTGACTAAGTATAGGCATTTGACTGTGTGGATCATAACAAATTATGGATAACATTATGAAGAATGGTAATTCCAGAACACTTAATTGTGCTCAGAGGAACCGGTACACAGACCAAGAGGCAGTCATTCAAACAGAACAAGGGGTACTGCGTGGTATAAAGTCAGGAAAGTTGTGCGTTAGGGTTGTACCTTTTCACCATACTTATTCAATCTGTATACTGAGCAAATAGTCTGAGCAACTGGACTATATGCAGAATAACGTGGTGTCGGGATTTGAGGAAGACTCTTTAACAACCTGCTATTTCTGGACAACACACGTTTTCTTGCTGAAAGCCAAGAGGACTTGAAGCATTTGTTAAGATCAAAGACCACAGCCTTCAGTATGCATTATACCTCAATACAAATAAAACAAAAATCCTCAAAACTGAACCAATAGTCAACATCATGATAGAGAAAATATTTAAGTTGCCAAGACTTTCCTTTTACTTGGATCCACAATCGATGTCCATGGAAGCAGCAGTTGAGAAATTAAACAGTGTATTGCATTGGGAAAATCTGCTGCAAAAGATTTCTTTTAAAGTGTTAAAAGGCCAAGATGTCACTTTGAGGACTAAGTTGGACCTGACTCAAGCCATCGTATTTTCAATTATCTCGTGTGCATGGGAAAGCAGGACAATGAATAAGGAAGACTGAAGAAGAACTGATACTTTAGAGTGGTGGTGTTGGTGAAGAATATTGAACGTACCACGGACTGCCAGAAGAACAAATAAATCTGGCTTGGAAGAAGTACAGCCGGAATGTTCATTAGAAGCAAGGATGACGTGAGTTTGTCTCACGACTCTCGACATGCTATCAGGAAGGCTCAGTCCCTGGAGGAGGACATCATGCCTAGTAAAGTAGACTGTCAATGAGAAAGAGAAAGACCCCCTGAGAGACAGATTGACACAGCGGCTGCAACAATGGGCTCAAGCGTAACAATGGTTGTGAGGATGCTGCAAGACTGGGCAGTGTTTCTGTTCTGTGGTACCTAGAGGCACCATGAGCCAGAGGCAATTGAATGGTGCCTAACAATATCTTTGAGTTGTTCGTGCTTATATTATATTTGTGGAGGAAAAAACAGTAAATACACCTCAAGTTGTGCTGAGAGTGTCTGTATGTGGCTTGTTTAATTTACTCAAGCACTTTATTAAATAATTCTCCCATCTAATATTTTACGTGGACTTAGGTAATAACTCTTACTTCAATACTAACTGAGATGCATTGGCTCATATCAGCTCAGTTGCTTTTCATAGGATACAGGAAACTCACTAGAACCGCAATCACAGTCATTACACATCCTTGGTGTGCTACTCAAATAATACTTTACAGAGGCATTTTTGAACAGGATCTCTCTTCTTTTTTCTATTTGCACTGCTTCTTTGGCTGTGTCGTGTAGTGACAGATGTGAGAAGACTGCTGCAAGTCTTTTATGAAGACTCTGGCACGTAACCAAGTTTTGGAACATGTCACATTACTGCGTGCTGATACAAAAGCATATACACTGGTGAGGTTCCGCATTTGCTTAAGGATATCCCCTTCAATCAACAAACAGTATTAAACTTCTGTTATTCATTCAGCAAATATTTACAGAACACATAATTCCAAATATTCCACGTCTGCTGGCTCTTTTTTTAATTTGAATTATTTTTATTTTTTATTATGACTGAGTGAAAATGTACATTCCCATATATATTTACATGCCCACCTATATGCAGCTTCCACTGCTCTCCCTGCCCAGTGACAGCACACTCTTCCTCTGTGCTCCATACATGTCCCATCCTCCCAACAGCCTCCTTTCCCCTCCTCTCCACCCACTCTCCTTCCTCCAGCCAGAGGTCAGCAGGATGATATCCTACAGATGCACAGAACCATAAAGTGCATCCAGTATATGGTCACTCTGCATCGCCAAGTCCAATCCATTCGTGTCCGAAGAGTGGACCTTCGTTATGATTTATGGGCAAGGGCAGCATCGGGGTCAGGTGTAATGCTCCCAGGGGAACCCCAAAACCGCTGGACCATCAATTGCAGTCTTTTAGTGGAGATCTCAGGGTGCACCCCTATTTATTCTAGTGTTGCCAGCGAGACTCAACTTAGTGAGTTCCATCGCGGCTATCACTGGTGGTGGCCGGGCTCCATCTGGTTCTTCTGGTCCCAAGTCAATGTAGGCACCCACTCATGTGGGTCTCTGTATCTTCTGGGTTGTCTTTACCCCATGTCATTTTGGTCTTAGGTGAGCATCCATTCCTGCTGAGTTGGGATCATTTGCTGTGCCCTTGGATGGCCGCTTGGCAGCTTTTAAGACCCCAGATGCCATTCACCAACGTCGGGTGCAGAGAGCCCACTTAGCAAAATGCTAGTTGTGCCAATTGGCCTTGATTTCACCTAAGAGCATGGTCCCCTGTCCCCTGTGCTGGCTCTTTTTAAAACCTGTCAGCATTAAGAAGAATTATAATCCTGCCATTTTGTAAGACTTAGAGAAGATATGCTTAAGTTCTTCAAAATTTTCATGGAGCCAGAATTCAATTTTCTTTAAACTGTCTAACCCCCAAATCTGCATTGTTTTCTTACTAGCTGGGTCCTGTTAGGAAATCAAAGCTGCATGGATGGTAATCTCTCCAATGTAGGACTGACACAAAAAATAAAAATTAAACCTGTTGCCACTGATTTGATTCCAGCTCATCACAACCTTGTGTGACCAAGGCTGTAAATCATTACAGAAGCAGACAGGCTACCTCTTTCTTCCTTGGAGTGGCTGGCGGGTTTGAACTGCTGACCCTTCAGAGTTAGCAGTTGAGCGTTTAACCACTTCACCACGAGAACTCTCATAGAGTTGACGCTGAAGCCTAAAGCATGGGACTGTTGGTGGCAAACCTTCCGGTAAATCCTCAGCTCTAATGCCTATACAAGTTTAAGGCAGAGGAATCGAGGAAGGAAGGCTATGTGAGCCCTTGAGGCTTGTGCTGGCCTGAAGAACAAGCAACGTGTGGATAGGTTCAGGGTGTGAAGGAGAGTCTTCCTGGCAAGAAGAGCAGCAAGAGCAAATTGAATTCCAGAAACCATGACTAGACCTGTTGCCCGAAACAGAAGTTCTGTAACCAAAGGGAGTATACTTAGAAAGGTAAACGGAGCCAGCTATGCAGGGCCTTAACTCCCAAACTAAGAAATTAGGGCTTTATCCTATGAATAACAGGAAGCCAATGAGAGTTTTTTTGTTTGTTTGTTTTTAATAAATTTAATAATGACATGATTTATGGGTGTTTTGGAAAAACTAATGTGTTATGTGTTTATCAACTGAAGGTTGAAGTGATAAGAGTCGAAAGCCAGTAAAGGGATTCTTGTCCAAGTGGGGAAATAGCAGATGATGGATCCTTGGCACACTGGAGGAGATCTAGAGGGAGCCGAGTTCATGGTGGACTGTGCCCAGGAATAAGGTCCCAAAGACTAGGCTGGATCAAGGGAGATGCTTATTCACACAGTTGAGGGCCATTATACAGAGCCAGAAGGGAACACTAAGTCAGAGTCAGGAAGGCAAGCAAATGTCAGAGTTGAGGAAGCAGTTCATAACATCAGGTGGCAAGCGCAATGTGGCTATTAATGAAAATAAACTGTAGAAAGTAGATCGCAGAAGGACCTGGAACAAGTTCTGGTACAGAGTATGATAACAGATTGTTGCAGCTGGTTCAGAACCAAGACTGAGAACCATTCTGGAGACCCATTGACCACACAATGTGGACACAGGCAGAATACTCAAGTAGAAGCCATAGGAACCAGGACAGTAAGAGTCTGGGTCTAGGTGTTGACAGTGGACACTAGGGAGAAAAAAATCCTCATCTGAAAGGCATTGTTTTAGTCAGCTAGTGCTGCTCTAACAGAAATACCACAAAGTGGATGACTTTAACACAGGAAATTTTATTCTTACACAGTCCAGTAGGTTACAAGTCTGAAGTCAAGGTGTCTGCTCCAGGGGGAAGGCTTTCCCTTTGCTGGCTCTGTAGGAAAGTCCTTGTGTTGCACCAATCTTTGGTCAGGGAGCTTCTTGGCGCAGGAACCTCCATTCTGAAGGATGCGTTCATGTCCTGATGCTGCTTTCTTGGTGGTGTGAGGTTCTCTGTTTACTCTCTTCACTTCTCTCCCTTGTATCTCACAAGCTGTTAGCTTGAGTCCCACCTCACCAGCCCACCTGCTGCCATTCTCCATCATCAATATCACAGCCGTGGGATTCACAACCCATGGGCGGAATTGCACCATATTAGGTAGGACTCATAGGGAAGTCAAATCAATACCTACATTTCTGGGGATACACAATGCAATCCATGACAGACATGGTGAAGGAAAACTTGACAAGATTTGTGGATCAGTGATCTTTCATTAGAGAGGAAGGAGAAAACCATGTTCCACAAGCCCTTTTAGTCATTTTAAGAACAAGTTGTGTTCCAAAGTTCAATTTAGAAATGATGTTTTTTTTTTCCAATGGGGGAGTAGGTAGGTCTTGGAAAATTTTAATCATGTAGAGCTCTTTTCCATAAGGAAACTTAAAAAAAAAATCAGTCTAACATGTCAGCAAAATTGCTATCTCCCAGTATAATCATGGAATACCGGCCTGGCAATTAAGTTTGTGTGAACTTGTCCTATAAAACGTGCTACATACTTCATTGCTGAATATCACTATGGTCACCTTTGAAGTACCTCCACTCCCCTTGGGAAGCTACGTGCTGACACCAACACCTAGTCTATCCTTCAAAGCACTTTTGAAACTGTTTCTGGAATGACCATCAGAGCTGTCGTTGTGTTACACTTGATGTCCTGAATGTCATCAAAATGTCTTCCTTTCAAATTTCTTTTATCTTTGGGTAAAGAAAAAAGTCATTGGGGGCCAGGTCAGGTGAGTAGGGAGGGTGTTCCAATACAGTTCTTTCTTTACTGGCTAAAAACTCCCTCGCAAACAACTGTACAATTAAGTTTGTGAACTTACCACCTTGCCACTGTCCACAGTGGTCATTCAAGAAAGAGTTCCAAAATTGCTTTCAAGGGTGGACTAGGCAGTGGCATCGGTGCATAGCTTTCCAAGGGGAGCACTTTGAAGGTGACCATAGTGACAGTCAGCAATGAGGTATGTAGCACTTAGAACAATTAAGTTCATGGACTTTATTGTCAGACCTCAGGTACACTTCCTTACCTCCTATGTTTCCTCTACTTATCAGTCTGGCTTTCAGATCCAGGTGTGAAGATTTATGAACCTTTTTCGATATGTAAACCTTTCTGAAGGCTCCAAGGAGCCATTTTCAAGAAACAGCTGGTGGATTTGAACTGCCAACCTTTTGGTTAGCAGCCAGGCTCTTAATCGCTATGCCACTAGGGATTCCAGGTAACTCCCCAGTAATTTTGATTTCACAAAGTAGAAGTTGCATAATGGAGTCAGCTATTTTAAGAAATTCAAGAAGAATAAAGAATCAGCAATTCAGAGGCTAAAATGAGCATGAAAAATTTATGTTTTCATGGTTTGGTAAATGTACGTTTTAAAATCAGACTTTATTTCTTTTTTAATCATTTAGTGTTCAGAAAACTTGAGAAGATGGTGGCATTTTTATACACTCTACACCTAGTCTCTCCTATTATATCACATTGGTATAATTAATGGATCAACACTGACACATCAGCATTAACTGAAGTCCACACTTGGTCCACATTTCTGTAGTTCTTACCTAGTGTCCTATTTTTGTTTCAGAATCCTATTCGAGATGCCACATGTGTCCTCTTGGCTGTAGTAGTTTCCTTCTTAGTTTTTCATGATCTTGGCAGTTTTCAGGAGTACTGCTCAAGGGTTTTGTAGAATGCCTCTCTGCTGGATTCTGTCTGGTGTGTTTCTCTTGGTTATTTAGGGGTAACATGCACTTTTGTTGCTTCAGAAGAGATGGTGAGTTGCTAGGACCGCCCGGGCTGTGTGTGAGTCCGGGCATCTGCCGGTGTGGCGCTGGCTTCGCTCTACCGGAGTGGGGTGGGGGTTGGCGACCAGGCAATGCTTCCCTCTCCACGTGTAGGCTGGCTCCTTCCGGAGTAGCATCGTGGTCCCCTGCCTCCTCTCCCCGTCCTGAATCCCCAGATGCTGACCCAGCACCAGAGGGCGCAAAGGGCAGCGGTGGCGCGCCTGGGCATCGGGAGCGAGCGGGGGCGGGGCGGGGGGCGTGTCACGGTGCGGAGAGCCAGCAGGGGCGGTGCGTGTCGCCGCGGGGCCGATGGGTTGTACCAGCTGACGTCTGGAGACAGAGCATGAGCCTGGGGGCTCGCTAAGCAAATCCACCAACAGGCTGGAATCCAAAGGAATTGAGGCAAATTCCTGGGTCTGTCCACTGAAGAACCAAGACCGAAAGCACAGAATATTGATGACTGTGTTCTTATAGTCGCTTAAGTGTTAGATGATTGGAAAGGAAGAGAAGGGTTTAAAAAAGAGGTAATCGAGGTTATCCAGTGTCATAAACGGTTCTTGTGGCGTATTCGGAAAAGAATAAAACTGAGTTGTCTTCGGAAATCCTGGTGGCGTAGTGCTTAAGTGCTTTGTCTACTAACCAAAAGATCAGCAGTTCAGATCCACCACGCACTCCTTGGAAACTCTATGGAGCAGTTCCGCTCTGTCCAGTAGGATTGCTCTGAGTCAGAATCTACTCGACTGTGCTGGGTTTTTGAGTCCTTTCCCCAACTAATGAAAGCTGCATGACCTCTTGGCTTCCATTTAGTAAGTCCGCCTTGTTTGTAACTGCCACACAGAATTTTTTAGTTGACATCTAGTGTAAGATAAGGAGAATCCAGGGAACCTGTAACTTCATTTATAATCCTGAGGAGAGAGGCTTCTTTATGTTCCTTGACAGGCCGCTGAACGAGGCTTGCAAACTGTCTGAGTTTGCATGCAGGCTTTGCCAACAGTTTTTGTTTCTCAGATGCTCTGAGGGGAAAAATTAATAGTGTAGAGTATTTTAATAAGCAGAGTCATATGGAATTTATTTAAATGTCTTAACTGTTCCCTTCACTTGTTTTTGTTGTCTTTTTTTTCCCCACAGCATTTAAGTTTTTATCCATATGACATCTGTTTGAGATTTATTTCAGAGTGGTATTGTCTAAAAGTTAGATCAATAGAGTTGTGAGTCTATTTTCCACTTAAATTGTTATCTCATTCCCAGCATTAATCTAGTCAATAGATCTATATTTTGCTAGATACTGGTGAAAATAATAATTTTTGGCCTTAACGAAATTTTCCATCCATCCTTTTGCTGGGTATATTCTGGGTCTATTCCTTACAAACATCCTGTTTCAGGGGGCAGGGGACCATGCTTTTAGGTGAAAACAAGGCCAGTTGGCACAACTAGCGTTTTGCTAAGAGGACTGTCTGCACCCCACATTGGTGAATGGTGTCTGGAGTCTTAAAAGCTGCCAAGCAGCCATCCGAGGGCACAGGAAATGGTCCCAACTCAGCAGGAACAGATGCTCACCGAGGACCAAAATGACATGGGATAAAGACAACCCAGAAGATAAGAGAGACCCACATGAGTGGGTGCCTACATCGACTTGGGACCGGAAGAACCCGATGGTGCCCGGCCACCGCCAGTGATAGCCACGATGGAGCTCACAGAGAGGAGTCTCACTGGCAGCACAAGAATAAAAAGAGGTGCACCCTGAGATCTCCACTAAAAGACCACAATTGATGGTCCAGCAGTTTCGGGGTTCCCCTGGGAGCATGGCCGCTGGCCCTGATGCTGCCCTTGTCCATAAATCATAATGAAAGTCCACTCTTTGACACGAATGGATTGGACTTGGCGATGCAGAGTGACCATATATTGGTTGTACTTTATGGTTCTATACATCTATAGGATATCATCCTGCTGACCTGTGGCTGGAGGAAGGAGAGTGGGTGGAAAAGAGGAGAAAGGAGACTGTTGGGAGGATGAAACATGTATGGAGCAGAGGGGAATAGTGCGCAGTCACCGGACAGGGAGAGCAGTGGAAGCTGCATATAGGTGGGCATGTAAATTTATATGGGAATGTACATTTTCACTCAGTTATAATAAAAAAAAAAGAGAGAGAAACATCCTGTTTCATAGAATCACAATTTTATTTTGTAAATTCTGGATTTGGGCCCTTTCTAATAACTGTTTCGACAAATTATTTAATTTGCTCTTTTCAGGAATTTGTAAACTCGTCTGTCTCAGTTTTCACTACGGGTACTTTGTCACTGCCTACCTGGTGCAGTTACTTTCCCTGTAACATAAGTGTTGTCTACTACAAAGAGTAACTATAGAGTTGGTGAATGCTAGGGAGGAACTGGTAATGTGAAGGTCCCTGTGCAGTGCAAATGGTTTGCATGGGACTACTGATCCAAAGCTTGGCAGTTTGAATCCTTCTAGCATCACCTTGAGAGAAAGGCCTGGTGATTTACTTCCAAGATACAGCCAAAAAATTCCTCTAAAGTTTAGTTTCAGTCTATAGCCCACAGAATCTCCATGAGTCGAGAGTGACTTAACTGCAGTAGGTTTGGTTTTTATGGTTTATTGTTAGAATGATAAAAAGCAAAAATGCCATATGAAAACCATTCGTGGAATTTGATTTAGCATGCTTGGGTTGCAATTCACTGTCTGTAAGCTCTCATATACAGAATAGGTTAGAACCTATTTCCTTCAGTAGAAACTACTTTTTGGAACATATGGTCAGTTTTTTAATTTACTAACAGCACTTCAGCTAAATATCCATATCTACCAATAACCTTAGGATTGGAATCCAACCCAGTCAGTAGTGACAGCATCACAATTGAGGAAGATGGCTTTCTTGCTTTTCAGATGTTACAGGCTTATATTGTTAAGACATCTTAGAAAGTGCCTTCTGTTACAGATTGTTAATAGATTCTGCTTCTCATGTAACATAACTTTTGGGGCACTGAAATGCACCCAAGACTAAGAATGATTTTTCCTTCTACTTTTCTTTTTACTTACTTTAATTCAAGAATCCTGTATAAAACATATGAGTGCCTTGCCTGAAACTGCACCGCTTGCCCCAACCAAGTCAGAAATAATGCAGGAGGGAAACCTTTTGAATAACATGTGGATGTGGGGCAGTGAAAGATCATTCTCTTTGTAGGCATGAACATTTTATATATATTGTCACCGGTAGAAAATACAGTTACAACATTTTTTTCCTCAAATATTAGCTTTTTAAAAATATAAAAATTGAGTACTGTTACATTTAAGAAAAATGGGTACCACTGTTTTAAAAGTTTGTGCCATAAATGCAGCTAAACTAAATTAAATTTTATTTCAAAAATTAATGCTGTCAAAGGAATGAGTAAAATAGAAAATAACATTTAATCAAAGACAATATCTCTAAATTCAGTAGTATGATCAAGTACGGTCATCCAGAATTTTTCTAGTTTATATATACAGAAGGTTAAGGATTCTGGAGGTTTGCTTTTTAAAAAGCAAGCACTCTAAATTCCACAACTTAACCTTTTTCTGTCAAACTCTAAAAGAGTAAGATTTTTCTGAGTCTCTTTTTTATCTTATTTTTGTTGTTGTTGAGAATATGTCCAGCAAAACATACACCAGTTCAGCCATTTCTACTTGTACAGTTCACGGACATTGATCACACTGAGTTGTGCAGCCATTCTCAACCCCGTTTTCTGAGTTTGTTCTTCCTCTGGGACCTCAACTCACTTCCCCCTGAGGTTCCTGTCTAATCTTTTGAAGTTGCTGTTGCCAACTTAATACCATATAGATAATTTTTAAAAGAGCAAAAGGCTCAAAGCATACATTTTTTAGTAGTGAAGCTGAAGTATTGTTTGGTATTAGGGAGACTGCACGAGACATTTTTGGTTTAAATTTTAAAGATTATCTAGGGGCAATGGTTTGAGCAGTTCATCCAGGCTCCTCAATAATCTCTTAAATTTCTTTAATGTATATACTCGCACAGCAGAAAAACTGGATTGTTTTGGGATACAAGAATGCATCCACCTGAAATGCTGTCACAAGCACTTGGAATTTATCTTGTATATGGTATTGTTATAAGTAATAATGCAACATCTTATTCTGTAACTGTTGAACTATGTATTTGACATGTAAAATATGTACAGTGCTATCAAATCAGCAGCTGTCTTTATGCAACCTACAAATTCCTCAAGTCTTCTGTTTCTGTAATGGAACAAAAGAGAGTTTCACACTTCAATTTTCACATGAGAGTTCTTCTTCGGTGTGCGTCTGAAGCCCACCCAGCAAAATTAAAGGGAAGACCTAATGAGAGTTATTTCTCCTAAGAAAATAAGACAACATTTTCAAGTAAAATAGTTGAACTTAGCTACAGATAGTGGTGTCTACTCTGCTGGTCACAGTTTGCAGTACTGAATTATCATTTGTGCTTTTCATGTGGTAGTTGGACAAAACTGGGCAGCTGAAACTTTCAGTCCCATATAAAGAACTAGTTATTTTAGGTCAGTATTTGTAGTCATGAAGTAGAACCTGTCCTGCATGTTTTGTAAACAGGTGACATTTTCCAACCAGGTATTTGTCATTCCTTTTTTTTGGTTTGTTTTCATCAGTTGTAATCATATAAAGGAACAAAACTAAAAAGTAGGTAAAAATTGTTGTATATCCTCTGGATTGCCTTGCATGGCCGTGTTTGAGATCATCAATGTAAGAATCTTGACTTTTTAAAAAAGTATTTGGAAGCATTGGAGAAGAAGTAGAATGTCATACTTCAAGTTTAAGAAAATATATATGGCAATATTTAATCTCCGTCTGATTAGACTGTCTTTTGGTCTGCTTATTAGATCAGGATATTTATAGTTAACTTATGCTAGGGGAGAGGAGGCATTGTTTTATTGTGATGTGATCACATCTTTTGAATGAAGGAAATACTTTTCCTTCATAAGATTTTATTTGATTCCTGACCTAAAATCTATCCTAACAGTACTGGCTGGGAGGAGAGCTTGATATGAGACTTCTTTCGCTGTATTGTTTTGGGGGATGGCTGGAAACCATTTGCTTTGTCCTTTTTCTTAAGCTCTCTCTAAAGCCATTGCCCGTGGAGGAACACACGTCTAACACAGACTTTGCAGGTAAAAAGTAATTAATACCTTGCTTAGTTGAATACGTGGTAGAGGAAACCAAGTTTCCCCTTTGTATGTTAGATTTGAGCTACAGTGTCTTCTCCACTGGCATTTTTTTCTCTTAATGAAGTAACTAGATGCCAGAAACAACCAACCACTATGATCAAGTGCGATGGACTGTGCTTTATAAGTTGTCTACAGAGAGTTTGCTATACTTCATTATGTTCTTTAGAAGGACTAGTTGACTCAAAGGTTTGTTCTCTGGGTATCCCAGCTAATGTTTGTTATCATTTGTTTGTTTCTGTTGTGGTTCCTGCTGCTCTGTTGGCTGTACCTTATCTCAGAAGTCACTTATGTCCACATATCTGTGATCCCCTTGCAACATCAAAAATCAAACCTCTGTGATGTCACCATTTTCAGCTTGGCAAAGTCTTTATATTTAGAAAATGTTTATTTCTAAGTTTAACACATAAAAATAAGAATTTGGAGAAGGAAAAATAAATAAAAAATAAATAAAAAAGGAAAAATAAATACCCCAAATTGCCAACCTCCCAAATGATTACAGTTAGCACTTTTGTTCTGAATTTCCTAAGGCTTTTTTTTTTTTTTTTTTTTTTTTAATGTAAGCCAGTTCTGTTCGATCCCAGGGAGTTGCTATGAGTCAGAATCAACTCGATGACAGTGGGTTTGGGTTTTTTTGGTTTATATATGTAAAAAAATACTTTTTCTCAAAAATGGGATTATTCTGAATTTACTCTGTAAACTTTTATCATTTGGGCATATATCATAACATATTTACATATCAATAAGTGTAGATGCTTATATTTACCATATGGATTTCCATTATCTTATTTAATTGATGGAAACCCTAGTGGTGCAGTGGTTAAATGCTACAGTTGCTAACCAAAAGATCAGCAGTTCAAATCTGTCGAGCACTCCTTGAAAACCGTGGAGCAGTTCTACTCTGTCTTATAGGGTCACCGTGAGTCAGAATCGACTCAGCGGCAGTCGGTATTTTATTTAATTGATGGACAGTGTTGTTTCTGATTTCACAATCTTAGATAATATTTTGTGTACATCTTTGACTAATGATTCCTTTTTCTGTATTGTGGCATCAAGAGTCTGAGAATTGGAGAACTATAGTAAAGAAAATCATAGTGAGGTGTTACATATTCTCAACACACTGGGAATAATTTTATTTCCATGGAAGAATGTGTGCCAGAATATCCTAAAATTGAAAATATAAAAGTGACATCTTTTTTTTTTTCATTGTGATTGAGTAAAACTTTACAATTTAAATTTGCATGCCCATCCATCTGGAGTCTTAAAAGCTGGCAAGCTGCCATCTGAGGTACACCAAATGATCCTATCTCGTCTGAATCAGAAGATCACCAAGGTCAACAAAGACATAACAGAAAAACAGCCCAGAGGATAGAAGGACCTATGTGTATGGATGACTGCACCAACATGTGATCAGAAGAACCATATGGTGCCTGGCCACCACCAGTGACAGCCGTAATGGGGCACACAATGTCAGGCCCAGTGGCAACACAAATAAAAAGAGGAGTGCACCTCAAGAACTCCGCTAAAAGTAACCACAACTTATGATCTGATGCCCCAGGACTTCCCTTGGGAGCATGACCCCCTGGACCAGATTGTTATTGATTACTGAAGTCAGCTGTTTGGACAGGAATGGGTTGGACTTGGGGACATGGGACAATCATATGGTGTGTCCACTTTATGTTTCTATGTATCTGCAGGATGCTGTCCTACTGGCCTCTTACCAGAATACAGAGGAGAGAGTGGAAAGGAGGGGATAGGAGATTCTTAGCAGGATATGACATGTATAGAATGGAAAGAAAGATTGTGCTCTCATTGGGCAAGGAAAGCAGAGGGAATTGCAGGTAGTTGGGTGGGCAGATTCAACGTGGATTGTATACTGCTTTCACTCAATCACAGTAAAAAAAGAAAAGAACAACAAAAAAAAATTTGCATGCCCACCTGTCTGCAGTTCCTTCTGCTCTCCTTGCCTGGTAAAAACACACTCCTCCTTTCGGTTCTATACATGTCATATCATGTTAACAATTTCCTGTCCCCTCCTCTCCACCCTCGCCACTCTAGTAAGAGACCATTAGGACGACATCCTGTAGATACATAGAACCATAAAATGCACACACGATATGGTCACTCTATGTCCCCGAGTCCAATCCATCTCTATCTGAAGAGTTGACCTCAGTAATGGTCTGTGATCGGGGGGAGCATGAGGTCTAGGGAGCATGCTCCCAGAGGAACTTCTAGGCCCTCGGACCATCAGTTGCGGTCTTTTAGTGGAGTTCTTAGGGTGCACCACTTTTTTTCTCATGTTCCCACTGGGACTCAACATTGTGAGCCTCATCATGGCTGTCACTGGTGGTGGCCAGGCACCATCTGGTTGTTCTGGTCACATATCAACTGGTCACATGTTGAAATAGTCACCTATTCACGTGAGTCTTTCTGTCTTCTGCGTTCTTTTTCCCTCATGCCGTTGTTGTCACTGGTGATCATCTGTCCCAGCTGAGTTGGGACAATTTGGTGTACCTCAGATGGCAGCTTACAAGCTTTTAAGATCCTAGACACCGCTCACCAATAAGGGGTGTAGAAGACTCTCTTAGCTATAGGCTAGTTATGCCAATTGGCCTCGATGTGACATCTTCTAGATGTGAAAACACATCACAAAACAGTGATCAAAACCATATGTGTCTACACTAAAAGCAGGTAACTTCTTTATTAGAAATTTATAAGAATTCTAGAAATAGATTCAATCTACTAAAATGCATTCAAAATAATAGAGAAATGAATTATAATTTATGTCGACATCTTTGACAATCATAAAAAAAAAACCTACTGCTGTTGAGTCAGGTCCAACTCATAGTGACTGTAGAGGTCAGAGTAGAACTGCCCCACAGAGTTTCCAAGGAGCACCTGATGGATTTGAACTGCCAACATTTTAGTTAGCAGATGTGGCACTTTATTGGCTATCATAATGGAAGAGAAATAAAATTTTTCTGTATGACATGTTACGAGAATTTCCAATGGCCAAAGAAGTTAATCAATTTTGATCATATCAAAATAGATTCAAGTCTAACGAGCACATTTGGCATAGTTATGAAATGATAAAATGGAAGACATCAAAGACGGTAGAATATTTTCATATGTATTTAAAACAAAACACACTTAAATATGATGAAGTATTTCTAAGTAGCTATCAAAAGAAATGCAGGTGAACAAAAAGAATAGCTTAACTAATAATTATTTGCTATACAAAATAAAAAAAAGCAAAATATGTAGGTAATTATCCAGATTGCAGCTAATTAATACAAAAGAGCACAAACATATGAATATCATAAGTAAATGATTACATGGAAAAATGTATATTCTTATTAGTGCAATGAAATAAGCACATTTTAATCTAGGGGGAAAAAGCAGTGAAAATTCTGACATACCAAAGTAGTTAGAATATTTTAAAGATAAGTATATCGTGGCAGTCTGGTAACTTGTGTTGTCTGTCTCGAAGATGACCTGGCAATACATAACAGTACATTAAAATGATTTATTAAGTTGCAATATGCAGTAATTTCACTTTGGGTTTCATACCCTGTGGTAGGCAGAAGAATGTAGCTAGATTATGTTCCATCATTTGATGCCATTGATTCTGACTCATAGTGACCCCCAGAACAGAATACAGTTGTCCCATAGAGTTTCCAAAAAGAGCCTGGTGGATTTGAGCTGCTAACTTTCAGTTAGCGGCCATAGCACTTAACCACTACACCAGGAGGATTTCTCAGGTTATGGAGAGAGGGAGATTTGAAGTTGTAGATGAAGTTAAGGTTATTCATCAGCTGACTTTGGGATGAAGTGATTATCCTGGGTAATGTGGGTAGGCCCAATGTAGTTTACATCAGGATCCTTGGAAGTGGAAAAGAGAATGGAGAGAGAAGTTCAGAGGAACACAATATGAGAAAGATCCCCGTGGCTGGCTTGGAAGGTGGACAAGGCCACAAGCCAAGAAACAGGGACAGCCTCCAGAAACTGGAGTAAACCCTGGTGGTGTAGTGGCTGAGAACTACAGCTGCTAACCAAAAGATCAGCAGTTCAAATCCACCATGTGCTCCTTGGAAACTCTATGGGGCAGTTCTGCTGTATCCTTCAGAGTCGCTATAAGTCAGAATTAACTCGACAGTGATGGGTTTGGTAGAAATGTCAAGAAAACAGATTCTCCCCTAGAGCCTCTAGAAGGGAAGGCAGTGCGTTGACACTGATTTTAGCCTGGTGAGACCCATTTTAGAGTTCTAACCTACAGAAGCAAGATAATACATGTGTGTTGTTTGAAGCCACTCAATTTGTGATAACTTTTTGCAGCTGCAAAAGGAAACTAGTGCATACCCCAGAGAAATAATCTAGGAGGAAAAAAAATGCAATAAGTGTTTGCAATTATGAAACATTTGAAACCACTCACATGAAGTTATGAAAATGATGTGAGAATGAGTTTTCAATTGTTTACATCTTATGTTGTAACAAAGCCCTTGGTACACATGATCTCAGTCCTCAACGAGGAAGCCGTGGCCCAGAGAGGCCCAAGATCACACGGCAGGAAACCTGGATCTGTGTCCTGCATGCGCTAGGTGTAGGACCTCAGCCATATCCCTAAAGCCAGTGAGCAGTACTTCTCAGGTCCACAAATGGGGCCAATGCCCAGATTTTGAGTAGTAAGTGAGATAATACATGTGAAAGTGGAGGTCTACCAAAGGCCCCACAGGGTCATCACTGAGGTTGCTTCGTTTTCAAAACAGATCTCTAAGTCAGTCTTCAAACTGCCCATTGAAGAGCATGGAGATTTGGAACACTTTTAATCAGCAAGACAGCAATGAAATCCTAGCCCAGCTGCAGCAAGGGCCAAGCTGAAACAGGACAGAGTGGAGTTGTAATTACTGGTAAAGTGAATTGGTTTGCGGGAGGCAGGAGGGTACAGTAGGAACTAAAAGTCACTCAGTGGCTTTTTATTGAAGCCATTAGACACACCTTAAAAGACCTTTGAGCAGTGGGAAACTCACAGCCTGCCTCCTGGTTGGCAGCTTTCTCATTCCAGTGTGTCCTTCTTTCACAACACCCCTCACGGTGGCACACGGTGATGCCCCGCCTGTTCTTCCCTGACATTGATTCTTCTAGTCCTGTCAAATGCAGGCTCAGGCTCTCTGCCAGCACTGCCCCACCCCACCGCACCCGGAGTTCCAGTGGCCCTCCCCATTCTGCACCACCAGTAGGAGTGACGTGGAGGCCTGGCAGAGAACTTTGAGACCTACAGTGTAACCTTGGGCTGTGACAAGGCCTGGACACCAGTAAACTCATGAAGCTGATGTTGGTGCAAAGGCCATCCCCAGGCCTGGTAACAAAGGGTTCATGACTTTTGGACAGCAATAAATCTGGAGTAGAACAAGGACACTTCAAACTGACGTGCTTCTGGGTGGCATACTTTCTGACTGGACTTTGGGCCAAAAGTAATGATAATCACAATGGTAACGCTCAATACTCAATAATTTCACTTTGAGTTATACAGTGTATGGTAGGCAGGCTAATATACTAATAATACTTCACCCCATGCAAATCCGACCCTAGCCACCATCAGATCTGATCATTGGCCCCATCATCCTACGCTTGCCGTAGAGTGGACTCAGATCCCCAGAACACTTCTGAATCCAGGAGATTTAGACCTCAACCACTGTCATTTCTGCAGACTAGACTCAGTGCCACCTGGACTTCATCAGGGACCCTGGTAGCACAGTGGTTAAAAGTTCAGCTGCTAACCAAAGGATTGGCAGTTCCAGTCTACCAGCCACTCCTTGGCAACTCTATGGGACGTTTCTGCTCTGTTCTATAGGGTTGCTGTGAGTTGGCAGCATGTTTGGTTTTGGTTTGGGCCTCGTCACGTTCAGTATCTTACCCTGTGTCTGGTATTTTGTTTGATATTTTAGACAGATAACGATCTTATTAAGCCTTTAAGAAACCTTACCCCCAATTTACAGAGGAAAAAGTGGACAATTAAAGATTTTAGTAACTTGCTGAAGATCACAGGACACGTAAGCACTGAAGCAGATTTCAAACCCAGGTTTGCTTGACTCCCAAGCCCATCCTGATGCTACTCTCATGTATGTTTGAGGGAGGTTTTCCGGACCAGTGACCTGGAAGAAAGTAGAGAGTTTTGTAAAGTGTCCTTTAGGGACCTTTAGTAGAAGTATGCCACCAAGTCTGGTTTCTAGGCCACTTCCTGCTAAGTGACAGTGTGGGATGAGGTGCTGAAGGAGGTCCACATGCTGTTTTTATACACAGGGAGCCAGGACAGCAGAAAGGCTGGTTAGGTATTATTTTTGTTAATATGTGTTTTGTCCTCTGTAGCCAGTATCCTCTTTTTGACATCTGCTTTCTTTCCAAAGCTGAGAACAGCGTATGTTCTTTTGGAGAGGGTAAAGGTTGAGCAAGTAAGAGTTTTGGCTGCCCTGACTCTTGGTAGTGCAAATATCCTTCAGAACAACTGCATCTTTTTTTTTTTTTTTTTTCTGGCCTTTGCTGAAAATCAAGAGCAGATTTGAGATAAAGAGTAAAACACAAAATAAAAAAGCTCAGACAAGGTCATCTGAAAATATTTTGTTTGGCTTGTTTAAGCATTGCTGTAGTGAAAGTAAATCTGTACAAATATCCATCATTAGGATGCAGCTAATGAAGACCAAAAATTCAGAGATTAAATATTATTATGTTAGAGAAGTTCCTTCTGGCAGTTTGAAACTATTTTTAAGAACCAAAAATATATTAGAGAGGCAATTAACATTAGTTAACAAAGTTCCCATGGAAGATAGCAGAGGCTGGAGTTGATCCTGGAACTCTGCCTGTATGGAGGAGAAATAGCCAAAAGAGAGAAAATAATCATCTCTGCAGACAAATTAAGTTCTCCTGGGTGTTTACATGCCAAGTTCAGCAACAGTACCTTAAATCTAATCTACTATGGTTGCTATCAGAGTCCTTTTCTGTAATTGCAGGCATGTTGAAGAATATAACTCCACCATTTGAAATCTGATTGTATGTGTTCTTGTTTGGTTACTTTTTTTTAAAATGACTTTTTTCTTGCAGGTGGTAAAGTGGTAATAATGAAATGCTCCTCTAAATTTACATTCAGTAACCTCTAACTAAGGTAACACCTGTTAAGACATACAACACTGCTGCTACCCCCAGGTCACCTCTTGTTCCATCTTAGAGTACAAGATTAATTTCGCGTATTCTGGGCCACTGTATAAATGGGATAATACAGTATATGCTCTGGGTGTGTGTGTGCACATATATATACACACACACACAAAATATATACACAGTTTTGTGTAGGGTTTCTTTAACGCCACATAATGTTTTTCAGATTAATCCATTTTGCATGTATTGGTAATCTCGTTCCTTTTTTATTGCTGAGTAGTATTCCAGAGGAGTATTCTATAGTTTTTAATCTATTTACCTACTGATGAACATTTAACTCCTAGTTTGGGGCTAAACAGCGTCCAGAACATTCTCATGTAAATCTGTTTAGTGGACACATGTTTTCATTTTCTTGAGTAAATACCTATGGCTGGAATTGCTGGGCCAGGGGGAGGTACAGTCTTCATTTTAAAGGAAATTGCCAGAGTTTTTTTCTAGGATGCTTCTGCTGCTTTCTACCTTCACCATCAATGGATCAGAGCACACCTTTGCTACCTTTAAGTGTTAACAGCAGCAACATTTTGGTTTAAATTAGCCTTCCTCTATTTAAGTGACACTGGAACATTTCTTCATCTTCTTACTGATTATTTTATATCTTCTTCTGTGAAATGGCTGTTTAACTCTTCTGCCAGTTAAAAAATACTGGGTTATTTATCTTTTCTTTTTGAGTTGCAAATATTCTTTGTCTATCTTCATGTCCTATACGGATAAAAGTCCTTTGTCAAGTCTATGTATGAGACCCTCCCCTTCCCCAGGGGCATAGGGCCCTAGACACTTGATCTTTTGGTCTATCTACTCCCCCTAAAATGATGCCAGGTATTCTGCTTTAACACCCAACATCTAAGAAGTCTCCTGGCATATAGTACAAACTCACTAAACATTTATTGCAATAATCAGCACCTGAACAGATGAACTGATTTATGGATAAGATACGACATTCTTGAATAGCATTGATTAAGAAGGAAACAGAAAAAAAAAATTTAAATGTTATCCTTGAACTGTAGAGTACACTTGATAAAAGGAATACAGTTTACCCTCAGAGAGTTTGTCCCTTAAGGGAAACACTGCCATTCTATGTCATGGACTAGCCTAACTTGTTCCCATTTATAAACTCTCTAGCTCAACCCTGTTGGCATAGTAGTTAAGAGCTCCCCTGCTACCCAAAAGCTCAGCAGTTCAAATCCACTAGGTACTCCTTGGAAACCCTATGGAGCATTTCTACTCTGTCCTATAGGATAGCTATGAATCAAAATCAACAGCACCAGGTTTTGGTTTTCAGTGTAAGTTACGGTTGTTGTCTAAGCTGCCTCATTCTGGGACTATATACCTCCCCTTTGAATTCTTGGGTTCTGATGAGGTTTGCTTGTTAGATGATCAGAACATCTAGGTTTGCAGCCCAGAAAACTCTATAGAGTGCAGTTCTACTCAGCTGGCATGGGGGTTGCCATGAGTTGGCATCAATTCCATGGCAACTAACGACAAAGGTTACATAACCCAGCTGTCCCCGCTGTACCCTTAATCACCTTCTTGTGTCCCCTCCCACACTGTTGATGCCTGGTTCGCCTCTGGCTCTTTCACTGAGCTCTGCCAGAGGCTGTTTCCAAGGTTGGCCAGAGGCTGTTTCCAAGGTTGGCCCTAGCCTCCTTCCCTCCTGATCCTGAAACCATTTACTTGCTACTGGTCTGACCGGCTCCACCCTCTCCTGTTGGATTTACGGTGAATAATAGTTGTGCTACGGCTGCTAACCAAAAGGTCGGCAGTTCAAATCCTCCATGTGCTCCTTGGAACCAGCTCTATTTCACTGGATTTTTTTTTTTTAGTAGTTGTCAAGGGCCCTAGCTGTGCGGTGGCTAAATGCACAGCTATTAACTAAAAGGTCAGCAGTTGAGACCCAGCAGGAGCTCTGTGAAAACCTTATGGGTTCTACTGTGTCCTATAGGGTCACTGTGAATGAGAATGGACTGGATACCAATGGGTTTTGGTTTAATAGTCATTGACACCTGCATTTGTAGCAAACCTCTATATTTACAGAGTCAGAATCAACTCACAGCAACAGATGTTTTTTAGTTCACATACCTATTATCCCTTTTGAGACCCCAGATAGCCTTAGTCATATCTTCTACATTTTTTCAACCAACCCCCCAAAAATAAAAACTAAATTCATTGCTACAGAGTTGATTGCAACTCATAAGGACCCTGTAGGACAGAGAAGAACTGCCCCATAAGATTTCCAAGGAATGTCTGGAGGATTCAAACCACTGACCTTTTGGATAGCAAACAAACTCTTAACCACTTGGTTTACTCCAGAATAAATGTTGCCCACATGAGGCCCAGAATTTTCTAAGGCTCTCTGAGTCTTGTTCTACCAATATTGGTACTTTCTTAGTGCTTTTTCTGCCAAGAGGCTTTATACATTTTTCCAGTACAGAGAGCCAGGTAACAGCTATCATTAGGATTTCAATTTCCATACCCAAGGCATGTGTGGGTGGTTCCCAGCTTTGTAACTGAGCCACCTTTGTGAGTTTTTATCACCGCCTCTTGGATCACATTTTATGTGTGTCTACACACACACACACATATAACAGATACGTATGTGTATGTATATATACATATGTATGCGTGTAGACATATACACATCTATGTGTATTTATGAGTGTCTATTCAAACCTGTACTTACGGACTCACTTGCTTGGGTTTGTGTGTCAGATATGGACCTTCCAAACAGTTTGGAGTCACGATCAGTTAATCTGTGTGACGTCAGTAGTTTGGCTTCACTACTGCCAAAATAAAGACAGGTGATGTTTGAATTTAGCCTTAAAGCCAATAACTGGTACATTTTGATTTCTACTCAACTTTTGGAAGGATTAAAAGTTCATTCACTGGGTGAATGAGGCAGAGTGGAGTTCTTGTCGAGAAGGAGTCCGTCCCATACTTCCATTCAAGAACCTGGGCTTCTCCCTGTTTCCATGGAGAGTGAGTCTCAGCCAGCCAGCCCAATCTTCATATTTTCTCAGCTGCTACTTATCTTCAGTTCTAACCTGTGAGACCCTGGGAGCAAAACATACATTTTTAGGAACAAAGACATTCCCTAAACCATTGTGGATTAGCCAAAGGTAAAAATTTTAAAATGTCATGGAGCCAGAAATATTAGTAAGTATCAAAAAATTATGTAATTTGAATTATGCCTTTAGAGGATATTGGTAGCTGTACTAGAGACAGTGCTTCTAAGTTACCGTAATTAAACAATGTTACTGTGTATGCTGGTTATAGAAAAGGAGTTACATTTAGGGAAGACTGCTACTGCAATTTGTTATTGAATTACAGTTTTGTGGGTTATTTAGTAATTTGTGCTATATGACCCAACGGAATATTATGTAATTATTTAAAATTAATTATGTGAACACAAAAATTCTTACGAATAACATTAAGAGAAAGAAACAGAATGCATAAAGTTGGTACATATACTGACAACTATGAAAAATACGTATAGGTGGATAACATACTTGGGGTATTCTACAGAAATGAAAAAAGGTATCAGTAAGGACAAAGGGGAGTCTTTATTTTTCAAAGTGCCTTTATTTAAAACCAGAAGCCAATCTTGTTGCTATCTATTCAATTTTGACTCACAGTGACCCTGTGGGACAGGACAGAACGGCCCCAGATAGTTTGCAAGGAGTGCCTGGTAGAGTTGAACTCCTGACCTTTTGCTTAGCAGTGTAGCACTTGGTCACTACACATTATCAGTTTTGCAATTTAAAAGGCTAACTTGGATTTATGTTACTCCAATGGAGAGTGTGTATTTTGTTAATCCAATATTGTGCTTTATCTTGTTTTGTAGGAGAGCCAGCAGAAATCCACTAATGTGATCTATCAGGCCCACCATGTGAGCAGGAATAAGCGAGGGCAGGTGGTCGGCACCAGGGGTGGATTTCGAGGATGTACGGTATGGCTGACAGGTATGCCGTGTTTATACATATGTCTTTTTTTTTCACATTGACAGTTAACATGTGACAATTCTGAGGAAAGGGTGTATTTATTTTTACATTAGAGTGAAAAAGGCCTGGGTTTTAGACCTAACTCTACTATCAGTAAAAAGTAAGACCGGGATCAAACCACAGGATGTGTCTAGTTCCTGGTTTTCTCTCCTTGACATGGGACGATGGGGCAAGTTGATTCTGACATTTCTTTTCAGCTCTAGGGAATTTCATAGTTCTCATGTTTCTGCCTAAACACATTGATTGCCAGTTATAAATGAGTCTTTCCTAATTTGACATGGACTCTTTGGCTTTCCATAAGGTTTGGGGTATTTAGAGATATTCTTCATTGTTTTCTGATATTTTAAAGTTCTAGGGTACTATTTGGAAACCCTGGTGATGTAGTAGTTAAAAGCTATGCTGCTAGTCAAAAGGTTGGCAATTCAAACCTACCACATGCTCCTTGGAAACCACATGGAGTGGTTCTGTTCTGTCCTATAGGGTTACTGTGAGTCAGAATCAAGTTGACATCAATGGTTTTTTGGTTTCAGGGGACTATTTCACTTAGTGTAAGAAAAAAAACTTAATCTCTGCAAGAAGAAAAATAAGTGATTTCCATTTGGCTGGTGGCTGCCTGTTATATGAAATAATAGCTCACTTCCACTGAGGTGACCAAATGAATCTGTTTTGTGGTGTTTTTATAGCCACCGAATGTTAAAGCTAAGGGTTATTGCCACAACTGGAATTAGAACCAAGACGTCCTTGTATTCTGAGTACAAAGTGTAGAAAAGTTGTTCCCTGGGAACATGAGTCTAATGTAGCGTGGACTCAAAAGGGACAACTAAATTCATTTCACAGACGTGGCATTTCAAATGGAAATAAGCCCAGATGCAAATACATGTTTGTCTGGTTGTGCAATCAATTTATGTGTTACTATCTGCTCACAAATGCTGATGTGAAGATAAATTAGATGGCTTCTGACTTGAAGACAGTTTTAAAGAGTAAGGCAGGCAGGGACTTGCCTTGCACCTTCCTTGCTATTCTGAGTCTTTCCCTTTCTTACCCATGTCAGCCTCATTTCTCTTACCTCTTTCAAGTTTTATTTATATATTTATTTTTCCAGTTATCCTGTATCTTAGTTACATAGTGCTGCTATAACACAAATATCACAACTGGGTGGCTTTAAAGAGCAGAAATTTATTTTCTCACAATTGTGAAAGTTCCCAGTCTAAATCAGGGTCTTAGCCCTGGTCAGTCCTTGGTTCCTTGGCTCACGGGTCATCCTCATACGGTGGTGTCTCATGTCCCTGGCTTGTGCCTGCCTCTGTGTCTCACCTGCTCTTTTTATAACTCAGAAGTGGTAAGGTTTAGGACATATCTTATACTGATAATGCCCTCAATGATATAATGTAGGAAACCCTATTTCCGAGCAAGATTACATCCAAAGATATAAGGGTTAGGATTCTAACAGGTATTGCAGAGGGGGTAGGAGGGAGACACAATTCATAACAGCCTCGTTAAATTCAGTATTTCTGGTCTTGCCTTTGGTTTCCTGGTTTCATTCATCCCTGGGCCTTTGCATCAAAACAGCATTCTCCAGCCAGAAAGAGGACCGACAGGGGTCAAGTAATGTCAGCCATCAAAGACACAGTGTTAACCAGTTATTGTTCCTGTAATGTTTACCCCCTACTCATTCTGAGAGACATGATTTATACTAATAGGTAAAACACAACTGTATTCTAGAAGCTTCTCTTATGTGTGTTTGCCTTTATGAGGCGTTTACTGGTGCAGACAGCTTTTGGATTGGGACATACACGTGCAGACTCCAGTTTCTGTAATGTGGAACTCCCTTGAATGTAAAAAGAGAACTTGGAGAAGAAAAAATAATCCTTATTTTTCTTACTCTTAAAAAATATGATTCATAAGAGATAATCTTTTCCTACTTTTTTTTTTTTAATTCTTGAGTAATAGAGGTAGGATGCTAACCAGGTAGACCAGAAGAAATTGAATACTACCAATCCAGAGACTTGGATTTGAGTCCCAGCTCCATCTACATTAACTGGCAACTTTGGACAAGCTAGTATACCTTTATGAGCCTCAGTTTCCTTATTTGTAAAATGGGAATAATGATAGCACCTACCTTAGAAGGTAGGACTAAAGGAAATAAAATATAAATGCACTTAACACAGTGGCTGGCCCAGCATAAAGTTCTCAGTAAGTATAGTTAGTATTACCCAATGTTTTTGAAAAAGTTTATTGACACAAAACTAATCAGCGTTTGCATCGCCTGCTGCAAACAGCCAATGTTTGAGACAGGGTGAGAAGAGAAATGAGATGTTTTGTTGTGTGCTGGTACACAGGGAGACAGAGGGGATAGATGCCTCCAAATTCTGCCTCCTCAAAATGGAGACTATCTGGAGGTTCTATAGGAGAACAGGATAAGGTTTTAGGAGTCCTAGGAATTTGTAGAATGCTAATCTTTCCTAGGTGGTCACAGTAGATGTGTTGATACCTTAATTGGTGTTTGGGGCTTAGAGGTGGTCTGGCCATCACATTAGTTCCCAGCAGATTCCTTTGTTTTTCTTTTATGGTTTTCAGATTATTATCACTTGTTTTTTCACAGTCCTAAACACAGCATAGGTTAGACCTTAGCTTGAGAGAAACTAAGGGCAGCAACGAACTCACACTTGAAGACAGAAGAAAGAAAATGGTGCAGGTTATGTTCAAGATGTAGCCACTTGTTTTATTCTTCCAATTCCAATCCCACTCTTTTGTTGTGAGTTTCTCAGTCTTAGGAAACAGGGAGTCGTCGCTTCCTGGCTTCTTTGTGCTGGATGGGGACATTCTTTCGATAGAGAGACCTTGAAGGGTGGTGAGCCAGGAAAGGCAGAGTAAAACATTACCACATTGTTATGGATGAGGGGAAACCCTAGTGGCAGGGTTGGTTAAGTGCTGTGGCTGTTAACTGAAGGATTGGCAGTTCACATCCTCCAGGGGCTCCTTGGAAGTTTGAAGGAGCAGTTCTACTCTGTCCTATAGGGTTACTGTGAGTCAGAACTGACTCAACAGCAGTGTATTTGGGTTTTTTTGGTTTTATGGATGAGGTGGTGAGCATGAGAAAAACATGGGCTGAAAATCAGGATGAGTGTAAGGATTACTAGTGATCCTAAGAAAAGAAATAACCAGACCACAGAAAAAACCTCCTGTTATCAAGTCAATTCTGATTCATAGTGACGCTATAGGACAGAGTAGGACTGCTCCATGGAGGTTCCAAGGAACCTCTGGAAGATTCAAACTGCTGACATTTTGGCTAGCAGATGTAACACATAACCACGATGCCACCAAGGTTTGCAGGCTATTGAGGACAACATTTTTTAAACAGAGTTCCAAATGACAGTTAGATTTGGACCCTGATTGAAGTTATGTAGCCACTTAGTTTCAGTATATGTATATTTTGTACATTAATTTCTTCCTTACCTGAAGACTTAGCTACTATACAAACCTCCCCTTTTTCAGTCAGTAGATATTCTAGGGCAGTGTAGAACAAGAACTAGTGGAAAGGTGTTAGATGGTAAGAAAGGGCTACATTGAAACCCCAGTTTAATTAACAGAACTATTGATTAATTATCTGAGCAATCTAACCTGTTTAAGTAGAGCACACAGCTGTTGGAAATATAATACCAGCATCAACATCATCAGTAGGGTTAAGAGTCTTTGGGGGAACTTACCCACGTAGGAGGACATTGGGAAAACAGATATGTAAAGTTTTGGACTGACTCACAAGTCCAGTTCTCCCAGTTTTGAGGATCTTGTCCTTTGGTGTCCAGGAGACAGAGAAGTACTCTGGCTCTTACTTGGGGCCAGCAGGGAGGACACAGAAAAGAGTAAAAGGCTAGAAACTGACAAACAGTCTAACAAATAGTCACACAAAGACAACAACAGTATGTATTCTTAGGGCACATTGAGTTTGGTGCATGGAAAATATCAGTGAATAAAAGCTGGGGTTACTTAGCTGTTAGGAAGTTCTTATTCAACAATCACAGGTGTCAGTAATGACAGTCAGAAGGGTCTTCATTGATCCAAACTTTCTGTCTATTAAGTGTTAATAGAAAAAGTTAAGAATGGAATGTCTTTTATGTTCTGTTTGAATGGCTTCTGTGAAAGCTTCTGTAAAAAATATTTTTCACGATTACCTTAGCTGTTGTGTTTACACCTCGTGGTCTAGTCGATGCGTCCTTGTGAGGAATAATGACCCTAACATTATTTTCTAAATCATCGTGTCCTTTTTGATTGGAGATAACATGTTGATGATTACTACTTGGACTTAGCTGGACTCCTAGATGGCAGCCCTTGCAGGCTCTTTAAACTCACAGCGCTGGTATTCCATCAGTGCCATTTGGTTCCTCACCAGGTTATTGAGCAAGAGCAGTGTTCTCATCAGTAGCATTACTGGAGTGAGAAGACTCAATGTACGTCAGCTTTTCAGCCTGAGGCCTTCTTTTCCTTTTAGGTGTGTAATTAAGTAGCTTGTCTGATTTTTATAGCACAGACTATCTTCTTGGACCAATAAAAAGTCTTGGTTTGTGAGGTCAGAGATTACTGTCATGTTTCTGCCCCACCATCTGTTATTTGTCCCACAGTGATTGAGAAATGTCTTAAAGATTTCTCCAATTCAATTATACATTAAATAGGATATAAAGCTCTTAGAGGTGACTAACTCTACCCTGAGTGTTGGACATGAGATTTCTTCTGACTCTCATTTTACACTGTAATGATTTAATGTTACTTTTCTGGTATGCGCTAGCATACTAGCATACTAGCTTACTAAAGGTAATCTTCAAGTTCCTGAAGTATTCGCCAGGAATCTAAACAAGAGATCACCTGCATAAATTCACTGTCATTTTGAAAGGAATCATCTAAGTTAGTATAGTTGGATCTACTACACACACACCAAAAGTATCTATAAAATTATGACATAATATTATACATTTGTTATTGCCATGAGTCGGTTCCGACTCGACGGCACTTGGCTTTGGCTATATAATATTAGGTAAAAACATAAGAAGAAATAACTAGCATGAATTTTAGCCCAACAAGAATCAGAATCAGGCACTCCCTTTGATGTCAACCCATTCCATGTAATTTATTAAATAAAACCTTTTAAAGCCAAGCCAAGTGCCGCTGAGTCTTTAGCACTATGAATTTGCAGAGTTGTTAGGAGTTCACTACAGGTTAACAGGAAATACTGCTAAAGTTATTTAACTAAAGATCTTAAAGTAAAAACCTTAGATTTTTCTTTTTCTTTCTCAAGCCATGTGCTTGCTTTTTGATTCAGAAATCTTACTCTCATGAGAGGCCAATACTTTGCCTTCAAGGGATATAACACAAAGAATAAATCAACGGTTTCACTCAGGAATCAGAGCAAACTTTGTTTCTTTAACCACAAAAAAAGCCCATTTCTTTGTTTTATATTGTGTCTAAATTAAAGCGCTTAAAAATCTAATAAATTAAACCATTAAGCTTCTGTTGGATACAACTTTTGACCATATCAAGTAATTTTTTAATAAACTTCTTAGAGTGTATCCCTTTTAATAGGAACAAAGGAACTCACTCATTAACAGACTTATATAGTACATATACTTTCTTCATGTCATGAAAAGTAAAAGTGTATAAATTTAAATTATGACAAATGTCTATTAACTCAATTTAACATCAAAAAGCTACCTAAAATTCTTGGAAATTACTTTAAGCCTGTATATCATAAAACATAACTGTAAGTGAAATAGAATTTGTTTAAACATTCCAAGTTCTCATTCAGCTTTTACTATTTTTCATATTGTCCCAATCTAATTTTAGCTTTTAAAGGTTTTATCAGCTGGCTTCTGAAATCACAAAGTCTCTGTTCAGCTGACCAATTTATTGATAGGGATATAACCTTAAGTTTCCTACTACTGCTATGAAAAAAAAGAAAAAGCCCTATGACCTACTGGTTAAGTGCTACACGTGCTAACCGACCTCAGCTCTACCAGGTGCTCCTTGGAATCTCTTCGGGGCAGTTCTACTCTGGCCTATAGGGTCCCTAGGAGTTGCAATCAACTTCATGAGAGTGGGTTTGGTTTCGGCTACTGCTAGAAAATGTTTTCATTTCTCTGGCTGCTGCTAGAAATGTTTTTCCAGACCATTTCTGATGTGTTTGTGTTTCCCTGCAATAAAGAAAACTTGTTTACAGTTCTTTTATGGTTAGGATCCACCCAGTTTCTGTTAACTACAGCAAAGCTGCAATTCTTTCCTATCTTCTTTTTGTCCTGAAAAGTCTCTACCTAGTTGGAAAGGGTCTTTGCAAAGCTTCCCTGGAGCTGTGTGACCTTGGGGACTGTAGGCCAGTGTGGTCTGAGTGCCCTGCCCTCCCTATGTTTTAGTACAAGGTAGAAGACAAGATTAGGGCATTCCACAGCACTGACATATATGGAAGTTCACCCAGGCATTTTGAAAAGTGCAAGATAACTAATATCTTTCCTGTAGCTGTTTTGAAACTGCTACTTTTACTAAAACCAAACTATCCTTTTTCTTTAAATGAAACACATTTCGTATAACATCTAGCTTAGGTTAGTTAGAAAGGTTTGTTTTTAAGATTGATATACAGAACATGAAGATTTTGGTGTACTTTTCGAATAGATCATTTTATATCAAAATTTCTCCATGTAGCTACTAAAAATCTAAATCATAAGACAGACAGAAGATTCTTAGATGAGGAAAGTACTGAGGTTCTCAGATAGCCTTACAAAAAAACAGAAATTTTCAGCCATAACCACCAACCTAATACAAGACCCAAATGCAGACACAATACTCTAGGCCAAAGGCAAGCTCGTAGAACAAAAGGGAGAGAAAGACCACATAAACTCACTAAACAATACCACACAATAACAAGGATGTGGGGATTCTAGCTTCTTAAAGTGTATACAGCAATTTTGGTCAAGACTGACTCACTTCAACAGAAAAAAATGGGTTCTAGATAATTTACTAAGTTTCTAGAGCCTCAGATGGAGGAATATTAGATCTTTTGGCAAAACCTGAGCAGCAAAAAAATTTCACTAAAGAGGAAAGAAAGGACAACACAAGTGAAACCTCACTTTCCCAAAGTGGTCCTGAAATTGCAAATTGTTTTTAGGATACTCAGTTTACAGCATTTTAAAATGTGATCCTAAATCAGGGTCTCTGTAATGGGGTGGGGGGTGATTCAGGCTCATTTAATAAAGATGTTAAACTCTAAGTTTCAAGTTTTTAGTTTTCTTCTTTCTGAACTTAATTCATTCTCATGACTGGAGACCTAGTCTCTTATTTTTTTTACCTTAAACATACTAGTTCCTCCAACTGAAAAGTACTTTAAAACTTCTGATGATGTTAATTTTAACAATGTGCTTCTTCACTGAAAAACTCTATCATTAAGAATGGAAAGAAACTACCACTTTTCCCTTAAGTTTGATATCACAGGTCAGGAGCTTCCACCTCTCCCTGAGTCTCATGTCACACATTAGGAGGTGCCACTTCCCTCTGAGAATTTGGTAGAACAGAGCACTATTTTGTAAGTTTTTTCTGAGTCACAAAAAGGCCTAAATTTGTGGCTCATGGGGATCCACAGCTCTTTGGAAATAGAATTACATCCTTAATGTCTCAAATATCTGAATCCAGACCAAAACTTCAGTTTAACAAAGGAGTCATTAAGCATCACTCTTAACCAAACAATCAAGCAAAAAATGTGAGAAAGATTCTCTTTAATCAATCGTTTTTTCAAACAAATTTGCCAAGAAAACATGAGAAAGAGAATAAAAAAGAGTATCCAAATTCTCATTTTGCAGGACTACTCACCCTGTTGGTGTCCAAGGGACACAAGTGAGAACACGTAGGTCCAGAGGACAGGACCTCTCTTTGGCCAGCTTTTACTCCACAGTCCAGGTTCCTTGGAGTTCAACTGGATTCAGAGCTTCAGAAATCCTTGATGACTGCACCATTAACTGTTGTAGGGGAGAAACATCAGAGAGTTTGTTGTGTTGTTATTAGGTGCCGTCGAGTTTCTGACTTATGGAGACCCTGTGCACAACAGAACAAAACACTGCCCGGTACTACGCCATGCCCACAGTCATTTTTATGCTTAAGCCCATTGTTGTGGCTATGGCGTCAATCAATATTGTTGAGGGTCTTCCTCTTTTTTGCTGACCCTCCATTCTACCAAGCATGATGTCTTTCTCCAGGGATTGGTCCCACCTGACAATATGTCTCAAGTATGTAAGATGCAGTCTTGCTATCTTTGCTTCCAAGGAACACTCGGGTTATACTTCTTCCAGAACAGATATGTTTGTTCTTTTGGCAGTCTGTGATAGACTAAATATTCTATTCTCCAACACCACAAGTCGAAGGCATCAGTTCTTCTGTCTTCCTTATTCATTATCCAGCTTTCACATACATGTGATGCAATTGAAAATGCCATGGCTTGGAGTCAGGCACATCTTGGTCTTCAAGGTGACATCTATACTTTTTAATACTTTAAGGAGATCCTTTGCAGCAGATTTTCCCAGTGCAATGCATCTTCTGATTTTTTGACTGCTGCTTCCATGGGTGTTGACTGTGGAACCACATAAAATGAAATCCTAGATAACCTTAATCCATTCTCCATTTATCATGATGTTGCTTACTAGTCCAGTTGTGAGGATTTTTGTTTTCTTGATATTGAAGTGCAATCCACACTGAAGGCTGTGGTCTTTGATCTTCATCAATGTTTCAAGTCCTCTTCTCTCAGCCAGCAGAGTTGTGTCATCTGTGTAATACAGGTTGATAATGAGTCTTCCTTCAGTCCTAATGCCTCACTCTTCTTCATATAGTCTAGCTTCTTGAATTATTAGCTTGGGGTACATATTGAAAAGGTATGGTAAAGGATATAACACTGATGCACACCCTTCCTGACGCCACAAAGCTTAGTAAAGCAAAAAGAAAGTTTTATTTGACATATATTCAAAAGGCCAAAAGTGAGAAGTAGACAAGCATGCTGCCACGGCCAAGTCTGCCCAGGTTTAGAGAATATTACAGAATAGGCGTATTGGAAAAATGGATGAGCATGTTGCCATAGCTATGTCTTTTTGAGTCCAAAAACTATTACAGACTAGAAAAAGAATGGGAAAACAGGTAAACATGCTGCCACAGCCATGTCTACTTGAGTCCAAGGAAAGTTACAGAACCATCAGTATACATTAATATCACAACTGGGCAAAACCATTGAACACTTCACCTTTTCACAGATTGGCTAGAAACTGTGATCCTACATTTTGAGTTATCCTTCTTATTGACCTCAGTTAGCTCGGCCAAGACTGTGCCCACCCTGATTCAGAAAAACATTTCTTGAGGAAGATCTAGGCATAAAAGATCTCTTCCAACCAGCAGAACAGGTTCTCATTCTCAAAATTTTAAGTGAGAAGCTTTCTGAAGTTGGGCCAGAGTTGGGGATCTCTGATACAAGTAAAGCAACAAATTGACAAGACAGGGATATCTGGACAAAACACATAGACACGCAAGAAACGCTTAAAACTCCAAGGGAACAGAGGCACTCTTGGCCATCTCAACCCCCCACCCCCACCCCCACCCCCAGGCAATCACATTAGATTGATGGAGATGTTCTTGCCCCGGCTCAGTCTTCCAGACAATCCCATGGGCTTGACAGAGGTTCTCCTGGTTGTCTCAACCTCTCTGATAACCTTAATCCAAACCAAGACTGTAGAGTTGCCTAAAGTCCCTCATTATAATTCTATACAGGGGTCAGTTATCTATGGTGCTGCTTGCTCCAGAAAACAAGTGAAACAAGTGACTCTTAAGTGGTACCCAGGGTGAGAATCATGGATTCGAAGATCTCATCTAAGTCATGCCTAAGTACTCACGTCTTTTATGCCAAGTTGAAGACTGCTGAGGTCTCAGCCATCCCTAGACCCTCTTGACAGCTTAACTTGGAGATGAAAGGATCTCCAGCAGTGACCATCTGCTGTGGAGCTGATGTGAAGGTCAGGCCTATTGTAGGGTGCCAGAGTTACAAACAGCAAATCCTCATATTGGGTGCCAAATTTCTCATCCCAAACCTAGGTGGAGTTCATGCCGCCTATCACAAACAGCCAATCTTTGAGACAGAGGTGAGATGAGAAGCAAAATGTTTTATTATATACCAGTACACAAGGAAACAGAGGTGATAGATTCCTCCAAAATCTGCTTCCTCAAAATGGGGACTAGCTGGAGGTTTTTTGGGACAAGGGGATAAGGTTTTATGAATCCTAGGAATGTGTGGAATGCTAATCTTCTTTACATTGTCATAATAGTCAGGTCCCAGATGTGTTGATATCTTAATTGGTGTTTTAGGCCTGGAGGTGCTCTGTCCATCTTATAAGTGCCCAGCAGATTCTTTTGTTTTTCTTATATGGTTTTTAGATTATACCAGTTGTCTTTCCACAGTCCTAAAAAGATCATAGATTAGTCCTTAACCTGAGAGAAGTTAAGGGAAATAGTGGACTCAGACTTGGAGACAGAATTAAGAAACAAAATGTTGCAGGTTATGTTCAAGATGCAGCCACTTATTTTACTCTGCCTGTTCCAGGTATGCCAACAATCCAGTTTAGTATGATTTAGTTATTAGTTTCCTGAGACCTGAACAAAATTGAAACAAAAGCTATCTTACTCTCATTTTCTGATGTACAAGGACGTACCAGAACTTCACAAGTCCCGTTTCCCCTCTCCCACTATTCAAGGTAAATCCTGAGGACTATCACCTAAATATTTATCCCAATGAAGTTGAATAATGTGAGAACATAATAAACAATGACTTGAAGGGTGATTTAGGAAAGACTACCTGCTGACGCATTCTATGTGTAGCCTCTTTATTGATCTTCTGCAAGGCCAAGAGCATGACTTTAAATTAAAGCTTAACTAAAAGTATGGAAGCTATTTCTTTTCTTTTGGCATATGCTCTCCTCTCCTATCCCTCAACAAGTCTCCTTTCCTCTCTGTCCTTCATCTCTGTCATTTACTTCTTTCATCTTTGTTCTCTGTTGCCCCTCCTATCTTCTCTGACCTTCTCATCTTTCTCCCTACGATTTCCTTCACCATGCTCTGGTGCTGTCTTGACAGTGGTTTTGCATGATGGAATCTTCTTCGGATTCAGAGGATCTTTAGGAGTGCTAGTTCTCCAGAGTAATCAGATTTTGAGCTCTTAAGCCATTTTGGCCTATTGCACGTTTCTTTCTCATATAGAAATAGCAGTGTGTGTTCACAATCATTTTACTTTGAAACCATGGTGGAAGACATAGGTAACTCTATTCTCATGTAAAGGCTCTAGATAGCTAAGCGTGTGTAACAGCTCTAAAGGCATCCATAGCCTAGATCAGGAAGGCTCCTTGGCTTCAACTTTGGGGAGTCATTGTGACAAAAATACCTGCAGCCAAAAAGACAGAATGTGGGCTCCATTGTCAAATGGCTATTTGATGGGATACACAAGGGAAATAGGCCTGCCGGTCTACCGGGGCTGCCTGTCGCCCTCCGCTTCAGCTGACTGTTGCCGTGAGGAAATACGAGACCACTGCCTCCAGATTGTATGATTTTCCAAGAGAGGCCAGAATATGCTTTCTTACACACAACTTTCTAATTTTAAAAACCATGCAGGTACTTATTGTTTTGGGGAAGCTGAATTTCTATTAAGGGTAATGGAAAAATTTGGAAATAGTGGTGACGGCAAACAACATGATGAATGTAATTTTAATGTCAATGAATTATACAAGTAAAAAATACTGAATGGCGAGTGTTTTATTACATATACATTTAACACATGTGAATTTTTTTAAATTTAAAAACAAGGGAAAAGAAAAAACCACAAGCCAAACAGAACACATCAAGCATCGCTATTTATGATCCTCACTTGCTTTGAAAGGCTGTAATCCTAATACCAAGAAACCAGACTTGTAGCTGTCGAGTTGATTCTGACTGAGCAACTCTGTAGGATCCTATAGAACTGCTCCATAGAGTTTCCAAGGAGTACCTGGTGGATTCAAACTGCCAACCTTTTGGTTAGCAGCCATACTACTTACAGGAAGCTAATCATTATTTCAAATTTTAAAAGGGATGTTTCTAGTTAATTATGCTTTTTCTAGGTTCCTTTGGTTTTGATTTGGCTAATGAAGGATTGTTGTTGCCCGTTGCTGTCAAGTTGTATTGAACTGCCTTAAGAGTCCCTGGGTGGTACAGGTGTTAAGTACTTAGCTACTAGCCAAGTGGTTAATAGTTCAAATCCACCCAGTAATAAATACCTCCAGAGACAGACCTGGTTTCCAAAAGTTTCCAGCCTTGAAAACTTGGTGGGATGGTTCTGCTCTGCAGACACAGGTTCCTTACAAATGGGAATCAACTTGGTGGCAACTAACAATGAGAATTATTTACACTTCTATTACTGGATAAATCACAGTTTTTCATCTTGAACAGTGAAGGATAATGTCGGTCTGTCTTGCTTGTTCTGAACAGGTCTCTCAGGTGCAGGAAAAACAACAATAAGCTTTGCTCTGGAAGAGTACCTTGTCTCCCATGCCATCCCTTGTTACTCCCTGGATGGAGATAATGTCCGTCACGGCCTGAACAAAAACCTTGGATTCTCTCCTGCCGACAGAGAAGAAAATATCCGCCGGATTGCCGAGGTGGCCAAGCTGTTTGCTGATGCTGGTCTGGTCTGCATCACCAGCTTCATCTCTCCTTTCACAAAGGTACAGCGCCTTGGTGCTGCCCAGTACCCACAGCATGTATGCTTCAAACTGCCGGGAGGAGGAGGCAGGTGGAGGGCAGAATGCAAAGGAACATTACCCTTTAAATTCCCCATTTCTTCCTGTTCTCACTCTGCTCCCTCATTTCCTCTATTTTTTATTGTATATACAGAGAGAGGTCCTTCACTGCCAGATGCCAGGGCATAAACCTTTTCACGTTCCTGATTAGAAAGAACATTTGGCCCGAGTTAAAAGGAGTACAGAATTAAACAAGAACCATGCAATAGCTCTGTAATTTCAGTTCTTTGTAGGAGCAGATTGTATAGTTCTGGAAAGAAAAGAACAGTTAACCACAAAAGCATCAGGTTCTGCATGTTTTCACCATGAAGGCGCTGAGATGGAGTGATGCTATTCTTTTAAAAGAGGAAATTTTTGGGAGCTACAAATAATACATTATATGCTTAGAGCAGATTGCTTGAATACAATGTTCTGAGAAAGCTGTATTTCAAAAGCAGAATTTCTCAGCTTTCTTCCAAAGGACTGGGATCCCATGATCTCTACACAGCAAAAACCACAAGTTTTATCTTAAGGCTATTGAATACCCAAGCATACAGCAGTTTGTGTTTAAGAATTTCCTATGAGACCTTTTCTTACATTCTAAACATATCATCTTCCAGGATCGTGAGAATGCCCGCAAAATCCACGAATCAGCGGGACTGCCATTCTTTGAAATATTTGTGGATGCGCCTCTAAACATTTGTGAAAGCAGAGATGTGAAAGGCCTCTACAAACGAGCCCGAGCCGGGGAGATTAAAGGTATAAGAACCAGTTAACAGCCCCTTTGGTAGTCACTTAGGCTGCTGATCCCTACTTCTTCTTGTCCCAGAAATCTGTCTGAAGCTTCAAGCGGAGTTATTCCAAATTACGTGTTAGCATACAGACATTTTTATCGCATCATAATGCACTCAGTATGTCCTTGGGCTTTTTGAAATGTAGATCCTCATTTTCGAAGAACTGTCACCTTCTCAGCCATAAGCAATCAAGTTCAGAGAACTAAAATGGAATGTATGTATGTGTGAGTGTGCATAAGGGGATGTTTCCAAGTTTTTCCTTCTTCATTCCCTTTTCAGTTCTCATCAGCTGCAGAGGGCTTGACTTCGTTAACCAGTTAACCAGACTTTGCCTATTGAAAATACCAAAAACCAAACCCACTGCCACTGAGCCGATCCTGACTTACAGCGACCCTAGAGGTCAAAGTAGAACTGCCCCATAGAGTTTTCCAAGGAGCACCTGGTGGATTTAAACTGCTGACCTTATTATGGTTAGCAGACACAGCACTTAACCACTACATCACCAGGGTTTCCATATTGAAAATAATACTGTGTACTTTCTTATCTACAGCTAAATTCAAGGACAGCTATTTGACCTTTTCTGTTACAATCTGAAATCTCTGTTCAACAGACTGTTTCACTGTGTATTATGCTTTACTGGTTAAAAAGATTGTTTTGCACCTTGACCTTGATGCATGTCTCAAAGCAAGGTGGGTCACCACCAGTGCTACTGGACCCATCTGTGAAAATTTGGCCAGGATCCCTACTTGTGCCGTGTGAGCTCAAACTGGCACTGTTAGAACAGGAACTAGCTTCGACGTGTTCCCTCAGTATTTCCATCCTTTCCAGTATGCAAAGGTTCTAGACTTCATAAAGTTGGACTAAAAGAAGCTTACTGGCACAGATGGTGAAGCACTCAGCTTCTAACCAAAAAGTTGGTAGTTTGAACCCACTCAGCTGCTTCACGACAGCAAGACTTGGCAGGCTGCTTCTGGAAAGATCACAGCTGAGAAAACCAAAGAAACAGTGCAAACTCTTTGCACATGAAATTTAAAAATCTTCAATTAAAAAAAAAGAGAGATCTTTCTATCTGAGCACATATGATTTTCACTCTTAATCCTTGTAGGTTTCACTGGTATTGATTCTGATTATGAGAAACCCGAAACTCCAGAGTGTGTACTTAAAACCAATGTGTCCTCAGTGAGTGAGTGTATTCAGCAGGTGGTAGAACTTCTGCAGGAGCAGGTGGGTAGGATTGTCTTTTTCTCTCTTTTAAGTTAATGAACTAATGATAGGGCATCTATTTATTGAAGCATTCTTCTTATAGTTTTCATTTCAAGTTGTTACCATTGATGATTCATTTCAGAACATTGTGCCGCACACTGCAATCAAAGGCATCCATGAACTCTTCGTGCCAGAAAACAAACTTGACCAAGTTCGAGCTGAGGCTGAGACTCTCCCTTCATTATCAATTACTAAGGTAAAAAGGTGCAGACTAGCCAAAGGAGGATTAAGCTATACATTGATCACCACCATCCATTTGGCAGTCCCTGGGTGGTTCACATGGTTGAGGCACTTGGCCACTAACTGAAAGGTTGGAAGTCTCAGTTTACCCAGAGGTACTATGGATGATCTACTTCTGGAAAATCAGCCATGGAAAACTTTAGAAAGCAGTTCTACTCTGACACACATGGGATTACCAAGAGTCAGTCAACCTGACAGCAGCTAGTTTGGTTTGATTTCTATAATGTATTTGCAAGTCTCCTTAGTAATTAAGATATTGATAAGGAAAATGCAGTATCTATAAGGAAAACACTTCACTTTTGCCTTTATTATTATTATTATTTGACCTCTTAAATCTCTCACAAAGAGTTGCGACAAGGCAGCTGGTCAGTGCCATGTACAGAGGCCGACTGGGAAAGAAATTTCTGTATTTTCTGTAGAATTGTACCTAACTGTCATTATGTCTTTGGTTATCCCAAGTGCAGGCATCCAACAGTGATTATTTGTTGGCAGCAGGTGAGGATACAGTTTGTCCAGAATGCAAGAGCATCTGGGCAGTTGAGAAGGAATTTGAAGTAAGCAAAAAGTAATCCTGATCTGAAGAGAGAGGAGTGCCTGGATCTTTTTCTACTTTGCAAATACCCACTTTTCCCTCATCAAGGAGAGGCTGGCCTGAAGAGAGAGAGAAGATAGCTTTATTGCACTGATTTTGCTACCTTGAATATGTGGGACCAACTGCCCTATACATACTCTGGCACTTTTGTGGATGGGTACTAGCTGGTCCTTACAAGATGGTGATTCCTTTGTTAGTACCCTTCCTTTATCCACTGAAACCTTGGAGAGTTTTGTAAGAGATGGAGCAAATAGAGAATGTGCTTCAGCTCTTGAAGGCCCCATACTCTAGTGAGGCGTGGGATATTTATACACAGTACCCCCTGGTCTGTAAAATAAATCCTGAGTATCCCCATTTTCCAAGCAAATAGGTAAACACATCATTATAATTATAGTGTAGTATGATAGTTCCAATAAGAGAATGGTCTACAAGATACAGACGAACTACAAAGAATCTAGTGATTAATTCTCTTGATTGTCGAGATGACAGGAAAGGCTTCCAAAGAGTGACTGTACGCTGAGTTTCAAAGGATAAGAAAGAGTTTGCAGGTGGGGAGAAAGATGGGGTAAAACACAGGTCTGAAACCATGCGTGTGAATAGGCCCCCAGGTGGGGGGATGGGGGTCCCTACGTTGGCCCCAGGGCCATAGTTTGCAGAGGTTTCAGTATCATGCTAAACATTTTGAACTTTTATTTTAAAGGCAATGCTTGACCAATTCAGTCAAGTAATCAGTATGCAGCAGGGAGATTGTATCAAAACAAGAATTTTTTCATGAAAAAATAAAAGAAAAAGCAATGAATTTTCAGTTCAGTTGCAAGGGGTAGGTATAGCCTAAGATATTCAAATAAATCAGGTGAATTTGAAAGCTTTTTGCTACTCTCTCAGGAAGGTTTCAGACACAGTTGTATCTGGCCCTTGGATCATGAGTCCATAAAACATATGGGAACACTTAAAACACAGAAGATTCTGCCTTTATTTGCCTATCAACTGAATAAGAAAGGACTGTCCTGGGGCCAGATGGCTGAAAAGCGGAAGTTATGGAAATATTCACCTGCTTTTCTTATTTTGCAGCTGGATCTCCAATGGGTCCAAGTTTTGAGTGAAGGCTGGGCCACTCCCCTGAAGGGTTTCATGCGAGAGAAGGAATACTTGCAGGTGCTACACTTCGACACCCTGTTAGATGGTATGATTTTTTTTGTTTGTTTCTTAGTGTTTATTATTAAAGTGGAAAAAAAAAACTTTCTCAGCAGTCTGCACAAAAACAGGAAATGTTAATATGTGATATAGAAATCTTATTATGGAAATATTTAAGTCATTTATGGTATGTCCAATTCTACTGTATGTAAGCTTCCGTTTTTAGGATTTGGGGTTATTCTCAAAGGGTTATTGATTATTTCAAATCTAAGGAAATGAAAGTGAATTTTTTTTCTTGCATACACAAACACGAAACATTTAAGTCTGTTTTATCTACCCCTGCCCGTTGCTGGCTCTGGTGTTCATGAGACAGCAGACAGTTGGAAGCACTCTTGCTGGCTTCGAGGGACTATCCTAGGACAGTCAGGATTGATGAGCTCAGCACTCCTAGGGCACTTTCCACCCTCCAGGTTTCTCTGTCAGAGAGTATTATTACAGCGTCTGCTTCTTTTGATGAGTGCGTAAGTGTTAATCAATATTCATGCCCATACATGAAATCTGTTCGGACAGCTTTATCCACTCAGTTCTAACAGGGGAGCAGGAAGGGAGCTTTCTGGACACAAACCAAATGGCTTTCAGAGAACTGACCTGGCTGAGGTCAGAGCATGAGTTATTCAGAAAACTTCCAGACCCTTTTATAATCATTTCCTTTCTAGAACTGCCTGAGGTTCTCAGATGGAACTTGTCAACATCATGACTTTGGGGGATATCTGCTAAGGAGGTGGAAGTGGCAGTGGAGTCACACTGAATTTGTAATCTTGAGAAGGGCTGCAGCCTTTTAGGAAGAAAAATCAGATGTTCTTTCTTGGAAAAGATGTTTGTGTTCCGGCTTTGCGGCTCTGCCTGGAAAATGGAGCATAAAGCCCAAGTCGGGTCACAAAGACTGATAAAATGGGCCTTCTTCCCATTTTCCCCTGCTGTAATTGATAATGTCCCACACCTTGAAACTTCCTCATATTAAATAGCATTCCAAAACGACTCCTGGTTCATGCATAGCTTGCTTAACAGCAGTAAGAATTCCTGTCTAGGCAGCACTTCCCTGTGTGTACAGCTTTGTCTCAGACATTACTCATTTTTGATCCTCGCAAATGTATCTGTGCATATATTCCATATATGTAGATATTCTGTCCTACAAACTTATTCCAGAGCATTTTGCTTCTGTACCTTCTCCCAAACTCTGGCTTGGAAACCATGTAACAGTGGTTGTCACATCACATGTTTACAAAGGACAACTTCTTGCTGAAGTTTTAGGGGCTATTGACATCATTATTCAAAAATTAATAATCACCTGAACTATGTTCTTGGGTTGTATTGAACAACAGTCAAAAGCATTCTGATTTCATCAACTTTCTGCTATCATAGATCTTCTGTTTTAAAAATAGTGGTAGCAAAGATCTCGATACATTTGTATATGTATAAAGTTTCCTGATAAAAATTTGGTCCTTGACATTGATGCTTGAAGATTATTTTGGTGGACAGCTGAAAACATGTTTCTTAATTGTGTTTGTATTTCTCCAGGCATTGTCCTTCCTGGTACGTACTTGAACAACTTTCCAAGTAGTTGTATTATTATAATCAGATGTGTCGCATTAATTAGAAATGGTTAAGAATAGAACTAAAGACAATCTAATTTAACCATCTGGAATTGGTATCAGTTCATGATCCAACCAGTTAGAATATTACATTTTTCTGTTGATTGGACTCCAAATAGCTGGAAATATCTGGATCAGATGCAGCTGTTGTGTATAATATTGCATTGGCTGGCAGAAGTAAACTTGCTTCAAAATTATTGTTGCACATTTTGTTCCTGAGGTTTCCTAAATTTATAGTCCTCTCCAATAACTACTTCCATTGCATTCAGATCCTTTTCATAAAATAGGGATTTTTTTCCCCTGTTGAATTGATACAACATTTTTCATCGATTAAGCATAAATCAACTGTAGATGCAATTTAAAGTTAATTACACCTGGTTGGATTATGCATGATTATGCTTCATTTGTTTGCAGTATGTGATTATGCATGAATTTAATTTCAAGCTATCGTAATTGATAGTTAAAGAACTGGAAATAAACATATATTTGCTGTGACTGTAAAATTCAGCAGTGTGCTAGGATGAAAAGGTAAAATTCAGAAGATATCATTAATCTTTGGTATTGTTTTCCATTATTATTTTCTCCTCATTAAAAAGGCCAGTTAAACAATAAAAAATAATTTATTTTTTTGCATAGTAGCAATTCCAAACAGAAGATAGGCAGATCAACAAGGTTAAAACAAAAAACTTGAAAATGATTTAAAACAAAAGCAGATATATTCAGTTGAACAGAAAGTTATCTGTTGAATTTACCATGGCTAAAACAACATAATACTTTACAATCAAATAACCAAGGCAGCTCCAGGTGCAAATCAGTACTTACAGCCTTGAAGGTTTCAAGGCTGAATTAAATTGTTGAATAAGTCTGAGTACTAGCAGGGTTGATATAGTTTATGGGGAGCCACAACAATCTGTTTCTACCTATGTGGAGTTACAGGTATTAGGTGTATAAGATCAGCTGGTGTTATGACTCGGTAGAACCCCTTCCCATGATATCTCACAAATTAGCTCCCTTATTGTAATGACCTGTCAGGCAGGAAGTGTAGTGTCCTCATTTTGGATTTTCACTCAAGGCCAAGATGAAGGTGGATCAGAGACTACATTGGGCAAGAACCTAGTGGACCGAAGGAGTCGATTGCAGCAGGAAAGTGAAATATCCCTTGGATTTCAACCTGGAATAATGGATGGAAGACAGCGCTGCAGGCATGTTGCAGCAAGGTCCAGGCTTCCTCCAGCACCTCACCCCATGTTTTGCTTGGCATTTCATTTTATTTTGCTTTGGTCGAGTCACTCTTCATAAGTGGAATCAAATAGCATGTTCTTTCTTTCAGCCGTGTGGTCAGAAGCAGTCCAGAGAAAGCATGATTTCTAGTTAGAATATCAGCATCCTTGAAGGTGCTAGTGTTTGTTAGCCTCTCTCCTTTTTCTTTAACTAAGCTATGGAGTGGACTTCATTATCTGTAATCATAAAGCCAGGAGCCCTGGTGGTGCAGCGGTTAACCACTGTACTACTAAGTGATGAAAGGCTGGCGATTTGAACCCACCCTGGAGCCCCATGGGAGAAGAGACCTGGCAATCTACTCCTATAAAGATTACAGCCTAGGAAATCGTATGGAGCAGTTCTGTTCTGTGACATCGGGGTCACTATGAATGGACTCAGCGGTACCCAACAGCAGTAAGCTTCTTGTTGTTGTGTGCCATCAAGTTGATTATGACTTGTAGTTACTCTATAGGATTGAGTACAACTGCCCCATAGGGCTCCCAAAGTCTCTAATCTTTACAGAAGTAACCAAGCAACATTAGGAAAGACTAGTTGTTTTTGGTCCTATTGGTTAATGTTCATTGTTTCATTTTTTTTTCTCTGTTATGTTGGTGAATGTAGATAGAGACTAAACAGAGAATAAAATAAGAGACTTGCCCAGCTTTGTTCAAAGGTTAATTTTCAAGAAAGACTAGATTATTTTGTTTTGGTTTATTTTACCAAAACTTATTTGTTTAATTGGATTTTTTCAAGAATTAAGATCTCTAGTCTTAAAAGGATCTTAATTCTGAGGTCAGAATTGAGCTTTAAAAAGGGACTAAGAACAAAGCCCAATTTTCACAACTGCCTCCTCTGTGTTTAGAAGGCTCTCAAGGATTTTTCATCTCAAACTCTAGAGAAACTAGTGCAGGCTACAAACTATGTTAGGTTGGGTCTTGGGCCTTCTGCAGGAAATGTTTGGAAGGCACATTGTGCACATCTGAGTTATTCTTAAAAGGCTGGTGCATCTTGTATCCTGAGTTCATTCATCATTTTGCTCTTTCCACAGATGGAGTGATCAACATGAGCATTCCCATTGTACTGCCTGTCTCCTTGGATGACAAGAAACGCCTGGAAGAGTGTAGCAAGTTTGTGCTAACATATGATGGACGGAGGGTGGCTATCTTACAAGATCCTGAATTCTATGAACACAGGAAAGAGGAACGTTGTTCCCGTGTATGGGGGACAACATGTGAAAAACACCCCCATATCAAAGTAAGTTGCAAAACCTTTGGAAAAGTTTTCTGGGATTCTGTTGAAGGTTACTTTGTGCCCTAAGATGTGGTCTATTCTGGAAAACCTTCCATGCACATTGGGAAAACAATTTATGCTTTGCTGCATTTAGGGTGAGTGTTCTATATGCGTCTATGAGGTCAAGTTGGTTGATTGTGGCCTTTAGATCTTCTGTATCTTTTTTGAGTTTCTTTCTAGATGTTTTGTCTTAGTCTCCTCCTGCTGTTGTGATAGAGGCAGTTTCTCTTTTCAGTGTACTTAGAACTTACTTTATGTAATTTGGAGCCCTGTCACTGGTTGCATAGATGTTTATTATCGTTATGTCCTCATGGTGAGTTGTCGCTTTGATCATTATACAGTGTCCTTCCTTGTCTCTTATGGTAGATTTTGTTGTAAAGTCTATTTAATCTGAGCTTCGAATTGTTTCTACTGCTCTTTTTTGGTTGCTGTTTGCTTGATCTATTTGTTCTATTCTTCAATTTTTAATATATTTATCCCTTTATTTCTAAGGTGTTTCTTTTGTAGACAGTATACTGATAGGCCTTGCTTTTGTGTGTGTGTGTATTTTAACACATTTTGCCACTCTCTGTCTCTTTATGGGTGCACTTTAGCCATTAATGCGCTCTGTGATTGTTTTAGTCAGCTAGTGCTGCTCTAACTTAAATGCCACCGAGTGGATGGCTTTAACAAAGAAAAGTTTGTTCTTACACAGTCCAGAAGGCTGTAAGTCCAGATTCAGGATGTCCACTCCAGGGGAAGACTTTCCTTCTGTTGGCCCTGGAGGAAAGTCCTTGTTGTATCAGCCTTTCATCAGGGAGCACCCTGAAACAGGAACCTCAGGTCTGAAGGACATGCTTTACTGCCGGTGCTGCTTTCTTGGTGGTATGAGGTTCCCAACTTTCTGCTTGCTTCCCTTTCCTTTTATCCCTTGTAGGATAAAAGGTAGTGCAAGCCACACTCCAAGGAAACTCCCTTTACAGTGGAGTAAGGAGGTGAATTTAGGAAGGGATTACAGTCCCACCCTAATCCTCTTTAACATACAGCGTAGGAAAATCACAAAATGGAGGGCAGTTGCACAATGCTGCTAATCACAGAAATTTCTGTACATATTTTTGGCAGACACAAGTCAATGCATGATTGATTATTGATAAGTATGAGTTTATTGCTGTCATTTTTTGTGGTGCTGATTTTTTTTCTCGTCCTCTTCCTCTTCTCTGCCAAATTCCTTTAATTCATGGGTTTTTCTTTTTGATTTTTGTGGATTGTATGCTTGCTGATATTTTGTGTTTTTCTTCATTTTGATAAGTTTGTTAACTTTCTTTGTGGTTACCATGAAACTTACCCCTATCTAAGTTTAAGCCAGTCTTGCATTCCTTGATATAGTCTTGACTTCCTATGTGTTTGAAAATTCTATACCTACTACACCATCCATTCCCTTTTTTATTGTACTAAGATTATTGTCACTTACAGATTGACCTCTCTGGTTCCCTGTTGTAAAACTTATAGTTTTGTTTCATCCCTGAGAGTACATTACATTGGTTAGCATCCGTCTGATACTGTCTTGTGTCCTAGATTAAAGCTGTTGCCTGATGTTCTTGGTTCTCTAACTGAAGGACTCACTTTAGTTAATTCTTGTAACTTAAGTTTAGTTTTTACATATTCCCTTAATTTCCTTTTATCTTGAAATGTCTTAATTTTGGCATTATTTTTGAGAGTTTTGCAAAATCTATTATTCTTTGTTGGTGGTTGTTCCCTCCCCCATTCAAGGTTTTATATATGCCATCCCATCATCTTCTTATCTGCATGATTTCTGCTGAGTAATCAGAGCTTAGTCTTATTGTTTCTCTTTTGACTATGACTTCCTTTTTCTTCAGCTTCTCTCAGGATTCTTTCTTTGTCTTTGATTTTAGTTAATGTGATTATGGTATGTCTCAGTGATTTTATTTTGAAATCTATCCTATATGGGATTTGTTGAGCTGCTTAGTCAGCTTTTCCTCTTTCATGATACTAGCGAAATTTTCTGTCAGCAAATCTTCAGTGATCTTCTTTGTGTTTTCTGTTTTCTTTCCCTTGTTTGAAACTCCAAACCAGTAAAAACAAAGGAAAAAATAGGTCATGGAAAAGAGCCACCTGTAATAGGTGACCCATACATAGGAAAACCATCTGCCAGTAGTTTTCTAGCCAAGTACTATAACACTGTCCATTGAGAAGGGGCAGATCTATAGCTCATTGGGCTAGATGGGCTGGAGAAAGGAAAGGAAGGAAGGGAAAGAGAGAGAAAAGAAACTGGAAAACAAACAACAACAACAACAAAAGTCACTGAAAGAGCCTATCAGAAGGTCTTCTTGAACTGTTTTAAATAACAACAATAGTTATTTTTACTTCTTTCACCAAGGACTTAAAATAACTGACAGTAGATAGAAAACACATTTCTAAGGGAGGTTTTGCAGGCTTTGCTTTGTGAAATCTTTTTAGAAAGACAAACAAAAAATTCTTTATGCTTGATAACTAGTCTAAATAGTCTCAAGTTCTCTGATTCCGTAATAGCTAATCTGCCAGCCAAATGGGGACAACTAGACCAGGTAGATAATTTAGTCCAACATCACATGTATAGGACCAAAATCATAAATATGACTCACAGAAGAAGTAGCTGTGCACAGAAACAAAGCCAGAACTTCCTACCTCCTAAAGCCAGAAAATACACAAGGACAATCAGTTTCTTTATGCAGAAGGGGCCCAACTGCTAGGAAGAGAACTCAAAGTTCATAGCATGTTAGGGTTCAATGACATCCTGTCTGTACACAGAAGTCAGCACAGATAGTGGTGGAGTTTCCCAAAGGAACATACGAGATCTTTTTTTGTAAATTTGTTTTTAATTGTTATAAAATTTTCAATGAATATTTTTAATCATCTGAGTAGGTATATCCAAGGAAGGTCTTCCTAAAGACAAAATAGACTGAAACTCTTTGTCTTCTTTGTAACTTCTAATTGTTGGTGTGTGCATGGAGGGGGTATTATAAAATCGCTGGATGTGGTTCCTTTCCCATAATGGATGATATGTTGCATTAAATACAAAAGCCATTCTGCTTTCAGAATTAGAGTATTAGGCTGGGAAGGGTGAGGCATAAGATAAAGAAAGGCACATACTAGTATTTGACTTGGAATAACCATCAGAAAGCTCATAAGAATAGAGAAAATTTTGAGGCTCTGAAGACTAAAGTGCTGTGTGATCCAACAAGGCACATCCTCTCTCTGGGCTTCAGTTTCTTCACTTCAAAAGAAGGTTGTTGTCAACTGCTAACAAGTCATCCTGATGCGTGGGAACCCTGTGCACAGCGGAATGAAGTGTTGCCTAGCTGTTTGTAGACTGGACCGTTTTGATCCCTGGGGGTTTTGATGGCTGGTTTTTGGAAGCAGGTCACCAGGACTTTCTCCTAATCCATCTTAATCTGGAAGCTCCATTGAAAACTGTTCAGCATCCTGGCAACACACAAAGCCTCCAATGACACACAGGTGGTGGCCGTGGATGAGGTGCATTCAGGGGCAAATTAACTGGTAAGCAAGGTAAGCACAGGCTTACTTGTGTTTCCTTACTGCTCTGTAGTGAACAGTTCACCAGTTTTTCACTACATCTTGTGCATACTTACTAATTTGTAGTGTACAATTTCACATGAGTTTCACCACATTGTTGATAAGGTGAAAACAAATGAATTTGTTCACTACAAATTAGCAAGTAAGCATCAGTAAGCCTGTACATTCCTTCCTTACTGGGTAGTCTGGCCCCAGGTGCATTAGGCAGGAGTTGAACTTTCATCTCTGGCATCAGAGACAAGAATTCTTCCAGTGAGCAAGAAATACCTCACATAAAAATGAAGTGGCCACACTCAAAAAAAGTCCAAGGCCTCTGTGACCCTGCAGATTAGGTCTTTGAGTAAACCTCATCAGACAATTTTGGCAAAGTTGTATTTTGTTTTTTTAAGTTGTTAAATGTTGCAGTATATGAAAGACCTTTTCAGGGCCCCTGTTGGTGTCCTCTGGGCCCTCTTTATCTGAGCACAAGAGGCCAGTGCACAAGAAAAGCTGTTTTTCCATTTATGGGACACAACTATTCGTCCTGCAGATAATCTCTTTAATTGTAAGGCACAACCAGAACAAGGTCATCTGAAAAGTTTTCCTAAAGAAGCCATCATACAGTCTTTAAAATTGCTAGACACAGAACTGATTGAGGAATATCATATTCTGGGCATAATTGTGTCTTTGTTTCATTCCTTACCTAGTAGCAATCATGTATGTTTGGGACTTTCTCTTTACCCAGTGACCCAAAGAATAGTAGCCTTTCATTACACAAGTTCAGATACTCCCAGTCTTGTGTCTGGATCCACATAACCAGTGCTCAAACAAACAAACAAACCAAGGAAGCTTTTAAGTGAGTATTTCTTTTCATCTTGTCTTGTAATGTAGATAGCGGTTGGAACTCAGCATTTTGTAGAAGTCACAAAGAGCAGTGGTATGATTTGTGTCCTTCACAGTGTTGCCAGTGACTAGACACTGAGTCATTAGAACTTGGTATCATTCTCACCGAGCTGATGGTAAGCAGTGAGCCACGGATAAACCAAAAGTCTCTTGCCATGTATAGACTACACTTGGACTATTAGAGGTGCTTTTACTAGAAGCACGAAACATGGATTTTATTGGGAAAGAAACTCTTTTTGTTGACCACCCCCCTTTTTTAAGCATCTCGTAAACTCACAGTAATCCTTGAAAGTGGATTCTGTTTGAGAACCTCAAGTATTCCAAGATGTCATGGTCCTTCTTGTGTTTCCATGTGGCACTGGGCAAGACATTTGCTCAAAAGTGGTGAGAGTCACCAAACAAATGGTCAGCCTCTGGTCTATAGCTCCTGGCTGAAGTCACCCTTGACTTTCTGTTCAGGGCATCCCAGCTCTCTCTCTTTAGGAACTCATTAGATCTATGTGACCTGAACTCAATGGAAATCATGAGGAGCAGGTGAAACTTGTAAAAATAATGCCTGGCAAAGCCTGGTTGCCTTTTACCCCTGGCTTTCTCAAAGCTACTCCAAATTGTAATCATTTCTCAGAATACTGTTGTGAAATAGCTAAGAATCACTATCGCCATTTTATAGGTGCAGAAACCAAGACAACAGAGTGTGACTTCCAATGAAGGATAGGAGTGAGGATTTTCTTATCCCTTGGCTTCACAATGAAGGCTATATGGTCTGTTAAATCAATCAGATCTTCTGGAGGTGGGGCTGTTTTAAAAATTATTGATAACTGGATCCCACCCTAACAAATTCTGATTTAATTGGCTTGGAGCTGGGTCTGAGTACTGGAGATTTCAAAGCTACCCAGGCGATACTGCTAAGGCCGAGCTCCATTGCTTAGATGATTATTTGGATGGAATATATCCAGCTGTTTCCTGCATGGCTCCCCCTGGATATATCCTGAGAGCACTTCAAACTCAGCATACTCAACCTCTCCCCAGACTTGTTCAAGCTTCACCACCAAATGGTGGCCCATAGTGTATAACTTAGCTGCCATTCTTGTTTTTTTTCTTCTCTTGCATTCATTCAACCACCAAATCCTAACAATTTTCCTTCCTAGGTAGCACTTGAATTTGTTCACTTCTTTTCTAATCTAATTTGTCTTAGATAGGGCTTCTTCATCTGTTCCCTGTCTCCAGCCTTGCTCTTCTCCAAACTACCTTCCATTCTGCATCCAGAGGGATCTATTGAATCTTTATTTGGTAAACTTTGTAAAGATGTGAGTTCATCTCATTTCTGCCTACTGGTGCCCATCACCCAACATACTCTGTCCTCTAGCTGTTCTGAGCTGGCCTTGTATCATGATCTCTCTCAACCTAAGACTCCTCCTTCCACCTCTGCCTCTTCCCCTTAGTTACCCCTTTCTCTCCTTGAGGAAGTCAGCCCTTCCTCCAGGTTCCATAAGCCTGGCTCAGTGCCTTTCTTTGTATTCCCAGTGCATTTCGTACTTGTATTATTTATCATGGCTTCCTATGATATCATCACCCGTGTAGTCTTCTGACTACCAACTGTGAGATCAAGGATCACATTTGTCTTATTTCCCATCAAATCCTCAGCACCAAGCCCAGGGTCAGGTCACAATAAATGCTGACAATGGAGGAGGGATGAAAGATATCTGAGGGTAATACGGAAATGGTCGGCATGAAGACCACTGCTTAGAGGTAGTGGCTGTAGTGGAAAGAAGACCCTGGTTGTTTTTTTGGTTTTGGTTTTGTTTCTTTCTTAATATTTTATTGTGCTTTAAGTGGAAGTTTACAAACCAAGTCAATTTGTCATACAAAAACTCACACACACATTGTTGTGTAACTCTAGCTGCTTTCCCCACCCTGTGACAGCACACTCCTGTTTTCCACTCTGTACTTCCTGTGTCCATTCAACTAGCTTCTGTCCCCCTCTGCCCTCTCATCTTGCCTCTGAACAGGAGCTGTCCAGTTATTTTCATGTCTTGCTTAAGCCGAGAACCACAGTATCTCACCAGTATCGTTTTTTGTCTTATATTCCAGTCTGATTTTTATCTGAAGAATTGGCTTCAGGAATGGTTTCAGTTCTGGGCTAACAGAGAGTCTGAGGGTCATTTCTTCAGGGGCCTCTCTGGTCTGGTCTTTTTAATAGAGTTCTGCACACCCATTTTTCTCCTGCTACATCAGGGACTCTGTGTTGTGTTCCCTGTCAGGGCAGTCACTAGTGGTGGCTGGGCACCATCTATTTCTTCTGGTCTCATGCTGATACAGTTTCTGTGTTATGTGGCCCTTTCTGAGAAGACCATACTTTTGAGGAGTCCTAGCTTTGGGTCCTGGGTTTGATAGATGGCTGTGTGCCCTTGACCTCTGCCACCTTACTTCTATAAGAATGCCTTGTCATCTGACAGTGAGAACATTTAGTCTGCATCACCTCCAAGATTCCTAACAGCTCCAGAATCCTGTGACTAGGATAGATATCACATAAAGGAATATTTGTTGTCTCCTTGGATCACAATGTTAGTTTCTTTTCTGAATTCTGCTCATGACCTTTATGTGAACTCATCGTTTCTTCTTTCTGGTTCTTACCCTTCACATCTTTCCATTTCTTCACCTGACCTTTGCCCCTTCCCACTCTCAGCTGCTCTTCTTTTCCCCGTTTGCACATTCTTTCTGCCTCTCTAGGCTGTTTCTTTCAAATCCTCCACCCTTTGCCCCCTTTGAGCCTATCACCATGGCTTTCTTACTCTTCACCCTTCTTCAAATTCTGTTCCCTGTGACTCCAAGCCTAATCTCCCTTTCTCTTATCTCATTACATCCCCCAAAGCCCGTTCTTTGTTCCTTTGGTGTGCCTAGTTCTGCACAGTACCTAGCTGTGGCTCCTCTCCTGCCTTTGACAAAAGCCTTGCAAGCGGGTACGAACTTCCAGGTCACAAAGGCCTGGGAAACTGGCCAGAGCCACAGGACACCATTCCTTATAGATGGACCACAGCTGGGGGAAAGGGTTGATGCCAAAAGCAGTTTCAGCATTGCTCTTCAAACAGGTACATTTTTAGGCTGAGTGATAAACCAAGTTGGTTCAATGTGCCTTCGTCATTCAATATAACAATACAGGGTAGACCTCTAGTGTCCAAAGTGATTTCCTGCACCCCTGAGAATCTGGAGGCAGTTCTGTGCTGTCCTGTAAGGTCACTATGGGTCGGAATCCACTCCACAGCATTGGAGTAGAGGGAGGAAACGCTGGTGGCATAATGGATAAATGCTACATCTGCTAACCAAAAAAGTCAGCAGTTCAAATCTGTCAAGCGCTCCTTGGAAACTCTGGGGTAGTTCTACTGTGACCTCAAAATCGACTTGATGGCAATTGCTTTGGTTTAGTCTGAGGGAGAAACCCTATAGGCTTAGTAGTTAAATGTGACAGCTAGATCTACTGTGTCCTAAAGGGTCACTATGAGTCAGAATCAACTTGTTAACAACAGGTTTGGTTTGGTTTTTTCATTCTTTCAGAAACCCTAGTGCCATGGTGGTTAAGTGCTATTGCTGCTAATCAGTTCAGATACACCAGGCACTCCTTGGAAACTCTACAGAAAGTTTTGTTTTGTTCACTAGGATCGCCATGAGTTGGAATTGTCTCAACTGCAACAAGTCTGGGCTTTTTTCCTCCTTTCTTTTTTTTGTTTGGTACTTTGAGAAATTTTTTTGGTTGTTCTAATTCTAAGCAAAATGGAATGCTGGTAGTGACAATGTTCGCACATTCAGCAGCTCCCTGAAAGGTTGGCACTTTGAACCCACTTAGTGGCTCCAGGAAACAAAGACCTGGCAATCTGCTACCATAAAAAATAAAGCCAAGAAAACCCCATGTGGCAATTCTACTGTGTCACATGGGTTGCTATGGGTTAGAATCAACTCCATGGCACCCCAAAATACAACAGTTCTAAGCCAAAGGCACAAAAAAAATGTATAGGTATGGGTATTTAACAGTAGTCTTTTTCAATGATTTTCCTGAGCACAGGAGCCATAACAACACAATCAAGTCACTGTCACAGTCAATATCTCTCTATTCCAGGCTTTGTCAACCTCAGCACTGTTGATATTTTGGACTAGACAATTCTTTGCTGTAGGAGACTGTCCTGTAAATTGTAGGATGTTTAGTGCCTTCAACACCAACCCAGGACGGGTCCAGAAGAAATAGAAAAATGTTTCAAATACAATAGAAATCAGTATTAATCAGTACCAATGTTATTCACGTTTGCTGTAGATGGTGATGGAAAGTGGTGATTGGCTGGTTGGTGGAGACCTTCAGGTGCTGGAGAGAATAAGGTGGAATGATGGACTGGACCAATACCGCCTGACGCCTTTGGAACTCAAACAGAAATGCAAAGAGATGAATGCTGGTATGTAGGCTGGCTCTGGTGTATTTGTTAATGCTCTCTACCATCCTCAGAACACTTCTAAAGCGTGCTTTCTGATTAAAGAATTAAGGATATCAAGAATCAATATTTTTGTACTTAAACTGGGAACATCTTCTATTTGATACGTCTGCTGATATAGAGGGAACCCTAGTGGGACAGTCATTAAGTTCTATGGCTGCTGACCAAAAGGTCAGCAGTTCAAGTCCATCAGGTACTCCTTGGAAACTCTATGGGGCGGTTCTACTCTGTCCTATAGAGTCGCTATGAGTCAGAATTGATTCCACGGTAATAGGTTGGGTGTGGTTTTTGGTCGATATGGAAACTTATTTTTTTTAATTGCACTACACCCATATGGTAAATACTTCAGCAGTTAATACACCCATATGTAACAATATGCACTGATGCAGAAAGAAGCCCATGGTGTATTTAGTAAGTGCAAAAGCAAACTGTAGAATAACATGTATAGTATAATCCTATTTTGGAAAACAATAAAATATAGTAATAAAAGTTAAAATCCCAACCTACTTTCATGTGTAGAAGCTGATGGTAGTGTGTAAACCAAACTGCAGATGGCAGGGGCTACCTTATGGGGGTGAAGCTGGACCAAGGAGAGGGGAAGATTTTTACCTTTTCCCACATACATTTTGAAAAAGAGAGAAAAATAGGATTATGGAGTTTTTCTTTTTACTTTGGGCTTTTCTTCATTTTCTATAATGAGCACATACTAATTACATTTCTTAATCTGAAAAGGAATTAAAGACTCAGGAGTCCATCATTAAACTGAATACTTTTGAAGACTTCTTTAAAGTAACCCCTCCAAAAACCCTACTGCTGCTGAGTTGGAAACCCTGGTGGCGTAGTGCTTAAGTGCTATGGCTACTAACCCAAAGGTCAGCAGTTCAAATCCACCAGGCGCTCCTTGGAAACTCTGCGGTGCAGTTCAGCTCCGTCTGTAGGGGCAGTATGAGTAAGGATTGACGACAGTGGGTCTAGGGTTTGGTTTGGCCATCGAGTCAATTCTGACTCATAGGAACCCTGTAGGTAAGAGTAGAACTGCTCTGTAGAGTTTCCAAGGAGTGTCTGGCAGATTCAAACTGCTGACTGTTTGGTTAGCAGAGATAGCACTTCTTTGGGGGGGGGGGCACATTTGTGTGCTGTTATATCCTTGCACAGGCTCCAGAAAATGTTTTGCCTTATTATTCCCTCACCTGGAGGTGAGACTAGAGCCAGGCACAAAGGAGCTGACTAATTCTGACCCTGCCTGAGCCTTCCTTTGCAGGAAAGGTCCTGGCAACAAACATTTCCATTTCTGAGTCAAGCTCTCTCTTGAGGGCTGCCTTTCCCTTGAGTTCTAGCCCCATCTGAGCAGGCTTTGGTTGGTGCCTTTGGATGAGTGCCTCTAATGTCCCAGGTGTATTCTTCAGTTGATAATCAAAAACAGGTCGATATAAGAAATGCACTAACCAATAGATACAGCTGTGTCTTTCTGTCCGCTGTCATGACCAAGTGATGTATGCATTCCTTCTCCATTGACTTTTCTGCTTTCCTTTCCAGATGCTGTGTTTGCATTCCAGTTGCGCAATCCTGTCCACAATGGCCATGCTCTGTTGATGCAGGACACCCGTCGCCGGCTCTTGGAGCGGGGCTATAAGCACCCAGTCCTCCTGCTACATCCTCTGGGTGGCTGGACCAAGGATGACGATGTGCCCCTGGACTGGCGGATGAAGCAGCATGCAGCTGTGCTTGAAGAAGGGGTCCTTGATCCCAAGTCAACCATCATTGCCATCTTTCCATCACCCATGTTATATGCTGGCCCTACGGAGGTGAACAGTTGGGCTGTGGGACTCAGAAATACAGGCTCAAATGTCTCTTAAAAGAGTAAATGAATGTCTAGGATCTTTGCTTTGTATGAAAAGATGGTGGAATCTTCTGGTCTCTCTTATTTGTCATAAGTATCCTGCTGTTGTTGGGTGCCCTTCTGTTGATTCTCAACTCTTAGCTGTGCCATTGACAGAGCAGAACTGCCCCATAGGGTTTTCTTGGCTATAATCTGTATGAAAGCAGATCTCCAGGTCTTTGTCTCAACAGCAACTAGGTTGGTCTCAATCACAAGTATTTCAGTTAGCAGCAGCTCAGTGCTTGACTGTTGTGGCACCAGGGTTCTGTGATGTTTCCAGTTGGTATATGTAAAAATGCTCAAAACATCTAAAGCAAATCCGTTATGCATTGTCTTTGAGAATATGGAGGTTGGCATGTGAATTGGGTAAATAATGCAGCTCAAGTGGGTTGCACAGCAACTTATAACTAACAATAACGAAAATCCAAACCCACTGCTGTCGACTCAGTTCCAACTCATAGTGACCCTATAGACAGAGTAGAATCGCCCTAAAGAGTTACTAAGGAGTACCTGGCAGATATGAACTGCCAGCCTTCTGTTTGGCAGTTGTAACACTTAACCACTACATCACCAGGCTTTCCAAAGTTGTATCTAGTTTAATCCAATTTCAGAAGTTCCACTTGGAATAATTCACCATGCCCTATGAGAAGGGTTAATGCCTTTAAAAGAATGATCTCTCCCTTTCATGGTAAAACAGCCAGCCAGTCAAACCAATGTGGTGGATTTGAACAAGTTCATGAGAAGGATGATGAATTCAAAGGGCACAGCCCTTTGGATTGCCCCCAAACTGAGTTTAAGGAATCCTCTTCAATTGAATCAAAGCTCTAAGCCCTAGCTCCCCTCCTCGTTCTTTGTATTTCTGAATTGGAATCACTGTCTGTGTGTAAGTAATTGGTGTTGGACTTTGTAATTTCCTTTAAACTGTGATTTATTCTGGATAAGGAGGAACTAGAAAGAGTAATTCCCACAGTCTTGTAAAACAGTAAGACCTAAGTGTTGCTTGTCTGTTAAGCCTGTTTGGAGAGGAGATGAGGAAATACGTATAAAACCTCAGATTCTAAGGTGGCATAGTGTGTTAAGTGCTACACCGGCTAACCGAAAGTTCGGCAGTTCAAATCCGCCATGTGTTCCTTGGAAATTCTATAGGGCAGTTCTACTCTGACCTATAGGGTCGCTATGAGTCGGACATGACTCAATGGCAGTGGGTTTGGTTTGGTTTGGTTCAGGTTTTAAGGGTGGAAATTTTTATCTCTAAAGCTCCTCTGTTACCCAAGATGACCAAGCAGGGTCTGAAAGAGCATGGAGTCTTAAGACACCTCAGTGGCTTAAAATTTTAGTTGACCCACTCTGAAAGCAAAATAAAGGTGTCTTTGTAACCAGGGACCTGTACAGTTGGCCAATGGTGGATGACCAGCATGTCCCTTATATTTCTCAGGTCCAATGGCACTGTAGGGCCCGGATGATTGCAGGGGCCAACTTCTACATTGTGGGTCGAGACCCTGCAGGAATGCCCCACCCTGAGATGAAGAGGGACCTGTATGAACCCACTCACGGAGGCAAGGTCTTGAGCATGGCCCCTGGCCTGCCCTCTGTGGAAATCATTCCATTCCGAGTGGCTGCCTACAATAAAGCCAAAAAAGCCATGGACTTCTATGATCCAGCAAGGTAGGTGTTCAGAGGAAAATCCTCTCATCAGCATCTGTATGACTGTTATGGTGAGGCAGAATTTTGGCCCTTCAGGAACCTTATACTCTCCAGCCTATTTCCACATGCTTCTCAATGGAAGGCGAGGCTTGTGAGAATCAAGAACTAGTCTTTCACATATTGTCCCCTAAAGTTGTAGCAGGAGCCCTGGCTGGCATAGTGGTTAAGAGCTGAGGCTGCTAACCAAAAGGTCAGCAGTTTGAATCCGGCAGCCACTCCTTGGAAACCCTATGGCACAGCTCTACTCTGCTCTTTAGAGTTGCTGTGATTCAGAATCAGGCAACAGGTCTGGCTTTGCATTTTGGGAAGTTGTATCATAGTGCCCTGTGTATAGTAGATGCTCAGTAAATATCTCTCTTTAAGCATAAAAGCCTTGAGTAAGCAGTAGGTGCCTGATACATTAACTGAAAGGAAGTCCACATAGAAAAAGATTTCAGGGAATTCTTACAGTGCACTCACCATACCCATAGTTCACAGGAGTAGGCAGAGAAATAGAAGGCAAGTGTCTGGCCTCAAGATACTCCCCTTGAACAGAGAAGGGGTGCACAGTAAATTCTGAATAGATTGTTGCCTTTGAGAGAGCTTTACTCAGAGACTTTATATATAACACAACAAAATGTTGCCAGTCCTGTGCCATCTTCATGATTGGTGATGTTTGAGTCCCTTGTTGCAGCTATCGTGTCAATCCAAGTCACTGACGGTTTCCTTCCTTTTTTTCTGACCCTTTACCAGAGGAGCCCTAGTGGTGCACTGGGTAAGCACTAGGCTGCCAACCAAAAGGGTGGCAGTTCAAACTCACCAGTTACTTCTCGAGAGGAGATGTCGCAATCTGCTTCCTTAGAAGACACAGCTTTGGAAACCCCATGGGGCAGTTCTACTGTGTCCTATAGGATGGCTGTGAATCAGAATTTACTTGATGGCAAGGGGTTCTACTTTACTAAAACATGATGTACTTTTTCTAGTAACTGGTTTTATTTCCCTTTTCTTCTGCAAGTTCCCATGCTGAACCAGAGACTTAGTGAAATGCCCATTTTGGAAAAAGATACTTTACAGAAATTAAAAATATGGGTTAAGAACTCATAAGTTAATCTAAGAATCTTTAAGACTTAGTGCTATCAAGTCAATTCCCACTCATAACAACCCTATAAGACAGAGTAGAACTGCCCCACAGAGGAGCACCAGGTGGTTTTGAACTGCTGACCTCTTGATTAGCAGCCATAGCACTTAACCACTACCCTACCAGTGTTTCAAACATGCTTAAGGTAGATGTCATTTCCTTTCACTGAGTTCTTTGTTGCTACCTTGTGACAGGCACAATGAGTTTGACTTCATCTCAGGAACTCGTATGAGGAAGCTCGCACGGGAAGGAGAAAATCCCCCAGATGGTTTCATGGCTCCCAAAGCATGGAAAGTCCTGACAGATTACTACAGGTCCCTGGAGAAGAAAAACTGAATGCCTTTGGCTCCAGAATTTCTTCTTGAAGTACTCTTTGGTTCTCTTTTCTATTTTTGTGATTAGATGGCTTTGTATCCAATTGCTTCCCAGTGACTGATTTTTAAAAAGTTTCTCTTTCATAAGTAGGTCACAATAGTGTGTATAAAGTCGACTTTGTTTTTGATAAGTCAAATTGGAGCCCAGTTTCCCAGGTGGAAGCAATATTGTTATGTATTTCAGAATGCAATCAGCTATATTCACTACAGCATCTGAGCAGGTGGGGCCCAGATTTCTCAAAACTTTGACCACCACGTGTCTAGTTTACTTGTCAACAAATAAAGCGTGTTTTCTAGCTTAAGTCTGGCCAACCTGCACTCTCCTGTGGGCATGTAGCCAAGGCAAGTGCCGTCGAGTTGGATCCGACTCATATACCGGTAGTAAAATAAATCAGATGAGCAGCTTCTTCTGTCCAACTTTAAGGGGAGGAAAAATTAAATAAATAAATGCCAGCATTTCTTACCCTGTATTAAGTGTGGCTCACATCAGGATTTTTGCTAATGTTTTACCTCGTGCCTACGTACAGCCTTACTGTTCAATCTCTTTGCTGAAGGAAGATGTGACTGTAGAAACTAAATATGTGGAAATGTGAATTTAATCTCAGACCTATGCAACCTAGTTCTGCCATGCAAGGTCTACTGTCTAACAAAAAGAGAAGTCATGATAGCCTTTTGTGAGCAGTGTAACTTCAACTAAATAGTGACTTTAGAGTGCTTTGATGCAAAGATTTGTGCCCAGAGTTTAAACAACTCTGCGATGTTGTGGAAAGTTAACTTTCTCTGTGGTTGTGGTGTCGTATGGATTGACTGCGTTTACCTGACAGTAGGAGGGTCCCCTGGAACCAGAAAACAACTTACACCATTAGCAACCAACAGGGTGCTGTAGCCGGAAAGGTCCACAGAAAGGAGTCCAACCTTTCCATTTTACAAGTGAACAAAGTGAGGCAGTCATGTGCATGTGCCCTGTGAGCCACTGAGCACTGCGACATAATCTCAGCGCTTGGCTTGATTAGGCAGTATTGGCGGTGCTGTGAGTCAGTCAACTCAACCACAACTAGTTTTAATGATGGTGCTGAATGAGCACCGGGACCCTTGACGCCTCTGTCTGGTGCTGTCTACGGCCCCTGACACAGGAGCTAGCCTGAGCCCCCCTCAGCTGTGAAACAAAGCACCTGGAACAAAGGCACTTACAAAGCTGCCTTCTTAGTGAAAAGTGTGGACTTTTCTAATCCTAGCTGTTTATCGCAGTAGAAAATATACTTTTCCAAAGGCTGTTGTGAAACATTCAACCTGACAGTTTTACTTCCTGGGAAGCAATCCTTTGTACTTTTTACATAATTCAGTGTTTGCCAAGGAATATGAAGATGTAGCACCTTCTACAAGTAGATCTTTCTGGAAAAGCCTTAAACTAGAAAGACAAAACTGTGATTTTTTCTTCATACATTCAGTTGTTGGAAAAAACACGCTCATCTTAGCTAATGAAATCTGAGAATAAGGTACATACAATGGTCACAGCCAAGTGTAACTCTTACACTCTAGTGCCTGTATTTGTTTAATCAGAGGCACTCACTACTGCCTTTTTAAACAACAGTGTATTTATTGAAAACATGAGACTGGATTTATTGCCTTAACCAATGTATTTTGTGATTTTTTAAAATATATTTAAAACTGCTCCTCTGCTCTACTATTACAGTGCAAATGATTGTTTCTGTGTACAACTGATGCTCATTCTTATTTTAATAAATTTCTGAAAATGAAGGCTGAGTCTTCTGCAAGCTGCAACACTGTGTGTAGGTTGGCTGGGTGACTGGCGAGGGCATGGTGTCTTTAACTGGAGATGAGCAGCAGCCGTTCTCCCTTAAGACTGTAATTAAAAGGCTGTTTACCTTCATTCATGGCATATTCATGTCATTTTTCAGATGTGTTCTAGATGTGAGTGACACATGGTCTTGGCTAAGACCTAGTGATCTTTTCAGAGGTGATGATGGCATTGCTCAGATGCCTCACCCCTGGATTTCACGGCTCAAATATCTGACCTTTTGCGTTTTGGGTCATTTAAGGAGATGAAGCTGCCGAACTTGCTCCCCTTTCTCAAGGGCATAGATCCTGTTTTCAAAGTGCCCCCTCCCCCAAGGAGTTTCACCGGTAGACTTAGTGGCAGCTTTTTTTTTTTTCTCCCTCTCAGCAACTCTATCTCCTATAACCTCAGCAGCTATTTCTGCAAGTGGGAAGACTGGATACCTGCTTCCATCTGTAAAAAATTCTAGTGGCCCACAGCACTTGCCCAGTTTGTTTCTCCTTGAGTCCCTGCCTCTCCTATGCCCTGACGGCTCTGTGCAACTTTTTTCTACTGATCCTCACCCCAAATAAACCTGGTATACTAGCCAACACAAAGCTGCCACCTCATAGGTCTTCTTTCTCCCCTCAGCTTACTTGGTGAAGCCCTGTGCCAAGTAGGGCAGGAAACGTGTGTTGCAGTACAGGAAGGTATCACGGGTGCTGAGGGAGTATGCCACAGGGCAGTGTGAAAAAATCCTGGCAGAGACACAAGCCAATCTTTTGGCCACATATTAGTAGACTTTATAAATATGTCAGTGCTTTATCAGGCCACAAATTTCTTATCCAACCTTTCTTTCCTTTAAGAAGAAACAAAGCTGAGTTTCTTCCTTGTCTTCTTCCTTCCTATTACCCGAATTTTAGGTCTTGCACTCATTGTCAGCATCTTCCTTCAGGTGATCAGGAAGTGAGATGGGCACTAGGTCAGCCCAAAGTCATGTCTCAAGGTTCAGTAGAACAGTAGCACAGCTTTGGCTATGGGATGTGGAATAATATACGTTTCTATCATTTAAAGTATTTGCATCATGTGTATAAACTGTTGACTTTGAATAGATACTGAAAGGGAAACCACTTATTTTCCTTCTCCTTAGCATGAATTTAGTTTGTTGGTGAAGATTACACATTATCCAGTCACTCAGAACACACGTTTACCAAATGATGGAAACGGTATATATACAAGCAACTCACACACACTCCAATGGACTGCTTGATTTTTTTGCTTATTTTGTAATTTTACTGCAATAATTCGTAAAAATAAATAGGCCACTGGCTGGACCTTAGACATCTTGGTTTGATAACAGAAAAACTTGGACAAAATAGTTTTTCTAAGGGGCTAGCAAAAAATGATGGCTGCAAGGAAGTTTTGCTGAACTGAGAGAAACGAGATCTTTAGAGCTGCGCAGAGAGCCTCAGGAGTTGTTTAATGGCTCATCTTTTCTAACTGAGGTTTGTCCTCCAGCCCACTACCCTCCTAACCCATTTCCGTACAGTCAATTCTGACTCTTACCAAGGAGTGCCTGATGGATTCAAACTGCAGACTTTTTTTAGCAGCAGTTAACTCCTAAGCACTGCACCACCAGGGTTTCCACTGTCCTCCTAGACCTCCTAATTTGGGTTCACTGCATAAAAGTCCTCTCTCAATTAGTAAGGAATCTCAATTATAGAATCTTTTTCAATACAATGCAGTTTTATGACCTTCAGATCCATAAATATCAAACTGGTGGGCCCAACTCTTTTAACATCCTATCTACTTGTAATTACTTGCTTCAATAACACACACATTCTATTCACTCAAGTTCTCAAATAGTTCAGTTCAGAAGCTTGAAAGTAATATATGTGCAAGTTTTTATAAACTAATATGGTATACAAAATTACAGGTAGAGAAAAATCTTGATTTATATTTATTCCATAAACTTGCTTTCCGTAGATTAAAGGTGAAGTTCAGCTTAGCGTAGGCTGAAATAATAATGGACTACTTTCAGTGTAAACAATTCAATATTGATCTGACATTCTGAACTAGTTGCAAGATGGCCTCTACAAGCATATTTAACAAGAACCTACATTTGTGTAAGAAACTAATTCCATTAACCCCGAAAGAGAATGCATCCCCCATCTCATCTCCCAATCATAAAAGGAATTCTATAAATTACTAGATTTTGGGGTGCACGAAGTAAAAAACCAAAGCAGCAGCCTACAGCTCCCACAGATCCAAGTGAATAAGGAAGTGTAATAAATAGAAGCACCAGGTACATGAAAGTGTTTCTAAAACTTGACACAATGTTTCATAATTTGTGCCCATAAAGGAAATGAGCAGGCACTTCACCAAAGACGACTGTCAGGTGACTAACAGATACATGAGGAAATGCTCATGATCATTAGCCATTACAGAAAATGCAAAGAAAAACTACAATGAAATACCAACTTACCCCAATAAGGCTGTCACGAATCCAAAGACACAGAATAATAAATGTTATAGAGGCTGTAGAGAGATTGTAACACTTCAGCCCAGCTGGCGGGATTGTAAAATGGTACAACCACTTTGGAAATCCATGTGGTGCTTCTTACAAAGCTAGAAATAGAAATACCATATGATGCAACAACACCACTTCTTGGAATATATCCGAGAGCTGTCACACAGATACATGTACACAAATGTCCACAGCGGCAAACTGATGGAATCCACCTAGGTGTCCATCAACAGATAATGGGTAAACAAATTATGGTGCATTCATTCACACACTGGAATACTAGGTAACGGTAAACAACAACGATAAATTGTTGGAAGAATCTGCAAGGCATAATGCTGAATGAAATCAGTCAGTCACAAGAGGGCAAATACTGTATGAGACCACTAGTATAAGAACTCAAGAAAAGGTTTCAACACACACAAAAAAACAGTCTTTGATGGTCATGAGGGTATGGAAGGGGGGGTGCGCACAGATTAGAGGGGACAAGAATTACTTTAGGTGACAGGAAGGACAACCCACAGCAGAGGGGAAGTCAGCACAACTGGACTAAACCAGAAGCTAGGAAGTTTACTAAATACAACCAAACACTTCGAGGGACAGGGTAGCAGGGGCAGGGATTGGGGAACCATGGTTTCAAGGGGCATCCAGGTCAACTGGCATAACAGGTTTATTAAGAAAGTGTTCTGCGTACCTCCCTGATGATGGTGTCTGGAGTTTTAAAAGGTAGCAAGTGGCCACCTAAGGGGCACCAATTGGTCCCAACCCACCTACAGCAAGGGCCACATAAACCAGACTACCATCAGCACAAGACTGGAAGAACTAGATGGTACCCAGCTACCACAAATGACTGCCCTTACAGGGACCTCAACAAGGAGTTCCTGACAGAACGCCACACTTGATGGTCTGACAGGCTGGAGGGTCCCCAGAAGACATGGCCTCTGGACTCTCTCAGTCCAGAACTTAAACCATTCTTGAAGCCAATTCCTCAGACAAAGACTGAACTGGCATATAAGACATAAACAGTACTGGTGTAGACTGTGCCTCTAGGGTTATGTACATACAGGAGACTATCTCGGCAGCTGCTGTCCAGAGAAATAGACTTAGACAAGGCATAAGGTAGAAGGGGGAGAAGAGCTGGTTGAATGAACACGGGAAATACACAGTGGAGATGAGAGGTGTGATGTCATATATAGAGTCACATAACAAAGTGTTTAAGTTTTTCTATGAGAAAATGAATTGTGAGCTTTAAAACACAATAAAAAATAATTTGTGCTCATTAAAAAAGAAGAAAAAAGTCAGTTTACCAATGCTTACACCTATCAGTAGCTAAGAATGTCACCCAGTAAGAAGCCCTACAGCTATATATGGTAGTGCGGTCAGTACTGTTTAGGGCCCTACATCTGTTTATCAAAATGACTGCTGTTGCCAGTATATGATTAGTGAAAACTGGGAAGGAAGTGTGGAGTACACCTGCTTCAGCATTTCCATTAAATTTTAGAGACAAGGTAATGAGCCCTATAAATTCTATGTGACTTGGGTAAGGACACAATAACCGTTAGTCATACTCACTTTATAGCTTCCATTTTCATATAACAATCTCAGAAGGTACACATTATCGTTTCTAGTTACAGACAAGGGAACTAGAGCCAACGGATACAAAGAGATTGGCTCAGGCTCCACCACACAGTACTTTTATATAAACACCACAGACTGGACTGAAACCTATAAGGTTGATGTAAACTTTACATAACTTAAAATACCCACACAATTTCCTAAAAAATAATTATCAGGGCTTCTGCTTCTATCAGAATGCAGAAGGATGCAAATGACTTGCAGTCACAAAGTAACAAGAAAGACAGAAAAAAATGAAATACTTTTTTATGAAGCTAGCAAAGAACAGTTGATGAATAGAAAGCCTGATGAACTGCGTTCCAGAGAGGACTAACCCCTTCAGAGGCGGGCACAAAGCGTGGACAGTCATACTGGGGAGAGGAAGCTGGGTGGGTAGTGGACTGCAGGTTTGGATGTTCTGAACAGCAGGAGGAGAACTTAGCCAAGCCTCAGATAACCTACAGTACTAGTAGGACAGACTGGAAGCTGGAAACACACGACCTGCATAAACTGTTGTCTGGATGATCCCCCTTCCCTGAATTTTGCCTAGAAAAATGAAAGTAGAAGAGAGACTGGAGGTATAGGCATACACATTCTTATGATGACTAGAATCTGGAACCCATCACAACTGAGTATAAAGGTGAACTATAAACATCTGAACTTGAACCCAAATCCCTCCCAGGTTAAGTACTGACAAGATTAAAAAAAAAAAAAAAAAAAGCCTACTGCATGGGAGGGTTTACTTCACTGCTGTTGAGTAGGTTCTGACTCACAGTGACACTACAGGTCAGAGGGGAACTGCCCCATAGTTTCCAAACAGTGCCCGGTGGATTAGAACTGGGTCCAATTCAATCTGAATTTAAAAGGTCGCTTTTGGTCAAGAGCCACAGCACCTAACCACTACACAACCAATAGTGCAGCAGGTGAGTAAACCACGTGGCTGGGTGAACTCAATGTCATTCAAGCTGTGGCCTAGATCCAGCATACCTGGGCTCTAGGAGAAATCAAAATCATCAGGCTTCACCCCACCTTTCAGAGGATAGGGCTTGAACTCTCCGGAAATAAAACACACACAAAATAAGGCATACACTCAGTAGCTAGGACAAAATTAAAAATTATGAGCAGAATAAAGTGATCCACCTGGCCAAACAGTTGGGTATGCCAAGCAGCAGTCTATCAGCAAGTGGAAGTGGGGCATACAGAACATGACCAAACAGTTCCTGAAGGACCAGCCACACAAATGAAGAGCATGTTGCTCATACTTCCAAACTGCCCACTTGAGTTCACTCAGAATACCTCGTGGCTTCATGTGACAACCAGGGCAAGTTTGTAAATGGCCATGCACCATGTCAGCACCAATCCGAAGATGGCCATCATATTTCAGGGGTAACCCTAAAGTCAATGAAGGAGAATCTCTGTGGAACAATCTCAAGTGATACACACTGTTTACTTCAGCTGGAAAAACACATGAAAGAACACAGATTCACAGAAGGGGCAAAAGGTTTGACTACTTTGGTCACAACTAATGGGACTAGGGAGGTTTGAGGAATGAGGGAAGAGACGGAACTGAAAACAGAGGAATGCTGTAGGGAGACTATTTGTATCCCATGTAAATTTTCATCAAAAGGCTTCAATGCAGAGGAGGACCTTTACTGGAGAAACAGCGACCCATTCTAAAAAGGTATCAGCTGCTTCTACCTCAATTTCTTCCTTTGACATACCATATATTTGTATATTTCAATTAAACTCTCTTCGCCTTCGTCTTCCTTCACCGAATACTGAACAGAGGACACAACTGAGTTTGTCACTTTTAAGAGCTATACTGAACTACAGAGACTAACCAAACAGTCAGCAGTCCAATCCACCAGCTGTTCCCTGGGAACCCTATGCGGCAGCCCCACTCGGTCCTACAGGGTCACTATGAAACAGGATCAATTTGACAGCAGTGGATTCTTTACTGGGCACTACTGGACATTCCGAATTTAAGATAAGACACAAACGAAAAGGACATGAAGAGAAGCAACAGACACATCAACCCTTATTTTCATTCGTATTCCATCAGATTACAAACCAAGAAATGCCAAAATTTTTAAATAACTAAAAACAACCAGAGTAAGTGGAGGAAAAAAAACCAATAAAGAGGGATCCCTTTATTATACATTTACAAAATAATAGTATAACATAGTTACTAAAAACAGAAACAGTTTTTTGGGGTATCTTACATTCTGCATTAGAATTTTCCATCATCTTCACAATTTTTCACAACTTGCTTTTTGTTATCCATGTTCTCCTACATCTCTAACCCACCAATCAAAGTACAACTGAAGAATAAACTATCACTATGCTGTATTAAGAGACTTACTATCAGGGAATTAATCCAATAACTTATGAATAAAGACTGAAAATTTTCAAAGAAATATGGCAGAAACACATGAAGCACAATTTCACCTTTCTGACAATTCAGAAGGCACTGTACAACTACGTTGTGTCACTTTCTCAGGCTGTGTTTTTAAGTATCTGTGATGTTTTGTACGTAGTTTACACAGGATCAACTATAAACATAAATAAGAATTTTGATGTGTGCAGTTGTGTTTAACAAGGCCACAATTTATAATCTGCTAAGAAAAATTAAAAAATTAAAGTTACAAAATGGGTGTTTTGAGCACATCTAGTAACAGCTAATTGTTTCAAACTAGCAATTCATTTTCGATGACCAAATTACATGTGACCATAATTAAAACACAAATATAACTTCAAAATAACGACAACAAAAAACCCATATGGTTACGGGAAGAACTGAAGAACAGCAGGATGTCACAGACGTGTATTGAACTGCACTGAGCTTTTCACACCCACTCTTTTCAAAGGTCTTCAATTTACCTTCACTTAAATCCATTTCACAGATGTCTTTACTCAAGTGCTTACAGAACTGATCACAGGATTGCTTGAAAACAACACAATGCTGATCACCGAACAAATATTTTTACCTGCTTATCCTGACAACCACAATAACTGAGTCACACCTAAGTATCTGCATCAGATGTGGCTGACTTCAACTAAGAGTACAGACAGACAAACCCTCAACTTAAAAAACACTGAAGGAAATAGCTGGAGAATGGCTGAATCACTGTACCTTTCAGATATAACCCTCGACCTTAGTTTTGCTATATACTATTTGGTACATTTGATTCAGTAATTGGGGTAAAAAAACGTTTCTGTATTCAAATGTATCTACAGAGTATCAATATAAAATGTATGAATATATACATTTAATACACACACATATACACCCACAAACACAATCATGTACCCAGGTACCAGCACTTAACCACACCCCACTGCCCAGTGATGACCCATGAATCATTTACTACTTTAAGACCAGCTTAGATGCTGTGAGGCTGAACAGCATATGGCTAAAGAGGTCAAACACAGGCACGCATACTCGGGCTGTTCCACCTCATGATTTCTGACAAGTAGTAATACCATGTATACAACAATATTCAATAACTTAGAATCCAGAGTATAAAACCAGTGTCAAAAACATTCAACTCCCTCACTGTTTAAAGAGCACTCTTTCTCCATTCTATTTCCACTAACTATTAACAGGGAACAACGAACTAGATCACACTAACTATACAAATGGTCTTTTCTCTTAGTCTAAACACACATGTGTTAAAACATTCTGAAAGGCTGCATCCTTTGATTTCTTCATCTTTTCAATCGCCCGATGCAGGTCTTGTTGCTGCACAGGCCGAATTTCATCTTCATCATGGCTAAAATGCAAACACACACACGAGGTATTTTAGTAACTTTAGAATATACCACACTTATATGATATTTTACAAAGATGAAAGAAATAATTGAATGTGGTTAGAAAAAGAAAAAAATTCCCCATTTTACAAGTGTGTAGCTATGATATATCTTCCTCCTGCAAGATCGCTGACAAACCACAATAAACAGCTTCATACAGTTTTTCCAGGAATTATCTAAGACATAACACTCTTAAGGAGTCTAGGTGGCCCCAGGTTGAAGTGCTCTGAGCTGCTAACTAAAAGTCCATCAGTTTTAACTCACCCAGTGATTCTCAGGAAAAAAGACCTGAGGATCTGCTACTGTGAAGATCACACCCAGGAAACTAGAGCAAAACCACCCAGTCTTACTCTGTCACACAGGATCACTAAGAGTCAGAAACAACTTGATGACACATAACAGCAACATTTACTGCCAACAGGTAGGAAAAAGCTAAAATGGCCACCTATAAACTTATCTCTCACACCTAAAATCAAGTACTTCATACCACAATGTTAAGTACAGACTATTATCCATTTAAAATGTTACACAAAGTTGTATTCATTTCTCCAAATGGGAATATAATTCCATTCAAGAAATCAGTTATTCCCTGAAAACTGGAACTAAAAAGCAGCATTCCTACACACATGTTCATGTTCAACTTGTGACTAATTAAAAATAAAATTCTTAGCTATTAATAAAAACCAACTAATCCAAGTCCTCCCCATTCAATAATGTAAAAAGCCAACTCTAGTACATTAAGCCTCCTTTGTACTTTATGGAAACTAGTGGTATACTGGTTAAGTGCCATGGCCGCTAACCAAGACACTGGCAGTTTGAATCTACCAGGTGCTCATTAGAAATTCTATCAGGCAATTCTACTCTGTCCTATAGGGTCACTATAAGTCAGAACTGACTTGATGGCATTGGGTTTGAAATTTATAGCAGACATACAGGAAAAAATATTCAGGGAAAAAGCTACTAAGAATTCAAACCTATTAAGCCAGATTTTTCACACTGAAAAATAACATTTACAGAGCTTTCAGGAGAACAGAAAAGTAGGACTTTCCAATATTAGTATGATTTACTTAAGCAAAACCTATTTATAGATTGGTTATTTCTGATATTAATCTCATCCATAAGAACAGACACCTCTGGCAGGTAGATTAACCCGGCTGCTGAGGTAACAAAGTATGCCTACTTTGCCAGAATCACCGAATTACACTGACAACCAGCACAGGGAGTGAACCTCTCCACCAGGGCCCCAGGGACACTAACAGTGGGACGCGGGACCAGGGCATACACAGCTACTGGCTGACGGAGGAGTGCTGGCGCAAATCTGTCAATACTAAAACCTCTGGTGAAAGTTTGCTATGACAAACACAAATCAGGGTCATCTCGAGTGAAAGTCTCAGGAGACTGGGAAGGGACACTGAGAAACAAAGCCAGACAAGTTGTAGATCACTTTGCAGACAGCCCCCTCAGAGTACACAGGTTTGTTAAGGGTCACAGAAGTTTTTTACTAGAAGGGTGACATTCTGGAAAACAGTTTAGAAATTTAGTGTAGTAATAGTTCAGGGTAAAGGACCTTTTGGGAACCTTCCTTAAGGATGAGGGCTTACCTGGGTATTCCAGTCCACTACTATCTTTGTTGGAATGAGATTGGCACAAAATCTATTTTCTCAAGTTCACTATAATTTGAAACTGGTTTCATTTGGAGTTTGCTACACTGAAAAATGGTTTTTTTGTTCAGTAAATATATTACTGTGAACAAGTTGATGTCCAGTCCCCAGATCTCCCTGCATTTACATGTGGAATTTCTAGCTGATAAATGCACTGATTCATTTTCAAAACTCTCCTTTAGAAAAATGGCAATAAACAAATTGAGGGGACTGCTGTTTCACATTTACTTTTCATTTCTATAAGCAGGGTTGCTACCATAAAACAAAATGAAAGAAACTAACCTACAGGTTCTAAAAGGTTTTTAAAAATGTTAGAGATCAGCACTAAATATACATACCTCTCTTCTGATGCAGAATTCACGTACTCTCTGACACAAAGGAGGGCAGCATCACGACACATCTCTTTTAAATCACTTCCTGAAAACCCATCTGTTTCCTGGGCAACTTCTAGCAGGTCTACATGCCTATCCACCTTAAACAAATATAAGGCATGCTTAAAAACAAACACATAAAATATACTGCAAAGGATGCTTCCAAACACTCTTGTTAAAGAAAGTTTGGGATGTTATACAGTAAGGGAGGCAAAAGTTTTAAAAAAAAAATTCGGTTTCTGTACTTTTTTTTTTACCACAAAAGTTTAGATATTCTGAATCTTATTTTCATTATTTGTCCTGACAGAAGTTAGTTATCATTACATACACTGTGGTGGAATGGGAAGAAACAGTCATTCAGATATTGCTGGATTCACTTTGGTCCCTCTCAGAAAGATACAGCTGATACTTTTTTATAACATATTCAACATACTCTGCCAACAGCCTGCATCATTAAGTCTCGAGTTCATTACAGAAAATATACTCCACTAATTCTAACATTTTAACTGTAAAACTATGGTATTCTACTTCAGCACCTACAGTTTTTGCTCCCAAACCTAAACTTACGATGCTGTCATTGTTTTTATGTACCCTCAACTCTGATTCATAGAGACCTTGTGTCCAGCTGGATAAAACAGCGTCTGGCCCTTTGCCATCTTCACAGTCCCTGCTATGTTTGAACCCACTGTTGCAGCCACTGTGCCAACCCATCTCCCTAAGGGTCTTCCTTTTCACTGGCCCTCTAACCAAGCATAACACCATTCTCCAGGGAATGACCCCTTCCAGTAACATGCCCAAAGTACACAAGACGTAGTTTCACCATCCTTGGTTTTAGGCAATATTCTCGCTGTACTTCTTCCAAGACAGATTTGCTCATTCTTCTGGCAGTCCACACTGTACTCAATAATTTTCTTCTTCATCAATACCACAATTCAAACACAACTTACAGTCAAGACAATTAAGTGATCATTCTGACAGAAGACTTAAAATATTAGTGATTATACTAATATGAACAAAACACAAAATGAGCAATAAAAAATTTAGTTGTATCAACTACCAGATATTAAATGTACTGTGCAATATGCTAATAAGCATTTCACATACATCATCTTCTTTATCTTCCTTTAGAGATTAAAATACGAGACCGGTGTATCCTCTTTCCTTTAGAGTTTCTATTTCTTTTGTGTCTGAGGAACTCTTGTTACATGTGTACATAAGGAGACAGACATATAGTAGATATATGATATAATTTCACTACTGTTTATAATAGTGAAAGAATCTAATTAACCTACTATACCAGTTATCTGGATACCTGATGGAAAAGTGTGGTTAAAGTTACAAACTTGACTGTTAAACTAAAGGTCAGCAGTTTGAATCCACCAACTGCTCCTTGGAAACCCTACAGGGCAGTTCTACTCTGTCCTATAGAGTTACTGTAACTTGGAATCTACTCGAACATAATGGGTTTTTACTTTGTGGCGTACAAGGTATTATGTATCTATTCACACATATGCACGGAACTGATACACATCAACTGTCAGGGGCTGTACTTAATTAAAAATGATGTGAAGCAAATAGGGTAATACACTAAAACCACCTGTTAAATCTGGGTAGTGGAGATAAGGCTATTTGTATATATATTGTATGTATGTATAAAGTTGCTGTAAGTCAGAATTGACTAGATGGCAGCAGGATTCTGGTGTGTATGTTTGCAATATTATGAGTTGGAATCGACTCCACACCAGTGGGTACTAAAAAAGACCTTCAAATTTGGCCATATAATGCTAAAAAACATCTGTCCTCCTTCAAACAATTAACAGCTCTATCCCATCTTAGACTACTACTTTTTGGGGATACACTCTATTCTAACCATCACAAACCTTGTTCTAACTATAACAAGCCATTACAAAGTTGTAAAACAGAATGAACAGCGAGCACATAGTGGAAAAATGAAAATGAGAAGATTTCAATCGCCTGGGGAGCAAGATTACTGTTTCCTAGGTACCACGCCATAATGGGTAAGAGAAAAGGTCTATCACTTCAGTGTTGTTATGTCTAATTTCTCTGAATTTTAGTCTTCTCAGCTGTCCAACAGGATGACTAAGTATATCTTAGAGAAACCAAGGACTAAATGAAACAGTGCATGCCATAATGCTTGGCACACAGCAAGTACTTTGAAATTTTCCTTTTCTACTGTTAGATGGTAGCTGGTGGATAAACTATGAAATGGTGGGAATTGTTTTCACTGTACAACTTGGAAGGCAAGTCCTAAGTTAAAAAGTTTTAAATAACAGAAACAATACTGGAATAAATTAAAAGACTTCTAAAATAACTTGATAGGATCTTATTTATATGCAGATTTTTACCACATTTACCAGTGATTGTACACTTGTTAATTATGCCCAATACCAAAGCACTTCATCGGGAGCTCTGGTGGCACAGTGGGTAAGAGCTATGACTGGTCTACAAAACGCTGGCAGTTCAAATCCACTAGCCACTCCTTGGAAACCCTAAGGAGCAGCTGTGCTCTGTCCTACAGGGTCACTACGAGCAGGCAACTGATAGCTAATATAAATGCTTTACAATTACTTCTCAAAATTATTCTATGAGATTGTTGGCATTATCTGCAATATCCAGATTAGGAAAATGAAACACTGAGAAGCTAAACAGTAGCTGCCCACAGTCACACAAGAAGCAAATGGTTAAGCCAAAAATGCAGAATTCTCAATGTCCAAGCTTGTTTTCTCTTCTCCCATGTTATGTATAAATTCTGGCTAGTTTGTAGAAGTGAAAAAAAAGCTACCTTCTTACTTTAGAATTGTATGATACTTACACAGAGCACAAAATTTATCAGTGCTAATTCTTTTTATGTGTAGAATTGCAAGCCCAAATCACTACATTATCTTTTTAAGAGCAAGTTGTGTTAAGGAACATCTATTAATAAATGACTGCAAAGAGCTAAATATGGTATATTATTTCTTAAAAGCTTTATTCTTTTCTTGAAAGAAGAAAAACTAAAAACATTTAAAACCCTGGTTATCTATTTGCATTAAAAACCTGTATTTTGCTTGGCACTGTGGAAGCAAGATAGTGCTCATTTTATTAAATATTTGCACTACTGACTAGAGGCAACTTTTAACAAAACTAATTTCAGATTCCAGTGAAGTTGCCTCCAGCACATAAACAAAAACTAGTGAGAAACGAGACTTTCTTATGTTCACAGACCATTCATTCATATTTTGCATCATGAAACTGATTAGAGCTTATCCTTTATACTTTCATGAATAAGAATGAGTGCTAAAAATTCCTTTCACCCATGACAAATGCAATTTGAAGAGACTTTCCAAAGACACTGTTGAAGTAAAAAAGTAGAACCTTAAAATCAAGTTTAAACTGGATATGATGAATGACAGCTTAAATGTTTGAATACAAAAAGGTAATAGAGACTGTGAAGTATGGCTAGCTTTTGAGGCCAAGAACTTAAATGTCACCATGTACATTCATCACATGTATGTCACCTGCATCATGTGTATCTACACTGGATTACATAAACGTGGTTCAAAAAGTTATCTTCTAGATAGGCACTACAATAAACTTAAATTGTATTAGTTAACAATGAAGTATCTGCAAAACTGTCAGCAACTGTCTTCTAATAGCTGTCAAATATCTAGCCATATCATAATCATCCCAATTCTAAAAGACTTGTGAAATAATTTTATCCCTTTTCTCTTCTCTGAACTGTAATGTCTATCTTTGCTAAAAGTTTACTAATTACTAATTGTGTTTTATCTACACAGCACTACAACTACATAAAGGCTTTTTGAAAGCAGTTACTGAATATTTAAATATAAAAAGTTATTTTTAATTTCTCATCCAGGACAGAAGTTCTTAACTTAGAATCCACAAAAAGTTTTAAAAATTTCCCAGAAACTACACAAAATATTTCACATGCATAACTAGTTTTCTTTAGGAAGACTACATAACTTATCTGATACTTAAAGGGTCCTGTGATCTCCCTCAAATGGTTAACAATGACTATTTCCCCTCCCCTCTGAATTAAATCTGATTCTGACCTAGTCTCTTAATCCAATTATAATCTTAGAGGAACAACTGTTTCCAGTGTAATCAGCAAAATTCAGATTGGGGAAAAGTTTGGATAAGATCAACCTGGTTTCTTCATTAAATAACAGAGATGAAGAAGGAACCCACAGCTTAAACGAGATTTAAAAGACATTAAAAAACTGCAATGTTCGAACTTTACACAGATCCTACATCAAACAAATAAATGGCTTCAAAAATCAACATTTTAGGAAAGTCTGATTAGATATTCAATGATAATAACGAATTACTGTTAATCTTATTAGATGTAATAATGGTACTAGGATATTAAAAATACAAGAATTTTTTTCTTTTTTTAGGAGATACGCTTAAAATATTTACAGATGAGGCAGAATGAAAAAAGACAGGAAAGGAGGGAAGCAGATGGAATACAAAAGAAGCAGAATTAACCACAGGGTTAACAACAGTTCAAAGAAGGAAGACAACTACAGAAATGCACAGATCCTTCTCTATGCAATCTATTTGGTTTCTTAGTTTAAGAAGCAAGTTTAGATATTAAAGTTTAGGATACTGAGAAAGGTCATGTTATTCAGATACATTTGGTTATTGAATTTTGGAAAAACAAGTAGAAAAAGTGAGAAAAATGGAAAATTCTTTGATAACTGTGGAGTGGAAAAGGCCTTTTTAATTTAGATTCAAAACCCAGAAGCTATAAAACAACAAATCAAAACAATGCAAAGTCAAAGGACAAACTGGAAGAAAATATCAATAAATCATATGACAGGCAAAGGATAAGTACTTCTACTAAATACAGAGTTCTTAAACTTCTACAAAGCGCAGCAAAAACGATGACAATTACCAGAGAAATAGACTGGCACAGTGGCTGTAACAATGGAGATTCAAACACAGTCCTAGTTGTGAGGGTGGAACACGACTGGCAGTGTTTCATTCTTTTGTACACAGAATTTCTATGAGTTGGAACTGATCTGATGGCACTTACATACAACAATTCTGTTATGAAAGACAACAATATTTTAATGGAAAAATGGGCAAACAGTATGAGCAGGTATTTTCCAGGAAAAAAATTCAAATGGCTCTTAAGCATGTAAAGCTCATTTCACCCCTACAAAATACAAATTAAAGCTATAATGAGATACCATTTTCTGCCTATCATGCTGCTGGTACAAAGTTCTGCAACATTCTGTTGGCCAGACTATAGGGAAAGAAGCACTCTATAATACTGCTAGTACAAGAATAAACTCACACATGTAACTTGGTAATAAAAAACGAACTTGACTGCTGTCAAGTTGATTCCGACTCACAGCAACCTTACAGGACAGAGTAGACTGCTGCCACAGAGCTTCCAAGGAGCAGCTGGTGCACGTGAACTGCTGACCTTTAGGTTAGCAGCCTTAGCTCTTAGCCACTATGCCACCGAGCTTTCCAGTGCCACCAGGATTTCCAACACCACCAGATAACAGGGTCCAAATTACGACTATCATATCGTTTGACCTCAGAATTCCTTTTGTGAAAATTCATCCTAGTAATATTCCTGTGGCAAACCTGGCATCATACTGGGTAACAGCTACAACTGCTAACCAAAAGGTCAGCATTTTCATTCTACCAGGCCATCCTTGGGACCCTATGGGGCTGTGTGGGGCTGTTCTATTCTATCTTACAGGGTTGTTATGAGTTGAAATTGACTCACTGGCAATGAGTTTAGTTTTTGTTTTTATTTTAAATACTATTCCTGTCTAAGTGTGGAATGACATACTTAAAAAGCTATTCAATGCAGTGTTTTTCATAATATGGAAAAGATAGAGCTGACTAAATAAATTATTGTATGGCCATACAATGTAATCTTATGCAGTTAAAAAAAAAAAAAGGATAAGGATAAGGAGGCAGAGTCAAGATAGCGGACTATACACACATCTCCTTAATTCCCTCTGGAAACCAAGGCCTGAATTGATTAATTAAATGGAGCCTTCTGGAAACCTAGTGAGCCCTAGGACACGGCATAGGGCTGTCAATTTGGACTACATACCACTGTACAGGAAACTTCTTCTCCTTCACTGACCCCCACCGTTGTTGAGTGCTGGCTCTCACAGTCTGAAGGTAACTTGCCATTTTAACTGGTTTTTTTCTTTGTCTTAGCCTGCAGGTAGGGCTGGGGCTTAACTGGCAGCAAAGCTCAGACACACTGTTGATGGGACCAGCAGATGGAATAGCCACATTTTGAGAGCCCAGCTCTGGACTCTGGGCACACAGGCCCCTCTACCCTTTCTTTGTGAACCTCTGCCATTGATTCAACTATTTCACAGTGGGCCAGAAGAGCTTGTGCAACCATCTTGTTCAACTGGGAGGTGGAGTTACCCAAACAGAGGCCCCAGCAGGACCCAATTCCCAGGCTGGGAGGCAGTGCCTGCCTGGGGAGCACTTTTCCAGCAGAAAATAGTGTTTTTCACAGTGTGGCCCTATGGGTGGGGCCTGGCAGCAGATGACAGGAGAGGACAAGCCTTCCCATATTTTCAACTAGCTTACAGCACCTGTGGTTGGATACAGAGATGCTTACTTTGCCAGCTGCGAAGAGGGGCTTGCACACCTGAAAGCCTGACTGACCTTGGAAGCTATCAGATACCTTTTACCTTTCAATATAAGACTGTCGAGAAAAATACCTGCAGTGTATCCTGATGGCATCTCTTCCAGCCTTTACTGACTCACATAGGGTTAGCTGCTGGACCGGACCCCCTGTGCATCTGTAAGTAGGACTGTGTCTTTACCAATCAGGAAGTGGAGCCTGCTTTCCCAGAGATTCCACTGGGCCCAGTCAGTGGAGTACATAGAGATGACTGGTGATCATCTTCTTTTTCAGATTGAGCTTTAGATCCCATTAAAGTAACACCAGAGAAACAAAACAACCTCCAGATGCTCAAAAAGCAACAAACTTTGTACAGAAACGTACATAAAAATTCACCTATGGAAAGGCTCCACCAAGGAAAGAACCAAAGAACTTCCCAGATGAAGAAGCCTTTCTAAAGCTATTGCAGGGCGAGTACAAAAGGATTATACAGAGAGTCCTCCTAGACCTTATACAAAATGCAGCACAGCAAATGAAAAATTAAGCAAGCTATTCGACCTGATGGAACACCAATACTCGGAAATCCAACAGATCAAGAACAAAATCAAAGACATGAAAAATTCAAATCAAAGCCAAGAAAACAGAACTAAACAAATGGAAAATAGACTTGCTGACTTGGAAGACAGAGCTATTGACTCCAGCATCTATGAGTAAGAAAAAAAAAAGAAACAAGAAAAACAAAGAAGCATTAAGAAGCATGTGGGACATTATTAAGAGGAACAATCTACAACTAATTGGAGTTCCTGAACAGGGAGGGACACCTGAAAACAGAGTGTACTGGTACTGAGCTGCTGACAGAAAATTTCCCAGAAATTATGAAACAAGAGAATATAGATATCTAAGATGCATATTGAATGCCACTCAATACAGATACCAAAAGAAAGACTCCAGGACATATTATAATCAAGCTTAACAGAATGAAACATAAGCAGAAACTCTTAAAGGCAGCAAGACTCAAAGCAAAGCTAACATTCAGAGGGAAGCCCTGTAGGCTTTTGTCTGACTTCTCAGTAGAAACGATGCTGGCATAGAGGCAATGGGATGACACATTCCGGACCTTGAAGGAGAAAAGTTTCCAACCAGGAAGTATATATCCTGCAAAACTATCTTTAAAATACGGAAATTAAATGAAGACATTTGAAGATAAACAGAAACTCAAAGACACTGTAAAAACCAAACCAAAACTACAAGAAATACTGAAAGAAGCTCTTGGCCTAGAAGAACAAAATTCTGTATTTTAGGAGGAAATACAGGACACATCATCCATAAACCTACTCAGTTAGGGAAAACTCCAAACTGAATCAAAATTATAATATTAAACGAAATCATCCAGTGATCATATCATGAAAACTGTATTATATTAAAAAGAGGGATGTACTACAGTAGTTATAGTCCTTCCAGATGGAGAGGAAATAAGACCTGCATTATCAAAGGGGCAGCCGCAAAGCACAATAAAGATGCAACATATCAAATCAAGAAACATACCACAGGAGTCTCAAAAACCACAAGACCAGCACCGAAAAAGGTGAAAAATCAACTCTTAAAGAATGTCCCAGAAGAGAATACTAACAACATCAACACAAAAATAAACACATCATAATGACAACACTAAACACATACCTATCAATAATTATGTTGAATGTAAACGGACTGAACGCTCCAGTAAAGAGACAATGAAGGACATCACGGATCAAAAGACACGACCCATCTGTATGTTGCTTACAAGAAACTCATCTGACACTCAAAGATGTGAACAAACTGAAAATTAAGGGATGGAAGAAAATACCAAACTAACAATACACAAAGAAGAACAGGGATGCGAATACTAATCTCAGATAAATTAGATTTTAATGTCAAATCCACCATCATGGACAAGGATGGACATTATTTACTGCTGAAAGGTTTAATACATAAGCAGGACTTAACAATATTAAATATTTATGCACCCAATACTAGAGCATCTAAACACATCAAAGAAACAGACTACACTCAAAAGTGAGATAGAACACTCCACAATAATAGTGGGAGACTTAACACTCCACTCTCAATATTGGACAGATCTTCTAGAAAAAAGCTCAACAAAGACACAGATCTTATTGTCATAATTAACCAACTAGACCTCATCAACATATACAGAACTTTCTATCCATCAGGAGACAACTACACCTTCTTCTCCAGTGCACATGGAGCATTTTCCAGAATAGACTATGTGTTAGGACACAAAGCAAATCTCAACAATATCCATGCCACTGAAGTATTGCAGAACATCTTCTTAGACCATAAAGCCATAAAAGTCAAAATCAACAGCAACTGGAACTCACAGAAACTAAACAACATCTTGCTCAAAAACCATGGGTTATACATGAAATCAAGAAATCTATGGATTGAAATAAGAATGAAAACACTTCTTACCAGAATCTATGGGTACACTGAAAGCAGTGCTCAGGGGTCAGTTTATCTTTATAAATGCACATATCCAGAAGGAAGAAAGAATCCAAACCAAAGAACTAACCCTATAGCTTGAACACATAGAAAGATAGCAGCAGAGGAACCCCTTAGGCCCTACAAGAAAACAGATCATAAAGATCAGAGCAGAAATGAAAAAACTGAGAAGACCAAAAGCTGGTTTTTTGAAAAGATCAACAAAATTGACAAACCACTGGCTAAATTTACTAAAGAAAAACAGGAAACAAATAACCCAAATAAGAAATGAGATGGGATATGTCACAACAGATCCAACAGAAATCAAAAATATCATTAACAGAGAGGCAGAGTCAAGTTGGCGGACTAAACACATGTCTCCCTAAATCCCTCTGGAAACCAAGTCCTGAATGGATAATTAAACAGAGCCTTCTGAACACCTAGTGAGCCCTAGGACATGGCATAGGGCTATAATTTGGACTTCATACCACTGAATGCAAAACCTCCCCTCAGGCTTGCGTGGATCGAGGGTAACTCACCATTTTGATTTTTTTTTCCCTCTGTATTGGCCGGTGGGTGAAGCTGGGACTTGACTAGCCACTGGTCTCAGACGCACTGCTGGTGGGATCGGCAAGCGCAATTGCTATGTTCTGAAAGCCCGGCTTTGGACTCTGTGCATCTCGGCTCTTTAGGCCTATCTTTCTACCTCTGTCATGTGGTATCTGTACAGATGCGATGACAAGCTTGTGTGGGATGCCATCTTGATCCACTGGGAGATGGAGACACCCAGACGCAGGCCTTGGCTGGACTTGGTTCCTAGTCTAGGAGGCAGCGATTGTCTGGGGGAGTGTGCTTTTCCCAAAGAGGCAGTATTTTGCACAGTGTTGCCTGAGGCTGGGGCCTGGCAACAGAGGCTGTGGACTCTGGGCTTCTCAGCACTTTTGGCCTCTCTTTCTGCCAGTAACCTGGTCCCAGCCAAGTGGTGAGCTTGAGCAGGATGCCACCCTGTTCTACTGGGAGGTGGGTACCCATACGGAAGACTGAACTGGACCTAATTTCTGGGCTAGGAGGCAGTGACTGTCCTGAAGTAGCCTTTTTGTATTTTGAGCTAGTTTATAACATCTGGGGTTCGATATAGAGATGCTTGCTTTTCTAGCTGGGAAGAGGGACCTATACACTTGAAAACCTGACTGACTTCGGAAGTTGTCAGATACTTTTTACTTCTCATTTTAAGATGGCCGAAAGATACAACTGTGGTCCATCCTCACAGCATCTCTCCCAGCCTCTACTGACCCACACGAAGCCCCCAAAACAACAAACTCTGGAGAAGGCTGTGACCAAGAAATCACCCATGGCTTCAGAAGGCCCCCAAAAGAAACCACTTCACAACTTCCCAGATGAATAAGCTTTTCTGAAATTATGGGAAGGTGAATACAAAAGGATTATATAGAGAGCCCTCCTAGATCTTATAAAAAATGCAGCAGAGCAAAATGAAAAATTAAGCAGACTGTTCAATCTGATAGAACACCAATACTCTGAAATCCCACAGATTAAGAAACAAAATCAAAGACATAGAAACTTCAATTCTAAGCCAAGAAAATAGAGTGGAACAAATGGAAAAGACAATTTCTGATTTGGAAGACAGAGCTACTGACTCCCGCATCTATGAGGAGAAATCAGAAAAAGGAAACAAGAAAAATGAAGAAGCATTGAGAAGCACGTGGAACTGTATTAAGAGGAACAATCTAAGATTAATTGGAGCTCCTGAACAGGGCAAGAAACCTGACAACACAGAGAGTATTGTTGCTGAGCTGCTGACCGAAAACTTCCCAGAAATGAAACAGGAGAATATAGATATCCAGGATATATACTGAACACCACTCAATGGAGGTCTCAAAAGAAAGACTCCAAGACATATTTTAATCAAGCTCAACAAAATGAAACATAAGCAGAAACTCTTAAAGGCAGCAAGACTCAGAGCAAAGCTAACACTAAGAGGGAAACTCTGTAGGCTTTTGTCAGATTTCTGAGCAGAAATAAGGCTGGGATGGAGACAGTGGTATGACACATTCAAAGCCTTGAAGGAGAAGAACTTACAACCAAGAATTATATTCAAATATGAAAATGAAATAAAGACATTCCCAGATAAATAGAAACTTAAAAACTTTGTAAAAACCAAACCAAAGCTGCAAGAAATACTGAAAGAATCTCTTGGCTTAGAAGAACAAAACTACTAACTTTATATTTTAGAAGGACACATCATCCACAGTCCTACTCAGTTATGGAAGGCTCCAAACTCAATCAAACCTACAATGGTAAAAAAAAATGAACCAGTGATCATATCATGAAAATAATTGAAAAGAAGCATGTACTACAGTCATTACAGTCCTTCCAGATGGAGAGGAAGTTGACAAGACTGCTAGTAATTAAAATTGGGTTTATACATAGTTTATTAAGGGGGACCATAGGGGCAGTCGTATAGCACAATAAAGATTCAACATATCAAATCAAGAAACATAACACAGGAGTATCAACAACTATAAAACCAACCCCGGAAAGGGTGAAAAATCAACTCACAAAGAAGTATGCCCCAGAACAGATTAATAAGAACAACAGAGAAAACAGCAACACAAAAATAAACATATCACATTGGTAGCACTGAACACATACCTATCAATAATAACATTGAATGCGAATGGACTGAATGCTCCAGTAAAGAGACATTGAGGGACATCTTGAATCAAAAGACATGACCCATCTATATGCTGCCTACAAGAAACTCAGCTTAAAGATAGGAACAAATTGAAAATTAAACAAAAGAAGATTATATACGAAGCTATCAACAAACAAAGAAGAGCAGGGATGGCAAGTCTAATCTCAGAGAATATAGACTTTAATGTAAAATCCACCACTGTGGACAATGATGGACACTATTTATTGCTGAAAGGTTCAATACACAAACAGGACTTAACAATATAAAACATTCATGTATCTAATATTAGAGCACCTAAATACATCAAAGAAACACTGACAACACTCAAAAAAGAGATAGATCACTCCACAATAATAGTAGGAGACTTCAATACTTCACTCTCAATACTGGACAGATCATCTGGAAAAGGGCTCAATAAAGAAATAGAAGACCCACTGAAAGAATTAATCAACTAGACCTCACTGACATATACAGAACTTTCTATCCATCAGCAGACAACTACATCTTCTTCTCCAGCAGACATGGAACATTCTCCAGAATAGACCATATGTTAGGACATAAAGCAGTTCTCAACAAAACCAATATCACTGAATTAATGGCATTTTCTCAGATCATAAAGTCATAGAAGTAGAAATCAACAACAGAAAAAACAGATAGAAAGCGGAACTCATGGGAACTGCACAACATCTTGCTCAAAAAGCCATGGGTTATAAAAGAAATCAAGGATTAAATAAAGAAATTCATGGATTCCAATGAGAACAAAAACACTTCCTACAAGAACATATGGGATACAGCCAAAGCAGTGCTCAGAGGTCAGTTTATCTCCATAAATGCACACATTGGGAAGGACGAAAACAACCAAATCAAAGAACTAACTTTATAGCTTGAACAAGTAGAGAGAGAACAACAGAGGAATCCCTCAGGCACCAGAATAAAACAGATCATAAAGATTAGAGTAGAATTAAATGAATCAGAGAACTGAAAAATCTGAAAAGACCAAAGCTGTTTTTTTGAAAAGATCAACAAAATTGATAAACCACTGGCTAAACTGACTAAAGAAAGAAAGGAAACAAAGAACCCAAATAAAAAATGAGAGAGTTGTCACAATAGATCCAAGAGAAATAAAAAAATACTATAACAGAATACTATGAAAGACTGTACTATAACAAATTTGAAAACCTAGAGGAAATGGACAAATTCCTTGATTCATATCATCTACCAAAATTATCACAAGGCAAGGCAGAACAATTTAATAAACCTATCACAAATGAAGAGATTGAAAAAGTAATCAAAAACTACCAACCAAAAAAAGCTGGGGCCCAGATGGCTTCACTGCAGAATTCTACCAAGCATTTACAGAAGTGCTATCTCCAATACTACTATTTCACAATACAGAAAGGGATGGAATACTCCCAAGCACATTCTATGAAGTCAGCATACCCCTGATACCAAAGCTAGGGAGAGATCCAGTAAAAAAGGAGAACTACAGACCAACATCACTCAGGAACCTAGATACAAAAATCTTCAACAAAATTCTTAACAATAGAATACAACAACATATCAAAAAAATAATTCAGAATAGGGTACAGTCACTGGACAGGGAGAGCAGTGGAAGCTGCATAGAGGGGGGCATGTAAATTTACATGTGAATGTACATTTTTACTCAGTTATGTTAAATAAAAAAAAAAGAAATCAAAAAATAATAATAATAATAATAATTCATTACAACTAAGTTGGATTCATACCAGAGAGGCAAAGCTGGTTCAACATCAGAAAAACAATTAATGTGATCAACCATATAAATAACACAAAAGACAAGAATCACCTGATTTTGTCTACTGATACAGAAAAGGCTTTTGATACAGTCCAACACCCATTCATGCTAAAAACTCTCAGCAAAATAGGAATAGACAGCAAATTCCTCAATGCAATAAGGGCCATTTATACAAAGCTAATTGCCTACATCGTCCTGAATGGAGAGAGACTGAAACAATTTCCCTTGAGAACGGGAACCAGACAAGGATGCCCACTGTCACCTCTCCTACTCAACATTGTACTAGAAGTTCTAGCCAGAGCAATTAGACAAGACCAAGAAATAAAGGGCATCTGCATCAGCAAAGAGGAATTAAAAATCTCCCTATTTGCAGATGATACAATTGTATATGCAGAGAATCCTAAAGAATCCATCAGTAAACTACTCAAACTGATAGAAGAGTTCAGCAGAATGTGTCAGGATACAAGACAAACATAAGTATATCAGTAGAATTCCTTTACACCAATAATGAGATTATTAAAAAAGAAATCACCAAATCAGTACCATTTACTATAGCCCCCAAGAAGATAAAACATCTAGGAATAAATCTAACCAGAGAAATATTAGACCTTTACAAAGAGAAATACACGGCCTTACTATAAGAAACTAAGAAAGACTTACATAAATGGAGAAACCTACCCTGCTCATGGATAGGAAGACTTAACATTGTGAAAATGTCTCTGTTACCCAAAGCAATCTACTTATATAAGCAATCCCAATACAAATTCCTATAACATTTTTTAATGAGATGGAGAAAGAAATTATCAACATTGTTTGAAAAGGGAAGAAACCCCAGATAAGTAAAGCACAACTAAAGAAGAACAACACACTAGGAGGCCTCTCATTACCCGACTTTAGAACTGATTACACTCCTAAGGCTGTCAAAACAGCCTGGTACAGGCACCAAAAGTGAACAGAGTTGAGACCCCAGAGATACTACCATCCTCCTATGAACAGCTGATACTTGACAAAGGCCCTAAGACTTTACACTGGGGTAACAGCAATCTCTTCAACAAACGGTGCTGGAAAAACTGGATATCGTGTGCAAAAAACTTAAACAAGATCCATATCTCACACCTTATACAAAAACCAACTCAAGCTGGAGAAGAGACCTACATATCAAATCTAAAACAATAAAGGTAATCCAACCAAAAAAAAGGATCAACAATGGATGTTTCAACACACAATGTAGACAGACTTCAGAGTCTGTCAAACAAAGCATAATGAACAGAAAATAGAAAAAGGGGAACTACTAAGAATCAAACACTTTCGTTTATCCAAAGGCTTTATCAAAAGAATTAAAAGACCACCTACAGAATGGGAAAAAATACTTGGCAACTGTATGTCAGACTGACATCTGAGCTCCATAATCTATAACGTACTATAAAATATCAATAAGAAAAAGGTAAATCATCCTATTAAGCGATGGGCAAAAGAGATGGACAGACACTTCTCTAAAAAGGAGATCCAGGCAGCCAAAAACACATGTGGAAATGCTCACGATCACTAGTTATTAAAGAAATTCAAATCAAAACCATGATGAAATACCATCTCACCCCAGTGAGGTTGGCCACAATCCAGAAAATACAAAACAACAAATTCTGGAGAGGCTGTCGAGAAACTGGAACTCTCCTACACTGTTGGTAGGACTGCAAAATGGTGCAACATCTCTGGAAAGCAATCTGGCACTTCCTTAAAAAGCTGGAAATAGATATACCATTTGCCCCAACAATTCCACTGCTTGGAATATATCCTGCAGAATCAAGGGAATTCACGCCAACAGATACATGCACACGAATGTTTATTGCAGCACAGTCCACAACAGCAAAAAGATAGAATCAACCCAGATGCTCAACAACAGAGGAATGAATAGGTAAGCTGTCATATATATCCTCAATGGAACACTATGCAATGATAAAGAACAATGATGATTTTAGGAAGTATCTCATAACCTGGTTTCAATTGGAGGACATGATGTTGAGTGAAAATAGTCAGCGACAAAAGCACAAATATTGTATGAGACCCCTACCATAAGAACTTAAAAACAGACTCACACGTAGAAGAAAAGACTCCTTCATGGCTGCAAGGGTGGGGTGGGAGGGAGCACAAAAGTGGGGTAAAGATTAGATAGTTGATAGAAATTTAGTTGAGTGCAACTGGTGACAGCACACATTAGAAAGAAGATCATTTTTTAACTGGACTTCAACATAACATGATTACTGCTCCCATCTTAATCCAATATTGCAAGGACAGAGTAGCTGGGGCAGGAGTCCAGGGACCATGCTCTCAGGGGATATCAAGGCCAATTGGCACAACTAGCGTTTTGCTAAGAGCCTTCTGCACCCCACACTGGTGAGTGGCGTCTCGGGTCTTAAAAGCTGCAAAGCTGCCATCTGAAGTACAATAAAAGGTCCCAACTCAGCAGGAACAGATGATCACCAAGGACCAAAATTATATAAGGGAAAGAGAACCCAGAAGACAGAGAGACCCACGTGAGTGGGTGACTACATCAACATGTGACCAGAAGAACCAGGTGGTGCCCAGCCACCACCACCAGTGATAGCTCTGATGGGGCTCACAAAGTTGAGTCTCACTGGCAACACGAGAATAAAACCGGGTATACCCTGAGATCTCCACTAAAATACTGCAATTGATGGTCCAGGGGCCTCGGGGTTCCCCTGGGAGCATGACTCCTGGCCCTTGCTGCCCCTGTCCATAAATCATAATGGAGGTCAACTCTTTGGACATGAATGGACTGGACTTGGTGACACAGAATGACCATACAGTGTGTACTCTTTATGGTTTCACACATCTACAGGATATCATCCTGCTGACCCCTTACTGGAGGTGGGGGAGAGGGTGGAGAGGAGGGAATAGAAGACTGTTAGGAGGATATAACACGTACAGAACAGAGAGGAGGAGTGTGCAGTCACTCGGTAGGAAGAGCAGGGGGAGCTGCACATAGGTGGACACGCAAATTAATACAGGATTGTACATTTTAACTCAATCATGATAAATAAATAAACAAACAAATAAATAAGGATAAGGAAATTACATGCTAATATGAAAAGACCTCAAAGATAGCTAAAAAAAGCAATACAGAATAGTGTGCACAGTTCATTAACACAGGGTAGTTTCAGAGAAAGGGGGAAAGGCACATAAAATATTCCAATTAGTCTATACAGGTATAACACCAATTTGAAAAGATGCAGAAGATCTTTCCCTGTAATATCACTTAATATATACTTTGGTATTTCAGCCATGTGGCTGTACTGGTTTTTAAAAACTTAAAAAAACTATCAAAGAGTCTGATTATTGTATCTTATTAACTTTAAATTCTGACTTGAAACAATATTACAATTAGGTTAGAAGAAAGAAAAGAATTAACACACTTATGTATAAAAATAAATGTATTTTATATAACCTGAGAAGCTTGAAAAATTGTCACAAGATTTTAATCTGTGATACCAAACTACAGGTTTTTCAAAAATGTAAAGATTAATTAGCTCAACTATACCAATATATAATAAATAATTCTTAATGGTGAGACTACATCTCTGACACTTTGGACACGTTCTCAGGAGGGATCAGTCCCTGGAGCAGGACACGCCTGGTACATGAGAGGAAAACCTTCAGTAAGATGAGTGACACAGCGACTGCAACAGTGGGCTCAGTATAACAACAAACGTGAGGATGGCCAGACCAGGCAGTGTTTCCTTCTGTTGTATGCAGGGTCACTATGAATTGGAACCAGCTTGATGGGAGCTAACTACCACACTGAGTTACGTGAACTGTCATGAGATTTACAGTAATTTAGGTAAAGTTCAAAGTTATATTACTCTCAAATTTCTTTCACATTATGTTTTTATAAACATAAAAATATTCATAGGATGCAAAAGACAGACTTTTCTACTTACGTTTTCATTTTTCAAGATCAGTTTCAGGATTGCTTCTCTCTGTTTCAGAGCCTAAAACCAGGATAATTTCCAGTTAGCATTTAAAAAAAAAAAACAGATCAACTAGTTTTCCCAATACATCTTCCCTCTCAAAGGTAAAAAAACAAACCCGCTGCTATTAAGTCAATTTCAACTCACAACAACTGTGTAAGAGTAGAATGCCACAGGTTTCCAAGGACTGGCTGGTGGATTCAAACTGTGGACATTTTGGTTAGCAAATGAGCTCTTAACCACCGTGCCACCAGGGCTCCTCCTAAAGGCTACTACTGGTTAGTGCAAGGTTTAGATTCTAGACTCTTGACTGACTGTGGTTGTCCCAGTGAACTAAATACATTTTTTTAATTCTGAATCCCCAGTGCCTAGCAAAATGACTGGAAAATAACATACCCTTAAAAGCTTATTCAATGAGTAAATGAATACCTATGAATGTCTTTGCACATCAGCTTTGCAGATCTCCTTTTCTTCATTCTGAAAACTTACCACTGACTTAAATTTTTAGCAGTAATTGGAAGAGATGGTGATAATACCTCTCTCAGCTCCAACCATTTCAACAGATAATCTGCATCTTACTAACCTGTACTAGTTAATATTTAGTTGGTGTAACTGGTGTATTTGTTCATATATCTGTACACTTCCCCACCATGATGCCTCATGTTATAATGCCAGAGAACAGAAATTTAATTTGTTAACTCCTTTTACAGAGTGCCTTACACACAGTTAGTAAATAAAAGCATTTTTAAAAATTATCAGGATTTGCCTCATCTCTACTCCCATAAACACTGATAAAGCAGAGCTGGTTACAATAAGTATCAAATCAAATTATCTGAAAAACAAATACCAAAACAAACCCTGCTATTCCTGCAATTCAAGTGTGTTAAGCAATGACTGTCACTTTGTTACATGATTACCAATGACTACCATTGGTTGATAAATGTTTAACTTAGCGAGGATTTTTAAGGTAAGGATAGTCACGCATTTGATATCACAGACAACAAGAAAAAAATTATCCCACGGTATGTATTTTTACTCAAAATAGAAAGGGGGTTACAAATTCCAGTTTCAACGGTAGCAACATACAAATTTATAAGACACTTAGCAAAACATGTCACGCCCTATTCTGATAACTCACACAATTAACATACTAAACTTACAACTTTCCATGCCATTGTATCCTACTATGTTCTACTCTACAGCCGAAAAGTATGTCTTCCATTAGACCACTAGCAGAGACTCTATCATTAACCTCTCTCTTAAGAGCCACGGAGGTAAAATGAATCTTCTTTAACGATGTTCTAATGACTTGGCAAAATAAAATACAAATTCCTGTCCAAAGCATCCGGTTCATCTAAACCAGTCTACCTTTCCTACTTTCTCTCCACCTATATTCCTCAGTGCCCCAAATGAACTACTCCTGGAACTCACCATTAAACATAAGCTTCTACAACTTCTTGTCTTTGTCCATTCTAGCAGGAAAGTCCTTCATTCTCTCATTTATCCAGATTCCTACCATCCTTCTATATGGTCACTGTGAGCCAGAATCAACTCCACAACAATGGGGTTTGTTTTTTTTTCCCCAAGGCCCAGCTGGATTCTGTAAATTTCACTGACTTCTCATACAGAATGACTGTTTCATCATCAACTTAGGCTCTCTTGTTCTTTTAAACATCCCTTATTAAAGCATATTTTACATTATTATGTGTAGCCTAGCAGGTATCTGGCACATTATTAGTATTCAATACCTATTAGTAATACTAAACATTTTTACAGTCTCCTACATTAAGTTAAAAAATATCTTCACTCATTTATCAGGTAAATTTTCTAATAGAATGCTTAAGTATATGCACAGCCTCAGGAATTACATAGATGTCAGTTTACAGAGGCTACAATCTTTAAGAAACCATGTTCATAGCCACAAACTGGTAATTTTCAAAATATAAGTGGGAAAAATGACTTTTATCCAGATTATAAATTATTTCAAAATTTTCAGGAGAATGACAAAAGTAAAAAGCTCATGTTTATGGCTATACACGTATATACTGATTGTATGGAATGTATCTTCCAGGACTAAAGCCTGTTTCTTTCCCATTTCTTCTTTAATCTGAAGGCAAAGCACAAATGTGAGGATTCTGTGGAAAAAAATCACAGGATAACAATGGTCCATAACCACCTACCTCAGGGTATTTAATTTTTTTTCAAAAGAATGCTAGAAAGAAGGTAACTTTGGGTCTGCATCACCAACACATTCATATATTTTAAGTTCAAGTGTAGTATCTTGCTATAGTTAGCTGCCACTGAGTCAACTCCAACTCATGGTAACCTTATTCAGAACAGAACACAATATTAATAAGTTGTAAGTCCAACATACTGGCTACTGCACCAATCCATCTCACAGAGGGTCTCCCATGACCTCACCAGCCTCTATTTGACCACATGTGATGTTCTCCTCTAGCTAACAATCCCTTCTTGATGACATACCCAAAACACGTAAATCAAACACTTCTGTTGTAATCCATAATGTTTTCACTGGCTAACTTTCAGAAGCAGATCACCAGGCCTTTCTTTCTAATCTGTCTTAGTCTGGAAGCTTGGCTGAAACCTGTCTACCACGCATGACCCTTGCTAGTATCTGAAATACTCATGGTATATAGCTCTGACACCACAGCAATATACAAGCCACTCCAGAACAACAAACTGAGATATGAGTCAGTTTTGTTTTGTTTTAATGATTATCTTTGCTACCAGTTAAGTCATTACTCCCGACAGAAGGAAGCAGTTTATAATTGCTAATAATTAATTCAGTGAAGCACAGTCATTTCTCATGCCAAGCCCTCAGAACAATTCTTTAACTCATTCCCTTAATTTTGTTCCATGCTAAATCAAAACTACCGTTTAGATTTTCTTATGTGTCTTACTTAATCACTAAAATGCTAGGCAAACAGGAAGTAACTATATACTTTAAAGAGTCATTGAGAAGTACATTGCACTGATCTTAGGAAAGACAGTAATAAGAAAAAAATAAGAATGGAAAAGACAAAAAAATAATTACGGTGATTATTGCCCTATTCCTTCCCTGCCTGTCACAAATAGTTAAGTCCTAGAGGGGGAAACAATTATTCCCTTCTTGGTATCCTAAGTAAAGACTATCAAAAAAGGTAAATATTTAACTGTCATAATATCATTTGAGACCACTTACAGCCTAGACATCCTGCAAACTCAGACTAAAGGCACTCCCAAAGTCCACCTTTCAGTTGAAGATTAGACAGCCCTATAAAATAAACAGTAACATATGAGGAATAAGCTTCCTAGTTCCATCAAGTATAGAAGCTGTAATAGGCAGCACTTGCCCTAAAGACAAGCTGAAAAACGAGGGAACGTGGATGAATGGACACAGAGAACCTAGGGCATACAAGAAAAGGAGAACAGTGTTGACATATTATAGAGGCGGTAATCAATGTCACAGAACAATCTGTGTATACATTGCTGAAAGAAAAACCACTGTGTGCTATAAACTAAAACACAATACTACAAAGAATTTTTTTAGAAAAAGATCACCTACAGGTTGGTTGATATGAAATCTTGTAGGCATTCTTCTCATGATAGCAGAGTCAAGATCCTGTGGGCGATTAGTGGCTCCCATCACTATGACCTAAACACAGAGAGAAAAGACAGGGTATTACAGTATTATATGGAGTTTTATATGGAATTTAAACCGAATCCTCTATAAGAAATTTGCTTTTAACCCAGTAATACTCAGATCTTCAGACATAAACTGAAGATAATCCTAAATATATCTAATGAAAACAAAGCCAGAAAAACTGCAACACTCTAGAGCTAGTAACTAAACATATGTACTATTCAGTTGCAACTATTAAAATTCAAAAACTATTTTGCAAAAACATGATTGGTTAAGGAATACACACTGCACGACTAGAAGCCATTTATACTACAGTTTGGGAATACAGTTTGGTTGTATATATGGAGGATAATAATATTGAGAAAAATTATTTTCACTCAAGCCTGAGAATTCTGGTAATAGTAATATATATAATTTATTTCTAGATTTCACTTTACATTATACCACTAACAGCACTGCAGATAACTCATTGCTAAATGAAATCTGAAGCAATTCAACTTCAAAGAAAGGCAGCAGAGTACAAGCAAACATCAAAATACTGGGTAGAACTAAAAAAAAAGGAAGAGGTTTCCCTGCCACATTCTGGGTCTATGTTAGTTATAAAGAATATTGATTTGAAAAAAAGAGATCAATTTTAAAAATCAAAATCAATAAGCACAAAGTTACACAAAAATCAGTTAATTTCAGAAGGACTTCAATTTTGTGATTATTGTCAAATATTCCAGCATAACCTAAAAATCAGCACACACCTGGTATCGAAATGAAATTTATTTATATTCTATGTAAACTTAAATTTCTTTAACGTTATTGTATTTTGACCTTAGAGGCCTTAGATTTCTGAAATAATCTCAAATCTAACTCTAGAACATGTTAAAATATCTACCAAATTTTATATCTTACTCTTTCTACTCTTCATACTTAATAATAAAGAGCTTCAGAGCCAAATTACTTTCAAATAACTGTAAGACACTGCCACCTAGAGGGAAAAAACTATAAATACAAATTTGGGAAATGTTAGTTCCACAATGTAATACAATTTTAGAATTTAAGTGGCCCTAAAATCAAAATATCAATGCTCTTACCAATTTTTCTTTATTGATTTTCTACAGCTATAAAACTAACAAAAAGAGGAAAAATTTCTACCACATATAAAAACAAATCTTAAAGGTAATCAAATGAACTAATACATAAGACAAAATAATGAGTATAGATATTTACATTTTGAGATACAGTATATTATCTATTAAAACAGAGATTCAAAGTCACATGGAATCTTGTTAAAGACTGGACACATTTGGTTGCACAAAAATCACAAAAGATACTTTGGTTGAGGCAGTAGCAGTAAAGAAAAAACATAAAATTCTGCAAAATGGGTTGCGTTTTGAGAAACAGTCTAGGTAAACACATAGCCTAAAACAAAAACAAACTGAAAAAACTCCTAGTATGGAAAGCCCTGGTGACATCAAAAAGTGGTTTTGTTCAAACCCACCTAGCAGCTCCCTGCGACAAAGACCCAGTGATCTCCTCTCGATCTGCAACCTAGAAAGCCTTACGTGGCAATTCTACTCTGTCACTCAGCATTGCTGTGAGCCAAAATTCACTCTATGTTACTTAACAACAACATGGAACATGGAATGCAAGAAATAGGAAAAGACATCCAAATATCGTGCCACATGATAACAATGCCTATGTACAGAATATGCGATGAGAAAAAGCAAGTGATTTTAACCGCTCAAGGTTTCTTTTAAAGAAGCAAAATATTAAGGAGTGCTTTTAACAGGCCAAAAGAAATATCTTGTACACAAATATTTTGTACTTAGTGTAAATGAGCTAAAATTCAAAATGGCAACCAGTAAGAATTATTTAATACTTGAACAGCAAAATTAATACATCTTTTAGACATCAGGTGTTAAACTGGAGTTTAAGTCTTGAGTGAAAATATGAAGACAAAGCTTTTCAATCATTTGATATTTAAAATAATTAGAATTAAACTTACATCTCAAAACTAACTTTGACAAACACCTGAAAAAGAACTTTTATTTTCTGCCTCTGATCTTTCAAGATGAAGACTATATCCACAGCTACTCAGGTTTCCAGTAGCTTTGATGGGTTTAATTGGGCAAGTCACTATTTTTGTTCTTTCTGATCATGTCAAATTTATAAGAAAGCTAACTGGGGAAGAGGATCTCATCCAGTCACAGAATACACAATTTTAGAAAAAACAGAGAGTATGTCTGAAACTATTAGAATTTGTCTGAAACTATTATTCTAATTTAATAACAATTTTACCTCCCTCAAAACAAAAAAAAATATGAAAAAATTACCTGAGTTTAATAATAATAAAACAAGCCATATATTAATCTGTTCCCTTCAATCAAGTATTAAATAATTCTTACTGGTTTAATTTTGAATTTGTTGGTGTTACTGTAATAAGGAATTATGTTCTATGCCATATATCAAAACTACACTCTGTGCCTCTGGGGGAAGTGTATCTGAAGTATACATCATCCAAATGCTTTTCTATTTTGCTTACTTTGTACAGCTGAACACTAGTGTCTGACAGGGTATAATATAAAAATACATTAACTACCCACATCTCTAAGTGCCTTAAACATCGCTGTAATGATATGCACTATCTGGCAACCTTCACTTACTGGATTTATCACAAATATTAGTAGTAAATCTTTCAATTAATGTCACCTACTACCTTGCACATTTCAGTCAGTCTGTCATACTGTAGGGGCTTGTGGCTGTGGCTATGCCACTAGAATTCAGATACCAGCGGGGTCACCCATGACAGACAGGTTTCAGGTGAGCTTCCAGAGGAAGACAGACTAGAAAGAAGGACCTAGTGATCTATGTCTAAAAAGAATCAGACAATGAGAACCTTATGAACAGCAGTGGAAAACTGTCTGATAAGTGCTGAAGAGGAGTCCTTCAGACTGAAAGACATACAAAAAAGCATCCTCAAAGTAGGGTTGACATCAATGACATGGATGGAGCCAGGTTTCCAGGATCTTCATCAGTTGATGTGGCATGACTCAAAATGAGAACAACAGCAGATATACACTAATAACTGGAAAGTGAAACGTATCAAGTATGAATCTAGAAAAACAGGAATCATCAAAAATAAAACAGATCACATAAACACCGATACCCTAGGCATTACTGAGCTGAAATGGACTGGTATTAGACATTTTGAACTGGGAAATAATAGAAGCTACTATGCCAGGAATGACAACTTGAAGAAAGGCATTTAACAACAACAAAAACAAACGTACTTATATTGGGTTTTCCTCTCTAACCATTCAACAAAAGCTAAGGAAACACTTGCACTTAAAATGAGACTATATTTTCATAAATCTACTAACCCACTGGTGAAGTACAAAAGAAAGACATGTTGGTTTTTTTCTAGAAAGTAAAGCCGTTCAGACTTTTGATTTTTAGCAATGTGGTGGACTTAGGGCATCTTTAAATCCTGTGATAAAAACACTTACAAACAACAGTTAAATTGTTTAGGTTAAAAAAAAAAGTAAGTTAATGTCTCTGCATAAATTCAGGCAGGTATGCAAAGACAGAAACAACCACATACAATATGACCATGTACACATCCAGGGCATGCACTGGGTATTTTACAGGCCAGAGTGCCTGATGAGAGCTTACCTTACATAAAATTAGGTCTCATGTTCTTATACTCTGAGAACAATTCAATGTTAGAAACAATTCAATGTTAGAACAATTCAATCTTAGAAAAACCACTCAGGAGAGGCAGGTATTGGACCTTAGAGATATACGAACATACAGACTCAGACACACATGAGAAACTTTTGATATTTCATGGTTCACAGCCAGTAAATGTTGGTTTGAGCCCTGAATTTACTTGGGTCAGGTAAAAATCTCCCTACAACAACTAATCTTCAACCAAAGCACCAAAGGAATTCACACAAAATTCTACCTAACACACGAGTTTTCCCACTGAGTCACAAAACACACAAGAAAACAGCCACCATAAATTAAAACAAATCTCAGAACCAGATGTAGAACATTTCATTCACATACTGATGTCACTGAATATAGACTATAAAATTACTGTCTAACATATTTAAAGGAATAAATGAGGAATTAAAATACCACATAGCAAATGCTCATGTAATACTAATATATTACAGGCATTTTTACTGGAAACCCTGGTAGAGCAGTGGTTAAGAGCTCTGGCTGCTGACAAAAAGGCTGGCAGTTCAAATTCTCCAGGTACTCCTTGAAAACTCAACAGGACAATTCTACTCGGTCCTATAGGGTCACTATGACTTGGAATCAACTCGAATGCAATGGATTTTTTTGTTTGTCTAGGCACTTTTATAAGCATTTTACTTACATCAATTCCTTAAAACCTCTATAAACAATCCTTTGGTGTCTTTGAACCTTCCCTCTTTATAGATATATCCCCTCTGCACAGATACAGAGTGATTATATCATTAAGGCCTAAGTCACATAGCTACTGGATTCTAGAGTTCTGGTTTTCTAATTCAATTGGAAACTTGTGTAATAAGCAAAAGCCCATAAAAATGCCCTGATATTCCCCCAAAAGACCAGAGCTACAGCACCAACAGAAACTAAAGAAAACCTGAGACTATTACTGTAAGACACTCTTTGAACTTGGAAGAGAAGCCACTCTCGGGGCTCACTACTTTTCAGCCAAGTAACAGATTGGATTTTAAAATAAACAATTTTACCCATGAGTAACATGCTCCCTTAAACAATCAACTGTATAATACCAACTAGTCAACATGTAACCACAAACAAACATCAGAAAGCAAGGAGGAACAGGGAATAAACAGAGTGACACAGAATAAACAGAACAGGAATACTAATACTGATACAATGTGGAAACTGTAAGCAATGTAACAGAACAATCTGTATAAAAATTGTTAAATGTAAACCTAATTTTACATATGAACTTCCACTTAAAAAACAGTAAAATATTTTCTTTTAAATGGCTTGACAGACTTGAAAAAGAATCTAACATAGTTTCTAAAACTAAAAAAGCTATTGAATTAAAGAGCTACATGAAAAGGTTAAATGGCAGAGGAGATCCAACAGAATCCAGAATTAACAAGTGAGAAGAGGTACAGATATCACCCAAAGAGACAGAAAATATAAAAGGTATATTCAATGGAAAGTAGAGGCATATTCAATTGGTGTTCTAGAAAGAGATGACACAGGGAATGGAGAAGAATAAATATTTAAAGACATTTAACACTTGAATTCTTAAGAAGTGATGAAAGATATGATTCCAAATACACTGTTAAATGAAAAGGCAAAAACAAATTACAAAATACAAATTACCTACTACAGTTTGTTGGAAATGAAAACATGAAAAGGAATGGTGTTGCATTCATCATCAAAAACACCATTTCAAGACCTGTCCTGAAGAGCAGAACTTCCTATAAGGAAGGCCAGTTAATACAACTATTATTCAAATTTATGCACCAACCACTAAGGCCAAAAATGAAGAGATTGAAGATTTTTACCAGATTCTGCAGTATGAAATTGATCGAGCATATAATGAGGATGCATTGATAATTACTGGTGATTGTAATGCAAAAGCTGGAAACAAAGAAGGGTTAGTAGTTGGAAAATATACTCTTGGTAACAGAAACAATTCCAGAGTTTGCATAACAGAATTTTCAAGACTAACAAATTGTTCATTGCAAACACGTTTTTAACCAACACAAAATGGCGACTGAACACATGCACCTCACCAGATGGAATACACAGGAACCAAACTGGCTACATCTGTGGAAAAAGACAATGGAAAAGCTCCGTATAAGCACCTGGTGGACTGCAGGTACTGATGCTTTTTTATTGTTGTTGTTATCCAGGGGGTGAGGGATGGGCATGAGCCAGCAAATACACTGAACTGCAGTGCTACAGTAAACAGCATACACTGCAGCAGAGAGACAGGGTATGGGATAGCCACATTTTGAGAACCTGGTGGCTGACTGAGGGCACCACTGCCCTTCCATCCTCTCTTTTCTGAGCTCTGCCACAGATTCTGCCATTTCACAGTATGAAGGGCCTTCTTGGTTGGCTGGGATGCAGAGTCACCCAATCAGAAGCCTCAGCAAGGGATAATTCCCAAGCTGTGAAGCAGTGCCATTCCAGAAAGCACTTTTCCAGCATAAAAACCCTGTTTAGCACAGTGGTAACTTATGGACAGCACCCAACTAAAGATGGCAGCAAGGCCAGAACCATCCTGCTTTTAACTACGTCACAGCATCTGGGGGCAGCTGAGGAGGTGCTTCTGTTGTCAGCTGGAAGGTGGGGCCTGCCACACCTGACAGCCTCACTGATTTTTGGCAGCTCTTAGCTTTTTAAAAATAAGACTGCCTGGAGAAATAACTGCTGAGCAGCCCGGTGGCATCTCTTCCAGCCTTTACTGACCCACATCATAGGGTTGGTTGATGGCCCACCTTACTCCATAAATAGGGTGCCATCCTTGACAGCATGAGATCCCAATGGAGCCAGTCATTACAGTACACAGAGGCAGCTGTGACCAACTCCCTTCTCAGAACTACACCTCAGCTCCTGTTGAGGTAACACCAGAGAAACTAAACAGCCCCTAGATGGCCTGAAGGTAACAAACCATCACTAGTCATTTAAAGAAACAGTCCACCATGGCTCAGAAAACTCCTAAAATAAAGACTCAAAAAAAAAGGCCAGATAGAGAAGTCTTTCTGAAACTATTGGAGGTTAAGTGCAAAAGAATTATATATAGAACCCACCTAGAGATGAAATAAAATGCAGCAGAGTAAAATGAAAAATTAAGCAAGCTATCTGAATTGATGGAAATCCACATTCTGAAATCCAACAGATCAGTAAAAAAATAACATAATTAGACAATTCAATCCAAAGCCAAAAGAGCAGAACTGAGGAGATGGAAGTTGGACTTACTGACCTTGAGGATGGAGCAACTGACACTAGCACTTATCAGAAATCAGAGAAAAGAAATAAAAAAGAAGCAGCATTAAGAAACATGTAAGACTCTATTAAGAGGAATAATTTACAGTAATTGGAGTTCCTAAACAGGGAGGGATAGATGAAAACAGAGAGCACTGTTGCTGAGTTGGTGACAGAAAACTTTCCTGAAATTAAGAAAGAGAATACAGATACCCAAGACATATATTGAACACCACAAAAACTAGACCCCAAGAGAAAGACAACAAGACATATTATAGTCAAGCTTAATACAATGAAACACAAACAGATTCTCTTAAAGGTACAGAAGCTCAAAGCAAAGCTAACATTCAGAGGGGAAACTCTGTAGGCTTTCGTCTGACTTCTTGGCAGAAACGATGTTGGCCAGGAGGCAGGGAAATGATACATTCAAAGCCTTGAAAGAGAAAAACTTCCAACCAAGAATTATATATCCTGCAAAACAGTCTCTCAAATATGAAGATGAAATTAAGACTTTCGCAGATAAACAGAAGCTTATAGACTTTGTAAAAACCAACCCAAGACTTCAAGAAATACTAAGATAAGCTCTTTGCTTAGAAAAACACCAGCATTAAGTGTATATTTAAGGATGCAACGCAGGACACAGCATCCAGAAACCTATTCAGAGAAGTCACAAAACTCAATCAAAGCTACAATATTAAACGAAGGGAACCAGTGATCATATCACGAAAACCGTAACACCAGCACACTAAAAAGAGAGATATGCTACAATAGCTTGAACAACTCGTCCTTTCAGATGGAGAAGGTAAAAAGATATGCGGAAGTTAAAATTGGGTTTAAATTTAGAATATTAAGGGGGATTACAGGAGCAGCTGCAAAGCACAGTAACAATGAAACATATCAAAACAAGAAATGTAATACAGGAGTCTCAACAAACACAAAACCAACACTGAAAAAGATGAATGACCCAGAAGACAGTATTGAGAGAAACACAGAAAACACCAACACAAAAATAATACATCAATATGTCAGCATTAAACACATACCCATCAATAATTACACTGAATGTAAATGGACTGAATGCTCCAATACAGAGACAACAAGTGATATTCTGGATCAAAAGACATGACCTGTCTATATGTTGCTTACAGGAAACACACCTGAGACTTAAGGATATGAACAAACTGAAAATTAAAGGATGAAAGAAAATATACCAAGCTAACAATACACAAAGATGAGCAGGTGTGGCAATACCAATCTCAGATAAAATAGATTTTAATGTAAAATCAACCATCATGGACAAGCATGGTCACTATTTATTGCTGCAAGGTTCAATCACAAGCAGGATTTAATAATATTAAATATTTATGCACACAATACTACAGTATCTAAATACACTGAACAAACACTGACTACACTGTAAATGAGATCGATCACTTCATAGTAATATTTGAGGACTTCAACACTTCACTTTCACTGATGGACAGATCATCCTGAAAAAACCCTCGTCAAAGAGACAGAAGATCCCATTGTGACCATTAACGAACTAGACTTCGACATATACAGAACTTTTCATCCATCAACACATAAGTACACCTTCTTCTCCAATGCACATGGAACATTATCCAGAATAGATCATGTGTTAGGACACAGAGCAAATCCCAACAAATTCTGAATCACTGAATTACTGCAAAGCATTTTCTCAGATCATAAAGCCATAAAATTCTAAATCAACAACAGAAGAAAATACATAGAAATTTGAACTCATGGAAACCAAACACCACCTTGTTCAAAAACCCATGGGTTAGAGAACAAATTAAGGATGAAATAAAGAAATTTATGGAATCAAGTGAGAATGAAAACACATCCTGCCAGACAGCCAAAGCAGTGCTTAGAGGTCAATTTATCTCTATATATGCATACATGCAGAAGGAAAAAAGGACCCAAGCCAAAGAATTAACCATACAGCTTGAACAACTAGAAAGACCACAACAGAGGAACCCCTCAGCCCCCAGAAGAAAACAGATTATAAAGATTAGAGCATAGCTAAATGAATTAGAGAATAGAGAGACAATTGAAAAAATTAACAAATCCAAAAGCTGATTTTTTGAAGAGATCAACAAAACTGACAGACCACTGGCTAAACTTACAAAAGAAAAGCAGGAGAGGAAACAAACAGCCCAAATAAGAAATAAGACGGGAAACGTCACAACAGACTCAAATGAAATCAAATGTGTCACCATAGAATAACACGGAAGACTGTACTCCAACAGATTTGAAAATCTAGAGGAAATGGACAAATTTCTAGATTCATATAAATTACCAAAATTATCACAAGGAGAAGTAAAACAACTTAATAAACCTACCACGAAGGAAGAGATTGAAAAAGTCATCAAAAAACTGCCAACCAAAAAAAGTCCTGGCCCAGATGGCTTCACTGGAGAATTCTACCAAACCTGTAGAGAAGAGTTAACTCTAATACTACTGAGACTATTTCACAGCATACAAAAGAATGGAGTACTCCCAAATTCAGTCTATGAAACCAGCATAATCCTGATACCAAAGCCAGGGGAAGAGCCCACAAAAAAAGAAAATTACAGACGATACCACTCATAAACTTTTAGATATAAAAATCTTCAACAAAATCCCTGCCAACAGAATTCAACAACACAGCAAAAAAATACTTTATCATGACCAAATTGGATTCATACAAGGGATGCAAGGCTGGTTCAACATCAGAGAAAACAATTAAAGTGATCAACCACATAAATAACACAAAAGATAAGAATCACCTGATTTTGTCAACTGATGGAGAAAAAGCACTGAACAAAGACCAAAATTCATTCATGATAGAAACTCAGAAAAATGGGAAGAGGGAAAATTCCTTGATGTAATGAGTGGTATACATGCAAAGCCAACTGCCTTCATTTCCCTGAATGGTAAAACACTGAAAGAATTTCCTTTGAGAATGGGAACTAGACAAGGATGCCCACTCTCATCACTTCAATTCAACACTGTACTAGAAGTTCTAGCCAGAGCAATTAGACAGGGCAAAGAAATAAAGAACTTGTGCACCAGCAAAGAAGCAAAAATCTCCCTATTTGCAGATGATACAATTCTATATGCAGAAAATCCTAAGAAGTCTGTAAGTAAACCACTTGAACAGAAGAGTTCAGCAAAGTATCACAATATAAGATAAACGTAAGTAAATCAGTAGGATTCCTTTATACCACAGGGATCATCAAAAAGGAAATCACCAAATCAATACCATTTATTATAGCTCTCAAGAAGATAAAGTACCTAGGAATAAATTTAACTAGAGAAATAAGAGACCTATACAAACAGAACAGCAAGACCTTACTGCAAGAAATCAAGAGAGATTTACATAAATGGAGAAACCTATCCTACTTATGGACAGGAAGACTTAATATTGTGAAAATGTCTATTTTACCCAAAGTGATCTAAATATACAACGCAATCCCAATACAAATTTCAGTGACATTTTTTAATGAAATGGAGAAACAAATCACCAACTTTGTCTGGAAAGGGAAGAAACTGCAGATAAGCAAAATACTACTGAAGAAGAGGAATACAGTGGGAGGTCTCACACTATCTGACCTGAGAACCTATTATATTAACACAGTAGTCAAAATAGCCTGGTACTGGTACAAAAAGAGATATACAGACCAACAGAACAGAGTTGAGACCCCAGAGATGCCACCATCCTCTTACAAACAGCTGATACTCAACAAAGGCCCTAAGATTGTAAAGTGGGGTAAAAATAAATGGTGCTCGCAAAATTGGATATCCATCTGCAAAAAACTGAAACAACCCACATCTCACACCTTACACAAAAGCTAACTCAAACTAAATAAAAGACCTAAATATCAAACCTAAAAAGATCATGCAAGAAAAAATAGGATCAACAATGTAAGTTGTAATACACAGCTCAGACTTCAAAATCCCACAAAGCAGGACCAACAGGAAATAGATAAATGGAAACTACTAAGAATCAAACACTTATCCTCATCCAAAGACTTTATCAATAGAATTAAAAGACCACCTACAGAATGGAAAAAAATATTTGACAACTACATGTTGGACTGATGTCTGATCTCCACAATCTACAAGGTACTACAAGATACCAGCAAGAAAAAGGTAAATAACTCAATTAAGTGATGGGCAAAGGAGACAGACTAACACTTACTTCATCCAAGCAGCCAAAAGACACATGAGGAAATGCTCACAATCATTAGCTATTAGTGAAATCCAAATAAAAACTCTAATGGGATACCGTCTCACCCTAACAAGGTTGGCCACAGTCCAAAACACATATAACAACAAATGCTGGAGAGGCTGTAGAGAGAGTGGAACCCTCCTACACTGCTGGCGGGATTGCAAAATTGTACAACCTTTTTGGAAAGCAATCTGGTGCTTCCTTAAAAAGCTGGAAATAGATACATCATTTGATCCATTATTCCCACTGCTCAGAATATATCCCACAGAATCAAGGGCAGTCACACGAACAGATACATGCACATGAATGTTTATTGTAACACAGTCCACAACAGCAAAAAGATGGAATCAACCTAGATGCCCAACAACAGATAAATGGATAAACAAACTATGGTACATATACTCAGTGGAACACTATGCAATGATAAAGAACAATGATTATTTTAGGAAGCATCTCACAACCTGGTTTCAATTGGAAGACATTATGCTGAGTGAAATCAGTCAGTGGCACAAGGACAAATATTGTATGAGACTCCTAATACAAGGACTTCAAAATACACTCATGTAAAGAAGAAAAGACTCTTTGATGGCTGCAAGTGACAGGAGGGAAGGAGAGAGCTGGTCATTGATTAGAAAGTTGATAGAAATATACTTGGGTAAAAGCAGTGACAGCACACAGCAGAAAAAAGATAAACTGAACTGGACTTCAATATAAACTAAAAGCTCTTCTAATCTTAACCCAATATTGCAAGGATAGAGTAGCAGGGGTGGTGGTCTAAGGACACTGAGGCCAACTGGCATAACTAGCCTATTGCTAAGAGAGTCTGTTGCACCCCATATTGGTGAGTGGCATCTGGGGTCTTAATAGCTAGCAAGCTGACATCTGTGGTACACCACATGGTCCCAACCCATCTGGAACAGATGATCACCAAGAACAACCAAGATACAAGGGAAAAAGAGCCCAGGAGAAGGAAAAACCCATGTGAATGGGTAAATGTATCAACATGTGACTAGACGAACCAGATGGTGCTTGGCCACCATCAAAGACAGCTGTGATTGGGCACACCATGCCGATTCCCAGTGGCAACACAAGAAAAAAGGGGTGCACCTCAAGAGCTCCACTAAAAGACTACAATTGATAGTCCGGAGGCCTGGGGGTTCCCTTGGGATCATGACCCCTAGACCTGCTGCTGCCCCTGACCAGAAAACAGTACTGAGGTCAACTCTTTAGACAGGAATGGACTGGACTTGAAGACATAGTTTGACCATATGGTATGTGTACTTTATAGTTTGATACATCTACAGGATGCTGTCCTACGGGCCTTTTAGTATAAGGGAGAGGAGAGGGTAAAGGGAGGGGACAGGACTGTTAAGAGGATATGACGTATATAGAAAGAAGAGGAGTGTGCTATAACTGGGCAAGGAGAGCAGAAGAAGCTGCAGATAGGCGGGCATGCAAATTTAATGTGGATTGTATACTTTCATTTAATCACAATAATAGATAAATAAATAAAACTTAAACAAAAAAGGGCTTCAAGGAATTGATGGAATTTCAGCTAAGATGTTTCAACAAATGAATGCTTAAGATCATTCAAAAGCAACTGCTTTTGACAAACAACTGCCAGAAGTTCAAGCAGGATTCAGCAGAGGATGTGGAACTAGGACTATTACTGCTGATGTCTGATGGATCTTGGCTGAAAGCAGAGAATACCAGAAAGGCGTTTATCCGTGTTTCAGGGGTTAGCAACCTCTGAACACTTTTTTCAACAGGAAGCCCTCAAAATGGATGAAACTTACACAAATCATGATCTTGCATAGCCTCATCACTCACTGAAGGGTCAGCATATAAAAGATCACAAAAATGTTTGTGGAAAGGCCTAACAAGTAATACCCTGTATTTTCTACTAAAGGCAACAATAACATTTAAGGAAGATTTCTCTGACATACCTGGCAGCTGTGATCAGTATCCAACCCGTCCCAGAGGCTCATAAACTGAGCTTTCATCATGGCTGTCGCTTCATGATCAGAACTGGAACGGTTTCGCAGAAAGGAATCTAAAAAGAAAAAGTTCTTAACCTTAGAAATTAGTAATGAATTCTTAACATTTTAGATAATTTCAAATCATAGTCAAAACAGAAACTTTATAAAAGATTATACAGAAAAGAGTTTAATTATGCCTTCTCAGAGATTATTCGAACATCCTGTAATAATTTTAGCAAATTAAAACACAATTTTAAATTCCTTTCTAAAAATACATTTATGTCAACATATATGTGAGAAATAAAGGATCTGGTATCAAAAGGCTGGAAAACAATCAAGTAGTCTTGGGAGGAGCTTGTGTGCACTGGCCCTAACTTTCCACATTACCTAAACCCCTACGTGTTCTTATTTCTAAACCCTACATGTTCTTATTTCTAAGCTCCTTTCTTTTTTCTTTGTATGCTTTCTCAGTAATGAACAAAATATTACAGAAAACTCCTAAAACACTAATATTAAGTGAAAAACTGTGGAATAGAAAACAATTTATGTACAATGATCTCAAAAATATTAAAATGCACATACATGTTAACATTTTCCACATAGTGAAAAAGCCTTTAAGGAAATATTAATAACCAAAATACTTATTATTTTTGTTCGCACTCAATGATGTACTTAAAAACAATCTTAATTTTCTGTTATTTTCTGTCTTCCAAATAATCTACAATGAATATGAAAAGCCGTTAAAAAAAGAAAATCTGAAGAACCAAACAGAACTCATGAAGTTCAAATACAATTAACAGAAAAAAATCCAAATGGTAACAGATTAAACACAGCGAAGGAAGTAACTGCTTTGTATTTTTTTTTTTATTACCTATTAGTGGTGTAGCGGTTGTTACGGCTACCAACTAAAAGGTCTGCAGTTCAAAGCCCACAGGGACACCTTAGAAACTCTATGGGGCGGTTCCACTTTGCTCTATAGGGTCACTATGAGTCGGCATCAACTTGACAGCACTGGGTTTGGTTTGGTTTTGGTTATTACCTATTCTAAGATGGATGCCATTTTATTCATTTTAAGTGTACAATTCAGTGACACTAATTTAATTCACTACGTGGTGAAATCATCACCACTATTTCCAGAAGCATTCATCAACCTACATAGAAACCCAGTATCCCTCAAGCAATAATCATTTGACTGGACCAGGAATAGGAGAAAAATACTGATGATCTATAAACTCTACAAAAACTCTACTCATATAAAAGAACAACATACAGGGAAGGGTGCTCTATTTTGTAAGTTGGTTGTTCATACAGAAAATGACAAAAGTAGATTCCTATCTCACACCATATGCTAAAAATATATATGTAAATATAAATAAACATACACAGATACATATACCAATATTTGTAAACCAAAAACAAAAAGCATAAATCATAAAATTAAAAACTGACAAATGTGACTAAATTTAAACTTCTGTAAAACAACATCATTAATGAAGTGAAAAGACAAGCTAGTTTAGAAAATAATTGTAATCATGATATCAAAAAGAATTACTAAGGAAAATGCCAATAAATTCAAATAAAAACCAGACAATTTCTGGCTTTTACAGATCATCAATGTTTTCACAATTCACATGTAAACCTACATGGCCAATCAACCTGTCAAAAGATGTTAGATTTACTTAGTAAGGGGAAACACAAATAAAATTATAAAAATAATTCATGCTCTCTAATACCGACAAAAACTAATGTCAGACAAAACTAATCTTAGGGGCCACACAGATAAACAAAACTCTATATACAGGGAGGAGTAAAAACAGCTATAATTACTTTGAAAATCCAGTAATCCTAGTGATTTTGACACATCCTACAACCTAATGGCTGTCTCCATGTAGCTACCTAGACAAACTGTTGCACATACGATGTTTGACAATTAAGTCAAACTGTACACGGCGGCAAGGCGGCAAGTTAATGAAACTAATTGTATAGTTGACTGTCATGAAGTTTTTAGCCAGTAAACAAGTAATGTATTGGAACAGCCTCTCTACTCACTGGAACTGGCCCCCAATGACTTTTCTCTTTACCTAAATATAAACAAATTATTGAAAGGAAGACATTTTGATAACATTCAGAAAGAGTTCCAAAACTGTTCTGAAGGGTGGACTACCCCCTGGTGTTGGTGCATAGCTTTCCAAGGGGAGTATTTCAAAGGTGACCACAATGATATTCATCAATGAGGTGTGTAGCATTTTTTCTAGGATGAGTTCGCAAACTTAACTGGCAGACCTCATATGTGCAAGAGGAAACATGAACGTGGACGCCTAACGCATACAGTTTGTAGAAGGGAAAAAACAGAAACATCAATTAAGTAGGAAAATCAATAGATTATGGTTCATGCTACAACATAAAAATAGTACACAGCATATTAGAATGCTGGTTATCTTGTTTATTGATATGGGCTAATAAATGTTAAAATTAAATCTATCTACTTACTATCTCTAAAAACGATTTTCTCAACAGTGCACATGCAAAACATACCTATTTCATCTATAAAGATGATAGAAGGCTGTAGTTTTATGGCAAGGGAGAAAACAGCAGCAGCCAGTTTCTGAGATTCTCCATACCACTTATCAGTCAGTGTTGAAGGCTGAAGGTTAATAAATCGACAGCCTGCTTCTTTGGCTGTAGCCTTGGCAATCAACGTTTTGCCACAGCCTGGAGGCCCATACAGAAGAACACCTGAAAGTTAACACAAATTGTTATTAATTATTTTCTTTAAGAGAATGAGATGTTTGCTTTAGTTTATATGATGATCAACATATTTATTCTGCCTACATCAAAATTCTTCCCAATGTTCAATTCTGCTTAAACTTTTTTTTACTAGTATAAATTATTAGAATAATCTGAAAAATAGAGACCTAGTCCTTGACTTACTAGGTACTCAAGTTACGAAGGAGTGCACTTTTTGGAGGGGTATGTCTTATCATTAGTCACTACATACTACATATAGTGTTGTAGTGAGAACTTGCTGTTATTCTCATGCCAACTCCCAAACACAAACAAGGATCGGATTTATAAAGATACCAATAATAAAGAGCAGTAATAATAAAACTAAAAAAAGAGGTATTCTGCTCACAGTAGACCTAACAACAAAGTTGTAGGAAAGAAACCCCATCAAGTCTGGAAATACTTGTTTCAAATTTTTCTTTTTGGAAATCCAATACAAGAAAACAACTGCAATGCCAAGATTCTAATAAATGAATTAGTAGAAAGGAAGGCTGTACGCTTTAATTTCAGGGTCAGTGACGATGACATGTATTTGGGTATTACAGAATTCTTATGTCCAGTTCAAGACACTCAAGACAATTTTCTTGACATCTAAACTTATTATCCTCTACTAGCGGTGGAGAAAATCATCTAAGGCTCTCCATCTCAACAAGCTAACAAAGTACACACTCTGAGACCATGAGTCCCCACCCTTGGCTCTGGAATTTGGTCCCTCAGGGTGTCTGGATACATCTATGAAGCTCCCATGACCTTGCCTGGGTCAAGTTGTCCCAGCTTCCCCAGTGTCTCTTACCAAAGTTATCACTTATCTAATGTCTGTTCAGTGTTTTCCTGTCCCCACCCTCCCCTCTAAGTTTTCAAACTTTGTTACTAATAAAAAAAATTTTCCAAAGACACAAAGTTGAAATAGTCCAAATACATAAAACTTTAGATTACATATCAGAACATACTTATGGTAACTATAAAAAAACTTAAAATACTGTGTTTCTAGGAAAATAACATGCAAACTCTACATTTTTCACCAATGCCCCTGCCCAGAAAGCATGTTGCATTAATTGTTCTTGAGGGTGGCAAAAAAAAATTGTATGGGCATGTCATTTGAGTAAAAATACAGTATGTGTAAGAACTATATCCAGTTTTAGAATAATATTTTCAAATACATAACAGATTTATATATAACTGTTGAAGTATCTCTTCATAGTTGGGTATCTTATATGCTAATTGAGGAACTCCAGTAACAGTGGTTAAGAGCTCAGCTAGAAACGGAAAGGTCGGCATTCCAACCCACCAGCTGCTCCTTGGAAATCCCACTGGGTAGTTCTACTCTGTCCTAAACAGTCAGGTGGCTGTCAGTAGGAACTGACTTCACACATTGGATTTGGTTTTGATTTTTGTTATGCTACTTGACCCTTTAAAGCAAGTCCAGCCACGAAAGTCACTTGAACATGAATGATGCAACAGCAGCTTTCTCTAATAATATATAAAGAACATTTACCTTCCTAAATCCACTAACACTGTGAAACTGAGAGCTGGAAGCAGATGAACATTTATTCTTATCCAGACTATAAACAAATGGCAGAAGACACTAAAGAATTAAAATCACAGTAAAGGCTTTTTGTTAGAAAAAATTAAGGGAACTGTGCTGTTTCAAAAAATAAATATAAAAGAAAAAGCTTTGCTGCCTTAGCTAATAAAAAGAGCATGTCATTTTTGGTGATAACTGTTATTTTCTACTTACCAGAAACAAAAATTATCTACTTTATAAAAATGCACATGTAATTTAATTCAACTACTTTTGATATATAAATTAATGTACTTTTTCTAATACACCTGCAGAATCAGTAAGATAACAAGCAATTGTAATTTGCACACACATAGTACTCCTTTAATACTTCATACCATTTATTTTTTTTGGAAAAATGTGTCTAATGTTTGAGTTCAGTCTTGACTGGCAATGTAAGTCAAACACATCTAGTCTGGGCAATACACCAAATAGATACTTCCACTAGATGGACATAAGTAAGCTATCCTGTGGAGTTTGTATCTGAAAGCCATGGTAACACATATTTATATTATTGACAATTAGCATGTAACGGACACTGAGTCACCTTTAATAAGCGTAAATCATTATTAGTATTTTCATGAAGAAGAATAAAACTCTTACATTTAAAAATGCAGTTGTAAGCACTCACAATTTCTGAGTTTTAAGGCTTTCAAGGTGATTATCACCTAGGAATGAGGAAATGTTTTCCTCAAGATAATTTTCTATTAAAAAATCACTATAGTCTAAAAGTAATTAAGATCACCAGGAGGGAAAAAAAATCAAAAGAATCATGAAACATGAAAAACAAATCTTGTCTGAGGAGGAGGGGGTTAAAAAAATAGCTCCATACCTCACACTATGCACAAAAACTAACTCAAAATGAATAACATCCTAAATCTTAAAGTTAAAGCTATAAAGTCTCAGAAGGTAACAGGGGTGAAATCAGGGGATCCAATTTCTGGCACAAATAGCTTATCAAACAAAACTAAAAATGTATGAATGACAAGATAAATCTGATAATTGAGACGTCATAAAATTAAAGAGTTATCAAAAGACTTTACCAAAAGAGTAAAAACAGAACCCACAGACCAGGAAAAAATCTTTGGCAAAAACTTACTTAGAAGGGTCTAATCTCTAAAATTTACATAAAATTTCAACAGCTCAACAATAAACAATACAAACAATCCAATCAAAAAATGGGCAAAGGATATAAACAGATACTTCACCAAAGAGACATTCAGGTGACCACCAAATACACAAAAAGATGCTCACCATCACCAACCATTATCAGTGCAAGTCAAAATTACAGCGAGGTAGTATCTTACCTTTACAAAACACAATCAAAAAAGAAACCAGAGAGTAACAAATGCTGGCAAAATTGATGGGTGAACTAGAACTCTTACACATTGTTACTCTTACACACACACACAACAAACCCACCGCCACCAAGTCAATTCTGACTTGCAGTGACCCTGTAACCCCTAAGAAAAAAGCAGTATGGTACTGCCTCAAAAAGCTAGAAATAGAAATACCTTACAACCCAGCAATCCCACTCCTAAGTATATATCTTAATGATACAAGAGCAGTGACATGAACAGACATACACACATCTATATTCATTAGAGCATCATTCACAATAGCAAAAAGATGTAAAAATCTAAGTGTCCATTAAAGAATGAATGGATAAACAAATTGTGGTACGTACATTCAAAGGATTACAAGGCAACTATAAAGAATAAATAAGGAGGTCACAGAACGTTTCATAACAAGAATGAATCTGGAGGACATTATGCTGAGTGAAGTAAGTCAATCACGAAAAGACAAAGAGTCAAGAACAGATTTATACATGGAAAGAAAATTTCTTTGATGGCTATCAGAGGTGAGGGAAAAGGAACGGGAACCAGTAGACATTTACTGCTTTTGGTGATGTAAAAGGCAATCCCAAATATGGGTGAAGTGAGCACAACTTGACCAAAATAAACAGACACTAAGAAGTACATAAGACAAGTACCAAAGTGTCCACCAGACAATCCCACATAGGTAGCTACATGGTGCCTGGTTAACATCCCAACTGCTCAGACAGAAATCACAATAGAGATAGAACAAAATTCTATCTCATAAAAAAAGACCAGACTGGAGAAATCCTGAGAGCACAGTCCCTAGACACCTTTTTAACTCAATATCGAAGCTACTTCTGAAGTTCACCATTCCTCCGAAGATTAGATAGGTCCACAAAAGAAAATGAAATTAAAGAGAAAACCAGCCCAGGGGTAAGAACGAGAAGGTAGGAGGGGACAGGAAAGCTTAGGATGGGGAATTCAAAGTCGAGAAGGAGGCAGTGTTGACCTGGCATGGGGGTGGCAACCAAAGCCACAAAACAATATGTGTATTAATTATTTAATAAGAAACTAATTTGCTCTGTAAAACTTTATCTAAAATATAATTTTAAAAAAGTACACAAAAAAAGGAACAATTTTAGCAAATGCTGTAATATACGCAGTTTTGCAGCAACAAAATCAACCAAAAAATATGTTATAGTTACACAGGTAGATAAGGAAGTATTTGTGTATACAAAGGCATATGCATGTATAGGTATAACAGTATGCATACGTACACGTTTCTGTATGCTGAATATATACCCACATCTATAACAGACCACACAGAGAGTACCCTTATAGAGGCTTCTTACACATATCCAAAACAACTCATGGGACTGGTTTACTGGGTCAAAAGACTTGGGACCACAATCTGAGAGAGCAACTTAGTCAACAGGCATTACACAGCTCACAAAGATCATGTTCTACGTCCAGTTTGGTGAGTATCTTAAAAGCCTGCAAGCAGATATCTAAGTGGATAACAACTAGGAGTCTCTACTAGCATAGAGCCAAGGAGATGAATGAAATCAATGGCTCAGAGAAGAAACTAGTCCATGGGGCTATAGGCTCACAGAAACCACAGCCACCTCTAACCTGCGCCCAGAAGACCTAAATGGTATCAAGCTACCACTACTGACCTTTCTGACCAGAGCTGGATAGAATGGCAGAAAAATGTAGAACCAAACTCAAATTCCTAATGAAGTCCAGACTTACTAGACCAATGGAGAACAGAGGAAGCTTCAAGACTATGACCCTAAGATACCCTTTGAACTTGGAATTAAAGCTATTTCTGCAGGTCCCTTTTCAGCCAAACAATAAACTGACTTATAAAATATACAACACTCCATGTAAATAATGTAACCCCCTTAAACAATTAATTATATGAGACCAAAGGATCAACAGTTACCCAAAAGCAAAAATGTGAGGTAAGAAGGCAAAAGGAAGTTAGATCAACAGAAACAGAACATAGTAGAAATTAATACTGGCACATTGTAAAAACTGTAACCAATCTTATGGAGCAATCTGTATACAAACTGTTAAAGAGAAATCTAATAATTTACAGTGTAAACTTTCATCTAAAACCCAATTATTAGAACAAAAAGAATTGTGGCTTCATTTTTTTTTATCTTGATTTTCAAAATTTTAATTTACTTGAAACTAACAAAAATGGTTTGAAGCAACAGTATCATTCTGACATGCAGGTATAAAAATTTATATAAAATGTGGGACAGGATGGGACAGAAGATTGTTAAGAGGATAGGACATGTATGGAACAGAAAGGAGTGTGCTGTCACTGGGCAAGGAGAGCAGAAGGAGCTGCAGATAGGTGGCAATGCAAATTTGAATTGCATTGTAAACTCACTCAATAAAAATAAAAAAATTAAAAAAAAGAGTTACTTTAAAACTAATATTTTAAAAAGAGTTCACTGGATCTCACCAGTATTTTGAGAACCTAATTTCATAAAAAGGAGTTCTATGATGGCATACAGTTTCAACATTTTCAATATTTTTAATGTATTAGTACATTTAAACTTTTACCATACCTTTTGGAGGCTGTAGAAGCCTGGAATTTTCAAATAAATGCTTCTTTTTGATAGGCAAGATGACTGTGTCTTTCAGATCTGTAATGACATCATCTAAACCTGCTATATCACTCCAAGTAACCTGGCAAAAGGTAAGGTCAACATAAAGCTTACAACTAACGTATATTCAAGTTGGAAAAAAGAAAAACTCAAAGAATAGCAAACCTTAACCAGATTACTTTAACAATAAAAATGCTTAAGTATATACTACCATGAATAAAGACTTTTCACAGCAATAATGAAATTAAAAAACTAAGAAACTGGAAAACATTTTAAAATTCTTTTTTATTTAAAAAAGCATTAAGCTTGATACTAAAAAACGTAGAGGGATCAAATATGGAAAACTAGCTCAGACAAATAATTCAGCACTGGCTGATAGGGAACAATTCACCAGGAATGTGTCTATTTCATACATGTTTTCAGTCATAAGAGGAATGAGTGTTAGAAGGTCTACAAATTGGATTTCTGAATTTTAGTCAAAAGTAAAACTGAGTCAGAACTTAGGTCTTCACAAATAGTAAATAAAAAATATATATTGTTAGAAAAGGCACGCACACATACAAAAAAACCCCTTGTTGTCAACTGGATTCTGACTCATAAGAGCCCCCATAAAACAGAGCAGAACTACCCCAAGGGCTCCTTAGCAGAGACTGGTGGATTCAGCCTGCCAATCTTCTGAAGAGCAACCAAGCTCTAAACCACTGTGCCACCAGAGTTTTGTGTCATTGTTTTCTCAGTTCTGAAATAAGGAAAGCTTTCTGATTCAACTTAAAAAAAAAAAAAAAATTATTTATCCTAAATAAACCAAGCGAACAGAGGTTAAAAAAAAAAAATCAACCTAGCTTTAAGCAGTACAGTAAAGGGACTGGAAGTAGAGACAGCAGCAGCAGTGTACAGGAGATTTAATTTCTTTACAACTTTAAAAACAATGAATGATAGAAAGGGAACAAACAAACAGCTAAGTCTGAAAAAAAAATCATAACTTTCCTTTCCCTATAGCTGCCAACAGACTCATTCCAAAGTGACTGTGAGTGAATGAGTGTGAATGCGAGTGTGTGTGTCATGCATGTGTGCGTGCACACACATACGTGCGTAAGGACCTCCAGAATGGGACATTGTAATTTAAACATGAAATTCAAACAGGCTTTATTCTGGAGAATGTATATGGATCTGTGTGTGTCCATGTGAACATTAATGCTAAGAGACACTCAATTTTTGTTTAGATTTAGAGCTGAAAATGTCATATTTCAACCTACTTATTTATGTCAATATAACATTAATGTACTGCATAAATATAGAGCCCTGGTGGTACAGTGGTTAAGAACTCAGCTACTAACTAAAAGGTTGGCAGTTGACATCTACCACCTGTTCCTTGGGAATACTATGGGGCAGTTCTGATAGGGTCCCTGTGAGCTGGAATCAACTCAGTGGCAATGGGTTCAGTTCTGATTTTTATGTAAATATATTTCAGCACATTCATTTATACCTGTTGCTACAAAAGTGTTACAGAGGATCTTAGTTTATAAATTACATTATTGTGATCCTCAAAACAAGTCTTATGAAACAGTTATTAATATATTACCCTTGCATTACACATGAATGAAATGAGACTCCAAGAGGAAACTGTCTGCCAAGGTCATGACTAGAAAAACTGGGAAATCTAGATTTAAACTCTACAAATCAAATATCCACATGACTTAAAGCAGCATATTTTGTATGTCACAAAGGCAAATATAACAAGTTTTACCAAACTAATATATGTGCAAAGAGTTAGCATAGCAGGCCTGAGACTGCCACCTTCAGAAAGGTTAGCTTTCAGATTACGAAGTACTCAAAAGAGGTGTCCAACTTCCTTCAAATTTCAGCAAGGCTGGACCTTAGCTAGTGTCTGGGAAGTTAGATTTTGGGAAGTCCCCATGATTCTCTGAAAAGCACAATCAACTATGTCTAGACTGTGTCAATAATATGGTTTATGCTGAGCACTTGCTTTCCTTCTGATAGTCTAGAATTTTGGTGTAGTCTACATAAATGGTGTTTACATGACCCAAACCCCAAAACCACTGTCATCAAGTTGATTCTGACTCAGAGATCCTATAGGACAGAGCAGAACTGCCCCATAGTTTCCAAGAGTACCTGCTGGATTCAAACTGCCAACTTTTTCATTAGGAGCTGTAGCACTTAACCACTACACCATTAAGAGTTTCCCCTATATGACCAGCACCCAATAAAAAACTCGGACTCTGAGACTCTAATGAGCTTCCCTGGTAGATAATACTGTCACAACTTACTGCTGGCAGATTTAAGTGCCTCCTGTGCAACCACATCAGGAGAATACTACCGGAAACTCGGGCTAGAATTCCTCCAGACTATACTCCATGTCCCTTTCCCTTTGCTGATTTTGTTTTGTACCCTTTCGCTTCAGTAAAGCATACCCAAGAGTACATACTGAGTCTAGAAGCTCCTCCTAGTAAATCACTGGCCAGTGGCATGGTCCTAGGGACCTCTGACACAAAATGCTAGACAAAAAGAATCTTTACAGTTAAAGATACATACATGCATGTTAAGAGGGTCTACTAGATGAGCAGCAATACTCATTTCATATTCTGAAAGCTTCACATTTTTCACACCAATTTGCTTCATTAGTTTTTCTGCCTAGGGGGGAAAAAAATCTCCTTTAGTTTGCTATTTAGATATTTGTACTTTGAAACAGGTATCTGTGAAATCTAATGAGCAATGAACAGTCATACAAGAATTTTCCAGGGCTACTACAGGCCTCTTGATCTTATCCTTCCCCATCATGAGCCCTCAGATAAAGAGATGATTTGAGGCTCCCACACCACAGAAACCAGGGCAATTGAAACCAGCTTTTGGGAAATGAGAAAATAGGACACGGGACTGAAGAGCTACATGCAGGGCCTTCCGCCACTCCAACAACACTCTAGGGTTCAGCTTGATTTCTCTTTCCTAGTAGGAATATAACGACAGGAATAGTGAAACCTCAGGATGAAAGAGTAAGGAGTTAAGAATACCAAGAAATACACAATTGCAGTTTTTCCCCCTTGTATAACCACAGTATCCAAAACAGGCCAACAACTTCTTTCAAATTATCTAAGTATATAGTAAGCATTCATACACTCTAATTTCAAATTGTTCAGGGATGTCATTTCTTTTAGTATTTAAAGTCAACTCCTGGGACTAGGCAAAAAATTTCAAATTAGCAGTATACTTATGTATACCAAATATAGCTTAAATCAATGAGTTCTACTAACACAATCAAGCCAAGACAAGTGCCATCGAGGGGCCAGGGGAGAACTGACCCCCAGAGTATTCAAGGAGCGCCTGGTGGATTTAAACTGCTGACCTTGTGGTTAGCAGTGGTAGGACTTAACCCACTACACCACCAGGGTTTCCCAGCACAATCAAAGTTTTAATTAAAATAAAAATGTTATCAATTTACTGAGTATACCAAACATTATACATGCCAAATAATCTACACACAACATCTTTAAGTTTGTTAAGTATACATCTGAGAAATGAAGACACTCTGATAAATCATGTTTACCTAGTATTTTGGCCTTAAATCTGTTGATCACAGAAGTTATTGCTCTGTGTCGTGGGATTATTATTCTAAAAAGAAACTAGCTTCACACAGCATTATAGATTTAGATTGTTTAGGGGATTAGCGACTTTTTCTAAAGTACTAGAAAACATACTGTTTTTCCTATTCACTCAACTCTTCGTGAAATTATTCAATCAACAGATAAAACAGCCTTTTCCAGGTTCTTTCACCGTTCTTAAATATCTCACTACCTCTAAATCTTTTACGTTTTAGCTATGAAAGGTATCCTATCTTACAATCTGTAATAACATTAATTTACTTTTTCTCATTATGTTACTTCAAATGTGAAGCCATTCCACACAATATGGCCTTTTTAGGGCATGCTCTGAAACACCAGTTCTCAACGATGGGGTGATCTGACAATGCTTGGAAATACCTTTGGTTGTCACAGTTTGGGAGGAGGGTGTTACTGGCATCTAGTCAGTAGGAATAGGGATGCTGTTAAACATCACACAACGCACAGGAGATGTCCCCCAGCCCCACTAACACAGCTAAGAATTCTCAAGCCCTAAATGTCAAATGCACCTCAACATTAGAAAAACAAAAATTCTCACAAGTGGACCAGGAAGCAACATTGTCATAAATGGAGAAAAGACTGAGGTTGTCCAGGATTTCATTTTACTTGAGTCCACAATCAACACCCATGGAGGCAGTAGTCAAGACATCAAAAGGCGCATTGCATTGGAAAAATCTGCTGCAAAGGATCTCTTTAAAGTATTCAAAAGTAAGGGTGTCACCTTGAAGACTAAAATGCACCTGACTCAAACCATGGCATTTTCAATAGCACCACAGGCATGCGAAAGCTGGACAATGAGTGAAGAAGACAGAAGAAGAATTGATGCCTTTGAATTTTGGTGTTCGAGAAGAATGTTGAATGTACCATGAACCTCCAAAAGAACAAACACATCTGTTTCAGAAGTACACCCTGAGTGCTCCTTGGAAGCAAAGATGGCAAGACTGAGTCGTAGATACTTTGGATATGTCAGGAAAGATCAGTCCCTGGAGAAGGACATCATGCTTAGTAGAGAGGAAGGTCAGTGAAAAAGAGGAAGACCCCTGACTGGATGGACTGACACAGCAGTTGCAACAATAGGCTTAAGATAAAAATGACTGTGGGCACGATGCAAGACTGAGCAGTATTTTGTTCTCTTGTTCATGGGGTCACTGTGAGTTGGAACCAACTCGACGGCACCTAACAACAACAATAAATGTCAATAGCCTTGCTTCCCCTACTTCCCATGAAGCCTGTAGCCCTGGAAATTGTATTCTAGGCAAAACAGCCCCTTGTCTTGAACAACAGCTTTTACTTAACACCCAGAATTTCCTAAATAAAATTACCAACTATATTTTTATATAGGTAGAAAATGTCACATGGTCAAGTTTAACTAGGATCCCTTTTCTGCAATGGCAGTACCATTTTAGCAACATGTCTTCAGGCTGCATTAATAGTACAATGCTGCAGAGAAAATAAATTAATATTCACTGAGTACATCTGGCACTGTACTGGATACTCTGCCTTCAGCCCTTAAAACCATTCTGAGGGGCAACTACTATGCTCGTTTTTGAGATGAGGAGTCTAAGAGTACGAAAAAGCACAAGAACTGCCAAGATTTCACAGCTAGGAAGTTGTGTTACCAGAGCTCAAGCTTCGATTTGTGTAATTCTAGTATTTCTCATTTGGGAAAGCAGAATATGATTAGCAAAAAAAAAGAAAACACACACAAAAAAGTATCACATCTACCACCAAACTAACTGTTTCAGAAACAAGTTAACCAACTGTCTGGCTTTGATATTTTTAAGTGTGCCTCTGTAACTAAAATGTTTTAACCAGAAAAAAATCATGTTTAGTAATGGTTTATGTTCATGTATTGCTTCATTGTTTACAGCTTCATGACAATTATATTTTCTAGTCACCAACACTTGCTCGGTTTTTAACGTAGGTATCTTCAAGTATGGTTGTCTTTGTGGAGATTTGACAATGGGGGCCTGAGGGGTAGTGTGTCTAGGAAAGAAGTTTATTTTTCACGGTGTATTCATCTTCTTAACTAATTCATACTACTTTTTAATCTTTCACATTGCTTCATGTTTTTCCTCCTCATGTAGAGTACTATTTTTTAGAAAATTAAGACATGAGTCCAGACATGTAGAAAATGGTGAATTTCGAATATTTTTGCCAAGGCTAGACAAGCAAGAAATTGGAAAAAGCAGCCTTAGAAAAGGCAACATTCATTTTCTCTAGGTTCTAAAAGATTCATAAAAACTGACTGCATTTTTGGATAAATAATTTCAAAAGTTAAACATGGTACTAACAAGTTAGAGTGAGCAACAGAGATGAACTACTTAAACTTAGGTCAGAAATAATAACGTCTGATACTTTTACTGACATCCACAGCTGAAGCACACCAATTTAAGCACAAACCCGGAAAAACTCACACCCAGTGCTGTGGATTCTGACTTATAGCAACCCTACCAGAGAGAGTGCAACTGCTCCAGAGTTTTCAAGGACTGCCTGCTACATTCAAACGGCCATTAGCAGATGTAGCACTTAACCACTACACCATCAGGGTTTCAGATTTAAGCACAGGTAGAGCAAATGACTGAACAAAGCCTTTTAAAAAATGCATTTAAGTGTGAACTAGCATAGAATTTGAGTAATTCCCTTTACGTTATCAGGAAAACAAGTCCTTATCACAAACTTACATTAAAACTCTAGAAAATACCCGTTTCTTGACACATGAAGGCAGCAATCTTCTCTTTTTTATGGTTATTAGTATTAGTACTCAACTTATCCTGATTGCATCTGAGCAGAATTCACCAGGTTTTCAATAGCTGACTTTTCAGAAGTGATCCCCAGCTTATTTTTTCAAGACACCCTAGGTAGACTCCAACCATCAACCTTTAGTCAGCAGCTAAGCACATTAACCATTTGCATCACTCAGGGACCCCCCTTTATAGTTACTGGACTCACAATTCTTTTCTCCAATTTTACCATGTATCCTGAAAGTACAGCTGAAATGTTGGCAGTTCAAATCTGTGAGGTCCTACAGTGTTGCTATGAGTTGGAATTCACTTGACGGCAGTGGTGTCATATACAAAGCTCAGGAGCCCTGATTTTAAACGCTCAACTGTGAAATGAAAGGTTAGTGGTTCTAACTCACCCAGTGGCTCTACAGCAGAAAGACCCGGTGATCTGCTCTAGTAAAGATTACAGCTTAGAAAACCCTACAGGGTAGTTTTACTCTGTCCCAAGGAGTCAGCTGTCAGTTAACTTAAGAGCATCTAACAATAACCTTGAAGTTTGGGGTAAGGTCTCTGTACTATGTTTCTCCACTATGTCTGCATATAAACTCAGCAGTGCACTCAGTTTTTTTTGTCTCCTTTAGCTTCCCTTTTGTTGCTACCACTGTTTTTTTTACTGATTTCTTATCTCAATTTCCCTACTTGAGCTTCTCAGTCTTCTAAGACTTAGCTCCAGTAAACTACAGCTTGATTGGTAATGAGCTCACAATGGCTTCCTGATGTTAAGCAATGTTAGCTCTTCAAAATAGTCACTGTCATTCCATAATAGCCGCTCTTAAAAATAACTGGCAGTTGGGAGTCCATGATTTTTTTTAAAGTTAAGTGTATCATCCTTAAAAAAAAAAAACTGCAGCTTACTTCTCTCAAATACTGAAACAAACTTTTGAACACTACAATGTAATTTTAGAACAAAAATACAAAATCATTGCACTAAGCTGGAAATGGAAAACCAGAAGGAAGAAGACATTCTGCATTTCTCAAGCAGAAGAACTGAAATTCAAGCCTCAAGTTGCAATAGTGAAGGATTCTACAGGGAAACTATTAAATGACTCAGGGAGCATCAAAAAAGAATGGAAGGAATACAGAGTCATTATATCAGAAAGAACTAGTTGATATTCAGCCATATGAAGAGGTAACATATGATCAGGAACCAACAGTACTGAAGGAAGAAGTCAAAGCTGCACTGAAGACACTGGCAAAAAAAAGGCTCCAGAAATTGATGGACTATCAACTGAGATATTTCAACAAACAGATGCAGCACTTGGCATAGTTCACTTGTCTATGTGAAGAAATCTGGAGGACAGCTACCTGGCCAACTGACTGAAAGAAACCCGTATTTATTCCCATGCCAAAGAAAGGTCATCCAACCGAGTGTGGAAATCACTGAACAATATCAGTAATATCACATGCAAGTAATATTTTGCTCAAGGTCATTCAAAAGTGAGCACCAACAGTATACTGACATGGAAATGCCAGAAATTCAAGCTGGATTCAGAAGAGGACATGGAACTAGGGATATCATTACTGATGTCACATGGATCTTGGCCAAGAGCAGAGAATACGAGAAAGATGTTTACTCGTGTTTCACTGACTATGCAAAAGCATTCGACTAATCAATTACGCCTAACATCATGTAAAACAGGAATTCCAGGACAGCTAATTGTGCTCTTAAGAAATCTGTATATGGATCAAGTGGTAGTCATGCGAACAGAACAAGAGCACACTTCAGGGTTTAAAGTCAGAAAGGTGTGTGTCAGGGTTGTATCCTTTCACCATACCTTTTCAATCTTTATGCCAAGCACATCATCTCAGAAACTGGATTCTAAGAAGAACAACTAGGCATCAACATTGGAGGATGACTCATTAACAACCTGCATTATGCAGATGACACCACCTTACTTGCTGGAAGGGAAGATTTGAAACACTTACTGATGAAGATCAAGAATCACAGCCTTCAGTATGGATTGCACCTCAACAGCAGGAAACAAAAATCCTCACAACTGAACCAGTAAGCAACACTGTCCATAAATGGATAAAGGATTGAGACTGTCAAAGATTTCATTTTATTTGGGTCCACAATCAACACCCATGGAAGCAGTAGTCAAGAAATCAAAAGATGCATTGCATGGGGAAAATCTGCTGCAAAGGATCTTTGTAAAGTATTAAAAAGAAAAGACATTATCCTGAAGACTCAAGTGCACCTGACCCAAGCCATGGTATTTTCAATTGCATCACATGCATGCAAAAGCTGGACAATGAACAAAGAAACCAAAATAAGAATCAATGTCTTTGAACCACAGTGTTGGAGAAGAACGTTGAACGTACCACAGACTGCCAAAAGAACAAACAGATCTGTTCTGGAAAAAGTACCACCAGACTGCTCCTTGGAAGCAAAGACGGTGAGACTGCATCTTAACATACTTTGGACATGTTGTCAGGAAGGATCACTCCCTGTAGATGGACATCATGCTTGGTGGAGTGAAGGGTTAGCAAAAAAGAGGAAGACTCTTGAAGAGATGGATTGACACAGTGGCCACAACAATGGGCTTAAGCACTAAAATGACTGTGGATGTGGTGCAAGACCAGGCAGGGTTTTGTTCTGTTGTGCATAGGGTCACTATAGGTCAGAACTCATTCAACAGCACCTAACAACAACAAGCTCAAGGTATGTAAACTTCATTTGTATGAAAAATTCTATTTACTCAATTTGAGTGGCCCCTGACCTTTAAAGACTACTAAATCACAATCTCAAGAAAATTATAATCTAATTAACATAGAGCACAATACTGTATTTTTAATGCCCAAAAAGATTAACTGTAAGTTATTCATCCTACACTCACAAGCTCGTAAAAGTAAACCGAGAGTTTCCCTGATTCTCTACCTTTTTAACTCAAGCCTACCTTTCATCAGATATACATATCAAAACTCTTTTTAGCCCTCTCAGTCTTCTACTATATCTAAATAGGATCCAAGCAACAGCATGTGCCCAGAAAATCACTGTCCCCATATAACACTGCAGAAACCATCTCTTCTCTCAACACATCACCAATTAAAGACCACCAAGGCTACAAGTTCTACTGGCTTCAGGCTAAGTATTATTTACTAACATCTTGTTTAATCCAACTTAAGAATACTTCCATGTTTAAATGCAACTATGTTACCGTTTACTTTTCATCTCAAAACTACACTGCCTATAAACTCTTACTGGGTCCAATGATTACCTAGTATCCTGAAAGCATTCATTTCTAAGCACTTATATTCACACTGCTTTTCCTTTCTAACTGGTCACTCATACCTTCCTCCTTGCCCACATTTATACTTAACCCTTGCCCTCACGGTACACTCTAGTGCCTCAATCCCTTTTTATTTTCAAATTAAATTACCTTCCATCTGGCAATACTTGACTTCCTAGGCCTAGACACATGGTCATTATTTCAATGATGCCTTCTAGAATCCTAGAAGCCTGATTTTGCTATACCAGTCAGCTCCATTCCCAATGCTCATGCAGTGTCACCATCCACTTTATCTGCCACCAAGTTGCTGCATGATACTTGAGAAGTTAAGGAAAGAAGAACAGCTGAGTTCACAACACATTTACACTTTCTTCAACCACACATTAAGGCTTTGGAGTTCACAACTAATTAGATCTCATTAAACACCCATCACAACCTACCTCAGAAGACCCCCAAACTCCTTCACACTCGTGCACATATACTTACAACCCACTCCCTTTACGTTATTCAGAGAATAAAACAAGTCCACCTTAAAATGTTCTCGTAACTGACTCCAACTCCTCCTGGTTCTTTTCAGACTTACCTCTATCCACTATACATCCTCTCTCCTCCTCTTCTTTCTCCACTAGTCTTTCCTTGTTAGTCTTCACTTTCCCCCCAGCAAACTCTCAAATGACCATACAGCTTTATTTCAAATTCTTGCTCCCACTGAATGGAAATTGCTCTCTCCATGCTGAATAATATTCTGGTCACTAAATTCAGTGATCACTTTCTTAGATCACATTCTTCAGGACCTCTTTCCTCCTTGGCCGTTCTATAACACAATATTTACAACCAATTCTCTTTTGCAGCCTTCTCCTCCTTTGGCTTTGGTGACTTTAGATGAGTAATTCTCCAGCAAGTGGGAGAGAATGTAAGTAAAAGTATAAAGAACTCATCTCTGGGGCATTTTCAAATTATATTTATCAACCCCACCAACTCCCACAAATTCTGATTATTCCCTTCCTATGCACACTTTCAACTTTACTAGACAATGCCAAACTCTTACAAAAGTCTGTAATTTATATTCCCACCAACTGACGTTATCACCAACATAAGATACCGATAACACAAAGAAAAGCAATATATTTTTTCCTTTCCACAGTGTCACCAGGTCCTTCCTCCTCCTCCTCCTTTTTTTTGAGTCTATTGCATCAACTGAATTCCTTTTTATTAGATCTTTGTCAGGCAAAGCTGTAGTCTGTATCCAACTAACCTTGCTTCTCTAGTAGTCTTCTGTCCTAACTCCAAGCCCTCCTATATATCACTGTAAGATGAATTTCCCTTAAAACACTGTTTTGTATATAACCTACCTTCTCAAAAATAGTTTATCACAGCCTATACAGAAGTCTTTAATTGGTGAACAACACATTTCAGTAGCTGGCTAGGGAGGAAAAGAGGAAAGGTAACAGAGAAGCTACAGTCCCTAGTCAAGCAAATCCCATGACAATCCTTTCATTCTGGATATTATAAACACTAAATGGCATGCTGCCTTCCTGAGTTGACAATGGACTTCTGAAACACTGTGGCATTTCTTATCAACCTACTTGCCCAACAAAGAATCTAAAAAAAAAAATGAGAAAAATCTTCCCCAACTTTATGCTCAGGGCTTCTCTATGAGACATTAAAACCCTTATGTCTCCCTCCAGGTCCTACTAGTTAGTTATGTAACTCCTTAACTGCCATAATCACTGGTGATTGCTCCATTCTCAAATGTCATAGTAATTATCCACACTACTCATCAGACAACAGGTACATGCTACTTGGTATTGTAACTTACGTTATCACGGGCAAGTCTTTTTCCCTACCATGGGCACGATGAGGAAAGACGCGATATCTAATACTTCGTATACCTGCTATTTAGAGCACTACTGTACTCTAAATAGCTTTCAACAGAGGCCTAATGATGACAATTAATTACATATTACTCAATATTATATTTAGCTTTTTGTATGTCTTCTACATGTGTGTCCCAGGAGCTCCTAGAAGCCAGGAGAGAAAAAAAAAAGGAAAAATTCTTAGTTTCAAAGCTGCTGCAGATTCAACTGACCCCCCTAAAACATCTGTTAACTTGGTTAGTTCATGATTCTTAGCACTGTGTGATCGTCTACCATTTTATCATCTTATGTGATTTTCCTATGTCTTATAAATCCTACCTCCACGTTAAATGCGGTGCGATTACCAGCAACTATATTAACGAGGCAGGACTCAATCTACAAGATTAGGTTGTATTTTAAATCAATTATCTTTTGAGACATAAAAGAGAGACACAAGCAGAGACACTGGGATCTCCTACCACCAAGAAAGCAGTGCCGGGAACAGAGTGTGCCCTTTGAACCCGAATTTCCTCCACTGAGAAGCTCCTAGTCCAGGAGACTACTGATAACAAGGACATGGCCCTATAACCAACACAGACAGCAAGCCCTTCCTGGGAGGTGATACCCAGACTCTGGACTTCTAGCCTACTACACTGTAAGCAAATAAACTTCTGTTTGCTGAAGCTACCCACTTGTGGTATTTCTACAAAAGCAAACCTCTGCATTTAAAGATGGTGAAAAATTATATGACTTTATCAATTATTTTGGCATTAGATTTAAACTGACTTTCATAATGCAAGTAAGAAAAAAAAAATTGGTTTTGTCTGGCCAATGTAAACACTTAGGCTGACAAATTGACTTGATCAAATCAATTTAAAAAGAAAAATAATACACTGGTCAGACTTACCAGAGATGAATTATGAATGATACAAGTTATTCATGAGACTTAGAATCAAAATGATGATGCTATCTAGAGTTTTTGTCAACTATTTCACAATCAAATTCAAGGACTACAAACTGTCTAAATTATTCTTCATGTATCTACCACTGCATTATTTATAGGAATGCAGCTTTCCTTTTTTACTAATTTAAGAGCTGTGCATAACACTGCACAGCAGCTATTTATTTCCTACACTAGCCTGCACATTTTAAAAGAATAAAATTTATCCTTGGCACCAACCATTTGCTAGGTGCTCAATAAAGATTTACTGAATGAATCAAGAATCACAGTTCAAAGACAAATCTAAAATCCATAATAAGCATCTTGCTCAAACAGCAAGAACATTCCAAAAGGCTCCTTAAAGACTTATTTTTTGAGCTGTATAAAAATGGAATAGCGGCATTAGATCTACTCTAACTTTCAGGTAAGGAGAGAGAATCAAGATCACCCTCAGCTCAAAGATGATTTCTATGAGGTGGAGGTCAGACATAATCTCTTTCCAAACTTTTTACAAATTCTGATACTAGTCATCCCTCCCACAACACTCTCTACTTCCCTGCTGGGTTCAACAACTCGCTGCAATGGCCACACAAAACTCACAGAATGTACTCACAATTATGTGGACTCTTAGACTGAACTACACCAAAAAAACCCTAAAGCCATTGCCACTGAGTCAACTGCTGACTCATAATGATCCTGCATAGCAGAGTAGAATTTTCCTATATGGTTTGCAAGGAGCAGCTGGCATATTCAAACTGCTAACATCTTGGAGGATGTTAAGGATCAGGAACAACTTAGAAGTAACAAGAACTAAGGACACAGTCAATCATGACAGCTTCTTCCCAACCATGTCAGGCAGCCCTCTTTCGACTCTTCATTCTGGCCTCCACCTTGCTCTTTGGAGAGTTACAAAGTTCTTTAGTCTTGCAGAAACGTGCCCACAGGTACCCTACTCCACCAGGAAGCTTCCTGCCTGAAGGATGGTAGGCTCTCTCACACTGTGGGTTGACATACCCACTGCAGCAGCCTTGCTCCATGGACCAGGAAGCCTACAATGCTATCTTGTGCTAGTCTTCTGGTTCTGTTACTGGTTTTCTCAGCTGCCACTTCACTGTTTTATGACTTCTCCAACAGTGCAGCTCAGTCTCCTGGGTCTGCGAGGTTCTCAGTGTAGGGACCCTGGGTCCAAAGGATGCACTCTGCTCCAGGTTCTTCTTTTTGATGATAGTGAAGCCTTCCGTTCTTCCTCCCTGAGATTGGCTCTTTTTAAATCTAGCAGGATGCCAAAACTGACCAATCCCCTGCAAGAGTTCCATACACTTTATTTGCATGGTCCACACACCCCAGCCCTGTAAGGCTTCCATGACCCTTATCTGCATTATTAGCAGGATGTTCAGTCCCCCTGTGGGCCACAAACTGCTTATTTGCACAGTCCTACTGAATCATCTAGTGGAAGTTAGAAGAGCATAGCTAGAAAAGCTATACACTGTATTTTTACTGAAGTAATATACACTTTCTACATCTGTCATTAAATACTTTCCTTGCAATGAATTTCTGTAAGCTCTACTATGTCAAATTTTTTGTTTAACATGTTGCTGGAAAAAAACATTACCACTGTATGCTTATGAAAATATCTTGCAGGGAAAGCGCTCAACTGGCAAACAGAAGACAAGCATTATCTGCGTAAGTAATTTACTACACTACAAGCAGAGATCAAAACAAATACATCATACTAAAAAGGGAATGATCATAAGACCTAGCAGATAAAAAACTAAAAACTACAACTTACATTGAAAACAAAATACTATTTTCATTCTTTACCATTTTCTTCTTCTGGTAAGATGTTTACATAGTTAAAAACTACTTGATAAACTGCTCCTTTAAAAAAACAAACAAAAAAAAAAATCACAGCTGCTGAGTCAGGTCTGATTCACAGCAACCCGAGAGGTCAGAGTAAAACTGACCCATAGAGTTTCCAAGAAGTGCCTGGCGGATATGAACTGCTGACCTTTGGATTAGCAGACGTAGCACTTAATCCACTATGCCTTTTTTGAAAACAATAAAATTTAAACGTGATACACTTTAACATGAGTCTTATGAACTTCTCATTCATTTATAATTTTACTACGTTCTTAGTTTTGTGGAAAAATTTTTGCTAGTCACAAAAAAATGAATGTCAGACATTTCAATCATACCTGTTTTTGAGCTTCTACTTTTTGCTTTCTGGTTGGATCAATTGCATCTACCATCCATTTGATAGTAAAGTATGTTACTGCCCCAAATATTGTCAAACGGAAAATTAAACCAACAACTTCATTTCGACTCAAGGGACGAGAAAAGGCTTCAGCATGTACCATCTTGGTTGTTCACCTTAAAAAACAAGCAGAAATGTCACTAAGTTATGACTACACGTATTAAAACCAGTAGACTTATAAATAAATAAACTAAGCAAGTAAAACTGACTTCTGGTCAAATGCAACATTACCCACTGACACTGAGCCAATTCCAACTTATTCAACATTACCTATCTTAAAAATTCATTTCATAGTAATAAAAAATATATTTTTAAATGTAATTAAACAAACACATTTAAAGCACTCCTTAGAATACCTGAAGGAGTTGATGTGAAACTGAGTTTTATATATTTGAATGTTTAATGAATTTCCCTAAGAACTCACAGAATTTAAGAGGAGAATAATTTTATTTTTAAAGTACAGTTGATATCTTAATATATTTACTCTCTATAGCAGCTTTTTAAATAACTGTTTTGGGGAATCCAGAAAAACAATGACTGTAACATTAAACCAACTGAAGAAAACCAGACCAACTATGAAATACTTTACAAAGGCAATGGCATTTACTTTCGTAAATGTAATGTACACCAGGTCATTTTTAACAGTGAAATCTGAATTATTCAAACTATGAACTTATTCACTTTTTCATCATATCTACTTTTAAAGGTTTCCATGGCCTTCAATTTAAACATGCTGTTTTCTCAGTAAGTTCATTCTACTGCATCTAACAACAGACTAATATGAAGCAGTAAATCTCCATAATTTTTTAAAACTATTTTATTGTGCTTTAAGTGAAACTTTAAAATCCTTAAACTTTAAAAACTTTAAAAACCAAGTCAATGAAACCTTCAAAATTTTTGAAGCAAGATAGCTACCATAAGAACACAACACTTATCCAAGATAAAGAGGGAAAAAAGGTAGCCACATGCCTATCTTTACACATATCCCAAAGCAGCCAGTCACAGCTCAGGCTTTCCAGAAGCATGCACTCCTCCTGTCAAAGGCAATAACTATCCAAGAGAATAAGCTTGCTATGGATGATGTAACTATCACATTTGGAGAGACAGGTTTTCAGCTTCAAATAACGCCGTCAAGCTCTTGCCACATAAGAATATGATAAGTGTTGTGGGATATAAAGAGAAAATACATATTTTGCACTTGTGAAACAAAGGTCAGGATCTGTAGATGGTTCTGCAACAAGTAAAAATTAGATACTGCATAAATTAATATCCATAGCCATCTAGGTCTAAAATTAATTGTCTGCTTCTCACTGCTACTATGCCAACTACATTCTATTTTCATCTTACTCTCTCTGGAATAGCCCCAACAATGTTTTAATTTCTCTTACTCCATTTTGTGCTGATCAGTCAATTCCAATTCATAGGGACCCCATAGGACAGTGTAGAATTGCCCTATAGAGTTTCCTAGGCTGTACCTTTATGGGGACAGATGGCCAGATCTTTGCTCCCTTGGAGCCACTGCATGGGTTTGAAACCACCAAGCTTTTGGTTAGCAGCTGAGCACTTAACCATTGTACCACCAGAGCACCTTAATTTCTCTTATAAACACCTCTGCAACCAATCAAGGGATTTATTGTTGTTGTTAAGTTCCGTCAAGTCGGTTCCAACTCACAGAGACCCTACAGGGCAGAGCAGAATTACCACACAGAACTTCGAAAGAGGGCCTGGTAGATCTGAACTGCTGACCTCTTGGTTTGCAGCCATAGCACTTCACCACTAGCCACCAGGGTTTCCACCTGAATCAAAGACCCCCAAAGGTATACCTTTATTTTCAGAATAAATTCTTAAACATTAAGACTATCCTATTCTATCCCCAAAGAACTACTTTCAAGCATTTAACCTGCCACCACTTCCCCAAAAGAGCTGTGAATAGCTGTATTCAACAGCATCTAAAAATGCCACATTTGTCTGGTATCCATTCATCTAGGATTAGTTAAATTCTATCCAAACCTAAACAAACCAATTTTACTTGCTCCACTAAACCTTCCAAATCATGTCAATGCTCTGTATCATTTATTCATTTAGCCCTATTAAAAAATGTGGCTTTTTTTCTTTGCTGAACCAACATGGTATCTATCCTTATCAACAGGATTAAATTTTATCTATCTTTGTAACTGTCACAGAAAATAAAGGCGGTTACCAGACTTTTCAAAGATTTCCAAAAGTCCAGGGTTCCACACTTCTCCACATACTAGGTGCCCTTCATTTCACAATCATAACTTTGCTTAAACTTAACTAAATAATTGGAAGACATTTTGGCACAGGCAAATTACATGATTTAATTTATTCAATAAAGCACTTTTTTAACATATATGTGTATATAACATCTGTTTGTTGGATACACAAAGCAGCTAACATAAAGATTCTTCTATTTAGGAAATGCACAGTACAGTTATTATATAATTATAAAAACAGCAACAACTAAAATCTCTTCCTCATTTAAAAAATGAAAGCATGCTTTCTTGCATTTGCAGCCAAGCCAGCCAAGTGATGAGTCTTCCATTTGCAAGGAGTCCTAAATACAGTGTTTCCCCTAGGAAGTAAAAGTTGAGTTTGCCAGTCTTGACTCCAACAGAGAACTCTGAAAACGTGGTATCATTTTCTAGATGGGAAAAAAACCCAATATCATCACAAATACAGACACTAAGACGTACACAACCAAATGCAACAATTTTGGTAAATGCTATAATATACAAACTAGCAACAGTAAAAATAACCCAAGATTATGTGTGTGGTTCTGTTGGTAGAAAGATGCACACATATTTAGAGAGGCATACGCACATAAATGTACATGCACAACAAGATGGAGCTGTAGGCATAAGTCCAAATAGTGTGTGTTATATGTATTTCTACAGGTACAAAAACTACATAGGGAGTAGTGTCATGGGTTGAATTGTGTCCCCCCAAAAATATGTGCAGCCCTGTTGCTGGGACATGATTCCCAGTATCTTGGGATTGCCCTCCATTGTGTGGTTTCGCTAAACTGTATGCTACAGGGGCTGTAAATTCCTGCATAGAATTACTTCCTTGCTTTGCTCTAGGGGAAGTTTCCCTGGAGTATGGCTTGCCCCACCCTTAATGCTTTCAGCTTGCAAGAGATAAAAGGAAACAGAAACAAAGAGAATTAGGAGATTCGCACCATCAAGAAGTGTGCTCCGGGAGAAGAGCGCGTCCTTGAGACCTGAGGTTCCTGCACCAGGACGCTCCCTGGACAAAGACTGATGCAATACCTACCGGACTTTCCTCCAGAGCCGACAAGGGGAAATCCTTTCCCTGGAGTGGACACCCTGAATATGGGCTTGCAACGTACCAGACTGTGTAAGAATAAATCTTAGCGGCACTAGCTGACTAAAACAAGCAGTTATGGAGACTTCTTGGTTATACCCAAACACCACAGTCGGGGGGCCAACTCAGTCAATATACATAACATAGTCCACAAAGATAGTCATCTATATCCAAGTGTGCCGAGTAGGATCCAAGGTCTTAAAAGCTTGACAGCACCCATTTAACATACAACTATTGGTCTCTTCTTGTATGGAGGAAACTAAAAGCTCAAAGAAGAAACCAGTCCACAGGACTAGTAATCCACATGAACCTGAGCCCAGAAAAACTAGATGCCACCCAGCTAACACTACCAGCCCTTCTGACTAGGAATACAAGAGAAGATCCTGGATAGAATGTGTAGGAAAATGTAGAACAAAACTCAAATTGCTAAAAACATCAGATCACCTGGACCCAAGGGTCACCCATTAGTTGGATCCGACTCGATGGCACTTGGCTGGCTTGGCTACTGGACCAACAGAAACTGAAGGAACCTCTGAGGCTACCACCGTAAGATACCCTTTGAATTTGGGATCTGAAGTTATTTCTGCAGGTCACCTTTCTGCCAAATAACTGCTTTATAAAATACACAGTATCACCCCTGAGTGATGTGATCCCTTAAACAATTAACTATGTAAGACCAAAAGTTCATTTACCCAACAACAAAGACGAGAAGACAGGAGAGGGAAACTAGACAATGGAAACAGAACAAACAGAATGGAGATGAGAATGCTGACACACAGTAAAAATTGTAACCAATAGCACAGAACATTGGTATAAAAGATGTTAAAGGGGAACATAATTTGCTGTGTAAGCTTTCACCTAAAACACAGTATCCTTTTTTTAGAAGAAAATAACCCAATAGGTAAAGTAAGGTTTTATCAATTCAACAATCTGTGAAAACTATGCAGATATTGTAATAAAACATTTTCATCTGCTTAAAGTTTGTGTTAGTAGTGCTAAAACTGCCATCTACTGGATGTTCACTGAACTTACATGAGCAATCAGAAGTGTTAACATTACATCCCAGCTAAGAATATAGGAATGATTTTTAATCCTACCGAAAAAAAAAAAAAAAAAAAGGCCAACCACTTTCCTATTCTTATTAACTGCAACTCGGTATTCTAGACCTAAGTTCAATTCTCAATCAGTATCCTAGCTTTTAAGACGGCTTCAAAATCCAGAAATGAAACTGAAACTTCTACTTATTCTGTAGCCTCGAATCTTACTTGACTTCACAATTCATCAATCATTCACATGGCACTGATAGATCTGAACTGTTCAGGTCTTCACAGTAACAGTAACAATGACATTACAGCCGAACATACAAGCAAAGCTGCACAGGCACACCACAGGAGTGAATGCATTTCAATCTTGTATAAACATCAAGATTAACAAAATAAACACAAACACATGCACATATCTATAGTGTTACATACAACTGAAAAATAAGGCACAACACTATAATTAAAATATTTAAACCTCGCTTTAAGATGTGATGCCCCGCTTCTGTAAAGATTTACAGCCTCTGAAACCCTGCAGGGCAGTTCTAGTCTGTCCTATTGGGTCGCTATGAGTCGGAATTAACTAAACAGGAATGGGTCTGGTTTGCTCCCTTTCTTCCCTAAATATAGAAACAGCACATTCTTGGTAAACTGGGATAGGTGCACAGTGAGGATAATATTATTTTGCCTTCACCAGAAGCTACACGTCCTGGGTACATCTTAAGTGTAAATTCGGGGTCACTCGTTAGGCTGCCATACCACCAAACAGTTTCACTGTTGAACAGTTCTCCAGGGCAGGGTGGAAAACTTACAGATCATACCACCTCGTCAATTAATCATTTATCGACAGGTTAGAGACCCAGAATAGTGTTCGAACTGTACCGTTTGTCTCCAAATTTACTGCAGTTTTACAAAAAGACTCTCCAGCATAAAGTGCCAGTTTCGCAAACATCATGGCCCTGTAACTCTATGACGATGAAAACTCTTCCAATCTTCTCAAAGAACAAGTTACTATCAACATGACCACCTTCTGGCAAAAGGTGCTCCGACCTAAAGAACCACCTCCGCTTTTGCTCAAGGTGGCAGCAGAGCCTGTGCGACAATCAGGCCCGGTTCATTCTGCCACCTTCGCCTAGGGCCCCACATCTGAGGTCGCCCGGAGAGACTTCAAGGCCTGTGGGATGTTTGGCTCCCTGCAAAGATTCCCTAGAGAAAGATACAAATCTAGGGCAGTACCGCCATTGACCCAAGGGCTCAAGCATGGCTGAAGCCATGGCGAGGCCCGTGACGCCCTTGGAGGTTAATCTGCTCCACGCTAAGGGCTGCAGGTCGCTGGGTGGCGGCACAGAGGAAAGGTGTAGGCAGAAAGCGAGGTGACCTTCCGGACTCGGCTTCCCAGATCCAAGCCGTTCCCGAAGGAGTAAAGTGGAACTCTGCAACCTCTCCACGAGGCCGGGCCGGGATCCGCTACTCACCCCGGGGCAGAAACAGCAGCAGCAGCAGCAGCAGCTGGAGCCCTCAGCCGGCCTCGCACAGGAAGAAAATACCACCTAAGCGAGAACACTTCCGGCGTGGGAGCCGCTCAGCCCTCGCACTGAGCATGCGCAATCCACGCTACCGGGACCGATAGAGAGACTTCCGGTTTTAGAATTCGGTGAAGAGGGTACATGGGGTGCGCTCGCGCACCTAAACGTGCTGTTTCTTTAGTTGAGGCTCTTCTGGAACCTCGCATATTGGGCTACGTCGACGACTGAAGTTCTGAGCCTCAGAAATCGCAACGAGGATATCATTTATGAGATAAAATCCCCGCTCTCCTTACAAGCTCCGGGTGCAGTCCTGACAATCAAGAAGCCTTCTGGAGAGTGCAAGAAAATGCCCTGAGCGTACGTCTGTCCCGTGGAAAGAAATTATTCTCAAACTCCACCTTAATCTCTACCCTCCAGCGTGTTTTTCCCCAGCAAAATCTCACTCAACTGCACTTTCCTTCAGCCAACATGCAGACCCCACTTGACAAACCTGCCCCGTTCCCCTCCCCCTGCCCTTCAATCTCTCACCGTCTGCCTTTCAGTTTGTCTAGTGAACTCTTTCCTCCCGCATCTCTCTGTTTACAAACACCTGAACGCGACGCCTTTGCCGCGCGAAACAACGAGGTGCCTGGGCAGGCAAGCCCTGTAGTAGGGACTCAGTAGGGCATCTGCTAACAGATTTTGCTTATCAATGACTCCCCTTTTCCTTTCACTCGGTCCCTTTTCGGAATTAGTGGCGTGGACACCAGGTGTCCTAGGGAAGCAAACCTGAAGCCAGCCTCGTGACTATGCAGATTGCCAAAAGAAAAAGAACTTTAGGTTTTGTGCCCTAGTAGGGTAATTGTAGAAACCCTGGTAATGTAGTGGTTAAGTACTAAAGCAGCTAACCAAAAGATTATTGATTGAAAACCACCAAGCGCTCTTTGGAAACTATGGAGTAGTTTTACTCAGACCTACAGGGTCGCTATGAGTCAGAATCGACTCGACTGCAATGGGCTTGGTTTTTGTCTTGTAAGGTAATCATGGAGCCCTGGTGGTGTGTTGGTTAAGAGCTTAGCTGCTAACTAAAAGGTCAGCAGTTCAAATCCACTAGCTGCTCCTTAAAAACCCTGTGGAGTAGCTCTGCACTGTCCTGTAAGGCACCGGGAGTCAGAATTTACTGGAGGGCAGTGTTGTTCGGTGCCATCGAGTCGGTTTCGATTCATAGAGACCCTATGAACAACAGAACGAAACACTATCCAGTCTTGCGCCGTGTCCACAATAGTTTTTATGCTTAAGCCCATTGTTGTGGCCACTGTATGTATCCATGTTGTCAAGGATCTTCCTCTTTTTCGCTGACCTTCCACTCTACCAAGCATGATGTCCTTCCTCGGGAGCTGATCCTTCCTGACAACATGTCCAAAGTGTGTAAGAGGCAGACTTGCCATCTTGGCTTGTAAGGAGCACTCTGCTTGTACTTCTTCCAGAACAGATCGTTCTTTTGTCAGTCCCTGGTACATTAAACATTATTCTCTAACACCATTATTCAAAGGCATCTGTTCCTCTTCTTTCTTCATTGTCCGCTTTCGCGTGCATATCATGCAACTGCAAAATACCATGGCTTGGGGCAGGCGCATTTTAGTCTTCATGGTGACATCTTTATTTCTCAATACTTTAAAGAGATGCTTTGCAACAGATTTTCCCAATGCAATGCATCTTTTGATTTCTTGACTGTTGCCTCCGTGGGTCTTGATTGTGTACCCCAATAAAATGAAATCCTTGACGACCTCAATCTTTTCTCCGTTTATGACAATGTTGCTTACTGGTCCAGTTGTGAAGATTTTTGTTATCCTGATGTTGAGATGCAATCCGTACCGAAGGCTGTGGTCCTTGATCTTTATCAGTAGGTGTCTCAAATCTTCATTTGTAGCGTAATGCAGGTTGCTAATGAGGCATCCTCCAATCCTTATGCCTCATTCTCTTTATAATCCAGCTTCTCAGATTATCTGCTCAGCATACAGATTTAACAGGTATGGTGAAAGGATACAACCCCGACACACAGCTTTCCTGACTTTAAACCATGCAGTATCCCCTTGTTCTGTTCGCAGGACTGCCTATTGATCCATATACAAATTCCTTAAGAGCACAATTAGGAGTTCTAGAATTCCCGTTCTCCACAATGATAGCCATAATTTAGTATGACCCACAGTCTAATGTCAAACACACATAAACATCTTTCTGGTATTCTTTGCTTTCAACCAAGATCCATCTGACATCACGTCCTCTTCTGAATCCAGTTTGCATTTCTGGCAGTTCCTTGTCAATACACTGTTGCATTAGCTCTTGAATGATCTTGATCAAAATGTTACTTCTGTGTGATATCAATGATATTGCTCAGTAAGTTCCACATTCAGTTGGATGACCTTTCTTTGGAATGGGCATAAATATGGCTCTTTTCCAGTCACTTGGCCAGGTAATTGTCCTCCAGATTTCTTGGCATCGACAAGTCAGCCTTCCAGCACTGCATCTGTTTGTTGAAATATCTCAGCTGACAGACCATTAATTCCAAGAGCCTTGTTTTTTGCCAGTGCCTTCAGTGCAGCTTTGACTTCCTTCAGTACCATTGGTTCTTGGTCATATTCTACATCTTCAAATGGCTGAACATCGACTAGTTCTGTCTGGTATAATGACTCTGTATTCCTTCCATGTTCTTTTGATGCTCCTTGAGTCATTTAATAGTTTCCTTGTAGAATCCTTCACTGTTGCAACTTGAGGCTTGAATTTTTTTTTTCTTCCAGCTTGAGAAATTCAGAATGTGTTCTTCCCTTCTGGTTTTCCATTTCCAGCTCTTTGCACATGTCATTATAATACTTATTTTTTTTTTTGTCTTCTGGAGCTGCTCTTTGATATCTTCTGTTTAGGTCTTTTACTTCACCATTCCTACCTTTTGCTTTAGCTGCTCAGTATTTGAGAGCAAGTTTCAGCATCTCTTCTGACATCTAGTTTGGTCTTTTCTTTCCTGTCTTTTCAGAGACCTCTTGCTCTCTTCATGGATCATGTCTTTGATGTCATTCCACAATTTGTCTGGTCTTCAGTCATTAATGATCAGCACATCAAATCCATTCTTGAGCTGGTCTTTAAACTCAAGAGGGATATACTCAGGGTCATACTTCAGCTTTTGTGGACTTTTTCTAATTTTCTTCAGTTTGAATTTGAATTTACACATGAGCCACAGGCAGCAACTGCTCTTGTTCTAACTGCGGATACGGACCTTTACCATCATGTTTTTCCACAAATGTAGTCAATTTGACTCCTGTGTATTCCACCTCATGAGGTCCTTCGGTACAGTCATCGTTTGTGTTGGTTAAAAAAGATATTTGCAATGAAAAAGTTGTTAGTCTTACAAAATTGTGTTACACAATCTCCATCATTATTTCTACCAGCAAGGCTGTATCTTCCAAGTACCAATCTTTCTTCTTTGTTTCCAACTTCTGTATTCCAGTTACCAGTAATTATCAATGCATCCTGACTGCACATTCAGTCAATTTCACACTGCAGAAGCTTGTAAAAGTCTTCAGCGTCATCGTCTCTGGCCATAGTGGTTGGTGTGTAAATTTGAATAATAGTCATATTAACTGGACTTCTTTGTAGGTGTATGGATATTATCCTATCACTGACGGCATTGTACTTCAGGACAGATCTTGAAATGTTTTTTTCTAGATTCATACTTCATTCATTCCATGTCCCAATTATTAATGGATGTTTGCAGCTGTTTCCTCTCATTTTGAGTTATGCCACATTAGTGAACAAAGATCCTGGAGGCCTTACTCCATCCACATCATTAAGGTCGACTCTACTTGCAGTAGACAGCTCTTGCCCAGTCATTTTCTGAGAGCCTTCCAAACTGGGGGGCTCACTTTTTGGCACCATACCTACTGATGTTTGGGTGCTATTCATAAAGTTTTCCTTGGCTAATTCCTTTCAGAAGTAGACTTTGAGACCTTCTTCCTGTTGTCCTAGTGTAGAAACTCAGCTGAAACTTGTCTACCGTGGTTGACCCTGCTGGTACCTAAATAACAGTGGCATAGCTTCCCACATCACAATAACAAGCAAGCCTCCACTGACAGACAAGTGGGGGCTGCTCCTTGTCTTAACTCTCCTTACCTGATGGTGTTACCCGCCTTACCTGATGCTGTTATGCTGCTTATCTGATGCTGTTACCCTCCTTGCCTGATGCTGTTACCCTCCTTACCTGATGGTGTTACCTTCCTTACCTAATGCTGTTACCCTCCTTGCGTGATGCTGTTACCTGCCTTATCTGATGTTGTTAACCTCCTTGCCCGATGGTGTTACCCTGCTTACCTGATAGTGTTACCCTCCTTACCTGATGGTATTACCTTCCTCGGATGGTGCTGTTACCCTGATGCTGTTACCCTCCTTACCTGGGTAATGAGTTTGGTATTTTGGGGGGTGAGAGAGAGTTTAGAGCATTGGCTGTATTGGAGGTTCTTGGTCATTTAGTAGTGCTATAACATAAATGCCACAAATGGATAGGTTTAATAAAGAATAGCATATTCTCTGACAGTCCCATAGGCTAGAAGTCTGAATTCAGAGCGTCAGCTCCAGGGGAAGGCTTTCTCTCTCTTAGCTCTGGGGAAGATTCTTGTCATCATCAGAGTTCCACTGGTCTGGAGCATCTCAACTTAGGTCCAACAAATGTGCTGTACTCCTGGCACTGATTTCTTGGTGGTATGAAGTCCCTGTCTCTCTGCTTGCATCTCTTTTATACCTCCAAAGAGATTGGCTTAAGACACTAATCTTGTAAAGAATCTCATTGATATAACTGCTGCTAATCTGTATTATAATATCATAATGACAGGATTTACAATATATAGGGAAATCATGTCAAATAGACAAAATGGTAGACATAAGACAGTACTGGGAATCATGACCTAGCCAAGTTGACAGATATTTTTGTGGGACACAATTCAATCCATGACATTCTACCCTTTGGCCCCCCAGAATCCATGTCCTTGAAGTGTTAAACATATTAATCCTGTCATATGATAGCAAAAGTCTTAAATCAACTCCAAGACCAAAATTCCAAAATTTTTATCCATGAAATTTAAAATACAAGTGTCTTAGGCTGGATCTCTAGAGAAGTAAAACTAGGAAGAGTATAAATGTGTATATAGAGAGATTTGTATCAAAGAAACAGCTGACAGGGTTTTAGAAGCTGAAATATCCCAAGTCTGTGAATTAGGTAGAGGCGTCTCCTGATGTATATAGCCACAGGAGCTGGTGAACCAAGACCACAGGTTGAAAAGCAAAGCTCTTGCTTGCACACTGTGAATATCCACAAATTCCAACATTGGGAGGCAAGACTATAAGTCTTTTCTTAATTCACGTAGCTGCAGAGCCTGGTGAACCGAAGATTGGCGCGTTGATGAGTAGGGCTCCACTCACAGGCTGTAAAGATCAGCAAATCCCAAGATCAGCTGTTATGGTGACAGCTCTGGTCGTGAGAACTGGAGGTGAGATGAACAGCAGGCAGCTGCAAGATCCAGAGTAAGCAAAGAAGCCAGAATGTCTGCTTTTATTTAGATATAGGCCACCCTCCCAGGGAAACTCCCTTTCAACTGATGGGCTATTCACAGCATATCTCATCATGAGAGTCATCACATATAAATACTGAAAATCATGGCCCAGCCAAGCTGACACACAATTTTAATCATCATAAGTTACCTGCTTCCCAAAGTACAGTGGCAGAACAGGACCAACCTAGATATTTCCATTACAAATCGGAGAAATTGGAGGGAAAGAAGGCATAACAGGCACTAAGTAACTCAGCAGAACAGGTTACATTAGCCATCAAAGGCTTTGAAAATAGTCCTTTGTTCTTTAAGACCATTTACAGTATAACTTTGCCCTCCAGACTCTAGGTATTGGCCATACTATCCAGATTCTGACTGCAGGCCTCTTGGCCCTGTGCTTTGGCTCCAGTATCCAGGCCTACCGGGACAGTGACTCTACTCCCACGATTTTAAGTGCATCATTCTCCTAGTCCATCTAAATTAGAGACATCAGAGGCTGTGGTCCCATGCTTTGAAACTCCAGTGGTCCTGGCCACACCTTTTGGAAAGGAGGCAGTTCAACTTCCTGTGTCCCTTGTCTCTTCAGATTCTGCTTCCTGGTTTCTTGGCTTCTTGGCCCTCTGGCCTCACACCAACATCTGCTCCACTGGGGCAACTGTTCCAAAGCTCTGTAGCTACGCCAATAAGTGCCTGGAGGCACCTGGCTCTGCTGGTAAACTTGGGCCAGAAGGCACTCAGCTCTCTTACTGGCAAGGCTAGCTCCATCAATAAGTGCTCAGAAGCACCTTAGTCCACCAGGAAGCTGACTGTGCTCAAGCCCTCAGCTCTCTTATTCCATGGATTGGCTCCAGCACTAACTCTTGCTGGTCTCCTGGTTCTGCTGCTTTAGTTCTCTGCAGCTGCTGCTTCTTTGGCACTGCTGGGCCTCTGCTGGTGCTAGGCCTCTATCTAGTCACATTTTCAAAACTGCTTCCACCTTTTAATTACCTGTTACAGCAGTACCCTTCCCTCCCAGTACCAAATTCTATTGTAGTTGTCTACTGCTGATATACCAGAATTGCCACAAGTGGGTGGCTTTAATAAAGAGAAGTTCATTCTCTCAGAGTTCAGTAGGCTAGAAGTCTAAATTCAGGGTGCCAGTTCCAGGAGAATGCTTTTTGTTGTCGGCTCTGGAGGAATGTCCTTGTCAGGGTTGTAGTTAGTTTTTTCTACTTATGTTGAAATGTTCTTAAATTTCACTGTGGGTAGAATTCACTTGGACAACTTGGTAAAATTCAGATTGCTGTTTGCCAGCCTTAGAAGTTCCCATTCAGTTGCTCTAGAATTGGGTATAGTAATCTGAAATTTGTATAAACGTTTGAGATAATTCCAGTATAGGTGGTTTTGAACTAAGAGAAACCACTGTAGTACGTGATGACTTTTACAGTTTTTTTTTTTTAATTGTGATTGAGTGAAAGTGTACAATCCAGTTTAAATTCGCATCCCTGCCGATGTGCAGCTTCTACTGCTCTCCTTGCTTGGTGACAGCACATTCTTCTTTCTGTTCTGTATATGTCATATCCTCTTAACAATCTCCTGTCCCCTCTTCTCGACCCTCTCCACTCCTCTGTAGTAGAAGACCAGTAGGATGACATCCTATAGATTCATAGAACCATAAAGTGCACATATGATATGATTACTCAGTGTCACCTAGTCCAATCTATTCCTGTCCAAAGCATTCACCTCAGTAATGATTTATGGACAGGGGCAGCATCAGGTCCAGGGGCCATGTTCCCAGGGGAGCCCCCAGGCCTTCAGACCATCACTTGCAGTCTTTTAATGGAGTTCTCAGGGTGTACCCCTTTTTATTCTCATGTTGCCACTGAGACTCAACTTTGTGAGCCCGATCATGGCAGTCACTGGTGGTGGCCAGGCACCATCTGCTTTTTCTGCTTCTGTTCACATGTTAATATAGTCACCCATTCATGTGAGACTTTCTGTTTTCTTGGTTCTCTTTCACCCATGTAGTTTTTGTCCTTGGTGATCATCTGTTCCTCTGAGTTGGGACCATTTGGTGTACCTCAGATGGCAACTTGCTAGCTTTTAAGACCCCAGGTGCCACTCACCAATATGAGTGAAGACTGTCTCAGCAATACACTAGTTATGCCAGTTGGCCTCGATGTCCCCTGAGAGCATTGTCCCTCGAACCCCACCCCTGCTACTCTGTCCTTGCCATATTGTGTTAAGATTGGAAGAGTGTTCATGTTATGTTGCAGTCCAGTTAAATTTATCTGCTTTCTAATGTGTGCTGTCACTGATCATGCCCAACCAAATTTCTATGAACTATGTAACCTACAACCAGCCCTCTTCCTCCTTCCCTTGCTTCCCTTGCAGCTGTGAAAGAGTCTTTTCTTCTGTACATGAGTCTGTTTTTAAGACCTTATCATAGAGGGTCTCATACAGTATTTGGCCTTGTGCCACTGACTAATTTCACTCAACATAATGTCTTCCAGTTGAAACCAAGTTATGAGATGCTTCCGACAATCATCATTGTCCTTTATCATTGCATAGTGTTCCACTGAGTGCATGTACCATAGTTTATTTGTCCATTCATCTGTTGTTGGGCATCTGAGTTGATTCCATCTTTTTGCTATTGTAGACTGTGCTGCAGTAAACATTCATGTGCATGTATCTGTTGGTGTGAATGCCCTCGTTTCTGTAGGATATATTCCAAGCAGTGGAATTACTGGGTCAAGTGGTTTATCTATTTCCATCTTTTTAAGGAAGCACCAGATTGCTTTCCAAAGAGATTGTACCATTTTGCAGTCCCACCAGTAGTGTAGGAGAGTTCCAGTTTCTGTATAGCCTCGCCAGCATTTGTTGTTTTCTATTTTTTAGATCATGGCCAACCTTGTTGGGGTTAGATGACAGCTCATGGTAGTTTTGATTTGAATTTCTTTAATAGATAATGATTGTGAGCAATTCCACGTGTGTCTTTTTGCTGCCTGGATATCGTCTTTAGAGAAGTGTTTGCCCATCTCCTTCATGCATTGCTTAATTGGATTATTCTTTTCTTGTTGATGTTGTGTAGTACCTCATAGGTGTTGAGGTACTACAAATGTTGGCCTGACATTAAGTTGCCAAATATTTTTTCCCATTCTGCAGGTGGTCTTTTAATTCTTTTGATCAAGTCTTTGGATAAGCAAAAGTGTTTGATTCTTAGTAGTTCCCATTTATCTATTTTCTGTTGATCATGCTTTGTTTGACAGATTTTGAAGTTTGTTTATGCTGTGTATTAAAACTTCCATTGTTGATCCTATTTTTTGTTGGATGACCTTTATTGTTTTAGATTTGATATTTAGGTCTTTTACCCAGTTTGAGTTGGTTTTTGTATAAGGTGTGAGATATCAGTCTTGTTTCAATTTTTGCAGATGGATATCCAATTTTGCCAGCACCATTTGTTAAAGAGACTGTTTTTTACCCCAGTTCAAGATCCTAGGGTCTTTGTGAAATATCAGCTGTTCCTAGGAGAATGGTGGCATCTCTAGGTCTCAACGCTGTTCTGTTGGTCTGTATGTCTCTTTCTGTACCAGTACCAGGCTGTGTTGACAACTATAGTGATATAATAGGTTCTAAAGTCATTGTGTTCTTCTTCTTCAGTCAGTGTGTTCTTCTTCTTCAGTAGTGCTTTACTTATCCAGATCTTCCCTTTCCAAAGTTGATGATTTGTTTCTCCATCTCAAAAAATGTCACTGAAATTTGTTTTGGGACTGCCTAATATAAGTAGATTGCTTTGGGTAAAATAAACATTTTCACAATGTTAAGTCTTTGTATCCATGAGCAGGGTAGGTTTGTCCATTTATGTAAGTCTCTATTAGTTTCTTATAGTAAAGTCTTGTAGTTCTCTTTGTAAAGGTCTCTTGTTTCTCTAGTTAGATTTATTCCTACGTATTTTATCTTCTTGGGGTCTATAGCAAATGTTATTGATTTGGTGATTTCTTCTTTAATAATCTCTTTGTTGGTATAAAGGAATCCTGCTGAGTTCCTTATGTTTATTGTGTATCCTGATACTTTGCTGGACTCTTCTCCTCAGGTAGCTTACTTATGGATTCTTTAGGATTCTCTACATACAGTCATATCATGTGCAAATAGGGAGATTTTTACTTCTATGCTGATGCAGGTGCCCTTTATTTCTTGGTCTTGTGTAATTCCTCTGGCTAGAACTTCTAATATAACGTTGAATAGGAGAGGTGGGAGTGAGCATCCTTGTCTAGTTCCTGTTCTCAAGGGAAATTGTTTCAGTCTCTCTCCATTCAGGATGATGTAGGCAGTTGGCTTTGTATAAATGGCTCTTACTACACTGAGAAATTTGCTGTCTGTGCTTATTTTGCTGAGAATTTTTACCATGAATGGGTGTTGGACTTTATCAGATGCTTTTTCTGTATCTGTTGACAAAATCAAGTGATTCTTTTGTGTTATTTATGTGGGTGATCACATTAATTGTTTTTCTGATGTTGAACTAGCCTTGCATCCCTGGTATTCATCCAACTTGGTTGTGATGAATTATTTTTCTGATATGTTGTTGAATTCTGCTGGCAGGTGTTTTGTTGAAGAATTTTGTATCTAGGATGATGGGAGATATTGGTCTATAGTTTTCCTTTTTTGTTGGATCTTTCCCTGGCTTTGGTAACAGGATTATGCTGGCTTCATAGAATTAACTTGGGAGTATTCTATCCCTTTCTATGCTGTAAACTAGTTTCTGTGGTATAAGTATTTTTTGAAAAAAAAAATCTTTATTGTGCCAGCACAAATAGCATAATCGGTCATCTGAACAGTTAAGCTGGCTGAGATATAGATACATCAGATAATTGAGAGAGAAATCTCATGATTTGGAATAAAACCCCTTTGGAAGGAAAAAAAATCTGAAATTTTTGAAGAAGTAAATACATTAAACCTGACCCTGTTGAATGCTCATTAGAAATGATTCACTTGATGATTTAGAAAAGGCAGAGCTACAACAAATAGATAAAATTATATAGCAGTAGCATGCCGATGTAAGAGTCACCTAATATCCTTGGTTCTCTTATCAATTTTGGGAAACAATAATCTTAATTGTTATTTTGATGAGTTAAATAGAATGGGTGGAAAGGTAAAGCAAGAATATGACCCTGTGTCTGAAGCCATGAGAACACTGGGAAAGGCAAAGATTAAGTGCTCGATGCGCTAGTTGAAAGAATTAAGATGAAACCAAGGCAACTATAATGGCAGAATTCAAATTTCAACAGGTTAGAAGGACTGGAGAGTGATAGCTTTGTTCCGTAAAAAGCACAGGAAGCTAAAAGAAATATGCAACAGCAAAGTTTAAAGAACATATTGTTGTAAATCATCTTTCCTTGCTTTAATGTTTTAAAATTGCACAAAGTTTAAAATGAGAGTGTGTGAAATTGGATATGTATGTAATTTTCCATGCTATCAGGATAGCCCTAATCCAGTCTTACATTTCTACTTAACTCTTTTTACCCTAATGTCAACTGTACATTTTTTAAAAAGCTATCAAAAAATTTTTTTTCTGGAACTTAGATATTCAGTTAAAATCTACAGTATTTTGTTTTTAACTGTAACAGCACTGAAGTGTTTATAGAGTACTGTCTGTGGAAAATCATAGTTGGTCAAAAACAGAATTGCTTGGAAAGATTTCTGACACTAACTAGCCACAATAGGAAAAGTTTTAAGGCATAATGAAAGGATGAGCTCCATAGGATTCTTCTGGGACCTTCATAAATGCCAATCCATGTGTTTTTTTAAATGAGAGAAGTGGTAGGAGGAATAGGGTAAAAATAACAGAGATACGAATTCATCAACCAAAATAGAAGAGACAGTAATTGAAATGTTAACTCTTAATTCCTGTAAAAGCAGATTGATAGATGAGGCTTAAAACAAGACCAGATGCTGTGGTTTCCAGGATGCACTTTGCTTCCCATCCTTTATAACGTGAAGCAATTTTTGCTGTAAGTGGGTCACTGGCTTGCTCTCATTTACCTGATTCTAGGAAAATGCCCTTGAAAATATTTAGAAAAAATATCATGTTCTGGTGCTTAACATTTGAGGAAAAAAAGATTGTGTACTCCTCGTTTCTCTGTTAACCAGAATGACTGAAACCTTGACATACATGTAAGACTTTTGTTTTCTAAGCACCAGTAGCCTGAAATCTCTGTCCCTTCTGTTGGCTTCCATAATTTGTTGTGGTTTGCACTGACATAGTACTTAGCTCACGAAATTAGAGTTGAGATTTAGTTTTCTGTGTTCTCTTATTGGAAACCTTAGTGGCTAGTGGTTAAGTGCTATGGCTGCTAACTGGAAGGTTGGCAGTTCAGATCTGCCAGATGCTCCTTAGAAACTCATGGGGCAGTTCTACTTTGTTTATAGCGTCACTATGAGTAGGAATCAACTCGATGGCAGAGAAAATAGGATGCCTAGGACATATAAGGGACTAAACAAATGTTTTAATTTTTTTCTTTTCAAATACAACATACCTATGGGACTTTACAGGTCCCATTCTTGTAGATTAATGTGAATGAGGATGATAGGGTAGGAGTCAGGTCTGAGAAAAGACAAATGATCCAAAACCAAGATACTAAACCCATTGCTTTTGAGTCCATTCTGACTCTTAGTAATACTACAGTGTAGAGTAGAACTGTCCCATAGAATTTCCAAGGAGCATCTGGTAGATTTGAAATGCTAACTTTTTGGTTAGCAGCCATAAAACTTTACCACCACTTTGCCACCAAACCCCAAAACCCACTACCGCTGAGTTGATTCTGGCTAATAGTGACCCTGTAGAACAAAGTAGAACTGCCCCTACAGCATTTTCAGGGAGCACCTGGTGAATTTGAACTGCTGACCTTTTCGTTAGCAGCTGTAGCACTTAACTACTACACAACTGGAGTTGCCAAATGGTCCAGGGATATCACACAAAAAAAAAAAACCCTCTGTCAATTCCAATTCATTGCACTCCTATAGGACAGAGTAGTACTGTCCCTTAGAGCTTCCAAGGTTATAAATATTTTTTGAAAAAAATATTTATCATTCTCTCACAGAGTATCTGGTGGGTTCAAACTGCCACCCTTTCAATTAGCAGATGAGTGCTTAACTACTGCACCACCAGGGGTCCTTTAGTCTAAAGATAGGTGTGATAGTTAAGATGGTATGTCAGCATACCTGGACTATGATTCTCAGTCTTTATACGTGATCACCTCCATTATGGGATCTACTATGGATAGTCCATCAATAGGGAATTTGTTTGAGTATATGGCCTGCATGCAAATGTAAGTGGATATTCTAGCTTTTGCCTACTTTGGACCCTGTAGCTGCCTGCTGTTTACCTGACCTCCAGTTCTTGGAACTTGAGCTAGCAGTTTATCTGCTGATCTTGGGCTTCATAGATCTTCACAGCTTGTGAGGAAGACCCCTGCTTACCAACGTGCCAATCTTGGATTCCCCAGTCCTTGTAGCTGCGGAATCAGGAGAAGCCTCTATCCTGATCCCCTTGGGATGTTTCAGCCTCTGCTATTACGATACCTGTTTCCTTGATATAAATCTCTCTATAGGTGTGTGTTTATATGCTTTAATGGTTTTGCTTCTCCAGAGAACCCAGCCTAAGACAGTAGGACATATCAAGACAATTTTAGTTATCATAATTGAATTATTGCACATACATATTTGTATATTGTATTGCACAATGTATTAGTGTTCAAGACCAGTCCCGTCAGGGCAAATCTTGCTGATAGATAGCAGTATCTATAACCCTCTAAAAACCAAACCCTTTGCTGTTGAGTGCACACTGACTCATAACAACACTACAAGACAGAAGAGAATTTCAACATGGGATTTTTAAGGAGCAGCTGATAGATCGGAACTGCCAGTGTTTTGGTTAACAATCCAACTCTTAACCACTGTGCTACCAGTATTCGTGAGAGTCTTAAGATTTACTAGCTCTAAGATCGGGCAAGGTATTGAAGCTCAGTTTCCTCATCTTCAACATGGGCACAGTAACAGTAGCCATACTGTGGAGTTGCATTGTGAATTAAGTGAAACAGTGCATATGAAGTGCTTAGCTCAGTGCTAGCACTTAGCACTCAATTAACATGTTTATGTAATACCCGAGGCAATATTTTTGTGATACCACGAAGAGATATTCTCTGATCCTCAGAAGTCTGTAAGTACAAAGATTCCTTCATACCTTCTCTGGTGGTCATGTGACAGCATTCCCTCTCAAGTTTTCAACCATGACACGTTGTCTGACTTGTGAAGAGTTGGTACCTCTCCAGCAGTTTTGATCGCTGGCTGATTTTTATAGCTCAGTAGTCTATAAGCCATTTATAATGGTTGTATGAAACCTATAAAATTCCATCCTTACACCTCAAGACAATTAAAATTACACTGTTGATCAATCCATGAAAATAGCTATGTATAGACTGCTAAGTTCACTAAAAATCATAATTAATGTTGGCTGTTATTGTCATCTAATAGCAGTCTTTTATTGAGGTTACAGCCTTTGTTGTGATATAACTCTAAAGACAGAAATATTTTACCAAAAGTTCTCATAGAACTCTTGATCTCTTTTCTTTAAGCTAGAGGTTTATCCTGTATTTCATTCCTATTCGTTGTTCGTTTAGTGAAAAACTTCCATGCTTAAGTTGGGAAGTGGATTTTGCACAAGAAAAAGAAATTAGTTCAATGGATGGAAGTGAGATACTGATCTATCTTTGAAATTTTAGAAGTTAATACTTTGTGTGTCTTATTTTTTCTCTGCAAACCAAAACCTTCTTGTTGCTGTCAGGGACTGTTGTAGCATCAAACCTGCTAGTCTTCATATAAAATTTAATTCATTTGAGCACAGCATATGTTTTCTTAATATTTACTGTGTGGAATTCATGGAAACTTTCCCAGAAATGAGAAAGCTTTACTGAGTAAAAAAAATGATATATCCTGACCAGTGATTGAGTACACTGCTTCCAAGGGCAAAGTTTGCCAATTTCAGGTGTTTAAAAATGAAACATCTTGTAGGCCTTCTTTCACTTAAATGAGCCCAGTGGTAACACACTAGCAGACCTAGGTTAAAATTGCCTTGCCTCCCCCTAACCCCACTTGTTTTTAAATTGTCATTGTTTTAGAACCAGAAAATAAAAGGACAATACAAAAAACAAAAAGGCAGCAAAGCCTGTAAATTGAGCTACATACATGCAAGAAACAGATTAATACACTAAGTTGGCAGTGCTCAAAGTCCAATTCAACTTCAAAATAGAAAACCTGATGAAGTTTCACAAACGCTTTCTTGTGTCCTGCTGCGTATTAAATTTAAATGCTTGAACCATTCTGAGAGCTTTGAGTAAGGCCCAGTGCCAGAAACATGCCCCCCACCCATTTCTTTATGTCTTTCAAGTTCTCAGGTAAGTGACAGATCAGAAAACAGGACAGTATAGGAAAGGATACAAAGAGGCTGACTCTTCCATGGTATTTTCTCCCCCTATGGTGTTTTGCAAAAAGCTGAAGAGATGGCAAAGATTTTCAATTGTCTAAAAGCAGCTTTAGAATTCAGTCTACATGTTCTTGAATCTGTGGCTGACCATGTCCCACCTTCCACATTGCAATGCTTCTGTCACTTAATCCTGCATATGCTAAGCAAACTAGCTTTCTATAGTTATGTTGCTGCTTAAGGAGCCTCGCCTCAGCTTCCTTGGGATTTGGAAAGAAATAAGCAGTTTTTTTTTTTTTTTTTGGAAAGTGAAAAAAAAAAAGGAAGCCCCAGTGGAGCAGTGGTTAAGTGCTATAGCTTCTAACCAAAAGGCTGGTGGTTTAAATCCACCAGCGACTCCTTAGAAACCTCATGGGGCAATTCTACTGTGTCCTATAGCGTCGCACTATAAGTCAAAATCAGCTCCACAGCAATAGGTTTTTTTTTTTTTTAATGTACAGTCACAGAATTTCCAGAGTTTGAACTCACAGTCATAGGCCAAAAACAGAAGACAACAAAAAGTCTCTGCCAGCGCTTATAATTTCCTCCTCTTTATGTAGAAAGGTGTGGTCTGTGACACTCTATGTTAATGATCATCCTCAAATGGTATATTTATTTCCGTCTTTTTAAGGAAGCACCAGATTGCTTTCCAAAGAGATTGTACCATTTTTCAAACCCACCAGCAATGTAGGAAAGTTCCCATTTCTCCACAGCCTCTCCATCAAAATGTTTTTATAATGATATGTTTAACGTAGAATAAAACTGTCTTCCTCAGCAGAATATGACTTTTACAAAATCAGCTCCTGAACAACTGAGAATTTTCTCTTCTGCTCTATTACCAATTTAATTGCTTTGTTCTTATACAACTTTCCTGTTTTCTGTGAAACTTTAAACTTGCCAATGAAGGTTTTGACTAACATGGCACTTTTCAGGAATGCAGCTATCCTAGTTGGTGACAGATTACAGTAACAAAGTCTTGAAACACCGAGATTCTCAGGAATCATGATTTAATTGAGAATTAGCGAAAGAAGGTGAGCAGAGAGGTAAGGATATAGTTTTATCCCTACTTATGTTCTTACTGGCTACTTTTATTAAAGGAAAAAACATTTCATTTCCTCTCTCTCTGGCCTTCTGATTTCACTCTTTAGTAACTCAAGAGTAAGAAGCCCCATATTTGTTTTACGTAGTCCAGTTCATTATTAATTACCTGTTGATATACTGGCAATGGATGTGATATATTGGTTTGGAACACATCTCTCACAGATGTTAAGAAGCCAACATTAGAAAAGGAAAACTATGTCTTTTTTTCTCTTCGTAAGACATGTCCTTTATTTGTCAGCCCAGAGCTGAAATCAGTACCAAAGCCAACTCTTCAATAAAGATTGGACTGTAAGACACACAGTGATACTGGTAAAGAGTATGTTTCTTGGCTTAGATATATACAAGAGGCTGTCTGAGCAGCTGTTGTCCAGAGGCAAGATGAGAGGGTGGAGGAAGACAGGAGCTGGTTGAATGGATATGGGAAGGACAGGGTGCAAAGTATGAGTGTACTGTCACAAGGTGGGGAGAGATGTTTGAGTTGCATAGCAGTGTATGTGTGTGCAGTGTTTTTTATGGCAACTGACTTGGATTGTAAATATTCACCTAAGTGCAATAAATTTTTTTTTTTAAAGAAATCTCTTAGTATAAAAATAGTTGGGAAAGATCTAGATGTATTTCTAGGAAAATATGATTTCAAGGAAATCACAGACTCTCAGGATTGAAAGTAATTTTGAAGGTCATTGAGTCTCCAACATTTGGCAGTGTGGAATTAGATGGATCTGGATCAAATTACACCTTCACCACTTAATAGATGTGTACTTTGGGCAATTTATTTAACTTCTTTGAATCTCAGTTTTCTTGTCTGTAAAATGAAGATACTGCCTATGTTGTAGGGTTGGGTAGAGGATAAGGCTAAAGATGTCAGGACCTGGGACAAACATAAACATTTAGTAAATGACTGTGGTTGTTGCTACCATAACTGTCCTTCTAAGTAGTCATCAAGCTTATTTGAACAGTTGCAGTGATGTGGAGTTCAGTAGTCCATTTTCTCTTTGGGAAACTCATCAGTGTTAGCTCTTTCAATTGAGCCTAAATTTTTCATTATTCATTGTTTTCGTTCTCCCCAAGGAGACTGCACAGATTAAGTCTGTGTCATTAGATTCAGCATGCTATTTAAAGTGAAACACATCCTCCCAGAGTAGTGATACTAGTGTAGACACTATAAATGTATCACCACAATTTGGGATCAATTTTAGCTTCCTTTTGCTGCCACCTTTTTGATACCTGCTGAGTTTGCTCTCAAAGGCTGTTTTGTTGGTTACAGCTATAACCAAAGCTTGGATCCTGCATGTTGTACTTACTAGTTTTGAGGAAGAGACTCAAGTGTGGAACCTTTCCATTAAATCTTTATCATATTAATTAGGAAACTGGTAAAATTCCATGTGAGTCATGCAAACATGACATGACATACTTTTAAGGTCATGTGACTGACAAATGAACAAGAACCTAGTACATGTTGTTTAACAAACGTCTATATAGCATTTAAATGTGCTAGCCTCCATTGTAAGTGCTTTATATAAATGAATTTAATTCTCATAACAACCCTGTATATTAGTAGTACTATTATTATCCTCAGATAAAGAAACTGAGGTACAAAAGATTATCTAACTTGTCCAAAATCAAACAGCTAGTTAGGTGACAGAGCCAGCATTTGAATAAGGCTGTCTACTTTCAGAGCCTATATTCACAATATTATACCCTAGTCTCAAATTTGTGAGTTATTTTTTTTATTATACGGACTGTTAGAATTCCTTAAAATCATGAAAAGTATGATGCATCAACGCTTTTGGACCCACAAGCTTTAAACTTTAGAAAAGCACTGTTACAGCATATCTTTTGAGCAGCTGTGAATTTGATTCATGAGAAGACAAAATATGTTGACTCGAAGCTATATCTAGCGCCAGTATAAGAAAGGCTAGGCTTATAATAATATTGCATTTTATGTTTCAACTATTCAGTTAAGGAGGAATTAATAAATACCTCTGAGTATTGATTCTGGTATATATTTGTTCTGGTGAAAATTAGTGTTTTCAAATCTTAGAGCGATGTTTTTATTTTTAAAATTAACAGTAAAACTGACATTTTTTGTATGTGTACATTTCTACTAACTTTAACACAAGAATAGATTCATATCACAATTAGGGTACAGACCAGTTCTGTTAGCTCCCCAAAATGCTTTTACATTAGCCCTTTGTAGTTACACCCTTTTCTTATCCAAATCCCAGGCAACCACGTATTTGCTCCTCATCACAGTAGTTTTGTCTTTTTGTTAATATCATATGAACTGAACTATGCAGTATATAATCTCTTGAAACTGATTTGTTTTACTTACCGTAATGCCTTTGACTTCATTCAAGGTGTTGTGTGTGTCAATAGTTAATTTCTTTTTACTGCTGAATAGCAGTTTATTGTCTTGATGGGCCACAGTAGGTTTATCCATTCAGTCACTGAAGGACATTTGGGTTGCTTTTAGTTTTGGGCAATTATAAAACAAGCCTCTATGAACATTTGTGTACAGCTTTAGGGGTGAACATAGTTTTTTTTTTTTCTCTAGGGTAAATACCTAGGAATGGAGTTGCTAGGTCATATAAGGGTGTTTTTAAATTTATTGTAAACTGCCCAAATTATCCAGAGTAGCTGTATCATTTTGCATTTCTACAAGAATATATGGGTGTCTCATTTGTTCTGTACCCTCATCAGCACCCGGTATTATAAGTATTTTTCATTTTAGGCATTGTAATTGTTATCTGATCATGATTCTAATTTGTGTTTGTCTAATAACTAATAACACTGACATCTTTGTATGAGATTATTTGCAACCCATTTATTCACTTTGGAGAAATGCCTTTCAAATATCTCCATTTTTAGTTGGGTTATCCACTGTTGAGTTTTGAGAATTTGTTATGTTTCTAACTGCAAGTGTGGAATTTATCAATATTTTCTCCTAGTGCGTAACCTGTCTTTTTATTCTTTTTGCAGTGTCTTTTGTAAATTTTAAGTCTTGATAAAGTCAACTGATAAAAAAAGTTATGAATTTTTTCTTTTATGGATCATACTTTTGGTATATCTATAAGAGTGCCTAATCCCAGTGCTTGCAGATTTGATCTAAAGTTTTTTTCTAAAAGTTTTATTATATTTTATATTTAAATCTATGATACATTTTGAGTTAATCTTTGTATAAAACATGAGCTTTAGGTTGAGAGTTGCTTTTTTGTATATTGATATCTAGTTGGTCTAGCACCATTTCTTGAAAAGATTATCTTTTGTACCTTGCCAGAAAACAATTGGCCATTTTTGTGTGAGTCTGTTTTTGGACTATCTAAATTGTCTGTCCCTTTAACAGTACCACATTGTTTTGATTCATCTGGCTTGATAGTACAACTTCAGTTGAAGAGGATTTGCAGCACTTAACTGATGAAGATCAAAGACCAGAGCCTTCAGAATGAACTATCCCTTAAGAAAAATAGAACAGAAATCATCACAACTAGACCAATAAGCAGCAACATGATAAGCTGAGAAAATATTGATGTTGTCAAGAATTCCATTTTACTTGGATCCAAAATTGACACTCACAGAAGCAGCAGTCAAGAAATCAGAGAACGTACGACATTGGGCAAATATTCTGCAAAATTTCTGGTTCAAGTCTTGGACAAAGCAAAGATGCCGCCTTGAGGTCTAAGATGTGCCTAACCCCAGCCATGGTATTTTCAGTTGCCTCATATGCATGCAAGAGCTGGACAATTAATAAAGAAGGCTGAAGAAGAATTGATGCCATTGAATTATGACATTGTCCAAGAATTTTAAATACCTCGTGGATTGCCAGAAGAACAAACAATTCTGTCTTGCAAGAAGTACAGCCAAAATGCTCATTATAAGCAAGGATAGAAAAACTTATGTACTCTGGACGTGTTATCAGAAGGGTCCAGTCCCTAGAGAAGGGTATCATGCTTAGCAAAGTAGATGGATTGACACAGGGGCTTCAGTAATGGGCTCAGATACGGCAAGGGTTGTGAGAGTGGCGCAAGACCAGGCACCGTTGCATCCTGTTCAGCGTGGCCTCACTCGGAGTCTGAATTGACTTGACAGCAGCTAATAACAGCAACAGAAAGGACAGCTGAAGATCAGATAGTGTGATTCTTCCAACGTGATTCTTTTTTTCAAAATTATTTTGGCTTTTCTAGTTTCTGCGAATTTCTAAATAAATTTTAGAATCAGCTTGGCTATATCTACAAAAAATTCTGCTGAGATATTTAATGGAATTAAATTTATAGATCAATCTGGGGAGGACTGACATCCTTTCTAGGCTGAATCTTCTAATCAATAAATGTGGTATCTCCACACTTGGCTTGGCTTTAAATAGAATTTCAAAAAAAAATAAGTTTCCAGTCCCTTGTTGCTAAATAGAAGTAAGATTTACTTTTGTGTGTTGTACTGTTAACTGCTTAATTCTCTGTTCTGGGTGGTGGGAGGTTCCCCCCCCCCCTTAATTGGGATTGCTATATAAACAGCTATGTGATCTGAAGATAAGAATATTTTTATTGTTTTCTTGCCAATCTATATGCCTTTTGGTTTTTATTCTTTTTTGTGCTGGCTAGTAAATTCTAGTATCGTATTGAATAGAGTAATGAGAGAACATCCTTGCCTTGTTCCTGATGTTACGGAAAAGTGTTCAGTCTTTCACTACTGAAAATAAATTTAGCTCCTGTTTCTCTCTCTCTCTCTCTCTAATTTTACTTTAGATGAAGGCTTACAGAGCAAATTAATTTCTCACTAAACAGTACACATTCTGTTTTCTGTCATTGGTTGCCAACCTCACAACATGTTAATACTCTTCCCCTCGACCCTGGCTTCCCTGTTACCAGCTTTTCTGTACCCTCCTACCTTCGTGTCCTTGCCCCTGAGCTGGTGTGCCCATTGAGTCTCGTTTTGTTAAGTGGGCCTGTCTAATCTTTGCCTAAAAGTTGAAACTTGGAAGTAACTTCAATACTGAGTTAAAAGAGTGTCCAAGGGCTATACTCCTTAGGTTTCTGCAGTTTCTGTCAGACCAGTAAGTCTGATCTTTGTTGTGTGTTAGAATTTTGTTCTATGTTTTTCTCCAGCTCTTTCCAGGGCCCTGTATTGTGATTCTTGTCAGAGCAGTTGGTGGTAGTAGCCTGGCACCACCTAGTTGTGCTTGACTCAGTCTGATGGAGGTTGTAGTCATTGTGGTCCACTAGTCCTTTGGACTTATCTTTCCCTTGTGTCTTTAATTTTCTTGATTCTCGCTCGCTCCCCATGGGCAAGACCAATGAAGTATCTTTTATGGCTACTCAAAGCTTTTTAAGACCCCAGACACTCCTTACCAAAGTAGGATGTACAGCATCTTATTTATAAACTGTATTATGCCATTCAAGCTAGATGTTCCTCAAAAGCACGGTCCCCAGCCCTCAGCCCAGTAATTTGGTCACTTAGGGAGTTTGAATTGTGTTTGTGAAGCTTCCATGACCTTGCCTTGATCACATTGCGCTGACCTCCCCAGAATTCAGTACTATCTTCCCTTTCACCAAAGTTACCACTTATCTATTGTTGGGTTAGTGTTTTTCCCTCCTCTCCCTTCTCTAGTAACCATCAGAGATTGTTTCTTTCTATGTGTTAGCCTTTTCATGAATTTTTATAATAGTCATTCAGTATTTGTCCTTTTGTCATTGGTTTATTACACTCAGTATAATTACAGTCCAGAGTCATCTGTGTTGTGAGATGTTTTACAGATTCATCATTGTTCTTTATTGCTGTGTAGTATTCCGTTGTGTGTATGTACCATAGTTGATTTGTCTGTTGATGGACTAACGCTGTGATGAACATGGGTATGCATGTGTCTATTTGTGTGATGGCTCTTATTTCTCTGGAATATATTCCTAGGAAGGGATTGCTGGATCCTATGGTATTTCTGTTTATAGATTTTTAAGGAAGTTCAATATCATTTTCTAAGATGCTTGTACCATTTCACATTTTCACCAACAATGTGTAAGAGTTCTAATTTCACCACAGCCTTTCCAACATTTGTTACTTTCTGTTTTTTAGATTCATGCCCGTGAAGTTAGGGTGAGATGGTATCTCATTGTAGTTTTGTATTTCTGTAATGGCTAGAAATCTCCAGCATTTGCTCATGTGTCTGTTAACTGCCTGTCGTCTTTAGTGAAGTCACTGCTCATATTCTTGCTCATTTTTAAATTGGATTGTTTGTCTTTTTGTTGTAGAGGTGTTGGATTTTCTTATAGATTTTAAAGATTAGACCTTTGTTGGATTTGTCAAATCCAAAATTTGTTTCCCAGTGTCTAGATTATTTTTACTCTTTTGATGAAGTCTTTTGATGAGCATAAATGTTTAATTTTTAGAAGATCCCAATTATCTAGCTCATCTTCTGGTGTCTCTGCATTGTTAGTTATGGTTTGTATGCTATTTATACCATGTCTTAGGGCCTCTGGTGTTTTTTCTTCTGTTATTTTTATAGTTTTGGGTTTATATTTAGGTCTTTTGATCCATTTTGAATTACTTCTTGTGTATGGTATGAAGCACGGGTCCTGTTTCTTTTTTTTTTTTTGCAGAAAGACATGTGGTTTTACCACCACCATTTGTTAAAAAGGCCATCTTTTCCCCCATAATGGACTTTGGGTCAGATCAAGTGACCATAGGTGGATGGATTTACATCTGGGATGTTAATTCTGTTCCATTGGTCATTGTGCCTGTTGTTGTACCAGTACCAGGCTGTTTTGACTACCATAGCCATAGAGTACATTCTGAGGTCAGGTAGTATGAGTCCTCATACTTTATTTTTCTTTTCCAATGCTGTTTTTCTTATCCGGGACTCTTTTCTGTTCATATAAAGTTACTGAAGTAGTTTTTCCATCTTCTGAAAGAATATTCTTGGTATTTGGATGAAGATTGCGTTGTATTTCAAGATTGTTTTGGGCAAAATTGACATTTTTACAGTCTTTGAGCTATCTTTGAGCATAATATGTTTTTCCATTTATGTAGATTTCATCACTTCTGGCAGCAGTGTTTTGTAGCTTTCTTTATATAGGTCTTTTATGTCACTGCTTAGATTTATCTCTAAGTATTTTATATTTTATGCACTAGCATAAATGATGCTGCCTTCCTGTTGTTGTTTTCCGTAGTTCTCTTTATTGATAAATGGCAATCCAGTTGGTTTTTTGTATATCTATCTTGTATCTTGCTACTCTGCTGTATCTTTCTAGTAATGCCAGTAGTTTTCTTGTGGAGTCTTTTGAGTTCTCTTTGTATGGTATTGTACAATTCACAAATAAGGATAGTTTTGCTTCTTACCAATTTGCATGCCCTTTGCTGTTTTTCTTGCTCTAATTAAGACTTACAGCACAATGTTAAAGAGAAGAGGTGATAAAGGGCACCCTTATCTTGTTCCTGCTCTCCAGGAGAATGATTTTTGCCTCTTTCCATTAAGAATGGTGTTCTATGTTGTTTTTGTCTAACCAAAACCAAACCCATAGCCATTGAGTTGATTCCAACTCAGAAACCCTACAGGATGGAATAGAACTGCCCCGTAGAGTTTCCAAGGAGTGCGTGGCAGATGTGAACTGCCAACCTTTTGGTTAGCAAACCTAGCACTTAACCCAGTACACCACCAGGGTTTCCTGTTTTTATATAGACGCTCTTTATTATGTTGAAGGATTTCCCTTCTAAACCTATTTTAGTGAGAATTTTTATCAGGAGTGTGTGTTGGACTTTATTGAATGCCTTTTCTGTACTAATTTAGATGATCATGTGATTCCTTTTATTAATGTGGTGGATTACATCTATTGATTTTCTAAAGTCGATCTGGAAACTCTGGTGGCATAGTGGGTTAAGTGCTAAGTCTGCTGACTGAAAGGTCAGCAGTTCAAATCTGCCAGGCTCTCCTTGGAAATTCTGAGGAGCAGTTCTACACTGACCTCTAGGGTCGCTGTGAGTGGGATCCGACTAGATGGCAATGTTTTTATTTTTATTTTTTAAGTTAATCTATCCTTGCATACCAGGTGTGAAGCCCATTTGGTTGTGGCATATTACTTTTTTGATATGATGCTGACTTCCATTAGCTAGAATTTATTTATTTGTTTGTTTTTAGAGTGCATCCCATCATTCACAGTAGATATTTGTAATTTGTAATTTTCTTTTTGGGGAGATGTCTTTCTGGTTTTGACATCAAGGTTATGCTGAGCTCATAAAATGAATTCAGAAGTACCCCTTCTTTTTCTATATTCTGAGTGAGTTTAAATAATACTGGTGCAAGATCGTCTGTAAATGTTTGGTGGAAATCTCTAGTGAAACCATCTGGACCGGGGTGTGCTGGGAGTTGTTTGTTTGTTTTATTACCTCATCAATGTCTCCTCTCACTGTGGGTCTGTTCATACCTTTTACCTCAGTTTGTGTTTAGGTAGGTAGTGTGTTTCTATCAATTTGTCTGTTTCTCTAGGTTTTCAAATTTGTTGAAGTATAGGTTTTCATAGTACTCTGTTGTGATCTTTTTTCATGTCATTTGGGTCAGTAATGTTCCCCATTTTCTTTCTTATTTGGGTTATGTGGTCCTCTGTTGTTTTTCATTTGTCAGTTTGGCCAATGGATTGTTGATTTTGTTGGTCTCTTCAAAGAATTGCCTTTTGATTTTGTTCATTCTTTATATTGTTTTTCTATTCTCTGTGTCATTTATTTTTGTTCTGAACTTTAATATTTCCTTTTGGTAGCTGTGGGCTTCTTTTGCTGTTCTTTTTCTTTGAGTTACATTGCTAACATTTTGATCTTGTTCCTTTCTGATTTCTTGAGGTGTATGTCTATTGCTATAAATTGACCTCAGAGCACTGCCTTTGCTGTACCCCAGAGGTTTGTAGGGGTGAGTTTTCATTCTAGTTTGAATGTAGAATTATATGGTGTAGTGATCAGAGAAGATGCTTTGTATTAGCTCAATGTTTTGGATTATGTTAAGGGTTGCTTTGTGGGCTAACACATGGTCTGTTTTGGAGAATGTTCCATGTGCACTGTAAAAGAATGTGTACTTTGCAGCTGTTGAGTTTTGTGTTCTATACATGTTTATGTGGTCAAGTTGATTGATTGTGGCATTTAGATTTTCTGTGTCTTTGTTGAGTTCCTAGAAAGGAAAAACTAGAAGGTGGTTTGGTTTTAGCAAGTGTGATTATGATACATCCTGGTATTTTTCTTTTGTGGTCTGTCCTATATGGGTTTATTAGATGGCTGACTTTTCATCTTTCATGATATTAGGAAAGTTTTCTGTCAGCAAATGTTCAATGATCTTCTCTGCATTTTCCATTTCCCTCCTGCTCTGGAACTCTGATCACATGCAGTTTTGCTTTTGATTGTACCCCACATTGTTCTCAGTGTTTCATTTTCTTTGTTCTTTTCTCTGATTTTTCCTCAAAGTTGTTTCCATGTGTTTGTCTTTAATTTTGCTCATCCTTTCTTTCCAGTGATTCCTATTTGCTCCTAAAACCTTCTATTGCACTGTTTATTTCTGAAATCTTGTTGTTTACTGCTTGTCTTTCTAATTGCTGTTTTCACTGATGTTTTCAGAGGTAGTCTTTCTACCTAGTCTGTGTTAGTCTAGAAGTTCAGCTGAACCCTTGTGTGCAGTGGGTGATGCTGCTGATATTTGAATACTGGTGGCATAGCTTCTGTCATCACAACAATACACAAGTCCCCACGGTGTAACAGACTGACAGACATGTGACAGATTTAGCCAGTGAAAACCTTATAAAAAGCAGCAAAACACAGACTGTTACAGTGCCAAAAGATCAGCCCCTTAGGTTTTAAGAAACTCAAAAGATTACTGAGGAAGAGCTGCCTCCTAAAGTAGAGACAACCTTAATAACATGATTGGAGTCAAGCTTTGGGGACCTTCATCCGCTGATGTGGCATGACTTAAAATGTGGCAAAAGAGTTGCAAATATCCATTAGTAACTTGAACCTGGAAAGACTGAAGTAGAAATCTAAGAAAACTGAAAATCATCAAATATGAAATGACATGTTGATAATCTAGGTGTAAACATTGATATCCTAGGCATTAGTAAGCTGAAATGGACTGATATTATCCATTTTTCAAGTGGACAATAATATAGTCTACTATGCTGTTGCATTTTATTTTTTTTTTAGCTTGTGTTATGAGCCAGGATACTGTCTGCCTCAGAAAATATTCCATCTGCACTTAAAATAATATGTATTTTCCTATTGTTAGATAGAGTGAGCTATAAATATCTATTAGGTCCACTAAGATGATGGTACTGCTTGGTTCTTCTACAGCCTTGCTGACTTTCTGTTTACTAATACTATAAACCATTGTAAGAAGATTGTTGAAGCATCTAACTATAATTGTGGATTTGTCTGTTTCTTTCAGTTCTTCAGCTTTTGCTTCATGTTGTTCGTAATCTTTATCTGTGGTAATTTTCTTTGCTCTGAAGTCCACTTTGCTACTAACATAGCTATTTCTACTTTCTTTTGACTGGTGTTCACATGACATATATTCATTTCTCCTTTTATCTTTGACATAAGTATATCAATATATTGATTTTTTGGTAGATAACACATAGCTAGACCATGCTGTTTGTATCTCATCACATAAACTCTGTGTTTATTGGTGTATTTAGACCATTTCCATTTAATGTAAATGTTGATGTGTTTGGACTTTGCCCATGCCGTTGAGTCGGATCTGACTCATGGCGACCCTAGGGACCAGAGTAGAACTGACCCAAGAGTATTCAAGGAGCACCTGGTGGATTTGAACTGCCAACCTTGTGGTAAATTTAGATTTTAGATTTACTATTTTGTTTCCTGTTGATATCCTCACTCTCTTTTTATGTCTCTGTCTCCCCTTTCCTGCCTTCTTTTGGAGCAGTAAGCTATTTTTAATATTTTAATTGGTATATTATTATAGAATATGTGTCTTATGAGATATATTTTAATTGCTGCTCTTGGAATTAAAATGTATGTATTTAGCTCTCCATAGTTTATTTAGAATTGATATTTAACCATTTAAATAGAAAGTAGAAATTTTACCATCATTTATATCCCCTTATTCTATGTTGCAGTTGTTTTGTGTATTGCATTTATATACATTGAAAACTCTATCAAACAATTTTTATTATTTTTGCTTTCAACCATGAAGCATATTGTAAAAAATCAAAAGAATAGTTTATTATATTTGCCATTTCTGTCATTCTTCCTTAATTCTTTTTGTTCCAGATTTGCTTATGGTAGCATTTCCCTTCTGTCTGAAAAAATCCCTTTAGTAATTCTTCAGAGCAGGTCTGCTGGCAATGAATTCTTCGTTTTCTTCACCTTCATTCATAATAGAGATTTTTGCTAGATATAAAATTTGCATTATAGTATTTCTGGCACTTAAAAATAATGTTATAGCTCTCAGATACCTGGTTAACCCAGAACTAAAACTATTCCCAAAACCCACTCTTCAGACTAAGATTACACTGGGCTATAAAACACAAAATAATTCTTGTAAAGAATGTGCTTCTTAGTTCAAACAGATACCTGAGACCAAATGGGCTGTTCCTTTCTGGGGGCAGGATGAAAAGGCAGGAGGGACAAGAACTGGTTGAATGGACACAAGAAACCTGAGGTGGAAAAGGCAGAGTGTGCTACCACATTAAAGGAGTTGCAACTAGTGTCACACAACAATGCACGTATAAATTTTTGTATGAGAAATTAACTTGTGATATAAACTAAAGAACAATTAAAAAAAGGACGGAAGAAAGGTATGGCAGACTGCTTCTGTGAAGATTACAGCCTTGGGAATTTGTCTGGCATCCATATTCTGTTCTGTAGGGTTCTGTGAGTCAGAATTGACTTGATGACACACATTAACATTCTTTATTTAGATCTCTGGGTGTTGCAAATGATTCGTGTTTGACTGGCAGCCAAAAGGTTGGAGAGTTGAACCTACCCTTTTACCTTCATTCATGATAGATGTTTTTGCTGGATATAGAATTTGTGTTACAGTGTTCCTAGCACTTAAAAATAATGTTTCTGCTCCTGGACGTCATTTAACCCAGAACTAAAACCATTCCAAAAGCCCACCAAGGCCTGGTGATCTGTTTCCAAAAGTTTGCAGCCTTGAAAGCCCCGTGGAACACAATTCTCTTTGCGCACGTAGGATCTCCATGAATTGGTATCTATTCAACAGCATTTTTTTTTAATTCTTCTTTTAAAATGATATTCTTATGTATTTCTAAATCTTGAGACGTTTTTCCTCTTTAACTGCAAGCATCACATGACTTTCTTTTCATTTTTGTACATCATTGCAAAAAAGCTCTTAACTTGCTTCTTCAGGATAAAGGTGAGATTACTGATGTGTGCCCCAACTGGGAAACCATCTCTCTATTATGCATGGTTTGTTAGATGAAGCTTTTTCCACTTCCCTGTGTGGAAACTTTTTTTGAAGATAAAAAAATAATATTGTTTCACTTAATTCTACCCTCTGTGGTTTCTGGTAGGAAGTCAACAGTTGTTCTAATTGTCATTGTCCTATAAGTAATGTGTCTTTTTTGTTTGTCTGCTTTCAAGATGCTTTCTGTCTTCCGTTTTCAGAATTTTGATTATGATTGTCTGGTATGGATTTCTTTGAGCTTATGTTGGGTTTCACCAAGCTACTTGAATCTGTAGATTAATGTTTTTCACCAATTTGGGGAAATAGTCTTTTTTAAAAAAGTTTTTTCCCACATTATGTCTTTTTCTCCTCAGCCCATTGTTGTTGAGCTGATTCTGACTCACAGTGACTGCATAGGGCAGAGTAGAACTGTCCCATAAGGCTTCCAGGGAGTACCTGGTGGTTTAGAAAACCTTTTGGTTATCAGCTGTGGCTCTTAAGTGCTATGGCACCAGGATTTCCATTAGATCTTTTGGTATTGTCTGATTAGTTCCTGAGGAGCTTCTCTCCCCAATATTTTGTCTCTTTCTTGTTCAGATTGGATAATTTCTGTTGTCAGTTCCTCTGACTCCACTGTCATCTCTGTTCTGCAGCTGAGTTTATCAAAGGACTTCTTTAGCTATTGTAATTTTTAGTTATGAAATCTCAACTTAGTTTTTCATTATATTCTCTACATCTTTATATTCTTTTAAAGGATATTTTTATTTCCTAAATCATTTTTATAGTAACAGCTTTAAAGTCCTTATCAGATAATTCTAGCATCTATATCATCTCAGCTTCTGTTAAATGTCTTCTCCCATATTAGTTGGAATTTTCCTGGTTCTTCATATAGTAAATACTTTTGAGCTATATCCCAGACATTTTAAATATTAATTGCAAGACTCTGGATTCTCTCTAAATCCTATGGAGAAATTGATGTTTTTGTTATAGCAGGCAATAGACTTTGTTATGACATTGGTTTCAGTGTCAATTCTGCTTTCAAAACTTGATGATGATGATGATGATTGAATGAAAATGTACTTTCCCATATAAATTTGCATGCCCACCTATTTGCAGCCCCCACTGCTCTCCCTACCCTCTGACAGCACACTCTTCCTCTCTGCTCCGTACATGTCTTATCCTCCCAACAATCTCCTATCCCCTCCTCTCCGCCTACTCCCCAGCCTCCAGTAAGAGCTCCACAAGATGACATTCTGTAGATACATAGAACCATTAAGTGCACACATATATGGTCACTCTGTGTCACCAAGTCCAATCCATTCGTGTCTGAAGAATTGACCTCCATTATGATTTATAGACAAGGGCAGCATCAGGGCCAGGGGCCATGCTCTTGGGGGAACTCTGAGGCCCCTGGACCATCAATGGCAGTCTTTTAGTGGAGATCTCAGAGTGTACTCCTTTTTACTCTTGTGTTGCCAGGGCGACTCAACTTTGTGAGCTCCATCACAGCTATCACTGGTGGTGGCCAGGCACCATCCAGTTCTTCCTGTCACAAGTCGATGTAGTCACCCACTCACGTGGGTCTGTCTTCTGGGTTCTTTTTCCATCATGTCGCTTTGGTCCTTGGTGATCACCCATTCCTGCTGAGCTGGGACCATTTGCTGTACCCCCAGATAGCAGCTTGGCAGCTTTTAAGACCACAGATGCCACTCACCAATGTGGGGTGCAGAAGGCTCTCAGCAAAACGCTAGTGATGCCAATTGCTTTCAAAACTTTCAAAGCACTGTTTGAAACAGTCTCCCATGTGTGCCACCACTCAGTGATCAGTGTGGTAACTGTGCCATGATCTGTCATGTGGTTCAATTCTCAAAGTCTTTGGTATGTTGTTTAGGATCAGATCTACCCTGTTCTGCTTAGGATAAGCCTAACTTACGATAAACTTTATGGGGCTTTACTGAGTTCCTTCTTCTCTGTGATCTTTTGTTACTTCTAGTTCCCTCAGCTCCTGCTTTTCTGTCCTGTTTCCACAAAACTGGTGTTTTAGTTACCCTGCTGTGCTGTACGCATTCTGGGGCTATACACTTATCCATGGCCAAGGAGTAGAAAAACAAGGAAAGAGATAAAGAAACAGGCATTCTGTCCACCTTCCTGGGACCACGTCTTCTCCAGGGAGGAAAGTTTCTTTCAGAGATTTTGGGGTCTAGGGCTCTAGAGAATAAAAAAGACAACAACAAAAAACAAGCAAAGGATTATCCCCACATTCTCTGAATAGAGGAGTCCCTTTTTCTGTTCCTTGATCCTGAACTAGCAGGCTTCTCGAACTTCAGCCCTATGTGTTGTTGCCTGAAGTTGAGGCCAAGATACTCTTGCAGGAGAAAAAGAAATAACTTTGAATTCTACTCTTTCTCTGCTTTACTATTGACATTTTAAAGTACTCCAGTATCTGTTTGATGTCTTCTGTCTCGGTTTTACCTACCTTTAATGAGACAAAGTGGAGTGTGCTTACTACATCTTACCTGGACCTAGAATAATGTATCATGTTTTACATTACCAAATTATTCAAGAAGAAAATTCATGACACCACGTATTGTGTCATTTCCCCAATTCAGTCACCACTTTCCCTTGTTGTTCCACCTGGATGTATTTTTCCCAAGGTATATTAACAGATTATATCTGCCTGAATTTCTAGACAGCAAAAAACAATCCTCCAAAATATTCAAATAATTGTATATTGTTTAATACCTCAAATATATATTTTGATAGATTTGTGTTTTGGATTAGTTTACTACTTGTTTGGTCCTTTTGCTCCCTTGGCTAAATTTGCTGAATGTCTCAGTGTAAGTACTCTCAAAGCTGTTTAACCTAGGGCCTGTTTCATCTGATTCTTTTTTAATGTTTCACATCTTTGAGGAGCTGGCTTCAAAAAGAACATATGGTTAAAGCCAAAGGACCTCCCCCCACCCAACCCCAACCCCATGTAACAGTCTAGTCAAATATAAGAAATAGTGGTGGTACTGAATAAATATAATTGAGCCAGAGGAAGATAAAGAAGCTTGCTTGTCTTCTGAAGATAAAAGTTTTAAATAAATTCCTATCTGAAAATAAACATAAAACTAGTAATGCTTGACTGTCACAAAAGGCTGAGTCCTCATAATTGGAGAGGAGCTGGACTAGAACTAGGCTGTTGTCTCAAGTGGAGCAAAGACTGTAGATCAGTGAGTGAACTTGGTGCCTGAAGGCAGTTTCATGTTATGCTCTTGTGCTCCCCACCAGATCGACCTCTTTGTTTTCTTCTTCAATAATCATTTCCATGTCACTCCAGTCTCTTAGCTTTTTCCCTTCTTCACAATTTTTTTTGTGTCTATGAACTTGGGTTAATCAGCAATTTAAAGAGGTGGAATTTAAAGAGGTTACTGATCCTTGAGAATTAATATCTTTTGTCTATCTAATTGTCTCCCTTTTTCCTCATATACTCCATTCCCGTTCCTCTTCTGCCTCTCCAGCTTGACCTTCTCCTCAGGACCCATGCTTTAACTCTGCAACTGTTTGTCAGAGACATGGCTTACTTGAGGGGGTTAAAAACAAAGTATTACCATCCTCAATTCTAGAATAAAACTATTGTAATTTTTTCCCTTCATGCTAGAGCTTTACTAGAGCATATTATTGTTCTAGGATTAAGATAATTTGTGAAATTAAACCTACCTTGTGACTTGGTCATTTCCATTTTAGAGGACAAGAGAGGAATATTAGACAACACATTGTGTTTAGAAAAGCAAGATTGACCTCTTCAGTGTGTCTCATAGTCTTGAGAATTTTGGTTATTTCTGATGTGCTCCAGTGGAGGAAACAGGCATATTTTGTAATCAGTAGGCTGTCGTAAACTTTTGTAATTAATAAGCCCTCAAGCTTTTTTCCCCATCTACCCTTTCGGGACATAGAATATTAACTAAGATTCAAACTTCCTGTATTGATGTTCCCTTAGGAAAAGGAACAACGAAATAGCAATTAAGGTTTTTCCAGATAATTTCCCATGCCAAGGTGTAGAAAAAAAGGATTATATGAGATGACATGATAACATAATGTAATATTTTATTATCTAAGGGTTAGATTATATCAGTTTATAAATTATACATTTGGAAATACAGCCTCTTAGTCATTGAATCTATAAATACTTGACTGCCTATGTGATATATAAAAACGGTGATAGGCATTGTCAGGAGTACAAAGTTTTACACAATCGTGCTGTCTTAAAGCCTCCAAGAAACTTAAGGGAAGGAGCAGCTTTACTGTAAAGACTAAGGTGTATTAGGAGTTGTTAGGGCTTAAACTAGAGAGGCTAGATGAAGTTTTGATACCAAGTCTTACTGTACCTTCTGTCAGCTGTGAATAAGGCTGGTCCTTGGAGAGTTCACAGTGGTTTGGTTTTTGTACAGTTCAGCTGGGACCAGCATCCTTCTAGTTCAGAGGAGACATTCTAGAGGAATCTAGTTAGTCTGTGGGAGAAGTGGTGTCTCCTGAACCCAGCCCCGACTGAGAACTGTGAATAGGTGGAGAAAGGAGATTGTGTGCAGCCTTGCTGATGTCACAGTGTAGGGCGTGCAACTTAAGTGTGTGGCAGGTCAGTGTGGTTGGGCCATTTCATTATCCAGCTTTGACTTAGAGACAAATACAACTCTTAACTGAAACACTGTTATGACATCAGATTATGCCAATAAACGCTGTAGAAATATTTGTAAAGTACTGTCTTTATTGGGACATCTTAAAGGATGGGAGAATCTTTATTTTCTTATCCTCTCCCATCTTACAGTTAATAGTTTTTTCATCATTCATTTAGCATTACTTGAAGCGCACCACATTTCAAACAATGTGCAGGGTATCAGAGACAGTGGTGGCAAGGGAATTACAAGTTAGTAAGACACAGCACCTGTATTTATTGATAATACTATCTGCCAGGCTTGTTTGAAGTGCTTTATACGTGAGTGACCTTACTTAATCTTCACAACAATGCTATGAGGAAGATATTGTCACTATTCTTGCTTTATAGATGAGGATGCTGGGGTATAGAGAGGTTATGTAACTTGCCAAAGGTTTGACAGCTGAGGAAAATTCAAAATCAGACAATCTTGTTCCAGAAACTGTATTCTCAACTTCCATGTTAAATTACCTCACAAGGAATTTATGACCTGATTAGGCTTTATAAGTACCTCTCCTAACAGAGTAAAGTAGTGGGGAATGGTGGATAGCAAAACAAAAAGTTCCTCTGCATAAATGTTTTGTGTAAACCAATACCAAGAGTAGCTGACTCAAGGAATGCTTTAGTCCTTGCTTAAAAAGCAAATAAAGGAGTGATGTGGAGATATGTAGAGCAACAAGAAGCTGGAAATATTTGCCAGTGGATAGCAATTCAGTTTCAATTTATGTCTACAAATCTTATTCTACATCACCCACCTTCGTGTATACACTGTGAGTGTTAATGAGTGTAAGCAATCTGATAATATTTCTTTTCTCTTTTCTACTGTAGCAATACTTGTGTGAAGGGTTTGTTTGCTATTCAGGGTTGGGCCTACTGGGGATGGATCTGTTGGGATAGTCCTTGTTGAGAACTTGGAACCTTAGGCAGAAAATTCCTCAAGGTACAGCTGGTATAGAATTAGAATGATTCCAGTACTTGTAGTAGCAAATAGTATAGGGCAGAGTAATAAGAAATACATGAGTGTACCTACAGTGTGACTCCAGGCTGTCCTTATAGAATTGTGCCTGCAGAGACCTAACAGAAAACATAAACACAGGGGCTTCATAAAATCTTACATTGGAACACTGCTGGTATGGTAATTAAGAGTTAAGGTAGTTGAGAGCTTAGTAGCTAGCCAAATGGTTGGGGCAGTTCAAATCCACTGGCCACTTCTTCAAAATCCCGTAGGGCAGTTCTACTCTGTCTTATAGGGTCTCTATGAATCAGAATCAGCTCTATGGCAAAGGATTTTAAGACCTTACATATCCTCTTTAATCACCCCATATATTTCTAAATGTTACCATTAAGTAAAAGTAATAATCAGTGTTGGTAGTTGTTACCATTATTGAGCTTATTACTAGTACAGCCTTATTTTTAATTGTCACTAATTTTACAGTGGGGTCAATGAAGAAACAGGATTTAATTTTTATAATACCCAAATGTTTTAAGTAGTGTCACAGCTTAAACTGTGTCTCCCCAAAATATGTGTATTAATTTGTCAAGGCCATGATTTCCCATGTTGTGTGATTGTCCACAATTTTGTCATCTGTTGTGACTTTTCTATATTTTATATCCTATCACCATGATGTTAATGAGACAGATTAGTGGCAGTTATGTTGATGAGATCTATTAGATTGTGTCTTGAGCCAATCTTTTTTGAAATACAAAAGAAAGAAATCAGAAGAGAGATGAGGGGCTTCATACCACCAAGAAAATACTGGGAGCGGAGCATGTACATTGGACCTAGGATTCCTGTGCAGAGAAGCTGCTGGTGCAGGGAAAGATTAACAAGGGCTTTCCTCCAGACCCTACACAAAGAAAAAGGTTTCTCCTGGGGCTGACATCCTTAATTTGGACTTCTAATGTACTAGTCTGTGAGAGAATAGACTTTGATGCATTTCTTTTATAGAAGCACTAGATAACTAAGACAAGTAGATTTTTCTAAGTATAAAGAGAGGAATGAAATTCATATGCATCAGCAAGAGATTTAATGTTTATTAACTGGGCATTATGGCTTTTGTTCTACAGAAGTAAACGCTTGAACTCAAATTTTATTATTATAGAACTGATTTCTTGCTAAGCATCACTGTCACTTGTGGCTTGTCTCACCACTGGATATTTGCCAGCGCATGAATATTTCTTATGTCCATTCTTCCTGTATAGGTAAATAATTTCCTTATTCTTTCCAGGAAGAGAAATTTGAAAGAGATGATGAGGAAATGCTTTTCCTTGTAATTCCTTCTTTTGCCCTTTTAATTGCCCTTTGCTCCGAGCCGGGGGTGGCCATTAAAACACTTTAGGCAACTCTGGAGACCTCAGGACCATAGCTGTGATATGATCCTGTAATACACCCACTCACAGACTTCTCTGCTTCAGGACTGAAGTTTGGGTGAAGTCACATAGCCTGAAGACTTCCTGCTTGCTGGACAAACTTACTGCAGTCCTGAGGATCTGACTGAACTAGTGTCTGGTAAATCTTGAGATATTTCCATATTGATGAATTGATCTTATTTCTCCTAGCATGCTATATATTATTATCCCATTATCTGAAAAGATCACACTGATGGACATTTAGATTCTTCCCAGTTTTTTGCTATTTCAAATGATACTGCCATCAGTATCCCTTTATTTATTTGCTTCTGCATATACGTGAAAGGTATTCCAGAGTAGGGATCTTTAAACTTCTTTGTAACTTAGACTACAAACAATTTAGAAAACCTACTTCTCCCTGTACATTTGAGAGTTGAGATTAAACTTTTTCACTATAAATTTAAATAGTGGCAAGGAAAGTAATCTCCTTATAACTGTTAACATTGGCATTTAGAAGTAGACTTCATAAATGTATCCAAATGGGATATAAATACCAGTGATTTGACACTTTTCTTACAGTAGAAGATAGTGCATTAGTCTGTTTTCTCTTAGGAGTTGAATTTTCTTTCCACTCCTGCCACATACTTTTATTTGAATGTAACATACATTATGTGTAAATATATTTTGTTTATCACTTTATTATATTTCTCTGCAACAAATTATACATATAAATTTGATTAAATGGTGTTGACTGTCAAGCTCCTAAGTTAAAAATTCTTCTGAATTTATTAGGAATTATTTTTAGTTCAAAATTGATCAATTAAATAATTTTAAATGTTGATTACTAAATCAAAGACATAAATGGGACTAAAAACCTTTTTATAGATTATATATGAATTTTACTTATTTCCAGAAGGAAACAGAATGTGCATCAATTTACTCCTAGTTTTTGCTTTTATATTATAACCACTGAGTAATATTATTCAAGTAAATAAGTGAGATTGGAAGAATTATGGTACTCATTTATGTCACATCTTTCCAAATTATACACTATATGTCACATAGTGATTTCAGTATTTATTTAATTTCGGTGACAATATATACAATCAAACTTACATCCATTCAGACCTTCTGCACGTATAGTTCAATGACTTTGGTTACATGCTTCACATGGTATCACTGTTCTCACTGTTTCTATCCATATTATTTCATCACCATTAATTTAGACTTTCTTCCTCTTACAGTTCTCATCTGTGCTTTAGATGAATTATTGTCAGTTTGAACTCATGTAGATAATTTGTAGTAAAACCAAAAGGCTCAAGGCAAACATTCTTTTTTATTTTGTATTTTACCTTTTTTTTTTTTTTTTTATTTAACATGACTGAGTGAAAATGTACATTCCCGTATAAATTTACATGCCCACCTATATGCAGCTTCCACTGCTCTCCCTATCTGGTGACAGCACCCTATTCCTGTCGGCTACATACATGTCTCATCCTCCCAACAGCCTCCTTTCCCCTCCTCTCCACCCACTCTCCTTCCTCCACCCAGAGGTCAGCAGGATGACACCCTACAGATGTATAGAACCATAAAGTGCATCCAATATATAGTCACTCTGCATTGCCAAGTCCAATCTATTCCTGTACAAAGGGTGGATCTTCGTTATGATTTATGGGTAAGGGCAGCATCAGGGCCAGGGGCCATGCTCTCAGGGGAACCCCGAAACAATTGGACCATCAATTGAGGTCTTTTAGTGGAGATCTCAGGATGTACCCCTTTTTATTCCTGTGTTGCCAGTGAGACTCATCTCTGTGAGCTCCATCGTGGCTATCACTGTTGGTGGCCGGGCACCATCCGGTTCTTCCAGTCCCAAGTTGATATAGGCACCCACTGATGTGGGTCTCTTCATCTTCTAGGTTGTCTTTACCCCATGTCATTTTGGTCCTCAGTGAGCATCCATTCTTGCTGAGATGGGACCATTTGCTGTGTCCTCGGATGGCAGCTTGGCAGCTTTTAAGACCCCAGATGCCACTCACCAATGTGGGGTACAGAGAGCCTTCTTAGCAAAATGCTAGTTGTGCCAATTGGCCTCAATTTCACCTAAGAGCATGGTCCCCTGCCCCCTGCCGCAGCTATTCTATCCTTGCAATATTGCGTTAAGATGGAAGGAGTACTCAAGTTATGCTGAAGTCCACTTAATGTTGTTCTTGTTTCTAATGTGTGCTATCACCAATTTCTCCCAACCAGTTTCTAGCAACTATCTAACCTAAACCCTACCCCCTTGCCCTCCCTAAAGAGGAGATCCTCCCTCCCTCTCCTCTCTTGCAGCTGTCAAAGAGTCTTTTCTTCTATACACAAGTCTGTTTTTGAGATCTTATCGTAGAGGTCTCATACAATATTTGTCCTTTTGTCGCTGACTACTTTCACTCAACATAATGTCTTCCAGTTGAAACCAGGTCATGAGATGTTTCCTGGAATCATCGTTATTCTTTATCATTGCATAGTGCTCCATTGAATATATGTACCATAGTTTACCTGTCCATTCTTCTGTTGTTGGGCATCTGGGTTGATTCCATCTTTTTGCTATCGTGGACTGTGCTGCGATAAACATTCTGGTGCATGTGTCCGTTGGTGTGAAAGGCCTTGATTCTGTAGGACATATTCCAAGTAGTGGGTTTATTAGGTTGTTCTGCTTCACGTTGTGATAATTTGGGTAGGTCGTATGAGTCAAGGAATTTGTCCATTTCCCCTAGGTTTTCAAATTTGTTAGAGTACAGTCTTTCATAGTATTCTGTTATGATATTTTGATTTCTGTTGGATCTGTGGTGACAACTCCCCTCTTGTTTCTAATTTGGGTTATTTGTTTCTTTTCCTGCATTTCTTTAGTGAGTTTAGCCAGTGGTTTGTCAGTTTGGTTGATCTTTTCAAAAAACCAGCTTTTGGTCTTTTCAATTTTTTCAATTGTTTTTCTGTTCTCTAAGTCATTTAGCTCTGCTCTAATCTTTATGATCTCGTTTTTTCTGGTGCCTGACGGGTTCCTCTGTTGTTCTCTTTCTGCTTGTTCAAGCTGTAGGGTTAGTTCCTTGATTTGGTTTCTTTCTTCCTTCCAGATGTGTGCATTTATGGAAATAAACAGACCTCTGAGCACTGCTTTGGCTGTATCCCATAGGTTCTGGTAGGAAGTGTTTTCGTTCTCATGGGAATCCATGAATTTCTTTATTTCATCCTTGATTTCCTCTATAATCCATGTTTTTTTGAGCAAGATGTTCTTCAGTTTCCAAGAGTTCCACTTTCTATGTATGTTTTTTCTGCTATTGATTTCAAATTTATGGCTTTATGATCAGAGAAGATGCTTTGCAGTAATTCAGTGGTATGGATTTTGTTGAGCACTGCATTATGGCCTAGCACATGGTCAATTCTGAAGAATGTTCCATGTGCACTGGAGAAGAAAGTGTAGTTGTGCGCTGATGGGTGGAAAGTTCTGTATATATCAATGAGGTTTAGTTGGTTAATTGTGTCAATGAGGTCTTCTGTAACTTTACTGAGCTTTTTTCTAGATGACCTGTCCAGTATTGAGAGCGGAGTGTTGAAGTCTCCCACTATTATTGTGGAGTCATCTAACTCTCTTTTGAGTGTAGTTAGTGTTTCTTTGACGTATTTAGGTGCTCTGATATTAGGTGCATAAACATTTAATATAGTTAAGTGTCGCTTGTGTACTGAATCTTTCAGCAATAGTGTCCATCTTTTTCAACGACAGTGGATTTTACATTAAAATTGATTTTGTCTGAGATTAGAATTGCCACCCCTGTTCTTCTTTGTTCATTGTTAGCTTGATATATATTCTTCCATCCTTTAATTTTCAGTTTATTCCTATCTTTAGGTCTCAAGTGAGTTTCTTGTAGACAACATATGGATGGGTCATGTCTTTTGATCCAAGATGTCACTCGATGTCTCTTTACTGGAGCATTCAGTCCATTCACATTCAGTGTAATTATTGATAGGTATGTGGTCACTGCTGCCATTGTGATATGTTTATTTTTATGTTGATGTTTTCTCTGTTGTTCTTATTAGTCTGTTCTGAGACATTCTTTTTTGTGAGTTGATTTTTCACCTTTTTCAGAGCTCGTTTTGTAGTTGTTGAGACTCGTGTGTTACATTTCTTGAAATGGTACGATACATCTTTGTTGTGCTTTACAGCTGCCCCTATGAACCCCCTTAATAAACTATCTATAAACCCAATTTTAATTACTACCAGTCTTGTCATCTTCCTCTCCATCTGGAAGGACTATAACAACTGTAGTACATCCCTCTTTTTAATATGATTGCACCATAGTTTTCATGATGATCACTGGATTGCTTCTTTCCATATTAAAGCTGTGATTGACTTTGGAGCCTTCCCTAACTGAGCAGAGTTTTGAGTAGTGTGTCATTCTAAAATATAAAGTTAGTGGTTTTGTTCTTCTAAGCCTATGCCAAGAACTTCTTTTAGTAGTTCTTGTAGTTTTGATTTGGTTTTTACAAAGTCTCTGAGTTTCTGTTTATCTGGGAATGTCTTAATTTCACTTTCACATTTGAAAGATAGTTTTGCAGGATATATAATTCCTGGTTGGAAGTTTTTCTCCTTCAAAGCTTTGAATGTGTCATGCCAGCATGGTTTATGCTGAGAAATTTGACGAGAGCCTACAGGGTTTCCCTCTGAATGTTAGCTTTGATTTGAGTCTTGCTGCCTTTAAGAGTTGCTGCTTATGTTTCCTTTTGTTAAGCTTGATTATGTCTTGGAGTCTTTCTTTTGAGATCTATATTGGGTGGCGTACAGTATGCATCTGAGATGTCTATAATCTCTTCCTTCATGATTTCTGGGAAGTTTTCTTTCAGCAGCTCAGCAACGATACTCTCTGTGTTCTCAGATTTCTCACCCTGTTCAGGGACTCCAATTAATCGAAGGTTGTTTCTCTTAATAGAGTCCCACATGCCTCTTAATGCTTCTTCATTTTTCTTGTTTCTTTTTTCTGATTTCTGCTGATAGGCGCTGGCATCAGTAGCTCTGTCTTCCCAGTCAGAAATTCTTTTTTTCTATTTGTTCCATCCTGTTTTCTTGGCTTTGCATTGAAGTTTCTATGTCTTTGATTTTGTTCTTGATCTGTTGGATTTCAGAGTACTGGTGTTCCATCAGATTGAACAGCTTGCTTAATTTTTCATTTTGTTCTGCTGCATTTTGTATAAGGTCTAGAAAGGCTCTGTATATAATCATTTTGTATTCACTTTCTGATGCTTTCATAAAAGTTTCTTCATCTGGAAAACTCCTTGGTTGCTTTGTTTGGGAGCCTTCTGAAGCCATGGGTGATTTCTTGTGTACCACAAGTGTCTGTTGCTTTTTGGGTCCCATGTGAGTAAGTCGAGGCTGGAAGGGATACTGTGAGGATGGACTGCAGATGCTTCTCTAGGCTGTCTTCAAATGTAAAGCAAAAGGTATCTGACCACTTCCCAAGTCATTCAGGTTTTCAGGTGTAGAGGTCCCTCTTCTCAACTGGCAAAGTAAGCACCACCATATCCAACCCCAGATGATACAGACTAGTTCAGAATACAGCAGTGCTACTGCCCTGTTGGCTTCTGCGGACAGGGCCTACCCTTGGGCGACACTGTGTAGAGTACTGCTTTTCTGGTATAAAAGCGCTCTCCTGTAGGCAGGCTCTGGCTCCCAAGCTGAGAATTAGGTCCAGCTGTGGCCACCGTATCCAAGATGGCATCCTCCACACAGGGAGCAGATAGAGGAGCTAAAGGTGCCAAGAGGTAGTGATTCCTCTGCTTCTGTTGCAGGGCCCGCAACGTAGGTGGCACTGTGTAATTTACTGCTTTTCTGTCAGAGAAGCACTGTGCTGTTTGTAGGCACTGGCTCCCAGGCTAAGAATTAGGTCCCGCTAAAATCTCGGTACCAACATGGCGTCCCGCACCCTGACTGCATAATTCCATACAAACCCAGCTGAGGCAGATATAAGAAGACAGGCCCAAAGTGGCTAGATTAACAGAGTCCTAAGCCTGGCTCTCAAAATATGGGAATTTCGCCTGCCTATCCCGCCAGCAGCGCTTCTGAGTCTAGCTGCTAGGCAAGACCCAGCTCCGCCTGCTGGCCATGACAGAAAAAAAAAAAGTCAAAATGGTGCATTGAGCTTCAGTCTGTGAGAGCCAGGGGTAGCCAGGGGTGGGAGTTAGCGAAAGAGAGGAGGTTTTTCGCTCAGTGGTATGAAGTCGAAAGTAACAGCCCTGTGCCGTGTCCTGAGGCTGATTAGGTGATCAGAAGTCTCCGTTTGATTATCAGTTCAGGTCTTGGTTTCCAGAGGGATATAAGGAGACGTGTGCTTAGTCCTCCATCTTGACTCCGCCCAACATTCTTTATTAATTCCGCTAAACTATAGTTTAACAATGGTCTCATAGTATAGTTTCAGTTGAAGGTTTAAAGATTATTTCTGGGCAATAGACTCAGGGGTTCTCTCAGTCTCGATGGATTCAGTAAGTCAGTTTTCTATATAAATTTGAAGTTCTGTTCCACACTTTTATTCCTTTTGATCAAAAACTCAAAAAAACCCATTGCCACTGAGTTGATCCTGATTAATAATGACTCTATAGGACAAAGTAGAACCACCTCACAGGGTTTCCAAAGAGCCGCTGGTGGATTCAAACTGCTGTTTTTTTGTTAGCAGTTGAACTCTTAAGCACTGTGCCGCTATGGCCCCTCTTAAAAATTTTTGACCATTTTGATCGTGATCCTTCTATTGCATTCTTGAACAAAACATTCAGTAATGGTTGCTGGGCACCAACCATTTCTTCTGGTCTCATGGCAACAAAGGTAGTAGTAAACTTCCTTCTCTGATTTCTGGATTTCTTTTTCCTCTGCTGCTGTAGATGAATAGAGACCAATTGTTGTATCTTGTGTAGCTGCTGGCAAGTTTATTACCCCAGCACTATTAACAAAACTAGGATATAGAACAGACAATCTAAAAACAAAGTTAAGCCAGCTGACTGGATAGACCCATGAAGCCATGATGCTAGTATCTTATTTTTGCCAGTTGATAATTTGAATAGATCTTCCTACAGTTTATTGGAAGACAATTAATATTAAGTAATCTAACTTTCAAAAGAGTTTGTTAGTAGAATTATTCAGCTTTTCAATACTAATTTCATATTTTAGGTACATTCCTCAGCTTTTTGGAGGTTTTTACACTTTGGTGCACTGCACAGTGTTAGGTTAGCATTCTGACTGAGACAGGTTATGCCTTTCTCTTGTGAAGTAAACGAAAGAGTCACTGTGAAAGGTGAGCTCTACAATTTGACAACCCTGGTTCTCAGGGAGATGTGACTTAGGAATATATGTAGAAGATAAAGATCTAGAATGGATTCCCCTAAAACTGCCTGAGTACCCCAGTTCTCCAGTTTGAAGACCACCGCTCAGAGGTTTATCCTCAGAAGTGGTGTTAGGTGTGCATAAGCCATGTGACTGTTTCACAGATGCCACATCACTAAGGATACTACCTCGCCTCTCAGGGAATCTGGAGTTCCATTTGTGTAAGTCACAGGAGTCTTCTAACTTTGGGGAAACTCTACAGTCATTTTATTTAAATAAATGGTCACCAATCAGTCATAATGCCTCAGAGTTGTATGAGACACTTACTTTTTCTATAATTTAGCTGTGGTAACATGTGAAAATATCTTTATTTACAGTGTCCGCAGTTCTTTCCTTAAAGGGCTTCCTTAGTCTACATCAACTAAGATAATACAAAGACAGCACTGTACTTAGTTTACATTGTGTGCCCTGAAGCAGAAATGCCTTTAAGGCCCTCTACCCTCTGTTAATTGGAAAATAAACAGAAGTCTAGTGGAGAAAGTTATTAGAAATATTTTGTGCAGTTTGTGAGAACAAGGGATCAGGATTGCTTGACCTAGCTTCTGATAACAAACCCAAGCCAAATAAACTACCGAGGTAGCTTACTCTTAAGGGAAAAATTTTCAGGTCAGCAAACTGTAATATATAGTTGAAAAGGACAGTAAATTTTCAAAAATAGAGTAGTAGCTATTCTTAGGACTGAGTTTAATTCTACTTTAGTGGCTGAGAAGATTGAATGTGCCAAGTCCAAATCATGAGGAAAATTTGACTAGTTAACAAGGACAAGTGCCTTGATGTTGCTGAAATTAATATGGTAAGAAAATTAGGCAGTCCTATTTTATAGTTAGCAAATCCACAAGAACACATTAATAATAACACCTATCTTAACTGAGACCTTCCTTCTATTCACTTCAGCAGCTGATAAAGAAAGAAGTTGGTCTGTGAGCTCGATCAGCCAGTGACCGGGGAATGTATTCTAGGAGGTAGCTAAGACAAAGGCACTTACGTCCAGAGATTAAATTCTATGTAAGACTTCTAGCTCAGAGTTAAGTAGATGATGTAGACTTTGTTTGCTTTTATTTTTTTTCCCCTCAAATAGAAAATGAGCTACTTTTTCCACTGGTTTTCTACCAGTCCTCCAGCTTCATTAAATAATTTATTAAAGATTTGAGATAGTCCCACCTGAATTTTTAAGTACCATTGGCGCTTGCCAACAGGCCTCCTGTTTGTGTGGGATTCTGGCAATGCAACACCTGTACATTTTTAAGAAACACAATCATTTAAGTATAAGTAAGTACGCAGAAACCAAAAAGAGAACTGACCTTCTATTTATGTGGAAAAGATAAAATTTCTGAGCTAGATCTGACAACATTAGGCTTTTTAGCAGTATTTTTTTCTGAAGTTCCTACAAGATAGAAAACCCAAAATTACAATGAGGGTATCCTTTGAAATTATTCTACTAATTGTAAGATGCTTGTTTTAATAACCAGAAAAAAAAGACCTGTTGCCACTGAGTCGATTCTAACTCGGTAAACCTATAGGATGTGGTAGAGCTGCCTCATAAGGTTTCCAAGGGAGCAACTGGTAACTAGAAGCTGCTGACCTCTTGGTTAGCAGCTGAGCTCTTAACCACTTACACCACCAGGGCTCCTGTTGTAATGAGGAAATTTTTTATCATTCATTATTACCACAAAATTAAACAGTGGCCTATCCTTAGATTCCAAGGTCAGGTTTCAAAAAACTTAAATCTAATTTAGAGATTTTGTGTTCATATGTTTGAAAAACTGAAAGACACAAAGCAACAGCATTACATACAATGTGAATCGTGGCCCCTGGAATTCTGTAAATACCTGCATCCCACCTAGGAGTGTTTCCCAGCCATTCCAGTTTTATATGTATTAATTAGGGATGTTTTTGAAACATAGAGGTGAAGAGATGGAAAATGGGGATAGGAAGAGATGGCAGGAAAAAAAGAATGCAAGGATGGATGGAAGATGGGAAAACAAAGACTTTATATAAAAGCATCAATGACTTCATCCCAGCCCTCTCTTGCAAATTGTTCTTGGTGTGTATTTGTGTAAGAACGGGATGGGAAAAAATGGGAAAGGTAAAAGGAAAAAAGATACCTGAGGGAAGAGTAATGATGAATCCCTGTGGATTTTTAGCCATGTAAATGTATTACTTGAAAAAAAAATGTATTATCTTTTTTCTCTTATATTAATTTTATCTAGTCCCAATCGAGTCTGTTTTGTTACTCTGAAATTTGTGTTATGGGAAAAAAGACTGAGAGCTAATCAGCGTAATTATTCTTGGAAGAAAGGGAGTCACGGATGCAGGGCTCTGCCACATTCCTACCAGAGACAAACTAAACTTCTCAGCACAGATTGGCCTAATGAAATTCAGAATTAAACTTTTCACCCTGCACTGACCTACCCCAGTCTCCAAGTAAGTCTGTTAACTGATTCTGAGCCAGATTTAAGACACCATGGTTTAATTATGTTGTTGTTGCATGTCGTTGTCAACTATAGGTCACACCATTTTCCTTGTCCCCAAACCTTCAGCAGGTGGCAGTGTTCCCCTCTGGTTTGGGCTGGTTTTGATGGTTCCTTATCAAGAACCTTCCTCACAACCCTACCCTTCCAGCCTGTCCTGCCAGCCACATGTAATGGCTGTCTCCTTTTCATCCTTTTTGGAAGATACTCTTTCGTCATCTTAGGAACGAAGGAAGAGAGAAATAAGTTTGCATCATTTGGCAATTCAGGTTTGATCTTTGAGGCCCAATTTTAGGGTACTAAAGGGCAAGGAGTGAGCATCAGTAGCCACAGTGCTCACTTATTCCCATTTCTCCCTATTTCAAACCCGATTTATTGTTTCTATTCGCAATTTCTTTGTTCCCTTCATTCATTCCTGTCCAAGGCTTAAAAATGCATTAGCCAAATTTCTTTCTAATCAACTTGTTTAAGTTTCTGGAAAAGCTAGGTTTTCTTCTGTCTGCTCACTGACAGGGTGACAGAAAATTTCCCAGGCTTCAATCCAAGATCCCTCATTGAGTAGCTATGTAATGTGGGCATGTAAACCCTTTGGGCCTCAGTTTCTTCATTTGTAAAGTGGGCTTGGTGTAATAGGTAATCTTCGAAGTTTCCTCTAGCTTTTATACTTTTAAATCATAAAGTAGACTGCTGTTACCTTGAATGGCAGAAGGTTCTATGTGATGATTTTGGGGGGAAGAAATTTGTTTCGAGCAGTGGGAATCATTAAACAGTACAAAAAGCAAAGAACAGATCATGGCATTCAGGTTACATAGTGTTGCTGTTGTATCTCTTCAGGTCAGTTCTGATTCCTGGTGATCCTCTAGGATAGGATAAAACTGCCTCATAGGGATTCCATAATCTTTTATGGAAGCTGACTGCCACATCTTTCTACTGTGGAGTGGCTGGTGAGTTCAAACTGTCAACTTTTGGGGTGGCAGCCAAATGCTTAACTACTATGACACCAGGGCTTCTTTTGTGACCTACCGAAAAACCTATTGCTGTCAAGTCGATTCTGACTCAGAACAGCCATACAGGACACAGTAGAGCTGTCCCATAGAGTTTCCAAGACTGTAACTGTATATGAAAGCAGACAGCCACATCTTTCTCTGAGGGAGCAGTTGGTGGGTTCAAGACTCTGATCTTTTGGTTAACAGCCAAGTGCTTTAACCAGTGTGCAAGCTGGACTCTTTCTCTTAATGATGATCATTCCCGTGTTTCTGTTGGTGTAGCAGACACCGAACAGACCCTTAAGCTTAAATGCTTTGTATGATCATTTCTTTAAAATCAAATCTAAATTTAGTTTCCTGGGTTGTTTGATATTCTTTTGATAATGTGCATTTGTTTATTGTTAGCCGTTGATTCTATTTGATGGAATCATTTCTTTTATCATAAGCCAAGCCAAGTGCCGTCGAGTCGGATTCTTTTATCATATAAAAATAAAAAATGATAATTGTAAAGAAGTTTCAAAACTTACAGAAAGTACTGAAGTGAAAAGATAACTTCCTCTCCTCCTGAAATCTACCCTCTCCATTTCACTCTCAGAGATAACTGGTGTTATATTGTTTTTTTATTTATTCTTTCAGATACCTTTCACGTATTGATGCAAACACGTGTGTATATGAGGTCCCCCAAGTAAGTCCATAAACTTAATTGTTCTAAGTGCTACATACCACACTGCTGAAGACCACTATGGTCACCTTTGAAGTACTGCCCTTGGGAAGGTATGCACCGATGCTGGCACCTAGTTCACACTTCAAAGCAATTTTGGAACTCTTTCTGGAATGACCATTGCCACATGATGGCAAGGTGGCAGGTTCATGAATTTAATTGTCTCGTTGTAAGTGAGGGAGTTTTTTAGCCAGTAAACAAATAACAGTATTGAAACACCCTACTCACCTGATTTGGCCCCCCCATGACTGTTTTCTTTACCTTAAGGTAAAGGAAATACTGAAAGGAAGACATTGTGATGACATGCAGGGCATCAAGGGTGTTGGGGTAACAGATCTGATGGCCATTCCAGAAAAAGAGTTCCAAAATTGCTTTGAAGGGTGCACTAGGTGGTGATGTCAATGCATAGCTTCCTGAGGGGAGTGCTTCAAAGGTGACTGTAGTGTATTGGCTGAGGTATGTAGCATTTTTTCTAGGATGAGTTCACAAATTTAACTGTCAGACCCCTGGTGTATTATCACTGTTGTTTCATTGAATTGTAATGACTACTTTTGTAAAATATGTTAGTTCTACAGTAGATTTATCCATGCAAAATAGATGAATGAACAAATGAAAAAACTGTAGGATTCAGAAACAAGATAGAGAAACTTAAAGCATTCAACTGCTAATCAAATTACCAACTGATAGCGAGCATTCTTTTTTTTAATTGTACATTAAATGAAAGTTTACTGAGCAACCTAGTTTCTCATTTAAGTTTGTACATAAAGTCTTCCATGACATTGATTTCATTCCCTTTAATATCTCAGTTCTCTCCCTATTTTTGCCTCAGTTTCCCTGTTTCCTTTTGTCCTGATTTTCTACCCCTTCCTGCCTTAGCATCTTTGCTTTTGTGCAAATGTTGCCCTTTTGATCTTGTACTATTGATTGTTCTAAGGAACATGTTCTTCTTGGGTGTTATTATTTATTTTATGGGCATGTGTATAGTTTGGCTGAAAGGTGGTCTCCAGGAGTGATTTTAGTTGCAGGTCAGCAGGGTGTCTTAGTACCATAATCCCAGGGGTGTTCTTCCAGTCTCTGTAGATCAGTAATTGTGGTATTTTTTATCAGCTTGATTTTTTGTTCTACAGTTTTTCTTCCCACTCTGTCTAAGACCCTCTGTTGTAATCCCAGTCAGCAGTGTTAGTAGTGTTAGCCAGGTACCACCTAGTTCTTCTGGTCTTATGGTTGTATTACTTATGGATCATAAGATCTGTTAGTCCTTTGGACTAATTGTTCCCTTGAGTCTTTGGTTTTCTTCACTTTCCTTCACTCCAGATGGTAAGAGACTAAAGATTCCTAAGTGATAGACCTTCTGGGCAGAACTGATCAAAGAAAAGGACCATAGGAAGTTGTCTGTTTGGGGCAGTCATTTTTAGAGGAGAGGACTAAGATCATTGTGATAGATGATAACCAAGAATTTCTTCATCCCTGCCCATGTATGCCACTCCTCCCATTAAGGGATGGAGCCTATTTTTTCTCGTTTCAATCTGGACTAACCCTCTTACTTTGGTTAGTAGAACAAGGGAAAAATGATGCTATTATAGTTTTGGATCTATGCCCAGCAACTTTAGTTTTCACTCTCTTGAAAGACAATAACCATGCAAAGAAGTCTGACTTTCCTGCTGAAGACAATGGTTCATCAAGGGAGGGTGCCCCTGGAGGATAAGAAACTATGCCAGGTGAGAGAGGTTTAGCCAGCCCTAGTTATTCCAGCCACTCCAGCTGGAGTACTAGAGGCCTTATTGAACCAGCGTGGATTAAAGTTAAGCCATCCCAGCTGATACTTTATAAAACAGAGACAAGCCTTACCACTGAGTTCTTTCCATATTGCACGAAGGTGAGCAAGTAAATGGTTTTTGTTTTAAGCGACTACATTTGGGGGTAGTTTGTTAATACAGAATAAGTAACAGAAATTGGTGTCTGACAGACTTACTGGCATGATAGAGCCTGAAGAAACCCTGAGGGTATGGCCCCCAGACACTGCAGCCCAGTAATGACATCACTCTTTAGGTCCACCCTGCAGCCAAAGATTAGACAGGCTGTAAAACAAAACAGTACTAAAAGGGCATACCAGCCCAGAGGCAAGGACCACAAGGCAGGAGGGAACAGAAAACTGATAATAGAGAACCCAAAGTCCAGAAGGGAGAGTGTTGGCATGTTGTAGGGTTGTTAACCAATGTCATAAAACAGTATGTGTAGTAACTATTCACTGAAAAGCTAGTTTCTGCAAAGTTTCATCTGAAGTGCAAAAAAACAGAAAAGAAGTCAGTGTCTGAAGTTGGGTGGTGGCATAATACAAATATAAAACATGTGGCATTGGCTTTGGGACCAAGCAACAGGAGGAAGTTAGAAAGGCAATGAGGGAATTCTTCCTTTTTTTTTTTTCAAATCTAATTTAGTCTTTAAAAAATGTATTTTGAAACAATTTTAGACTTACAGAAAAGTTGCAGAACTGGTGCAGAGGTCATGTATACTCCCCATACAGTTGCACTAATTTTAACAACTTACACAGTTGTAGAATAATGAACCAGAAACCAGTTTCCATCAGGTTGATTCCAGCTCCTGGTGATCCCATGTAGAACTGCTCACCATGGAGTTTTCACTGATCGGGATTTTTAAATGTGGATCACTAGGCCTCTCTTCCGAAGCACCTCTGGGTGGGTTTGATTCACCAACTTTTGATTATTAACCAAGTGCTTACCTACCCAGGGATGCCAGTTAGAACAATTATCAACTAAGCATCAATGTAAGATACAGACCTTTCATGAAACTCACCAGTTTTCCTACTGATGCTCTTTTCCTGTTATAGGATTCAGTCTAAGATCCCATATCTGCATTTCATTGATGTGTATCCTTGCTCTTACCAGGAGGAGGTTCTTGATGGAGATAGGAAGAGCTGTGAGAAGTTGGTAGTGGAGGCTGGGAGATGGTGCTGTGCAGTGGAGAAATACTCGGCAATTCTTGTTGGCAGTAAAACGTGAAAGGTTGTCATGGCTTCAGTTGTGTCTCCCTGCAAATGTGTGTAGCAAATTGGCCATGACTCCTGGTACTGTGTATTTTTCCTGTGTGTTGTAAATCCTGCCTCTATGGTGCTAAGGACGGAGGATGGGCAGTGGTTGTGTTGGTGAAGCAGAACTGAACCTGTAGGAGTACACTGTGCCTTGAGGCAATCTCTTGGGATATAAAGGAAAGGGAACCAAGCAAGCAGAGAGGTGGGGAGCTCACACCACCAAGAAAGCAGTAGCAAGAGTAGTGTGCATCTTTTGGACCTAAGGTCCCTGCAACTCAGAAGCTCCCAGTCCAGGGGAAGATTGGCGACAAAGACCTTCCTCCAGGGCCAACAGGGAAAGACTTCTCCTGGAGCTGATACCCTGAATTTGGACTTTTAGTCTACTTTACTGCGAGAAAATAAATTTCTCGTTGTTAAAACCATCATCCGCTTGTGGCATTTCTGTTATAGCAGCAGTGAATGACTAAGATGAAGACAGAAAATGTATTAAACTTGAAGATATGGCTAGGGATATGTTCAGGAACAATGTTCAAAGTGTCAGCTTCATTTAGTAATGTATAATGGTGGTATCATGAAAGAATGATGGGGTTCAAAAAGCAACTATTCTATTTTCAAGCAGAATTTGGAGGAGATACACAATGCCTACATGATATCTTTAGGGAGCCCAGGTGGCACAGACCATTAAGCACTTGGGTGTTACCTGAAAGGCTGTGGTTTGAGCCCATCCAGGGTCTCCAAGGGGGAAAGACTTGGTATCTGCTTCCATAAATACTACAGTCAACAGGACAGTTCTAGTGAAATGTGTAGAAAATGACTAGACGACACCTGTGTCAGCTTGGCTAGGCTGTGATTCTCAGAGGTTTGGCAGACACTATGTAATCACTTCCCATTTTGTGATCTGATGTGAGCGCCAGTAGGTGAGAATAGGTGTTTCTTTGAGGGTGTGGCCTGTATCCATGATATAAATAGAGGTTTTGGCAAAGCACTGTAATTTTTTTTGTCTCTCTTGATCCTGCATTTGTCTCACTGTCCTTGTCTGACCTCTGGTTCTGGGGCTGTGAGAAGCTGTGAGAAGCCTCCCGCTTGCTCCCTGGTGGGCAGATTTGGGGTTTGTCAGCTCCTGAAACCACGAAACTCCAGGCTACTGCCTGACTCATAGACTCTGGACTTGCCAGCCACCACTGATTGTTTGAGCCATTTCCTTGAAATAAATCTCTCTGTATCTAATTAGGGAACCCTGGTGGTACAGCAGTTAAACATTTGACCACTAACCGAAAGGTTGGCAGTTCAAATCCAGCAGCTGCTCCTTGGAAACCCAATGACACAGTTCTACTCTGTCTTATAGGGTCACTGTGAGTTGGAATCGACTCAGTGTTGTTGTTGTTTTGCTTTGTATATATTTATATATGCACTCGACTGTTTTTGCTCCTCTAGCGAACCCAGCCTGCGACAGTATCTAACAACAACAGGACACTCTTTTCAGCCAGCAAGATTCTTAAAGTAAGAAATAGCCTTAGAAGTCTGGCTATAAAATGAGTTTCAGGATAAAGATAAAATCAAGACTCTGTGTTAAAAGTCTAAAGATTTATGACATTGCTTCTTGGACCCTGTCATCTGGACAAAAAGTTCCTAAGAATCTTAAGAGTGTCCCATAGCAGCCACATAACATCCCAAAGCAGAAAAAAGTCTGTTTTTCAAAGGATTAGGACTGTAGATTGGTGGGCAAGGAGTGAACCCCAATAAAAGTCATAGAATTGGAATGATAAAACATCATCAGCTGGACTAAAGAGGAGACACTTCAAAAAAAAAAAAAGCCTCTGACCCCCAGCTTTCTATTGGCAGGAAGCAGGCCCAGAGAACTATTCAACTGTAAATGACAGGCAATTTCTTATGGAAAAGAAAGATTGACTCAGGATATATCCAGGACCCCAGGGAGCCAAAAGCCATTGAGAACAATGGATTAGGAAACTGCTCCCAGGGAGCCAAACCAGGCCCTGATTGAGAAATCTCTTGAGTCAGTGTGACAATGCCTAGATGGATTTCAGAGTTGCCATGGACTGATGACTGATAGGTACCTTCCACTTTCCCTCTTTTTACGCAGAAATGTCTCTTGCTGTTATCCTATCCCTAATTCATCTTTGCATGTTGAATACATGTGTTTTTTCCATCACAGGTCTCCAGCTGAAGAGGAGCAGCATCGAGATGCCTCCTTTAGGACCTTTTGGAGAGGGCTAAATGTATTTTGCATGTACTGGGGGTGGGGTGGAGCATGTTGTGACCAAAAGTTGGCTTATGGTAAAGTGTTTACAAACATGATTGCCAACAAGTTGTCTGGTCCAGTACACGCTTGCCACACCTTCATCAAGCAGAATCTCTTTCACCTTCACTTGAATCTGGGCAGCCCTAACAGTTTGCTTTGACTAACTCAACAGAAGTGAGCATTCTGGAACTTCTGAACCCAGGCTTTAAGAGGTCTTTGCAGCGTTTGTGTTCACCCTCTTGGGACACAACCGCCATGCTGAAAAGCTTGGGCTGACCTAGTGAATGATGACCAACTTCATGAAGAGAGGGAGACCCCCGCCCAGCCATTCCAGCTACCCGGTGAGGTGCCAGACATGGAAGTGAAGCCATCTTGGACACCCCTCAATTGAAAGCAATCACAAATGTGAACCCAGTTGTCACAGGGAGCAGAAGAGTTACCCAGCTCTTATTTGCTCTCATTTGCTCAGAATGCGACTAAGTAAATGGTTATTGTTTTAAGGAGGAAAGGAATGTTTGTTATATAGCAACAGATAATTGAAACAGTTATCAAATGTGGGGTATTTTCTGTTGTTTTTACTGTATCATATAGGCTGTAAAGAGGTTGTAGTAGTATTAGCCAAAGAAGTAAAGTCTAGCTTAAAAGGCAGACTAAATTCCATAAAGCCTGAGCCTTATTTTCCTGTCCACAGAGCTTAGCAAGTTGATTCAGACTCATGGTGACCCTACATGACCAAGTAGAACTACTCCATAGGTTTCCCAAGGAATGTCTGGTAGATTTCAGCTGCCAACCTTTTGGGTAACAACTGATCTCTTTAACCACTGGGCCACCAGGAATCCTCATAGAATAGATTCACAAAAATTTGTTGACTGAATCATTAAATGAATGACTGGAGATGAGACCTTATACAACTGAGGTATAAGAAAGATACTTTAAATAGTTAGTCCCCAGTGAAGTTTTTTGTTTTCAAAAGGTAGAAAAGGTGATCTTTTTAAGTATTATCAGTTAAAAAGTGATGCCTCTAAGTCCAGAAGGATGCTGATAGAAAAGATTCAGGGGAGTGAAGCAGTGATCAACTTTAATCTCTCTTCTCCACGTGTCTCCTAAACCTGATGAGTACAGGCCGCTCTGTGAAGCAGCAGCTATATGACTCCAATAACAAAACCACACCCATTGTGTCGAGTCAATTCTGACTCACAGCGACCTCTTTGGAATGACTGTAATACCTCCTTGTATATCAGAATTATTTTCCAAATCTGTCTTGACATGTGAGGTCTTTCCTATCATTCTCTGGTCTACTCCCAAGTCATAATTTCTGAATGCCACTTGGACACACTGAGTGCCCAGTCTGCTGTATGGTTTCCCAGGAGCACCCAGCCCAACACTTATTTATCTGAGAATGATGATTTCATGCAACACACCTCTTCACCAGAATGTGAAAGGAGACATAGTGTCATCTGAAAGAGGTCCAGGAGAGATTTATGGTATGAAAAGCCTATAGACAATGACAGAAGATTTTCTTTTAGGATACAGTTACTTGTACAAAGTATCTTTATTTGAAAGGACAGCAATATTTGTTATTAGGATAATTGAAATAATGGAATAGCCTCTAAACCCTTGGAAGAATGGGCTATTTTAATTCAAATTTACAATTGTAATATTTTTCTACTCTGTATTGCTTACAACACAGTAGTTAAACAGACACAAATAGAGACGATTACTTAAAAATTAAAAGCATTGATTTAGATTTCAATATGAAAGGTCAGTGTGTGAGAGATGAGAAAAGCACTGCAGCGATCACACTATTCACATGAAGACGTTGTACCAGCAGGACCTACAGAGAGCACATCAGCTATTTCTATCATGCTCACCAAGCTGCTGATCATTTTCACTTATCAAAGAAAATAAGAGGGATTTCTTTGGACATTCTTTGAAGGAATTAACAATACAGTTTTGGAATTAGCAGTTAGAAACTATAATTAAAACTGGCTTATCATGTTTGCTAATTACTCTATATAGTTAGTCTTCTTGAAGCTTTATATAATTCTTCCTTTGTCACCAGCTTCTGTTTCTCCCTTGGGCCCTCTGAATCTAGATAGGTAAGGTAGTAAAGTGCTTGGAAACCAATGTATTGTAATATTTGTACAGCCAAGCAGGTATTTGTAATTGAACTGAAATTATCATGATTTATTTTTACTTGCTGTACTTCAGATGGGGCCCACATGTACCACTTTCCTAAGATGCAAGAAAAACGTGAAGACAAACAAAATGAAAAAGAGTACATCAGTATTTCCTCCAGGATCATACTGAATGCTGCAAAGGCAACATCTTCTAATCACCTGATGTGTCTGTTAGCCTGGCCACATATCTGCCGGCATTGGTGATCCTCTCATTCACCACTAGAGAGAAGTAGAGGGACCTGGTAACTCACAGAAGCGGCAAAACCCAGTTTCCCGTTTTCTTCTTTCAGCAGGGTGTAAATGCTTGCAGGCTGTTCTCACCTTTCAGCATGTTAGGGTTGGTGAGGCATACCCTCCCGGCTCTAGAACAGCTCAGTGGCATGGGAGTTGAACAGAATCGTCTCTCCCCAGGTCTAGCACCAACAGGAAAAGGAATGAACCCCTTTTTCTTCCAAAGGAGGGAATTTCAGAGCTTCTCTGATGCTATGAGAATAAACCTCATATAAGATAGGCTGCAGCAGAGGGCTAGAGCAGGGCAGTGTGAATAAGAGGGACTCTGGGGACAGGGTCAGCGACCTGAGAAACAAATGTGTGACACCTTCGCTTTCCTCATTCTCCTTGCCTCCACTTAACTTCATCTTCAGTTTTCCCCACTAAGCAGTAGGTGATACTCCATCAGGTACAACTCAGTTTACTATGTAATGCAGTGGAGCAACTGAAAATGAAGCACTACTTACTCTTGGTTATTGGCAAAATAGGAAAGTCTTTAATTCACAATGGAACATTGGTGATACAAATGGTTAATTAGGCTGCTAACCACTGTTGGCATCGTGAACCTACCCAGTGGCTTCTGTAAAAGTTATAGCTAAGAAAGGCCCACGGGACAATTCTACTGTCACATGGGAGAGCTGTGTGGAGACACTGAATCGAGAGTACTTAACAAGCTATGTGGACAGAATTTTCATCTCTGAAAATCAAATGGGGGCTTTTCTTCCTACTCTTCCCCAGGTGGTTATTTCATTTTGCACCTGGTTTCCTGTCTCCTCCAAGTTGATCAGAACCATGCAGGGAATCAACCTCTGGCAGGTTCTTAAATCCTAGAAAATTATCTGAAAAGATAATAAATGTAAATGCCGAGTTTTGTAGAGCCTCAGAGATCTCTTAAGAACACGGTAAATAGTCTTCGTTTAATTAGCAGTCCTGAAGTTAGGTAATGGCCTGTGACTTTTAAGCAAGATCTCTTGGGGTTTCTAATCTCCAGGGGCTCCTGCAACTACCGATGAGCACATACATAATCCTCTTTCTCACTGCGTGAATCCTTTTTTACATCTTCCTAGGCACCTACTCAACAATTCTTGCCAACACACATGCAAAGTGATTCCCATCCTCCCCAATTTTGAAAAGCAACCAATGCCTCAGCCTGGTTCCATCACACTTGGAATTCCTAAGTCAAATACTTCTGGACTCAAACTGATCGCTACCTTGAGTTCCACTTCCCCAGAAAGAGAATAAAAAGGAAGACATTCTCGGATTAGTGTTGTTCTTTCCCTGTTTTCTCCATGCAGTAGACGGACCACTTGCTCTGTAGTTGATTCATTTTGGGGTGGGAGGGGGAAGCGCTGCAGTTGTCTGCATTTCAGAACTAGATCTCTCAACAGGGTTAAGTCCACCAATCCAGACTGTAAGCCGACTTGACAGGTTTGTTCTGGGCTTGCGGCCATTGACTAACTAGGTTTTCCTACCAGATAAGTCACTTGGCTGAGTCTACAGTAGGTGGAGCGGCGCACTAACCTGCTCCCGGGTAATGACTGGAAGTTTGTTGCAACATCGGCGGCCCAAGCAGCTTGCTAGCCCGCTGCAGATAACCCTTTTTAGCTGGCGTGCAGACAGCCAGACAGGTTGGCACTAAAGGGCAGGGCACCAGCGGAGGGGATTGCGCCAGACTCCCAAGGCCCAGCCCCTTCTCCCGTAGTTGGGAAGGAGCAGTGTTTCCCGGTCCACAGCAAGATGTCTCAAGCCTTGGCCCTTTAGCTTGCTTGGTGGATAGCAGGCAAGAGGTGGGGGGGACCACCTTGGAAACTCTTGCCCCTAGATTTGCAAGCATCAGCGGTGGCGTCCAGGAGTGCCGGGAGGCGGGGGCGCATGCTTGGATGTGGGTGCTTGTGTAACCAGCTTCCCAGGCACCAGTCCTGACAGCCCTCCAGCAGGAGGCTCGATTGAGCCCGTTTTCTCGCTGCCGCCTGGGAGCATCTGGGGTCCTGCTGCCCGCACGGGGCGGAAGCACTCCAGGCAAAAAGAAACCAAGCACTTGCCTCTCCAGCTATCATAAGGGAGTGGGAATTTGGAAAGTTCCCCAACTAGGGGCCCACGTGACCTCCCCTGAAAGTAGTTCCGACGGTGGCTAGTGTATCCTTCCACCGCCTTTCGAACCCTCCTAGGTCTCTTCGGCTCCGCCCACTCTCAAAGCTGCAGCTTCCTTTCGACCCGTATCTCTCAACCCGGTCTGCAACCCTAGCCTCGAGCGTGCGCGGCCGGGCTCGGGGAGCATGGAATCAGGCCTTGGGGTAGTCTAGCCAGCCAGGTTTTCGCAGTGGCCACAAAGGGGCGGGGCGAGGTGGACTTGAAGGACGGACTCCGGCTTCCCGGCGGAGAACAGAGTTGGAGCCCCGAGGGGAGGTTTGCTGGTCTCTCCGATGGGTCGTACCACTCATCGAGACCTGCTGTGTATCCAGCCAGACGCTTGTCTTTCGGGACCTAGAAACTCAGGAGCGATGCTCTCGTAGTCAGCGCACTTGACTGAGAGCTTACATTATTATTAGGGCAAATGAGCTGAGTTGCCAGGGAAGCGGGAGGTGGGGCGGTGAAAAGGAGCCTGTTGAGGAGATACACACTGGAGACACAATAGGGGGTTGTTCTTTGTGTTAAGACTGACACCTTGAGGACGCCGGGGGTGGGGGCGTGAAGGAGTGGGATCTCTCGGCAAAGGCTGCTGCAGTCAAATCCTTGCGAAAGACTGTGATCCGACAGCAGTGCAAAAGGAGTGAGACGGACTGCAGTGCCCGGGAAAGGAGGAGAGGGTGTCCTCACTGCCGGGACTGTCCCTGCGTTTCCCTGTACACTAGCCAGCGCAGTCACCTGGTCCTTTTCACCTGTACACAGGTAACCTCACACTCGAGTCAGTGACACTACTGAACGTAGTCCCTTAGCTGTCATGTTCAATTCCCCTCCACAGCGGCCTGTCCTACCTCCTGCTGAGTTTGTCGGTAAAGCCGGAAGATTTTTTCGTTTATCCCAGTCCCGCGGTGCTGCTGAAGCTGCGGTAGCAAGTGCAGCGCCTCGGAACAAGCCCGAGCGAGCCGCCGGCAGTCATACTGGGCATGCCCAGAAGCGTTTGCAAGTTGGGGGTTCTGGGCTCTCACCAAGAGCCACCATGTCTACCCCCTTCCCACCCCCTTTGCCCTCCCATCCCCCAGCGTGATCTCGTCCGCCTCCCCCCTCCACTCGGGTTTCCGAGGTGCCTGGGCTCCCCGCGAAGCGGCGGAGGGGGTGGGCAGGCCCGCGGTGATGTGGCGGAACTCTTTGTGCACTGCGGCAGGATACGCGTTTGGGTGCCGCGATACGGCTGCGCTTAGTTCTCTCCTCTCGGAAGCTGCAGCCATGATGGAAGTTTGAGAGTTGAGCCGCTGTGAGGCGAGGCCAGGCACAGGCGAGGGAGATGAGAGACGGCGGCGGCCGCGGCCCAGAGCCCCTCTCAGCGCCTGTGAGCAGCCGCGGGGGCAGCGCCCTCGGTGAGCCGGCCGGCCGGCGGCGGCGGCAGCGGCTGCGTTTCTTGCCTCCTCTTCCTCGCCTTTTCTAACCGTGCAGCCTTTTCCTCGGCTTCTCCTGAAAGGGAAGGTGGAAGCCGTGGGCTCGGGAGGGAGCCGGTTGAGGTACGGCGGCGGCACCTCCCGCTCCTGGAGCAGGGGGGAGAACCGGCGGCAGCCGCGGCGGCTGCAGCTCCTGGGAAGGGATCGGAGTCGCCTGTCACCATTTCCAGGGCTGGGAACGCCGGAGAGTTGCTCTCTCCCATTCTACTGCCTCCAACACGGCGGCGGCGGCGGCGGCGGTACATCCAGGGACCCGGGCCGGTTTTAAACCTCCCCTCCGCCGCCGCCGCACCCCCCCTGGCCCGGGCTCTGGAGGCCGCCGGAGGAGGCAGCCGTTGGGAGAATTATTCGTCTTCTGCCCATTCCGCTGCCGCCGCTGCCAGGTCTCTGGCTACTGAGGAGAAGCAGGCCCAGTCTCTGCAACCATCCAGCAGCCGCCGCAGCAGCCATTACCCGGCTGCGATCCAGAGCCAAGCGGCAGCAGAGCGAGGGGCATCAGCTACCGCCAAGTCCAGAGCCATTTCCATCCTGCAGAAGAAGCCCCGCCACCAGCAGCTTCTGCCATCTCTGTCCTCCTTTTTCTTCAGCCACAGGCTCCCAGACATGACAGCCATCATCAAAGAGATCGTTAGCAGAAACAAAAGGAGATATCAAGAGGATGGATTCGACTTAGACTTGACCTGTATCCATTTCTGCGGCTGCTCCTTCTCTGCCTTTCTGTCACTCTCAGAACGTGAGAGTAGACGGATGCGAATAATTTTCATAGATCGGGTGACTATAACGTTTAACTCTGGTCGAATTTCTAGATTAGGTCATGTATTTTATGTCTCTTTTGAATGTATTCAACCTAGGGTGTGTTTGGCTAGAGGAAACTCCTGCCTGGTTGCAAGTGTCAAGACAACGATTGGTTTCTTACTCTGTCTCGGGTGTCTTCCTAGGGGCTATTGTCCGTTAATACAGAATACAGTACACTGCTAGTGGATTAGAGAGCTCGGGAATCTGGTCTACTAATTGAACAAAAAAGTAGACGCGTTGAAGTCGAGCATATTTAGATAAAATCTTGGCCTAGGCCCTAGATCAAGGATATAGATCAGATTAAGATGAAAATTAGTGTTGCACGTACGCATATTGCATCAGAATCTTGCAGTGATTGTTTTTAGCTTCCTGGGTTGCATTAATAGATTCATTTAAAATATGAATTGTAGGCCGATTTGCATAACTTTAGAAGCAGAGTCGTTTTCCGCCAGTATGGTGTGAATTTGAGGGCAAAAGTAGGTTTGTACGTTTAAACTAAGTTAATTACTACTTTGAACTTCATTTAGAAGTTGGTAGTTTGAATTCAACAGAGACGTGACAAACTGTAAGGCGCTGTAATTATTAGGTCTTTGTTAAATTTGCCTTTTTCTCTTTTGATAGGGTGGTGATGATGGGACATGAGATTTGCATTTCAGTAGCGTTACATGTTCAGTGCTCCTGTCGTATGTAATGTAATGGAGATTGAGTAGTTTCTGATCCCTAATGATAATGTCCTGCAGGTTCCAAGGGTATTGTGTGAAGCAAATGGTGATTGTAGAGATTAAACTTCAGTTCTCTCTTGAAATTTAAGTATCATTGTGATGCCAGAATTGCTACTTACCTTATTTAGGTTTCAGGTCCTCTGACACCTATAGGTATCCGTTAATTTGCTGGTTTGTGTAGAATGTCAAGTGTAATTTATCAGTTAATATCTAGAAATGCTGTTGAGTGCGTTACTCCAGTAGGTAAAATGTTAACTTTTTTCATACAATGTTCTAAATTGCCTGAGTGAGCTTGTTGAATGAGATAGAAACCAAGCTTTTTAAAGGTACATACTTCTGGTTGTCTAAAAGTTAGAGCTTTGCTAGTTTGAAGGACAGTGGTTATCAAAAGTGATTAACTTTTGCAGTTTCAGGTAAAACAGTAGTTTTGATCACGGATGGAGATAGGGTTCTTTTTCTGCAGAGTGGGAAATAATCAAATTTTAACAGAAACTGAGTGTGTGCAAACAGAATTAAGTTGTATTGGCCTGAAATGGTCTAAGCGTTTTAGTTCTGGCAAGCCCTTTATTTAGACCAAAAATTTGATGATATAAATTGTAGCAATAGGCAATAGTTAGTTAAAGTTATGTAGTTGTGTAAGTACTAATAAGATATTTTTAATAAAAATGAATTTTCAGTAAATGTCAGTAAGCATTTTGCTTAAAGATAGCATTGACAGTGCGGTACTGAAAATTGTGACAGATAATTTTTTTGAAGAGTATGTTTTGTACATAAATGTGCACAGGCAGTTTGCCCACAATTCTGTTTTGAAATAAAAATAAATCTTATTAAAGAAGTAGCTTTGCAACATGCAAAACTCTGGCTAAAAGTAAGTTTTTAAAAGAACATTTGGAAATTTTGGAGTCTGCATTAATTGAAAAACTTTACCAAGGCTGAATTTGATCTGCTTGCCCAAAACGTAATTACTATAGAAAAGCTCTTCTGATTTATGATGTGTTTCAAAAGCAGTCTACTATTGGTACAAATTAATGACAGTCATCTAGGTGTATAAAAACACGTTTATTGTCTGTTGTACTTTTCTGAGAAAAGCCACTGTTCAAAAAGTAGTTAAAATGTTGTCTGGTAGTGACTTCAGTGTTCCTTCACTGTGGAAGGTTTGTTTGATTTTAAATTGTTAACAGGGCTGTAAAACTTTAAAATTAGCACTGCTGGGTTCCTACACGTGAGCAGTGAGGTGATGGACAATTTCTCCTTTGATTTAAGAGTATGTGGACCTTTATGCATGAAGTTTATGTCACTTAAAACTAACACTATTTAGTTATGGTATGCGTAGAAAGCAGTATCAAATACTGCATCAAATGACTAATAACACTTGATTTCTAGAGTTGTGGTTTTATTGAGCCAAATGTTGCGATGAAAAAAAGTCACTAAGGAAAGTCAGCGATTGGCTTGCGTTTTTGGTAGTTGTGCTGCCATAATTTTATAGAACAGAGTGGTTTGGTTTACTTGGTTTCAGTTTATTGTTTCTGTTTATTGAGAGGAAGGGGTGTTAAAATGGCCATTGAAGACTGATAAATTATGTATAGATTTCTGCAGTCAGCCTGTTAAAAGTTAAATTCTTTATGAAGGTAGTGATTGGAATGTTTTTATATAATAAATATTAATAATGAAGTGATTTCTTATAACTGGAGGAAGATACCAGGTTTTAATTTTGTGCAAAATTGGATTGTAAAAATGACGTATTGGTAGGGTTTATTCTTAACATTAGTCTGAAAAGCAGTGCGGAATGTGAGGCTGTAACGTGTAGTATCATAGGTTACATGGAAACTTGAGAGTTCTGTTAATTGCTTAATAGGTTTTCATCTTTTAAAATGTTAACCTGTAACTTGTAGAGAATACACTGATTATTTAAGTTAGCTATAGCATGAGTTTTTTTCTTATAAGGTAAGTGATTGTTAAAATTATCATGTTAATGAATTTTTTTTAATTTTTAATAGTATGTTATGTTTTGTATTTGTTGTATTACTTTCATGGACAATGTGATTTGGCAACCTCATTGTTATGTGATGATTTACAAGATTAATTTTCATAAAGCTTGTTTAAGAGTAGACTGCACCTGAAAGGAGTAATCTGTAGTTTGTGACTCTTAAAAAAAAAAATTTGTTGCTGACCATTGTAAAAGTTTGCACAATACAGTCATCAGTGTAGATTTAAAGTACTTATAAAATATTAAATAAATGCACAGTGATTGAAGATCATAAAATTATCTATGATAAGAAGCAAGCATCTTAATTTTGAACTTAGTTTTAGAAAGACAATAAAGATGCACTTATGTGTATTGGCTGTTAGATTTTATTTTAACAATATGAGAAATGTAGCAGGTTTTCAATTTTTGGTATGAATAATCCATTTACTTTCTCATAATAACTTGTAAAATTTACAAATCTACTGTTAAGAAATTTTTTACTTTTTAGAAGCAAAGAGGTTTTCAAGTCTTATTTCATATGATCTCCTTTTGAAATTTGCCAACATTTGCTGTTTGCTCACTTGATGATAAAAACAAAAAACTGCCATTGAGTCGATTCTGACTCATAGCGACCCTATAGGTCAGAGTACAACTGCTCCATAGAGTTTCCAAGGAGTGCCTGGTGCACCTGAATCACTAAACTTTTGGTTACCGGCCATAGCACTTAACCACTACACCACCAGGGTTTCCTGTTTGATGATAGCATAATATTTTCAGATAATTTTTAAGCCATTTACAAAGGTAATTACTTCAGTGACTTTTGATGGAAGACTATTCATTGTGAGACGATTAATTCACAAAGTTTCAACATTAATTAGTTTTCAGTAAACTAATTTTTATTTCAAAGTCATTTTAGTAAGATAAAGGTATAGGAAATCTGTGTTGATATTATACATGAAATCGGTTTGTAAAGAGAAATTTAGAACTGTATATGCTTAAGATGGTTTTTTATTTACTTAAAGTGTTGGACTTTTTTCAGACCATGAAGGTTTACCTTCCAGAAGATAATTAATGATAGTGTAAGAAATTAATTTTGTACCATATCTCTGTTTTTTTCCTGTAGAGACCATTGGGTTAAAAGCCATTTTGAACAGGTTCCACAGAACCTGTCACCCCTTGCTTCTGTTTACTTTTTGTACTTACTCTCCCTGCACCTCCTCCCCCACCGTTTTTTCTTTTTTTTTTTTTTTTGGTTAGACAGACTTCATTATCGCTGAAGTTAGCCCTGGAGAATTCATTTTGTGGCCTGAATTCATTAGAAAAGATGATAGGATTTGTTTTAAGGATAGTGACTCTTGACATTTGTACTGATTTGTGAGATTGAGATTAATAATGATTTGAGTAAATACTCAGTTACTGTTTTACAATTGTTTGCAATTTAGTAGCTTTGAAATTAGTTGGTATCAGAGATGACAGTAATGATGAGGTTAGATGAAATAACCTGAACTGGTTAAGGATTAGCTGAGAAAACTGAAAGCTTTGATTATTTTAGTTAATTACTGCCACATGTGTTCTTTACCAGGTAGTAAAAAGTGTTTTGGTCTTGAAGAATCTCTTTATGTGAGTTGAATGTATGCTTTCACTTATGTAAAATATTTTCATTTGTTAGGAAGCCATATATTGGATTTGACTATTCACTTTTCCCCTAATGTTCCAATTTTTTTTTATTGGTCACAGAACCAAAAAACCCAGACTCATTGCTGTGGAGTTGATTCCAACTCATAGCGACCCTGTAAGACAGAGTGGAGCTGTCCCACAGCTTCCAAGTAGCACCTGGTGGATTTGATTAGTAACCACAGCATTTACCATTGTGCCACCACGGTTGCAGAACCAAACTCCCCAAAACCAAACCCACTGCCACACACTTGATTCTGACTCAGTGATCCTATAGGACAGAGTAGAACTGCCCCATAGGGTTTCCAAGGAGTGCCTAGTAGATTTGAATGACCAGCTTTTTGGTTAGCAGTCATAACATTTAAACCCACTATGCTGCCAGGGTTCCTGGGCTGCAGAACAGGTATTAGCAATTTGACTCTAAATAATTTGCACTAGATTCACAAAAGGTTTTGGGTAAATATTAATATAAGAGGATTAATTTAGGGGTGAATTGATTCTGTATAGAAAGTTTTTAGTTTAGTACTATAGAGGTAAACCATCTCATTGGGTGACCGTGATGTCGTACTAGTTAAGTACCTCAGTTTGCTGACCAAAAGGCTGGCAGTTTGAATCCACCAGGAGCTCCTCGGAAACTCAGTGAGGCAGTTCTCTTCTGTCCTGTAGGGTCTTTATGTGTTGGAAGTGGCTTGATGGCAGTGGGGTTTTTTGTTGTTCTTATTGTGTTTTATCTTCATGTATAGCAGTTTCCGTTAAGAGATGGGTGGTCGTCTTTAGAGTATATTCTTTATTGGTAATATTGATAGATGGATACTGGTAGCACCTGCCAGCAAAAGACTGTTCTTGACCTGCAGGTAGTATGGAAAAGACGGCTGTTTATATATTATTATGTTTTAAGTGATTACACACAATTTTCATCAGTAGCCACTGCTAACAGGGACAGGGGCTCTAACTTAACTGGTTGAGTCCTCCATGTGTATGTGTGTATAAATCAGTGCAATGTTAGTAAACTCTGTCTTAATGTTTCTTAGAAGTGAACTTGCTTCTCTTTAAAGAAGAGATAACCTTGGATAATAGCCTTACGATTTTCAAATGTGGTTAAATCTGCTTAAATTACTTTAAAATGTTGAGTGTTGGTTTTACCATACATTATGTGTATTTAAAGTTTCATTTTAAATTTTAGGGAGATAGTAAGTATGGCCTCTGAAGACAGACTGTCTGGATTGGAATCCTTGGTTTTTTACTTAGTGGCTTGGGTTACTTACCCTTTCTCAGTCTATTTGATTTGTAAAATGAAAACAATAATGTTACCTACTACATAAAGTTTGTCATGAAGATTAAATGAAATAATACAAAGCACTTTGCATGGTACCTGCTGCTTCTGTTAAAAGTATATTTTCATATTACCCATGTGTAAGAAATCATGTATATTTTCATTTACAGAGGAAACAATGATTGTAACTGGATTTCCTCAGTCTTAGACATGTTAGAATTTTAATTGGTCCAAAAATAGAGATAGTCTTTTTAGGACATGACAGTGTAGCATGTCTAATTTTGCTGTTTTCATTACAAATAGAATGTAAAGCTCTGCTCATTCATACTGTTGACCAAAGAAAAGTTAGTTACGCTAATCCAGAAGTATTTGCTTTAAAATAGTGAGGTAAGGTGAAAACTTCCTATTATTACGGCATAATGAAGTAGAATTTTTAAAATAAAGAGTTGTTGTGATGTAAAATTTTATCTAGTTTCTGAATGTTATCATATGTTTTTATTTACAGCGAGTAATCTCAGCGTCAAATGAAGTAAAACTTTCAGTGACGGATATGAGGTTTATGTAAACTTTTTATCAATCTGTAGGTACATTTCTTAGGATTGACAAATGTGTTTACCTTTTCAGAGGAGTCAGACAACTTTGAATGACCACTTATATTTATTAAATAAAACTTGCACTTAATATGTTCTGGCTACACATAAATGTAGTACAGTGTTGTTTGTAGTACAGTGTTGTTTATATTAATGTTAACCATTAGTATTACTGGGCCCTGTTTTCACATTTGATCGAGATTCTTAATGTAATTTTAGGCCCTAGAAATTAGAAGAAAGAGCTAAAGGATATCTTTTTCATTTATTATTCTCAAATAAGAGGAGGGGTAGAATAAACTTGAGGCTTACCCACCAAAAGCCATTAAGTGTGCATAGTGATCATTTTCCTCTCTGTGGCTGTACAGCTTTCTTAGCTGTTTCCTGGTACCCTCAATAATGAAGCACTTGATTTACAGTGAATTTTTTGGCTTGTTTATTTGTTTTACCTTGCAGAATGAGTGACATCCTGTTTAATTCTGTATGTCACCAGCGGTGTGTTTTTTGTGTAATCTTATTTGCCCTTTGTTAGATATTAAGCTAGTTGTAATTTTGGTCCAGGTCTAGGTTGTAGAATGGAACTGTGCATTTTTATGTCTTCTGGGTACAGCTGTGAACTGTCTAAAGCTCATTTTTCTCTTTTCTGTATGGTACATATTAAATATATGCTCGTATTTATTTACCTGTTTTTGCTTTGTACCACTAACTAAAGTTTAGTTGATTCGGTATCAACTAGAGGTCCTCATGGTACAGTTGGCTCTTATTTCCTTTGATTTTTGTGGATTTTGAGGATAAAGCACCAAGTTTTTTCTCCTTTAGTAGCTCAGTAGTTGCAAGGATTACATTTTGCTGATTTTATATGTTTAGTGTTTTTGATCTTTTGAAGAGGATATAGTTATTTAAGTTATTGTGAGATACACTAAATAATTTGAATTCAGGTATTCTGTAAGTCAGATGTGTTCTCAAAGTGGCATGATCAAAAATGCAAGTGGCTTTTTGCTTTGAAATATATTCGTTGTTTGTTTGTTTGTGTTTCCTGTTTAAAATCCTCTTGTACTCTTGAATTACTGAGAGTTTTCATTGTGAGTATCCCAGCTACTCTGTCTGAACTGATTGGAGAGTAAGTAAGACAGAATCGAAAACTTTATCCTAGTTTTAAAATGAAGTCTGAGTGATATGCTGAAGCTTGATTTGAGATTCATTCTTTTTAGTGTTTTTATTAATTATTTTATTCTGAGTCTCTTAGAGATACAATGGAATGCCTCTCTTTTGGGGAAGTAATGTAAAAATTGTACTTTCTCAGGGTTAATTTGGGCATGTTATAGAATTTATTCAACATTCAGATGTAATCATTTTTAAAAGAGATGAGGGCTTGAGTCAAAATTATTATTTTTTTAACTAGTATAATAAAATTAGCTACCAGATACTCTGACAGTGACTTTTGTTTAGTAATTTTTTGATTAACAAAGCCCTTTGGCATTTGATTTTACAAAGATAAAAGCAACCTTATTTGATAGACAGGGAAAAGTACCAGCCTTATTTTTTTTTTTGCCACTTAGCAGTCATAGCTCTGACGGAATCAAAACTTGTTAAAGACTAGTGCGATGTTAAGTGCAAAGTGGGATACAGGTATTTTGGTACCTGGTGCAGTAATTTTCTCATTAAATTATCCAACTTCAGAAGACATCAGGATAACCTGGAAGATGTTAAACCACCAATTGCTTGACCCACTCAGGGTTTCTGATTCCGTTTAGGTCTGGGTTGAGGGCTGAGAATTTGTGTTCTTAGCAAGCTCCCAAGTCATGCTGATCCTGCTGATCTGAGGACCATGCATTGAGAGTCAGTGTATTATATTATCTCCCTGTAAGCAGATCCCGTAATACTGTTCTCCTTTAGTTTAATAGGAAACCCTGGTGGTATAGTGGGTTGAGTGCTATGTCTGCTAACCAAAAGGTTGGCAGTTCAAACCTGCCAGGTACTTCTTGGAAACACTGTGGGGCAGTTACACTCTGACCTCTAGGATCGGTGTGAGTTGGACCCGAATTGAAGGCAGCAGCTTTTTTAGATTTTAGTTTAATAGGATTTATTAATGTTATCTTATTTGATCCACAAATGCTGAATAACTCAGCGTGGCAAATATCAATCCTTACTTTATAGATATAGGCAATAAGTATAGAAAGGCAACATGGTAGAATGGAAGGAGCGTAGATTTTGGAGTTAGCTAGATCTAAAGTCTAGCTTAAACCCTTGCACAGCCACTTACATAAGGGTCATACTACATAACCTTAGTGAGTCTCAGTTTCTCATCTCTAACATGGGGGTAAAAATTCTTTAACTTGTAGGATAGTGTTTTGGGTTTGCTAGAGAAATAGGATAGGACTGTTTTTTTTGTGAACGTTTTAAAGCTGTGATAATTCTGCAGCACTCCCCTCCACACTGCTCTGAACATTCAGCAATGCTTGAAGATATTTTTCGTTTGTACTGGGGTAGGGATTGCTGTTTGCATCTAGCAGGTAGAGACCAAGAATGCTGCTAAACTGTTCTTTAGTGCACAGGAGAGTTCCCCACTGCAAAAAATTATTTGGCCCAAAATACCAGTACTATCAAACTTAGAGATGTTAAGATGTACAATACATTGTAAGGTAAATATAGGATTTGATAAAAGTCAGTACCTTTGCCCTAGGTTGTGATATTTTAAGAGGGTCAAATTGCTCTACATGGTGGAATAGGCCTAGATTCTAGGCTTACTGATTGCTGCTAAGCTGATATTTATTATAAGAACTTTGTCCACAAAAGGTATCCCTAGTAGCAAAAAAGGTTTATTTGAAGAGGGCATGTGTGTTGTTCGGCTGATTGTGAAAGTGTTAGAAGTTCTGTTAGAAAAGACTGAAGATGTTTTCAACAGACACTTGTAAGTGTAATGAACTGTACGTGGTATTCAGAAGGATGTTACATACAGTCGGATGGATATGGTTTGTTAGAGCATCTTCTAATTTCTGTATTGCCAGTAGTTTTTAAAGTAATCCTTAGCTTCTTTAATTAGGTAGTTGTTGAAGTTTTGAGAATTACTTTGCTCTTAATACATTGTTATTGCTGCTTAATGTATTTTGCTGCTTAATGTATTCTTAACGTTATACTGTGTTTATTCTAAATCTACTTTTGCTGTAGTCAGATACGATGAAGTTGAAAGGGCTGTCATAAATGGCAGATTTCTGACAAGTTGTAGAAACTTCAAATCTTCCCAGATAAAAAGGCTGACTGTGAGGGTTCCATCTGTATTACATTCTTTTCTAGGCCCAAGATTTTCTGTCAGCCTTTTGATTTAAAGCACATTATCTAAACTAAAAACTCCTATAAATGTGAAGTTTTTAGGAAAAAAATAGAGATGAAAGTTTAGATTAGTTAAACGATAAGAAGGTAGGTTTTTTTTCTGTTTGCATGATTTTACAGTTTGCCTTATTTTGCTCACACAGTAAAAATGCCAAAGCCTTATTTTTTAAATCCTTAAGAAATTTAAGTTTTATGATTCCTTCCGAAATTATTAGATACTGAGACACTAATAAATGTTTTAAAACCAGGACTGATGATAATTTCCGATTTATGTAAGAAAAACAAAAAAAACCATTCGTTGAGGTAATGTAGTTGAATAAGGCTTGTGGTGATAGTTTTAGTATTTGAATTAAAAAAAAACCCATTTGCTACTCTAGTTGAGAAACTTTTCCTTTATAAAAATATGATTCATTAAGAGAACTTTAAAAAAAAAACACCCGTTTTCTTCATTCTCCGTACCTTTGTGTTTCCATGTTAGCTTTCAGTCTTGTTCATATGTGTATGTAGATTATAATGAATATAAAGGTATGTTATTTCTTTTTTTACACATTTTCCATAGCACTTACTGGTTGCCTTAATTATTTTATAAGGTGAAATCATCAGTGTTTGATTATTTCTTTTTATACATTAAGCCTGTCTTTCCATTTGTGGCTAATTTTCAGCAATTTTTTTGTTTAGTTTATTTAAGATGACTTAATGTTAGGAAGGGTTTTCTTGATTTTGACTTACAAAATCATGATCTGAAATAGCTGAAATGTTGGCGTCTTGAAGCTTTTCTCCCCTTACTAATAGACAGCTCTTGCATATTTAGAAATTTAAGCATGGTTTATTTATGTAAGTAAGGCAAAGTCATTTATATAAACACTTTGTATCTATCAGTTTTTCTGTTGTAGGAATATTGTGTTGAAATTATAGTGGGTATGGTAGTAATTGAATAAACTATCACATCATTTTTATAACAGTGTGACAGAAAGCCTGTTTCTTTCCTTTAGTTAGTCAGAAATGGTATTTCCTATCATGATGTGATTATTCTTTGGAGCATCTTTAAATGATTTATATTTGTATAGCTGTCTGATAATTGCTGATATTGATAGTTTGCTGTGTGTTCACATTTATTATCAATACTAGTTTTTGTTGGCAAGAAATTTCGTTTGCTAGTTTATTTCTGACTTTGTAAATGTTAGATACTAAAAGAAAATTAACTTATTTAGCTAAGTAATTTGTTATCAATAGAATGTGTTTTATTACTGTTAGAACAAAAAATATTGAGATAGAAACAAACTGTTCCTTTTTTTTTAAACAAAATTACTTTTTAGGGTAACATTTTCCCAAATGAAGTAAAATTGTTTCAGCTCTTAAGCTGAAGAAACTATTAGTTTAGATCTGGTGTTGTGTATTTTCTTGGAAGCTAAGGATGCCGGTCTGTGTTTTTTTGTGGCCGGCGGAACCTAGTACACAGTCTAATGTCTGACTAGTTTTCATGGCCTAGTTGTGGCAAATCTGTGTAAAATAAATAACTTAGTGCGTCAGAGGTATGAAAAGGTTTTATAGATAAGTTTCTGTCTCATGTTCTCAAGATTATATGCAGTACTTGAAAATACACCAAGGTGCTGCTTATTAAGATATTTGGATTCTTTTTAATATTGGAAAGGTCACACAGATTGTGATTATTGTTTAGTGTCCAAGAACTAAGGCTTACTGTCTGTTGCTCAAATGTGGAAAAAAATTAAGATAATCTAGTGATATAGGAGATTTTGACAACTCTATTTTTGGCATTATCTATTAAATAGGATTTTTTAAAAGACATCAAATTCTAGGCTTTGCCAAAATAATGCCTAATAGTTACACTGGAGTCTATATTTTTTTACTAAAATGCGGAAGTAGTGGGAGAAATAAAGATTGTGTAATGAAGCCCTGGCTTTTAGACTTTTGCTTTTAAGTAGGTTGTTTGAGATATTGTATACAGTTGGTATTTTCAAACTTGAATCCCTAAAATGTTGATACATGAGGGAGTTCATAGGACTTAGTCAGGGAACTGATTTAATATAAATTACATAAACATTTTATTTAAGTAGTTTCAGATTATCAGCTTTCTTCTTCTCACTTATTTGTTGCGTGTATTCTAGTAAATAGATTTCTCCATTTGAAGTTCTGTTGTGTCATTATGAACTACTATATAAGTTGTTTCTACAGTTGACTTTCTTTTCACCCCAAGTTGCATGTTTGATTTTATCAGATTATGTGTTGTTAGGTGCTTTGTAGTCAGTTTCCTGTCAGTACCCTTACCCATTGCCTTGAAGTAGATTCCAACTCATAGCAACCCTGTGGGATAGGGTAGCATTGCCTTTTAGAGTTCCTAAAGGAGTGTCTGGTGGATTCCCCTCAATAAAACCCATTGTTGTCAAGTGGATTCCTACTCATAGCAGCCCCATTAGGATCTGATTAATTTTAGTCTAGTTTGTTTTATTTATTAAGTTGACATTGTTTTGTTTTTCTTGAGAGCTTTGTTATGCCAAATGATATTTTCTAGTATTAGAACAAGGCACTTACCAGTAATGGGATTCTTATCCATGTGGTAATGAATGGTAAGATGTGTGCTTTCATATTTTAAAATTCACATATGTTTCTAGTTCATGTTGTTTTCCCTGCTAAGATTTAAGCAAAACTACTTTTGTCAACTGGGTAAAAACAGCAAGTCATTTTTTAAATGATTTCCTAGATTTAAAGTATGGAATAAAGGGGCTTGATTGTAGTGTATTAAAGCTAAATATAAAATGAAGTCATGTAGCGTACTCTTGTTTGGAGCTGTTTGCTTTTGAAATGGTTTCAAATTAGCAGAGCTTCTATGAAAAGGTAAATTTTTATTGTTATAAATAATTTTCAGTACTTTGCAGTTTTGATTTATTTGCTCGGAAAAAACCCTACCTGTTACAGACATGTTTGTAGTAGAACTTCCATTTCTTCACATCTTTTTTGTGATAACCAAAACCAAACCCACTGCCATCAAGTCCGACTCATAGTGACACTAGAGGACAGAGTAGAATGGTCCAATAGAGTTTCCAAGGAGTAACCGGCAGATTTGCGCTCCTGTCCTTTAAGTTAGCAGATGTAGCATCTACCCACTGCCTCAGCAGAGTTTCCTTTTCTTTGTGATAGCTTTTGAATATTGTTAAATTAGCCCACAAGTGCATCTGAAAGATTTAATATAGATGGAAATCTTGGAATCTTTTCTTTTTTCAGAATGCAGTTTGCTAATACTGGGTAAATTAGCACAAGCCAGCCAGTCAAGTGCCATTGAGTCGGATCCGCACAAAGTATTACTTACTGAGCCTGTATTCTCAAACTGTTGCTGTGTCCCATGACATTTGTTTGTCTTTTTGTTGTAAAAGTTAGTGAGTGACCTTAGGATTTTTTGCGTAATTACAGAGTAGCCAAAATACACCGTTTTAGGCCATCACTTCTGATAAATTGTAAGGTGTGACTTTTGTACTAGAATCATAATTTCATAAATAACTTCAAATTTTAAAGGCACTCCGTTATGTACTTTGTGATACTGCTGAAGTGACTTAAATATCAACATTACAATTTTAACTTGCATTTTTTTTTATGTACTTTATTGCAGTTTTGCAGTAGGACATTAGGTTAAGCGTTAGTGTTTAGCTTAATGCAAGTATATCTAATGCATGTGGTTGTCTATTGCTCTGGTAAGCTTTTTGAAAGCTGTTACGTAAATATACATATTTTGTTTGATTTGTGATCAATCCTGGATACTTTCTAAATGGGAGCAAAACGTGTGTGTGTGTGTGCGCGCGTGGGCATGTATTTTAACAGCAGCAGAGTTCTGAAACAGGAAACCAGTCTTATCATATTCATCTAGAAACCTAGGAAAAAAGTAATTGCTTGTTGTACTTGTTAATTGAGCAACTTAAATTTTTGAAGATTCATACATGTAGTCTCGAACAGTGATAGATATATTATTTCATTAATAACTGTTTTTGACAAAAAACCTACTTCGAAAAAGAGCTGATTATATTAGTTCAAGGACTAATAATCCACTCAGCTAATACACTTAAGTAAATTATGGTTTGCATTTTACTTTACATTGTTGCTAGCATTATCAGTAATGTATTAAGATAATCTTTCTGTGATTTAAATTTGCTTAAATTTAAATAACTAAAATGTAGACTTAAAACATTTAAAATTAAAAATTGAGTTGATTTAACTGAGTGTAACAGTACTTTTCATTTTAAGTTTAAGTGGCTTTAGTGGAAAAGAAATCTTTCAAATGTTTGTCACCAGAAATTGCCTTCATTTGTTAATACACACTTGTGTATGCACATGTCAGAGTAATTTGCACATGTAAAGGTACATATGCACGGGTAAGTAAGTGTTCATATGCACATATTTAATGTACGTATGCACATAGTGGTAATCACTGTTTTCATACTGTTCTGTGGTCTTGTGTTTCACAAATACAATTGTTACGTGTCAGCTGGTAGTTGGCCTTTTAAAAACTATATGGGTAACATGTCATCAGGCTGAATACGATGGTTTGCTTGCTGCATTGTCGTTTGGATGTCTTTTTTTTCCTTTTTAAATGGCATTTTTATTAATATCTTTATGTAATTTTTATTGTTTATTTTCTTGAAGTATATTGTTCAAGTGGCATTGTTGGATTGAAAGATACAGCTGTTTTATAGGTCCTTGTTCCAGGTTGCATATTTCTTGCCTAATAAACCAATTTGTAGTATTGCTACTAAGATGTTGAACTGCTAGCAGTTCTTAATGTTACCTTTGTAGAGTGTGATGTTTCAGTTTAGCAAGTGAGATATCTTGTAATTTGAAAGCAAAATTGTGCACAGACTTTTCAGTTATGGAAAGTTCATATAACATGAAACAGGCAAAAGAAAGATGCGAAGTTAAAAATATTTTGAGAAGTAAAAAACGTCAGTAGCATTCGTAGATTGTTTGCCAGTCAGTTTTCCTTTTGGGTTTGGCACGGCTAACTGGTAACTAAAAAGTGAGCTATAATGAGAATTTCAGTTAATATAGAATTCCTTTTTCATAATTTGTTTATAAAAACACTGCTGAATTGCTTTGTAATACATTTAAACTGCATTTCTATTCATACAACCTCTAAAATAATGATACCTTATTTACAGTCAAGAGCTTTTGCAGTTTTATAGTTTAAAAGTTATTTTCAGATATCTTCTTTAAACCAGTGAAAAATTTACAGCATGTTGTGTTAGCGTTATTTTACAGAAAAACAAAAAAATATTTGAGGCTCAGGAATCAGGTGACTTAACTGAAGTCAGTAGGCTTTTAAATTGCAAAACTTGGAATAGAACCTTGGTTTCTGGATTAAATGACAGTATACATTAAGTGCTCAGGGGCCGAGCATCTTGTAAACATATAAAAATTTCCTTTTAATCCCTGTATCCTGTGTTCCTGACTCTTCAGTCTTCATTCTTATAACCTTCATTTTTTTAAGCACGCTACTTTTCTTTTTTGTGATTGTGCTTTAGGTGAAAATTTACAACTCAAGTTAGTTTCTCATACAAAAATTCATACATGCGTTGTTAGGTGACCTGTTGCTGTACCTGTAATGTGACAACACACTCTTCCTTTCTACTGCAGACTTCCCCTGTCCATTCAACCAGTTCCTGCCCCTTTGTGCCTTCTCATCTCTTCTCCAGACAGGAGCTGCCGTTTTAGTCTCATGTGTCTACTTCAGCTAAGAAGCGCACTCTTCATGAGTATCATTTTATGTCGTACAATCCAGTCTAATCTTCGAAGAGTTGACTATGGGAGTGATTTTAATGCTAGTTGAACAGTCTGGGGACTGTATCTTCTGGGGTTTCTTCAGTCTCAGACCACTAAATTTGGTCTGTTTACTAGGACATGAGTTCTGCATCTCACTTTTCTCCTGCTCTGTCAGGGACTGCCTGTTGTGTTCGATGTCAGGGCATCCTTGGTGGTAGTCACTGTCTCTGGAAATCCTGCTGGTGTAGTGGTTAAGTGCTACAGCTGCTAACTAAAAGGTCAGTGTGTGTCCGTAGGAAATCCTTGGGAACTCTCTGAGGCAGTTCTTATCTGTCCTCTAGGGTAGCGATGAGTTAGACTCACCTCAGTGCAATGGAATTGTTTTGGTTTTTTGACTCTTGGGCTAGTATTTTTTGTCTCTTTGGTATTCTTTATTCTCCTTTGCTCCAGCCATCTTAGATGGCTGTTTGCTGGATTTTATGACCCCAGGTGCCACTCATCATGAAGGGATGCAGAACACTTCATTAATAAACTTTGTTATGCCAGTTGATCTAGTTGTCCACTGAATCTGTGATCCACAGATCCCCCACCCGAGCTACTGTCCCTCCAGATGTTTGATTGTGTTCAGGAAATTTCATAGCTTTTGTTTTAGTCCACTTGTGCTGAGTTCTTCCCTTCACCTAAGACAACTCTTGTGTACTATCTAGTTAGCATATTCTTCTCTGCCTCCTTCCCCATCCTTATAACCATCAAAGAGTATTTTTGTCTGTGTTTAAACTTTTTCTTGAGTTCTTAGTAATCTGTCCTCTAGGGTAGAACCAAAAAAAAAATTTGTTCTCTTGTGACTAATTTCACTAAGCATAATGCCTTCCAGCTTCATCTATGTTTATAAGATATTTTGTGGATTTATTATTCTTTATCACTGCATAGTATTCCATTGTGTGAATATACCATAATTTATCCATCTGTCCCTTTTCTAGGTTGTTCCTGTCTTTTTGCAGTTGTTAACAGTGCTGCAGTAAACATGAGTGTGCCTGTATTTGTGTGTCAGCTCTTATTTCTCTAGGATGTATTCCAAGGGCACTCTTCGTAACATTTCTGTACTGGAAGTTTTTGTACCTGTGCACTCTTTTCCCTTTTATACAGTAAGGTTTTAGGTGCATTTGGTCAGTGTAGGAATGATTATGGGCTTTATATCTTTGGGCACATTATTTCTAAATAATGAAAATTAATAGTTCATCAACCAGAAGACTGAACAAACTCTCATTTTTGCTTTCATCCCAATATAAATACTAAGTTGACAAACCAGAGCCTATCAGTGTTCAGCACACTTAATAAAATAGGGAGAAATAAAATCTAGTAAGAACTAGAAAATCTTTCATTAAATAAGAAAGCTATAGAAGTCCACCAAGAAGGGCTAGTACTTAAAGGATAATTTTTATTAGAAATATTGATACTCTAACAGTGATATATTTGGAAAGTATTTCTTAAATATAAGATTCTTAAAATATGGTAGAATATAAACCTGGTTTCATTCATGATTTCAGTGGTGGGATTTATCTTTCTTTTCTAATGAGCATTAGCTTTCTGTTGGTTGAAAGCATTGCCAGAAAGGGAGAAAAGCTCAGAAATTCCTGTAAATAAAATGAAGTTGTGGTAATTGCTAGCTTATTTTCGATTCCTGTTGTCTTGTTAGTCTGACCTTACTTATTCCTCTGCTTCTGCTGCTGCTGGCTTAGCTCAGTGTTGTGCTTGTAGGTCAGGTGACATCAGATTTTTCTTGTGATTGCTATTTCTCTCAGTTATTGTATGTCACTTTCTGTTTGGCCAGCCATTTTTCATGTGTGTTATAGCTTCATGTTCTTCATATTGTTACTATACCTTTTAATTAACTAGAATTTAAGAAACAGCTCATGTGTGAATTGTGAAAATAATTTTCTTTAAAATAATTAGATTAGGAAAAAAGTAGTGGTTTGTATACTAGTACTGTCTTTTAGCGTATAATTAATTTAGAGATAAGCATACCTATGTGTCATATTAAGCTCTACATAGAAGCTTTTTACAACTGCTATACTTGTTCTAGCCAATATACATAAAAGTAGGATTCAGTATACATACTAGGAACACATTATAAGGTTTAGGGAGCTCTTCTACTCTATTTGGAAATTATAGTCACATTTATAAACTACATTAATTTAGGCTCAAATGAAAATTTGTGGTAAGGTAGACATATTATTTAGATCTTGACTCAGAATATGTGATCTAAGAGATACTTTATTAGTTGAAACTCAGAACATGGTATTGTAAGCCATGATTGGATGGCTAGGCCAACTAGTATAAATTTATTTAGCTCTACCTACATTCATAATAGTTTGGTCAGCTGTATTGTGCGTTAAACTGACTTCTGTTGGTAGACTTCAGAAGTAAATTATTTGTTAATTTTTTCCAGTGTATCTAGAAGAGACTGTTGTAGCACCTGGGTCAGTGTTGTTTGGCTATACAATAGTTTTACAACTTATCAAAATGTATTTTATTATATGTTATACCTCAGGAAGAAAGTTTGCTCACTTGTGAGTAGTAGAACAAAAAGGCTGTCGATTTATCTCAGATCCCAGGTAGTTATAGTGCCATCCAATCTGGGCAAGAGAGACAGAGCCTTGTATGCATTGTTTCCATCTCTTTCCTTATTGCATATACAGTAGTTGCTGATACTGTGAGGAAAGATTTTCTTTTTTGGAAGGAGGAGTATTTTACATATGCTTTTAAGTTAAACTCTTGAAAGGCAAATTAATATAAGAGTTAACGTTTCTGTTAGGCTTAGATGTTCTGTAGAAGGTTTAGATTATTCAACAAGTCAGTGTCATTGGGAAAAAAGTTATGATGGGTTCTTGTGGTACTGCTGTAACGTTCAGTTGATGACAAATAACTGTTCTAGGCATTGATCATATATTCACTTGTTTAGTATTCCTGACGACCCCACACAATGAAAGTTTTTATTAGCCACATTTTAAGTAGGAGGAAGCTGAGGCTCAGAGATAGTATGTAACTTGTCCAAGATTACAGAATATCTAGTGAAACTGGGGTTCAAATCTAGGCAGCTTGGCTGTAGATAGTTTATCTAGCCATTACAACAGCAAGATCAGTATTGATTGTTGTCAAGTTGCTGCTTGATGATTATAAGTCATTAAACACAGTTTTATATTAAACGTGCTACTTAATGGAGAGTGATAATCAGTAAATGCAAGTAAAAGGTTTTTGTTTTTTTATGTTAGGTATCCTAAATATTTTTTGTATTTTATTTACTTAGTTATTCTCACATGCTTTAAATTTTCCAAAAATGTATATGAACTGTAAAATATATGGAGAAGCAAAAAAGTGTATTAGAAGATTTTATCACAATTTTTTTTAAGTGGTCTGATAATTTACCTGCTAACATCTCTGAAATAGAAGATTTATACTTTCATTGGCATAATTCTTGGCACAAGGAATATTTACCTTGAAATAAAGCACTTGAGTAGTTGCTGACACAAGCAGTTTAGGTTTTTGTATTCCTTTTTTTGAAGCTTTAGCATTTAGTTTGTGAATCAATTTTACTTGAACCTGTTTTCTTTGAAAATTTTGTATTTCTACTATTAATTTGGAAATGTAAGAAATCTTGGTTTCCTTCTATGAGATAGCTAGATATAAAAAGCTTGGTTATGAATTATAGCTTACTGCTTATTGGCTTTGGAACCTTGGACAGATTACTCCGTCTTTTTGACCCTCAGTTTCTTTATTATAAAATGGTGATATTTACCTTGTGGAATTGTTAGGATTAAATAAGACAGTGTTGGGCACATGATATTCAAATAGATACTAGTTTTGTATGTCTTTGTAGCTTTTGATGGATAGCAAAGTGCTGTATAAAATCTCAAACCTTGTAATTAGGAAAAGGGAGAATCTGAGGAAAATGAAGCCTTAAAACAACTGAATTCCTAGGCAGAACAGGGCCATAAATTGTTGTTTGCAAGGGGCTCCTGTTTTGATCTATTTGATCCATTTGACTTCCTGTCATGGCATTTTTCAAGTGGACCTGGTTGTCCCTTATTTAGATTTGTGCGTGAGTCACACTTGACTTTCTTTCCCCCCTGAGTAGTTCATTCCACATCCCTGCCATACCTTGTGTTTGGAGTATTCTGAGTGCTCTTTCTTTTTCCTCTGCCTATTGAGTGTGACTTACTTCTTAAGATCTAGCATGCTACCCTACTCCGAAGCTGTGTCTCTGCCCACACAGAAATCTCTCTCACTCGCTCGCTCTCTGTCTCTGTCTCTCTCTGTCTCTCTCTCTCTCTCACACACACACACACACACACACACATACGAAAGCATTTGGGGGGCACAGTTTTAGGTCTGTTTAGAAACCCTGGTGTCATAGTAGTTAAGTGCTACTTCTGCTAACCAGAAGGTCAGCAGTTGGAATCTGCCAGGTGTTTCTTGGAAACTATGGAGCAGTTCTACTCTGGCCTGTAGGGTCAGTGTACATCAGAATGAACTCAATCTAAGTGGGGTTGTTTTTTTTTGGTTGTTGTTGTTAAATCTGTTTATCTGTATTGCCGCATAGAATAGGAACACCTTGACAGCAGTGTTGTTTACTTATGTAGCCTTAGATATACCTTCAGTATCCCTTTCACAGAATGACCAGTGTATGTTTGAATAAATGAATGAAGCAGAGAGCCAACTGAGTTTAGAGTGCGTGTGTATCTACACAAAACAACCAGTTGAATCCAGGGAACTCCAACTCATGGTGGCACATGTGTCAGAGTAGATCTGTGTTCCTTACGGTTTTCAGTGGCTGATCTTTGGGAAGTAGATAGCCACGCCTATCTTCCAAGGTACTTCTGGCTGGTCTTGAACCTCTAACCTTTGGGTTAGCAGTGAGCAAGTTAACCGTATCACCCATCTGTGTACAGTTAGAGAATTTAAGTTAGTCAAGTAAGTTCTTTATATCTAACTTGCTTTTTTATTTAGTATTTATAGTACAAGAATAAATTTGAATCTACATGAAAAGCCCACATTCCAAGGAACTTTATACTTATATCATTTTTTATAAGGAGAAAACTGAGTAACTTTCTCACTGAAATTAACAGTGTAGGTTAGGTAAGTTTGTTGGTGGTAATAATTAGAAGCACTTTCTTTTAATAAAATGTTCCATGATTTTGTTTTACATTTTTGATTAAAATGTAGGTGTAAGTTTTGGGGTTAGAATTCTAGATTGGTGCTTGCTGCTGGTTTGGGTTCTCTACCTCTGCCTCTTGTGCTTGACCCCCACCCCACCCCCACAGTTCTCATTTTCTTCCCTTTGTGCTTCAAGACAGTATTAACAAAGGGTATTTCCTTTTAGGAATTACCATTGCCTTAGGCTTAATACACAGCAACTGGGTTTGGTTGTTTTGGTAGCCGTGATTTGGAAACCCTGGTGGTGTAGTAAAGTGCTAGCCAAATGGTTAACAGGTCAAATCCACCACGTGCTCGTTGGAAACTATGGGCAGTACTGCTGTCTTTGGTTAAGTTGTTAGTTGGAATTGATTCACAACAATTTTTTGCTTTTTTTGTCTTGATCTGTACCTTCTGCTAAGTGGTCACAATACCGTAAAATAATTTAATAATTGAACAAAAGCTACATTTTTTGTTTCTTTTTAGAGTCCTTGTTGCATAACAATCCTTTGAAGTTAGAGGTGAATTTATGTGTTCTTAAATTGATAAATGTTGTTCTGGGCCCCGTAGTAAGTGCCTTTTAAGATACTATTGTGATTTTTTGGGGTTGTAAGTCATTTTTTTAAAAAAACTGCATAGTTGAATACAGGACGAGGTGATACTTTGTTGTGACGGTAAAGAGACTCGAAAATAGTTATAAAACAAACAATTTTAAAAATTGGTTACAGAAACTATGCAGGTACATTATAGCAGAACAGAAAATACAAAACAGGGAAAAATGAGGAAAAAATATTTCCACCATATAAAGATTGTTACTATTAGTGTCTTATTGTATAACTAGCCTGTTTGTATCTGTCTTGTTGGCTCAAAAATGTCCTTTTGGCTGGTGTATTGCAAACAGTATTCAAATCAGTATTGTACCTTGTGCTACCTGGGGGTAGGGACCTTTAAGTTAAACGTTGAACTACTCCACCCAGTTTTTTAAAAACAGTGACTTGTTGAAGAGACTGAACCATATCCTGTAGACCATATAATACCTTCTTAATATGCCTGGTTTACTTGTTAATAATATCATTTAGATTGTTGTTCTCCCACATATAGTTCCTGTAAATTAAATTGTCTGTTAGTTTGGTCATTTCAGGTTCCAGGTCATAGACGATGCTGTGTCTTTTATTTTGGATCACAGTGGAAGTCTGTAATTTTTACTTGAGTCACTTGGTGATGCTGGAATTGACTACTGAAATGGGAGGATAAGAGTGCTTTCTGTGTATTGCTCAGTTGTGTTAGTCTTATTTTAGAAAGTATTTTGTGTGGTGTTATTTTGGCTTAAAAAGAAGGGTCCGTTTCTCGTGAACTACTTACCTGCTGGCTTAGCATCATTTGTTAATCCTTGCCTGCATCAGTAATTGCATTAGGGATTGCAAAATTCTGTTTTTCTAATTGTATCCTTTTACATTTATTAACTGGTGCTGTTCTGTAGAGTAGAGCTTTACTTTATGAAGTAGGGCTATTTGGTTACTCTAAAATATAGTTCTTACATGAAAAGCAGTAGAAATACTTAATCTTCTATTTTACCAGTTTTTAAATTAAAGACCTATTCCAAGAGCTGCTCAAGACATGATAAATGCAAAGAGTTTCTTCTTGTTTTGCTTTTGATTTTGAACTTTTTCTCTTTTGAGTAGATTCAGGGATTTTCATTTTATTGAAGGTTTTTATTTTTTAAAAAATATTTTTTGTGCTTTAAGTGAAAGTGTACAGGCCAAGTAAGTTTGTCATACAAAAACTTGCATACACATTGCTATTTAACTCTCGCTTCTCTCCTCTGTGACAGCACACTTTCCTTTCCACCCTTTATTTCTTGTGTCCATTCAACCAGCTTCTGTCCCCCTCTGCCCTCTCATCTTACTGAGGCTTTTTAAATTCACTATCATTTTATGATGCTTAAATTGCCATACTCTTAGGCATTGGAGCTACTTCAAGCTGTGGTGACACAGTGGTTAAGTACTTGGCTACTAACTGAAAAGTCATCGATTTGAGCTTACTGGCCAGTAGGGGTGTTCGGGGGGGATGTGCTGGTCTGCTTCCATAAAGATTATAGCCTTGGAAGCCCCATGGGCCAGTTCTCTGTCATGTAGAGTCACTGTAACTAGATGGCAGTGGTTTGGCCTTTTTAATGGGTGTTCCTTTATGCCAGCTCCTGTGTCCTTTTGGCAGAGGTCTTTAATCTCTGTGACCCTCCTTGGTGCTCTTTGGTACAGAAAGATATTCCATACTCACTTTGTACCTTCCATTACTCAGACCTGGCATCAGCTATTTCTCCAAGGAGATGAAACTCTGGGTTCTAGAAGTACTTCCTGCTGCTAGGGTGACATTACTTTTCTGTGAAAAGACTTAGAAAAGATAGAATTTTGCGAACAGGAGTTAATATATTATTAATCCATGTTACTTATCAACCAAGGAAAAAACAGATTTGTCATTGAGTCAGTTCTGACTCATGGTGACCTCGTATGTTAGAACTGTGTTCCATAGGGTTGTCTTTCTATTTTTTTCCTCCCATTTAAAAAAAATAAAAAATCGTGGTGAAAATATACATGACAAAACGTAAACCAGTCAGCAGTTTCTACATGTGCAGCTGACAATATTGTTCTTCAGGTTGTACAGCCATTCTTGCTATCCTTTTCTGAGTCACTCCATCACCAATAACGTAAACTCAGTGTCTCCTAAGCAGAAACTCCCCTTTCCACTTCCCTTCTACTTCTGATAACCAGTAATAGTCATTGGTTTCTATATATTTCCTTGTTTCATGTCAAGTGAGATCATACAGTGTCCTGTTGTGACTGACTGTTCAGTGTGATGTTGTAGAGAGGTTCATCTATCTTGTGACTTGCATCAGGCCTTTATTTCTCTTTATTCTGAAACTGATTAGTAGTCATTCCATTGTGTGTATATACCCTGTTTTGGTTAACCGTATAGCTTGATGGACGTTTAAGTTGTTTCCATTTTTGGCTCTTCTGAAAAGTGCTGCAGTAAATGTTAGTATATAGATGTCCATACTGTTTTCAGTGTCTAATTTCTTGGAAATAAAGTGCTAGGCCTTCTGAGATGCCTCTGGGTGGGCTTGAATCTCAAGCCTTTCAGTTAATGCTGAGCATTTTAACTGTATGTACCACTCAGGGACCCTAAGGAGAGTCCCTAAGTGGCTTAAAAGGTTAATACATTTGACTGCTAACAGAAAGATTGGAATTGACTCATCTCTGAAGAAAAGTCTGGCAATCTACTTTTAAAAAATTGACTTTTAAACAGTCTATGAGACATAGTACTACTTCGACATACTCTGCGGTTGCCATGAGTTAGAACTGATGTCATGGGAACTGCTCATTATTACAGATAGAACATATAAAGCCCATAAAGCCTTTTATTAAATTATAAAAATGTTTATCATTTGATAATTGTTCTTTGGATTGAAAATAATGGTGAGGTCAATTCAATGTGAAGAAAGCATAAAGTAAAAGAAAATGATTTAGGGAATGGTACTACTTGAGGTGATTTCGGATCCTATGTGGAAGATGAGTAGGTCCAGGAGTAGGGGTAGTCATTAAGGAAAGTGTTAGGCAAATTACACTGGCTGAAATGAAAGGCCTGTGTTGGAAAATTACGAGGTTAGAGAAGATTGATAGAACTCAAAAAAAAGGAATTGGTGTGTAAGACAAAAGATGTAGAAATGTAGATTTTTTTTTTTATATAGTTAATTGAATATTTGAGTGTTAGGCTTCAGTTAATTTTTGTTGTGGTGAAACATAGATGCTGAAACACTTGCCAATTCAGTGACAGCAATTACATTTGTGCAACAATCACTGTTGTCCATTTCCAGTTTTTTAAAAGCACCCCTAACAAAAACTCTGTACTCATTGATTCCCCCTTATTCTCTCCTAGTTGTCTCTGGTAATAACCTGTGAACTTTGTTCTCAGTGCATTTGCCTCTTCTGGTATTTCACATACAATATTTGTCCTTTTATGTCTGACTTAGCACAAATATTTTCAAGATTCATCTCTATCATAGCATATATCAGAACTTCATTTCTCTTTGTGACTGAAAAAAATTCCATTGTACGTATGTACCGGACATATTGACAGATACTTGGGTTGTTTCCAGCTTTTGGCTGTTGTGAATGAGCGGTTGATGTACAAGTATTGGTCGTAGTTTTGCTTTCAGTTCTTTTGGGTGTCTACCTAGAAGTGAAATTGGTGGGTCGTAAAGTAGTTCTACATGTGGTAAGTTGAGGTACTGCAAGACTGTTTTCCCCAGTGGCTGCATCATGTTACAACCCTGTCAGCAGTGAATGAGGGTTCTGATTTCTCTACATGTTCACTAACACTTGTTATTTTCCTATGGCAGTAAATACCTCCTTGTGGTTCTGTTTGCATTTTCCTGGTAGTTAATGTGTTGAGCATTTTTTGTGTGCTTATTGGCCGATTGTACAACATTGGCCAGTTAAGTTTGTGAACTCATTTTAGAAAAAGTGCTATATATCTCATTACTGACTATCACTACAGTCACTTTCTAAGTACTCCCCTTGGGAAGCTTTGCATGGACCAGTGCCTACTCCACCTTTCGAAGCAGTTTTGAGACATTTTCTGGAATGGCCATCAGAGCTGTTGTTGTATTACCCTGGATGTCTTCCTTTCAATATTGCCATTACCTTTGGGTAAAGAAAAAAGTCATTGGGGTCCAGTTGAGGAGAGTAGAGAGGATGTTCCAAACATAGTTACTTGTTTACTGGCTAAAAACTCCCTCACAGACAACTAGACAGTTGCCACCATGTGCAATGGCCATTCCAAAAAGAGTTCCTTGAAGGGTGGGCTCGGCACTGACATCGATGCCTAGCTTCCCGGGGGTAGTACTTCACAGGTGACTGTAGTAATATTCAGCAGTGGATATCTGGTGTGCGGCACTTACAGTTTTAAGTTCACGGACTTAATTGTTGGATCTCATGTATCTTTGGTGATTCAAAGGTTTGTTTTTATATCATTTGTAGTGTGTAAAGGAAACCCTAGTGGCCATAGTAGTTACGTGCTATGAGTCGAAAGGTCAGCAGTTTGAACTTGCCAGTGCCTCCTTGGAAACTCTGTGGAACAATTCTACTCTGTCCTATATGGTTGCTAAGAGTAGGAATCGACTTGACCGCAGTGGGTTTCTTTTTTTTATAGTATGTAACATGTGAATGTGACAGCCATGCTAACTGCTGATTGGGGAGCCCTGGTGGTGCAGTGGTTAAGAGTGTGACTGCTAACCAGGTGGTTGTCAGTTTGAATCCACCAGTGGCTCCTTGGAAATCCAGTGGGGTAGTTCAGCTTTGTGCAGTAGGGTCACTGAATTGGAATTAACCCAGTTGTAACAATTAAAAAAAAAAAGGTGTTGATTACTTTGACTCCCTCTGTTTAGTGTTACCAAGCCATAGACACCAAGGAAGGGCTAGAAGAAACCTTAGTCAATGTCTTTTTTTAATCTTCTTATCATGTGTTATTAGGTGCCCTTAAGTTGATTTCTGACTCATTTTGATCCCTTGTCACAGAGTAGAACTGCCCCATAGAATTTTCTAGGCTGTAATCTTTATGGGAGCAAATTGCTAGGTCTTTGTCCTGCACAGTTGCTGGGTAGATTTGAATTGCCAGCCTGGTTAGCAGCTGGTGTGTTTCAGGGCTGCTCACATAGATGATAAAATTGAGTCCCAGAAAGGTTAAGTGACTTGTTCTAGGTACAGAAATAACCAGCTCTTAAGTCTTGCTTGCTGACTCTCAGTGTATCTACTTTTCTCTACATTGTGGTGCTTTTTTTTAACCATGGAAAATTAGAAGTTATAAAAGTAAGTCTTTTTAGGCACATGGAGATTTTTTAAATCCCAGAATATATTAGTTCTGTCATTTACAAAGTCTGAAAGTTGTGATTTTTGGTACATGCATGCCTTCCATACTGTGAACATGGATGTTACATTTCTCCCTAGGTGCACTTTTAATGTAGTAAGAAAACTTTGAAATTATTTTGCCATATAATTATTTCCAAGTTTGTTTTTTTTTTAAATTAATGTATTTACCAGTAATTCTTAATTATACATCCTGGTGTATAGGTAACTATGAGTCAGAATTGACGGCAGTGGATTTGGTTTGGTTTTAGTGTATAGGTAAATGTATTTGATGACTTTTTATTAGTGCAGCTATAGTATGGAAAGTTTACTTATTTTATAAGTAGCAAATGTTTTAAAATATGGTGTGCGTTTTGTGTGCATGTCTTTGCGTATTTCAGATATTTCCTTAACTCATATACTCAGATATTTATCCAAACATTATTGCTATGGGATTTCCTGCAGAAAGACTTGAAGGTGTATACAGGAACAACATTGATGATGTAGTAAGGTAAGAGCTCTTGATTTTCTGTTTCAAATGCTAATGTGTTTTTTATGTTGTATTTTCATCTAGAAAAGTTTTCTTATGCATGTAATATATGCTTTGTGGGGTGAACTTTATTTTACTGTGGTACTCTGTAACTCCTCATAGTGATCCTTGCTATCAGCAGCAATGGGTTTGGTTCTCTAACTCCTGTTTTTTATCTCTGTGTCTGTCTGTTTTTCTTAATGTACCAAAGGACCTCACTGGGCACAGTCATTTGATAAGCATTGAGCTTATACCCAATCAGGTGTTATGTATGATGTGGTATTTCATGGGCTGTAAAATGACCCTCAACTGGTTAATGAATGCCTGAATTTCATTACAGTGTCATTTTTATATTTCACAATTGAAAATTGGACTTAAAATCTGAGTGAATTTATATACATAAATTGAGATGTAAGTGACTGATACCATGCGTTTTTAGGTAGAGCAGTTTTTAAGGGGTCTGAGTGCTCTGAAAGGAACACTGATGGTGCAGTGGTCATAAATGTTCAGCTGCTAAATGAAAGGTCGGCTGTTGAAACCCATTGGTTTCTCTCAGGAAAAAAATGTGCATTCCGCTTCCATAAAGATTTACAGCCTTGGATATGCTATGGGGCAGTTGTACTCTGACCTCTTGGGTCCCTGTGAGTCAGAATTCTCCTGGACGGCAGTGGGTTTTTGTTTTTTAAGTCTTGCAAGCATCTGAAGAAGTATTTGGTACATGGTCTGTAAAAAGGAATTGTTGGATGAACCAAACCCTCATAATATTTTGTAATTTTCTAAGTAATTATTTGGTTAAGGACAGTGTTCTTTATAAAGCCCATTTAAATATTTTCTTTAATACATTTGTGACCATGAATACATGATGCAGTTTCTGATTTTAGAGCAAAGATACAGAGTTTTGAATAAATTATCTTCAAGTTGTGATTAGAAATTTTCAGTGACTTGAGAAGTTAACGTTTGGGATTATTTCCTCTATCGTTTTTCATAGGTATCTTTCCTGGAGACTGTCACTTTAAATGTTGTGCTAGTTATGATAATTAAATGTTATACATGGGAAAGTACTTGGTGATTTATAAAGCACTGTGTAGCTATAGAATCTTTTTATAATAATTGTGTACTATATAAGCCTACCAATGCCTTTATCCAAGCCTGCATAAGTTGTTTTTTCTGAGCAGTTAGTTTTTACCAGCTTTAAGGTTGTGCAGTGGTTAAGTGCTACATCTGGTAACCAAAGGGCTGGCATTTCAAATCCTCCAGATGCTCCTTAGAAACTGTGGAGCAGTGTAGTCTATTCTACAGAAGTTCTGTGAGTCAGAATCAACTCAGTGGCAATGGGCTTGTTTTTTACTTTAAACAGTAGTGTATTTATGTTTTGACTTGTGTTTAGCTGGGTTTTGTAGTTTTTTTAAATTGCGTACAAAGATCTTATTTGTAATTTCTCTTAAAATTGTGGGTGGCATATGGGGTATCAGAGGGAAGGTACTACTTAAGATCTTGGAAATAAATATGTCTTCTCATTAAACAAGACACAATGGAAGAATGCTATACATTCCAAGCATGGGAGCAGCGACTTGATATAGCTTAGTTAGTGATAGTAACATCATCTAAAGAAAATGTAACAAAACAGAAAAAAGAACCAGAGAGGTAAGTTTTGAATCAAGAAAGATGGAGAATCTAGGAAATAAGTTGTACAGTTATCAGACAAGAATTTTCTGCTGTGGCACAGACATATTTATCAGGCCTAAAAATGTCCTGGGTGAAATAGCTCATAAAAGGAGCTGCTTCAGATTACTCCAGTTTTGTGTGCAACTAGCTAGTAACTCAGCCAAGCCAGGATTAGTACTCATATTGAAAATGGGTCTTGAGTTCTCTGAATAGAGGAGAAATGTTCTAATTACTGTAAAGATATCTTTGTGGTAAACTAATTTGGTGTGCTAGTTTTTACATTGGTCTCTTCTGAATGTGCATTAGTTTTTTCTGACTGTGAGTTAGTTATGCTAATTGATCATCTTTTGGGTTACTGATAAAAGTTCAGTTTCTGAGCCAATACAAACTGGTCATCAGAACTTAGACTATAATAACTTTCATCAAGAAGATGCTATGCTGGGAATCATTTTGGTCTCTAATTTCATAACATGCTATGTGCTTCTGAATTAAAAGATTCACACATTCAATTTGTAATCATTAAGGATAAAATTTATGATATCTAGTTTATTCTAGCAAACTTATTTTTTCAAACCTGCACATCCTAAAACAGTTTAATGTATCTGGACCATTATTTAACTGATGGTTATTTTAACCAACTGCTCTTTGAAGCCTTTATGGTAAGGTTAAGAGTATATCCAGTGAAGACTCGTCAGCTGAATGTAATAGCTATGATCTATCCTTGTATTGGTTTGTTTTGTCTTTTGATTGGAAGATAGTGGCTGGTAAGGCTTTGGTAGCTTCTGTTTGCATTCTTGCCCCTCTGAGACGAGTGGATGAATATGAAAAAAGGGAGGCATACTTTTTCCTATAAACTAAAATGGAAATAATTTCCAAAATGGAAGTAATTTGCCAGTTAAAGGATTAACTTCTCCGAGGAAACTGCTGTCTCCAGTACCTAAATCACTGATTTTTTTCATGCTGTACTGGGCATAATAGTAATATTCAGTAGTGATTCCATTTTTTGGTTCAAAGGTGGTAACATCTTGGTGAAAAAAATGTATTTCTTATACCTTTTCTGCTAACAGATCTGTTTTCAGTTTATATTTCATCTTACTGTCTCTACTGGTATATCCAAAGAATATTAAAATTATTTTTGTATTTTCTAATTCCCTAGTTTTCTTTGTTTCCTCTAAACAGGAAATACTGTACACAGTTCAGACTTTGTTGTTGGCATACCAACTATATCATTGATCTGAGTGGAATAAACTCATTGCAAATACCTTTATGAATAAATTGTTTAAGATTCTTAAAGTGTTTTTGGAATATGACTTATAGCACTGTGAAATTTGATAGCTGAGGTTCTTGACGTACTTTTGTGGCAACTGTTTAACTTCTGTGAGGTAATCTCCTAATACCAGGAATTAATATAAAATACAGACAAAAAGGAGAGGGGGAAAAGTGAACCAATCAAAATTTTTTTAAAAATGGTATATTGTGTTTTCTGTGGATGTATGCATAGTGAAACAGGTTCCCATTCAACAATTTCTGTGCGTATTGTTCAGTGACATTGGTTGTATTCTTGACATTGTATAAACATTCTCTTTCTGTTCCAGTTGTTCCATTCTCATTAACCTAGGCTCACATCCCTCTAACATTGTCATGTATACTTTAGAGTATTTGTTGACCATTTGGTCTCATAACAAATGATTTTCATAAAGAACACAATACTCGGGGGTGATATTTTATGACCTAACATGCTGTTTAGCTAAAAGGTGACTTAGGGGATAGTTTCAGTCCAAGGCTTAAATAGCATGTCAGGGTAATAGTCTTGGTGATTCCTCCTGTCTCAGTGAATCATCCACTAAGTCTCTCTGTCTATATTTTTGGTTAAACTATTTTGCTGTTTTCAGTTTTCACAGCAAACTCAAACCCAAACCTTTTGTCAGCTAGTCAATTCCAACTCATAGCAATCCTCTAAAACGTAGTAAAACCTGCCCATAAAGTTTCCAATGCTGTATCTGTATGGAAGCAGACTACCACATCTTTTTCCCACAGAGCAGTTGTTTCAGTTGCTGATCCATCAGTTAAGAGCCAAGAGCTAAACCACTGTGCCACCAGGACTTTATACCATAGTGGATTTAACAATTTCTAAACAGTTTGTTGTTGTTAGGGATTACAGCTTGAAGAGGAATGGCATTGCATTCATTGTAGAAAAGAACATTTCAAAATCTGTCTTGAAGTACAATGAAGTCAGTGATAATATCTGTATACCTACAAGGAGAACTAGGTATTATGACTGTTATTCAAATTTATGCACCAATCACTGAGGCCAAAGAAAGAAATAGAAGATTTTTACCAGCTTCTACAGTCTGAAATTGATGGAACATGCAATCAGGATGCATTAGTAATTACTGGTGATTGGAATGCAAAACTTGGAAGCAAAGAAGAAGGGACCAAAACCAAACCTACTGCTTTTGAGTCAGTTCTGACTCATAGCAGTTGGAAAATATGGCCTTGGTGATAGAACATGATGCTGGAGATCACATGATAGAATTTTATAAGACCAATGATCTTTTCATTGCAAATATCTTTTTTCCACAACATAAATATCAGCTATGCACATGGACCTCCCCAGATGGAATACACAGGAATCAGATCAGCTACATCTGTGGAAAGAGATGCTGGAAAAGCATGATACAGTCAGTCAGAACAATGCCGGGGCTTGTTGCAGCACAGACCATCAATTGCTCATATGGAAGTTCAAATTGAAAATGAAGAAAATTGAAACAAGCCCATGAGAGCCAAGGTACAACCTTAAGTATATCTCACCTGAATCTAGAGGCCATCTCAAGAATAGATTTAATACCTTGAACACTAATGACTAAAGACCAGACAAGTTGTAGAATGACATCAACGACATCCATGAAGAAAGCAGGAGGTCATTAAAAAGGCAGATTTGGATGTCAGAAGAGACTCTGAAACTTGCTGTTGAATGTTGAGTAGCTAAAGCAAAAGGAAGAATTGATAAAGTAAAAGAACCGACCAGAAGATTTCAGAGGGTGGCTTGAGAAGACAGAGTATTATAATGATATGTACAGAGAGCTCGAGGTAGGAAACCAAAAGTGAAAAACACACTCTGCATTTCTCAGGCTGAAAGAACTTAATAAAAAATTCAAACCTTGAGTTGTGGTAGTGAAGGACTCTACAGGGAGAATATTAAATGACACAAAGAGCGTCAAAAGAAGGTGGAAGGAATACACAGAGTCATTATACCAAAAAGAATTGGTAGACATTCAGCCATTTCAAGAAGCAGTGTATGACCAGGACTGGATGGTACTGTAGGACACAGTTGAAGCTACATTGAAGGCACTGGTGAAAAACTTGAGGTGTTTCAGTGAACATCAGCAACAAATATGGAGGACAGCTACCTAGCCAACTGACTGGAAGAGATCCATTTTTACGCCTGGTGCCCCAAACAGGTGATACACCTCAATGTGGATGTTATCAAATGATGTCGTCAGTATCACATACAAGTAAAATTTCGCTAAAAGACATTCAAAAGCAGGTGCAGTAGTATACTGACAAGGAACTGCCAGGAGTTCAGGCAGGTTCCAGAGAAGGCATGGAGCTAGAGATACTGCTGATATCAAATAGATCTCAGCTAAAACCAGAGAACACTTGAAAGATGTTTACTTGTGTTTTATTGACTGTGCACATGTATTTGACTGTGTGGATCATAACAAACTATGGATAACATATGGGAATTCTAGAACACTTAATTGTTCTCCTAGGAATCTGTACATGGATCAAGAGGCAATCGTTCGAACAGAACATGGTTTAAAAACAGGAAAGGTGTATGTGTCTGGATTGTATCCTTTCACTTTATCTCTTCAATCATATGTTGAGCAAGTAATCCAAAAAGCTGGATTGTGTAAAGAAGAATGGGCATCAGGATTCGAGGAAGACTCGTTAACAGTCTTTGTTACCTGGTAGACTCCCTGAGACTGTAATCACGAGATACTTTTTAAGCTTTGAGCTAAATGAAACAAGCCCCAGAGGTTACCATTTATGTAAATATAGAGTAACTCTTAGAATAAAGAATATAATCCATGGATACCACACTCCTTTAGAAATTCATCTGTGTGAGATCAAATGGGCAACAATTACCTTAAAACAGAAATGAGACAGTCAGGGGATAGGAAAACAGTACATTCTGGCTGAATGCAGAGAACACCAGAAAGATGTTTACCTGTGTTTTATGGATTATGCAAAGGTATTTGACTGTGTGGGTCACAAAAAATTATGGATTACATTATAAGGAACTGTACTGATGAGGAACCTGTGTATAGATCAAGAGGTAGCTTGTTTGAACAGAATAAGGGGCCACTGCATGATTTAAATCAAGAAAGGTGTGTGTGAGCATTGTATCCTTTCACCATACTGAATCTGTATGCTTAGCAAAAAATCTTAGAAGCTGGGCTATTTGAAGAAGCACATGGCATCAGGATTGAAGGAAGACTTGTTAACCACCTGCATTATGCAGATGACACAACCATTTTTGTTGAAAGTGAAGAAAGCTTGAAGCACTTACTGATGATGACTTTAGTATGGATTACACTTCAACATGAAGAAAACAAAAATCCTTACAACTGAACCAGTAAGCAACATAACTGTAAACACAGAAGGATTGAAGTTGTCCAGGATTTTATTTTACCTGGATCCATAATCAATACCCATTGAAGTAGCAGTCAAGAAATCAAAAGATGCATTATATTGGGCAAATCTGCTGCGGAAGACTTCTCAAGTGTTGAAAACCAAAGATGTCACCTTGAAAACTGAAGTGCTCCTGACTCCAACCATGGTGTTTTCATTCACCTCATATGCGCATGAAAACTGGACAGTGAATAAGGGACACTAAAGAAGAATTAATGGCTTTGGACTGTGGTGTTAGGGAAGAATATCAAATATACTGTGGACTGCCAAAAGAAGGAACAAATCTGTCTTGGAAGAAGGACAACCAGAATGCTTCTTAGAAGCAAGGATGGTGAGATTGCATCTCACATAGTTTGGGCATGTTATCAGATAGATCAGTCCCAGAAAATGCCATCATCTTTGATAAAGTAGAGAGCCAGTGAAGAAGAGGAAGACCTTCAGCAAGATGGATTAACACAGTGGCTGTAACAGTAGGCTTAGGGATACAACGATTGTGAGGATGGTGCAGGACCAGGCAGTGTTTGGTTCTGTTGTGCATAAGGTTGCTATGAGTGGGAACCGAATCAGTGGCACCCAGAGTTCTAGTCTCTGGGTAATAGAATTCATTAAAAAAAAAAAAAAAAAGGAAGACGTTTTCAAGAAAATAATACCAGAAAAGTTCTTTAGGACTTGAGTGTCCAGATTGAAAAGACCTATATAGGGCAAGGAAACTCTTGTCATGTAGTGGATGAGAGCCATGGCTCCTAACCAAAAGATGAGTAGTTCAGATCTACCAGGCATCCCTTGGAAACTGTATAGAGCAGTTCTGCTCTGACCTTTAGGGTCACTATGAGTTGGAATCAGCGTGATAGCAGCCAGGTTGGGGTATTTTTGGTTGTTAGTGCCAAGTGCAGTAAATGAACAATGACTCATGTAAGGCACATTATTATAACATTTCTCTCAGAATATCAGATCAAAAGAGAATATATCTCAAAACCTTCAATTTATGAAGGGTAATTTATGAAAGACTGGGAATATGGGTGGCATCTGACTTCCTAGTAATAGGATTAAAAGTAGGAGATGGTATAATATCACCTGAGAAGTCCTTCATTCAACCTAAAATGTTTTCAGCAAATCATCAATCAAGTGAAGAGTAGGAAAAACAATTTGGGGGAACACTCAAGGACTTAAAAAAAATTCTGTTAGTGTGCCGAAGCAAAACAAGGGAATAAACGAAGAAAGAAAAGAAACGACCTTCAGCAAAGAGAGGGTCTGGTTCAGAAGTAGCAGAGGAAAGCACCAGGATGACAACAGTGCCACAGGATAGAGAACACCGAGTTCTGATGATAGCAGAAGGATGAAGGCCTTGGGTGGAGCGGGGGAGAAATGAACTGATAGATGCGATGTCAAATATTTTGAGCATAAATGCAGTAGATTTTTAGAGAAATAGAAGAATGAAGCATTTATTGATCATTTGCATTGATTTAACTCTGATGGCACAATAGTTAAGAGCCTGGCTATTAGACAAAAGGTCAGCAGTTTGAATCTATCAGTTGCATCTTGGAAATCCTATAGGGCATTTCTGTTTTGTCTTTTAGAGTTGCTATAATTCAGAATCAACTTGAGTTTTGTTTTTTTTTTTTCCTTTTTATGGTAGGAGCAGACTGTTGGTATAGTGGTTACAGCACTTGGCTGTTAACTGAAAGAGCAGTGGTTCAAACCCACTAACCACTCTGTGGGAGAAAGATGTGTCAGTCTGCTCTGTAATGATTTACAGATGTGGAAAACTTGTGGGGCAGCTATACTCTGTCCTGAAGGTTTGCTGAGGCAGCGTTGATTCAATAGCTGTGAGTTTGGATTCTTTGGAGTCTATGTTAGGGGGATAAGAATTGAAACATACGTCTGGGGGCAATAGTGGTTTTGTAATCCTCATCTGCTATGGTAGGACATAATGTGGGTAATTGATAAAGCTACTAGAAACAATATTAAGAAATTTTGGGGAAACCCTGATGGCATAGTGGCTATGCTATCTCTGCTAACCAAAAGGTTGGCAGTTCAGATCTGCCATGTGCACCTTGGAAACCCTGTGGAGCAGTTCTACTCTGTCCTATAGTGTCACTATGAGTTGGATTGTCTTGAGGGCAATGGATGGGGGAGGGTGGTGTTTAGAAATACCAGGAAAAAGAAGCTGAGTAATTAACAGTGATTACCTCTGGGAGAAGAAGGAATAAAGGTTTGAGAATGAATAGGCCCAGAGATAACTTAATTTTTTTGTTATAGATTTTTATATTATTTGAAACACGTGTATATATTATTTTGACAAAAATACCTTTCTTATTTTTTATTGTGATTGAGTGAAAGTGTACAATCCAGTGTAAATTTGCATGCCTGAGTATGTGCAGCTCCTGCTGCTCCTCCCTGCCCAGTAGCAGCACACTCCTCCTGTCTGTTTTATACATGTCATATCCTTCTAACAATCTCCTGTCCCCTCCTCTCCAAACTCTTCCTCTCCTCCAGTAAGAGGCCAGCAGGATGACATCCTATAGATTCACAGAGCCATAAAGTGCATGCATGATGTGGTCACTCTGTGTTGCCGAGACCAGTCCATTCCTGTCCCTAAGAGTTGACCTCAGTAATGATTTATGGACAGGGACAGCATCAATACCAGGGACCATTCTCCCAGGGGAACCCCAAGGAAGAATACTTTTAAATGTGCTATGGTTGCTTATTTGGAGTTATTTCATAGAAATTCCTTGAGGAAAGTGTTGGTTAAATACAGATAAGTGTATGAGTCTTTAGTGAATTCAGATTTGCATGTATTGAAATTAATTGAAGTAAGGTGCAGTTGTACTAGAAGCATTTGTTATTTTACATTGTCCCAGTTGAGGGTATTACCTGTCTAGTCTTGTCTGCATTAATTTTTCAGTCTTTATTGTCCAAATATTTCTCTAGGCACGTTTTCCCTTTTGCCCTCGTCAGTGCTGTTCCTCCTTCCCCCTGCTCCCTGGTTGTATGAGACTTAAAAGGCAGTGAGCCAACTGTAGGCATGAAATCTTTGGGAGGAGAGAGGAGGAAGTGGGAGGGGCAGCCATGGTGAGTATTTCCTCAAGTACTGTTCACAGTCTTTGAATTTACCCCCCCTTTAAAAAAAACACTGCAGTAGTTTAAATAGATTGTTTATTCTCCTACCAGTCTCCTTGTTTTCCACAGTACTAGAAAAGAAATGTAAAGTTCAAATATTAAGGCACAAAAAAACGGTTTCACAGCCTTCCTCCCCAAAGAAGACTCTAGGAAATTATTGTAAGAGAAAGGGAAGGAATGAACGTTTTTGAAAGGCTGTAGAAATCAAGGTTTTTGGTTGTAATAACAACCCCAAAAAGGACTCTTAAGAGTTTAATCAGAAAGGGACTTAATGAAAAGTTACTACGCTCACAACCAGAGGACTAGGAAGATGGGCAGGAGGAAAGGGAGGCAAGGCATGCTGAAGGAGTCACTGGAGCAGTCTGCTTTGGAGATTGCTGCTAGGACACTTGCTGTCCCAGGTAAGTCTGCTAGTCTCACTTCTCTGTGTGCTCATGGACTTTCAGCTCCTTTGGTGATTTCTGCACTTGACGCTTATTCTCTAGCTTTTAGCATCTAGAGGATATAGACCTAGTTGGTCTCAGACCTGCATGAGTGGTGAGAGAAAGGTGAGAAAAGGATTATCTGCATCTCACCTCTTTTAAAAGTCACCCCAGATTGGCAAATACAGGTAAACCCATTCTACTCAGGTCAGTCCTGGCTTGTAGCCCTGTTGTATGTTTTGGCGTAGAAGTGCTCCTTTGGGTTTTCTTGGCTGTAATCTTTATGGAAGCAAATCACCAGAGCTTTCTTCTGCAGGACTGCTGGGTAGGATTGACCCACCAACCTTTAGACTAATAACCAAAACCAAACCAAACCCACTGCCATCGAGTCAATACTGACTCATAGTGATCCAGTAGGTCAGAGTAGAACTGCCCCATAGAGTTTCCAAGACGTACCTGGTGGATTTGAGCTGCCGATCTTTTGCTTAGCAGCCATAGCACTTAACCACTATGACCCAGGGTTTCCTAGTAGTGGAGTGCAACCCATATGTGCTACCTGGGAACTTTCAAGACAGCAGTACCCTGTATGGATTCATGCTACTGTGTACCTCATTATCCTCAGGCCTCCTTTCCAAAGATGTATACAGTAGAAAGTTTCACAAATGATTTTTTTAAATGTTTTAAATTTATACCTGCTTAAAAGAAAAACAAACCCAGAAACTTAGATTTAGATGTTCTTCTGCACCTTGCTTTTCATCCTTGAATATATCTTGAGGATATTCCATATTGGTATATGGAGATATACGTGACTGGCTGTGTTTTACTCATTTTTATGATTACCACAGTAAGCTGTCTCTTGTAATGAGCATTTAAGTTCTGTCCATTTTTTTTTTAATGTTGAAAACAGTGCTGTAATAAACATCTTCACATACAAAACCAAACCAAATCAAATCCATTGCTATGAAGTCAATTGCAACTCATTGGGACCCAATGGGACAGAGTAGAACTGCCCTTTAGGGTTTCTGAGCAGTGGCTAGTGAATTTTAACAGCTGACCTTTTTATAAGTAGCTGAGTTCATAACCACTGTGCAGCCAGGGCTCCTCATGCACATGTATTGGTGTTCTTTGCAAGTATATCCTAAAAGGAAATTCTTAACTCATTAGCACTAGAGATCCTGGGTCATATAGTATGTGTGGTTTAACTTTCACCTTCAAAGAAGAATCATTTTACATTCTCACCAGTGCATGTGAGAGAGGTTTTTTTTTTTTTCCTCCCCTCATAACCTTGGCAAATTGATTATCATCAAACCTGGAATTTGGGGGAAAGAAGTGGTATTATGTGATTTCGTTGCATTTCTTTAATTAATTGCGTTAAGCACCTTTTTGATGTTTATTTGCCTATATATTTTCTCTGTGTGTGTGTGTTGACCTTCAGCTTACTTTTGAGTTTTTTTCTTTAATGATTTTCTTGAACTCCATGGAAAAATAAGGCAACTAAGTGTTGTAATAAAGGCAATCAGACAATTTTTTAATGATGTACCTCTCGTGCCATTTGAATTTTATGACCACTGAATTAAAATGAAGCCATATTGGAGGGAGTAAAGTGCTTAGAGGGTTATCCTGTGTCTTGAATTATTGATTGCTCACTGTATGCCCCACTAATACATGTGATCACACACTACCCAAGATTGTATTGTTGATAACAATTTGTCAAAAGGTATTCTATGTTAGGAAACCCTGGTGGCATAGTGGGTTAAGTGCTACCTCTGCTAACCAAAAACATCGGCAGTTCAAATCTGCCAGGTGCTTTTTGGAAACTCTGGGGCAGCTCTACTCTAAGCTCTAGGGTCTCTGTGAGTCTACCGGACTTGGAAGTGGGTGTGGTTTTTCAATTTTTATTCTTTATTAAGGTAAATGAGCAAATTGAGAGTGCTTTTCCTCCGAGACTTGTCAGGCACTTACCTCTCCTGACGTACTTGATCAGAATATTCACTTGGACAGAGGAGATGGAGGTGAAAAGTAAATTAAGGAGTTCCTGCTTTTTTTTCCCCTTTCTTCTTTGCTTCTAGCATTATACAGCTGCCTGACGTGGAATTCTAACTACTCGCTGGTTTTTTCGGTCCAAGTATTCCCTCCCCCAGTGCCTCTCCCCCCACCCCCACTTTCCCATTATTGTGTTCCTTTATATTTGCTGCTCTTTTATAGTCATCTGTAATTATTTTCCCACTTTCTGTCTCTACTTATGTATCTTTTAAATCTGAACAATATGGGTTAATTCTCTGCATCTGTGTTGGTTGGTCTGCTAAGATAAATTTTTTTCTCCTCTCTTTTTTGACTAGAATCATTTGTAAATTGTGTAGCATTTTAGTTTTTGAAAGCTTCTCTCCAGTTCTTCCTTCTAGAATTCATAGCTTGTTATTTAAATGAAGCTTTTGAAATTCATTTTACTGATCTTTATCATATCTAACTATGCCAGTATTTCCTTCCTTGTCTGACGTGAACTCTAAAATTATATGAGCACTTTCTCCTTGTTTCCTGACATTTCCACTCAAATATGTTCCTCAGTTTTGGTTACCAGTATGTCCAGACGTATAGATGACTGGTTTTAAGCATATCAGGAATTTGTTAGAAAACTACATGTAGTTGAAAATACATCTTTGTAGCTATTTTGGGAGTTGTAAAGTCACCAGTTCTTACTGTGTCTTTTTTCTGTCCCATTTCTGTGCTCTAGTTCAAGCATATCCATTTGTACTGTCTGATTGGAAGACATATGTATTGTGCTCCAATAGATTTTTCATAGATATTTATCTTTTAAACTTGGCACTATCCAGTGTGGTCATCACTGTTTAGCTACATGTGGTTATTTGAATTTAAATAAATTTGCTCTTTTGCACTGACTACATTTCAAGTGCTCAGTAGCCAGCCTCTGTGGCTAATGGCTACTGTATTGGGCTGCATACCATTGTTACCATTGCAAAAGGCTTTATTAGACACTCAGGGGCCTTTCTGCTGCTCGTTCTAAAAAGTTCCAATTCCTGAAGATGCTGAAATCCTTTTACTGCAATCTTGTATTAATCAGAGGAAACTTGAGATTTTTTGAGGGACATTATATTTTTCAAATTGGTATTTATAAATCAGGCTATTTGTATTTTAAAAATCAAGTTTACTGACATGCAATTTACACTCAGTAAAACATCCCATTTTAAGTGTATAGTCTGATGCTTTTGACAGATATGTACAGCTCTGTAAATACCACCACAATAAAGATTTAAACTCTTTCTATTACCATAAAAAAGTTACTCAGTCTCCCTTTGTAATCCATCCCCAACTCTACTCCTGGAAACCTTGGTGGTATAGTGGTTAAGTGCTCCATCTGCTAACCAAAAGGTTGGCAGTTCAAATCTGCCAGGCGTGCCTTTGAAACTGTATGGGGCAGTTCTACTCTGACCTCTAGAGTTGCCATGAGTCAGACCCAACTCAATGGCGGTTGGCTTAACCCTACTGGCAGGCATTCTAACTTGCTTTCTGACGTTTTAGGTAGTTTTTGTGTGTAGTACTATGTCATGTGTGAAATCATGCAGCATGTACTCTTTTTGTGTCTCACTTCTTGCTCTTAGTTTCTGTGGCCATTCCCATATAAGGCTTTTCTGGACATATTTTTATTTTTAAATACCTATGAGTAAAATTGCTGAGCCACATAATGTAGATGAGTAGAACTAAATAGAAATTCTGGAAAAAGATATGCACATACTTTTTTTTGACAAAGGTGCCAAGGTAATTGACTACAGAAATGACAGGATTTTTTAAAATAGATGATAATACAACAGTTGGATGTCACTATGGAAAAAGTGATCCTTAACCCATAACTTGTAATAGATTATGGATTATGAAAAATTAAATATAAAGTTACAAAACTGCTATGTAAAAACATAGATCGTTTTTGTGACTTCTTTGGTATAGGCAAATATGTCTTAGGACCTACAATAATTATATGAGAAAAATTGACCACATTACACTTCATCCATATTTAAAAGCTTCTTTTTGAAAGGCGCCATTAAGAAAACGAATAGGCAGTTACAGTCAGGGAGAAAATATTTGCAGTACATTTGATGAAAAACTTGAGTCCACAATATGTAAAAAGTTCTTACAGCTCCATAATGAGAGATTAATCCAGTAAAGAAAAAGGCCCAAGATTTGAATGAGAACTTCAGTAAAGTGGCCAGTAAGCCAAGAAAAATGTTTAAAATCAGAGAAATAAAGATTAAAACACAATAAGATGCTATTTCATATCTCCTAGAATGGCTAACACTTAAAATTGAAAAGAGTTTGTTAAAGATGTTGTCAGCTGAAAGAAACTCTTACGTGTTGGGAAAAGCACTAAATGTTATAACCTCCATGGAGAAATGTTTGGCAGTTTCTGATCTGTGTTATTTTTAACAGTCTTTTGAAAACTGTCAGAGAGTTCTATAAGTCACTTCTCCAAATGCTTCTTTTTCCTCCAGTTTCATACCTCTTTAGAGAGGAAGTTTTCTTGAGTATTGTTGATCACTGTCTTTGAGCAGGATTATTATGTAAAGCTGTTATTTTTCACTTAACTGGTAAGCAGTTATCTCAGTGAAAGTATACTTTTTTTTTTACCTCTTGCCTTACAGTACTACTTTCGCCTGCATTGCTTCCTGTGCAGTCCAGGCCTTGGCTAGTGCCCTGAAGTAAATCCCCACACCGGCTTCTAGGGTCTGTCCTTTACATCTTTCCGTCTGGTCCTTCACTTCACAAACTCCAGCTGTCTGAACAGTCTAGAAGGACAGTCGGTTTGAATGCCTCAGCCAAGTCCTTGTTCCACTTGCATTCCATTTCCCTCTGCTTTTGTCAGAAAAGAGCCCTAGCGTGGCAGGGCAGTCATGAAGATCACGTCTTGTTTCTGTTAAGATTCATAAGCCTGTGCTGTTTTTAGTTCAGATTCTAAAAACGTTTGGCGTGTTTTGCCCAGTTTTATAATTGTTTATAGCAAGAAGTGGAGTCTGTCATACTCAAAAGTGGACAAAATGCTGTCAGAAAATTGATATCCCACTATAATGAACACAAATGTGAAAAAGGTTTTCAGAACAATGTTATTTAAGGTCTGTTAGTAACAGGACTTTGATCTGATTCCAGCTTTGCTATTAGAATCATTTATAATGCTCAAAATTTTACTTTTATGGTAAATAATATATTAGTTTTCTGTAGAAATGGCAGAGTGGTTCTTTCTAGGTTATTCTCCTCACTCAGTAATGGCAAGTGTTGTTAATCAATCATGATTCTCTTTCCTTAGCCCCAACGTAAGTGTTGCGTAATTAACCTTAATATTGCACTGCAGTAAACCAGTAGCAACTTGATACCTATTTGGCATCCCTAGTTTATTCTGTTTTACTAATTCATTCAGCATTATTTTGTGGGGCATTTAATTTTATGAAAGGTTACCCCAGTAGATAATTTTCTTTCCTAGAACCGAAGTGATTTTTTTTTTTTAAAAGGTGTTATAGAAGCATGTTATAGGTAGTAAGATTAGACTGTTGAGAGATTAATGAGAAGGAAACACCTTGGCAGTTTTGCCCATAGTCAACAACACTTGAAATGTAAAAATAGGATAAAAAGCCGAGGCTCAGAATATACAATTTAGAGACAGTTTAGCTGGTTGAAAGTTCAGATCCATTTGGAGGTGCCTTGAAAGAAAGTCTTAGTTATCTGCTTCCAAAATATTACTCTGTGACAGTCTTGTGGATCACAGCTCTACTTGAATACACTTGGAGTCACCTTGAATTGGAATCAACTCGATGGCAACCAGATCAACTCGATTTGGCTTATGTTACTTTAACTGAAATGTCTTGATGAAATTAAAGGAGGGACTGTTTATGGCTGGAGCCTCTCAGAACACTTACCTGGCATTTCTCCCTGAGTTCAGATTTGTGACTGTGTAATGTTGTTATTTGCCATTGAATTAATAGGTTAAAACTAAAGAAACAGTTACTTTAAAAGGAAACTAAGGTTGTACATACAAAGATATTAGAGTCGAATAGTTGTACAGAGTTTATTAACAAAGAGTAGTTACCTTCCTCTGTTTCCCTCTGCCTTCTGGCCAATGTTCTTTTGAAAAAAGAATAAAGAAAAATTTATTGTATTTTAAGTGAAAGTGAACAATCCAAGTCAGTTTGTCATACAAAACCTTGAGCACAAACTGCTGTGTAATTTTACGTGCTTTTCCTACCCTGTGACAGCATACTCCTCTTTTCTACCCTGTATTTCCATGTACTTTCATCCAAGTCCTGTTCTCTACCCTCTCACTGCACCTCTAGACAGGAGCTGCTCAGTTAGTCTCATGTATATACTTGAGCCAAGAGGCTTACTCTTTGATCTTGGCAAATGTTCTTAATGTTTTTGCCATATATCATTTTGACAGTCTTGTGAAGCTTATGGATACCTTTTTGGAGTATTTTTAAGTGCATAAAATAAAATCTATAGAATTATAAATACACCAGTTAGTTTTAATTGAGGAATAATTATGAAGATATTAAAAACCCAAATTTCTGATATAATAACATCTGTTGATGAAGTGTTGGTGAATGTGAACAATTTTCAGTATCAGCAGCAATGATATTGAGTCAATCCCTGACTCATGGTAACCCCATGTATAACGAGATTGGATTGTTAAGATCCACAGGGCTTTGGCTGATATTGGAGTTAGAGCACCAAGGCTTTCTTCCTAGTTTGTTTTAACCGAGAAGCTCTGTTGAAACCTGTTTGGCATCACAGCAGGATGCAAGCCTACACTGTCAAACAGGGATTGTGGCAGTACATGAAGTGCCTTGCCTGGAATTGAGCTCAGGTCTCCTACATGAAAGGCAAGAATTCTGGTACTGAACTACCACTACCTCAGGCAATAAGTGTAATGCGACATAGAAGTATACAGTTTTATTAGTGACAAAAGTCACAGCTACTGTGAAACATAATTTTTCACATCCAGGTTCATGGACTCTTGTTCTTCACCTGTCATCACACACGTATTTGCAGACTTCTTCCCCATCTGTTCTTTTCTCAGTAGTTGTTGTACAATTTTGGTTATGTAAGTATTGAATCTTTATATGATTATGACTAGGTAAGTGCCATTCACGATTAAGTGGTAGAGTGTACTATGACTCTTTTTTTCCTCTTGGTTTTGTCTTCCCTGGAGTTAAGATCATTTTTTTTTTCTTCCATTTGCTTAGTTTCTGTGTTTTCTTGCCATTTGTAAGGCTTCTACTGGCCAGTGTTTTTAGAACTGGATTGCCAATCCTTCCCCCAAGTCTGTCTTAGCCGCAAAGTTCTGCTGAAACATGTCCACCATGGGTGACCCTGCTAATATTTGAAATTCTGGTGACACAGCTTCGAGCATCACAGCAACAGGCAAGACATCACAGTACAACAAACTGACAGACTGGTGGCACAGGACTATACATATGGTTTCGTTCTGCTATACATAGGGTTGCTGTGAATTGGAACTGATTGATGGTACCGAACAACAACAATGTCACTTTTCTATATTCTTAAGACTTCACATCTCTTCTCCTCAGTTGTGTAAATCATACTTGAGCACACCAGTATTATGCCAGTTTTATCGTCTCTGCATCCTTCTGATCTGGATTAATTATTCTCTAGATTTGACGCATAACTGTCCGTTTGAGATCCCCTTCATCACCATTCTAGGAATTCTTTTTCTGTCTTTTGAGCTGGATTCTTGAATTCCTAAAAACCGCCACCATCCTTCATGTTTTTCTACCCTTGTATTGGTAGACCACATCTTACTCTAGTTTCCTGAGAGAGAGTATATGGGAAGCAAATTTGTTTGAAACTTTGCATATTTTAAAATGCTTTTATTACAGACTCAATTTATATCTGTCCTGTTACAACTATCTAGGCTGAGAATAATTTTCCTTCAACATCAGCATGTTTGGTTTTACTGTTTTCTAGTTGCTAGTGTTATCAGTTAAAAAGCCTAGTAAACCTGTGGAGCAGCTCTGCTCTATCACGTGGGGTATTGCTGTCACTGCCATGACACCTAACAACAATATATCATGCACTTCTAAGTCTTATTATGTACCTCAGAGGGTGGAATATTCAATAAATTCTCTGTTAAGTACTTAGAGTCATAACTGGTATGTATGTAGTAAGTAGTGAATTGTTGTTGTTTAGTTTCTTAACTGATTGTTTTGAGGGACAGATCTTTGATGTCAGTTCTCTGATTTAGTAGCTATTTGGCCTTGAACAAGTCCCTTAATCTCTTTGTAACCTACTTTTTTTTCTCATCTGTAGAACGCAATTCTACCTCTCAGATATTTGTGCAGGTCAAATGAAAAGTGTGTATGTGAAAATGCTTTGTGAACTTAGAACATAGTTAATAGTTACTGTTTGTATCTTTTTGGTTTGGAAGAAAATGACATGGTTACTTTTAAGAGGATTTGATCACACTGGACTATTGTAAATGTGTATGAACCAGGTGAACTTGAGCTAAATTATGATGCTGCCTTTTAAAGACAATATTTCTGAATACTCAGTCTCATTATGTTAGCCTGAAGACAGAAGATTGTGAAAATATTCAGTTTTTGAAAAGCTCTTTACTTCAGATTGTATAAGTCTATGTGATGTAGTTACTATTTAAGAGTCACTAGTTTCACAACATGGAGAATATTTCTTTGGAGTTATTTAAATGATAACTGTAATTAGGAAAAATAGAACTGGTCTTTTGTTTTTCACAGTAGTATCAATGTAAGTTTCAAATGTTAGCTCATTTTTGTTAATGGTGATTTTTTTGTTTGTTTGCTTTGTTTTAAGGTTTTTGGATTCAAAGCATAAAAACCATTACAAGATATACAATCTGTAAGTACTTTTTTTATTTGTATGCTTGCAATTATCTCCTAAAATAGCTATCAAGTGAAAGTTACTTTCTTTTTAGTGTGAGGTAGATGTAAAGATGTATTTTAATAGAATAAAACAATAATTAAAGAAGTTTGCTTCAGAATGTTGTTAGATCATTTAGCGTGTGTAGTGATGAGGTAAAACAGTATTGGCACAGATTTCTTGCTACTTGATCTGCTTCAAATGACTTGGCATCTTGCCCATCCATGAGCTTATAATTTGAAGTGTAATTTACAGCAGGACTTCTTTTACAGCAATAATAATGTCTTCCATGGAGGTGAGCTGCAGAATGGATGTTATTTCGTTAACTGTGTGTCTGTAGGTCGGTTGATTGAGCTAGGAGCATATTCTGTAACTGTGTACAACGTAAGTTACCTAGATTTTTGAGTTGAGTGGTTTGTCTGTGGTAGAGTTGTAAGAATTGCCCACTTGATACGTCTAATTGACCTTGTCTTTGACTTTTTTTTCTTTGACTCTGAAAGTAGATATATGAAAGGGATAAAGAAAAGTCCTTTACAGTTTTTGCCCTTGAAAACTATTTTTCCTATGTCAAATATTGACCAGTCTGTAAACTTTTTTAAAAAAATGATACATATAATGTGTTATTTTTCTACCTGCCCTTTATTTTCCCCATATAAAATCTATAAATTATTAGACAGGAAAAAACTCTTAATGTAATTATCTAATTGACTGCTATAATTTCTGAGAGCTCATTTATCAAATATGAGAACAAGATTCTTTTCTGTTTTTAGTGGGAATTTAGATCTTCGTAAAAGAGGGTGAAAGATTGTGTCTTGTTGTCTTACGACAAGTTACTTCTTATCTTTAGTGACTTTCCTGTTCTGATAAGACTTTAGAAGTACTGAGAGTGGGATAGATACCAGTGTTGTTTCTCCTAAGGAGTTGCAGAGGGCATCCTGATGGTGCAGTGGTCAAGTGTCAGACTGCTAAGTGAAAGGTCTGCAATTTGAACCAACCAGTCACTACAGGAGAAAACACCTAGTAGTCTTCTCCCATAGAGACTTCATCCTAGGAAACCATATGGGGCAGTTCTACTCTATCTTGTAGGGTTGCTGTGAGTCAGGACTGACTCAGCAGCACAGGACAACAGTGATGTTTCAGGAGTCCCTGAGTGGTACAGTGGTTAGGCAATGAACTACTAACTTAAAGGTCTTACAGATTGATGGCTTAAATCTACCTGGAGGATCCTCAGCAAAAAGACCGAGTGATGTTCTTCTGAAAGATCATAACCTTGAAAACTGTGGAGTACAGTTCTGCTGTGAGTCAGAATCAACTTGACAATAGTTTCAGGTTTTTTAGTGATTTTTTTTTCACCAGTTCCCTGCAATTCACAAAGGAGCGGACATCTGTTGAGTGTTTAACACTTGCTGGATAGTTTAAAGCATGTTGCGTTAGAGGGGTGACTTGTGATATAGTTGCTGTTGTCAGGTAGCTTATACTGTAATGAAAGGTAGACAAAGAATTACAAAGAGATACATTTTATTTAGAAGAGAACATTAAAAATAATAATTGTTCCCAATGAGATAGGGAGCTTCATAAAGGAAGGACATAATTTGACTGAGCTACAAAAAAAATCTGTAGGGGTTGTTTCAAGGCCAAGATGAGGTGAAAGTGGCATTTTAGGTGGGGGCATGGCATGCAAGAAATTTGACAGTGTAATTTTTTTTCAGATACAGCAGATTGTTACAGTTAAATTGAGGGGTCTATGAATGAGTGAATGGTGGTAATAGGCAACAAGGTAAGACAGTAGAATGTGGTATAGAAACTTAAGTTGAGGTGACCCCTGTGTACATATTATCTGTGAATATAGAGAGGCTTTCTGTTTTTCCAATGAACCTCTTCTACACTGAGCCTTGTTGCAGTTGCCATAGTCTTTTTGTCAAGGAAAGTATAAACCATGAAACTTGGTATATTTTGAACCGACAATTCAGAAGTAAAGTGTGGAAAAAAGGCAAGTGCTGTCAAAAGCTGGAGACCATTTAGAGTTACTTTAGGTTTGACATCTCAAGACTGGCATTTTATAGTCTCAGAAGGGGGATAAAATGATATAAACACAAATGCAGCCTTTGTCAAAAATTATTTCAGTTTAACGTATCTAAGGAGAGGGAAACAAATTTGTCTCATTTCTATATGCAGTGGTTCCTTGCTTCCAGAATTTAGGGCTTATGTTCAGACTTGCCAGTATCGTAGATTACTTAGGTTATGGCGTTGACTTCAAGTTGGCATTGGGGCTAGCCTGGAAACTTAACAGTCTATTTATTTTTTATTTTCAAATATTGAATTCCCAATTGAATGAATTATCTCTTTATTATCCGTTGACAGCTGTTTTTAAAACATATGTTTTAATTTCTCGTCCTCTCCATTTAATGGAACCCCAGACTTCCATAACTAGAAAGAAAGTACCTGAAAGAGATCATTTAGTTCAACCTTCTCATTTTACAGATGGGGAATCTGAGGCCTAGAGAAGTTAAGTGAGTTGAACAAGGTCATACAGGTACATGTGGTAGCAGACCATCCACTGTTATTCCCTTCTGTTTTTTGGGTTTTTTTTTATTTTAATCTCCCACATTTATTCACTGCAGAAGTTTCTAAACTACCAAGTTGTAGCATGTTTTGATTTCTCATACTGTTTTCCAGTCTTCACTTTCTGCTTTTGTTTATATTTCTAACTCTCAGTGAGCAAGTCTTGTAAGTAGCAGGTATTATTATTTTATTTTTAGGGGATTGATTCTGTATGATATATGTGTCTTTGCAAACATGTAAATTGAAAGATCTTAAATTATTCTCCTTAAGCTCTACCATGCTTACATAGTATATTAAAATTTTTATGGCATTTGTGATAAACATGGATGAAGAGTTCTTAATGTGGAACCTGAAATAATGATACTTGTTTATATCTAGTCATATTTTCTTCAAACATTCAAGAAGTTAAGCTTAATCAGTTTGTTTTATATGAGTGTTTATATTTCATTTTTGTATATTCCTCTGTATAATCTACACTCTGGAGTGGGTGGGAAAGAGGAAATAGAGAATAAAAGCGTATATATAGTTCTTGCCTTTGAGGAACTTATGTATTTATCTGGTACCAATTTTTAAAATATTTAATTATATTTTATTATGTATTTGATTTGACATACACTCTCCATCATTCTGTGGTAAACTTTTAGCTGGTATTAATTTTTTTAATCCAAAATTTTTGAATAAGGTAGGGATCATATCATGATGAGAATAAAGAAGAGACCTACCTACCTAGCTGAGTCTGTGGCATGTCTCTGCTCTCTGGAAGCTTTTTTCCCAGTTAATCTTACCCTTGTCTTCATTTTCTGTCTACAGCGTCATAAAAACTATCCAATGCTTCATTTCCCCTTTCTCATACAAGTCAATTTGAGATAATGACAATATGGAAAAGATACCTTTTGAGTTGAGTTTAAGTTACAAGGAAATGGTTAAATTTAGCAAGTCTTAGTCAAATCTCATTTGCCAATTGTGTATCTTTAATTTTGGTTTATTGAAAGACTTGCCTTATCACTAACATACCATAAAACATTTCAGATAAACTTTTTGTGAGTAGAAGAGGACAATTATCAGAAAATATTTTAATTAAAAAGAAAGTCTTCCGTTCTCTGTCAGCCTCCCCAGGGCATTTCCGTCTATACCAGTCCCAATACATACTCTTAGATATTCTCTATACTTACTGGTAGATATTCTTATAACTCTTTTTTGTTGTCACTATTTGTTGGTTCTTTGATTCGAAATATTGTTTCTATAAAAAGGCTGGTTTTGACTGAATTTTGTTGTTATTTTAGTTTTTCAAAACTTTTATGTGTTTTTAAATTATAAATGGAAGTGTAGAGCAGTCGCACTGCTGTCGAGTTGATTCTGACTCATACTAACCCTGTTGAAAGACATTTAACTTTGTAGTCAGAGGTACAGTACTCAAGTCCTGGCTCTACTGCGTAAAAATTGTAGTTTGAGTAGATTATTCATTGCTCTTTTAAATCTTAGCTTTTTCAGCTATCAGATGAAGATGTTATTAACTATTATCACATGCCTGTGAGGATAAAACAAAACATGTAGGAACTCTTAGTAAGGTGTGTATATCTAGTAGACACTTAGTAGGTCATTATTTTCTATTTCCCTTCATACTCTTTCTTTTAACAGAAATATTTGACAATCTGGTTTATGAAGGAGCTTTTAAGAAGTACTTGTCAAACCAAGTGTTCTAACCTCTTGAGAAAGCTTGGGAACTTTGGAGAACTGAAGCTGCATGAAAAGCAAAAGATTTATTTCCTGTAGTGCTAGCCCTTCTCCTCCCTTATTCGTTGTGCCCTATCTTGATTTGATTCCTTATAAAATACACCATTATGGATTCTTTTACTATTAACCACATCTCCTGCCTGGTCTGTATTAAAGAAATTATAAAATGTGACTTTTGGTGAGTTTTTTTTTTTTCCTACTTACCACGCTTTTCTTTATCAGTGAATATGAAATATTTATCAAGGACATAAATATGCACGTCATTACTAAAAGTATGTTTTCTTACCAGCAAAACCCAATAAACCAAAAAGGAAAAGTGTTGTATTGAGTAGTAACGTGGAAGTTTACTTCAGGACTGACTGGTTAGAGAACAGTGGATTGCAACTTGTTTGTAATTCAACTTTCATGTGAATCTGATTTTGAAGCTCATAAATAAAGGAAATATGTAGGTGTTTGGGGATTTTGACATCACATTACTGGAAGCTCTTGGGGTTAGTTGTGTTTCAACATCTAGAGTATTTTAGTTTTTAGAAAAGTAATATGGAAGTATATATTGTGTATGACAACACCCTAAGGAAGTTTTGGGATAGTACCTAGACTGCAGTATGACTTTTCACTCTAGTGTGCATAGAGCCTCATAAGCTGTTGCAATTGAGTTTGCTGTAGTTAAAGGGAAAACTTTAGATGTTTGGGTTTTAGAACTGTGGATTAAGGAGCTGTGTAGCTGTATTTGGAGCTCTGGTGGCCCAGTGGTTAAGAGCTATGGCTGTTAACTAAAGGTTGTCAGTTGGAATCCACCAGCTACTCTTTGGAAACCCTATGGGATAGTTCTACTGTTTCCTGTAGGGTTGCAGTAAGTCGTTATCTACTCTCTAGCAATGGGTTTCATTTTTTTTTCCTTTCTTTTTTTAGTACCTGTTTGTTTTGAAATGTCCATTTTTTATTTTAAGTAATTTTTTACAGATCTGGTTCAGTTTATAGCTGGAGTCACCAGAATACTGCTGAACCTATTAATGTTTACGAACATGGTCTATGAACCATGAGTAAGCTAGTGCATAATTGCAGACATACCAGTACTATGTAAAAGATGAATTTTAGCATGGTCCAGTAATGTTAAGGAAGCATTTTACTAGTTCTGTATTGATTCTGCTCATTAATCTTTCATTATTTTCAGACTTTAAAATTTATTCTCTAAGAGATTGTTGTAGAAGATGACCTTTGGCTTATTGAAAGTAGAAAGGTCTGATAAAAGAAATTGAGTAAACATTGTATCCTAGCAGATAAGCGTCATTCTGTTTCTTTACTTTGCTCTTACTCTTTTTTCACATACCTGTTTTTAAACAACAGTTTAAGACATCTGTATATTTGGCTCTGAGGTAAAGATGTACTGAAAGTAGTCAGTTGTTCACAGTTGTTTGTGAAGCAAAAAAATAAATTTCAGTAGCGCACAACATTTCTGTAAGAGAATTTTAATGATACGGGATACAACCAAATTTGCAGTGTTTGTGTATTACCAATCACACAGGTTTTACAGGCAGATATATAAGCTTTAATTAGATACACATAGCCTTTTAATCCATATTTTCCTTAGTTGTAAGTGAGGACAGTAACAGTACCTACTTCATAGGATTAAAGGAAATACAAAAATAAAGTACTTAGCGCAATACATCGCACATTGTAAAGATTCAGGAAATATTTGCTCCTATTGAAACTTGCTTTCTAGTAGAAAAACTAACTGTATCAACATTTAAACTTTTCTTTTAGATGTGCTGAAAGACATTATGACACTGCCAAATTTAACTGCAGAGGTAGGTATAACTGTATTGTGCTGTGTTGTGTAACTTAAAAGTCTAAATATTACTGCTGTAGCAATAATGAATCATCTAGGTTATTAAGTGAAATAAATATCTTAAGGATGGCCTTTAAAAATTTGAGAAAAATAAATTTAAATTCTATTATTATGCTTTAGAAACCAGGTGTCACATAAACATATCAGTAGTGTCAAGAAGACCAAAGCAAAAATTAGGCTAAGAGGAAGAATTACTAGACTAACGAAGGGAGTATACCTAGTGTTTGAGGCAGTTTGTAAGAAATACTGATACTAGGAGATTATAAGGAAAAAGCAGAACTGCTCAGTTCTCTATCAATGAGAAAAACCTGAAAGGTTGAAAAGAGTATAACAAATAGGGATAAAAGGAGCATGAGAACAGAGACTAGAGAGATGGCTTGAAAGAGCTTTTCTCTGGCACAGATATATCTGACCACAAAAACTTTCAGTTTTATTTGTGGAACCATGTGAGTCTGAGACAACTGGAGAGTTATGCTTGGCAGATGCTGTCCTGATAGTTGAAGAGATTAAAAAAACAGGTTTCATGAGCTAAGAATTGATCTATTTGCGTAGATCCCTGTTGAAAATCTAGAATGGACTTTCACACAGAGGGTTTGAGAATTCAGAAGCACTCATTAATGACTGATAGTCAGTACAGGTTCACTTAGAATGTTTCTCTTTTTGTTGAATTTAGGTGACTGTTTATTAGGTAAAAACAAGTTTATTTAGCTTTTGGTAGGTATTAAACAGGTCTTCCTGTATGCTTTTGTGTGTCACTGGATATATTAGGGTAGAATGATAGTGTAGTCACGCAGACTGACTAAATGAAGTCTTCCGAGTGACTATAAATGGTAGTCATTGTCTTCTAGAAGAACTCTCCTGTTAGACCAAAGGACTTAGTTGATTGCATTCTGTACCACAATATGAATGCTTTGGTTGGAGACAGAAGACATGCTTTCCACATAGTTAGAGGATACAGGTTGGTTATCAATCAGAACTTTTAAAGTTCTCAGTAGGATGAAACTGAGGTAGAGACATAAAAGATGAAGTGTAATGGTGATATTGTTAAAGTCTTCTTTGTAGAAAAAAGAAGCATAATAACCCTGACGTTAGGACACAGAGAAGTTTCGGGTTCTTGTAATTCATGTGAAAAGACCTGAAATTTGATTTGGTAAAGTTTGATAGTATCATAGACTTTTTTGTAAATAATTATTTTTCACTTTCTTTTGTAAATTTCTTCCAAGTCATGTTTATGCAACACTATGTGTAAATGATAGACTGACATTTTTTATATGAAATATAAATATAGTCCTTTCTATTACTGATTCTGTAGTAATCTGCACTGTCTTTGAGAATATGTTTTGTTACCATGGTAATGTAATATTGTTAGTGTTAATACTTCTTTTGTTAGAAAATGCATTGAGAGCCCTTGACAAGAGACCCATGTAGCATTGGTAGATTTATCTCCACCTCTGAGTTGTGACCTGTGCTACCTCAGCATTGCAGTTTCCTGTAGTGTGGTATCGGGGAAGATACTAGTTGGCCTCCTTTCTTAATGAATACCTTTAAGAGTTAGTAAGAGACTGTTTTATATTAAAAAAATTAGAAGTTGTCAGGTAATAAAGTGGGTTTTTTTGTGGTATTCAGTTTATTTTTTATGCAAACACCTGTTTATGAGCAGCGTTTCTAAAGTTAACCTACTTTTAGTGAAAAATTAAGGAGAGATTTTTTTTTCTTATGTTACCTTTTACCACAGTTGCACAGTATCCTTTTGAAGACCATAACCCACCACAGCTAGAGCTTATTAAACCCTTTTGTGAAGATCTTGACCAATGGCTAAGTGAAGATGACAATCATGTTGCAGCAATTCACTGTAAAGCTGGAAAGGGACGAACTGGTGTAATGATTTGTGCATATTTGTTACATCGGGGCAAATTTTTAAAGGCACAGGAGGCCCTAGATTTTTATGGGGAAGTACGGACCAGAGACAAAAAGGTAAGCTATATTTAGTGGTTTTTTTTTTTTCTTTTCTCTTCACAGAGCCTAGAATTCATTGGACCAAAAAAAAAAAAAAAAAAAAAGTTGGTAACCATTAATTTTCCTTAAAAGTTTTTCTGTCAGTTACTGCCTCAGCTTCAGCATTTTCACGTTATGGTAGTCTATCTTGTCCATTAACTGTATTGCAGATTGGCTCTCATAAGATTCTTACGAAGCATTAAAAAAAAAGCAACACATTAATCAAAATAAGCTTAGTGTTTTTTTATATTTACTGTTGATGCCTTTGAATAATAACTTTACCTAGTAAACTATGATTTTTTTTATAATCCATAAAGAATATTCTTTGATATGAATAGCCATAAGGTTAAGATTAATTAAAAGTTCAGCGTATTCAGAAAACTAAAGACTGTTGAATGTCAGTTGCTGATTTGTCTAGTACATTTGAAAGCATAAGAGACACTTTTGGGAAAATGTCTCTTATAGTGCTTTTAGTGCTTTCTAAGGGATTTATTTTATTGGATGGGATGTATGGCAAAACATGTTATTAACGTTTAGTAAGCAAAAAGGTTTTGTGGATTTCTCCATCTTTAAGTGGGACAAAACCCAAGCCATTCTGGGTGGAAAAACTAATTAAGAAAACTAGGAAGGGAGACATAACAACTTTATGTGAATGATTTATTCTTGCTTTAATAATCAGGAAATTTCTCCTCTAGCTTAAGCTAATTACCCTTAATTCAACTTCAGAACAGAAATACAGGTGATCATACCCATTATTTTGAGTTGTGTAGTTGTATTGAGTTCCAGTTCAATTGCTCCTTCCCCATCTCCTGTTTTCTAGAAAATTATTATATATTTTTGAATTATTTCTAAGGATGCTGAAGTGCTATTTGTTGATGATAGTTTACAAAATTGAGTTATGTGGCAATGCATGGTTTTTCTGAATTGAAAAGTATAAGATTACCATACATTTCTGTATAGTGTGTGTACCCGGGGATGATAAAATACAACATCAGAAGCAGTGGTAGAAATTTAAAACTGGGTTGAGAAGAAACACATTTTGATAGTGGAAAAGAAATCTGGTAATACATGTTTAAAACAAAATTCGAAAAATTATCTAATATGGAGTCAGAACACTAGATTTAAGTAGGGACTTTTAAAATCTGATGAATGTTGTAAATGTCCCCCACAAAAAAATGTACATGCTATACATGAACATAGAATTTTTCTCATAATTTTTAATTTCTCTGAAAATTACTTTTATTGTATGTGGGCAGTAAACTCAACCTATGTAAAAATTATGCTTCATTTTTTTATTTTCCTAAGCAAAAATCAGTGGCCATTACTTGAAAACAGGAAATAAATCTCAAGTGTACAAATTAACCAAAATTAAGCCTTATTTCTGGTCATTAGTAAATTTTAGTGTAAAGGCTTCTGTTATTTAACTTTAAAAATAGTATGTTGAAACTACATCGTTGTCTTTGACTTAGCAACTCTTGGCTTTGACATTTAATCAGTTTCAGCTTTGCTATTGGTAAAAATAAGTGCTAAGAACTCTCTTATGAAAAAGCAAGTGGAATCCTTAGATGCTTTTTTCTTTTGAAATAATACCTTACTGAGTTTTTGGTGAAAGTTGACACAGCAAGTTAGGTTGCTACTTTACAATTTCTACACAAGTTGTTCAGTGACATTAGTTACATTAATAGGTTAACCTTCTCTTTGTTTTCAGTTTGTTGCCTGTCTAGTATTGTAGCTTCCTTGCCCCTTACCTTCTCATTTTTGCTTTTGGGTAATTGTTGGCCTTTTGGTCTCAGTAGTTTTTAAGTAGGGCACCAGTCTTACAGGTAATAGCCTTTCTCTTGTATACTGTACTACTCTTGTATACTAGGCTAAAAGGTGATCTCAAGGAATAGTCTTGGTTGTAGGTTTAAAGAGTATCTCAGGGTGATAGTCAGCAACTCCTTGGTTCTCTACTTAACTGTTTCAGTTTGTTGTTGTTGTTGTTAGGTGTTGTCGAGTTAGTTCTCACTCATAGCAACCCTGTCTGCAACAGAACAAAACACTGCTTGGTCCTGTGCCATGCCCACAATTGTTTCTGTGCTTAAGCCCATCATTGCCACTATTGTGTCCTTCCATCTCATTGAGGGTCTTCCTCTTTTTTGCTGACTCTCCACTCTGTCAAGCATGATGTCCTTCTCCAGGGATTGATCCCACCTGACAACATATCCAAAGTATGGGAGACACAGTCTTGACATCTTTGCCGCCAAGGAGCACTTGGTTTGTACTTTTTCCTCAACAGATCTGTTTGTTCTTCTGTCAGTCCGTGGTACGTTCAGTATTCTCCAGCACTACAATTCAAAAGCTGCAGTTCTTCTTCTGTCTTTCTTATTCATTGTCCAGCTTTCCCATTCATATGATGCAATTGAGAATACCATGGCTTGGGTCAGGAGCACCTTAGTCATCAAAGTGACATCTTTATTTTTCAGTACTCTGCAGAGGTCCTTTGCAACAGATTTTCCCAATGCTGTGCACCTTAATTTCTTGACTTGTGATCCCATGGGCATTGATTGTGGAACCAAGTAAAATGAAATTGTCAACATCCTCAGTCCTTTTCTCCATTTATGATGATGTTGCTTACTGGTCAAGTTGTGAGGATTTTTGTTTTCTTGATGTTAAAGTGCAATCCATACTGAAGGCTATGGTCTTTGATCTTGATCAGTAAGTGTTTCAAATCGTCTTCACTTCCAGAAAGCAGAATTGTATCATTTGTGTTACACAGGTTGTTAGTGAGTCTTCCTCCTATCCTGATGCCTTGTTCTTCTTGATATAGTCCAGCTTCTCAGATTAATGCTGTGCATACAGATTGAATAAGTATGATGAGAGGATACAACCCTAACACTCACTTTTCCTGATGTTAAACCATGTAATCTCCCTTTGTTCTGTTCAGACAGCTGCCTCTTGATCCGTATACAGATTCGTCATGAGTACAGTTAAGCTGACTGTTTCAGCCCTTGGCTAACAGAGAGTCAGGTGTCCGTGGCAGTCCTCAGGGGACTATCCAGTCTGTCACGCTATCAAGTCTGATGTTTTAATAGAGTTGTAATTCTGCACATCAATTTTTTTCCTGTTACATCAGGGACTCCATGTTGTCTTCCCTGTTGGGGCATTCATTGGTTGTGGCTGGGCACCATCTAGTTCTTCTGGTCTCATGCTGATACAGTCTCCATATCATAGGGCCTCTTCTGTCTCTTGGGCTCATATTTTCCTCATGTCTTTCTTGTCCTTTATTCCTCTCTGTTCCAGGTGTTTTGGCACTGGTTGATGCGACTTAGATGGACACTTGCTAGCTTTTAAGACCCCAGCTGCCACTTATCAAAGTAGGATGCAGAACATTTTTGTGAAAAAACTTTAATAATTAATATTAGTTGACCTAGATGTCCCCAGAAACCATGGTCCCTACACTCTTTCCCCTGCTACTCTGTCCTTTGAAATGTTTGATTATATTTAGGAAAATTCTTAGCTTTTGGTATAGTACAGCTGTGCTAACCTCCCTTCTACTGCGTGCTCTCACTGCCTTCACCTAACCCGTTTCATATTTACTGTATAATCAGAGAATGTCCTTGTCTCTCTCCTCCCACTCTTGTAATCATTAAAGACTATTTTCTTCTGTGCTTATACCTTTTCTTGAGTCCTCATAATAGTGATCTGATAAAATATTTGTCCTTCTGCAACTGACTAGTTTCACTCAGCATGGTATCTTCCAGATTACTCCATGTTGTGAGATGTTTGCTAAAATCATCGCAGTGTTCCTTTGCATTGTCTTCCATTGTGTGAGCATACCACAGTGTGTTTATCCATTCATTTGTGGATGGGCACCTAGGTTGATTCCATCTTTTGCCATTGAGGACAGTGCTGCAGTCAACATTGGTGTGTGTGTATCTGTTCACGTGACATCCTTTATTTCTCTAGGATACAGTCCAAGAAATGGGATTGCTGGATCATATAGTATTTCTATTTCTAGCTTTTTAAGAAAGCGCCAAATAGATTTCCAAAGTGGTTATTCCATTTTATGTTACCACCAACAGTGTAGAAGTGTTCTTGTCTCTCCACAAACTCTCCAACGTGTATTATTTTGTGGTTTTGGATTAATGCCAGCCTTGTTGGGGTGAGATAGTGGTATCATTTTAGTTTTCATTTGGATTTCTTTAATGGCTAATGATCATGAGCATTTCCTCATGTACCTTGTTAGCTGCCTGGATGTCTTGCTTGATGCGGTGCCTGTTAATATCTGCCTGTTTTTTAATTGGGTTATTTGTCATTTTATTGTTGAGGTTTTATACTGTCTTGTAGATTATGCAGACTAAAGGCTGATCAGATTTGTGGTAGCCAAATTGTTTTCCCCCCAGTGTGTAGATTGTCTTTTCACTCTTTTGGTGAAGTCTTTGGGTGAGCATAAATATTTGGTTTTCAGGAGGTCCCAGTTACCTGTTTTCTCTTCTGTTGTTTGTGCATTGTTAGCAATGTTTTATAGTCTTGTTTATGTTGTGTGTTAGGACTCCCGGCATTCTCTCTTTTTTTTTTTCATAGTCTTTCTTGTTTTAGATTTCATATTTATTTCTTTGATACATTTTACCATTTTGAGTTAGTTTTTGTGTGTGATGTGAGATACGGGTCTTATTTCACTTTTTTACAGGTGCATATCCAGTTATGCCAACACTCCTTGTTAAAGAGACTGTCTTTTCCCCAGTTTATGGTATCTTCAAGCTTCTGATGGTAGAAACTTGTCACATGAGAGGTACTTGGTATATGATGTCCCATCATTTTCAGGAGTGAAGATAAAACCCAGGGATGTTGTTAGGTTTGATGAAGTCAGTTCCATCTAAAATTAACACTATGCACAACACAACAAAATGCTGGCTAGTCCTGTGCTTTCTTCAGTCATTGCTGTGTTTGAGCCCATTTATGCAACCACTGTCTCATTCCATCTTGTTGAGGGCCTTCCTCTTAATCACTGACCCTCTTGTTTACTAGGTATAATGTCCTTTTCCTGGGACTGGTCCCTCCTGATAACGTGTCCAAAGTACTTCAGACCAATTACTGACATCGTCGCTTCTAAAGCACATTCTGTCTATACTTCTTCCAAGATGAATTTGTTCATTCTTCTGGCGGTTTGTGATACATTTGGTATTCTTCCCCAGTACCAACACAGATGAATGGTGGTAAACCCAAGGACACCGAAACTTTATTTTACTTTCTCTGTTTCCAGTTGAAGTTAGATCCAAGAGAAGCTTCCATAATCAAAAAGTGAGGACATATTTTAATTTTTGTCAGTGAGAAGATACTCTGGTCATCAGACTCTGACAACACTGTAGTTGTATATCGATCTGCCTGTGTATTACTGACATAGAAGCATTATTTGTACTGCGTAGGTATTTAAAGTATAATGATGTGAGAATAAAAGGCTTGTTATTAATTAAAACAGGTTTCAGAATACAAAGGAACAAAATTGAAAAAGAAGATATTTGAGTTCCATGTGTGTTAAGTTCATGGTCCATCCATTTCTCCCCTGGCCTCCTCCCCATCTCATCCACTAGTGCACTTCAGTTTGTAGTAGGCCCATGAAGCCTAATAGCTGTAGAATATTTCTTCTATTTCTCTCTAGAAGTGAGGAGAGGATATGTGAATGGCAAACCCCTTGGGATGTTATTGTAAAGATTGGGTCAGAGTGAGAAGACAGTGAAGGGAAGTACTTATGGAAATAAAATGTAAAGCCTGTAGTGTCATGTGATAGATTATAATAGTACCTGTTCTCTCAGTAGAACTGCTTTGGAGATAGCATGTTCTCTGTCCTTTGTATAGGTTGAGTCTCCCTCAAGTGAAAAATGATGGGCTGATTGGAGATCTTTATATTCTATTGGAGCCCTGGTAGTACAGGGGTTAAAAGCCTGGCTGCTCTCCAGTTCAGGAGGTCAAATTCACCAGCCACTCCTTAGAAACCCTCTGAGGCAGTTCTGCTCTGTTCCATAGAGTCGCTATGAGTCAGAATGGACTCAACCACAGTGGGTTTGTGTTTCTTTTGATACATGCTATTAAAGATTTACTCAGTAATAAGTTTATTTCCGGCTGTTTTGAGTTATCAAGACTCCAAATTAGGTGAGTAATTTAGCCAGAGTCTATCATTTCTTTTATTATCCTTGGAATCAAAATAAACTGTGGAAAAAAAAATAAACTATTGAGATCTGCTGTTCCTAGCTCATGGTTAGTTGACATGTCTAGATCATGTTTTGGATGAATTATGTACAGGGTCTGGAACAGGGTCACTTCCTCTTGGAGACATAGGGACGTAGATGCGGCCTTTGGCACTGCTAGTTTGTTATTCCGAAGCTGGTGTCATATGTGCTGAGCTGTTTATGTTGTAAGACACAGAAAGCACAACTTAAACTGGCTTATGTTAATACCACCACCACCACCAGTTGCCAGCAAGTTGATTCCAACTCATGGCCACTCTATGTGTGTCAGAATAGAACTGTGCTTCAGGTTTTCAGTGGCTGATTTTTCACTAGTAGATTGCCAGTCCTCTCTTCAGAGGTGCCTTTGGGTAACTTGAACCTCCACCTGATAGCCAAACGTTAATTGTTTGTACCACCCACAGACTCAGATTTGTATAGTAAAGAACATTTAATTGGCTAAGGCCATCAAGTATGCCCAGTAACAGCCAGGCTTCAAGTAAAGTTCAGTCCTGGGGCTCAGTGACATTACCAGGATTTAGATCTTTTCATCTGTCTGCTTTGTCTTCTCTGCTGATGTCTTCATCCTCAGGCTCTACCCTATCATCCTCTTGCAGCCTCCAGCAGCTTGAGATTCTTCCTCCTTGATCACGGATAGCTGCAGTAGTTCTACACCTCATATCCTCATATTGGTGGCTTCCGAGGAAGAAAAAGGAAGCTCCTTTTGCTAGACCAGACTAATTGGCATTGAGTGGATTCTGACTCCTGGAAGCCTTGTGTGTATCAGGATGGAACTGTGCTCCACCATGATGTCACCATGAGTTAGAATTGACTCAACAGTGACAGTTTTTTTCAATATGTCGTTTATATTTTGGTTGTTGAGAATATGCACAGCAGAACATACACCAGTTTAACAACTGCTGTGTGTACAGTTTAGTTCGTCTGATAACTGAACAGTCAGCAGTTCAGATCTGCCAGGTGCTCCTTGGAAACTCTGTGGAGCAGTTCTCTTACCTATAGGGTCGCTGTGATTCAGGACTGACTCGACAGCAGTTTGGTTTGGTTTTTTGTTTCCACATGTATGATTCTCACCTTCTGTTTCTGAACTGTATCTTCCCAGTGACATTAACGCACTCTCCCCTAAGCTTCCTATGAAGCTAAACTATTTTTTGGTTAAAGAATACTTCAAGGGTATTTTTGGTGTGATTTAAGGTTTAAAGATTGTCTCAGGGCAGTAGTTTCAAGGGTTCATCCAGCCTCAGTGGCTCTACAAAGTTTAGATTCCATGGGAATTTGTAAGTCTCTTCTGCACTTCCCCATTTTGACCAGGATTGCTTTAGAACATTTGATCAAAATGTTCAGTAATGGTAAAGATGGTAACTATTTTTCTTTTAATTTTTTTTATTGTGTAGTAGGTAAAATTAGAGCAAATTAGTTTCCCATTCAATAGTTTGTACATGAAGTATTCCATAACATTGATTTCTTTCCTAACAGTGTATTGACACTCTCCTCATTTCTATCCTAGGTTCCCGATTTCTTTTTGTCCTGACTTTCTGCCCCTTCCTACCTACTGATCTTTGCTTTTAGGCATAATGTTACCCTTTTGATCTTGTATAATTAATTGTTCTAAGGAACACTTCTGAGGTGTTACTGTTTATTCTATGGGACTGTGTATGATTTTGCTAAAAGGTGATCTTGACATGGCTCTATTTCCAGTTTGGAAAGGTATCTTAGGGCCATAGTCTTGGGGATTCCACCATTCTCTATCAGACCACCAAGTCTGGTCTTTTTTGTGAATTTGGGTTTTTGTTCTGTAGCTTTTCTTCTGCTGTGTCTCAAACCCCCTATTATGATCTACTCACAGCAGTTGGTAGTAGTAGCCAGGTATCATCTAATTCTCCTGGTCTCGGAATCGAGTAGGCTGTGGTTCATGTGTCCATTAGTCCTTTGGACTAATTGCTCCTTTGAGTTACTCTCCTTTGCTCTGGATGATAAGAGATCAATAATTGTATCTTAAATGGCCACTCACAACCTTCTAAAATCCCAGATTCTACTCACCAAAATAGTATGCATACCTTTTTAATTATGAACTGTGTTGTGCCAGTCGACACAGATGACCCCTGTGTCTATGGTTCTTTGCCTTCAAGTCTAGAAACTTGTCTGTGAGATATCTTGTTATGTCTTAAGAAGTGGCCTTACTCTGGACATTGTATGCTCTGTGTCTGTAAGTGTATAAGCAGCACCCATAGTTATGTATGTAGAAATACCTACTGTCCCCTTTCCTACACCTTTTGGTGTGTCTGTCTATGTGTGTATCCATTTTTAAATCAGTGTTTATTGATACTGTTATTGCAGGATTGTCAGTGCTATAGTCATTACAGTTTTATCCCTTTGTACTTATGTTCCTGTCAGTGTCCTCCCATGCTTTGGTCATGTTTTGCTGGCTTACCTCGTATTGTATATTGCCTTTCTCTTCACCAATTTAAGATGTCTTCTATCTCCGTGTTTACTTTAAAAGGCAAAAGAAATCTATGAGCAGGTGCTATTGACTAAGCTTGTATGAATTTTATTGATTTTTTTATTTTAGGGTGAGACAGTATTAGGAAGCTAGCTATGGTAGATGGAAGTCATAAGTTCATGGACTTTCTTTTGCAGAAATGTTTCTTTCTTTATAGGTGACAAAACTGAGTCCCTGAAAAGTGAAGTACCTTGATCAAGATTATCAAGCCAATTAATGACAACACTCAGAGTAAAATCTGAGTCCCTAGTACTTAAACTTCTTTCTACATTTTGAAGTCCACAAAATTTGGAACTACAAGAAAAATTGTGAGACTATTCTGGATAATGAATATCTGAACAGGGTCCAGCCTCCTGAAAATTTATGTAACGCTGTTGAAATAGGCTGAGGGGCCTATTTTAACAAGGCCCCTCAGTTTCTACTCTTCTTACAGATGTTAGGGCATCTCTAAGAATTGACTTCAGTATGATAACAACAGTTTGAGAAGTTGGTCTTGTAAGTAGAATGATGCATGCTCCCTTAAAATCTTTGGGAATTTACTTGTCTTGAAACTTGCAAAGGTGTCCTATGTTTACCTGGTGGTTAGATTGCTAGCAAAATAATGTGTTTTTAATCACCAATGAGTAACTACTTCCATAATAAGAAAACTTAGCTGAACATGATAAAGCTAATGTTATGTAGTCGTGGAATTCATCCTGAAAAGTAACATAATAAATATTGTTGATTGTCTTGAAACATGTGGTCATAGGTTTACCTTTTACTTGCCAGTATTTCCTGTTACATTGAGCCTGTTGATTTTCATTGTTGTGATTGTGAGCCACTGTTACAGGAAGTGGAGCCCTCATAGTGCAGTGGTTTAGGTAGCTCAGCTGCTGCTAAAATGTTGGCAGTTCTAATCCACTAGCTGCTGCTTGGAAACTGTATTGGATGGGGCAGTTCTACACAGACCTGTAGGGCTACAATGACTGAAATTTACTTATCAGTGGTGGGTGAAGGATTTTTGGTTTAACTACAGCAAGTATGTACATTTTATCCATTTTGCAGATTTTGTTTAGGATTAATTTTGTTAGAATCATCTTTGACATTATTTTGCTTGTATCCTGAGACTTAATTATAGAGAAACATTAAGAAGTTGAAGAAAATTGGTGTTTACTTAGATTCAGTTATTTTATTCGATCTTGTTATAAGAGACTGGAAGAAGTTTTTTGTAGTGAAGAGTTTGTAGACTGCGGAGAATACATTTTCCTCAGTGGACTTGGTGAAAATTCGATGGGAAAGTGTTGGGTTCAGGCTGACCATAAAGTGTGCTGTTGTGTTAGCAATGCCCAAATACTGTGTTAGGTTTTAAATGTTGCAGACAAATCGAAGTATAACTGATACTTCCAATAAAGACAAATGTTTTCTGAGAGAGAGATACTTCTTGAGGGATGGCGTCTGTCTTTTATTCAGTAATTTATAGGCAGTTATGTTACACTTCCCCAGGAGTCTTTCATTTGTGTGTTTGACACTTTTAGTTTATGAACATATGGCAAATCATTCAAAAGCAAACTGTTAGTGAGATTGTTTTCCCCAAGAAAGTATTCTCCAAGACCAACTGGAGTTGGTTCACATCTTACTCAGTGCCTCATACTGTCTGTGTCAGCTCTTAGGTTTCAGTATTATAATTTGTAATTCACAACATTTATTCTAAACTATGAAGAAAGAGTTTAAAGGTCCTCAGAATGCTGGTAAGTGTATTTGGAAAGGTAGCCAAAGTTTTTGAGTTTAAAGACATAAGCTCGTGTTATTTGACATACCCAGAGTCTCTGCTCCTCCTCTCTATTTCCCTTGTCCTTCTCTTTCTTCTATAGTGGTGATACAGTAAAGTTAAACATTGATACTTTCTGTGATGAAACTTTTAGGAAAAAATAATTGAGCAGCTTTCATTTTTTTTGTTTTCTGTTTTCAAGTCATTTATTAGAAAGTTCCTATGGTGAGTTCATCTAGCATATCTATTTAATGAAGATTTATGTCTTCTGGAAGTAATAATAAATATTAACTTTATTCTCAGTGATTTTTTTTCCCCCTCAAAAGAGAATTTTAAAGTTTCTCTGGTTTCTCAGAGGAATAAAGTTTTTTGTTGAAGCTTATAACAAGGATCCCTGGGTTAGCACAGATGGTTAAGTGCTAGACTACTAACCAGAAGGTTGGCAGGTCGGACTTACTTAAAAGCTCCTGGGAAATAAGGCCTGATGGTATGCTTCCAAAAGGTCAGAACCTTGAAACCCCGTGGTGCAGTTGTACTCTGCACCCATAGGGTTGCCATGAGTCAGAACTGACTCAGTAGCAGCTATCCATAGCCGCAAGCTTAGAATATTTTTGTCTATTCTGTGTACAGAATTTCCCCATGTGATGAAAATTTCCTATTTTGTCTTCATTTAAATCAAAACAAGCCATAATTAGTTTTTCTTTTTTTTTTTTTTAACTCTTTACATAATGTTCTTATTTTTATAATGTATTGATCCTCCTAGGCTATATGTGTGGCTCTAATACATGATGTTTCAGCCTGTTATCCAGTCTGTGCCTTTATAAAGTTACAGAACTTTTCTGCCTTCAAGATCCTTAGCAATTATTTAACTCAAACTTCTTCTTGCTTTAATAAGTGATAAAACTGGATCAAAAAAGATCAACCTGCCTTAAGTCATTTAGTCTTTCTTTGTAAGAACTCAAAATCATTTTTCCCAACCTCAAATCCAGGTTTTTTTGCCTAAACTTTGTTCTCCTGTCCAAATCATTTTGTTTATTAATTTAATCCCCTAAAGTAGAAATAAAAAGTTAAAAAAAAAAAAAAAAACCCAGCTGCGTCATAATGTATTAGGACTCTTTCAATTTCAAGTCACAGAAACCTAACCCAAAATAGCTTAAGCAAAAAGGGACGTCTGTTGGTTTATGTAACCCAGAAGCTCTAGCCTGGATCTGCATGCTCAACAGATGTCAGGAATGTCTCAATTCTCCTCTCCTCTGCATATACTTTATTTTCAGACAGGCTTTCCACAAGTAATGGCAAGACGTGGCTAATAGTGGCTCAAGGTCTGTATTCTACCTATTTTAACTGCTGTGATAGAAAGAGAGGTAGTCTTTCAATAAAAAATTCTAGGTTGGGACTTTCTAGTATTGAGTCATGTGCCCATCCCTGAACCAGACATTCTGGTCAGAAAGGAATGCTCTGATTAGTCAGGTTTGCTTCATGTGTATGAAGTGCATATACCACTCAAACCATAGGGAGAGACTGTTGGGCTCTCAAATCGAGGAGGAAGAACATTGGACAGGGAGTAAATATCAATTTATGCTTAGTATTTTTTTTTAATTTCGTGGATCATGCCCTGATATTTAATACATTACTTATAGTTGGTTTCATACAGCTAAAGTACTATAATACTCCCAACTTTGGTTCTGTAGATAAAGAAATTGTGACATTCTTCAGATGACATCATATGAATGCTGTTAGTAAAACTCAGGATGCCTGAATAAAAGTTTTAGCATCAAAATCACATTTGGCCTCGAATCTTGTTCTTAAGGAAGATAACTCTGTGTGCTGGGACTATTTTCTTACCCTTAAAATGGAGGTGATAATATTTATTGTATAAAGCCATAGCATTATAGAAAATACCTGGCGCAGAGCTAATATATAGCAGCTAGTGTCATACAGGAAACCTTGGTAGTATAGTGATTAAGTGCTACAGCTATTAACCAAAGGTCAGCAGTTTGAATCTACTAGGCACTCCTTTGCAACTCTGTGGGGGCAGTTCTACTCTGTCATGTATGTTGCTGTGAGTTCAGGTAGTGTTAATGTTGTCATTTTAATAATGACCATTCCCAAGAGCCTTATTTCTGTCTTTGTTGAATTAACTTTCTTGTAGTAATTCTTTTGTGGTCCATTCTGTAATTTCTGAGCTTTAAGCAAAAACTATTGTGTTTAAAACACCTAAATTGTTTCTCAGTTTAGAACTGTCAGTGAAAAATTTCCTGAAGTGGAAATCTGTTTTTAACTGAAGAATCAAGATTGTGAATTAATCTTAGAGAAAATGATCATAAGCCACAGAATATGAACAAAACATTACATATTCATGATTGTCTCAAAGTTCGAGTTTATTTATCTTGGGTGTTTAGGTGGTATTCTGGTATGGTAGTATTCTAGGCCTGAATGATACATATGTACAAAACTAAACTTGAAAGTCTTTTTTTTTTAAGGAAAAAAAAAAAGATTACTTATTTACAAGGGATATACCTAAAACAACTCAGATTAAAAAATAAATGGTTGGTTGAAGATACATCAAGCAAGTGTAAATTTGGAAAGGACAGGGTATTAGTATCAGAGTAGCATTTAAAACCACAAGCATAAAACTGTATCAAGAATGTTATTTTATATTAAAACAGCATATACTCCACACTGAAGATGTAGCATTTATGAACTTGTATGTTTTAAACGTAACATCAGACTGTTATTAAGCAAAATTTCGAGGATGTTAAGAAAAAAACCGAGGGAAAAGCAGTAGTAGTTGGAATCTTTAGGTTAAGAAGGCACAAAATTAAAGAAAATGTAAAAATTATTTGAATAATCTCATAAAAATAGCTTATAAAATGTATTTTCTTTTTGTGTCATCCACAAAACAGTCCCCAGTGTCAACAGTTTATTAGACCACAAAGATATTCCCTCTTCCAAGTGAGAAATATATAAACTACATTCTTTGATTACAACTCAGAAAAACTTGGAATTAAAAAAACAAAAACTCACTGTTGTCGAGTTACGTTCTGACTCATAGCGACCTTACAAAGGACCCTGTTGAAATTTTAAAACAGTGTTGAAGTAGAGGAGATAAGCCATTTGGAAATTTGAAACACTTTCTAAATGGTTTTTGGGTCAATAGGGAAATACAAATTCATGTTAGAGGTCATTAAGAAATTAATGAAGAGGGAGGAATTATTAAAGATAAAAATATAAATTAATGAATTGAGAAACAGTAAACCACTTGAACTAATAAATCCAAACATGATTATTTGAAAATGCTAATAAAAATTAATACATCTCTATTAAGGCTGGTCAAGGGGGTAAAAGGGAGAAAACAAAATAGAAACATTGAGTATGAAAAAGGAGATAAAATTGCAGTGTAGAGGAGACATTAAAATTATGTTTAGTTATATGCCAATGAATTTGAAAATTTCAGTGGGAAATAGTTGTCAGCGAAAATTTATCACAAATGGTTCAAGATGCAATATAAAATCCGAATAGACCATGCTAGAGTGAAAATGTTTAGAAATTTTCCAGAAATACCTCCTCTGAATTGCATTTTCTGTGACTACTATAGAATCTTGAAGCCTCAAATAATTATGTTATCTAAATGGATTCAGGTGCTAGAAACTATGTAAATCTTAGCAGGTGGCTTGCATAACCCTTATACCTTAATCTGACAAAGATAGTATATTGAAAAGAGAGAGAAAATAGAGTATAATTTGGGGAAATTAAAGACTTCAACTTGGCCAAAGCTAAGAGGAGATGTAGGAGGTCAGACTAGAACAAGAAGTTGGAGCTGTGTTCTTAACGTTGTGATGATAGTATTAGTGTTGTGTGTGGATTTGTTCTTTCAGAGGTAGATACCAGGAAACTGTGTAATATATTAAATTAACTGGTAAAGTGATTAATCTTCTACTTTTCTAAAATTAATCTTGGAGTGGTATAAGAGATAAATTAAAGAATAAATAAACAAAAGGCTGATGATAGTTGGTAGCTAAATGAATGGCCATGGAAAACCAGAAGTGAGTTTTTTTTAAACAGTTTTTTACTGTACTTTAGGTGAAGGTTTACAGGGCAAACTAATTTCTTATTAAACAGTACGCGTTGTTTTGTGACGTTGATTGGCAACCCTGTGATGTGTCAGGACTTCTCTTCTTGACCTTGGGTTCCCCATTACCAGCTTTCCTGTCCCTCCTTGGCTTCTCATCCTGGCCCTGCTGGTGTCCCATTTAGTCTTGTTTTGTTTTATGGGCCTGTCTAATCTTTGGCTGAAAGGTGACCCTCAGGAATGACACCATTGCTGAGCCCAGGAGCCATGCTCCCAGATTTCTCCAGTCTTTGTCTGACAGTATGTTTGTGTGTGTGTGTGTGCATGTGTTAGGATTTTGTTCTGTATTTATTATCTCCAGCTCTGTGGCACCCCTTTTATTGTGATTCCTGTCAGATCAGTCAGTGGTGGAAGCTGGGCAACATCTAGTTGTACTTAGCTCAGTCTGGTGTAGGCTGTATAGTTGTGGTCAATCGTTAGTCCTTTGGTTTAAATTGTACCTTTGTGTCTTTGGTTTTCTTCATTGTCCCTTGCTTCAGGAGAGGTGAGACCAGTGGAGTAACTTAAATGGCTGCTTACAGGCTTGTAAGACTCCAGATGTTGGTCACTAAAGTAGAATATAGAACATTTTCTTTATAAATTATGCCAGTTGAGTTAGATGTTCCCCAAAACTGTGGTCATCACAGCCTGTCAGCCCAGCAATTCAGTGCCTTAGGGAAGTTTGCTGAGCCTCTGGAGCTTTCATGGTTTGTCTCGGCAGGTTGTACTGTTTTTCCCAGGGTTGTGTACTGTCTTACATTTCACCAAAGTTGCCAGTCTATTGTCTATTTAGTGTTTTTCCCCTCCCACCTCTCTACTCTCTTGTAACCATTAAGGATTGTTTCTTTCTTCATAAAACCTTTTCATGATTTTTTATAGTAGTGGTCTCATATAATATTTGTCCTTTTGTGATTGACTTATTCTACTCAGTATAATGCTTTCCAACAGAAGCGATGATTTTGAAGAGGTTTTTCAGAGACATTGTCTGGATTTTGGCAACTGAACAGATGTATGGATTCAAAAATGAATATTTTTAAATGAGCTTCATCTCTGCTTCATCTTTCATTTTGTGTTGTGTCTCTCTGTGTGTATATTATGTACATTTTAGGTAGTTGATACACTCCTGGTATGCCAGTCTCTGATCTGCACGCTACTGTCTGGGCCTGGGTCACAGTGCTAGGGTTCCTTTATTTCTCATTTCTGTAACCCTGTCCGTCTCACTGCTGTAGCTCACTCGGACAACAAGATGATGACAGTATAATGGTTGAGTGGAAGCACTGAATTTTGAGTACTGGCATGAAATCCTGTGTGATCACTTGTGAGATCTGTGACTATACATCATCTGCAAAGTGATGTCACCAGTAATACTTACTGTATGTGACTTTATAAATATTAAGTGGTATATTTCTGAGCGCATTTTGAATAGTGCCAAGAACTTGGTGGGGGCTCAGTAAGTGGTGGCAGTTGTCAGGAAAATTTTGGGACCCAGGTGCTGGAAAGACTAGTGAATGGTAACATTAACAAACAAGCTGTCCATGCAAGAATATGACAGCTTCAGTTTTTGGATATTGTCATGGATTGAATTGTGTCCCCGCAAAAGTATTTGTAGCCATGTGGCTGGGCCATGATTCCCAATATTTTGTGGCTATCCTCCATTTTGTGGTATTCCTGTGCTGTGTGTTAAAGGATTAGGGTGGGACTGTAAATCCCTTCATAGAATTGCCTCCCTGCTCCACTATAAAGGGACTTTCCCTGGAGTGTGGCCACCCTTAATCCTTACATTCTACAAGAGAGAAAAAGAAAGAGAAGCTAGCGGAAAATTGGGAACCTCACACCAACAAGAAAACAACATCAGGAGAAAAGCTTGTCCTTCAGACCTTCAGACCTCCCTGCACCAAGATGCTCCCTGGACAAAAACTGCTGCAATACTGGACTTTCCTCCAGAGCCGACAAGGGAGAAAGCCTTCCCCTGAAACAGACATCCTAAATGTGGATTTGTAGCCTACTGGACTGTATAAAAATAAACCTTCCTTTGTTAAAGCCATCCGCTCTGTGGTATTTCTGTTAGAACAGCACTAGCTGACTAAAACAGATATGTTGTATTTTAAGTACCCCTGGAATGTCTTGGTAGAAGTGTCTAACCAAGTATTGTAAATTCTAGTTTAGGACTTGATAATAAAGTCAGAGAAGGAGGTTATGGAGATGTTGCTAAGATTGATAATTAAGGTACTAGAATAGTGGGATGGACATAGGGGATAGCTAAGATCAAAATTTTGAGATATGCCTACGTTTAGGGACAAGGAGAAAAAGAGACAGTCAATAAAGGTAGCAGAACACCTTTAGAAAATATCTTCCTATGAAGCAGGGAAGTCTCATAGTGGCTGCAAAAAGATCAAACAGGATGTGATCAAGAATACAATAAACTTGTTAACACGGAAGAAATCAGTGCTGAAATCAGTTTCGTGGTAACAGCCAAAGCCAGGTTTTGCTTTCATTAAGGAATGGGGACCTCCTGGAGGTTTTGCTGGTTTATATAGAGAGAGAAAATGACGGTTTGAGAGATTTACAGAATCTTCGGAGAGTGGGAGTTTTGAATTATTTGCTTGTTTTGGATAAAGGATAAAGGTTACCAGAGCTGCGCTGTTAGAAGGAAACAGGTAGTAGAAAATAAAGGTGAATGCCAGAGAGGAGATAATTAATAGAACATTTGCTAGAATGGAACTTTGTTGAACAGGAAGAGAAACATTTATAAGATACTGGTTTTAAGTTAGGAGGTTTTAAGTTAGGAGAAGGGAATTGTGAAGGTATTGATATTGGATGACCTCAGTGTCTCAGTAAGGAAGGAACTGAATTCATTAAGGACAGTGTAGGGCTCAGGATAGAAATAGGGAATAAACTAAGTGCTGATACCACAGTGGTTAAGAGTTCAATAAGTATATTCCTGAAGTAAAAAGCTACTGAATGATGTGGATTTCAAATAGGTGAGGCTAAACAGTTTACTGGGAGGAACAGTGGAATATACTTCTCTGTGCCACCTCTTGGTTTCTGAGTGTAAGGGAAGTGAGGAAGCAATGGCAGGGTTTTTTTGTGCTAATAGCCAGGAACATAGTGCTAAGTCAACTTGAAGCATGTTAACTATAGCCAACATTATAATGTGTTGAAAGTTATAGTTGGGAAAAATATAAGGATTTTCTTCACAATTGGAGTGGGGAAGGAGAGTTACAGAGTTAGAGAGAAGAACTCAACCTTCTGGGGTATAATTATAGGCCATTTTGACTGAAAAGTTTTAAGAGAATAAAATTAATTTTTATTAGTTTTAATTTAACGGAAAAATGGAAATTTTGAAAGCATGATTAGTCTCGTGTTTTAAAGTCTTGTGTTTCAAAGTTTAAAGTTTAGATTTTTAAAAGAGATATTTTAAATTTTTGTATTCAAAATACTGTAGATAAAGAATGCAGATTCTCAGCATATGCATTCGGGAAATACGAGATTTGAAGTATCAATTTCATTGTTAGTATAGTGTGAAGCTTGTTTTATTTCAAATTCTTGTTAACAGGGTGAATCATTGTACAGTGAAACCTATGAGAGCCAGAACTTGATGGAACTGCTTTGTTTTTTGGGTCTTGAAAGTTTTCTGCATTTGGCAGGGTACAGTCTTACAACATTCCTATCACTGGTTTTAGTGGAAAATATTTGACGTACACTCCACTGACAGGTTTTTTTTGCCTTAGGTAAGTTCTGGCTTCCACAGGTTTTACTGTATTACATTTTAGTTAAGCATTCATTGTAGCCATGAGAGATCAGACCTAGAGTGAGGACATATTCAAGACTGTTGGTACATATGCGTGTTGTCCTTCCAACTGTTTATTCCTCCTAATTTGGATATGTTGCCTTTGAGGTGCTGGCAAGCTAATAGGTAGGTAAGTATCAAGTTAGATACAAAAGCCTAACTGTACATAATTTGGCAATAAAATAATAAATGTAATTAAATTGCAACCATACTTTTCAGTGTTTTTCATTGAATTGTATCAATTTTTTTGGCTTAGTACTTTAATCTTAATATTTGTGGTTCAGCTGGTATTTACACAAAGTATTTGCCCAGTGTTGATGGCTAGTAGATTCATAATCTTTCTCTACGCATTTACTTAGCCCTTTATGGTAAATATTAGTTAAGTGAATACCTACATTACTAGTGAACTGCCAACCACTTTGTATTTGAGAAAAGTTAAAGATTTGAAACTCTTGTAATTATTGAACACCAACTTATACCAAGACTGAAGATAAAGAGAAAAATCTCTTGTGTTATCCCACTCAATCCCAACAAATAACTTGACTGTCTGGTCATCTTATATACTTGCATTGACTTAATATTTTGATTAGATAATAGGTTCTTGTGGCTCAAAACTTGATACGATTCAAAAAGTATCCATCTCACCTATCTTCTGTCTGCTTTTTACTCCAGCCTGTGTAGCGAATTCTGTATGTTTTCGTGGTAAGTATGAGCAACACATTTGTTTGCTGTTGTTGTTTAGGTGCCGTCAAGCCAATGCCAACTGGCAGTGACCCTGTGTACAACAGGACGAAACACTGCGTGTTCCTGCACCATCTTTAGTCATTGCTATGTTTGAGTCCATTTTTGCAGCACTATGTCAGTCCATCTCATGGAGGGGGGGTGTCTTCCTGTTTTTAACTGACCTTCTGTTTTACCAAGCATGATGGCCTTTTCCATCCGGGGACTGCTTCCTCCTGTTAACGTGTCTAAAGTATATGAAATGAATTCTTACCATCTTCACTTTTAAGGAACGTTCTGATGTATTTCCGAGACACATTTGTTCATTCTTCTAACAGTCCATGGTATATTCAGTATTCGTCACCAATACCATAATTCAGAGGCATCAATCCTTTTTCAGTCTTCTGTATTTATTGTCCAGCTTTCACATGCATATGAGGCAATTGAAAATACCATCGCTTGAGTCAGATGTACCTTAGTCCTCAAAATGACACTTTGCTTTTAGCCCTTTAAAGAGGTCTTTTGCATATTTGCCGAATGTAATACGTTACTTGATTCCTTGACTTCTGCTTCTGTGAGTATTGATTGTGGTTCAAGTAAAATGAAATCCTTAACAGCTTCAGTTTTTTCTCCATTTGTCTGATGTTGCTTATTGGTCAAGTTATAAGGATTTTTGTTTTATGTTGAGGCGTAATCTGTACCAAAGACTGTGGTCTTTAATCTTCATCAATAAGTGTGTCAAATTCTCTTTGCTTTCACCAAGCAGGGTTGTCTCATCTGCATAATACAAGTTGTTAATGAATCTTCTCCAATCCTAATGCCATGGTTGTCTTTGTGTATCCAGCTTCTCAGATTATTTGCAGCATACAGATTGAATAAACATGGTGATGCACACCTTTCCTGATTTGAAACCATGCAGTATCCCCTTTTTCTGTTCTAATGACTGCCTGTTCATCTATGTACAGGTTCCTCATGAGCAAAATTAGTGTTCTAGAATTCTCATTCTTTGCATTGTTAACTGATTTGTTATCAGTAAAATACAGGTAAAAGTTTTTTTACTATGATGGCATTAAATATTAATAAACCATTTTAAGTTAAAAAATTTTTTAATCTTAGAATAACTTTAGAAACCCTGGTGCTATAGTAACTAAGTGCTGCAGCTGCTAACCAGGAGGTTGTAGTTCAGATCCGCCAGGCACTCCTTGCAAACTCTATGGAGCACTTCTGCTTTGTGTGTAGGGTCACTGTGATTCAGAATTGACTTGACAGCAGTGGGTGCAATAATTTTAGTGTTAATTTTTGTAACAGCTCTTTAAAGTAGTATGTATTACTGCTTTGGGAAAATTCTGTAGAAATAAAATTCCAGCTGTGCCGGATGTTACCTTAAATACACCTGCTTCTCCCTTACTGACTGTCTTGTTACCCCTACATTTTGAATTTCTGACAATAGTAAAAAATCCACTACCTGCTGGTTTTGTGTATTGATGAGATGGCAGTCATGCTGACAGTGCTTGCTGAGCGTCCTGTCCCTTGGAGAGTGTCTCCAGGAAGCTAGGGTGCACTGTCCGAAGCCCTTGGGTGCTGTGTCAAGCTGTTGCGTGGAGCCAGGCTTCACCCTAGTCATGACCTGTGGGTGGAAGTTGAGGCAGCACAATCACTGGGCATGGCACACGTTCTGGGTTCCCAGCTCCTACACGGTGCAGCTTGAGGTCCTGCAGCTCCAAATCGCTATGGGGAAGGAACAGAGAAAAGAAAGAGGCATCAAGAGAAGATACTGGGAAGACATGCGTGTGAATTTAATGACATCCCAAAGGGAGCTGAACTGGGCTTAAAGCCTCGGCCCTGATGGAGCCAGGTGTGTATCTGGGCTCCCAGTTCCTTCACGGGAAGCCCCAGTGGCTTGTGAGGCCCTGACGACATGAATGCAGGACTTGCAAGGGTGGGAGCGGAGTCCAGGAGGCATCTGTGCTGCGGAAGCTCTGGCTGAGCACGGAAGGGAAATGACTTGCTTGAGCCAAGGGATCTCCAGTCACAGCCTGGCTTTATCAAGTTTTATCTCCTCCAAGACTCCTTATCCTCAAAGGAAGAATCTGTAACTGGACTCATCAGTGATGAACACATTAGTAAATGTTAGCAGTGATTATTTCTATGTTCATATTTTCTAAAAAAAATCTTCCTTTTTTTCACCAAGCTAATTTTTCCATAATGGCCTGGTCTTTGGAACCTAACCATGTTGATAAGTCACAAGTGGAGCTATGGATAGGATTTCTGAAAGTATTAGTTAGTATTGTGTATCATCTCGTAGTTTTAGTGTGCGTTTGTGTAACTGCATTTGTTTTCTGATCCTTATGAGAATCCTGTGAAGACAGTGGATATGTATTACTGTCTTCATTCTCCTGAGGGAAGAAACTAGTTTGTATTTTGACTATTGGTGTTCAGAACCAAGTCTTTTGACTGCAGATTGAAGTCTGCACTATAGCTGAGATCTTAAATTGCTTGTCATAGTTTGAACTGGTTTATATCCACTTTTATGACATTTTGTATTTTTCTTTTGTTCGTAGTAAAATCCTTCTAACTTAAAAAGAAAAAAGAATACTACAGTGAATACCTACATACCTGCCAATCAGTATGCGTGTTTTAAAATTCCTGTAAATGGACCACTTGCTTTTTATTAGGGTGAAGAATGATAATTGCAAACAGAGTTTTTGACACATTGGGAGATGTGGGTGCCAGTAGTGACTTAAAGAGATGTGTTGCAGGGTTTTTTTTCCTTGAGTTTAGTTTTGTTTAAAGTGCAGTTTTCTGCCAGTTACTTTGCAATATTGTGCTAATAGTAAAAAGCCAAGCCAAGTGCCGTTGAGTCGGATCCGACTCATGGTAAAGGAAATCTCATGTAAGTACCCTAATACCTCATGTATTCAACACTATTAGTGAATGCAGTGCTGCATACATCAGATTTTTTCTTTAGATAATTCAGGTTCCCACTTTAAATACCACATTAGTTATAGCTTTTTTTTCTTTTTTTGCGTTTGTAACGTACATTTTCTAAAAGTTTATACTTTTCTGTTTCTTCAAGAAAAAAAGCGTAGCACGGAGACATCTTTATATACTTCTGGTATCAGGCTGTTTTTGTTGGGCTTTAGTCTGCTGCTGCTATTTTTGCCTCTTAAAGGCAGTAGACCTCTATCAGCTAGTTCTGATACAGTTTTGCCTGAAAATAGACAACCAAACTTTAGAAGGTTTTTGTGTATAGTAAGAGTTCATAAATCCTTGGGGGAAGGCATAGGATTGAAGAGCACAGCTTTAGTGCAGAGGTCTTTGACAGTTTTTTGAGATATTCAGTGGCCTTTGCTTGTTGGTTTCATGGGTCTGAGCATTGTTGTGTCCATTGAATGAATGAGGTTATAAAAATTGTATTTTAAGGGAGAAAAGATATACTGGTATTTTCCTTTGTATCAGTGTTGCTGACTGACTTAGTTACTGTGCTGTATTTAGATATTAATCATTTAAAGTCATATTTCCTAATGTATGTATATTCTTCAGTGTGTACTACCCAGTTACAGTAGCAGTTTAGAGACATTACGCTAATGGAACTTTCATTTTGAATTTGGCTTCTCTTTTTTCTGTCCACCAGGGAGTAACTATTCCCAGTCAGAGACGCTATGTGTATTATTATAGCTACCTGTTAAAGAATCATCTGGATTATAGACCAGTGGCACTGTTGTTTCACAAGATGATGTTTGAAACGATTCCAATGTTCAGTGGCGGAACTTGCAGTAAGTGCTTTAAATTCTCATCCTTCCAGGTGCTGGAACACTTAACATGCCTAGACCTTTTTATAAAACTCAAAAGAAATTTAGGATATTTTAAATTTATACAGGAGAATATGTTTTTGAAGTATTCAAACTAATTAATTAGCTAGGTTGTTCCACACATTGGACTAAAGAAGCCAAGGGCAGTGGGTTTTAAAGTCTTTGAAGCCAAGTTATGTTTATGAAAGAAATATTTTATGCAGTAACTACTGAATGCAGCTTAAACTCTGAACAGACTGCTAAAAACTCAGTTTCATCAGAGATCTAATATGTGATTGGCAATAAGATTCATCAGTTTACTGCTATTGGAGAAGGGGCAAATTTCTTAATATCTTAGGAAGAATTGGTTCTGGCAATAATGGTAAGAATGGCAATTAAAAGGAAAGGAAGAAATGAGACATATTGTGGCAGACTGAAGTGTAATGAGTGAAAAATAGCATTTAATCAGAATATGTGGAATGTTAGGGAGAGCCTGGATTTAGATTGGAGTTTCAGTCACAGATCTGTCATTAAGGTGTCAGGTAACTTTGGACATACCATCTCCATCTCTGCATTTGTGTTTGCTTATCAATAAGAAACTTTCTAGATAAGAACTAAGTAAAAATCGTGTTATTGATGTCTGCCTGTAGTTTCTCTCTCATCTTGTGATGTCTGTTACCCCACCTCAGTCATCCTGATCCTTTTCAATTTCTGTGCTGTTTTTAATAGTTTTACAGTACTGATTTCTACGTAAGAAATGATCACTGACATCTTGATGTTTAAGAAATGAGTTTTATTAGCATTTAGAGTACACTTTTGTAGGTTTTATAGAAGATAGCACTGCATTATGTCTTCTCATACCTCTAATAAGATCTTAGTAATATTCTACAAGTTTTGTTTTCATTTTTAGCTTTAAATTTTTCTTTTCTTCTTTAGGATACTTTATGTAACTAAAGTTTTTATTACTAAATTAATTTTCACCTAGAAAATTAATTTCTTGATGTTTACCTTTGTCAGATAGATGTAAATCAGCTTCATCAGATATTTCTTTTGTTCTTAGTGGAAAACAAATTTATCAGAGACCACAAATATATTACTATAACATGTTAAAAGGCTTCTAAGTAATCTTATTGATGCTTTCGTCTTACTGGTAGTAGTAAAAAACTGTTGGACTTTTGAAGGTAATTGACATGCGAACTTAACAAATTCAAGGAGAAAGGAAAAAAAAAAATCTCATGCTCTACCTGTAGTATAGATGTCAGTACAAAAACCAAAGGAAAGATATACACTATTATAGAGATAGTAAGTGACAGAGAATCTTCAACTTAGTAATCTTATCTAGTGTTTTTTTTTTCATATTAAGCTCCCTAGCAAAAATCTAGATTAGTTCTGCCCTGCCTGGCTATACTTAAAAACATTTTTAAAATGTATGTCTCAATATTACATTTAAACTTCGAGTCTTCAAATTGTTAACTACTGAAATTGTTTAAAATCTTTTCTCATTTTCTAGTTCATTGTTTACACATTCCTGATTTAATACTATCTAGTAAAACTGCATTATAAAACAAATAATATATAGTCAGATTGGAGGCTTGATGCATAAATTATAAATGTCATATTCAGAAAAATAAAACTTTTGGAAGTTCAGTAATTTTACAAAGGAAGACCATGTCTTTGTTGAACGTTGGAGAAAGTATACAATACAATTTAGAATGGCATTAGAACTGAAGAAAGTATTGCAGACTGTAGGAAATAGCTTGAATTGAATCACAGCAGAAAGAAATCAGCGAGACAAGAAATACAGTTACAGGGAGTAAAAGAGGAATGGAACCTGTTGTTGATTGTTAGAGGATAATACATGGTGGGGATGTTGCACTTAATTTTGTTAAATACTGTGGTACCATAATAGGGTTGCTATGAATCAAACCCAACTCAACGGCAACAGATTATGATAGTAGAAGCTTAAATCGTGTTTTACGGACAGTTATATAGAAGAAGGTATTGCAAGAGGGAAAAATAGTCAAAAGGAGGCTAGTTATGTGACTTGCGTTAACGTAAATGTCATAGTGCAGTCAAACCAGGGATTTGATTACTTTTTCTTGTGACATTCATATCTAAAGATTTTTTTCAAAATTTGGATCCCAGACAGGTGAAATGTTTACAGAAAGGGAAAGAAAGTAAAGAGGACCTAACTGCATGTTACGGAGATAAGTGTTATTTTGGTTTTAAACATGTTTTAAATCAAGTGAAGGTGATTTCTTCACACAAGTACTGGTACTTGCAAGTATGGGTTTGAGTCTTAAGTGACAAAAGTGTCTAATATTTTGGGAAGCATCAGGAAAGAGACATAAATATGGTATGAGTTTAGGGGTTAGGAGAGCTTGGATAGAAGCATAGGGTGAAGACTGAGACAAGGGGAATGAATAATTTAGGTTCAGGAGCAACAAGGGGAATCAGTGAAGAAAACAAAACTAATAGTGAAAAATAAAGTATCTTCTGCAAAATTGTTAAGAGTCAGCAACCTTTTTCTTATTTATTGTCTTAATACTTCTAAATGATGGACACATGCACCGGAAAGGGTTAATAAGTGTTAACAAAAGGTGATCAGTGTGATTTGTTTCTCAGGACTGTTATCAGTATATGTATATCCAAAAACAGTTAATCTGATTTCTGCTTACTAGGTTATGAGTTGTCTTTTTTTTTTTTTTAAGAACGTAGTAATGTCAAAGAGTACATAATAGAATTTTTTCTTAGAGGTCAGTAGAACTGACCAGTCTTACGTATGTAGACTGTGAAATTTATATTTTAAAGAAACTTAATAATTTGAGAAAATGTTTTGTACTTATTTTTATTGAAAAATTTTTTAGCTTAGTTTTTTTGAAATTTTAAGGACAATCTTGTAATTAACTTCCAAATTGTTACATAAAATTCTAAAGTTCTTGGAGATGTATTTTTTAGATGTAGTGTAATTGAAATTTAGCTTATTCTGGTAATTTGCTTAAGTTCCAAAAATCAGATCAGATTCTGAATCAGGAGAGTTTAGGTTATTAAAATTATAAGACATTTCCATCTTTGTTAATTGTATTACAGCTTTGAAATCATACTTGTTTATTTGCTTCTTCAAGCCATACTTCCCAGAGAAATCATCAAAGTCATAGGTCTTGTAAAATGGCTAATTATAGTTTGAAGTGAAATTTTTGACAGATTAGATTGTTGGTTTAATATTTCCCTTTTTTGAGGATGGTGCTTACTCATGGCAGATATCTCAAATCCATGTTAGAGTAACCCCACATGTGTTTTTGTTTGTTTGTTTTTAAGCCAAATACACTGTTTATTGTGTGATTGCTGATGTGACTTTATATATATATACATATGTAAATCTTTCTCATCACTTTATGCAGGCTAGTGTTTGTCTTTTTACGCTTTATACAAAAACCACTTCTTACCTCCTACAATTAATCAATTTCTTTTTAATGGACTGTTTTGCATTCCTCAGTGTGTTACAAATGAAATATACTTTGTCAGATTGTTTAGGCAAAAGCTTTTTAAAATTCTGGGATATTAACATTCACAAATCTTTAAATTAATTTCTGACATTAGGTATAAATTATGAGTAGATTTAAAACATTGAATGTGTTTCTCCCTTTACATGTAGAAACCATACACATTGCTGTTAAGTTGATTCCAGCTCATAGCAACCCTCTGCATATATCTCCTTTTAATTGAATTGCTAATATTAAAGTATGATGAATTTTGAGACATCATATTTTACCAATTATTTTAAAGTAGACATAGGCCAAAGCCAAATTAGTTGTTACCATAATAGGGCTTGTCTACCCAGCGGCGCCTCAGAAAAAAAGTGTGGCAATCTACTTTTAAATCAACAGCCATCGAGAATCGTTTGGAGCAGTTCTACTCTTGATACCCAAGGAGTTACCATGATTTGGAATTGACTTGGTAGCAGCTGGCTTAATCTTTTATAAATATTTAAATATGTTCTTATGAAATTCTTTATAACTTAGTTATAGACCATTCTTAGACATGTAATGATTTGTATTTTGTTGGTTTTCTTATATGGCAGAGGCTTTAAAATACCTATTTAAAGGTTACCTTTTATATAGTTCACAGATGTGCTGGGAAATTGTTTTAGCATTTTAATGCTTAATTTAGAATTTTTAGCATTATTTTAATGTTAAAAAATGTTACTGTACTGCTAGAAGTCTATAAAGTTGGGAATTACTTTTATTTATGAAATAGGAATTGATTTTCATACCAGTAACTGCTTCATTTTGAAGCAGAAAACCATAGACTGATTATAGTTTTTGACTTACTTTGTTTCATTTATTTGTTTTTGATCAGGATTATAGGTGCAGAATTACTGTTTTGTATATATTGCCAGTATTGATTGTTATAGTAGTTTTTGATAGTTTGACACATGAAAACATTTCCTGTGAAATGATTCTAGTGTGTATTTAACCATGCAGATCCTCAGTTTGTGGTCTGCCAGCTAAAGGTGAAGATCTATTCCTCCAATTCAGGACCCACACGACGAGAAGACAAGTTCATGTACTTTGAATTCCCTCAGCCATTGCCAGTGTGTGGTGATATCAAAGTAGAGTTCTTCCACAAACAGAACAAGATGCTAAAAAAGGTTTGCAGTTTACTTTTATTTAAAAAAGAAAATACAAAAACTGTAATATTTTGAAAAGTATCCTCAGCTGTTTTGCTTCAAGTCTTTGGTAAGGGTAGAGAGCCGTTAAAAGACTTCTTTTATGGCTGACATCTCATGAGTGATCATTAGCTTTCTATTAGATTTGCAGATGGTTTGCTTACTGTGGCAATTGATGAAACATTAACGGTAAGTAAGTCTGTTACAAGAAAAATGGCATTGTAATTTGAAATGAGTTTTCTTTACCATCCATTACGAAGAGAAATTTTGTGAAAAATAATAAACATAGCATACAAATCTCAATCAGTTATAATCCTCTCAGAAAAGCTGGATGAGAAGAGGCAAACCTGAAACCATGTATTTTTTTTTAAAAAATTATCTACAGATAGAAATAAAATGTGTTCCGTGATCTTGTGTAGTGATAGAAACCACTTTTTCCCCATTTTGGTTCAGTGTTTCTTCAGACTGGGTTATTTTATATTTAGCTTCCCCAAATTTAGTGAATATTTAGTTTTTTAGCTAGGTGAGAATTAGGTACAAAGAGGAAGTAATAAAGAATAGAAAAATGTGGTGTATTTAAATATGCAGGTTTAGAAAATGAGTATGATTTGTATCTCACTGAGCTATATTTAGAGAATTGAAGAGTTTCTTTTAAAACAAACTATCTTAGTTAAAAATGTTAAACGTGAACATTTACCTAAAGGCAAAATTTTTAGGTAGTTATGAACAGATAGTACTGGCTTTGTATATTGTTACTGCCTTATTAAACATGCTAGTTAGCCTATTACTAATCTTGAGTTAGACACTGTTAGTAGTAGAGTTGATTTAGTTTCCTTGGCTTTTTGCTTTTTCTTTTGAAGGAAAATAAGCTTCATTTACTGCACAATTTACTACACAGTTTTTTAACTACTTTTATTTATCAGAAGAGATATAATTTCTTTTATGCAGATTCCAAGGAGCTAGAAAATTACAAATCAAAAAAATTACAAATCACAAAAAATTAAATAGCAGTTCAATGTATGCCTCAAAAACCTTGAAAAGTAATTTTTTGAGGACCTAGCAAGTGCTAGCAAATATTAAATACAGATAAGTAATGAGATTTTTTTTGTCTTTTTATGAGGCTCTGACACACAAACTTTTACTTTTTGCTTATAAGGGTAGGTACTTGCATTACTGTTTATCTGTACCTCATCTGTAAAAAAAAAATCCATTAAATCAATTCCGAAGCAGAGGGAGAGTGTATTAATTTTTATCATTATCAGTTCTTACCATCATCTGATTCCTAAAATGGAAACATTACATTAAATATTTCTGATATATTTGTGCCCCTTGGATTACTTTATATAAATTGAGAAATTATGTGATTTTACCCTACCTGTCAATAAATGTTTGCTGTAATTTAAACAAGCAAAAAGCTTTAGTATAATTAGTAGAGAAGTCACTGTTTTAGAAATTTAAAAGTGGACTATTTCCTTCTGACTCTGATGTACTTGGCTAAAATAGTTAACATTTGTATTTCTTTAAAAGACATAGATGATATTGCCTTGCTAGAAATTTAAGACATAAGATTTGTAAGGGTGTAATCATCTTCTGTAGAAAACAGTAAAACTTGAAGATAATTGGAGTAAAAGATTTAAATGGTTGTTTAAGATACCAGACAAGATGTGACAAAGCTGTGTGGTGTTTGTCTAATGATCCACATAGGTAGAATTTTAGTAATTATAAAAGAAAACATTTTCTATATTGAGTAAGCAAGGTTTGGAGTGATGAACTTTTGTTGGAGTTCTTACAGAGGCATCAACTTATTAGTAAAAAGTGATTGATGAAGACATTTTGTAACATTTAAAAACAGAAGTACTTCCTTTTCTGTTACATTTTATTAGGAAAGTTTTCAGACATACAGTGCCATGTCAGAAACTGGAGGCTTTACAAGTAAAAATGTATTTGCAGTGCTTCTACCATTCATCAGCAAGTAACACTTACCTTCCAAGAATTTTTTGCTGATGTCTTGGAATAGCTTGTTGAAATACACATATATACATTATTTTTTAAAGCTAGAAAGCAGGTATTTTATTCAAGGATATGAGACAAGTTCTTTAGAACTTTTGGGATTACATATGCCCAAAATTTAAATAAAAGGAAATTTTTATAAGAAAATGAGGATGTGAAAGATAATAATAGATAGCCAGGATTCTTATTAGTCTTATCCTTGTTAGTCTGTGTGTCTACCTTTATTCATAATATCACATGAGAAATTACTTTTTCTGTTGAATTCTTTAGTATTCATTTCTTTTTTTTTTCTCTCTTCTAGGACAAAATGTTTCACTTTTGGGTAAATACATTTTTCATACCAGGACCAGAGGAAACCTCAGAAAAAGTAGAAAATGGAAGTCTATGTGATCAAGAAATTGATAGTATTTGCAGTATAGAGCGTGCAGATAATGACAAGGAATATCTAGTACTTACTTTAACAAAAAATGATCTTGACAAGGCAAATAAAGACAAGGCCAACCGATACTTTTCTCCAAATTTTAAGGTCAGTTGAAAACATTTTAGAGAGTCGATGTTAGCTGTGTGTATGTGTATATGTGTTTTATCCTAGATCTATAGCTGTGGTCTGACCTAGTTAATTTATACATACAGATTTCACAGATTTCACCTATGAGCAAGTAATAAAGAAGCAATGTTTATGTAGCAGTAACTGAAAGTTTGTAATGAAATACCACAGTGTGCATAGTCAAAAACATTGAAATTCTCTTTATTGCATTTGTTTTTTTGATGAAATCTGGCAGTAAAGTGGGGATTAGGGGGAGGACTAGTGAACAAGTGAGCTATGAAGTAGGAACAGAGGAGGAAGGAATGAAAGGGCAACTCAGTCTTTTGGCATTGATTTGTGTAGACTGTTTCCACTGTTTCTACTCTTGTCCCACACTGCTTCATTCTCAGCACTCTCAGAGTAATCTTTCGTTCTTTGTAATTTTTGTAGTCCTTTATGTAGTTAAGAAAGTCTCCTATTTTTAATTTGTTGGAAAAAAATTTTTTTTTTTTTAAATCGTGTAGATGGTGGATTTTATGAAGTGCATTTTCTGCATCTGTTGATAGGATCATCTAGTGTTTCTTATTTGGTCTGATAATGTGGTGAATTGCACAGATTTTTTTCTTTTTTTTTTTTTTAATAATATTGTGTTTTTTAGGAAGGTTTCCCAGCAGTTTAGGTTCCAATTCAATAATTTCTATACATGTTACTTAGTATATATTGATGGATTTTTGAATGTTGAACCAGCTTTGAATGTCTGAGATGAACCCCACTTTGTATTGATCCATTATCCTTTGTATATATTATTTACTTCAGTTTGTTAAAACTCTGGTAACGAATTTTGCATCTGTGTTCATGAGACATTGATCTTTAGTTTGTCTCCTTGTGACATCTTTCTCTGGTTTTGTTGTTAGGATAATGCTGATTTCATAAGCTGCGTTAGGATAACGTTCTCCCTTGTTAGAGAGATTGTGTAGAACTGGTATTACATTTTACTTAAATGTTTGGTAGAATTCTTGAGTGAAATAATATGATGTGAAATTTTCTTTTTTTAGAACATTTTAAACTACAAATTCAGTTTCTTTAATAAATACAGGGCTATTCGGGTTATCTGTTTTTCTTTGAGTAAGTTTTATAGTTTGTGTCTTAAAGGCATTGATTTGCTTTATCTAGTTATTGAATCTATAGGCCTAGCTTTGTGGTGTTTTCCTTCATTATTTTAATGTGTGTTGTGTCAGTAGTGATACACTGTTTCATTTCTGTCATTGATAATGTCATTTTATTTCTGATACTGATATTCTTTCTTCTGTCATTTTTTCTTGGTTAGCCTGGGTAGAGGTTTATCAGTTTTATTGATCTGTTCAAATAGTCAGATTTCTGTGTCATTGGTTTTCTTTCTTTTCTATGTTTTGTTGATTTGCTGTAATTTAGAATTAATTTTCTTTGTCTAGCTTCCTAAAGGTGATAGCTTAGGTTCTTGGATTTCATGTCTTCTTCTGATACGAGAATTTATTTTTATAAATTTCCCTCTGAACTCTGCTGTAGCTATACTGTAAAATTTTGTTATGTTGTATTTTCATTTTAACTTAGTTCAAAATATTTTGAAAATTCCCTTGAAATTTCCTCTTAGACACATGAGCTATTTACCAAAAACCAAACCAAACCCAACTGCTATAGAGTCGGTTCGACCCATAGTGACCCTAGAGATCAGAGTAGAAGTGCCCCGTAGAGTTTCCAGGGTGTGCCTGGCAAATTTGAACTGCTGACCTTTTTGGTTAGCAGACTTAGTGCTTAACCCACCATGTCACCAGGGTTCCCATGAGCTGTTCAGAAGTGTATTATTTTATTTCTTTTTATTACTATTATTGCTATATTTTAACTGTGCTTTTGGTGAAAGTTCACACAGCAGATTAGGTTCCTATGTAACAATTTCTGTACATACCATTCAGTGACATTGTTTGTATTTTCAAGTGTTTCAGCATTTTCATTATTTCCATTAATCTAGCTTTCTTGCTAACTTCCCCTCTTAATGTTCTCATTTTCTCTTTAGGGTATATGTTAACTGTGGTTCCAATAGATGATTTTTTAAAAGGAGCACAGTATACATAGGTGATACTGTTTATTGTGTAAGCCAGTATGTAATTGAGCTGAAAGATGATCCCTGGGTATGCTTTCAGTACAAAGTTTAAAGGGTATCTCATGGTAGTCATGAGGATCCCTTTAGTCTTTACTAGTCTAGCAAGTCTTTTTATTTCTTAATATTTGAGGATTTTACAGATGTTTTTGTGGTATTGATTTTTAGTTTAATTCTGTTACAACTTGAAAATTGTACTTCGTATAATTTGTGTTCTTTTAAATTTGTTAATGTTTCTTTTATAACTGATAACATGGCATGTCTTGGTGTGTGCTTTATGTGCACTTACAATTTTTAATAGCATTTTACTGTGTTGAAAGTGAAGGTCGGCACAGCAATTCAGTTTTCCATTTAGCAGTTTGTACACAAATCATTCAGTGATACTGGTTACATGTCTCAGAATGTGTCATTACACATTCACTCTGTTTTGGTTGTACCATTTCCAGTATTCTAGTTTCCTTGCCTCCTCAAGCTCCCATATTCTCATTTTTACTTTAGAGGAGTTTCTCACTATTTTGTCTCATATAGACCATTATATAAAGGAGCTCATTACTCACAGGTAATGTTTGTTATTGTATGAGTTAATCCTTTTTTTAGCTACAGAGGTGACCTGAAGCAGTAACTTTGGTTTCAAGTTTAAAGAATTTTTCAGAGTGATAGTCTGAGGGAATTACTTATTCTTAACTGGCTCAATAAATCTGGACTTTTTCAGAAATTGAGTTGTGTTCCACATTTTTCTGTCATTAGATCAGGTTCCATCTACTAAGGCCATGATTGCATTGGTTCTGTTTCTTGTTCTGCTTAATTTCCCCCCACTTTCACAATACCCTCTTCCTGCCCCTGTGTCCCCTCTTCACTTCATTCCACTTTTCTCACCATAGCATAAGAAGAGGCCATGGGTGGTGCCCACAGTTCACTGAAAGGTTGGCAGTTAGAGTCCACCCAAAGATGCCTTGGAAGGTAGATCTGAGATCAAATTCCACAAAATCAGCTATTGAAAACTATGTGGAACACAGTTCTACTGTGGCACAACTGGGGTGGCCAAAAATTGGAATAGACTCAATGACAGTTGGTAGTAATAATAAAATTAAAAAGTGGGGATTATGTAAGTGAAAATAGATCTAATGAATCTATTCAGAACTTAAATTTCCTTAAGTGCTTAGGGACTCCTTTAGAATTAACAGGTTGTCATTTGCTTTCTCTTCTCTAAATCTACATTTGCCTTAACATTGAGCTTAAAAGAATTGTTCATATCATGGTTTTCTGGATGAGAAAAAGTGCTTGATTCTTAGTAGTTTGCATTTATCTATTTTCTCTTCTGTTTGTGATTTGTTTGACAGATATTGAAGTCTGTCTACATTGTGTATTAAAGCTTCCATTGTTGTTCCTACTTCTTCTTGGGTGAGCTTTATTGTTTTAGATTTGATATTTAGGTCTTTTATCCAGTTTGAGTTGGTTTTTGTATAAGGTGTAAGATATGGATCTCATTTCAATTTATTGCAGATGGATATCCAATTTTGCCAGCAGCGTTTGTTGAAGAGATTGTTTTTACTCCAGTTTAATGTCTTAGGGCCTTTGTCGAATATCAGCTGTTGATAGGAAGATAGTGTCATCTCTGGGATCTTGATTCTGTTCCATTGATATGTCTATTTTTGTAACAGTACCAGGCTGTTTTGAACACTGTGGCAGTGTAATAGGATCTAAAGTTGGGTAATGAGAGGCCTCCAAGTGTGTTGTTGTTCTTCTTTAGTAGTGCTTTACTTAGCTGGGGCTCCATCCCATTAAAAAATGTCACTGGAGTTTGTATTGGGATTGCATTATATAAGTAGATTGCTTTGGGTAAAACAGACATCTTCACAATATTAAGTCTTTCTGTGCATGAGCAGGGTAGGTTTCTCCATTTATGTAAGTCTCTCATCGTTTCTTGTAAGAGCTTGTAGTTCTCTTTGTAAAGTTCTGTGATATCTCTGGTTAGATTTATGTCTAGGTACTTTATTTTCTTAGGGGCTATGGTAAATGGCATTGATTTGGTGATTTCTTCATTAACAATCTCATTGGTATAAAGGAATCCTACTGATGTACTTATGTTTATCTTATCCTGAGACTTTGCTGAACTCTTCTGTCAGTTTGAGTAGTTTCCTTATGGATTCTTTAGGATTCTCTGCGTATACAATTGTATCATCTGCAAGTAGGGAGATTTTTACTTCTTCTTTGGGGATGCGGATGCCCTTTATATCTTGATCTTGTCTAATTGCTCTGACTAGAACTTCTAGTACAATGTTGAATAGGAGAGGAGAGAGTGGGCATCCTTGTCTAGTTCCCATTCTCAAGGGAAATTGTTTTCAGTCTCTCTCCATTCAGGATGATGTAAGCAATTGGCTTTGTATAAATGGTCCTTATCGCACTGAGGAATTTGCTGTCTGTGCCTATTTTGTTGAGAGTTTTTAACATGAATGAGTGTTGGACTTTATCAAATGCCTTTTCTGCATCAATGGACAAAATCAGGTGATTCTCGTCTTTTTTGTTATTTATGTGATTGATCAGATTAATTGTTTTTCTGATGTTGAACCAGCCTTGCATCCCTGGTATGAATCCATCTTTTGGTAATGATGGATTATTTTTTGGATCTGTAGTTGTATTCTGGTGGCAAGAATTTTTTGTTGAAGATTTTTGCATCTAGATTCATGAGTGATATCAGTCGGTAGTTCTCTTTTTTGGTTGAGTCTTTCCCTGGCTTTCGTACCGGTGTTATGCTGGCTTCATAGAATGAATTTGGGAGTATTCCATTGCTTTCTGTACTGTGAAATAGTCTCAGTATTATTGAAGGTAATTCTTCTCTAAAAGCTTGATAGATTTTTTCAGTGAAGCCATCTGGGCCCGGGCTTGTTTTCATTGGTAGTTTTGGGATGACTTTTTCAACCTCTTCCTTTGTGATGGGTTTATTAAGTTGTTCTGCTTCACGTTCTGATAATTTGGGTAGGTGATATGAATGAAGGAATTTGTCCGCTTCCTCTAGGTTTCCAAATTTGTTAGAGTGCAGACTTTGATAGTATTCTGTTATGATATTTTTGATTTCTGTTTGATCTGTTATGGCAACTCTCCTCTCATTTCTTATTTGGGTTATGTATTTCCTTTCCTGCTTTTCTTTAGTCACTTTAGCCAATGGTTTGTCAATTTTGTTGATCTTTTCAAAAAACCAGCTTTTGGTCTTTTTAATTTTTTCAGTTGTTCTTCTGTTCTCTAATTCATTTAGTTCTGCTCTAATCTTTATGATCTATTTTCTTCTGGTGCCTGAGGGGTTCCTGTGTTGGTCTCTCTCTACTTGTTCAAGCTGTAGGATTAGTTCTTTGGTTTGGTTTCTTTCTTCCTTCCCTATGTGTGCATTTATGGAGATAAATTGACCTCTGAGCACTGCTTTGGCTGTACCCCATAGATTCTGGTAGGAAGTTAGGAAGTGTTTTCTTTCTCATTGAAATCCATAAATTTTTTTTATTTCACCCTTGATTTCTTCTGTAACCCATAGTTTTTTGAACAAGATGTTGTTCAGTTTCCATGAGTTCCACTATCTTTCTATGTTTTTTCTGCTATCGATTTTGACTTTCGTGGCTTTATGATTTGAGAAGATGCATTAGTTCAGTGGTATGGATTTTCTTGAGAATTGCTTTATGTCCTAACACATGGTCTATTCTGGAGAATGTTCCATGTGGACTAGAGAAGAAAGTATAGTTTTCTGATGGATAGAAAGTTCTGTCTATGTCGATGAGGTCTAGTTAAGTAATTGTGGCAGAGAGTTCTTCTGTGTCTTTATTTTGCTTTTTTCTAGACAATCTGTCCAATATTGACAATGGAGTATTGAAGTCTCCCACTATTATTGTGGAGTGGTCTATCTCATTTTTGAGTGCAGTCCGTGTTTCTTCGATGTATTTAAGTTCTCTAATGTTAGCAGCATAAATATTTAATGTTGTTAAGTCCTGTTTGTGTATTGAACCTTTTATCAATCAGTAGTGCCCATCCTTGTCCACAGTGGTGGATTTTACATTGAAATCTTCTCTCTCTGAGATTAGAGTTGTTACACCTACTCTTCTTTGTGTATTATTAGCTTGATATATATTCTTCCATTGTTTAATTTTCAGTTTGTTCATATCTTTAAGGTGAATTTCTTGTAGGCAACATATGGATGGGTCATGTCTTTTGATCCAAGATGTCACTTGATGTCTCTTTACGTGAGCATTCAGTCCATTCACATTCAGTGTAATTATTGATAGGTATGTGTGATGTGTTTATTTTTGTGTTGATGTTTTTGCTGTTGTTCTTAATTAATTTATTCAGGAACTTTCTTCTTGGTGAGTTGATTTTTCACCTTTCTCAGGATTGGTTTCGTGGTTGTTGAGACACGTATATTATGTTTCTTGATGTGGTATGTTGCGTTTTTATTGTTCTTTAAGGCTATCCCTACAATCTGTATTAATAAACTATGTATAAACCCAATTTTAACTACTACCAGTCTTGTTAAATTCCTCTCCATCTGTAGGGACGATAACAACTGTAGTACATCCCCCTTTTCAATATGATGGCAACATAGTTTTCATGATACGATCACTGGATCGTTTCTTTCACTATTGTAGGTTTGATTGAGTTTGGAGCTTTCCCTAACTGAGTAGGTTTCTGGGTAATGTGTCCTGAATTTGCTTCTAAAATATAAAGTGGTTTTGTTCTTCTGACCAAAGAGATTCTTTCAGTATTTCTTATAGCTTTCATTTGGTTTTTACAAAGTCTCTGAGTTTCTGTTTATCTGTGAATGTCTTAATTTCATTTTCATATTTGAAAGATAGTTTTGCAGGATATCTAATTTTCAGTTGGAAATGCTTCTCCTTCAAGGGTTTGAATGTGTCATGCCACTGTCTTCATGCCAGCATGGTTTCTGCTGAGAAATCTGACAACAGCCTATAGGGCTTCCCTCTGAATGTTAGCTTTGCTTTGAGTCTTGCTGCCTTTAAGAGTTTCTGCTTACGTTTCTTTTTGGTAAGCTTGATTATAATGTGTCTTGGAATCTTTCTTTAGGGATCTATATTTAGTGACATTCAGTATGCATCTTAGATATCTATGTTCTCTTCTTTCATAGTTTCTGGGAAGTTTTCCGTCAGCAGCTCGGCAGCAATGCTGTGTGTTCCCAGGTGTCTCACCCTGTTCAGGAACTCCAATTAATTGTAGATTGTTCCTCTTAATAGAGTCCCACATGTTTCTTAATGCTTCTTCATTTTTCTTGTTTCTTTTTTCTGATTTCTCCTCATAGATGCTGTAGTCGGTAGCTCTGTCTTCCAAATCAGAAAATCTATTTTCCATTTTTTCCATTCTGTTTTCTTGACTTTGAATTGATGTTTCTGTCTCTGATTTTGTTCTTGATCTGTTGGATTTCAGAGTACTGGTGTTCCATCAGATCAAATGGCTTGCTTAATTTTTCATTTTGTTTTGCTGTATTTTGTATAAGTTTTAGGAGGGCTCTCTATATAATCCTTTTGTATTCACCTGATAATTTCAGAAAACTTTCTTTGTTTGGAAAGTTCTTTAGTTGTTTCTTTTGGGGGCCTTCTGAAGCCATGGGTGATTCCTTAGTTATGCTTTTATCCAGAGTTTGTTGCTTTGTGAGCATCATGTGTGTCAGTAAGTCAGGTTTTCAGGTATATGAGTCTCTCTTCCCAGCTGGCAAAGTAAGCACCTCAGTATCCAACCCCAGATGTTATAAACTAGTTCAAAATACAGAAAGGCTACTGCCCTGCTGGCCTCTGCTGCTGGGCCCCAGCCGTAGGTGATACTGTGTAAAATACTGCTTTTTTGCTGGAAAAGTGCTCTCCTCTGGGCAGGTGTACCCATCCAGCCTAGGAATTAGGTCCAGCTGAGGCCTCCCTGTGGGTATGTCCACCTCCGGGTGGAACAAGATGGCGTCCCTCACAAGCTCTCTGCCTGCCTCGGTACAGGCTGCTCAATGACAGAGGCAGAAAGAGAGGCCAAAGGCGGCGAGATGCACAGAATCCAAAATTGGGCTCTCGAAATGTGGCAGTTTCACTAGTTGATTCTACCTGTGTGTCTGATACTAGCTGCTAGTTAAGTCTCAGCTCTGCCCACCAGCTAAGACAGAGAAAAAGAAGTTAAAATGACACGTTAACTTTGGTCCGCGAAAGATAGCACTTGCCAGGCACAGGAGATGGCAAAAGAGAGGAGGTTTTTCTGTTCCGTGGTGTGAAGTCCAAATTAACAGCCCTACGCCATGTCCTAGGGCTTACTAGGTATCCAGAAGGCTCCATTTATCAGTTCAGGTCTTGGTTTCCAGAGGGATTTAAGGAGATGTGTGTTTAGTCTGCCAACTTGACTCCGCCCCCTTATGTTTGTTGTGTAACAGTATCTATAAGATGTGTAGTTAAGTAATAGTGATTAGATTCCTCATATTGTACAGCATTACCGTTCTTCTTTTCCAGACTGTTCTCCCACCCTTAACAGAAACTCAGTGCCTCCTAAGCAGTGATTTCTCTATTTCTCCTTGCCTTCCACTCATGGTAACCACTAATGAGCTTTAACCTCTGTACATTCACCTACTTACTGTCAGTGGTATCATACAGTATTTGTCCTTTGTGACTGGCTTATTTTATTCAACACAGTATTTTCAAGTTTCATCTGCGTCTTTATGGCTGAGTAATAATTCATTGTATGTGGATTCCATATCTTGTTTATCCATTCATCTGTCATTAAATATTTAGGTGTTTTCCACCTTTTGGCTATTGTGAGTAGTGCTTGAACATTGGTGTGCAGGTTTTTGTTTGCATTCCTGCTTTCAGTTCTTTCGGGGTATATACCTAGGATTGAGATTGCTGAGTCATGTGGTAGCTTTGTGTTTAATTGATTGAGGAACCACCAAACTGTTATCTGCAGCAGCTAGACCATTTTGCATTCCTACCGACAATAGATGACAGTTCTTCAGTGATACCTGTTATTTTCTGGTTTTGCATGTTCTGTTTTTGTTATAGTCATCTAGTCTGGTTGAGGTGTTTTCTCATTGTGGGTTTGATTTGCATCTCCCTAATGACCAGTAACATTGAGCATCTTTTCATGTACCATTTTCATGTTGGCCATTTGTATATACTCTTAAATGTCTGTTCAAGTCCTTTGTCAAGTTTAGACTGGATTTTGTCTTTTTGTTAGGTTGTAGGACTTCTTTTTTGTGTTCTGGATATTAGACTCTTATATTAGATATGTGGTTCTCAAAAATTTTCTCCCAGTCTGTGGGTTGTGTTTTCACTTTGTTGAAAGTTTTTGATGAACAAAAGTTTTTAATTTTTAGGAGATCACATTTTAGGAGATGGATTTGACACAGTGGTTACAACAATGGGCTCAAGCATAACAATAGGTGTGAAGATAGCATAGGAGCAAGCAGTGTTTCTTTCTGTTGTATACTGGTCCCTCTGGGTTGATGCTGACTCCCTGGTACCTACCAACAGTAACAGCCTGTCTGTTTTGTCTTTTATTGTTCTTGCTGTTGCCCATTGTCGAAAACTAGCTTTGGAAATAGTGCCCCTGTTTTCTTCTAAGAATTTTACAATATTAATTGCCATATTTAGGTACTTAATCCATTCTTTAAGTTTGTATATGGTGTAAATTGTTGATTCAGCTTGTCCCTTTGGACACATAAATCCAGTTTTTTCAGCACCATTTATTAAAAAGACTCTTCTCTTTCCTTTCAGTGGAGTTACTGCTCCTGCTGAAAATCAGTTGCTGATAAGAGTATGTATGGATTATTTCTGAACTCTCAGTTATATTACTTTCAGCTGTATGTCTTATCATTAAACCAGTATCAGTACCATTTTGGTTACCATACCTTTTATCTTATGTTTTAAAATCAAAAAGTGTGAGACCTCCTTTATTCTTTTTCAAGACTACTTGGGGCTATTCAGGACCTGTTGCCATCTGTACAAAATTGAGGATTGACTCTTCCATTTTGGCAAAGAGGTGGTTGGAATTTTGATGGTACTTGCATTTAATTTATGCATTGATTTGGATAGTATTGACATCTTAACAACATTCAGCCTTCTGCCCCGTAAACATGGAATATCCTTTTGATTTAGATCTTCTTTAATTTTTTCTAGTAATGTTTTACAGCTTTCAGTGAACATGTCATTCACTTTCCTGGTTAAACCTATTCCAAGCAAGTTATTTTATTCTTTTGGATTCTATTGTAAATGAAATTGTTCCCTTATTTTTTTTTTTAGCTTATTTGTTGCTTATGTATAGAAGCCTGACTGTTTTTTGTGTGTTGACCTTATATACTGCCACTTTGCTGAATTCATTTATTAATTCTAGTAGCCTTCTTGTGGAATCCTTGGCCTTTTCTGTACATAGAATTCTGTCATCTGTGAAAAAGTGATAGTTTTACTTGCTCCTTCCCAATTTGGCTACTTTTATTTCTTTTTCTTGCCTAATTGCTTGGGCAAGGACTTGCAGTACGATGCTGAACAGTAGTAGTGTTGAGACAGAGCATCCATGTCTTGTTCCTGATTTTAAAAGGAAAGCTGTTTTTCTTCATTGAGTATTATGTTTATCTGTGGGTTTTTCATAAATGCTGGTTATGATACTGAGGAATTTCTCCTGTTTCTGCCTTGTTGAATGTTTTTATCATGAAATGGTGTTGATTGAGATGATCATGTGGTTCTTCTCCTTTGTTCTGCAGATTAATATATTGATTTCCTAATGTTGAACCACACTTGTGTTTCTGTCATTAGTTTTTAAATTGAATGTTCTCTACTTTTATTGTTTTTTTCTTTTTTACTCTAACAAGTTTTATAGTTTTCATTACAAGTAAAGACCATTTCAGTTATTGTTAAACAGATGTCATATAGTGGTTAAGTGTTATCAAAGAGTGAAGCAGAGATGAGATATATTTTTTTTTCCCACCAGAAACTAGGATAGTTAGTGATGGTCTTTCCAAGCATAACACTTAAACAGAAGTCTAAGTGAAGTGAGGGAGCTGTACTATACAAATAACTGGCAAAAAAGGAAGAGCATACACAGAAATTCTGAGTCAGGAATGCACTTGATGTATTTAAGGAACAATGAGAAGTCATTATAACTAAAGCATTGCAAGCAGGAGGACCAGTGCAAGTGTGAAGATAGTAGAATATTTTCAGAGGGAAGATGTGGTCTCAATTCTGTTTTTAAAAGATCACTCTTTTCTCTCATTTAATATAGACTTGTTAGAAAAGTAGGGAGAAGGAACACAGTATAAACTGAGAGATCATTTAAATGGTTTACAGAGGTGAGAGATAAGGGGGACAGTAAGGGATAATGAGAAACTGTCACTTTAAGTATGTATGGTATTTTGAAGTTGGAGCTAAAGGTATTGATGGAGTGTATGTCAGATGTAAGAGAAAGAAAAAAATTAATAGTGACTCTTGCATATTAGGGGAGGAGTTACATATACACAGTGAGAACCAAAACTTGATGGGACTGCCTTATTTTTCCATGTAGACTACAAGTATTTTTCCAGGACGTAGAAGTATTCTGCCTTTGATAAGGTACAGTCTTAACCACTTTTCTGTCTCTCATTTTAGTGGAAAATAATTTGTTTTTTCTCCTTTGACAGGCTTCCACTGTACACAGGTTCTGTTATAGTAGAATGGCCAATGGATCTGAAGTTAGATCCCACGACATCTTTCTGTTAGATATGTAGCCTTTATAGCAAGTTCACTAATCTTTCTGAGCCTTATCTTAACTTTCCTTTAAAATTACTACCTTGTAAATGTCTTTGATTGGTTGGTTGGTTGGTTGTCAGTCTTCCCTACATATCAGGTGTTTGGACACTTCTTTCGGGTATGTATGCATGTAATAGGCTCATGGTTCATTGTTTAGACCACTGTGTGATGTTAACTTCTCTTTTTGTTCTTCCTTCTTTTAGGTGAAATTTTTCATATTATTGAATCCTAAGTCATTGATCAGTATTTGTCCTTGTGTTTGTATAATATCAGTTGATTCAGAAAGTACATAGAGTTTCTAACAGGTAGTAAGTGAAACAGTCTTGAAACTCAACCATTTGTGTGTAGAATTTTATGGTGGAAAAACTATAATATTGTGTGAATGAACTATTGATGACTTTCAGAGCATTTCTTTTGTAGAATTATTTAAGTAATGCTTGCAGCTTATGTTTATTTTGAAAAGTAAAATCCTAGTTGTCTTTTCAATATATGATAAGAAAGAAGTGTAGGAAATTTTAGTGAAAATGCAGTTTCGTTTTAAAGGTCATTATTACTATACTACTTAAAGTTGAATCTTTTAAAAAATATATCTTTATTAAATAATTTTAAGATTAATCAGTTATGGCTTTTCACTGTATATTTCCTCTTCTTTCTCTAGGTGAAGCTGTATTTCACAAAAACAGTGGAGGAGCCATCAAATCCGGAGGCTAGCAGTTCAACTTCTGTAACACCAGATGTTAGTGACAATGAACCTGATCATTATAGATATTCTGACACCACTGACTCTGATCCAGAGAACGAACCTTTTGATGAAGATCAGCATACACAGATTACAAAAGTCTGAAATTTTTTTTTTTATCAAGAGGGATAAAGTACCATTAAAAAAAAAAAAAAAAAACTTGAATAAACTGAAAATGGACCTTTTTTTTTTTTTTAAATGGCAATAGGACATTGTGTCAGATTACCAGTTATAGGAACAATTTTCTTTTCCTGACCAATCTTGTTTTACCCTATACATCCACAGGTTTTTGACACTTGTTGTCCAGTTTAAAAAAGATTGTGTAGCTGTGTCATGTATATATACCTTTTTGTGTCAAAAGGACATTTAAAATTCAATTAGGATAAATAAAGACGGCACTTTCCCATTTTATTCCAGTTTTGTAAAAAGTGGAGACAGACTGATGTGTATACGTAGGAATTTTTCCTTTTGTGTTCTGTCACCAGTTGCTAAAGAGCTCTTCGATATGCAGGTTCATGTCCCACCCCTTTGCACTTGTGGCAACAGATAAGTTTGCAGTTGGCTAAGAGAAGTTTTAAAGAGTTTTGCTGCATTCTAATGCATGTATTCAGGTTAGGGGAATGGAGGGAATGCTCAGAAAGGAATATATTTTGTGCTGGACTCTGGACCATATACCATCTCCAGCTATATACATGCACCTTTCTTTAGCATGCTGCAGTTATTAATCTGGACAATTGAGGAATTGGCCGCTGTCACTGCTTGTTGTTTGTGCATTTTATTTTTTTTTAAGCATATTGGTGCTAGAAAAGGCAGCTAGTAGGAGTGAATTTGTGTTGGGGTAAAGGAATGAACCTTCTGCAACATCTTAAAAATCCACAAATGAAGGGACATGAAAATAATGTGGTTGTACGTAGATAAGAAACACAGCAACAATGACTTCTCCATGTAAATGTGTAGGCTATCAACAAAGAATGGGCTTGAAACATTATAAAAATTGACAATGATTTATTAAATATATTTTCTCAATTGTAATGACTGCTCCATCTCCTGTGTAATCAAGGCCAGTGCTAAAAGTCAGATGCTATTAGTACCTACATCAGTCAACAACTTACACTTATTTTATTAGTGTTCAATCATATACCTGCTGTGGATGCTTCATGTGCTGCCTGCAGGCTTCTTTGTTCTCTTTAAATATAAAATATTTTATAATGCTGCACAGGAAATTTCAATTTGAGGTTCTACAGTAAGCAGTTTTTTTTTTCCTTTGAAGATTTATGATGCACTTACTCAATCCAGTAGCTGTCAGCTGTTCCACCCTTTTGACCTTACACATTCTATTACAATGAGTTTTGCAGTTTTGCACATTTTTTTAAATGTCATTAACTGTTAGGGAATTTTACTTGAATACTGAATGCTTAATAACATGTTTATATTAAAAAAAGGACATTATTTGTGTTAAAAAGGAAATTACAGTTGCAGTAAATTTTCAACACTGCACAAATATGGCATTTACTTTTTCAATAGAAATTGTCCCGGATATGCTTTATCAATTTGCTGTTGAAAGAATAGATTTTTTTACATAAACAGTGTTGAATCCTATCTTCATAGTGCTAGAGTTGGGACTAGGGCTTTAATTTCACTATTTATATCATCATATATTTGATATGCCCAGACTGCATACAACTTTAATCAGAATACAACTACTATTATAAAGCTAATGTGAAGATACTGTTAAAATGATTCCCTTCCCTGCCATAAATTTGGTGTCTTTCAAATTATACCATGACGTTTTTGAATATCCAAACATTATGTCTCTTAATTGTGTAAACCCATTTTCAATAACTTATTGGTGCTGAAATTGTTCACTAGCTGTGGTCTGACCTAGTTAATTTACAAATACAGATTGCATAGGACCTACTAAAGCAGCATTTATAAAATTGATGGTAAAATAGATTAGGCAGAATTTCATCTAAAATATTCTTAGTAAATAATGTTGACATGTTTTCCATACCTCATCAGTTTCAACAAATTAAATTTTTAAATTTTTAACAAAGCTCTTAGAATTTACACATTTATAGTTAAACATTCATACATAGAGTAGTGGTTGACTGCTCATAAGTTAAAGTGGTAAAGTTAGAAACAGCAACTCCTAAGATCTAACCATTGAAATTTATATGCCACCATGTCTTTCGTAAAAACTGAGAATTGCTGACTAAAATGAAAATCAGCTATTCATATTTTTAAGATAGTCATTAATACTGTTCTTTGTTCCATATTAAAACATGTATCGTTCAGTTATGTAACATGGAGGGCCAGGTCATAAATAATGACATTATAATGGGCTTTTGCACTGTTATTATTTTTCCTTTGGAATGTGAAGGTCTGGATGAGGGTTTTGATTTTGAATGTTTCAATGTTTTTGAGAAGCCTTGCTTACATTTTATGGTGTAGTCATTGGAAATGGAAAAATGGCATTATATATATTATATATATAAATATATATTATACATACTCTCCTATACTTTATTTCAGTTACCATCCTGATAGAATTTGACAAGAATTGCTATGACTGAAAGGTTTTCGAGTCCTAATTAAAGTTTATTTATGACAGTATTCATATTAGCCTAAATTGTATTCTGTAGGTAATCTCTGAGTTTCTGGAATGTTTTTGTAGACATTTTGGATGTGCAGCAGCTTACGTGTCTAAAGTTACTTGAAGGCATCACTTTTAAGAAAGCTTCCTATTGGGCCCTGTACCATCTAAGTCCTCTGTAGCTCCTCTTGATCATTTTTGCCATAATTATTAAGGGGTAGTTGAATAAATAGCATCACCATTCTTTGCTGTGGCACAGGTTATAAACTTAAGTGGAGTTTACCGGCAGCATCAAATGTTTCAGCTTTAAAAATAAAAGTAGGGTACAAGTTATATGTTTAGTTCTAGAAAATTTGTGCAATATGTTCATAACGATGGCTGTGGTTGCCACAAAGTGCCTCGTTTACCTTTAAATACTGTTAATGTGTCATGCATGCAGACGGAAGGGGTGGAACTGTGCACTAAAGTGGGGGCTTTAACTGCAGTGTTTGGCAGAGTTGCCTTCTACCCTGCCAGTTCAAAAATTCAATCTGTTTTCGTATAGACTATATATACTAAACAATTTCAGTCTGTTAAACAGCCTTACTCTGATTCAGCCTCTTCAGATACTCTTGTGCTGTGCAGCAGTGGCTCTGTGTGTAAATGCTATGCACTGAGGATACACAAAAAACAATATGATGTGTACAGGATAATGCCTCATACCAATCAGATGTCCATTTGTTATTGTGTTTGTTAACAACCCTTTATCTCTTAGTGTTATAAACTCCACTTAAAACTGATTAAAGTCTCATTCTTGTCATTGTGTGGGTGTTTTATTAAATGAAAGTATAATGGAAAGTGCTGAAATCCAATGAAATTTTAAACAATGGGCAGCCAAATATGATTATGATGTTTTCTCTGAGTTTTTTCTTGCTGTCCTTCAAACCTACAGTTACAAAAGCATGGACCTTTTGTCAGCGTGGGAGTAGAGTGTAAGAGAATCACTTACACTTAGGGCCTTAGTCATTGCTTGATAAACTAGTTGTAGCATATTAGATAGCATTCTAATGCCCAAAAGCCCAAAAAGGTTGCAGTTTCTTAGGAGATTGAGCATATTTTTATTTTAAGCCAAATTTCTGAAGATAATCCCCCCAACAGATTTGATACTTCATATTTCAATTCTGTAGCGTTTTCTTTCTCTCTATAATTCATTACTCTGACATCAACATGTAGGAAGTTTTATGTGCTCATTGTGACTTGTGCCATTTAAAAACATACTGCAGAATAGTGTAAAAGACTGTACTTGAATTCAGCCTTGTTATTTTTGGTACTTCTAAAGACTGAAACATTCAACAGCATGAAAAGGCAATAAGTGAAAGTGCACTTTGTACAAATGCTTTGAAAGTAAAGCAGTTATGTGACAGTGAGATTTAGTATCTATATTTTCTCCATATGAGTTTAAAAAGTAAGTGTGAATTGATGTGTAATAAGGTAAAAAGTATGAAATACATGTATGTGTGTGTACACACTTTTCAGGCATCTGAGGTGTAAGTGTGGTTGAAAACTAGAGTCCAAAATTATTCTGGTTTATAAGAAAATACTTTGGTGAGGTCTGAGAAATAAGGATTTACTGCCGATTTTGTTTTTGTCTGTTTTTCTCTCTGCACTGTAATTTGAACTGGGTTGGTTCATTGAATGCCATCACCATTTCCATTGAGAATTTAAATATCACCAATGTTTAACATGCAGGCTTCCAAAGGCTTTCGAAAAATCAATACCCTTAATTCTAGTTAATTTGCTGCTGACGTGAAACTCTTGGTTCTTTTAATTTTGTCAAGTAATTAGCTACACATCTGAAACTTACTCTTTAAATGGCCTAACTGTAACTTTTGATTCACAGTGCTGTTATGAGTATGGAGAGAAATGTTAGTGAATGGGAACAGAAATCCTAAATTCAAAGTGATGTAAAAGTGACATAAGGACAGTACCTAGAAACTAGCTAACAGCCAAGATAGGTAGAAAAATATTTTAAAACTTGGAAAGGTAAAGTATTAGGCACTGATTTTCCTTTAGACTTACATAACTCTAAGACACGTGATAGTTAAGTTGCTGACAGTTGTTTTTGTTTTAGAGCAACTCTTATTTTATGACTATTGTTGTTTTTCCATCTTTAACAAGATCTCTTTGTAACTATATCAGAATGGGAGTTAACCACTCAGACAAATTCATGTTGGTAGCTTTAAACGTTTATGACGAGGGACAGGGAGTTGGAAAGGCATAGTACATTCCGGTTCTGAAGTTAGCTCTCTTGAAAATACTTTATGATAATGCAGCAAAATAATCACTCATAATCCCCTACACATGGAAATAGCCATTACTAATACCTTAGTGACTGTACAATCATTTTTCTCTATTTGTGTATATGTTTTAAAAATGAAATTTATAGTGTATGTACTCACAAAGCCATTTTAGTATTTCATCGTGGGTTTGTAGGCTATTCAGTTACATCAGAAAATGCATGATAATTTGATGAGTTTTTTAATGCTACAGAAACGGATTGTGTTCAGGTTTTGAGAGCTGTTTCCAGTTTTGTGGGTAGATTATCGGGATGACATGTTTAAGGAGTAAAACAGTTACATTTATTTAACAAAAGAAAAGCTTAACCTTGTAGATACTGCTCTTCAAAAGTCATTTTAAGCATTTGTATTTTATAATTTTGTGTTAGATGGGAAAACTATGTGAATAGGAATTTAACCTTTATCACCTGTTTTCTTTATAGGTTGGAAAATAAGAATGGGCTTTTCAGATTTTGTGGTTTCTAAACAGTCTGCTCAATTTTAGAGTAAATTAGTTTACTGGAAGAAAATAACTCTTGAAAAAAACTGTTTTACCCCTTTAAGTCTGGGTGCTCATGTGACTTCCATCACACCAGGCACTTAATATTTCACAAATGGTTAATCTTTAGCTCGAAAACATAGGGAGTTCATATTATGATGGGTTTATAACAGAATGTATAACATTTTTGACATTTGAGAATGTTGGCAAAAAAAATTGAGCTACAGGGTCGTGCCAATCTTATAAACCAGTGTATTGGTATTTTAAAAACATTTTTACATACAGGAGAATGAAATTAACTGCCCTCTTTGAGCATTACCACATTTTAAAATAAAGATGAATTATTTTTTAATGAAGTGTTTAACAAGGATTTATATTTTCATTTTTAAAATTAAAAGTAATTTACATCTCCTTTTTTGCATGTAGATTCTTATCCATAGAATGGGTAGGGATTTTGTTCATGTGGAATGGAGCAAGGATTATAGGCATGTCTGCAGAGTGTTTCAGCTTGCTGAATCTGTTGTAATGCATTTCTTAGACAGTCTAGGCGTTTTCTTGAACTGTTACTTACAGGCTAATATTTGTGAGCTCATTTAGGATTTTATGCCTTATCTATACAGTTGCTCACATGGTATCCCACATTTACAAATGTCTTCTTCCACCTACCTCTTCCCTTTCAATTTCTGTTGTCTTTCCATTAAACTGCCCATGTGACCTAATGGACAGTTTGTGAGTGAGTGGGTGGGGGAGTGAGTGGGTGGGGGAGTGAGTGGGTGGGGGAGGTGATGGGGGTGAATTAGATTTTGGAGAGTGCTACTTTAGAGATTGAACAGTTTGATTAAGGTGAATTTATCTTGTACTGAAATATCAGTTGTAGTAGGAATAATGTTGATTCTGGATGACTTGACATATAGTAATGAATTGTGGATACTGAACAATTTGTAAGTAGCATCTTGATCCATGCAGTAATAATTTATTTTTAAAGTTGTGCATTAAAGCAAAGTTGGGGTACTGGAAATGTTTATCTCAAGCACCATTTAGCCACTGATGGGCATAGAGATGCTTTCCTATGGAAAGTGTTTTTTTATTTTAATTAAAAAAGGTTAATTATTTTGAATATTTGGTTTTAAACTTTTTATTCATCCAACAAGTGTTTAGTGCCTGCTGTATGTAACAGGTGTTTGGAAGACATTGATGATCAAAACAGACACAGACCACACCCTTGCCCTGAAGGAGTTTACACTCTAGTAGAAGGAATAGATTTGAATAATTATCAGCTGTGATCCATACAGTAAAATATGACGCAGGTGATACAGCGATGATGACCAAACGTTCCGTGTTCTCCGCTAAATTTTGACCCCTTCGGTGTTAGATGAGGCCATGTGACTAGTTCATTTCAGTGAAATACTGAAAGTGATTCGACAGTTGAGAATACAGACAGAACAACCGCCTGTAGAATCTGTCAGCTTCTCTCTCAACTGCTGAAATTCTCCCGAGTGTGCAGCTCTGTCACCCCGGGCCCTGGATGACTTTGTGGAGCAGCGCTTAAAGCCCATTCCAACCCATCTTTACCCCACAGTGAACTTCAGCATGAGCAAGAAATTTAAACATTATTGTGTGCAAACTAGTAGTTTTGGAAGGACCAAGGATTTCTTGAGTAACAAAGGGGAAGTTAAAAAATGAAGCAAAACTAAAAATGGCATCTTTAAGCAAATAACATGATGCATTAAGGAAACTAAATTGTAGACGTCATCCAGTAGTTACTGAGCACCCAGTATGCATCAGGCACTGTTTTAAATGCTTCATGTACAAGTGGGTGAACAACAGATTCTTCCCTTTGTGGAGCTCATATTCTAATAAGGGATAACAAGTAAGCTGTGTAAAGTGGTACATGCAATGGGAAAAGAGAAAGGACAAGGTAAGGGAGACCAGTATTGCAGAGCTGAAGACGGTATGCTAAGATAAGCTTCACTGGGAAGGTGAGATTTGAACAGATTGTTGAAATAGTGTTAGAAACATGTTCTTTGATCCTTTGAAACAGCAAAGTGCACACATAATTTGGTATAAAGTTATTCTCAACTGATCAGTTTCCAAGTACTTAAAGGGAGAATTTTATTTTCTTACTTAAAGTGTGTGAATTTAAAAAAAAAAAAATACTCCATATCACTTTTCAGAAGTCGAACCTGTGTTAGGACCTTAAATATTTCTGAAAATCTCAAGCCAAACCAAGTGCCGTCGAGTCGGATCCGACTAAAAGGTGAGTGTTTATTGACGGAAATAAGTTACAGGTTTTGAAATATTTGAGAAAGAGAATGGGTCAAATTTTTGGCCTAATGCTGTATGTTTTAAACCCTAACCCATAAGTGAAGATCATGGTATTTTCAGTGGCAACGTTTGTGTGTGCAATCTGGATAATGAATAAGGAAGACAGAAGAATTGCTGGCTTCACATTGTGGAGCTGGAAAAGAGTACAGGATATACTCCATGGACTGCTGAAGAACAAACAGATCTGTCTGGAAGTAGGACCAGAGTGCTCCATGGAAGCAAAGATGGCGAGACTGGGTCTTACATACTTTGGTCATGTTGTCAGGAGGGATCAGTCCCTGGAGAAGGACATCATGCTTGGTAGAGTGGAGGGTGAGCGAAAAGAGAAAGACCCTCGACAAGATGAATTGACACAGTGGATGCAACAGTGGACTTAAGCATAAAAATGATTGTGGGCGAGATGCAGGGTCGGGCGGTGTTTTGTTCTGTTGTGTGTAGGATTGCTATGAGTCAGCACCGACTCAATGGCACCTAACAACAACAACAACAAGCAAAGATCTCCGGAACAGTGGTAGTATCTAAAGAACAAAAATTATTTTTTCACAGACTTAGAAACCTCGTCTTCCACTCATCTTAAAATCCAAGTTTAACTTTGTGATGAAATAGTATAATTGAGTTAATTTGATGCAACAGAAATTTGCATTGATTTATCAGAGAATGATTGCTTGGTATTTTGCTAGTGGTCAGTTTTCCCTCTCATCAGGGCAGTTATGTACAATCAGGCATGAAATTTTCAAAGAAAGTTAACTATTAGCTTTTCCTCCATTAATGCTTAATTTTAGAATAGAATTTGAAGCAATTTAAGAGACATTTTCCTGGGCAATTTTGCATTTTGTTTTCATTTTGAGTCTAAAAAAGTTTTTCTTTTTGCTCTTTGCTTTAGAAAGGACTTAAAGTAGCTGAATGTGTTTCCTCACCACAAGAAAAAAAAATCATGCAAATTTAGAAAACTGAATATTCTTTAGTCTTGGCTTTTAAAGGTCCTCTAGGAGTGTCTTTTAAACTTAACCTCATTAAAATTTGAAAACCCATTCCAATAGTATAATGCATTGTTTTCTTAAATGTTGGTAAATAAGCCTCAAATCTGATTTTCAATGGAAAGCACTTTTTACTGTACTGCGTAACCGAAATAAACCCTGTTGCTAGCTGAGTTGATTTGGAACAAAGGCAAACCTGTGTGTATCAGAGTAGAACTGCGTTCCTTAGGGTTTTCATAGATGGCAGACCTTTCTTCTGAGGTGCCTCTGGCTGGACTCGAACATGCAACCTTGTGGTTAGCAGCTAAGTGCATTAACCATTTCCATTATCCAGGGACTCTACTGTAGTGATTACTCCTCTTGAAATCTAATAGTTAGACTTTTCAATTTAAAAATACATGTGACCTGTAGCTATAATGAAACTTAGCAAAAATATAACAATGCAACACTCTTCAAGTAATAAAACTTAGCTAAACAGATTAATTAAATGACATTAGAATATATCAACATGTAAATTAGGAAGAAGTATTAGCAAATTATACTCATGTTTATGCTCTCAATTACATTTAAACACAAGGAAGAAAAAATATTTGAATTTCACACTTGAGAATTAGCATACTACTTTCATTCAATATTCCCCAAAATAAATCATTGGCTGGAAAGTCCAACATTTTACATGATTATCCTTAACAAAGGGAACTATAAATGGTTATATATTTAATAACTAATAGTTTGTTTCCCTTTTACCGCCATCACAATTTAGTATGAATAACGCATAGCCTTCCTAGGATTATTAGTACTGAATATTAAATGGATATTTGGAAGGAAAAATAACCCTTTTAGTCTTTGGAGCAAGACTAGGCCTAAGGTAAAATTTCCTGTTTACTGGAATCAGCAGACAACATTTAATGGGTTTAGCTGTCTTTGGAGAAGACTGAAGCTGTTGTTTCTATTTAAAAAAAATTCAATAAAGTTAAAACAGAAATAACATTATGAACATGATTTACTGAAGTAAAATCAAGGAGGCACTTGAAGGCCTTAAGCAGCTTCAATTATTTCTCAAGAAAATTAAGTGCAGTTCTATCTGAGAAAACCTGAAGACACATATTTGAAATTCAGGCGAATTCTGTGATATGCCACCTCACCCACTAAGACACCAAAATTTAGAAGCACAGAGAGAAGAAGGGGAAGCAGAAAGAACCAGCAGAAGTCAAACTGACTCTTAGGCTATTGGAGGGATGGTAAGGTGGTAGGAAAATGATGTTTTGAGCACCTAATGCGTGCCATGCACAGTAGCAGGCATTTTACATGCTTAACTCACCTTTCAAGTTAGGCACTAGTATTTTATGCACAAGAAAAGACCAGGCTACTCAAATTATTCAGGTTTCACAATGCCTAAACAAGGAATTCAGCTGGAACCCAGGTCTCCTGTGAGCTAGAGAGCACTGGGGTTGTCTGTGTGTTGTGGATGGAGAATCCCAAACTGCAGAGAAATGGAAAAGGGGATCTTCTAAATAGGTACATGAACTTGGTAAATTGAAGGCTTATCGCTGAGCTGGCATGAACAGGACAGACCCAAAGAAACAGCAAAAGCTTTGCTAACAATAATTTAGACCATCAGTCAAGTCTCAGGCTAATGCCTGAGTGGTACCTACTGTGTGGGACAGAAGCAAGCATAGGAAACCTTGTGAAAATAAAACAGAGATTGGACTCACCAAAGTCAAGGTGCAGTTGCACTCTGAGGCTAACTGGGTTGGTTGCTGCTACACAGATACCAAAACTACTACCATCGAGTCTACTCTGATTCACAGGGACTCTGTCAGACAGATTAGAACGAGCTGCCCCGTAGAGTTTCCAAGGAGTGCCTAGTGGATTTCAACTGTCATACTTCTGGTAGCTTCCAACCACTATTGTTATCAGAGCATCTGGATTGCATATTCCATCAGTTTCAGACTGTGGGGGAGCCTTAGCCATTCTTTTAAATAACTCCTTCACATGGCTTAAATGTATAATCTGCACATAAATCAGAGATTTAGTCTATTTTTACTGTTTGTGGAATCCTTGAATGGCTTGAGTCAAGTGCTTTTGGTGTTAAGTAGGTATAATACGTTGTATTTCTTAAGAATATAATTATACACGATTTTAAAAATGTGCTAATATAAAAAAAAAAACTTGTTAAGCTGACTCTGATTCTGACTCATAGCGACCCTATAGGACAGAGTAGAACCGCTCCATAGGGTTTCCAAGGAGTGCCTGGTGGATTTGAACTGACGACCTTCTGGTTAGCAGACATAGCACTGAACCATATGCCACCAGGGTTTCCAAAACAGCACTAATAGTCATCTTAAACCTTTGATTCCTGAATGTTCCTTTTCATTTCTGTAACAGTAGCCTTTTAAGACACTAGTCCAGGTATGTTTGTATGACTCCTTCCTATATTTATGAAGAAGTTCTGCTGTAGATCAATTACATGGAGTAAGGAATTAGCATTATCACAGGTCCATCATAATTATGAAGATTTTCTATTAACAACATTATACAGTCTTCACACACAAAAATATGGTTCAAAATGTATCTTTGGCCTGCAATACCAAAGTGATGTATACATCAACAAAGAAAAGTTTTCTGATTTGTTCCAATTTGCCTACCGTTTTAAGAAACATAAACCAAACAAAATCAGTCCCACTGCCATCGTTGATTCCAATTCATAGTGACCCTGTAAGATAGAGTAAAACTGCCCCATAGAGTTTCCAAAGAGCACCTGGTGGCCTGAAACCATCAAACTTTTGGTTAGCAGACATAGCACTTAACCCACTATGCCACCAGGGAACATAGCGTCTTCAGGACAGCAGAATCATTACTAGATAACTGCCAAGCTCAACCTCAGAGATAACTGCTTAACTCATTGTTTTGGTCTCTTCCTGCCTGCTCATGTTAACTCTTAAACTTTTCCAATAGCCAGCCAAGTGCCATCGATTCGGATCCGACTCATGGCACCCCAGGGCCTTTTTCCAAAAAGGGGTCTTATTACAAAGATGTCATACGAAAATTAGCCCATCATGTAGGCACAACACATGCTTCTCAATTCTACAGGGGAAAAAATAGTAATATTTAACACTGCTAGTCCTGGAATCTGAGAAAATATTAAACTGAGTTCTGAGAAAAATTGAGCTGGTGTTATCCTTGGAGAAATGACTTTGTGATGAACAGAATTTCTAGATTTTAGAATACTTAGGTTTAAGGATTTAACAAATGTTGCCATTTAATTCTTGTTGTTAGTTGCTGACTAGTGAAGTCCAACTCATGGTAACCTCTTGTGTGTTGTTGCAGAGTAGAATTTCACTGGAATTTTCAAGGTTGTAACCTTTCAGAAGTGGATTGTTGGCCCTGTTTTGAAAGTCGCCTCTGAGGAGGTTCAAACTGGCAACCTTTAGGCCAGTAGTTGAGTGCTTAACCATTTGCACTACTACAGCCCTTCTTCCAACTGCCTAAAGGTAGGAAGTACAATTCTATCCATCTCCTGCACGAGAAACTGAGATACAGAAGCCAAGCCAAGCCAAGTGTCGTCGAGTCGGAGAAATGTTTGATAAATTGTTGAAGGCAATAAACTTAGTATCAGAACCAAGATTTAAATCCAAGTCAATCTGATTACCAAACCTGAGACTTCGACTACTGTGTAATATATTTAAATTCCTTTAAAAAAAACAACCTTGAAGAAGCCCTAAAAGATCACTAACCAAAATGTCAGTGAATTGAACTCAGTGGCTATCCTATGGAAGACAAGTGGATCAGTCTGCTTCTGCTAACATTACAGCCTTGGAAATCTTATGGGGCTCTGTTCTGTAGGGTTGTTATGACTCAATAGTTTTCATTAAAAACTTAACAAGATCTTTCATTGTTATTAAAGAACAGTCTTCAAACCTGGATGAGTGGAACAGCGTGTCAGCCAGAGCTTCAAACTGATTCATTCCCATTTGAACCTCTACTGAGAATTTGCATTTCTACTGCAGATAAATTTGCATTTAATAAGAAACCCAGCTGATTTTTATGTAAAATAAATTTTGAGAACAACTGCTTAGTCTCTAATTGGCAGCACCGGTCCCTAATTGGCAGCATTAGCTTCACTTGGAAACTTGCTAGAATTATAGATTCTTAGCAGGAGTTTGAACCAAAACAAATCTGTACAAAGCCCTGGTATAAAACTGCAGTTCCTAAAGTTACTTGGTTTCAGAACTCCCTTTTACTTTTAAAACTTATTGAGGACCTCAAAGATTCTTGTGTGTGTATGTGTGTGCATGTGTGGGCTTGATAGTTACCATATTAGGGATTAAAACTAATTTTCTGAAACATTAGTTAATATAATTATATTAATATATAAATGTTAATATAAATAACATTTTTATGAAAAATAACTATTTCCAAAAACAAAAGTTTTAAGGATGGCTTTTTTCTTTACTTCTTTAGTTTTAGTAAGCTTTAGGTAGAAGTTTACAGTGCCATTTAGTTTCTCATTCAAACACATATAGTGATGTTGGTTACAATTCCCACCATGTGACAGCACTCTCCCTTTCCCTTTAGAACTTGGTTTCTCTGTGTCCATTTGTCCAGTCTTCCTCTTCCTTCTCACCTAATTGTCTTTGCTTTGGGGCAGGTGTTACCCATTTGATCAGGTATACTTGACTGAACTAAGAAGCACCTTCTTCATGTGTGTTATTGTTTGTTTCATAGGCTCATCTAATCTTTGGCTGGAAGGTGGTATTCAGAAGTGACTTAATTCTGAGTTATCAGGGTGTCAATAAATTGTTAATCATGTGTAAAAGTAGGATATATAGATTCTTAGATATTTAGGGATTCAGAAACATCTCCTATGTGATCTTTCTTGGCAAGGTATGGGAGAATGTGTTCCACAAATAGGCAGAAGTAAAGTGGGAAAGAGGTAAACATGGGATCTGGGAAGGAGGAGAAAGAGCAGCAAAGGGATATCCTAAAAATAAAAGCCATGTAACAGATCTAGGGAAAAAAAGTAGTCCATAATCAATCAGGAACATGGAGTACTCGTAGACAAAGTTCTCCAGCAGAAAAAAATAGAACCAATGTGTGAGTACATGCAAAGGATTATCAATAGGTAGGTGGCAAAGATGTTAAGAATTTTGGGAAAAAAATATTACAGGTATATTAAAATCCAAATAAAAAGATGAAGCAACTACCACCTCCAGGAAAAAATGAATACCAAAATGAAATACCATTTGAGATATTTCAACAAATGGATACAGTACTGGAGGTCCTTACTCATGTATGCTAAGAAACTGGGAAGACAGCTACCTGGTCAGCCAACTGGAAGGGATGCATGTTTATGCCTACTCCCATGAAAGGTGATCCAATCAAATGTGGAAATTGTCAAACAACATCATTAATTTCACAAGCAAGAAAAATTTTGCTGAAGATCATTCAAAAGCAGTTGTAACACTATATTGACAGGGAACTGCTGGAAACTCAAGCCAGGGACATTATTGTTGATGTCAGATGGATCCTGGTTGAAAGAGAATACGAGAAAGAGGTTTACCTGTGTTTTATCGACTATGCCAAAGCATTTGATTATGTGGATCATAACACATTATGGACAATATTGCAGAGAATGGGAATTTTGGAACACTTAATTGTATTCATGAGGACTCTGCACATGGATCAAGAGGCAGCCATTCGAGCAGAAAAAGGGGATACTGCACGGTTTCAAGTCAGGGAAGGCACGTGTGAGCCTTGTGTTCTTCCACCTTGCCTATTCAATCTGTACACTGAACAAAATAATCCGAGTAGAAGACTATATAAAGAAAAATGGGGCATCAGGATTGGAAGAAGACTTACTAACTGCCTGCATTACGCAGATGACACAACCTTTCTTGCTGCAAGTGAAGAGGACTTGAAGCACTTACTGATGAAGACCAAAGACTGCAGCCTTCAGTATGGATTATATCTCAACATAAAGAAAGCAAAAATTTTAACAAATGGACCGATAAACAGTATCAAGATAAATGGAGAAGAGATTGGGATTGTCAAGGATTTCATTTTACTTGGATCCACAATTAGTACCCTTGGAAGCAGCAATCCAGAAATCAAAAGAAGTATTGCTTTGGGCAAATTGACTGCGAAAGACCTCTTTAGAGTGCTGAAGAGCAAAGACAGAACTCTGAAGACTGCAGTGCCCCTGACACAAGCCGTGACATTTTCTGTTGCCTCAAATGCGTGCAAAAGCTGGACAATGAATAAGAATGAGATTGAAGAAGAATTGATGCTTTTGAATTGTAGTGTTGGCAAAGAATATTGAATATACCATGGACTGCCAAAAGAACAAACAAATCTATCTTGGAAAGAAGTACAACCAGAATACTCCTTAGAAGCAAGGATGGTGAGACTACATCTCGCATGCCTTGGACATGTTTTCAGGAAGGATCAGTTCCTGGAGAAAGATATCGTGGTTGGTAAAGTAGATGGTCAATGAAAAAGAGGAAGAACCTTAACCAGATAGATTGATGCAATGCCTGCAACAATGGGCTCAAGTATAGGAATAATTGTGAAAATGCAGCAGGACTTGACAGTGTTTCATTCTGTTGTGCATAAGGTTGTTAGGAGTTGTAACTGACTCGACAGTACCTAGCAACCAGAACAAGAACATGTATAGAATCACATCATTCATGTACAGGGATAGTTTTACTTGTTCCTTACCAATTTGCATGCATTTTATTTCTTGTTGGTTGCCTTATTGATCTAGTTAGGACTTCCAGTATCATGTTAAATAGGAGTGATAATAAAGGATATCCTTGTCTTGTTTCTGTTCTGAAGGGAAATGTTTCAGCCTCTCTCCATTAAGAATGATGTTGCCTATTGATTTTGTTTAGATGCCCTTCAATGTATTGAGAATTTCCTATTTCTATTTTATTGAAGAGTTTTGATCTGGAACAGGTTTTGGACTATTGAATGCCTTTTCTGTATTGATTCAGATCATCATGTGATTCTTTTCTTTTATCTTATTTATATATATGAAGGGTTATTGTGATTTTATAATGTTAAGTCATTCTTGCATACCTGGTCTGAATCACACTTAGTTGTGGTAAATATATACACACACACACACGTATATGGTATGAAGCTAAATTCTTTGACTAGAATTTTTATATTTACATTCATAAGAGATACTTGTCTGTAACTTTCTTTTTTTTACAAATTAATTTTTTATTAAATAAAAAAATGAGTGTACATACTCTGTGCTTACAATATTGGGTTGAGAGAGGAGGAGTACACAAGTTGTGTTGAAGTCCCATTAATATTGATCTTCTTACTAATGTGTATTGTCACCAATTTCACCCTACCAAATTTCTAACAATTATCTAATCTAAACCCTCGCCCTTTGCCTTCCTGCCCTCCCACCTCCCCCACCTTTGTAGCCATCAAAGAGTCTTTTCTATTATGTATGAGTATGCTTTTAAGTTTTTATTATAAGGGTCTCATAATAATTGTCCTTCTGTCGCTGACTAGTTTCACTCAATATAATGTCCTCCAGTTGAGACCAAATTGAGAGATGTTTCCTGCTATCATCGTTGTTCTTTATCAGTGTATAGTACTCCATGGAGTATATATACCAAAGTTTACCCATCCATTCTTCTGTTATTGGGCATCTAGGTTGATTCTAACTTTTTGCTATCATGGACTGTGCTGCAATGAACATTTGTGTTCCTGTGGCAGTTGGTGTGAATGGACTTGATTTTGTAGGATATATTCTGAGCAGAAGAATTACTGGGTCGAATGGTATATCTAGATCCATTATTTTAAGGTAACGCCAAATTGCTTTCCAAAGAGGTTGCACTGTTCTGCAGTTCCACCAACAGTGAAGGAGAGTTCCAGTCTCTCCACAGCCTCTCCAACATTTGTTGTTTTGCGTTTTTTGGATCATGGCCAAACTTGTTGGGGTGACGTGGCATCTCATTGTCATTTTGATTTGAATTTCTTTAGTAATTAGTGATCGTGAACATGTCTGCATGTGTTTTTTTGGCTGCCTGGATCTCCTCTTTAGAAAAGTGTCTGTCCATCTCCTTTGTACATCGCTTAATTGGATGATTTGTCTTTTTCTTATTGATATTTTGTAGAACCTTATAGATTATGGAGATCAGGTGTCGGTCTGACATAGAGTTGCCAAATATTTTTTCCCATTCTGCAGGTGGTCTTTCAATTCTTTTGATGAAGTCTTTGGATGAGCAGAAGTGTTTGATTCTTATTAATTCCCATTTATCTCTTTTTTCTTCTGATGAATATGTTTTGTTTGTCAGATTTTGAAGTCTGTCTATATTGAATATTAAAACATCCATTGTTGACCCTACTTATCTTGGATGAGCTTTACCATTTTAGCTTTTACATTCCGGTCTTTTATCCAATTTGAGTTGATTTTCGTATAAGGTGTGAGATATGGGTCTTGTTTCAATTTTTTTCAGATGGATATCCAATTATGCCAGCACCATTTGTTAAAGAGACTATTCTTACCCCAGTTCAAAATCTTAGGACCTTTGTGAAATATCAGCTGTTCATAAGAGGATGGTGGCATCTCTGGGGTCTCTACTTTGTTCCATTGGTCTATGTGTCTCTTTTTGTACCAATACCAGGCTGTTTTGACTACTGTGGCAGTGTAATAGGTTTTAAAGTCAGGTAGTGAGAGGCCTCCCAGCATGTTCTTCTTTTTCAGTGGTGCTTTAGTTATTCGGGGTTTCTTCCCTTTCCAAATAAAGCTGATAATTTGTTTCTCCACCTCATTAAAAAATGTCGTTGGAATTTGTATTGAGATTGCATTATATAAGTAGAGTCCTTTGGGCAAAATAGACATTTTCACAATATTGAGTCTTCCTATCCATGAGCAGGGCAGATTACTCCACTTATGTAAGTTCCTCCTAGTTTCTTGTAGCAAGGTCTTGTAGTTTTCTCTGTAAAGATCTCTTATTTCTCCAGTTAGATTTATTCCTAGGTATTTTATCTTCTTGGGGGCTATAGTAAATGGAATTGATTTGGTGATTTATTTTTTAATAATCTCACTGTTGGTATAAAGGAATCCTACTGATTTACTTATGTTTATCTTGTATCCCGATACTTTGCTGAACTCCTCTATTAGTTCCAATAGTTCACTTTCTTTTTTTGTGGTGCCTTTGCCTGGTACAACTCATTTTTAGAGAGACAGGTTAAATTAAAAGGATGGGAGAAGATACACTCTGAAAATACTAATCAAAAGAAATCTGAAGTGATATTATTAATAGCAGAAAATATAAACTTATATTACAAGGGATAAAAATAATGATAAAGGGGTCAACTCATCAAGAAGATTCCACAATTCTAAACATGCATTCACCTAATAACAGAGCTTCAAAATATGTAAACAAAAATTAATAGAACTGAAGGAAGAAGTAGACAAATCCACAAATATAGGTGGAGACTGAAATCATAAATACAACATAAACCATAATCAGACAAAATTGATTTAGTCTTATTTTGAATAAGTTTTCCACTTACATGGCTTAAAATCAGAAGGCTGTGTAGTAAAAAATCTCACCATCTTGCCAATCATTCTGCTTTCTTAGGCAACCGTGTCACAGATATTTACATATCACCCAAAGCTATTTTTTGCATACAAACAACTATGTGTATGTTCTCTTATTCATTTTTATACAAATGGTGGCATAGTATACACATTTTGGAACTTCATTTTGTTTTATGATTTAATAATACATCTTGATGACCCTCTGATTATTAGTACCTAGAAGTGTAAGGAAAATTTAGGGCTTGATACATAGCTATGAGAATTCTTTCTTTTCTTTTTTGTTTTCAATTGTGCATGTTATAGCCTGAAAATTTTCAACAGGTCTCAGTCATCTAAATGGATTGCATCAGAACGGTTTTTACTGAGCTATAATTCACATACTATAAACCTCACCTTTTACAAGTATACAGTTCAATACTCACATTCGTACAAACCATACCACTATTTAATTCCAAGACATTTTAATCACCTCCAAAAGTGATTACTCATCAATAATTACTCACCATGCCCTGGAAACCACCCATCTACTTTCTGCCTCTATGGATGCCTGTTCTGGACAGTCCATATAAATGGAGTCATACAATAGATGGCCTTTGGTGTCTGGCTTCTTTCACTTAGCATAATGCTTTCAAGTTTCACCCATGTTGGAACATACATCAGTACTTCATTACTTTTTTGACTGAATAATATCCAATTGTTTGAATATATCATGTTTGTTTTCAAATTTTATGTATCCTTCTTAACAATGATATATAATTGAATCAATACAGAAGGCCCAGGTGGTGCCATTTAATATACATTAATTCCTGAGTCCTTTCTAGTTTGTAAATTTAGACTGGATTTTAATACTTTAAAAAAAAACTATTTAGATATAAGTTAACTACATTTAGGAGAATCAAGAAGCCTTGACAGTTGTCACAGACTTCTGGAAAAGATGGCAATTTATTTGTAAGTTTCTGAAGCTTCTCTAAGACAATGAAGTGACCAAGAAACATTAACAAAACCAAACCCAAAACACCCCCAATTAATTTGTTTGGAAACTAGAGGATGGTGCCAATGACATGTCACAAAATTAAAAGAGTTCTACTAGGTACAGTGCAATGGGACCAGACTGAAGTGACAAGGAAGAAGGTAAATCCTGACAAACCTTATTGACAGGGATAAAGACTGAGTTTGGGAGATGTGACTGTAATAAGAGTATGAAACACAGCTATAAAAAGCAAGTTAGGAATTTTCTTTATCTTTCCAGTAATTTAGGCTTCACCTCAAGGTAAGGATTTTTCCAAACAGGAGTGGCATTAATCTTCACTTTCTTGTCAAGAGGATAAGAGACTTTTACAAATGGATGGTGGATATTTACCAAACAACAAACTAGACATAGAAAGCTAACTCCCTATGAAAGAGAATCAAATACACAAGTCAAATAACAAAGGCAATTTTTCCCACTCCATCCTAGGCTGATCATCAATTCTCTCCAGCCTTGCTCTGACATCTTTTAGAGTGATAATGATAACACACATTATTAGCCTTTTAGTTTGGATCTAGGAAGAGATTTTAAGTGATGGTCAACAGCATTTTGAGGTGTCCCATGGAGAATCTAGATCCTCTGTTTAGGATAAATATCAGTCTGGCATTTACTCCTACATTTATCAATAACATCTTATCCTTTATTTTTTTAAATTTAGACTTTCTATTGATTCACTATTTTGATCAATGACGTTTAGCCCTTATATCTCCAGCAACTCCCAACTCTTGTCCCTTTCCAGTCTTCCTGGGGATGGTTATAGCACAGTTTGTAGATAAATTACTATTCAGTATTTGCATTGCTAAACCAAGTAAATACCACTCTCTGCTTTGGCAAGTTGTGCGCTATGGTTATTTTATTTATTATACAGCTCACTTATTTTTCTTGTAGTTATTGCCTCATCAATTTTCATTTATTAATTTCCTTATTTGCTTTCTCCCTTCTTTTGATATAATTTCCCACATTATTAAACCTGGCAGTAACATAAGCATTACATCTATTTTCTGGAGACATTCCTTTGATCTCTACTGTTGTCCCTCTAGGCTTGCTGTACTGCCTTACTGTGGGACTTGCCTTTGCCTTTCTCCCGTATTAGATTTCTTTTTTCCTTGTTGCTGTTTCTTCCTTTTTCCTGGATAAATCCCTACTTTAGTGCTGCTTATAATCCTGAAACTTTCTGAGAAAAGATGCAGGGGAAGTAAATCTTTTTGAGATTTTCACTTCTGAAAATCTTGTAGTTCTTTTTCTTTTGCCCCCAAGACATATACTTGCTTAAGAGTTGGGGTATTTTGGGTTTTACCGACTAATTTACCCTCAAGCTTTTGAAGCCTTGTCCCATTTGGCTTCTTGCCATTTACTTACAAGATAAATAAGCAAATAGTAGGTGTCAGACACAATTTTGAGCAATTTACAAATATTAACTCATCTTATCCTCATAGCAGCCCTATGAGGTGCATACCATTATTAATGCCATTTTTCAGAGGAGGAAACTAAGGCACAGAAAGGTCAGTTGCCAGTGCAATCTCATATTATTGATCAGGGTTAGGTATTCAGGTTCCTAGTCTTCATGCTATGTTGCTCTCTCTGATGAAACAGTTGAGAATCCTGATGAGATTTGGACATATTTTTTCCTCCCTGGAAGCTTTTAAGACCTTTTTATGATAGTGTGCCTTAGAAACCTTCTGTCACTCGTTTTGTGTTAAAAGTGAATCCTTTTAATTTATAGTATTGTGTTCTTTGATCCTGGAAATTTATGGGTATATATCCATTAACCAAATGGTCAGCAATTCAAACCCACCAGGTGCTCCTTGGAAGCCCTATGGCGCAGGTCTACCCCGACCTATAAGGCCACTATGACTCGGAGTTGACATGAAGGTAGTGGCTGTGACTTTATATATATATTTTGTTTGTTATTTTTCATTTTTCGTCTTGATAATTTCCATTGCACAGTTCCTTCTGTTCTCCCTTCTTAGAACTCTTCTTAGTCGTATGGGAACGTCTAGATTGATACTTAATTTTTTTTTCCAATTCTATTGAATTTTTAAAGAAGGCTGCTTAGTTATAGTTGCATTTCTGGAATCTTTTACGTGTTCTCTCTCTTTCTCCTCTCTCTCTCTCTTTTTTTTTTTTTTTTTTTAGCAAGAGGAGGTTGAATGAAGCTTCCTGTTATTGAATTGTGGACAAAACATATTCTCAGTAATTTGAGGAGAGTAATAGCAGCTTTAAAAATGTCAAAATTTCTTCTACTCTGCATTATTTCTTTCCTTCTAGTTTCTTGTTTACAGCTGGTTCATTTGGGTCTCTTGTTTTTATGTTAGTAGAGATGTCAGCAGATACTTGGTTGCCCATTCATTTTGGGGAATGAAAGATTCAAATCCTAGAGTCCTGTTTTCAGTTCTCTTCCACTCCACCCTTCTACTGTACTGGAAAGCTCTGTTTCCTGCTTATTTTCTGGGTTTTAGATGATAAATACATTTTTTTTCCTCACCTATGTTCCTCAATGCAAGTACTAAATTTTACCTGCCACTGTTTCTAGCTAGTGACTTTTCTGAATTTCAAGTTCTGTAAAATTAATTACATACACTTTGTCTAGAAAACTCTTACTCGTTATTAGGATGTAAGCTTCCTGGGAGGAGGGACTATGTCTTTATTGTTTCCTACTGTCATGGATTGAATTGTGTCCCCTAAAACTTGTGCAGCAAGTTGGCTAGGCCATGATTGCCAGTATCATGTGATGTTCCTTTATGTTGTAAATCTTGCCTCTGTGATATGATGAGGGAGGTTGGGAGGCAGGGTGGGAGGTGAAGCAGGACTCAGTGTTTAAGACTGTGCTGTGCCTTCAGGCTTTCTCTTGAGATACAAAAGAAAGAAGCTAACAGAGAGTTTGGGACGTCATAACACCAGGAAAGAAGCAGTGCCAGGAGTAGATGTCCTTTGGAAACTACCTGAGGTCTCTGAACCTCAGAACCTCCCAGTCCAAGGGAAAATTGATAACAAAGACCTTTGTCCAGAGCCAACAGAGAAAGCCTTTCCCTGGAGCTGATGCTTTGAATTTGAACTGGTAGCCTACTGGATTGTGACACAATAAAATTTCTCTGTTTAAAGCCATCCATGTGTAGTATTTCTGTTACGGCAGCGCTAGATGATGAGGACTCCTGCTATGTCCTCTGTGCCTGAAACATAGAAAGCCCTCTTGGAAGGATAAGAGGCACTGTGGTGTGGTAAAAATAACCTTGTAGAATTGGGGATACTTGATGTATAATTCAAGGTTTGCCTTTTAGCCTGTAATTGTAATCTGATTAATTAAAGGTCTCTGACCCTCAGCATTCTCATCTATAAAATGGTGTTAATAATGCTTTCTTTGTACAATTGTTATGTTAGATAAATAAAAGTCACCCAAAGAATGGATATAAATATATATACTCTGAAATATATGCATGTGTGTATACACACACACACACATACAGGAGGCCGAGCAATTAGGTCCATGAACTTAACTGATCTACATGCTACATACCTCATTGCTGAATATCACTATGGTCACCTTTGTCTTGGCACAGATGAGGGAACACTTCCAGCCCTGCATCTGTTTATTGAAACATCTCAATTGATATTCCATCAATTACTGGAACCTTGTTTTTCAGCAATGACTTCAATGCAGCTTTGACTTCTTCCTTCAGTACCATTGGCTCCTGATCATATGCTGCATCTTGAAATGGTTGAATGTTGACCAATTCTTTTTTGGTATAATGACTCTATATTGTTTAATATTTTAATGCTTTCTGTGTCATTTAATATTTTCCCTGTAAAATTCTTCTCTACTGCAACTTGAGATTTGAAGTTTTCTTTCAGTTCTTTCAGTTTGACAAATGCAGAGTGTCTTCTTTCCTTTTGATTTTCTATCTCAAACTTTTTGCAAATGTCATTATAATAGTTTATCTTTTTAAGCCACTCTTTGAAATCTTCTGGTCAGTTCTTTTACTTCATTTTTTTCTTTTGCTTTAGCTACTCGACATTCAAGAGCAAGTTTCAAAGTCTCTTCTGATATCCAATTTGGTGTTTTCTTTTTTCTGTAATGACTTCTCACTTTCTTCATGGATGGTGTCTTTGATGTCATCCCATAATTCATCTGATGTTCAGTCATTAGTATACAACATATCAAATCTATCCTTAATATGGTCTCTAAACTCATGTGGGATACACTCAAGGTCATACTTTGGGTCTCTTGGACTTTTTCTGGTTTTTCTCCATTTCAGTTTGAACTTGCATATGAACAGCTGATGATCTGTGTTGCAATACACACTTGGCCTTGTTTTGACAGATGCTGAGCTTTTCCATTGTCTTTTTCCACAGGTGTAGTCATTTAGATTCCTGTGTATTCCATCTGGTGAGGTCCATGTGTACAGTCACTGCTTATGATGTTGAGAAAAGGTATTTGCAATGAAGAAGTAGTTGGCCTTGCAAAATTCTATCATGTAACTTCCGGCATCATTTCTATCACCAAGGGCATACTTTCCAATTACTGATCCTTCTTCTTTGTTTCTAACTTTTGTATGTCAATCATCAGTAATTATCAGTGCATCCTGATTGCTTGTTCAATCAATTTCAGTTGCAGAAACTGGTAGAAATCTTCAATTTCTTTAACCTTGGCCGTAGCACTTGGTGCATAAATATGAATAATAGTCATATTAACTGGTCTTCCTTGTAGGTGTGTAAATTATTATCCTACCACTGACAACATTGTACTTTAGGATAGATCTTGAAATGTTCCATTTTTTCCTGATAATTGTTACTTCTTTAGGTATTTATATTACGATTAAGTGAACATACACAATCCAAATCAATTTTGCATGCCTGCCTTTCTGCAGTTACATCTGCTCTCCTCCCCCTTGAACAGCACACTCCCGCTTTTCACTCTATACTTCTAGTATCCTCTTAACAAGCATCTGTCCCCTCCTCTCCATCCTCTTCTCGCACATCAAGAAAGACACCAGTAGAACAGCCTCCTATAAATGTATAAAACCATAAAGTACACACACCATATGCTCACACTGTGTCCCTGAGTCCCATCAATTCTCATCTGAAGACTTGACATTGGTACTGGTTTCAGGTTAGGGCTAGCAGCACAAGTTGAGGGGCCATGTTCCCAGGAGACCCTCCAGGCTGTTGGACCATTAATTCTGGTATTTTGGAAGAGTTCTTGAACTGCAGACCTCTTTTTCTTGTGTTGCCTCGGGGACTCCATATTGTGTCTCCCATCACAGCTGCCTTTGGTGGTAGCTGGGTGCCATCTGGTTCTTCTGGTCTCATAGTAATGCAATCTCCCATTCATATTGGTCCTTCTGCCTCCTGGACTCATTTTGCCTCATGTCTTTGAGGTTCTCAGTCATCATCTGTTCCAGATGGCTTGGGCCTACTTGGTGGACCTGAGATGGCAGCTTACCAGCTTTTAAGACTCCAGACACCGCTTACCAATGTGGGTGGCAGAAGACTCTCTTAGCTAAAGACTAACTATGCCAATTGACCTCAATGTCCCCTGAAAACATGGTCCCCAGACCCTGTGTCCCTGTTACTCTAACCTATGAAATATTGAGCTGAGTTTAGAAAACCTTTCAGTTTATGGTGCAGTGCAGTTATGCTGATCTGCTTTCTGCTGCATGCTGTCACTCCTTTCACCTAACCAAATTCCTCTCAACTATTCTAGTCTGTGAATATCCCTCTCCCCCTCCCCACTCTTGTACCTGTCAAAGAACCTTTTCTTCTGTACTTAAATCCATTTTTAAGTCTTTATACAGAGGTCTCATACAATACTTGTCTTTTTGCAGTAAATTTCACTCACCATAATGTCTTCTAGTTGAAACCAGGTTATGAGATGCTTCCTAAAATCATCATTGTTCTTTATTACTACATAGTGTTCCATTGAGTATATGTACCATAGTTTATCACTTCACCTGTCGATGGGCACTTAGGTTGATTCTATCTTTTTGTTACTGTGGACAGTGCTGCAATAAACATTTGTTTGCATGTATGTGTTCATGTGACCACCTTTATTTCTGTAGGATATATTCGGAGCAGTGCAAATGCTAGGTCATGTGGTATTTCTGTTTCTAGCTTTTTAAGGAAGCGCCAAATTGCTTTCCAAAGAGGTTGTACCATTTTGCATTCCCACCAGCAGTATGGGAGAGTTCCAATCTCTCCACAGTCTGGCCAGCATTTTTTTTTTTTTTAATATTGTCAACCTTGTTGGGGTGAGATGGCATCTCATTGTAGTTTTGATTTGGATTTCTCTAATGGTTAATGATCATGAACATTTCCTCTTGTGTCTTTTGGCTGTCTGGATGTCTTCTTTGATGAAGTGTCTGTCCATCTCCTTTGCTCATAGCTTAATTAGGTTACTTATCTTTTTCCTGTTCACATAGGGTCGCCATGAGTTGGATCTGACTCGACAGCACTTGGCTGGTGCTCATATTTTGCAGTGCCTCATAGATTATTGAAGTCTGACATCAATCTGACATGTAGTTGCCATATATGTTTTCCCATTCTCTAGGTAATCTTTTAACTCTCTTGATATAGTCTTTGGATGACCGTGTTTGATTCTTAGTAGTCCCCATTTATCTATTTTCTCTTTTGTTGTTGTTCATTGTTCAGATTTTGTAGGCTATCGAAGCTGTGTATTAGAACTTCCTTATTTTTTCTTGCATGATCTTTATCACTTTAGATTTGATATTTAGGTCTTTGATCCATTTTGAGTTATTTGTGTAGGGTATAAGACATGGGTCTTGTGTCAGTTTTTTGCAGATGGATATCCAGTTACACCAACACCATTTGTTAAAGCGACTGTTTTTATTTCAGTTTACAATCTTTAGGCATTTGTCAAATGTCAACTGTTCGTAAGATGATGGTGATATTTCAGGGGTCTCTATTCTGTTCCATTGGTCTATATGTCTTGTTTTGTACCAGTGCCAAGCTGTTGTGACTACTGTAGTAGTATACTAAGTTTTAAGACTGAGTAATGTGAGTCCTCCCCCTATGTTCCTCTTCTTCAGTAGTGCTTTACTTATCAAGAGTTTCTTCCCTTTCCAAACCAAGTTGGTGATTTGTTTCTCCTTCTCTTTAAAAAGTGACACTAGAATTTTTATTGGGATTATACTGTATATGTAGATTGCTTTGTGTCAATTAGACATTTTTACAATCTTAAGTCTTGTTATCCATGAGCAGATTTCTCTACTTATGTAAGTCTCTTGGTTTCTTGCAGTAGGGTCTTGTAATTTCCTCTGTATAGGTCTCTTACTTATCTGGTTATATTTATTCCCAGGCATTTTATCTTCTTGGGTGCTGTGGTGAATGCTATTGACTTGGTGATTTCCTCTTTGATGATTTTTTTTGTTGGTGTGAAGGAATCCTATCACTTTCTTTATGTTTGTCTTATGTCCTGATACTTTGCTAAACTCTTCTACTAGTTCCAGTAGTTTATTTATGCATTCTTCAGGGTTCTCTGTGTATACGATCATATCATCTGCAAACAGAAATATTTTTACTTCTTGTTTACCAGTGCGGATACCCTTTATTTCTTTGTCTTGTTTGATTGTTCTGGTCAGAACCTCTAGCAGAATATTGAATAGAAATGGTGACAGTGGGCATCCTTGTCTAGGGCCTATTCTCAAGGGGGAATTCTTTCTGTCTCTCTCCATTCAGGATGATGTAGGTGGTTGGCTTTGCATAGATGTCTTTTATTGCATTGAGGAATTTCCCTTCTTCCTCTGTTTTGCTGAGAGCTTTTTTTTTTTTTTTTTAAACAAGGATGGACATTGGACTTTGTCAGACACCTTCTGTGTATCAGTGGACAAAATCAAGTGATTTTTATCCTATGTATTATTTATATGGTTGAGCACATTAATTGCTTCTCTGGTATTGAACCAGTGCTGTATCTTTAGTATGAATCCAACTTTGTTATGATGAATTATTGTTTTTATATATTGTTGAATTCTATTGGCTAGGATTTTGTTGAAGGTTTTTGCATCAAGTTTCATGAGTGGTATTGGTCTGTAATTTTCTTTATTTGTGGGATCATTCTCTGGCTTTGGTATCAAGGTTATGCTGGCTTCATAGAATGAATTTGGGGATGTTCCATCTTTATCTGTGCTTTGAAATAGCCTCAGTAATATTGGAACTAACTCCTCTCTAAAAGTGTGATAGAATTCTCCAGTGAGGCTGTCAGGACTTTTTTTGGTAGGCAGTTTTTTTATTACTTTCTCAGTCTCTTTTGTGGTGGGTTTATTAAGTTGTTCTGCTTCTGCTTGTGGTAATTTTGGTAGGTGATATTGAGTCTAGAAATTTGTCCATTTCCTCTAGGCTTTCACATCTGTTATAGTACAACTTTTCATAATATTCTGTTATGATACTTTTCATTTTGGTTGGGTCTGTTGTGATGTCTCCACTCTCATTCTTATTTGGGTTATTTGTTTCTTATCACATTTTTATTTTGAAAATTTAGTGAATGGTTTATCAATTTTGTTCATCTTTTCAAAAAAACAGCTTTTGGTTTTGTTAATTTTTTCACTTGTGTTTCTGTTCTCTAATTCATTTAGTTTTGCTCTAATTTTTATTATCTGTTTTCTTTTGCTGTCTGAGGGGTTCTTTTGTTGTCCTATTTCTACTTTTTCATGTTTGTTGGGTTAATTTTTTGGTTTGAGTCATTTCTTCATTCTGGATGTGTGCATTTGTAGAGGTAAATTGACCTCTGGGGACAGCTTTTGCTGTATCCAACAGGTTCTGGTTAGATGTATTTTTCTTTTCATTTTTTTCCATGAATTTCTTTGTTGCATCCTTGATTTCTTCTGTAACTCATGAATTTTTTAATAAGACATTGTTCAGTTTTCATGAGTTCAACTTTCTACCCCTATTTTTTCTGCGATCGATTCAATCTTTTATGGTTTTATAGTCCATGAAGATGCTTTGCAATAATTCAGTGGTTTGGACTTTGTTGAGACTTGCTTTATGACCTAATACGTGGTCTATTCTGGAGAATGTTGCATGTGCACTGGAAAAGAAGATATATTTATCTGTTGTTGGATAAAAAGTTCTATAAATGTCGATGAGGTCTCGTTGATTGATTGTCACAGTAAGATCTTCTGTATCTTTATTGAGCTTTTTTCTGGATGATCTGTCCATTACTGAAAGTGGAGTGTTGAAGTCTCCTACAACTACTGTGGAATGATCTTACAGTGGAGTAATCTTATCTCATTTTTTCAATGTTGTCAGCATTTGTTCTATGTATTTAGATGCTCTGGTTTTGGGTGCAGAAATATTTAGTACTGTTATGTCCTGCTTGTGTTTGAAACTTTAAGCAATAAATAGTGACACGTTTTCTCTATGATAATAGATTTTACAGTAAAGTCTATTTTATCTGAGGTTGGTATTGCCACTCCTGCTCTTGTTTGCACATTGTTAGCTTGGTTTATTTTTTTCCATCCTTTGATTTTTCACTTCATTCATATCTTTAAGTTTAAGGTGTGTTTCTTGTAAGCAGTATATAGACAGATTATGTTTTTTGATCTCAGCTGTTAGTCTTTGCCTCTTTATTGGAGCATTCAATCCATTTGCATTCAATGCAATTATTGATAGATATGTGTTTAGTACTGTCTTCTTGATGCCTTTATTTTTGTTTTGTTAATGTTTTGTTTGTTCCACTTAATATTCTCCTTTGGATTGTTTTTCTTCATGGGTTTCCTTTTTATCCTTTTCAGCATTGGTTTTGTGTCTGTTGAGACTCCTGTATTAAGTTTCTTGTTTTGAAATGTAGCATTGTTAGTTTGCTTTGTGGCTACACCTTTGATCCCCCTTAATTTTTTAAATTTAAACCAATCTTTAACTTCTGTATACCTCCTTAACTTCCTCTTCATTTGAATTGGCTAAAACTACTGTAATGTAGCCCTCTTTACAGAGTGATGATGTCATAGTTTTCATGTTAAGATCCCTGGTTCCCTGCTTTTGATATTCTAGCTTTGTTTGAGCTTTGTGACTTCCCTAACTGAGTAGAACTCGATGCTGTGTCCTGCATTGCATCATTGAATATACATCTGATCTTATTGATTCTCTAAACAAAGTTCTTCTTTTATTATTTCTTACAGTTTTGGTCTGGTTTTTGTGAAGTCTGTAAGCTTCTGTTTATCTAAGAATGTCTAAATTTCACCATTATATTTGAGAGAAAAGTTTGCAGGATATATAATTCTTGGTTGGAAGTTTTTCTCCTTCAAGACTTTATGTGTATCATCCCACTGCTTTCTTGCCAACATGGTTTCTATGGAGAAGTCAGAGGAAAGCCTACAGGGCTTCCTTTTGTAAGTTTTGCTTTTAGTCTCACTGACTTTAAGTGCCTCTCTTCATGTTTCATTATGTTTGAATATGATATGTCTTGTTGTCTTTCTTTTGGGGTCTACCTTTTGTGGTGTTTGGTAAGCATCTTGAATATCTATGTTCTCTTCTTTCATGATGTCAAGAAAGTATTCTGTCATCAACTCTTCAACAATTGTCTCTGTATTTTCTGTTATCCCTCCCTGTTCGGGAATTACACTTATTCAAAGATTATTCCTCTTGATAGAGCCCCACATGCTTCTTAATGTTTCTTCATTTTTTTTGTTTCTTTTATCTGATTTCTCCTCATAAATGCTCGTGTCATTTGCTTTATCATCATTCTCACTAATTCTGCATTCCATTCCTCAGTCCTGCTCTTTTGGTTTTGCATTCAGTTGTCTAACTCTGTGATTTTATTATTGATCTGCTCGATTTCAGATCATTGATATTCTAGGTGTTCAGATATCTTGCTTAATTTTTCATTTTGTTCTGCTGCATGTTGTTTAATCTCTAGAAGTGCTCTATACATAATTCTATCTTCTATATTCTATCTTCTATAATTTCAGAAAGTCTTCTTCATCTGTTAAGTGTTTTGATTCCTTAATTTGGGAATTTTCTGGAGCCATGGTAGTCTGCTTCTTTAAATGGTTATATATTGATTATTGTCTTCATGCCATCAAGAAGCTGTTCAGTTTCTCTGACATAACACCAATGTGAGCTGTGGAGAAGCTCTAAGAAGGGAGTGAGTAAGGGCACTGCTAGACTTGGCTGCCAGCCACCACTGTGTTCTCTAGGTATAGCTGATTTGTGTACAGCTTTTCAGGTAATAGAGACTCTATAAAGTTTCATGATGCTGCCTGGCTTGGCAGATGGCCCCACCTGTGTCCTCAGGGGTGGCTTATAAGATGATGATCTACTTTGCCAACTCTCCAGCATAATGTCAGTCAAGACTATGGTGTAGCTAAGTGAAGGGAGGAGAGAAGGATGCCTCCACACTTGGCTCTCAAGGACTGCTGTGTTCTCTAGATGTGCTAACCTTAAAAACCCCTTCTCTGCTGAGAGAGGTGCTGTTCAGGGGCAACCGAAAGCATCTAGGCCCTTAGGTATAGCAGGCCTTGCTTCCTGGATGACAAGGATGGTGCCCTACTTATGGAGTCTCTTGGGGGCTGTGAGCTGACACTATTATGTGGCTCAGTGAAGGGAAGTGGAAATGGTACCACACACTTGGCCACCAGTCACCACTGCATTCTCTAGATTCACTTATTGTAAAAGCCCCTTTTCTGTTGAGAGAGGCATAGACTAGCAGCAGCTGTTAGCAGCTAGTCCCTTAAGGGTGGCAGGCCCTGCCTCCTGGTTGACAAAGGTGGCACCCTACTTATGGACTCTCTCAGGGGCCATCAACAGATGCTATGACATGTCTCAAAGAAGGGAGGGGTTAGGACACCACTAAACTCAGCCACCAGCCACCACCGCATTCTCTAGGTGTGATTGTCCTAAAAACAGCTTTTCTACTCAAACAAGCATTGTCCAGACAGGCACTGTTGCTCAGTGTGGAAGTTAGCCCCAGTCAGGCCCTCAGGTGTGGCTGACTCCACCTCTCAGCTGACCAAGCTGGCATCCTGCCTGAGCTGCCTTTTCTGCAGTGAGTCAGCAGTGTCTACGATGCAGCTTAAACAAGAGAGGGGGAAGGGGTACTGGCACCCTCGGTCACCAGCCACTACTGGATTCTCTAAATGTGACTGACCCAAACATAGCCTCTCTGCTTCAGGATATGCTGTTGGCTTAGTGATTGCAGCTCAGCACAGTAACTGGCCCGTACCTCTCTCTCAGGCATGGCAGTCTGAGTCTTAGTCTCCTGGCTAACAAAGAAGGTGTCTGTATCTGTAGTCTTCTCACTGCTGTGCCAGCAGAAGAGGGACTCACTGCACCACTATCTCACCTCCCACAAGGTAGTTTCCCCCTTCCTGTTGCCCAGTCCAATCTCACAACCCTGTGACTGATCCTGGGGCTCCCAGACTGTCCACACTGCTCTGTTCAATTATTTTTAAAGCCTGAGTTCTCAGAGGGAATTGAGAAGACATGTGACTAGTCTACTATCTTCGGCCCTAAAACGTTCTTCTTGATGATGAATGCAGAACCATTACTTTTTAAGGTTTGATTCCCAGCGCAGTAGACTATATAATTGTCTGATTCAAAAATGGTGAATTTCAGTCCATTTCAGCTCACCAATGCCTAGGATATTGACATCAATGTGTTCCATTTTATTTCTGACTATTTCCAATTTTCCTAGAGTCACACTTTGTACAGTCCACATTCTGTGATGAATGGATGTTTGTATCTGTTTCTTCTTATTTTCCATTGTGCCACATCAGCAAATGAAGGTCCTTCAAGCTTCAGTCCATCCACATCATTGAGGTTGACTGTAGTTTGAGAAGACAGCTCTTCCCCAGTGATCTTTTGAGTACTTTCAAACCTAGGGGGCTCATTTTCCAGTACTATATCTGACAGTGTTCTACTGCTATTCATAAGGTTTTCAATGGCTAGTTATTTTCAGGAGTAGACTATTGGATTCTTCTTCCTGGTGTGTCTTAGGCTGGAAGCTTAGTTGAAACCTGTTACCTTTGGGCAACACTACTGGTATCTGAATACCAGTGTCATAGCTTCCAGGATCACAGCAACACATAAACCGCCACTATATGACAAGCTGACAAATATATGGGAACATATGTTACTGGGCAACGCAAATGGTTAGGCATTCTAGTACTAAACTGAAGGTTGGCACCTCAGAAGATAGGCTTGGTGATCTGCTTCTGAAAGGTCACAGTCCTGAAAACCCCATGGAGCAACTAATTTGCACACAAGGGGTAATCAGGAGTCAAAATGGACTCCTGACAAATAATGACAGCATACATTTATGTATTTATATGTCTATACTTATGGAGACACGTATATATGTATGTGGCATATAAGTAGAAAATGTTTTTCTAGTGCACACACACACACATGTACCCTATGTGTGTGCATGTGTGTATGTATATTTGCTGTTGAGAAATTGAGCTGAGTCTTGAAGGATCAATTTGGTATGTATACATTATTTACTATCTACCAGGCACAGGGGACATAGCAGGAAACAACAGAGACATAGTTCCTTTCCTCAGAAAATTTACAATACAGTGATGAGTACAAGTTTTCTTGGCAAAGAAAGTGTCTCTCTGAGCTAGAGGGTATTAGAACTTGAATTCCATACACACATCAAATGCTGCTTAAGTAGTCATAAAAATCTGATCCCAAATTTGTCTTAATTATTTGCTAAAATCTTTAAAGCCACATTTACCTAGGATAGCAAATTCTATCCAAGAAAATGTATTTGTTCAATAAAAATGTAATGAGAATCTTTTATAAAACTAATAATCTGATAAGTCCTTGGGGATAACATTAGCAAGAACATGCTTATTTTTCTTTAAGGAACTTACAGTGCAGTAGAAGAGTTAAGGCCAGTACACTGTCTTAGGCTGGGTTTTCTAGGGAAGCAAAACCAGTAACACGTGTAGGTACAAGTAAAGATTTATAATAGATAGATAGATAGATAGATACAGATACAGGAAACAGCTCACGTAATAACAGAAGCTGAATGTCCCAAGCTCTGGCACAAGCCTCACGTGGCCACAGAAGCTAAGGAGCCCAAAGTCAGCAAGTCAGAGACCAGAGTGCTAGATCACCGGTTGTGTAGGTCGGTGGATCCCAAGCTGGTGGCGAGACGAAGTGGCAGAGGCTGGCAAAACCAGGATCAGCAGGTCAGGGAGCAGGAGCGGCAGAGGCTGCGAACCCAGGATTGGCAGATCAGGGAGCAGGACTCTCAAGTGCCGACTATAAGGACTGGTGAGTCCAACAGCTGCTAGTCCAAGTCCCGGAACCAGATGCTGGAAGAAGAGACCAGGAGCTCCTGGCCACGTGAGCGACCAGCCGCCGTAGTGAAAGGTGGCGAGATGAGAGCCAAGGGGCAGGGAGCCACCACAAACCCCACTCTGCCACTTAATACAGCAGCCAAACATGTAGTAGCCAAGTTGACATAAGTAGCCAAGTTGACCACCACATATACTAATGTCTACAGTGCAGTAACACCCACTGCCATTGAATTGGATCTGACTTATAGCACCCTACAGGCCGGTGCAAAACTGTCCCATAAAGTTTCCAAGGAGCGCCTGGCAGGTTTGAACTGCTGACCTTTTGGTTAGCAGACCTAGCACTTAACCCGTTATGCCAACAGAGTTTCCACAATGCAGTAAAAACTGTTGGAATACGTAGTGTGTTGTGAACAAAGAGATTATGTCAGGCAGAGTGATAGCATGGAAATTGAACAGACAAAATGTTGGTACTCAAAATGAACCTCGTGAGAAAGCTAGAAATAAGATCTCCTAATGTGTGAGCAGAAAGCCCTAGTGCTATGTCTGCTAACCACAAGACTGGTAGTTCAAATCTGCCAGGTGCTCCTTCGAAGCTGTATGGGGCAGTTCTACTCTGTTCCATAAGGTCACTGTGAGTCAGCCCCAACTCAATAACAGTGGATTTTGAATCTGCGAGTGGGAGGTAGTGTGATGAAACACAATCCTAGATGGTAAAAAAGAATGAAAAAGGTAGAAAAAAAAAGAAAAAGAAGTTGTCAGGAGCAAGTAATTTGATTTGACTGTGTCAAATCAATACCCATGGAAGCAGAGTTGAGAAATTAAAAGACGCATTGATTTAGGCAAATTTGCTGCAAAAGACCTCTTTAAAGTGTAAAAAAACAAAGAGATCACCTTGAAGACTAAAGTGAACTTGGCATAAGCTATGGTGTTATCAGTCACCTTATCTGCATGCAAAAATCTGGACAATGCATAGAGAAGATTGAAGAATTGATGCCTCTGAATTATGGTGTTGGCTGAAAATACTGAACACGTCATCGGCTGCCAAAAGAATGGATAAATCTGGCTTGGAAGAAGCACAATCAGAATACTCCTTAGGAGCAAGAATGGCGTGACTACATTTCACATACTTTGGACATGTTATCAGGAGGAATCAGCAGTTCTCTGAGTAGGAAATCACACTTGGTGAAGCCAAGGGTCAGTGAAAAAGAGGAAGACTGTCAGTGAGATGGAGTGACATAGTGGCCACAACACTAGGCTCAGAAAATAACAACTATTGTGATGATGGCTCCGGACAGGGCAGTATTTTGTTCCATTGCACACAGGGTCACTATAAGCTGAAAGCAACCTGATAGCACTCAGCAACAATGTAACAACAGGACAATAATGATTATAAAATCATTTTTCTTTCTGTACAACTTCAAGGACTGTTGCTTAGCATAATGATGTAAACCTATAAACTAGAGCAGGTGATTACGTGAAACTGGTAAAAATCAAATTTTCTAGTATTTACTTCTGCCTGTTTGTCTTCGGGCAGTATTTCTCAAAGTAAGTGGGAAGTCAATACCCACATGCTAAGAAAGATGATCATGAGAATATCAGGGAACCTGCTTTTCAACTCTAACTGACAAAGGATGTTTTTAAAAAAAATAGGACAATTCTCATAATTTAATGAGAATGTTGCTGTTTAATGCCAGAATAAGAAGAACCAATATATGCAAAGGCCTGAAAAAATTAGAAGCATGGGCAAAATAATCCCCTTTTTGTTTCAGGAAAAGTAGTGCCCCAGGGATTGTTGGCAAATATTATCGTCTTTGAAAGTTACTGCTTAACAAATTCTGGGAAGTTGGAGGCTTCTGGGTAATGTGAATCACAAAGAAAGAATGCTTCATTCTGAGGATGAAACTTTTTAACAGAATTCTGGTTGATCTTAGTGAACAAAGCCGGGGGTCAGGGTCAGTTTGGAAAAAAATTCTGCATGTTCCTATAGAGGCCCCAAGGTAGTATCCTGACTTTGGTTTCTGTCCTTCTTGGCTTGTATGATTAGAAGTTTCCTATCACCATCCGTCTGTGGAAGCCACTCACGTCTTTATGAACAGTTCTTTCTTTTCTCCGCAATATCTAGAGGTACAGATGTATGAATTTTGCTTAAGCCCAGGCAGCTTAACAGGGCTCTACCTATTATTTTAAATGAATATTTATTAAGCACTGAATACATACATAGGAAATCCTGGTGGTATAGCAGTCAAATACCACTGCTATTAACCGAAAGGTCAGCAGTTCCTTGGAAACTCTGTGGAGCAGTTCTACTCTGTCCTATAGGGTTGCTATGAGTTGAAATCGACTCGATGACAGCGTATTTGGTTTTGGTTTCTTCAGATTGTACACACAGTTTCTGCCTTTAATGATCTTGATGACAGCCGTGATATCTATCAGTCAGAATCTACTCGATAAAAAACACTCTACATTTTAAACCAGAGGGAATTTAATACAGGAAATTAACTGCCTACATAACCATGAAAGAATCGAGATGCCTAAGTGGATGGTGAGACATCCTAGGGATAAGTAAAAGCAATACACTGCTACTCCCTTGGGGACGAGGTGGTGTTAGCAGTACCTGGGAGCTGGAACTATGCGGTGGGAGGTAAAACCTAAGTGGGCCTGACTGGTGGGAGTTGGACCCTCAGAAGGAGAAGGGGTCATGGAGGAGGCACTGCTGTTTCAAGAACACCACAGGAAGCTAAGAGAGAGGCAAGGGTTAAACATCTTACCCTCTTCTCTCCTGCTTTCCTGCTCTCCACTAGAATCTTTTATTGGTCAAATCTAGAAATGATAAGAGGGAAGAGAAGCTGGACAAGATAGTACTCTGAGAAAGAGAGTAGAGAAGGGGACTAGCAGAATAGATCTGAGAGCTCATAGGGTATTAATAGCCACTGAAAGACAGATGCCAAACAAAACAAAACAAAACAAATCACCAAAAAAACAGTTATGATGCAATCACTGCAGAAATAGTGGTGGAGGTTGTATGAAGCTCTGTGTGTTGGAGGACGATTTCAGAAAGAAATATTATTTGAACCATGTTTTGTGATAGAAAAAGTCAAGGTGAGGGGTAGGGGAGAATGGACATTTGCAAAGAGAGGAACTAATGCTTCAAAGATTGGGAGGGCAGAAGCTTGTAGTCAGAGTCACAAACAGCTTGGCAGGGCCACAGCCTCAGTGGATAGGAAGAGGGCAGAGGGTGGGCCTAGAAAGAGTTAGGTCCTTGATTAGGACCAGTCTTGTGCTTAGGACCAGGAGTAACGATGGATTAGGATTGATAAGAGTATCATCAAAAGTTTCTGCTCAGATCTGTGTTGGTGTGAAAATGTGGTGTGTAGTAGAGGGTCTGAAGAGAGGGGGTTTCATGGCAACAGGAGGAGAGAGAAGGGGTAAGAGCCGACTGTTCCAGGGCAGAGCACATAAATTAGGGGGGAACCTAAAGATATCGAAGGAGTATCAAGGATGTAGCATACATAGGATTTGGAAAAACCTAAGACAATCACTTCCTCAATATCTTGTGATTACAGAGGTCAACACTATTCATTGTGGGAGAGGACTACACACAAGCATAAATACTGGGAACTGAAGGTGACTTGGGACCATTTTGGAGGTTGCCTACCATATCATTCATAGCCAATGTCTCATTTGCTTCCTCTTTGCTTGTTTCATCTGCACTCCTCTTCCTGGATTGTTTTAAAACAAACTGCCAACATTATATCATTTTATTCATAAGTATGACGGCAGATATAGGCAGTCTCTAGATTATGACTGCATTCTGTCCTAAATCTGTCTTTCAGTCAAATTTGTATGTAAGTCGAAACAGTTAGGTACAGTTCATATCTAATGTCAGTTAGTCAATTGTTTGCCTTCATATATACTGTAGACTGTACATTTCTATGCATAAAAACATCAGACACTTCCAGATACACTGAAACATCTTTAACATAATAGTACAGTGATAATAAAGTTTTGATGCTTACTAAAATGTAGTACCCCTTTTGTTATTACAATCTATTGTATGTAACTCCAATGTTTAATACAATAGGCTCTATGGAGATTGGTTCATAACTACAGGTTGTATGTAAGTTGGACATTTTTAACTTGAGGACTATCATTATCTCTGAAACATAAGGACTCATTAAAAACATAGTGACAGTGTCATTTTAACATTTAAAAAATATTTCTTAATAAAGCCCAATATTCAATCAACATTCAAATTTCTTTGATTCTGATGTCAGAAACTCAAACAAATCAGACTTAGAAGATGTAAGACCAGAATGCTTCTTAACTCCATCCAGGAGGATAAAATTTTTTCTTCCTTGTTTTGAATGTCATCAGGAAAAGTCAATCCTTAGAAAAGGATATCACGTTTAGTAGAGGGTCAGCAAAAAACAGGAAAACCCTCAGGGAGATAGATTGACACAATAGCCACAGCAGTGGCCTTGAACATGTCAAAGATTGTGAAGATGGCACAAGACCAAGCAAAGGATTCTTTCTGTTATGTGTAAGATTGTCACAAGTCTGAAGCAGCTTGGCGGTAGCTGACAACAGCCACAATGTAGATATTTATTTTACAAGTTGAGTCATGATCTTAATGAGATCTCTATTAAACTGGTTTAAATGACTATTAAATCTTTTAATCTATGGGTTCACCCTTAACCCTGTTTTATTTAATATTTCATTTACTTGTGAAGAAAATGGATTATTTGCCTGTCACTCTGGATTTTGATAGTTGAGGTATCATTTAACACGCTTCTTCCTTCCAAGTATTTCTCAAATAAAACCCATTGCTATGAAGTTGATTCTGACTCACAGCAACCTTATAGGACAAGAGTAGAACTGCCCCGTAGAGTTTCCAAGGAGCACCTGGTGGATTTGAACTGCCAGTCTTTTGGTTAGCAGCCATAGCTCTTAACTACTATGCTACCAGGGTTTACATAAAGTCGTTGGTATATAAAACTTTGGTGATGTGGTGGTTAAGTACTACAGCTGCTATTCAAAAGCTTGGCAGTTTGAATCCACCAGGCATTCCTGTCCTATAGGGTCCCATAGAGTCTTACAGGGTCTTAAAAGGTCCTATATGGTTGCTGTGAGTTGGAGTTGCTTGAAGACAATGGGTTTGCTTTTTGGTATTATCACAGAGCGATGTGCTAGAACATAAGAATAAAGTTGAAACCTTATTTTTAAGCATAATTTTTGTTAAAAACCCAGTGCTGTCAAGTCAATACTGACTCATAACCACACTGTAGGACAGAATAGAATCACTCCATTGAGTTTCCAAGGAGCACCTGGTGGATTCCAACTGCTAATCTTTTGGTTAGTAGATGTTGCACTTACCTACTGCGCCATCTACTTTTCTTTATTATTGAAAAACCAAGTAGCCGCATTTAAAGACTTTGATCTCCTGGTATAGAAACAACCATTCCTCAGTAGTGTGTGCTAGACTCTCGTGGGGGCCCTCAGTTGCACATTTACAACACTGTAATGAATCCTTGCTGGCTTTCAGTTGAGATTAGTGGAGGAGCAAGATACTGCTCAAGTTTCTTTTGTCTAATTGTTTTTCTTTGCCTTATCTTCCTTATCGGAAACCCATGTGGCGTAGTGGGTTAAGTGCTGCATCTGCTAACCAAAAGGTTGGCAGTTCAAATCTGCCAGGCGATCCTTGGAAACTCCATTAGGCAGTTCTACTATGACTTCTAGGGTCACTGTGAGTCAAACCAGACTCAACGGCGGTGGTTGGGTGGGTTTATATTCTTTGTTATATTTGTAATAAACACAATTTGTGAATGTTGTACCCATATTTTTGTGCTCTTTCAACTTGCGAATGTGAGGTGGCAAAGCTGACATTCTGCTTTTAACTTATATCCTTACAGGAAGTCAAAGGATTCCCAAACAGATATTTGCTCGAGAAACTCATGGCCTAGTGTAATTAAATAGCTGAAAGTTAAGCATAGTCTTAGAGGAGATTTTATTAATTCTGTGAATGCTAGGGTCATGAACTGTAGTGTTTACCAGCAAAATGTGTGCAGCCATTGGCTAGGCCTTGATTCCAGCATTGTGTGACGTTCCTCCGCATTGTAAATCCTGCCTCTGTGATGGGAATTATGGAGGACGGACTGCAGTTGTGTTGGTGCAGCAGGACTCAGTGTGTGAAATTGTATTGTGCCTTGAGGCAACCTCCTGGGATATAAAAGAAAGAAGCCAGCAGAGAAATTTGGAGACCTGAAGCCATCAAGAAAGAAGCAGCGCTGGGAGCCGATCTTGTCCTTTGGGAAGGACCTGGGATGCTTTGACTTTAGAAGCTTCCGTCCCAGTGGAAGATTGATGACTAGGACCTTCCTCCGGAGTCAACAGAGAAAGTTTTCCTCTGGAGCTTATGCCCTGAATTTGGACTTGTAGCCTACTGGGCTATGAGAGAATGAAATTTCTCTTTTTAAAGCCATTCTCTTGTGGTATTTCTGTCATAGCGGCACTAGATGACTAAGACAGCTGTTATCTAGAAACTCGACAAAGACTAATTTACCTTATCTCTACTATTTTGACTGGTGTTGTTTTAATTTAAATTGTATAAACGTTTTTATTCAAAGGATGTAATATTCTTGCTGAAGGTGTCTCGTTTACACGTTTATAGTAATTCGCATTTATATTAACTAAAGTATATTTCCTTATTCAACTGTTTGAATGTCTTTAATAATTGTTTTTGTACATGAAATAAACTTCACAACTATCATTAATAATTGAAGAATTTTACTCTTGTAGTGATAAGTAAATATTCAACTAACCAATAAAGCTTCTGCATGTATAGCAGGAAGATTTTCCACTCCAAGTTACAGTTAGGATATTTATTTATGTTTAAAAGTAAATATTTGGACATTGACCACAAATCTGAATGACATGCTTTTTCTGTGTTACTGTGGTATGATCAGATATGATGGTAACCTATGCTCAAGTTTACCATTGTATCTGATTATTGGCAGGCACAAGTTCAGGCACGCCAGAAATAACAATGAAACTGGCACTTGGCTATGTGACCTTTCAAAGCTGAAGCTTAATATTAGTTTAGTGCTGAAGTAGAAGGATGCTGAGAGAGAATGTTCGGGTAGATAGGAGGAGAATGAGAAAATAATTATTTCAGGAAATATTTAATTAATGTCTATTATGGGCCAAGAGTTATTCCAGATATTTGGAAATCATATATGCAAAATGTGTCTCAGTATTTTATAATCAAATAGTATATACAAATTATTCGGTGGTTTCTTTTGTATTCATAAATGATCTTCAGCAAAAATTTTTATGAGGATAATTAACGTAGTTCTTGCTTACTACTTACTACAGACTAGTAAGTAACAGTTTTCAAACTTTAATGTACCTTAAAATCAACTGCAGGACCCCACCTTCTAGGGATTCTGATTTCACAGTTTGGGAATGGAGTCTGGGAACTGCATTTCTAGTAAGTTATTAGGAGATGCTGATGTCCTTATTTCCAAGACCTCACTTTGAGAACCACTGTTCAGCTATCTAGCTTTTGCCTGTTGCTGTTGTGTGGTGTGCAGTTGATTACACATCATAGCAACCCCGTATGACAGAGTAAAAGGGCCCCCAAGGCTTCCTAGATTGTTGTCTTTATGGGAACAGATTACCAGGTCTCATTTTCTCTAGTGGAGCAGTGTCACATGGCTGACCTTTCAGTTTAACCAGGCATTCAACCAGTGTGCACCAGGACTCCTTAGCACTTGCCTAGGGAATCATAAAGATGTCACTTTGAGGACTAAGGTGCAATTGACCCAAGCCACAGCATTGTTAATCATCTCATACACACCTGAAAACTATGCTATGATTAGGGAAGAACGAAGAAAAATTGATGCCTTTGAATTATGGTCTTGGCACAAAATACTGAATACACAATGAACTGCCAGGAGAACAAACAAATCTGTCTCTGAAGAAGTATAGCCAGAATGCTCCTTTGAAGCAAGGATGGTGAGACTGTCTCGTATACTCTGGGCATGTTATCTGGAAGGACCAGTTCCTGCAGAAGGACGTCATGTTTATTAGAGTAGAGGGTCAGAGAAACAGAGCAAGACCCTGAACAAAACGGATTGATGCTGTGGTTGCCACGGTGGGCTCAGACACGCCAAGGATTGTGAGGATGGTTCAGGACCAGGCTGTGTTCTGTTTAGTTGTGCATAGGGTCGCTGTGAGTCAGAACTTACTCAATGACGGTGAGTGACAATAACCGGGAGTCACAGTTACCAAACTCTGGATGGAAAAGTAGAGAAATAAACTCCTAGAGATCGCAAATTGTGCCTTTTGCGTTCACGTAGACCCAGCACCAAATTCAACGTGAGCCGTATAGTTTCTAGTTAAAGGCTTGTGGAGCTGAGCTGCATGTCAAGTCAGCAACTCTAGAAACATTGGAGGTCTTCACTTTCCAATTTCTGGTCATCTACTGAAAGTTCATAATGTGCAGATTTGAAGTCATCTTTGTTGCTCCAGGCCTTCTAAACTGTTCCTTTGACTGGGTAACAGGGTGGGTAGTAGTGGAGCTGGCTGTTGTTATTTTCTGTGTCTCTTGGACTTCTGCACTGTCTGTAAGGGCAACTGAAAAGTCAACCCTTGGCGATCATATCCTGTAAAGATTCCAGCCTAGGAAATGCTATAGGGCAACTTTGTTCTGTCCTACATGGTGACTGTAAGTCGGAATTCACTCAGTGGCACACACAACAATGACCACACGGCCTGCAGGGTCCTATCTGTTTGCAGCAGTCAGGAGTGGTTAAGAGCAGTGCTGGTGTGCAGTCGGTGGAATGGATGTTCTACAACTAAAAAAAAAAATACTTCCATTAGTATCTTCACACAAACTTCTTTCGGTTTTCACAAATTGTGGAAATTCTGGTCATACATATTTCCAAATTGCTCTGTGAAGGGGCTTTGCCACAGTTTTAGTTTTACTTACAATAACAGAGTTCCTTTACAACTTTTCAGATATTGGATATTATTAATCTTTTACATTATTTTCATCATTGGAGCAAATTTGTATTTTTGTTGTTTTAAAGTTTCATTTTCCTGACTCCTAGTGAGGCTGAGTAAATTTAATGCTTACTGTCCATTTGCAGTTTTTCTTCTATCACTAGCTTGTTTTTTATTTTTCAAACACGTTGATTCTTCCCTCTTACCTGCAATTACTTTTTCTTAATTATGAATAGTAATCCATCATGCACTTTATGTTGTATCAGCCTGTTGACTGACTGTCTTCTAAGACAGAGCCCTGATTGCACAGTGATGAAGTGCTTGGCTACAAATCAAAATGTTGGCAGTCTGAACACACCCAGTGGGTGCTGGGGAGAAAGACCGGATGACCTGTTCCAGTAGGAATTAGAGCCTGAAAATCCCAATGGGCAGTTCCACTCTGGCACAGGGGGTTACTATGAGTCAAATTTAACTTTGTACCACCTAACAACACAATAGCACATGTCTAAACATACATACGTATGTTTAAAATTTTTATGCAGTCAATTTCTTTTTGACTTTTGAAGGTTATCAAAAGATACTTTCTGATTTAAAATTTAATTTAATTTTTATGTATTTTGTTATTTAATCTTTCTGGAATTTATTTTTAGTAAGGCATGAGGTAGTGATAAAACAAATGCCCCTTCCTTTTAGTATTACAAGTCTCTCATTTCCCCATTTAAAATGCCACTTTAATTTACACCTAAAATTTCCACATACGCATAACATTTTTGAATGCTTCGTGTGAGCTGAAATGGTTATTTTCCTTAGCTTTCTTGTTAGCTCACTGTCTTTTAAAAGATGTCTTTACTTATATATTTTTCAGCTTGTCATATTATAGAAAAATTTTGTTTGAAATTTTGATTAACTTAAAAAATGTATGCTTTCATGAAAAATAGTGGTATGTCTCCATCCATGTAGGTTTTCTTTTTATGTTATTGAAACCATTCTTGAATGTTTCTTGTTGGATTTATTCAGCTTGCTACTATTAAGAATTGTATCTTTATTTTAACTTTCCAGCTGATTGTTGCAGACATTTAGAGAGTCTATTAAATGTTGTGTTTTGGTTGTGGTAGTTACTTTACTATCATATGATTTCCAGGAATTTTTAGATTATTTCTCTACGTTTTAAGTAGACAATCATATCTTTAAGTAACGATTATGGGGTCTTTTCCTTTCCTCTATGTCCATTTGTTTTCCTACCTTATTTAATTTGTTAGCACCTCTAGTACAATATTTAATAACTGTAACAGTAGCAGCTTTCTGATTATTTTTACTTAGTGAGAATGCTTTGAATGTTTCTGTGTATTTGTATGATGCTTATTGTAAGTTTCTGCTATATACCTTAAGAACATTTGTTAAGTTAAAGAGATGTCCTTTTCTAAGAGCTTGCTTTCCCTCTCTTTGGTTCCCTCTTCCCAAGAGTTCTGTACAGCATGCTCCATTTGACTGTAGAGGAAAGACCTCCTCAATCCCTGCTGACATTATGTTCCCATCCTGAGACTGTCAGACCCATATCTCAGACACATGGGTCCTTGTCGTGTATGATGCTTGATGTACCTTAAATACAATTCCAGCGAGTATCATTATAACATCATGATTATATCACTTTGGAATAAAAACGTGTTCTGCTTGCATTGGGTTGTTTTCTGTTGTTACGGTGTGGGCCCCAACTTACAGCTATCTTATGTATAATAGAACAAAGTGTTACATGTATCACTATTAATCTTTTAAATGTTTTTGTCCTCCCCATTTCCTCCTCTTCCAAGTCTCTGAGAACTGCTAATCTCTCTCTTTTTTTCTGTCTTGATAGAGTTGCATCTTCTGTTGTTGCTGTTGTGTGCGGTGGAGTCGTTCTCACTCACAGTGACAGTGTAGAACAGAGTTAAACTGTCTCAGAAGGTTTCATAGGTTAAAATCTTCACTGGAGCAGATCTCCTAGGAGCCCTGGTGGCACAGTGGGTAAGAGCTTGGCTGTAATAAACAAGCTGGTAGTTTGATTCCACTAGATGCTCCTCAGAAATCCTATGAGGCGATTCTGTCCTGTTCTATAGGGTCACTATCAGTTGGAATCAACTTGATGGCAATGTTTTTTTTCTCCCTCAGAAAGACTGTTAGTTTGCACCTCTGACCTTTTGGTTAGCAACTGAGTATTTAACCAATGTACCACCAGGCTTTCATCTTGCCTCTTCAAGATATTTTATGTAAGTGGAATTATACAATATTTTTTCACTTGTGTCTGACCTATTTCACTGAGCGTAATTATTTCAAGGTTCATCCATGTAGTGGCATGTACCAGAACTTCATTTCTTTTTCATAGCTGCATAATATTCCTTTGCATGTACATGGGAACCCTGGTGACATAGTGGTTAAGTGCTATGTCTGCTAACCAAAAGGTCAGCAGTTCAAATCTGCCAAGTGCTCCTTGGAAATTCTGTAAGTCCTGTAAGTTCTATGGAACTCTGTTCTATAAGGTTGCTATGAGTTGGAACTGACTTGATGGCAGTGGTTTTGGGTTTTGTATGTATATACTACATTTTGCTTATTCATACATCTATTGATTAACACTTGGATTGTTTCCATATTCGGGTCTTGTGAAAAATGCTGCAGTGAACACTAGTGTACATTGTTGTTGTTGTTTTTAAGTTGAATTGTGTATTGAATTTTACCAAATAAAACTCATTTTTTCCCTTTTGATTTGTTGTTGTGATAACTTACATGAAAACATTCTAGATATAAATTCTGTTTGGCCATAACATTATTCTCCTGATATTCTGCTGGATTCAGTTTTCAAATACTTTATTAATATCACTTCATAAGTGAAACTAATGATGAATTGTTAGTCATATATTGATAAATCCAAGACCTCCTCCTGCCCCTGTCTGTTGGTTCAGTCTGAGTGGAGGTTATCCTTTCTGTTCTGCTTTTTGCAGTTCTTTCTTTTGGATGTGTTTCTATTTTCAAGGAACTGCTCATGATTTATAGTCACTAAGGAGACTTTTGTCTACTTCCTAATGCTTTTTGGATTTTTACCCCTTAAAAATATATTTTCTGTTACAGTAAAAGAGTTTAGGTGGCAGGGTCAGCAGTAATCTGTGTTTAGTCTATCATCTTGATCCAATTCCAATATAGTTGCTGTTGTATTTAGGAAAAATGTTATGCCAGTTTTGTAACTTTTTGCTGTATTAAATTCTCTTTTTATCAGACCAATAATACCTGTTCACTAAGGGTCTTGAGTTTTCTAGATAGACAGTGATGTTGATCTCCTATCCAAATGTCCCATCTTTCTCCTCCATCTTTCTTTTCTTTTTGTTGTCTTATTTCATTGGCTGGATAGGCCAAACATGTTGCTGTCCAGTCAATTCTGACTCACAGGGATCTTACACGACAGAGTAGAACTGCCCTACAGGGTTTCCAAGGAGCATTTGATGGATTCAGACTGCTGGCCTTTTAGTTAGCAGCCACAGGACTTAATCACTACTTCATTAGGGTTTCCAAAAGTCCAGACAATGTGAAATACTTAGGTGAGAGGTGACATTCATACCTTGTTTCCTATGTGAATAGCAGTTATCTTCCGCCATATGTGATACTATTTTCTGTTAGTTTTATATAAACCAACGAAACCCATTACTGTCAAAGGGATTCTGACTCATAGACATTTTTTATCCTGTTTGGGTTATATCACTCTATTTCTAAGGGGCCCTGGAAGCACAATGGTTAAGTGCTTGGTTGCTAGTTGAAAGATTAGAGATTTGAACCTACCAAACAGCTCTGCAAGAGAAAAATCTGGTCATCTGCTTTTGTAAAAATTACACCCAAGAAAACCCTATAAAGCAGTTCTACTCTTTCATATGGGTCACTATGAGTAGGAACTGACTCAATGGCACACAACAACAATAACAATAGCATTCTGTTTGTAGATTACTAACAATTAAAAAAAAATTAAATATTAATATTGGGTTTTTATCAACTTTCTTTTTGACCTTTATTCAGAAGACCATTTTTTCCCTCCTTTGATTCAGTGAATTAATATACATCCTAACTGAGAGAGGCCACTGCCATCCCTTTCTCTTTGATTTTCTTTTGTTGTCCTCATATTATCATCACAGAACAGGATGAACAGTAAGACCCTGACCGGTGACAGCATGTCTCCTGCCAGTGAAATGGCAAGATGAATGAACTATAGTATGCTTTTCTGGTTGTTTTTTTCAGTTCTGGTAACATAGTTTCATCAACCTCCAAACCCGTATCCCATTCCCCAAAGGATCAAGGATCTGCAGCAAGTCAGCATCCCGGCTGGGGTACCAGGGACATGCTGTAGCCATTAAATTGCATGAAGCCAACTGGAGAACAGGATAGAAACCATGACCCTGGGTCTTTAGGCAGAAAATAACCAGGTACAGACATCACAAGTTTTATTCTTGCAAGTTCACGTAACAAAATTGGATGCAGAGGTTGAATTTATAAAGGTTCTCTCCAGTGTTGCTCTGTATCTCTTCCCCCTTCTGTCTGTTTATTTATTTATTTTTTTGAGTGGGAGATTTGATCCTGAAACTGTTCATCTTTGGCAATTGCTCTTGATGCTAAAGTCTTAGAACCAAGTCTTAGGATTTCCTGTGGCTATGAGTGAATGTTTTTCTCATGAACACTGTTTGGCAAAATGTCCCCAGCTATCTTCAATGGTCACAATTATTTCTACAAGGTACATTCTGGACCTTTCTAACTGAATATCGGCAGTCATTTGTGTTTGGGAGATGGAAGATGAGCCATCTTCCATCACCATCTTCCATCAAACCTCTGAGCGTCTGACTGTAAAGTCCTTTCTTAGAATTTAACTACAGGCTCAGGTACCAGCCTGAAATATTTAAGGCCCTAACTATGGGCCTTGTCAGCTAGGTTCCTAAATTGTGGGAGAGCATACAGGAAGTTTTTGCTGTTCAAAGAATTCTGGTATGACCTCTAAGCTGTCACAGTCAAGGCCTCTAGCACCCTGAGCAGCTGAGCCAGTGAGGGCCTACATTGCCTGCCTGCCCTAGTCACAACATCATTCCAAGGGAATACATCTGTTCACAGCCTCACCGAGTGTTGAGCTTTGTTTATGCCATTTCTTTGCACCCCTACGACTTTATTACACATATGCATAACTTAGGGGTGACCCAGCCATAGGCAGCTGAGTGACTTTGTTCATCATGTTGACCTTGTTCAAACATGTTTTTGGATGAATTAGATTTCTCTGTCCATGAGTCAGATCCGACTCGATGGCACTTGCTTGGCTGGCTCAGTAAAGTTGGTGTGAGGCACTGACTAAGCCAGCTAAGGATTGGATATGAAAATAATAATATTTAGGGCAAGAGATACCTAGCAGGCCAAATGCAAGGCAAAATTATGAGGGCAGAAAGACTATAAGGAAACAGATGACAATAGGTGGCTGAAAAAAAAAAAGAAAAGAACAGAACATATGTGCTGAGAAAAGCAGAGAAGCCCTGAGTGCAAAAGTAACCTTGGTTCCTGATGGCCCCCTGGCTCCAGTTCTCATGAGGAACCAGAATGTTATATAGCTTCCTGTCCTTGGGTTTCTGTGAGATCTCTATGTTCTATCACAATGACTTTTATACAGCTTAGCCTAAGTGTTCTTATGATCGAAAGACTCAGGTTAAAAAATTGGCAATATGGGGAAATTTACCTTTATGCAGTTAACAGAAACTTTGAAAAAATCTGCCTTTATCTTCAATCAGTTATTCCTAATTTTCTCTCCTCCTCACTGAAAACCTTGTGGACTGGAGCATGAATTTCTTGGTGCAGACCGGGAAGGTCCAGAGCTATAGAATTTAAGGTTTACCAGTAGGCCTCAGATTTCATCACATTCTTCTTCACCCAGTGGCCTGGGAGTGCTGTCATCTCAAGGAGGTTTTATCTAATGCTTTAAGGCCATGAGTGACGAACTATTTACAAATAGTACTGGGTGGGCTGTCTTACACGGGTCCACTGTACCTCCCTCCAGAAGTGCTGTTGGTGACAACATTATCCATTTCTCATTCCAGTCCTTTGGTAAGCTAAAGAGCAAAAGGTGGCAAGTAATTGTAAGAAGTACGGGAATATATCAAAAAGATATTTCTGTAACTAGCCGAGTAGAGAAAGAGAAACCCTATTCCAAACACTCTGGGATTCTCATGGTGCCTGCAGCAATCCTCTGAGGCTTGATTCATGCAGCAACTTTCCTTTAATTGAGACTTGAAGACTGATATGTTAGTCAAGGTTCTCCTGAGAAACAGAACCAATACCACACCCATTGCTGTTGAGTCAATTCTGACTCATAACACCTCTATGGGACAGAATAGAATGGCTGCACAGGGCTTCAAAGGAGAAGATGGTGGATTTAAACTATCTACCTTTTGGTTAGCAGCCAACAGTCTTCATTGCTACACCACCAAGGTTTCAACAGAACCAATAAAAAACCAAAGCCACTGCCACTGAGTCCATTCCAACTCATAGCAACCCTATAGAACAAAGTAGAACAGCTCCATAGACTTTTCAAGGAGCATCTGGCAGACTCAAACTGCTGACTTTTTGGTTAGCAGATGGAGCACTTAACTACTAGGCGACCAGGGTTTCCATAGAACCGATAGGAAACTGTGTGCATAATTATTGAATTTATTTAAAAGAATCTGCTCATGCCGTTACAGGATCTGGCAATAAATCTCTGGAAACCTTAGCAGCAGTTCAGGTTGTCAGCAGGCCAGGAGGTGGGATGGAAATTCTGGCAGAATATTTATTTTACAATCTTGAGACAGAACTCTTCTCCCCTTGGGAAATTTTTAATTTTTTCCTTTTAAATTTCTCTGGTGGATTGGATGAAATCTGCCCACATTATGGAGGATAATTTGCTTTGCTGTTTCACTGACTCTCAATGTTAATCATAGTATGAGTACGAGTTAAGTTTGTGAATTCATCCTAGAAAAAGGCTACATACCTCATTGCTTGAAGATCACTACAATCACCTTGGAAGTACACCCCCAAGGAAAGCTATGCACAAATGTCAGTACCTAGTCCGCCCTTCAAAGCAATTTTGGAATTCTTTTTCTGGAATGGCCATCACAACTGTCATGGTATTATCCCTGATGCCCCGAATGTCATCAAAATGTCTTCCTTTCATTATTTCCCTTTTTTTGGGTAAGAAAAAAGTCATTGGGGGCGAGATCAGGTAAGAAGGTAGGGTGTTCCATTGTTTGTTGGCTAAAAACCCCCTCACAGACAACTATGCAATTAAGTTGGTGAACTTGCCACCATGCCATCATGTGCAATGGCCATTCCAGAAAGAGTTCCAAAATTGTTATGAAGGGTGCACTAGGTGCTGGCATCAATGCAAAGCTTCCGAAGGGGAGTACTTCAAAGGTGACCACAGTAATATTCAGCAAGGAGGTATGTAGCAGTTACAACAATTAAATTCGTGAACTTAGTTGTTGGACGTTCTATGTAAATGTCTTTAGATCAATGTCCAGGGGAGTGTTTGACCAAACAGTTGGGCACAGTAGCTGTTAAGACTTGAATTATGTCCTGCCCAAATACATATTGGAATCCTAACCTTTATATCTGTGGATGTAATCCTGTCTCAAAATAGGGTTGTCTTTGTTGTATTAATTAAATCTTATCTGAGTAGGATGGATGGTAAGTCTAATCATTTCTGAGTTATAAAAAAGAGCAGATTGGGCACAGAGGCACAGACACACAATGGGGAAGACAGATCCTATGTGAAGATCAGAACATTTGGTACTGTTGACGGGGAGGCATATCCAGGGCTGACACCCTAATTTAGGCTTTAGCCTCCTGAGCTGTGGGAAAATAAATTTATATTCTTTAAACTCACTTGTGTTACATCAAACCTAAGAAATTAAGAGAGTTAGTAGCCTAGTCTATTTAACGCATAAAATTAATCATCACGTGGGACATGTGATGTTATGTCCCAGTGCCAACATGAGAAAAAGCAGGGTGTACATCAAGAACTCTACTAAAAGATCACAATTGATGGTCTGAAGGCCTGAGAGTTCCCCTGGGAGCATGGCCCCTAGAGCTGCTGCTGTTCCTGATCATAAATCATTACTGAGGTCAACTCTTTGGACAGGAATGGACTGGACACAGGGGCACAAATTGACCATATGGTGTGTCCACTTTATGGTTCTATGCATCTACAGGATGCTATCCTACTGGCCTGTTACTACAAAGGAAAGGAGAGGGTAGAGAGGAGCAGACAGGAGGTTGTTAAAAGGATATGACATGTATAGAATGGAAGGAAGAGTGTGCTGTCACCGAGCAAGGAGAGGGGAAGAAGCTGCAGATAGGTGGGCATGCAAATTTAACTTGGACTGTATACTTTCACTCAATCACAATAAGAAATAAAATAAAATAAAAAAGAACCATCACAGATGTGCAGGACTTGGATGTACAGACACAAGAGGAATGGCATTCCTCTTGAAGAAAATACCATGACTGAAAGTATGAAAGAAGTATGTTATCTATATGAAAAACTAAGCCTATTGCTGTAGAGTCAGTTCTGACTCCTAGAAGTCCTATAAGACAGAGTAGAACTGCCCTATAGGGTTTCCAGGGAGAAGTTGGTAGATTTGAACTGTTAACTTTTTGGTTAGTCATTGAACTATTAAGCACTGGGCCACTAAGCAGAGTTCAATTTGACTTGGGTGTTAAGTGTACATGAAATGGGAAGATTCTTGCTGAAGCCAGAAAGGGAATTTGAGACCCAGATCTGCAATGCCACCTAGGCAGATCGGGTGAGTGTCAGAGGTTGATGAATGGGGAGTGATATATCAATTGCCATTATGTGTACTAACCTGGATGCAATGTACTGTGAGGGTTGAAGAAGTAGAGGTCAAGAGACCTGTTATAGGTCAGTAAGAGAATACCTTATTTTTATGCAAATAATGCACATCTCCAAGGCATTTTTTCTGAATACCACTATGCCAATTTTGTTTTACACTTTGCTGTAAAAAAATTAGCATTGCACAGTTACAAAATGTCTGAGAGCAGGAGAGGGTGCAGCTGACAAATGTGGAAGGTGTGCATTATTTTTGGAAAAATACAGAGATGGTAGATCTAATAAAAGGAGGACAAGAAGGGTGCAGATGAGAAAGAAATTGCAGTCAAGTCAGTTGACCTTGAAAGTTGCCTGCTTGTGCTGTTGGAAGGGTCATGGTGCCTTTTAGGAAAGGAGGGAATGTCTGAGGAGGAGGAGAAGGTACAGAAGGCAGAGAGGTCATTTTGAACCTTTTTAAGAAGCTTTGAAGACTCAGTCGATGCATTAACATCAGATTTAAACACACCCTGTCTTGGTTAGGGAGAGATCCAGAAAAACACGCTTACGTCATGGCTAAATTAAGCTGAATGTTTCATGTCTGTACTGAGGGAAGTGTGTTAGTCTATGTCTGTAACATGTATGTCACTAAACTCTTCAATATGTTTGTAGTTTGTATAAAAATTTTGGAAACCCAATCTTTTTTTTCCTCTCAAGAGAGCTAACATATCTTGTGGCCTAAAGACTTGGATTTTTATTTAAATTGTGACCATTTTCAAAGCTTCATGAATCCTAACAGTTGATGACTCCAAATTAAAACAAACAAACAAACAAAAACCTAAGGTTTTGTGTCTTAGCACATTGCATTTCTGATAAGGCATTTTTTTCTACAATGACAGCTGAAGGATCTTTTGATGTGACTGATGGGACAGTAATTTTGAGAGAGTTTTGTTTTGATTACAATTTATTAAATTGCTAGTGGGTAACGTGGAAAAAAAAAAAGCTATCGGTAAAGGAAATAATTGTTCCAAAGAATTACATCTGCACTTCATTCTCTGTCAAAAATTTCTCATTAAATATGTGTTTCTTTAGAAGTAACTCAAAGCAGCTGATGAAACACAAGAGCATGGAAAGTTTTAAATCCCAGTGCAATTTGGATTCACCGAGGATCATTTGCCAGAGATTTAACTCAATGGCAAAAGAGCTTTTCGCTCCTTCTCACATCCCTTAGCTGGTTTACATGTTTAAGGTTCAGACGCCTGCAGTTTTATTTCCATAGCTAGGTATTTTCCACGTAAACACTTCCTTTTCATAATACTTTCAGTGTCTCTGGAGCATTATTGCTGTTTGACTGTTCCCTTTAGTAAAGACTCTGACTCTTGTGCTTCTTTAAGAGTATGGATAAAGAAAGAAAGAAAACATAGACTGCTCTCCCTAAGATGAGTATTCTGAAAACCATCCCAGGATGTCTGAGCTATGGGCAAAGACCAGTATGCGAAACAGTGCAGTGAATCATGATGAATTCCAAAACATCCACCAGTTTTTCTGCAGCCGTGAAAACCAGGTCCATGAAAACCAGGTCTGCCTACAGACAGTAAGACCAAAGGAAAATATGGCCACCTGCTTGAAGCTGGCACTGCTGGTAAAAGCTGAAACAATACATGGGGGAAAAAAAAAGAGGAATAGAGACAAACTTAAAGCTCACATTTTACTGACCCATAATGTGAGCACATATTAGGTGTGGGGTCAGACAGCCAAATGCTGTAGGATTTATTTGCCTGGCACAAAATTGCATGCTCAGCAGATGTTCTTTGAATGAATGAATGAACAAACAACAAGAATGACTGTGGGAAGTCTCAGATGCCAGTAGAATGCATCGCATAGGCAGCTAGGAAAAAAGCTTGTTAAAGTAACGGAAAGGAGAAACTGTTTTGCTATGATCAACTTTTAACAGTAAGCAGAGTGTGTCTCTGTAGCAGGCTGTGGAGGGGTCTTCTAACTGAAGCAAGAATCAGCTGAGGATGACTGAACCATGCTAGGGAGGAAGAACTGTTTTTGTTAGGTGTCACTGAGCTGAGTTCTACTCATGGCAATGTCATTGGATAGAGCAAAACTTCCCATAGGACTTCCTGGGATATAAGTTTTTCAGGAATAGATCAGCAACTCTTTTCTCCTGTAGAGTCTTATAGTTAGCAGAAGAGCGCTTAACTGTTGAACCACCAGGGCTCCTTTAGAGAGAACTGCATGTTTTATTCTACATTAACTTAACCCATGGACTGGTCACCCAATCAGCAAGATATGGACTGCGTAATCAGCAAGGTATGCACAAGCTTCCTTGTGCTTTTAGTGCACAACTGCACCTATTTTCCATTACATTAGATATGTACTGAAACTCGTGTGAAATTGTGCTCTACAGATTAGTAAGTCAATCCAAGTCAGCCTGTAGGTACCTTGCTTACTGGTTAATCCACACCTGGACCACTGTGTAGCCAGAGGTGTCAGAGATGCAGAGTGAATTCTAATGCTGGCCAGCGCTTCCTCCTTTGTAAAGAACTGTTGAGAACCATTGCCCAGAGTGGATCAGAGGAGCGGTTTCTGTTCTGGTCTGCTCTGGATCCATCTTCTCACAGCTTCTGCTGACCCCCTTCTGAGTCTGACACTGGTCCTTCACCTACCCTGCCTTTCAGAAATCCGTCACTTCCTTGTTTCATATGGAAACCCTGGTGGGGCAGTTAGTTAAGCACTGCAGCTGCTAACGCAAAGGTTGGCAATTTGAATCTACCAGGTGCTCTTTGGAAACTCTAAGAGGTGGTTCTTCTCTGACCTTTAGGATCCCTGTGAGTCAGAATCAACTCAATGGCAGTGGGTTTGGTTTTTTATTTTATTTCTTACTGTTTGCAGGCTATTCTGTCTCTTAAGATGTTATTGCTCAAATCTCACTTTAAATATAGTCTATATCATTTGATATTTATTGAGTTTTCCTTCCCTCGAATAACCTGCAAGCAGACAAGTACCACCAAACTTATTGCCATTGAGTTGATTCTGATTCATAGCAACCCCATAGGACAGAGTAGAAACTACCCCATAGGATTTCCAGGGAGCACATGGTGGATTCCATCCATCCATCTTCTGGTTAGCTGTTAAGCTCTTAACTACAGCACCACTAGTGCTTCTAAGAGACACTGTAAAAGCTTCCTGCCTGTTTGAAATCCTTATCTGTAATCTTTGCCTCAGTAATAACAATGCCTATATCAAAAATAGTATCCGAGGTGCCATTTATTTGGTACTTACTGTGTTATAGGCATTATGCTAGCTCTTTTAAGTAACTAATTTTGGCCTAGGATGTCATGCCCAGGCATAAAGAGTTTATCAAACAGAGTAGGGTAACTATTGTAATATGCACACCTTTATTTCTTGCCCATGTACAGTGGATGTAATTTGGTGGTGAAAGGTATCTACTTCCACACAGAGATTCAAGTTGCTTCTATATGGATGGAGGTACCATCATCATCTAGGGCCATAGAATCCTCCTTTAGATTCTCTGAATCTGGCTGGTAGCTGACATGGGAAGGGAGAGACAATGTGAAGGGTCACACAGAAGGGTTTAGAGTCCAGGCCTAGAAGTGGTGAATCCCTTCTGCTGAAATTCTGTTAACCAGAAATCAATGACAGCTCCATCTAGGTGCAAGAGGGCTGGGAAATGTAGTCCTGCTACACACCCGAGAAGAAGAAGAAATGGTTTGGGTGGATGTTTCTCTATCTTTGCTGAACAGAGGTTAAGTGCTGAGTCACACAGTGCAGAGTCAGGACTCAAAGTCATGCTGGTTGGACTTCAAGTCCAAGCTGTTAACTCATATGTGTTCATACTCCCTTTTCTCATCAGACTTTTTTTTAATGAAAATGTATCTACTCACATACCATTTCACAAATTTCTAAGTCTACAACTCAGTAACATTGATTATGTTCTTCGGTATAATTGGCGTGCAACCATTCTTGTCATCTTTCTCCAAATTGGTCTGTCACCATTGACTGAAATCCACTGCCCCAAGCTTCTTATCAAATCTTGAGAGTTGATGTCAATTTGATCTTACGTAGGTACTTTTTATAAAGAGTACAATGCTCAAGGCAAGCATGCTTTTCTAGATAAACTTTTTTATGTGGTTCAAAGATGACTTCAGGGGATAGTTTTGGTGCAGGCTTGAAGTTGAGAATTTATCACAGGTTGATAGTTATGGGAGTTCATCTAGCCTTAGTGGTTCTAGAAAGTCTGTACTCCATTGAGAATTTAAAATTCTGTTCCACATACTTCCCCATTTTGATGAAGTCTTCTGTAGACTCTTTGATCAACACAATCAGTAATGGTAGCTGGGCACCAAGGTCTAATATCCCTAATGTATAAAATATTTGTATAATTTAATAGGAAAAAGACAAACAACTCCATCATAAATTGGGCAAAAGACCTGAATAATTAGTTTACCAAGGAGGATATTCAAATGGCCAGTAAATACATGAAAAGACTTTCAGTGTCTTTAAATACCAGAGAAATGCAACTCAAAACAACAATGAGATACCACATACCACTTTATTCTGTCTAGGATAGCTAAGTTTTTTTTTTTTTTTTTGCTTGTTTGTTTGTTTGTTTTTTAAAGGAAAACAACAAATGCTGGCTAGGAGGTGGGGAAATCAGAGCCCTTATCCACCAGATTGTTTTTATGCTGTGTTGCAGCTGTGCCATGAAAGGAGAGTTGTAATCTGCTCTTTGTCAGGAAGCCTGATAAAGGGCCAGGCTGAAGACGGATTCCTTGAAGGAACAGAAAACCAGATACTGTGACATTTGTATTTTATGTGTGAAGCCATAAAACCTCCCCTTCACGTCAGCAGCTCAGGGGCGCTGTTCTTTATTAACTAGTTCCTTCCTGTTAGACCAAGGCCACATCAGATTGAGGACTTTGACTTTAGCTTGTGCCCAGCCCTGCTTCTGCAACTCTTAACTGGATCCTTAAAACTGCATGTTGTCTCCCATGGCTGAATGGTCTGTTGTCATGAGTGTAGTTTATTCCACCAGCAAAGGTCTGAAAGAAATACACTTTAAGTTATTTCTTTAATTCAAATGACTGTACTTCACTAATTCTAATAATGTCTTTTCACATGAAATCAGGATTTTGCAGCTGATGGCATCTTCCACTTGTTGTTAGCTGAGTGAGGTTTGGACATAGCTGGCATTGCCTGCTTAAGTGCAAACCTGGTCCTAGGTATCCATGTGTTGTTCCTTCAGCTGAATTACTTGCATTGTTCGTACCACCCAAGTTGGGTTTAGTTGCTATCTGAAATGTGTTCAGCTAGATTATTCGGATTTTCAATAGTGAACAGAAAGTTTCAGAAGCAGAGCCTGTTAACCCATTGCCGTAGAGTTGATTCTGACTAATAGCAACCCTGTAGGACAGAGTAGAACTGCCCCATAGAGTCTCCAAGGAGAGCCTGGTAGATTCTAATTGCCAGCCTTTTGGTTAGCAGCCATAGCACTTAACCACTACACCACCTGGGCTTCCAGAAACAGCACAGTGGAGTGTAAATGTATTAGTAAAGCAAATACCTGTTTTTACAGGAATTATTATAATTCCATATTGCCTTGCAAAACAACATCAAGATTATAAGAAAGGTAATTACCGTTACGTTTGTGACACAATGATAAATTTTGTTAGTGAGTTGCACAAAAAAAACCAGCCAGTACACAAGCAAGAATGCACTTTCATTAAACCTTCTAGAAGGGGTGGCAATGTCTGGGAAGAAAACTTGGAGCCAATAGTGGGGGTATTAACAAGAAACGTTTCATCACTGACAAAGAATAATTACTGTGTCGACAAATATAAGCAGTGATTCACACGAGTTGGAGTCAGAATGTGAAGATGTCTTCAGGGATTTCTTAACCAATTTGTTATCCTTTCTACATGTGTATAGCCAAAGCCAAGTGCCGTTGAGTCGGGTCTGACTCGACGGCACTTGGCTTTGGCTATATATATATAGAAAGGAAAACAAATTAGTTAAGAGAACGGTATACAATAATAATCTATGTCCTAACAAGCCTAAAAGAGCTTTTTCAGCAAATATAAAATATCAGTTGTAAGTGATGAGAAAGCTTTGTTTCATGGATTAAATGAATGCATCATTCTTTCTTAATGGTACACAAATCAATGATGCATTTTGTAATCGATGGCTTCTTAGTATCAATGAGATAGCTGGTTTCTGATTCCAGTTTCCATTCCTTTGGGTATTGGAAATTAAATTTTAAGTCAGTTCAGTTCCCTCCTTCCCCATAATTACACTGCGTTTCCTGGAGGCTGCTGTGCTGCCACTATTTGGCTTGGGGACAGTGCATTTGTTGAGCATCATCAGTGGTCCAGGCTGCCGGTCACCAAGATGTCATACCTTTCTGTCTGATCCTGCTCATCAGGCCACACAGATTATTTCTGGATCCTCTTTGTTCTTGTCTCAGGACTCTTTCAGAGACGGATGGTACTTTTGCTAGTTCTGTGTCGGTCTCGGATGCACCTCCCTGGATATGTGGAACTCTGTTATGGATAGAATTGTGCCCTTCCCTGCCTCCCACATATGTTGAAATCCTAACCTCTATATGTGTGGATGCAATCCTATTTTAAAATAGGTTTTTTTTAATGTTAATTAGGTCATAAGCAAGTAGGATGGGTTCTAAATTTAATCACTTCTGAGTTATAAAAAAGGGCAGATTAGACACAGAGATACATACATACAGGAAAGATAGATGCCGTGTGAGGATCATCTACAAATGAAGGAAGCCCAAGTTTTGCTGGCAGACACCACCAAGTAGGACAGATGCTCACAACATGGCTGAGACCTGGATTTGGACTTTCAGCTTGAGAACGATGAGAAAAGAAATCTCTTACCTTTAAAGCCACCCACCTGTATCTTCTGCAGCAGTAGGAAACTAAGACACTCTAGAATCTTAGACATGCCCTGTGACACTCAGCGGGCTTTGAGGAGCATGACGGTTATCTACTCCTGCACAGCTGGCTGGGTGGCTGGGTGCTGCACAGGAGTCACCCCGTGTCACCCTTAGGCGTGCAAGAATCAGACTTCTCTTCTGTTGCACTTTAGAGTTGGTCAACCAGGCAGGCTGTCTGGGCCCACCTGCTAATATCCATCGGGCTGCATTTCCTCCTCCGGCTCTACCCGGGAAAGGGGCACAGACACCTTCAAACCTGCATGGCATTTGTGGCATTTCCCCTCTTGTTTCCACAGAATCAGAGGGAGTGGCCAGGGGACAAGACCCAGTGTTGTGGACCCTCCAGTATCCAAGGTCTAACTTCCCTTTTACCTCCCCTGCTTACGCTAGTCTAGAGACAATTTTCAAGTCTTGAGTGCCAGCAAGCCTCTTCCTCACTTTGTGTCCCAAGTTCTTCCTGTTCCTCAGAGGCCTTGGGCTCTGAAACCCAAGCCTAGAAGGTCCTGAGGGTTTTCTCTGCTTTCTTAATACTGAATGGAAGAAAGGTCTGCCTGAAAAGGAATGCAAGCAAATCATATCAGTTAACATTTCCAACACTATCCTAATGCAGGTAGTTCTTACTGTGGTTACATTTCCACTGTTGTTTTAAAATGTTCTTTTAGCTCTGTTCTTAGATAGCTGGGTTTTCCCCCCTGCCTCTGCAACACAGTGTCTGATTTCATTGATGCCTCAGACGTTTCTACACTTAACTTTCTTTAGCCACCCCAGAAATCAGGGTTTAGGGATATTCATTCTCTTTATCCTCCTCCCCTTTCTTCCTTGGTGTAAGACAAAGTTTATCATTTTCATTCCACTATAAACTACAGGAAGTCATTAAAACACAAACAAGCAGAAGGAAAGGAAAAAAGTCACCTATAGCTTCACCACTCTAGGACATCGTGACTGGTGACATTTGTAGTTTTGCCTCGTAGTTGTTTTTCAGTGTTTGTTGTTGTGTGCTGTCCAGTCAGTACATAGTGACTCAGTGTACAGCAAAATGAAACACTGCCTGATCTTCTCCCATTGTCACAATTGTTGTTACATTTGAGCCCTTGGGTGCAGCCACTGTGCCAGTCTAATTTATTGACTGTCTTCCTATATTTCCCTGACCATCTACAGTGCCAAAGATAACATCCTTCTCCTGAGACTGATTCCTCCTAATAACACATCCAACATGCATGAGATAAAGTCTTGCTATCCTCCTTTATAAGGAGCATTCTTGTTGTGTGTCTTCTAAGATAGGTTTTTGTTCTTTTGGCAATCTGTGGTATATTCAATATTCTTCAACACCATATTTCAAAAGAATCATTTTTTCTTTCTTCCTGAATTATTGAATAATTACTTAGTGTTTTTTATTTTTTATTTTTTTACATGGTAGATAGCACAATATATGTAAGACTATGTATCCTTCTTTGATAGTTCAACATTTTGCTGTTGTTGTTATGGGCCACGGAGTCAATTCAAAGGTATCAGTTCTCTGGTATTCCTTATTCAACGTCCAGCTTTCACACGCATGTGAGGTGACTGAAAACAGTGAGCTTTTGGTTCAAGTACACCTTGGTCCTCAAGGTGACATCTTTGCTCTTCAATGCTTTAAAGAGTTCTTTTGCAGAAGATTTGCCGAGGATAATGTGTCTTTTGATTTCTCGATTGCCGCTTCATGAGTGTTGATTGTGGATCCAAGTAAAATGAAACCCTTGACAACCTGTCTTTTCTCCATTTATTATGATGTTGCTCATTGATCTAGCTGTGAGTTTTTTTTGTTTTCTTGATGTTGAGATGTAATCCCTACTGAAAGCTGTGATCTTTGATTATCATCAGTGAGTATTTCAAGTCCTCTTCACTTTCAACTAGCAAGGTTCTGTCATCTGCATAATGCAGGTGGTGAATGAGTCTTCCTCCAATCCTGATGCCCTGTTCTTTCTCATAAAGTCCAGCTTCTCAGATTATTTGTTCAGTTTGCAGATCCAATAGGTGTGGCAAAAGGATACAACCCTCGTGCAGACCTTTCTGACTTAAAACCATGCAGGGTCTCCTTTTTCTGTTCAAATAATGCCTCTCTATGTACAGACTCCTCATGAACATAATTAAGTATTCTGGAATTCTCATAATTTGTTGTAATCTACGGTCAATAAAACATGAGCAGGCGTCTTTCCAGTATTTTCTGATTTCAGCTGGGATCCATCTGAAATCAGCAATGATGGTCATATGTTCTCTTCTGAATCTTGCTTGACTTTCTGGTCCTTCCCTGTGGATATCCTGTTACAGTTGCTTTTGAATGATCTTCAGCAGAAGTCTACTTGCATGTAATATTAACGATAGTGTAAGTTAATTTCCACATTTGGTTAGATCACCTTTCTTGGGAATGGGCATAAATACGGATCATTTACAGTCAGGTAGCTGTCTTCCAAACTGCTTGGCAGAGATGACTGAGTGCTTTCCATGCTGCCTTCACTTGTTGAACCATCTCAGTTAGTATTCTGCCAATCTGTGGAGCCCCATTTTTCATCAGTGCTTTCACTTTGACTTTTTCCTTTAGTACCACTGGCTCCTGGTCATCCGGTCAAAAAATTCTTTTTGTAGTGACTCTGTGTATTCCATCTTCTTTTGGTCTTCCTGTGTCGTTTAATTATTTTCCCCATAGAATCCTTCAGCATAGCAGCTTGAGGACTGAGTTTTTGTTCCATTCTTTCAGCTTGAGAAATTCCAAGTGTGTTTTTCCCATTTGGTTTTCTATGTCCGTATCTTTGCACAGACACTTCTATGTCTTCTTGAGCTGCACTTGGAAATCTTCTGTTCAGCACTTTGACTTCATCATCTCTTCCTTTTGCTTTAGCTACTTGACTTTCAAGAACAGGTTTCCATTTTGATCTTTTCTTTCTTTCTTGTCTTTTTAATGATCTCTTGCTATGATGCCCTTGATACCATTCCACAGCTGTTCAGTCCTTGGTCATTACTAGTGCTTTTTTTTTTATTTAACATAACTGAGTGAAAATGTACATTCCCATATAAATTTACATGCCCACCTATGTGCAACTTCCACTGCTCTCCCTGTCCGGTGACTGCACACTATTCCTCTCTGCTCCATACATGTCTCATCCTCCCAACAACCTCCTTTCCCCTCCTCTCCGTCCACTCCCCTTCCTCCAGCCAGAGGTCAGCAAGATGATATCCTATAGATGTATAGAACCGTAAAGTGCTTCCAATATATGGTCACTCTGCATTGCCAAGTCCAATCTATTCCTGTCCAAAGAGTGGACCTTTGTTATAATTTATGGGAAAGGGCAGCATCAGGGCAGGGGGCCATGCTCTCAGAGGAACCCCCAAACCACTGGACCATCAATTGAGGTCTTTTAGTGGAGATCTCATGATGCAACCCTTTTTATTCTTGTGTTGCCAGTGAGACTCCTCTCTGTGAGCTCCATCGTGGCTATCACTGGTGGTGGCTAGGCACCATCCAGTTCTTCCAGTCCCAAGTCGATGTCAGCACCCACTCTTGTGGGTCTCTCTGTCTTCTTGGTTGTCTTTACCGCATGTCATTTTGGTCCTCGGTGAGCATCCGTTCCTGCTGAGTTGGGACTATTTGCTGTGTCCTCGGACGGCAGCTTGGCAGCTTTTAAGACCCCAGATGCCACTCACCAATGTGGGGTGCAGAGAGCTCTCTTAGCAAAACACTAGTTGTGCCAACTGGCCTGGAATTCACCTAACAGCATGGTCCCCCGCCCCCCACCCCAGCTACTCTATCCTTGCAGTACTGAGTTAAGATGGAAGGAGTACTCAAGTTATGCTGAAGTCCACTTAATGTTGTTCTTGTTTCTAATGTGTGCTGTCACCGCTTTCTCCCAACTAGATTTCTAGTAACTATCTAAACTAAACCCTCCCCGCCTCCCTCCTTCTCCTCCCTCTTTCCCCTCCCTTGCAGCTGTCAAAGAGTCTTTTCTTCTATACACAAGTCTGTTTCTGAGACCTTATCGTAGAGGTCTCATACAGTATTTGTCCCTTTGTCGCTGACTACTTTCAAGCAACATAATGTCTTCCAGTTGAAACCAGGTTAGGAGATGTTTCCTGGAATCATCGTTATTCTTTATCATTGCGTAGTACTCCATTGAGTATATGTACCATAGTTTACCTATCCATTCTTCTATTGTTGGACACCTGGGTTGATTCCATCTTTTTGCTATCATGGACTGTGCTGCAGTAAACATTCTGGTGCATGTGTCCATTGGTGTGAAAGGCCTTGATTCTGTAGGATATATTCCAAGTAGTGGAATTACTGGGTCAAATGGTATATCGATATCCATTTTTTAAGGAAGTGCCAGATTGCCTTCCAAAGAGCCTGGACCATTTTGAAACCCCACCAACAGTGTAGGAGGGTTCTACTTTCTCCACAGCCTCTCCAGCATTTGTTGTTTTGTGTTTTCTGGATCATGGCCAATCTTGTTGGGGTGAGATGGTATCTCATTGTTGTCTTGATTTGAATTTCTTTAATAGCTAAAGATTGTGAACATGTCCGCATGTGTTTTTTGGCTGCCTGGATCTCCTCTTTAGTGAAGTGTCTGTCCATCTCCTTTGCCCATCGCTTAATTGGATGGTTTATCTTCTTCTTATTGATATTCTGTAGTATCTTATAGATTATGGAGATCAGGCATCGGTCTGACATAGAGTTGCCAAATATTTTTTCCCATTCTGTGAGTGTTCTTTTAATTCTGTTAATAAAGTCTTTGGATGAGCAAAAGTGTTTGATTCTTAATAGTTCCCATTTATCTATCTTCTTTTCTGTTGATTCAGGTTTCTTTGACAGATTTTGGAGTCTGTCCTTATTGTGTATTAAAACTTCCATTGTTGTTCCTACCTTTTCTTGGATGAGCTTTATTGTTTTAGGTTTGATATTTAGGTCTTTTATCCAGTTGGAGTTGGTTTTTTGTATAAGGTGTAAGATATGGATCTTGATTCAGTTTATTGCAGATGGATAACCAATTTTGCCAGCACCATTTGTTGAAGAGACTGTTTTACCCCAGTTTAATGTCTTAGGGCCTTTGTCGAATATCAATTGTTCATAGGCAGATGGTGTCATCTCTGGGGTCTCGATTCTGTTCCATTGATCGATCTGTCTGTTCTTGTACCAGTACCAGGCTGTTTTGACCACTGTGGCAGTGTAGCATGTTCTAAGGTCGGTTAATGAGAGGCCTCCCAGTATGTTCTTCTTCTTTAGTAGTACCTTACTTATCCGGGGCTTCTTCCCTTTCCAAACAAAATTGGTGATTTGTTTCTCCATCTCATTAAAAAATGATGCTGGAACTTGTATTGGGATTGCATTATATAAATAAATTGCTTTGGGTAAAATAGACATTTTCACAATGTTAAGTCTTCCTATCCATGGGCAGGGTAGGTTTTTCCATTTATCTAAGTCTCTCTTAGTTTCTTGTAGTAAGGGCTTGTAGTTCTCTTTGTAAAGGTCTGTTGTTTCTCTGGTTAGATTAATTCCTAGGTACTTTATCTTCTTAGGGGCTATCGTAAATGGTATTGATTTGATAATTTCCTTCTTAACAGTCTCGTTGTTGGTATAAAGGAATCCTACTGATTTACTTATGTTTATCCTGTATCCTGAGACTTTGCTGAACTCTTCTATCAGTTTGAGTAGCTTACTTATAGATTCCTTGGGGTTCTCTGCATATACAATCATATCATCTGTGGACAGGGAGATTTTAACTTCCTCTTTGCTGATGCAGATGCCCTTTATTTCTTCGTGTTGTCTAATTGCTCTGGCTAGAACTTCTAGCACAATGTTAAATAGGAGAGGTGACAGTGGGCATCCTTGTCTAGTTCCTGATCTCAAGGGAAAGTCTTTCAGTCTCTCTCCATTCAGGATGATGTGGGCAATTGGCTTTGTATAAATGGCTCTTATTGTGTTGAGGAATTTACCGTCTATGCCCATTTTGCTAAGAGTTTTTAGCATGAATGGGTGTTGGACTTTATCAAAAGCCTTTTTGGCATCAGTAGACAAAATCAGGTGATCCTTGTCTTTTGTGTTATTTATGTGGTTAATCACATTAATTGTTTTCCTGATGTTGAACCAGCCTTGCATCCCTGGTATGAATCCCACTTGGTCATGATGGATTATTTTCTTGATATGTTGTTGTATTCTGTTGGCAAGAATTTTGTTGAAGATTTTTGCATCTAGGTTCATGAGTGATATCGGTCTGTAGTTCTCTGTGTTTGTTGGATCTTTCCCCGGCTTAGGTATCAGGGTTATGCTGGCTTCATAGAATGAGATTGGGAGTACTTCATCCCTTTCTATACTGTGAAATAGTCTCAGTAGTATTGGGGATAACTCTTCTCTAAATGCTTGGTAGAATTCTGCTGTGAAGCCATCTGGGCCCGGACTTGTTTTGGTTGGCAGTGTTTTGATGACCTTTTCAATCTCTTCCTTTGTAATGGGTTTATTAAGTTGTTCTGCTTCATGTTATGATAATTTGGGTAGGTGGTATGAGTCAAGGAATTTGTCCATTTCCCCTAGGTTTTCAAATTTGTTAGAGTACAGTCTTTCATAGTATTCTGTTATGATATTTTTGATTTCTGTTGCATCTGTGGTGGCAACTCCCCTCTCATTTCTAATTTGGGTTATTTGTTTCCTTTCCTGCTTTTCTTTAGTAAGTTTATCCAGTGGTTTATCAATTTTGTTGATCTTTTCAAAAAAACCGCTTTTGGTCTTTTCAATTGTTTTCTATTCTCTAATTCATTTAGCTCTGCTCTAACCTTTATGATCTCATTTCTTCTGGTGCCCAAGGGGTTCCTCTGTTGTTCTCTTTCTACTTGTTCAAGCTGTAGAGTTAGTTTCTTGATTTGGTTTCTTTCTTCCTTCCAGATGTGTGCATTTATGGAGATAAACAGACCTCTGAGCACTGCTTTGGCTGTATCCCATAGGTTCTGGTAGGAAGTGTTTTCGTTCTCATTGGCATCCATGAATTTCTTTAATTCATCCTTGATTTCCTCTATAACCCATGTTTTTTTGAGCAAGATGTTGTTCAGTTTTCAAGAGTTCCACTTTCTATCTATGTTTTTTCTGCTATTGATTTCAACTTTGATGGCTTTATGATCTGAGAAGATGCTTTGAAGTAATTCAATGGTATGGATTTTGCTGAGCATTGCATTATGGCCTATCATGTGGTCAATTCTGGAGAATGTTCCATGTGCACTGGAGAAGGTGTAGTTGTCTGCTGATGGGTGGAAAGTTCTGTATATATCAGTGAGGTTTAGTTGGTTAATTGTGTCAATGAGGTCTTCTGTATCTTTACTGAGCTTTTTTCTAGATGATCTGTCTAGTAATGAGAGTGGAGTGTTAAAGTCTCCCACTATTATTGTGGAGTCATCTAACTCTCTTTTGAGCATAGTCAGTGTTTCTTTGACATATTTAGGTGCTCTGACATTAGGTGCATAAATATTTAATATAGTTAAGTCTTGCTTATGTACTGAACCTGTCAGCAATAAATAGTGTCCATCTTTGTCCATGATGGTGAATCTGACACTAAAATTGATTTTGTCTGAGATTAGAATTGCCACCCCTGCTCTTCTTTGTTCATTGTTAGGTTGATATATATTCTTCCATCCTTTAATTTTCAGTTTGTTGCTGTCTTTAGGTCTCAAGTGAATTTCTTGTAGACAACATATGGATGGGTCATGTCTTTTGATCCAAGATGACACTCGGTGTCTCTTTACTGGAGCATTCAGTCCATTCACATTCAATGTAATTATTGATAGGTATGTGTCCACTGCTGCCATTGTGATATGTTTATTTTTATGTTGATGTTTTCTCTGTTGTTCTTATTAGTCTGTTCTGGGACACTCTTTTTTTGTGAGTTGATTTTTCACCTTTTTCGAAGCTGGTTTTATAGTTGTTGAGACTCGTGTGTTAGATTTCTTGAAATGGTATGATACATCTTTGCTGTATTTACAGCTGCCCCTATGAACCCCACTAATAAACTATTTCTAAACCCAATTTTAATTACTACCAGTCTTGTCATCTTCCTCTCCATCTGGAAGGACTATAACGACTGTAGTACATCCCTCTTTCTATTATGATGACACCATAGTTTTCATGATGATCACTGGATTGCTTCTTTCCATATCAAAGCTGTGATTGACTTTGGAGCCTTCCCTAAATGAGTAGAGTATTGAGTAGTGTGTCATTCTACAATATATAGTTCGTGGTTTCATTCTTCTAAGCCAAAGCCAAGAACTTCTTTCAGTATTTCTTGTAGTTTGGGTTTGGTTTTTACAAAGTCTCTGAGTTTCTGTTTATCTGGGAATGTCTCAATTTCGTTTTCGTATTTGAAAGATAGTTTTGCAGGATAAATAATTCTTGGTTGGAAGTTATTCTCCTTCAAGACTTTGAATGTGTCGTGACACTGTCTCCGTGCCAGCATGGTTTCTGCTGAGAAATCTGATGAGAGCCTACAGGGTTTCCCTCTGAATGTTAGTTTTGCCTTGAGTCTTGCTGCCTTTAAGAGTTGCTGCTTATGTTTCATTTTGTTAAGCTTGATTATAATATGTCTTGGAGTCTTTCTTTTGAGATCTATATTGGGTGGCATATGATATGCATCTGAGATGTCTATATTCTCTTCCTTCATGATTTCTGGTAAATTTTCTTTCAGCACCTCAGCAACAATATTCTCTGTGTTCTCAGATGTCTCACCCTGTTCAGGGACTCCAATTAATCGAAGGTTGTTCCTCTTAATACAGTCCCACATGCTTCTTAATGTTTCTTCATTTTTCTTGTTTCTTTTTTCTGATTTCTGCTCATATACGCTGGCATCAGTAGCTCTATCTTCCAAGTCAGAAATTCTTTTTTCCATTTGTTCCATTCTGGTTTCTTAGCTTTGCATGGAAGTTTCTATGTCTTTGATTTTCTTCTCAATCTGTTGGATTTCAGAGTACTGGTGTTCCATCAGATCGAACAACTTGCTTAATTTTTCATTTTGTTCTGCTGCATTTTGTATAAGGTCTAGAAGGGCTCTGTATATAATCAATTTGTATTCACTTCCTGATGCTTTCATAAAAGTTTCTTTATCTGGAAAACTCCTTGGTTGCTTTGTTTGGGAGCCTTCTGAAGCCATGAGTGATTGCTTGTATGCCACAATTGTCTGTTGCTTTTCGGGTCCCATGTGAGTATATAGAGGCTGGAAGAGGTACTGTCAGGATGGATTGCAAATGTTTCTCTAGGCTGTCTTCAAATGTAAAGCAAAGGGTATCTGACCAGTTCACAAGTGAGTTAGGTTTTCAGGTGTAGAGGTCCCTCTTCTCATCTGACAAAGTAAGCGCCACTATATCCAACCCCAGATGATAACAAACTAGTTCAGAATACAGCAATTCTACTGCCCTGGTGGCCTCTGCTGACAGGGCCTAGCCTTATCCAACACTGCGTCGAGTACTGGTTTTGTGATAGAAAAGCGCTCTCCTGTGGGCAGGCTCTGGCTCCCAAGCTAAGAATTAGGTCCAGCTGCGGCCACCGTATCCAAGATGGCGTCCTCCATACAGGCAGCAGACAGAGGGGCTAAAGGTGCCAAGAGGTAGTGATTCCTCTGCTTCTATTGCAGGGCCCCCAATGCAGGCAGCACTGTGCAAAATCACTACTTTTCTGTCAGAGAAGCGCTGTCCCGTTTACAGACACTGGCTCCCAGGCTAAGAACCTGGTCCATGTAAAATCTCGGTACCAACATGGCGTCCTGCCCACTGACTGCAAAGCTCCGCACAAACCCCGCTGAGGCAGCTACAAAACGAAAGGCTCAAAACAAGGCTAGATTAACAGAGTCCCGAGCCTGGCTCTCAGAATATGGGAATTTCGCCTGCCTATCCCCCCAGCAGCGTGTCTGAGTCCAGCCACCAGGCAAGGCCCAGCTCCGCCCGCCAGCCGAGACAGAGGGAAAAAAAGTCAAAATGGTGCGTTTACCTTCCGTCCGTGAGAGCCGGGGCTAACCAGAAGCGGGAGTCAGTGAAAGAGAGGAGGTTTTTCGCTGAGTGGTATGAAGTCCCAATTAACAGCTCTGTGTCGTGTCCTGAGGTTGATTAGGTGATCAGAAGGCTCTGTTTGATTGTCAGTTCAGGTCTTGGTTTCCAGAGGGATATAAGGAGACGTGGGCTTAGTCCGCCATCTTGACTCCGCCCCTCATTACTAGTGTTTAATGCATCAAATCTCTGAGACGGTCTCTAAATTCAAATGAAGTATACTCAAGGTTGTGCTTTGGCTCCTGCAGACTTGTTCTAATTTTCTTCAGGTTCAACCTCAATTTGCATATAAGCAAATGATGGGCTATTCCGCAGTTGGCCCCTGGCCTTGTTCTGAGTGATGTCATTGAGCTTTTCCACTGTCTCTTTCTGCAGATATAGTTGAGTAGATTCCTGTGTGTTCCATCTGGTGAGGTCCACGTGTCTGCTCTGTTTATGTTGCTGAAAAGGTATTTGCAGTGGAGAAGTTGCTGGTTTTGCAAAATTCAACAAGCAATTTCTGGCATCATTTCCATCATCAAGGTCCCAATTCCATCATCAGGTACCAATTCTTCTTCTTTGTTTCCAGCTTTCACATTCTAGTTACCAATAATTATCAGTGCATTCCAGTTGTGTGTTCAATCAGTTTCAGACTGCAGAAGTTGATAAAAATCTTCAATTTCTTCATCTTTGGCTTTTGTGGTTTGTGTGTAAGTTTGAGTAATGGTCATATTGAATGATCTTCCTGGCAGGTATATGGATATTATATCCTGTCACTGATATTGTTGTACTTCAGGATGGATCTTGAAATGATCTTTTTGCTGATGAGTGCAATGTCATTCCTGACATAATAGACCAGGAATGACAACTTGAAAATGCCTATTCAAAATGGCTAATACCAGTCTATTTTCATTAATGCCTAGTATACTTCTGTTTATGCATTCCCTTTCATTTTTGGTGATGTCCAGTTTTCTTGGATGCATACTTCATTAATTCCATGTTTCAATAATTAACAGATGTTTGCAGCTGTTTCTTCTCATTTTGAGGCATACAACATCAGTCAAATAGAGTCCCAAAAGCTTGACTCCATCCATGTCATTAAGGTGAACTCTACTTTGAGGAGGTAGCTCTTTCCCAGTCATATTTTGAATGCCTTCTAACCTAAGGGACTTATCTTCCAGCACTACATTAGCCAATGTTCTGCTGCTACTCATAAAATTTTCTCTGACTAATTCTTTTTACAAGTGGATCTGCTGGTCCTTCTTCCTAATATGTCTTAGTCTGCAGGCTCTGCTGAAACCTGTTTACCATGGATGACTCTTCTAGTATTTGAATACCTGCAGCAAAACTTCCAGCATCACAGCAACATGCTAGCCCCCACATTGTGACAAACTGACAGACACAATGGGGTTGACGCTTTTTCTTATTTTAAAGTCTTCAGAAATATCAGCTAAATGATGCACCTGAGTTTAATCAACCATTTTCCAAGTGTTGGGTTTTCAGTTTGTCTTCAGTTTTATAATTTTATAAAAATGATAACTCCGTGATTTACATGTTCATGCATGAAGTGTTCCCTGAATTTCTGATTGTTTTCTTGAGATAGACTCCTACAATTGGGATTATTAGAAAAACCATAATTTTTAACACAAGTTATTTCCCTAGGCTGCAAGTAATGCCTTCTCACTGCATATGGAATAGAAACTCTTTGCCCTGATACCTGATATCATACTAGGTAGTACTTGAGATTTCTGGTGGGAAAAAATTCTAAGTGCTTTGTGCAAGAATATTGTACATCTACATAAAAGTAAAATTGATGGCACAAGAAATGTGAAGTTAGAAGCTTTGAGTGTTCTTCCTACATTTATCAGTTGTGCTAGTAATGCTTATCTGAAGACAGTGTATGTGGTTTGGTTGAAAGCTTTCAATAAGCTTCTTTCTTTCATCGGCATTTCTTTGGATCTTGATGGCTTTGTCTGGCTTCATTAGGATAATTTAGTATTTATTGATACAGGAAATTTGTACTGTAGCTACACTTACAAAGTCTGATTCAAACAATTACTTCTTAAGTTGTATTATTATTGTTTAAGCTGTTGATAGACAAATTATGGTAATAGTACTAGAGGATTGCATTGGACATAAATGTGGCTCTAAAAGTCATGTGGTAGAGTTTGTTCTAAACATTCAAAGCATTGTCTTCTCCAAATAGCTCTTCTAGATGACCGGACACTTACTCCAGCGATGTGTTATCACTAAGATAAGTCCTTCTCTTTTGAAATTGCTGTCTCAGTCTCTGGTACATTCACATCCTCAGTGAAGAAAAGTCTTAAGTCTCAGAGGGAGAATTGGATATTTTGAAACTTTCAGTGGTATTCAAAATCAAATCGGAATTGTCTGTAGTGGGCAGATGGACAAGATTAAAAGAGTGAAACAGCAATGTGCCTCTACAAAGCAGTGATACTGGTTTCCTGTATGTTTGGTAAATAGCACAGTTCATGACAATGATTATTAAAGTGGGAGGAGTTATATTTTTAACACATAGCAACCATGGGACTTGTGCATCAAAGTTGATGGCCAGGTTGAGACTCTATACTCACTTGCATGTGTGTGCGTGCACACGTGTGTATGTGTGTGTTTCACTTAAGCTTATAACTTACTAGTTTAAATCAAAATACTTACTTTAAAGAAAACTTAAGTCTTTGATAAAGCAGAAAATAAAATCCATGCATTGAAATTTATGGGCTTAACTAATTACACCAATCCAGGGAGGACACTGACTTATTTTAAACAATTTCCCTTTAAGTTATTTAACATAAGTAGTAAAAATTCAGTATAGAAAAGTTGGAAAGTCCAGAAATCTCATCACGCAGAGATATCGCCTCATGATATTTAAATGCAAAAATATCTTAGATTGGGGTTCCTACTAACAGGCTCTGAGATGGAGAACATACGGGACATTTATTGGGAGAGTATTCTGAGGAGACACCGCTCTATGAAAGAGGGATTGAATAGAAGGAGGAGCTGACTCCACGTGTTGTCGTAACTGAGACCTCAGCCTATCACGGGATGAGCTCTGGAGCTGGATGACCTCTCAGAGTTGTGCCAAATTAAGGTCAGTGGGTGGGTCTTTGAATCCCTACATCAGCCAGCCATGGGAAGAGGGCCAATTCTGTATGAGTCTATTCCCTATAGCCCAAATCAGTCCCCACTGAGGGATGCAGCTATTTTTACCATTGCATGAACTTGTCTTGAAAAATATCATTTTAATATTTAAAACTATCATATGGAAGTATCATCTATTCATTATTCTATTATAGCTGAACATTTTGTTTTGGACAAGTCTTCACCATAATAAATAATGTTTCAGTGAAAATTTCTGTGTTTTTGTTATGTGCATAAAATAAGAATAATTTAGCCTCCACTCACTCTCATTGAGTTGATTTTCACTTACAGAGACTCTGCAAGGCAGAGTAGAACTGCCCCATAGTGTTTCCACGTCTGCAAGTCTTTACTGAAAAGGACTGTCACATCTTTCTCCCATTGAGTGGCTGTTAACAACAGGTTACATGTAATTAAATGCTTGTAGCTGTCAAGAACAAGCCAACATTTTACTTGCATCCTTTGTGGAGTTTTAGACAAAAAAAAAAAAAAAAAAGAAAATTTATGTGATGTAGTTGATGCTTATTAACTCATTGACTATAACAATCCCATGATGCAGAGACTGTTACCATTTCCATTTTTCAGGAGAGGAACCTAACCTACGGACAGGTTAAGTAGTTCATCTAAGGTTCCACACAGCCAGAATTAAAATCTAAAAATATAAATTCATCACTGCTGAATAGATTCTGACACATAGTAACCATCACATGATAAATTTGGAGCTTAAGCAATATACTACATTACTTGTTCCAGCTTTTCTGGTGAATTTTTGCTAGTTTACTGAGAGGCAGTGGTCAAGAGGATAGTGCATGATTTAAAGTCAGGAAGGGTGTCTATCAAGGTTGTACCCTTTCACTATACTTACATATGCTGTTTGCTGAGAAAATAATCCAAGCAGCTGGATGATATGAAGAAGAATCTGGCATCAGGATTGGTAGAAGACTCATTAATAATCTACTTTATGCAGGTGACACAATCTTGCTTGCTGAAAGTGAAGGGAACTTGAAGCAGCTACTGATGAAGATCAAAGACTACAGCTTTTAGTGTGGATTGCACCTCAACATAAAGAAAACAAAAAAACCTCACAACTTGACTAATGAACAACATTATGATAAACAGAGGAAAGATTGATGTTGTCAAGGATTTCATTTTACTTGGATACACAAACAACACCCATGGAAGCAGCACCCATGAAAATCAAAATACACATGGTACTGGGCAAATCGGCACCAAAAGACCTCTTTAAAGTGTTAAAAAGCAAAGAGATCATTTTAAAACCAAATATACACCTGATCCAAGGCGCGGTGGGTTTTAGTCACCTCATATGCATGTGAAAACTGGACAATTAACAAGAAAGACTGAAGAAAAATTGATGCCTTTGAATTACGGTGTTGGTGAAGAATATTGAATATACCATGGATTGCCAAAAGAATGAACAAATCTGTCTTGGAAAACATATAGCCAGAGTGCTCCTGAGTAGCAATGATGGCAAGACTTGTCTCACATACCTTGGACATGTTCTTAGGAGGGACCAGTCCCTGGTGAAGGACATCATGCTTGGTAAAGTTGAGCATCAGTGCAAAAGAGGAGGACCCTCAGCAAGATAGGTTGACATAGTAGCTTCAACAGTGAGCTCAAGTATAACAATTGTGAGAATGGCGTGGGACCTCGCAGTGTTTTGTTCTGTTGTATATAACTTCACTGTGAGTTGAAACTGACTCCATGGACTCTAACAACAACAACAACAATCCTTTGGAGAATTCTGAGGTCAAAGGACTTGGTTTATTTTAAGGCTTATGGTAAGAATGGTCACATTATTTTTTTCCCAGAAGGAATGAGCACTACCACCAGCAAAATTTGAAAGTTTTGCTTTACCATAGTCAACATCAAAAAATCTAAATTCTTAATCAGATCCACAATAAACAAAAAGTAGTCTATTTCGTTGTCTTCTATCTGGTATTACCAGTATTTACTATTCCTAAGCAAACGGTTTTCTTTGTTTTTTAGCTCAGTATTTGAAGATCATCTTCTAAGTGCTCCCTAAAATGTATCACCTACATTTTAGAGAGACGTTTTTGTTTATGGAATAAATAAATGAAGAGGGCAGGGAGAGGGCATAAAAAAGCACCCTTATAGTGTATCTGCTGTGTGAAGCAGGTAAACAAATATGTTGTAGGATCCCTGCCCAGAAAGAACAAACTCTAAAAAAACCAAACTTGTTTCCATTGAGTTAATTCCTACTCAGGATTTAAATTGCAGACCTTTTGGTTATCAACTAAGTGTTATTAACCACTGTGCAACAAGGCCAAACTCAGGGAAGTGATTTTAGATAATTCAAGTTAAAAAAAAATTCTTTCCTGGTTTCAGTAACGTTATTGATTTATAAGCATTTGTTGAACACCCTATTCATTAGACTATTATATGCTTAGAAACACCCACTTTTAATGTTGGAAGGAACATTAGGCTCACCTGGAACTTGAAGCCACTGCCATACCTTCAGGGGGGAGGGGGGCTGCTTTACCCTCTCCTGACAGTCAGAAATGCTTTTCAGAAAGAAGCCTTTGAAGACATCAGACTTACTTTGCACTATTTTAGTGATGAGTTAGACTTCACGTAGTTTCAAATCACCCAGTATTTAATTTACAAACTCTGAGGGATTTCTTTTGGAAAATCAAGAAGTTTCTCACTGAATTCTTGTCTTTAACATTGTATTGAACCTTTCCAAGCTCTTTTTCTTTTCTTTTCATCCTCTCTTCAACACTGGGCTGTCATGAGTCTTAAACGAGACAAAGTATGTAAAGTTCTTAGTATAATACTTGGCACAGAGTAAGCCCTCAATAGAGACTAACTTGGATTCCTTTCTCCTCCTTCTTCCAAGACCCCACCTACAGCTCCTTTCTGGAGTACTTTTGGGACCTCGGGCACATTTATTTAACCTCTTTGATCCTCAATTTTCTCATCTACTCACTACATAAGTTTATACTCAATCAAACTCACTGTCAGTAAGTCAATTCTGACTCACAGCAACCTTATAGGTCAGGACTGAACTGCCCCATAGAGTTTCTAAGGAGAACCTGGTAGATTTGAACCTCCAAACTTTTGGTTACCAGCCATAGCACTTAACCACTATGCCATCAGGGTTTCCACTTCAGGTTACAGTGAGGATCAGATGAAATGATCCGTATAAAGCCACTAGCCCAGCAGCTGGCACAAATCAAGTAGTAATTTATAGCTGCTAGTATTTTAAAACCTGTTAAAATCCTTAAAGTGAGCTGTTTAGCTCAGGCTATCTAGAGAAATGAATGGATCAATTTTCATTGATTAATTTTCAGCTCTGTTGAATTCAGACATAGAATAAACATTAAGGGGTGGAGCCAACATGGTGGACTAGATATATGTCTCCTTAATTCCCTCTGAAAACTAAGACCTGGATTGATAATTGAACGGAGCTTTCTGGACATCCAGCAGGCCCTAGGACATGGCATAGGGCTGTCAGATAGGACTACATGCCACTACATGCCACTCAGCTCTCTCTTGCTGAGCCCCACTCCCACTGACTTGTCACTTGCATGGACTGAAGATATAGGCACTTTATTTTTTCTTTTCATTGGCCAGGAGGCAGGGGATAGGCATGAGCTGACAGACACGCCCAGCAGCAGTGCTGAAGTGAACAGCGTGTGCCACAGTGGAGAAGACAGTGTGTGGGATGGCCACATTTTGACAACCTGGTGGTGGACTGAGGGCACCACAGCACCTCCACCCTCTCTTTGCTGTTGTTCTGTGGTGTGAGGGGCGGCTTGATCGAGGTACCATCTTGGTCAGCTGGGAGGTGGAGTCACCCAACCAGAGGCCTCAGCAGGGGCTAATTCCTTAGCTAGGAGGTATTGCCAGTCCGGGGAGTTTTTTTTTTTTTTTTTTTTACAGCAGAAAGGCTGTGCTTAGTGCAGTATTGCCTTATGAGTAGGGCCCAGCAGAGGATGGCAACAGAGCAGCAGCCCCTCTCTACTCTGAGCTACATCATAGCATCTGGGGACCACTGAAGAGGTGCTTCCATTGTTAGCCTGAAGGTGGGTCCTGCCACACCTGATGGCCTGACTGATTTTGGAAGCTGTCAGATAGCTTTTAGCTTTTTAAAATAAGACTGCCTGGAGAAACAACCACTATGCAGCCTGACGACGTCTTCTTCCAGCCTTTACTGATCCACAACATAGGGTTGATTGATGGCCCCCCAGTGACTCCGTAAGTAGGACAGTGTCTTGCCAGCCAGGAGGTACAGCCTGCCACCCCAGAGAGTTCACTAGGGCCAGTCACTAGAATACACAGAGGTAGCTGCTGACCAACTCCCTTCTGAGAACTATGCCTCAGGTCTTGTTGAGGCAACACCAGAGAAACTAAACAGCCTGTAGATGGCCTGTAGGTAACAGACCAGCACTAAGCATTTAAAGGAACAGCCCACAATGGCTCCAGAAAACTTCTCAAATAAAGAATCAAAAAACTTCCCAGGTGAAGAAGGCTTTCTGAAACTACTGGACGTTGAGTACAAAAGAATTATATAGACAGCCCTCCTAGAGATTAAACAAAATGCAGCAGAACAAAATGAAAAATTAAGCAAGCAATTCAAACTGATGGAACATCAATGTTCTGAAATCCAACAGATCAATAACAAAATTACAGAATTAGACAATTCAATTCAAAGCCAAAAGAGCAGAATTGAGGAACTGGAGGTCAGACTCAGTGATGTTGAAGATAAAGCAACTGATGCCAGCATTTATGAGGAGAAATCAGAGAAAATAAATAAGAAAAATGAAGGCGTGTTAAGAAACATGTAGGGCTCTATCAAGAGGAATGATCTATAATTAATTGGAGTTCCTGAACAGGGAGCGATAGCTGAAAACACAGAGAGTTTTTTTTGTTGAGTTGCTGACAGAAAACTTTCCTGAAATTGAGAGAGAAATATGTGTATTGAACATCACAAAAACTAGACCTCATAAGAAAGACACCAAGACATATTATAATGAAGCTTAATAAAATGAAACATAAGCAGAAACTCCTAGAGGTAGCAAAAAGCAAAGCAAAGCTAACATTCAGAGGGAAGCCCTGTAGACTTTTGTCTGACTTCTTGGCAGAAATGATGTCGACAAGGAAGCAGTGAGATGACACATTGAAAGCCTTGAAGAAGAAAAACTTCAAACCAAGAATTATATATCCTGAAAAACTGTCTTTCAAATATGAAGATGAAATTAAGACATTCACATATAAACAGAAACTTAGAGGCTTTGTAAAAACCAAACCAATACTATAAGAAGCACTGAAAGAAGCTCTTTGCTTAGGGAGACAAAACCATTAAAGTTGAGTCAACACAGGACACAACATTCAGAAACCTACTCAGGTGGGGAAGGTGCAAACCTCAATCAAAGCTACAATATTAAAAGAAAGGAACTAGTGATCATATGATGAAAACTATGACACCATGACATCAAAAAGAGGGATATAATACAATAGTTATAGTCCTTTCAGTTAGAGAGTAAGTTAAAAAGACATGTAGAAGTTAAAATTGAGTTTAAACTTATAATATTAGAGGGAATCATAGGGACAGCTGCAAAGCACAGTATTCAGACAACATATCAAAACAAGAAATGTAAAACAGGAGTCTCAACAAGCACAAAACCAACACTGAAAAAGATGAAAAGTCAACTGTTAAAGAAGAATGACCCAGAACAGAGTATTAAGAGCAACATAGACAACACCAACACAAAAATAAACACACCAAAATGACAGCACTAAACACATACCTATCAATAATTACACTGAATGTAAAAGGACTGAATGCTCCAAAAGAGAAACAAAGAATGACATATTGGATCTAAAGATGTGACCCATGTATATGTTGATTACAGGAAACACACCTTAGACTTAAAGATCTGAACAAACTGAAAATTAAAGGATGGAATAATACATACCAAGCTAAAAAGATACAAAGAAGAGCAGCTGCAGCAATACTAATCTCTGATGAAATAGATTTTAATGTAAAATCCACCATTGTGGACAAGAGTGGTCAGTACTGTTGCAAGGTTTGATACACAAGCAGGACTTAATATTAAATATTTATGCAGCCAATAGTAGACCATCTAAATACATCAAATAAACATTGACTACATTGAAAACTGAGATAGATCACTCCGTAATAATAGTTGGAGGCTTCAACACTCTACTTTTAGTAACGGATAGATCATCTAGAAAAAAGCTCAGTAAAGACACGAAAGATCTTATTGTGACAGTTAACCAATTAGACCTCATCAACATATACAGCACTTTTTATCCACCAACAGAGAAGTACACATTCTTCTCCAGTACACATGGAATGTTTTCCAGAATAGATCATGTATTAACACATAAAGCAAATCTCAGCAAAGAGAAGAGTTAACTCCAATACTACTGAGACTATTTCAGAGCATAGAAAGTGATGGAATACTCCCACTGAATTATTGCAAAGCATCTTCCAGGACCGTAAAGCCACAAAAGTTGAAATCAGCAGTAGAAAAAACATAAGTAGAAATTGGAACGCATGGAAACTGAACAACACCTTGTTCAAAAAGCCATGGGTTATAGAAGACATCAAGGATGAAATAAAGAAATCTATGGATTCAAATGAGAATGAAAACACATCCTACCAGAACGTATGGGATACAGCCAAAGCAGTGCTCAGAGGTCAATTTATCTGTATAAATGCATGTATCCAAAAGGAAGAAAGGATCCAAACCACAGAATTAACTCTGAAGCTTGAACAAGTAGAAAGAGAACAAAAGAGAACCCGTCAGGCACCAGAAGAAAACGGATACTAAAGATTAGAGCAGAATTAAAGGAATTAGAGACTAGAAGAACAATGGAAAAAATGACAAAACCAAAAGCTGTTTTTTGAAAAGATAAACAAAATTGACAAACCACTGCCTAATCTTACAAAAGAAAAACAGGAGAGGAAACAAATAACTCAAATAAGAAATAAGATGGGAGACGTCACAACAGACCTAACTGAATTCAAAAGCATCATAACAGAATACTACAAAAGATTGTACTGTAGCAAATTTGAAAACCTAGAGGAAATGGACAAATTCCTAGATTCATATCACCTCTAAAATCACATGGAGAAGGAGAACAACTTAATAAACCCATCACAAAGGAAGAGATTGAAAACGTCGCCCCAAAACTACCAGCCAAAAAAATCCCTGGCCCAGACGGCTTCACTGCAGAATTCTACCAAGTTTTTAGAGAAGAGTTAACTCCAATACCACTGAGACTATTTCAGAGCATAGACAGTGATGGAATACTCCCAGATTCATTCTATGAAGCCAGCATAACCCTGATACCGGGGTAAGAGCCCACAGAACAGTAAAATTACAGACCAATAGAATAAAAGTCAAAACAAAACTCATTGCTGTCAAGTTGATGCTGACTCATAGTAACCTTATAGGACAAAGCAGAACTGCCCCCACAGGGTTTCTAAGGGATGCCTGGTTGATTTGAACAGCTGACCTTTATGGTTATTGGCCTTAGCTCTTAACCACTATGCCAACAGTTTCCAGATGTAGAATAGGATCTCTCTCTATATAAGGAACACAGCATTTAAATTTTTATGGTCAAAGTAGCTAATTCCAATTCAATTTTTTAAAAAAACTTCCTAGATATTTTATTGTGCTTTAAGTGAAAGTTTACAATCCAAGTCAATTTGCCATATAAACCATCCCGCACAGCACTATGCAACTCTAACTGCTCTCCACACCTTGTGACAGCACACTCCTCCTCTCCACCCTGCACCTTCCTTATTCATTCAACCAACTCATGTCCCCCATCTGCACCATTTCATCATGCCTCAGGATAGAAGCAGCTCTGACAGCTTCATGTATGTATTTAAACCAAGAAGTAATATCACTCTGAGTCTTATAGTCCAGTCCAATCCTTGTTTGAGGAATTGGCTTTGGTAGTGGTTTCACCTTTGCGCAACTGTGTCACTGGAGGACCTTCCAGGATGCTAGACCACCAAGTCTGGTCTTTTAATAGAATTCTAGTTCTGCACCCCCATTTTTTCTTCTGCTACCTCCGAGATCTACATTGTGTTCCCTGTGAGGACAGTCATTATAAGTGGCTGGGCATCATCCAGTTCTTCTAGTCTCATGCTGATGTAGTCTTCAAATCATGTGGTCCCTTCTGTCTCCTGTGCTCATATTTTCCTCATGTCTTTGATGCCCTTTGTTCTCCTCTGCTCCAGGTGGATTGGAACTAACTGATGATACTTAGATGGCAGCTTGCTAACTTTTAAGGCCACAAATGCCGTTCATCAGAAGTGGGACACAGAACAGTTTCTTAAATTTTTTTTTTTAGTTATGTCAGTTTGTTTATTTTATTTTTTTAAAATTGGGTTGGAATTAGCTACCTTGATCATAAATATTTAAATGCTATATTCCTTATATAGAGAGAGATCCTGTTCTACATCTGGAAACTGTTGGCATAGTGGTTAAGAGTTAAGTCTGATAATCATAAAGGTCAGCTGTCAGTTGATCTAGATGTCCTCTGGTCCCCAGACCCCTGACCCTGCTACTTTGTCTTTTGAGATATTGGGTTATATTTAGGAAATCTCTTAGCTTTTGGTATAGTCCAACAGTGTTGATTTCCGTTCTACTGCATGCTGTCACTACTTCACCTAACCCAAATCCTATCTCTATCTATCTAACCTATGCAAACTCTGGTGGTGTGGTGAGTTAAATGCTATGTCTGGTAACCAAAAAGTTGGCAGTTCAAATCTACCAGGTGCTCCTTGGAAACTCTATGGGGGCAGTTCTACTCTGACCTCTAGGGTCACTAAGAATTGGACCTGACTCAACAGCAGTGAGTTTGGGGTTTTTTTAAATGTAATCTATGAACACCCCTCTCCCTCCTTGTTACCATTAAAGATTAATTTCTTCTGTGCTTAAATATTTTCTTGAGTCCTTATGACAGTGGTCTCATACAATATTTATCTTTTGGGCACTTATTAATTTCACACTCTTCCAGATGACTCCATGTTACAGGTGTTTCCCAAGATTACTGTTGTTGTTTACCATTGCATAGTATTCCATTGTGTCATACCATAGTTTGTTTATTCTTTGTCTGTTGAAGGGGACCTAGGTTGACTTTTTGGTATTGTGGACAGTACTGCAACAAACATTGATGTTCTTGTATCTATTTGTGTGACAGCCCTTATTTCTCTAGGATATATCCCATGTGGTGGGATTGCTGGATTATATGATGTTTCTATTTCTAGCTTTTTAAGAAAGCCCCCAAAAGGTTTCCAAAGTGTTGTACCATTTTACACTCCCAACAGGTGTGTAGAAGAGTTCCAGTCTCTCCACAACATCTCCATTTATAACTTTGTGTTTTGGGATTAGTGCCAGCCTTGTTGGGGTAAGATGCTATCTCAGTAGTTTTGATTAGAATTTCTCTAATAGCTAATGTTCATGAGCATTTCCTCATGTATCTTTTAGCTGTCCGGATGTCTGGTGAAGTGACTGTTTGTATGCTTTGTTCACTTTTTATTTGTTTTTATTTTGTCCTTTTGTTGCTGAGATTTTGCAGTATATAGATTATGGAGCTCATATGCCCATCAGATTCATGGTTGGCATTTTCCTTTCTCATTCTGTAGGTAGTGTTTTTACTGTTTTGGTGAAGTCTTTGGATGAGCATAAGTGTTTGATTTGGAGGAGTCCCCAGGTATCTGTTTTCTCTTCTGGTGTTTTTGCATTATTACTATTGTGTAGTCTCTTCATGCCATTTATCAAGCCTCCCAGCATTGTCTTTATTTTTTCTTCTGTGGTCTTTATTGTTCTAGATTTTATATGTAAGTCTTTGATCCATTTTGAGTTAGTTTTTGTGAATGGAGTGAGATAAGAGTCTTGTTTCATTTTTTTGCAGATGGCTATCCAGTAATGCCAACACCATTTGTTTAAGAGACTCTTTTTCCCCCCAATTCATGGACTTTGAGCCTTTGTTAAATATTGGCTGCTCATACGTGGATAATGCTATATCAGGATTCTCTATTTTGTTCCATTGGTCTATGTGTCTGTTTTTGTACCAGAAACAGGCTGTTTTGACTACTGTGGCAGTGAAATAGGTTCTAAAGTCAGGTAATGAGAGGTCTCCCACTTTATTCTTCCTTTTTAGTAAGCAGCCCAATTATTTTTAATTTTTATGTTTTTATTATCTCTTTCAGCTCACTGATGTCTAGGATATCGATGTTTAGGTGTTCCATTTTTGATGATTTCCCACTTTCCTAGATTCATGCTTCATACATGCCATATTCCAGTTATTAATGGACAATTTTCAGCTGTTTCTTCTCATTCTGAGTCACACCACATCAGCAAATAAAGATCTTAAAGGCTTTACTCCATTCAGATCATTTAGGTTGACTCTACTTTGAGGAGGCAGTGCTCCCCTAGTCATCTTCTCAGTGCCTTCCAACCTGGGAGACTAATTTTTCTGGCACTGTATCTGACAGTGCGCTGCTGCTATTCATAAGATTTACCCTGTCTAATTTATTTTCAGAAGCAGTCTGCTGGGTCTTCCTAGTATGTCTTAGTCTGGAAGCTCAGCTGAAACCTGTCTACCATGGGTGACCCTGCTGGTACCTAAATACCCGTGGCACAGCTTCCAGCATCACAGCAACAAACAAGCCTCCATTGAACAGACAATTGGGAGCTGCTCACTCTATCTTTACTCCTCCTGTTAGCTAAGAGACCCAATCAGCACAATCAGCCCAGAACTCAGCAGGGCAGAATAGTCTCCCATCAACTAAGATACCCAGTCAATATAATCAGCCCCCTGGAAACAACAAGCAACTGGAATGCTTTATTTTATGCCAGAGCATTTAAGGCTAATAACTTGAACAACTTTCTATCCCTAACTAACTAGATTTATGAAACATCAAGGAGGCAGCGAAGTATTAATCTTTAGCATAAACATTGATATTCTAAACATTAGTGAGCTGAAATGGACAGGTATTGGCCAATTTGAATCCAACAATCATATGATCTACTATGCTGGGGGTGAAAACTTGAGAGGAATGGTGTTGCATTCATTACCAAAAAGAACATTTCAAGATTGTTCTGAAGTACAGTGTTGTCAGTGATAGGAGAATATCCACATGCCTACAAGGAAGGCCAGTTAATATGACTATTATTCAAATTTAGGCACCAACCACTAAGGTCAAAGATGAAAAGACTGAAGATTTTTACCAGCCTCTGCAGTCTGAAACTGATGGAACATGCAATCAGGATGTATTGATAATTTCTAGTGGCTGGAATGCAAAAGTTGGAAACAAAGAAGTACCGGTAGCTGGAAAACACAGCCTTGATGACAGAAATAATGCCAGAGATTGCATGAGAGAGTTCTGCAAGATTAACAACTTCTTCATTGCAAATACCTTTTTTAATCAACACAAACGGTAACTGTAGACATGGACCTTACCAGATGGAATACACAGGAACCAAATCAGCTACATCTGTGGAAAAAGACAATAGAAAAGCTCCATACCAGCTGTCAGAAAAAGACCAGGTGCTTACTGCAGGACAGGTCATCAGTCGCTCATAAGCAAACTCAAATTGAAACTGAAGAAAATTAGAACAAGTCCACAAGAGCCAAAATATGACCTTGAGTATAACCCTCCTGAGTTTAAAGACCATCTCCAGAACAAATTTGATGTGTTGACCGCTAGTGACTGAAGCCCAGGCAAACTGTGAAATGACATCAAAAGCATCATCCATGTAGACAGCAAGAGGTCATTAAACAGTCAGAAAAGAAAGAAAGACAAAACTGGATGTAGAAGAGACTCTGTAACTTGCTCTCAAATGTCAAGCAGCTAAAGCAAAAGGAACGAATGATGAAGTTAAAGATCTAAGCAGAAGATTTCAAAGGGCTGCTTGAGAAGATGAAATAAAGTGTTATAATGACATGTACAAAGAGCTGGAAATGGAAAACCACAAAGGAAGAGCATATTCTGCATTTCTTGAGCTGAAAGAATTGAAACAAAAATTCAAGCCTTGAATGGCAACAGTGAAGGATTCTACAGGGAAACTATTAAATGACTCAGGGAGCATCAAAAGAAGATGGAAGGAATACACAGAGTCACTAAACCAGAAAGAACTGGCCGATACTCATCCATTTCAAGAGGTAGCGTGTGATCAAGAACCGATGGTACTGAAGAAAAAAGTCAAAGCTGCATTGAAGGCACTGGCAAAACACAGGCTCCAGGAACTGATGGACTATCAGCTGAGATATTTCAACAACCAGATGCAGCACTGGTAATGCTTCCTCATCCACAACAAGAAATTTGGAGGCCAACTGACTGGAAGAGATCCGTATTTATGTTTATTACAAAGAAAGGTGATCCAACTGAATGCGAAGATTACCAAACAATATCATATGCAAGTAAAATTTTGCTCAGGATCATTCAAAAGTAACTGCACCAGTATGTTGACAAGGAACTGCCAGAAATTAAAGCTGGATTCAGAAGAGGACATGGAACTAGGGATATCATTGCTGATGTCAGACGGATCTTGGCTGAAAGCAGAGAATGCCAGAAAGATGTTTACCTGTATTTCATTGATTCTACAAAGGCATTTGACTGTATGGACCATAACAAATTATGGTAAACATTGCATGAAATGGGAATTCCAGAAAACTTTAACTGTGCTCTTGAAGAATCTGTGTATGGATTAAAGGCATTTGTGCAGACAGAACAAGGGGAGACTGTGTGGTTTAAAGCCAGGGAATGTGTATGTCAGGTTGTATCCTTTCACCATACCTTTTCAGTCTGTATGCTGAGCAAATAATCCAAGAAGCTGGATTATACGAAGAAGAATGAGATATCAGAATTGAAGGACAACTCATTAACAACCTGCATTATGCAGAAAACACAGCCTTGCTGGAAGTGAAGAAGATATGAAACAGTGATGAAAGTCAAGGACCACAGCCTTCAGTATAAATTGCATCAAGAAAACAAAAATCCTCACAACTGGTCCAGTAGGCAACCTTGTTATAAAGGGAGAAAGGATTGAAGTTGTCAGGGATTTCATTTCACTCGTGTACACAATCAATGCCTGGGTAAGCAGCAGTCAACAAATCTAAAGACACATTGCACTGGGAAAATCTCCTTCAAAGGATGTCTTTAAAGTGTTGAAAAGTAAAGATGTTACCTTGAAGACTAAAGTGTGCATGACCCAAGCCATGGTATTCTCAAATGCATCATATGCGTGTGAAAGTTGGACAATGAACTAAGAAGACGGAAGAAGAACTGATGCCTTTGAATTGTGGTGTTGAAGAAGAATATTGAATGTACCATGAACTGTCAAAGAACAAACAGGTCTATTCTGGAAGAAGTCCAACCAGAGCGCTGCTTGTAAGCAAAGGCGGCAAGGCTGCATCTTACATACTCCGGACATATTGTCAGGAAAGATCAATCCCTGGAGAAGGACATCATGCATGGTAGAGTGGAGTGTCAGTAGAAAAGAGGAAGACTGTTGATGACATTGATTGACACAGTGGCTATAACAATGGTCTTAAGCATAAAAACGATTGTGGATGTGGCACAAGGCTGGGCAGTGTTTTGTTCTGTTGTGCACATGACTGCTATGAATTGGAACTGCCCGGACGGCACCTGACAAGAAGAACATCTCTTTTGTTTTTCTTCTCATGACAACAATTAAAGTGCCAGTGTTGAGCAGTTAGTTGAAATTGCTCTTAGCTGGCCAGGTAGCACCTTGGTTTTCAAGTTGGGTGGATGGATTTTCCTGACCTCTGGCAACATTTGACTGTGCTGAAGCATTCCTTCCCTGGGCCTTAGAGACAGGACTTCCTCTTTTTTTTCTGTCTCTGCTCTCATCATAGCCTTTAGAGACTCTTCCTCTTCTTTTGCCTGCCACTTAAATTCTGAAGTTCCCCTTGAGTTTTGTATGGAACCTTCTGCTTTTCTCATTTCTCACTCTTCTTGGGCAAACTTCTCTCCTATCATCATTTCGCGTTTATTGTGTTGATCTCTAAGTCTGTGTCTCTGGACCACTTATGGATGTTCAGTTGATGGCCATCTCTTTTTGGATAAGCCAATGGTAAGTCAAGTTCAATGCACAGAGAACAAAACTCATTATCCTTTTCTTCTAAACCATCTCTACAACTCCAAACTTTAATCACTGTGACCAAGTAGAAAGATTGCCAGTATAGATGGCATAGTGGAGGGAATAAATTCTCGTCTTTCTAAGTAAAATCTCTCTTGCTTTTTAAACATCACCTCTACAAAGATTTATTATACCCATTGCTCTCTCTTCTGTACCTATCTGTGCTTTATTCTAGGACTTATTTTATTCTATTTTTATGTTTCATCTATATTTCTTTTCTTCTAGGCCAGGGGTCAGCAATCTTTTTTGGTAGAAGGCCAGAGAGTAAATATTTTAGGCTTTGCAGGCCATATGGTCTCTGTTGCAATGATTCCACTTTGTGGTTATAGCATGAAAGCAGCCATAGACAAAACATAAGCCAATGATGGTGGCCCTGTTCCAATAAAGCTTTATTTACCAAAATAGGCGGTAGGCTGGATTTGGCCCCAGACCTGTGGTTTGCTGACCCCTGTTTTAAGCCATGGACTCCTAGAGGCTTACTTAACAACAGTTTAGAGTTTAGATAGTCTATTACCTGCTAGATTCTGTAAGATGTCCAAAGACTCAGGGGCAAACAAGGTTTGCTTCCTGACCTCAGGGAACTCACAGGGAAACCTCATGGAGTAAGAGACTGTTGCACGTGCTGTGGCAAAAGTCTTTGTAGTGTGTGTATGCCGAGGGCCCTGAGGTGACAGAGATTCATCTTGAAGGACGGTAACAAAGAAGGAAAGAGGGCACAACACAACGACATTTTGACTGGAAGGATGACTAGTATCTTGCTAGGCTAAAGAAATAAGATAGGAAATTCCATGCTGAGGAAAGCGTGAGCAAAGGCAGAGGGGCATGATCATGAGAGCAGGAATGTGTATTAAATAAGTATCCTGATGCAGCTGTAAAGTAGGGAGATTGGTGGAAGATGCTCAAAATGGCACTAGACAGATAAGCTGGGAAGCGGATAAATGTGTGAAGCCTTAAAAGAGTCTCTTCAACTAGGTTTACTGAATGCATGAAGTAACGAAGTTGAAAAGAATGGTTGTGCCTAGTTGGTGGCTGTGCCTCACTTCTTGGCGGATGTTACCAGGGGTTAACTGATTGTCTCAGGCACTCATCAGCATCTGGTTTGCTACCAAGCAGTTTCTTCTTTCACCAAACCTTACTTGGGTCGACAGCCCCTCATGATTTTTGCACTTTGTGTGCACCATAAGAACTCAAGAACAACATAATGGGAACTCTCACTTATAAGCAAATGTTCTCTGAGGGAAGTGTGCAATATGTTTGCCTTTCAGTCTTAATAGTCAACACTTGGGGAGTATTTCCTAAGCATCAGACACTGTTCTGAGCATTTTATGTGTAAATTCTTTTAATTTGTACCCTCACCTGTCAGAGGCTGTTATCTCCATTTAAGACATGAGATAACTGAGGCTCAGAGATGAACTGATCTGACATAATCCAGCTGGTAAATTACTGACTTTTAGCCAGTTGGCTGTACTGTCTCCCTCTTCCTCTCCCTTTGCTCGCACTCCTTTGCCATGCTGGTCTCCCTCCTACCCTTCTTGGGTCAGTCTCTGTCTCTCACTTCCTCATCCTGATGCTTTCCCTCTTTTCCCTGCCTCTCCTTCTTTCTCTTTACATTGGCTTATGGATCTTCCCTACTCCTCTCTTGTATAGAGCTATTTCTTCCACTAATCCAACTATTGTAAAAGACTCTTCATTTTTTTTATCAGTAACTAAATTCTCACGGCTTCATATGGAAGACCTTACAGCACATCTTACTTTGTGTGTGTGTATGCAGTGGTGGGGGCAGGGAGCAGTACCATGTACAATGGATTGCATGTTAAACACAAAATACAAAATTTCACTGCATCCACATAAATCCTACTAAGGGGGATTATTTGAATTCTGAGAATAAGAAACTGTTACAACTGTTCAGCATGTATGAAACAATTTTAGATGTTATGCTCATGGCATAATTTCTGGATGACTGTTATTCTCGTATGTTATATTAGTCTGTCTTTGCTAGTTCATCCGACTCGTCGGCACTTGGCTTGGCTGGCTTGCTAGTACACACAGTTCCGTATTCAAGTTTGAGAATATTGTCCTAAATTTGCAGTTTATTATCCTATGATCAGAATAACTTCACAGAGAAATCTCATGGCTTATCTTCCAATAACGACTTTGCTAGAATCAAGGTCACGAACTTCGTGCTGCGGGAAGCTTTGGAATTTCAGATGAATAAATCCTGAGAGGAATTCTGGGATGGTGGTGGGTGGAAAATGGGGTGAACAATGGGGCCATTTTCAAAGTCATTAGATGTTAGATTTTTCCTATCAAGTTTTCTTGAGGTGACATAACGTTCTTTTTCTGCTAACGGTCTTGGACAGAAAATAAAAGCGGAACTTTTGGCCGCTGACTACTGCTGTACCTACAGAAAGCAGCGTGCAAGCCACTCATGTACGTACACATGTGCGTGCTTGGCAGGAATTTTCTGGAGAGGCACAAAGTGCTACTTTAATTCCCATGGATGCTGCTCGTTCCTCCGAATGGAAAATGTTCTATTTTTGGCAGTAAGAATATTTCTGAGGGGGAAAAAAATTAAACAAAGCATGGCAACAGTTCACACGTGTAGTTTCCCGAGTTGTAAGAAGTTTTAAGACTTTAATGTGTTTTAGGGGAAGAAGAGAAGGTACTTGGATACAGTGGTTTTGCAGTGAGAGCAGAAATGATTAATTTCCCAGTTCTGAGGTCAGGCTGTGAACTTGAAGGTCCCTTGCAAAGAGAGGCTGAACGTGTTGCCCCCGCCTTTCAGCCTTTCTTTGCAGGCAGATTGGCTGGTGGGGAGGAAAAAAAAAAAAAAAAAGGAAAATATTTGAAGATGTGTATTCTCTGCTGTAATAAACCTATCTTGGTTCTTAAAGCAACAGTCTAGCCCTAAGCAAAACAGCTTTATTGGTGTCCCTGTCTCAGAGTTACAGCTGGGCACAAGGCTTACAAAGGAAGGACTTTCAGGGCCATATTTCCGGCAACATCTGATTTCCAAGGCAAATCTGTGGGGACTGGCTACCAAAAGCTATTGCCAATGAGTCAATTCTGACTCATAGTGACTCTATAGGACACAGTAGAACAGCTGAACGTGGTTTCTCATCCTGTAAATCTCTGTGGAAGCAGACTGCCACGTATTTCTCCCATGGAGCTGCTGCTGAGCTTGAAGCTCTGATCTTCCAGTTAGCATCTGAGCGCTTAATCATGACATCACCAGAACTCTCCTGGGACAGCTGCAGGTTGAATTAAATCTTTATCAACCTTTGTGCCACCAGACACCTTTATAGGAAACAACTTTTTATTGACATGATCTCGTTTACTTTGGCTTGACATCCTTGATGCGAAAAAGGAGAAAACAGACAAGCACACTGTCAGCCAACAATTCTTAACGAACATTGCCAGGGGAAGATATCTTGTTACAAGAGGTGTAGTACCAACTGACACAGCCCAGGGGCTTATGGGATAATCTTGAAGGTGATGGAGAGTTGGGAAGAGTGATCTCAGAAATTCTAAAATCCTAACCCCCTGGAAATGGAGCTATGCTCTTTGGCTCTGATTAAGAAATCCAGGCTTGTTTAGAGGGAGCCTTGTAATTTGATATCCTAAAGCAAACTGGGGTGGAGTTCTGTGAGGCAGCCTGGAATTTTCTTTCCCTGTCAGGCTGTTGAAATATTCCTGAATCCCACTTGGTTGTTTCTTTCATCTGCTTCAAATGTAGCCCTTGGGTACATATGCAGTGGGTTTTCTGGGTAACACTTAATTCAGGGTACAAAGGATGGTTCTCATGAAGAGATTCTGTCTCACTGGAGTTGCAAAATACGGAGACTGGTTAATACTTGTTCCTTAAACGAAATCATTTCTGAGGAGCACTGTTCTTAAAAGAAGCTCTGAGTCGTTGCCTTGTGAGGCTGGGAATTTCTCTTCTTGGCTGCAGTCTTTTGAAATACGTGCTCAAGATTGAGGAACTTGCATTGCAGTAGGTTAGCAATGTAGACAGGCTGTGCAGGGTGTCTTTACTTGGGGTCAGCTGCATTTCTTCAGCCTTTACCTTCATTTATTCAACAAATATGTACAAAGCACTACTGCATACCAGGTGCCAGGACAAACATGAGAGACATGGTCTGCTGCTGTGACGTTTACAGTTAGTAGGGGAGACAGACAATAGATAAATATATCAGGATCTGAGGAGTGCTTTAATGGAAAAAAATAAAGAGAGAATGATAGTAGACATACTTTCTAAAGAGTGGGCAGATATGACTTCTAGGTTGTTGTTAAGCATTATTATAGTGACTCACATGTGACTTCCCCATAGGGTTTTCTAGGCTGTAATCTTTATGGTAGCAGGTGACCAGATCTTTCTTTCCCAGGGCAGCTGAGTGGGTGCAAACATTAACTGTTGGTTAGCACTGATTACTTAACTATTGTACCACTAGGACTCCGACGACCAATCTAAACCCAAACCCAAAACCTAAGGCTGTTGAGTTGATTCCAAGTCATAGTGAACCTATAGGACAGAGAACTGCCCCACAGAGTTTTCAAGGAGCACCTAGTGGATTCAAACTGCCAAGCTTTTGGTTAGCAGTTGTAGCACTTAACTACTGCACTACCAGGATTTGCTACGTCTCTAGGAGATGTACTGGTTAAATGTTACATCTACCAACCAAAAGGCTGGCAGTTCAAATCTACCAGGTGTTCCTTGTAAACTCTATGGGGTAGTTCTACTCTGTCCTGTAGGGTCACTATGTATTGGAATCTGCTTGACGGCACTGGGTTTGGTTTTCAGTTCTGTGGAGGCTGTGTCAGTTGTGCTCCATTAGTCCTTTGGACTCATCTTTCCCTTGTATCTTGACTTTTCTTCCTTCTTCATTACTTCTGAATGGGTGAGACCGGTGGAAGATTTTAGGTGGCCATTCACAGGCTTTTAAGACCCCAGGCCCTACTCAGCAAAGCAGAAGGTAGAACATTTTCTTGACGTCTTTACTTTTTAACATTTTAAAGAGAATCTTTTGCAGCAGATTTGTCCAAAGCAGTATGTTGTTTGATTTCCTGACTGCTGCTTCAATGGACGTTGATTGTAGATTCAAGTAAAATGAAATTATTGACAACTTTACTATTTTTCCATTTATCTTGATGTTGCTTATTGGTCCATTTGTGAGGATTTTTGTTTTCTTTACAATCCATACTGAAGACTATAGTGTTTGATCTTCATCAGTAAGTGTTTCAAGTCAAGTCATTTTCCCTTTCAACAAACAAGTTTGTGTCATCTGTACACTGCAGGTTGTTAATGAGTTTTCCACTAACCCTGGTGCCACAGTCTTCTTCATGTAGTCCAGCTTCTCAGACTATTTGCTTGGAACACAGACCGAATGAGTGTGGTAACAGGATGCAACTGTAATGCACACCTTCCTTGATTTTAAACCATGTGGCATCCCCTTGCTCTGTTCAAATGACTACTTCATGTTCTACATGAAAGCTACTCATCAGCACAATTAAATGTTCTGGAATTCCCATTTTTTACAATGTTATTCATGATTTGTTACGATCCACACAGTCAAATGCCTCTGCATAGTCAATAAAACACAGGTAAACATCTTTCTGGTGTTTTCTGCTTTTAGCCAGGATCCGTCTGACATCCATCAAGACAAATACAGTAATTTAAAAAAAGCACGTGCCTAAGATTTGCTTAAACTCATTAATTAATGAAGGAATCAGTAAGATGGAGGACCTGTTTAAAGAGCATCTATGAAGCTAGAGGAAACCCCAGTGGCGTAGAGATTAAATGCCACAGCTGCTAACCAAAAGGTCAGCAGTTCAAATCCTCCAGGTGCTCCTTGGAAACTCTATGGGGCAATTCTACTCTGATCTATAGGGTCCCTATGAGCCAGAATCAGCTAGATGGCAATGGTTTTGGTTTTGGGGTTTTAGTACAAAGCCAGGATATTTACAGTAATTTATAAAAGAAATGATAGGCTAAGTTTGCAGGTTAGCTATAAACTGTTTAAAGTCCTACATGACGTAAATCTCTGGTTGTCTGTTCAAGCAGAACTTATTTGCATCTCCACTGAACAATATCTAGAAATCACAGGTAACTTTGCTAATTCTTGGACCTCTATCAACAGCAAACAATGAAATAAATGAAGTATATTCTCCTGGAAATCCTTGGGTAACCTTCAAAAAACACAGCACCCACATTTTTATCCTTATTTCCATGCTTCAGTCAATTTTTAATGGCGTTGTTTCTTAGAGCAGGGATCACCAGTTCTCACTCCTTTAAAATGCAGGGATTAAAAAAAAATTGGGGTGTAAATTTTTGAAAGAAAAACTAATTTGCGCTGTAAACTTTCACCTAAATTCAAGTAACATTTAAAAAAAAAAACAGAGATTCATACACACTCTAAGGATGCAGATCGAAACCAGTAAGACTGGATACATTAAAATTCAAGCCTATCTTCTGCAGAATGGGATAGAAGAGTTGGAATCTCTTAATTTATCAGACATATATTGAGTCTTGACTAGGGACATGCAGAACCCTGAGCTAGGCCGTGGGAGCACAAAGCTTAATATAAAACAGTTCCTGCCCTATGGACCTCACAGTCTAGACAGGGAGACAGACACATAAATGGATAAATTACAACTTACCATGCTTAGAGATAAGCACAGTTGTGGGATGGTGTGGGTGCCATAGATTAGAGTAGTTTTCTGCAAGAATCAGTGATCCTTCAAGGTAAAAATTCTTTTGGGTATGTCTTGAAGGGTTAGCAAGAAGTGGTCCCACTGAGAAGGCCTGGGGCAGAAGAGACCGTTCAGACAGATGTCAACAACTGCCCAAAGAAAGAGTATGCATATACATAAAGAGATATACTTTTTTGGTTGGAGCAGATAGTTTACTTTCTCCTAAACTTTTACAGCTAACTTCAGAGTCCTAAGATTCTGTGGGAAACTCTGTGGTTAAGTGCTATGGCTGCAGTTCAAATCCACCAGGCACTCCTTGGAAACTCTGTGGGGCAGTTCAACTTGGTTCTGTAGGGTTGCTGTGAGTCTATGAGTTGGGATCTATGAGTCTATGAATCAAAATCAACTCAATGGCAATGATTTTTTAAACGGATTTAAGACTCTGTGGGGTATAGGGAAAAAGAAGATGGCAGCAGAATAGAGAAGGAGAAGTTGGAGCCTCTTGGGCAAGCTTGCAAAATTTTCTTTAAATATTAGGTCAAATTCTCTATAAAAACCGTATTAAAAAAAATTTTTTTAAAGACTTTGAAGTCCCAGAGAAGCAGGAAGTTAATTAGAGTGGCTTTGATATCTTAGGGTATGTTTTAACAGCTGTTTAAGTCAGTTTACACAATAAGAACTTATGTGGTTTGGGATGCGTCTGTGATAGTCAGCTCTGGCCAGAATGAAATATCACTGCGTTTGAAAGCAACAGCAGTTGGCTTTAATTTTAGAAAGAGTTCAAGCCAAAAAGTTCTCTAAAACCCAAGAGAGGAACTTCTAAAGAGGAAGATTGCTGCTAGAGACTGTGTATGGGGGTTAAAAATGAGTTGAGTAGGAACAAATGATCTTAACTTCGTGCTTGGAGTAACACAGGGCATGTCAATTTCTGAACTGTTCTCTTCAGGTGTCTTGAACCAAGGATACGTGTTGGCAGTTCAAATTTGCAAAGGAGCCCAAATGGGGAGATTAGCCTCTGTCAGGAGTACCTGACTAACACGTAGAGGATCTAACCAATTTATATTTTCTGGGGATTGCCATTGTGTTTGAATTAACACTTATGTGTGTCCCTAGTCAAAACCTTCAGTTTTCTTAATTATTGAAGAAATAAATTATTCCTCAGACCCTACTCCTGAGCAGATCACTCCTGTGCTGGAGAAGAACACACGGAGGACTCACGTGATGAGAAGCAAGGAGCTGCCTGTGTAATCAGATTTCAAGAGGCTCTCTGAAGGCCTGTGTTGGAAGCCGTGCGTGGGCAGCTTGCAAAGCTGCTGCTGCTGCAGTTGCTGCTAATGAGGATGACTGTGGTGATGAGGATGAGGATGAAGATCTGACATTTGGAGGATTGTTTTTTCTGTGACAGTCACTGTACTGAACATTTGACACCTATTCTCATGTCTTAGGTATTTTATTCCCATTTCACAGATAAAGCAATCAAGGCTCAGACAACTTCAGTAATTGGGTGCATTCATCCTTCCAACCACTAAGTCCTAGGCTCCCATCTAGTCTCCCACCTCCCAACAACTTACAGAATGGTATAGACCTGCTCTCTCTGCTTTTTAAAATGCTGCTTTTGGTGATGGATGATGGCTGGCTAGACAGACAACTGTATCATCCTGTTCAAGAGAGACAGAAGTATCTTCCCCAAACACTGCTATGGGCATTCGTGTTAATCTTTCAGGCATTCTCCATTTTCCACAGAACAAAGACCAAATTCTTATATGTGTGCCACTCTCGGTGTGTGTGTTATGGGACGTGGGGGTGGGGATTGGGGTCTGGGGCTTAATTAAGGCTTCCAGTTGCTGTAACTAGGAATTGTCATGTGAAGGCAGTTGTTTGTGCCTTCAAGAAAAGTGCCAGTGCCTTAACATTTCTGGAGAAAAAATTTGAATTTATTAAAATGAAATGAAACTGCACAAGACCTCTCTCTGACAGGACACAGGCTCACACTGAACAAATCGAGGAAAGATTGGCGTGGGGCCGTGTACAAAGATAACTTGACTATTTTTTAAAGTTTCCATTTCTGGTGTAGTAGCTGCATAAAGGAGAACATTAAAACAGCTTTGTGAGTGGAGTGTATTTTGTAAATGAGGAACCTTGGCACAATATCCATGCTCAGACATGGGCATCCTGCAGTAATTAACTTTTCTGGGTAAATTTTTATCTTCAAATTACTTTTTTTCTTATATATATATTTGTGTGTGTGTGTGTATCTTTATTACTATTATTACTACCTGTGTATATAGGTACACAAGTGAGGGAGTGGATTGTCTGGGCCCATGGAGGAAAAGGTACAAAAGCATATAAGAAAAGCTCATATAGAACAGAAAGGGAATAATACCCTTTCCTAAAAACAGGCACTTTCCATACAAATGACAAGCTATTTTAGAGCTCAAAGTCTGCCACAAATAGGAGGTGCTCAGATAAGGGAAAAGAGGAGGCTTGCAAGATTCTATTTTATCCTTTTATTCTACATTCACTGGAGTCCTGCTCATGTCTGGGGGGCAGTTAGTGCTCCCTGTCTGTGGGATGTTCTCTGGGATCTCCATTTCCTCTGATTTCACAGCTTGTGGTATAAGTTCAGACTCCTTTGTCTGAGCCACAGGGACAGACTTTTCTCTAGACCTTTGCTCCACAAATTTAAGTGGTAAGTTTTGTGTAAGGCCCTCCTGTTGTTTTATTGATCCGCAAAACATTCCCAATAACTTATGGATAGATGATATTGACAGACATAGATGGCTTCATCCAAAGTTGACTAAGTTTCATGTACTGGTGTGTGCACACTGGAGTTTGTAACTGATCCCAGATCTCAGCCTGAGAATCATGTCAGCAATACCGTGTTAATAATCAGTTATTGAGATGACCTGGGTGGGTAATTGTCATTGATGCTTTCAAAAATCTAAAATAAATAAATAAATAAAAAGCTCTTAAGTGTGTAAAAGGATGTATTCTGCTCCAACCACATAGCTTAAGAATCCTAGAGCTTCTAAATTTTCAGCAGATAAATTTGTGAGTTAGCAATGAAACGAGAATTCTCAGGAATACTCTAAATCTTAAGTTGTTTGTAAAATACCTTCAATGTTCTTCATATTTCCAAGATATCATTATAGATACGTAAGAAAATGAATTTAACAAATAAGAAATGTTAACTTTGGTAGCCTATAGAAAATGTTCAAATCTTTGGAAATGATAGTAAATATTATTTATTGGACACGACTTGAATAACATAGCATTGGATCTTCCGATTTTCCAACTTGGAAGTGAAACAGATCACATGGAGACTGATATCCTAAGCATTCGTGAGCTGAAGTAGACTGATACTGGCCATTTTGAATCAAATAAAAATATAGGCCACTATGCTGGGAATGACAGATTGAAGAAGAATGGCACTGTATTCATTGTCCAAAAGAACATTTCGAGATGTATCCTAAAATACAGTGGTGTCAGTGATAGGACAATATCCATGGGAGTATAAGGAAGACCAGTTTATACGACTGTTATTCAAATTTATATACCAACGACTAGTAGCAAAGATGAGGAAACTGAAGATTTTTACCAATTTCTGCAGTCTGAAATTGATCAAACATGAAATCAAGCTACACTGATAATTACTGGTTACTGGAAGGCAAAAGTTGGACACAAAGAAGGACTGAAAACCGAAAACCAAACCCACTGCAGTCTAGTTGATTTCAACTCATAGGGACCCTGTAGGAAGAGCAGAACTGCTCCAAAGAGTTTCCAAGGAGTACCTGGCGGATTCAAACTGCCAACCCTTTGTTCAACAGGCATAGTACTTAACCGTTACCCAACCAGGGTTTCCAAAGAAGGATTGACCATTGGAAAATAAGGCCTTTGTGACAGAAACAGTGCTGGAGACGGCATGACAGAAGTTTGCAAGACCAATGACTTCTTCATTACAAGTTCTTTTTTTTTTAGAAATATAAACGGTAACTATACATGGGATCTCAGCAGATAGAAAATACAGGATCTAAATTGACTAAATCTGAGGAAAGATGATGGAGAAGCTCAGCATCACAAGTCATAAAAAAGGCAAAGCCTGACTATGGAATAGACCATCACCTGCTCATATGCAAGTTCAAGCTGAAGCTGAAGAAAATTAGAGCAAGTCCAGGACAGCCAAAATATGACCTTGAGTATATCCCACCTGCACTTAGAAACCATCTTAGGAACAGATTTGATACACTGAACACTAATGACTGAAGCCCCCCAAAGTTGTGACATGACATCAGGGATATCTTAGATGAAGAAAGCAAGAGGCCATTAAAAGACAGGAAAGAAAGAAAAGACCAAAATGGATGTCAGAGGAGACTATGAAACTTGCTCTTGAACATGGAATAGTAAAGCAAAAGAAGGAAACGATGAATTAAAAGAGCTGGACAGAAGATTTCAAAGGGCGACTCAAGAAGACAAAATAAAGTATTATGGTAACATGTGCAAAGACCTAGAGATAGAAACCCAAAAGGGAGGAACATACTTGGCATTTCTGAACCTGAAAGACTTGAAGGAAAAACTCAAGCCTCGATTTCCAATGTTCAGCAAAATATTGAATGACATAAGAAGCATGAAAAGGTGATGCAAGTAATACAGAGTTGCTGTGCAAAAAGAGTTGGTCAATGGTCAACCATTTCAGGAGGTAGCACATGATCAATAACCTATCATACCGAAGGCATAGGCAATAAATAAGGCTTCAGCAACTGATGGAATACCAGTTTTAGGCATTTCAATTAATAAACGTGGTGCTGGAGGTGCTCACCTAACTGCCAAGGAATTTGGAAGACAGCTACTTAGCCAAGCAACTGGAAGAGATCCATATTTACACTTGTTCCAAAGAGAGGTGATCCAACAGAATGCAAACATTATTGAAAAATATCATTAATATCTCATACAAGTAAAATTTTGCTGAAGATCTTTTGATAGTGGTTGCAACAGTACATCAGTAGGGAACTGTCAGATGTTCAAGACGGTTTAGAAGAGGATGCTGAAATGAGGGATGTCATCGCTGGTGTCAGATGGATCCTGGCCAAAAGCTGAGTATACCAGAAAGGTGTTTAACTGTGTTTTACCAACTATGAAAAGGCATTTGACTGCATGGATCATAAAAAATTGTAGATAACATTATGAAGAACAGGAATTCCAAAGATACTTAGTTGTGCTCTTGCGGCACCTGCACACAGACAAAACAAGAGGATACTGTGTGGTTTAAGGTTAGGAAAGATGTGTGTCTGGGTTGTATCCTTTCACTGTACTAGTTCTATCTGTACGCTGTGTAAGCAATCTGAGAAACTGGGCTATATGAAGAAAAACACAGCATCAGCAGTGGAGACTCAGTGGCAACATTCTCTGTGCAGATAACACAACCTTGTTGCTGAACGTGAAAAGGACTTGAAACACCTACTGATGAAGATTGAAGACTGCAGCCTTCAGTATGGATTGCATCTTAACATAAAGAAAACAAAAATCCTCACAACTGGACCAAGAAGCAGCATCATGATACAGGGAAAAATACTGAAGTTATCAAGGATTTCATTTCACATGGACCCACAGCCGATGCCCATGGAAGCAGGAGTCAGGAAATCAAATGACATATTGCATTGGGCAAATCTGCCTCAAAAATCTTCAAGTGTTAAAAAGCAGAGATCTCCCTTTGAGAACTGAGGCATGGCTGACCCTAGCTGTGGTATTTTCAATTACCTCATGTGTATGCAAAATCTGAACAATGAATAAGGAAGACCAAAGATGAATTGATTCTTTTGAATTACAGTGTTGGTTAGAAATATTGACTATACTGTGAACTACCAGAAGAATGAACAAGTCTGTCTTGGAAGAAATACATTCAGAGTGCTCCTTAGAAGCCAGGATGGTGAAACCCAGTTTGACATACTGGGGAGATGTTATCAGGAGGAACCAGTTGCTGGAGAAGGACATCATGCTTGGTAAAGCAGAGGGTCAGGAAAATAGAGGAAGACTGTCAATGAACTGGCACAGTGGCTGCAACAACAGGCTTGACCATAACAAAGATTGTGAGAATGGCTCAGGACCGAGTAGTGTTTTGTTCTGTTGTCCATAGGGTCACTACGAGTCAGCAACAACTGGGCAACCGGATGGCACCTAACAGCACCATTGGATTTCCTAACAAAGTTAACAGCTCAGTGCAGAATTGCATACTGAGATTGCCAGTTTAAGGACTTATTTTACTTCCAAAACTTTGTAATTTTTTGGAATACCACTCAAAAGATTTTTATTAAGTATATATGCATCTAAACTTGCTAAAATTCTTCTCTTTCTTTTTTATTTCTTATCTGTCTACCTACCACCTACTGACCTATCTGCCTATTTCATAAATGACTTAACAATGGCCTTTGGCGGGACCACAGGCACCGTAACATCTGTAAGCCAGGCTGACTAACTCAGTCGACCCTTCTCTGTCTGCTTGTTCCTGTTCCCATTCCTGGAAATGTTGGCTGTGGCCTTAAACTGTTGGGTCAGCTGTTTCTGCTCTGTCTCCTGCTTGTTATCAGTGGATCCCTGTCTCTAAACAGCATCTCCAGGTTGATCGCTAAGCTTTAATTCCCACAGGAAAACGATGATACTTTTGCCTGTTTGTCCAAATTCTTGACTGATTCTTGTGGGATTTAGAATTCAGGAAAACATACACTACCAGACATGTTCCAGGTAGTATTCCCTTATGGAAACACTTATGGAATTATTCTACTGTTAATTGTCTGCATTCTGGTCACTTTATTATGACACGTCAAGCTGTGGAAAGGATCACTCATGGTGAAAGCTGTTCAAGACGGAGGTCCAGGAACTGTCAATCCAAGAAATTCCCGGTAGCCAAGCTCAGATACCCACGGCTGAGCCATTAAATCTCGTTTGCAAGATCTTCCTTCAGCAAAGAGCTCCTTTAAAAAAAAAAAAGTAAAAACAAAGCCATAGCAAGCAGAGAAAATTCATGACTGGAATCAATTAGAATACATCCTCCTTCTGGGAACCCTGTGAGCCTTTGATGGAAATGACTGCTTTGGGCATGTTGAAGGCTCAGACACTGGTCACCTCATTTCCTCACAGAGTATAGCATAGCTGCAAGGAGGAGGGACACTAGTGTCAGACCACCTGAGTTGAGATCTTGGCACTGAGTAGGTGTGAGACGTTGAGCATGTTCTATAGAACTCAGTTTTCCTGTCTGTATTTACTTCCTGAGCTGGTTGCGAGGACTGAGTAAGATGGTGCATGTTATGGGCTACAGCACAGAACAATGCACTGAGAAGAACCTGGAGAAGTCCCCAGGTGGTGCAAACAGTTAACGTGCTCATCTGTTAACTGAAAGCTTGGGCGTTTGACCCACCCAGAGTTGTCTTGGAAGAAAGGCTTGGCAATCTGCTTCTGAAAACTCAGCTGTTGCAAATTATGTAGAGTACGGTTCTACTTTGACACACTGGGTAATCATGAGTTGGAATTGACTTAATGGCCACTGGTAAGAAGAAAGCACTGCTGCAAAGGACCTCTTTAAAGTGTTGAAAAGTAAAGATTTCACCTAGAAACTAAAGTGCACTTGCCCCACAGCCATAGTGTTTTCAGTCACATCACATGCATTTGAAGGCTGGATAGTAAATAAGGAAGACAGCAGAAGAATTGATGTCTTTGAATTGTGGTGTTGGAGAAGAATAGTGAATGAACTGTGGAATGCCAAAAGAACTAACAGATCTGTTCTGGAAGGAGTACAGCCAGACTGTTCTTTGGAAGCAAAGATAGTGAGAATGTGTCTCACATACTTTGGACATGTTGTCAGGAGAGATCAATCCCTGGAGAAAGACATCGTGCTTGGTAGAGTGGAGAGTTAGCCAAAAAGAAGACAACAAGATGGATTTACTAGCGGCTGCAACGATGGGCTTATTAACCATAAAAGCAACTGCGGACATGGCGCAAGACCAGGCAGTGTGTTGTTCTGTTGTACATAGGGTCACTGTGAGTCAGAACAACTCGACAGCATTTAACAACAACAACAGCAACAAAAACCCACAGTTGTACTGCTCATCTCTAGGACAAGAACAAGCAGAGTTACTGAGAGTGAACCCTACCAGCACTTGAATTCATTATTCAGTGATCTAAATTTCACTACTGGTCCAGTTGTCAAGCTCTTGGCCGCTAATGGAAAGGTCAGCAGCCTGAACCCACCAGTAGCTCGGTGGGAGTAAAGACCTGATGATCTGCTCCTGTAGTGATTATAGCATTGGAAATTCCATAGGTCAATTCTACCCTGTTCAGTCAGGTTACTATGAGTCAGCAGTGACTTGTCCACATGCAATAACGATAGTCTGAAGTTAGATGACAGGCAGTGCTGTTTATGGCTCAGAATGCTGCCACCTGTCTTGGCATTGTCATTTTCTAAAGTGGCTTTGCTGTGCTCAAGCTGAAACCCTGAAACTAAACCTGAAAAATAGTGCCAGGAAAAATCTTCCATCTGGTGACTCCTTGTCTTGACACATCACCCAACTTCAAGGGGCGGTTTCTGACATTGTCAGGAATGCACAGACAGGGAGCTGGCTGAAGAGATTGTGGGTGAGCAGCTGTGGGGCCAAGTGCAGTGTGGCCTCTTCCACTCTAGGACAGGGTTCTCTGGGGTTCAGCCCACGCTCCTTTGCACATTTTAGTCTGTGGGTGCAGATTTTGTAAGACAAAAAGCCTCCTGGTTAGACATTGTCTTTTAGAACCCGTCTCAAAGATACAGAAATTCTCAGAAAAGATCATCTAATCTGACACCAGTATCTTGACTGTCTTCTTTGTCATAGGACAGTTAGAAAGTAGTTCGCAGTGGATTATAGCAGAAGAGTCTAAGTTATAAGTACTAAAGCATACCAGTACGTTCAGGATTAAAATCCACCTTCTCGTCTCGCAAGTCGTGTAACTTGGATGAGATTCACTCTCCCTGCTTACAAAATAGGAATAATAGTTTTAATTACCTCCCAGGGTTTTGTCTTAAGGATTAAATAAGTAATACATGAAAGAGCTCTTAACATAGAGCCTGAAACACAATAAATTCTTAAGAAATGTTAACTGTTTTTATTGCTATAACTGAGTTAAAGAAGTACACAGATTATCCTTAACATACACAAAGCTTGCATTCTTGAGTATATCTAAAGTAATTTTCTCATGCAAGGAATTGGAATGTGTGATTAATTGCCTCCATGAGTTACCTGCTTTGCCATGAGACCAGAAGAACTGTCTGGTGTTAGGCTATCATTACTGAATATTTCGATTGAGAATTCTATAGAAGAATTCCAGCCAAAAGGGGGAACATGTAGAACAGAATTTCAAATTATAATGGACTCCAAGCTTTCTGGAGCCATGGAGGCTGGAAGAATCCCTGAACCTACTGCTCTGAGATAGTCTTTAAACCTTGAACCAAATCACATGCTGAACCAAAAACCAAATCAAACCTACTGCCACTGAGTTGATTCCAAATCATAGTGTCCCTATAGGACACAGTAGAACTGCCAACCTCTTGGTTAGTAGCCATAGCACTTAACCACTATGCTACCAGGGTTTTCATCTCCCCTGAAGTCTTCTTAAAACCAAGAAGCTTAGCTTAGCATATCTTAACTAGTAAAAATGTTTGCCTTGAACATTATGGAACAGCGCTGGGCTTAGTTTTTTTCTTTTTTTAGTTTATATATGTATCTATTCATGTCACATGGCTCTCTTTCTGACAACAGCTATGTATGCTCTGACAATTTAGGCAAGTCTTTATGAGCTCTTTAATACAGTGGTTAAATCTTTTTTTGCCTATATGTTTGTTGCCCTGGCATCTCTAGTTTTCATTTTGTGATATTTTCTTGTCTTCTGGCAGCCAGTGTAGAAATCATTGGTTTAGAACTTGACCCTGGGGTCAGAGTCAGACCACAGCTCTGCTACTTAGGAGAGCTGCAAACTTAGGCAAGTTGCTGAATTTCTCTCAATTTTTCCATCTGTAAAATGGGACAGTAACTACACTAACTCACTGGGCTGTTGTAAAGATTAAATGAGGTAAAGTACTTAAGAAAGAAAATGTTTAATGTTAGGTACTGAATATAATTATTCAAACTTGGGACAGTTCTCTGCATGCTTGGGAGAGTACCAGCACACTAGGAATGTACATACTGCCCATTATAATCTCTAATTCCCTGGTTGTGATTTGATTTCTTTTACAAATATTTCTTGAGTACTTATTATATGTCATGTATTATACTAAGTGTCACGGATACAGAGAATAAAGCATCAAAAGCTCCTGCCCTCCAGAAATGTACACTTTAGTAGACAGACATGCATTGTTGTTTGCTGTCGAGTTGGTTCTGACTCATTGCAATTTTATGAAACAGAGTAGAATTTCCCCATAGGGTATCCTAGACTGTAATCTTCACAGCAGCAGATTACTAGGGCTTCTCTCCCATAGGGCCACTGGTGAGTTTGAATGTGTCAACCTCTTGGTTAGTGTTTGAGTGCTTAACCATTGTGCCACAAAGCTCCTTAGGTATATAAACAGATATAATCAATTTAATGTGCTAAAAACAGAGGTCTTCTTAAGAGCCTGAAAGAGAGATACAGGGCTTAAGCTGATGATTACAGGAAGGAAGCGCAAGAGTCAGCTACACGCAGAAAGATGGGAAAGGATTTCCATGTAGAGGGAAGGCATGGATATTAAAGGCACAAAGATGGGATGACAATAGAGTTAGGGGATCTTCTGCCCACTAGCTGAGAGAAGGACTACATTTCTGAGAGGTTACTGTCCCACCTTGCCATCCTTAAGGAAGTGTTTTGGCTGAAAAGAATTTTCCTAAATTCAGAGAATTAAGAATGCTGTAAAGTGGCATATAGGAAATTACTGGTCAGTAAAAGTCATGGGATTTCTTGTAGCTCGAGGTATCACTTCTTGTTCTACAGGAATTGGTCTTGTTGAACGTTGAATGGAGTGACACCTCATGACACTCCTTTGCATAGCCTTTTTCCAGCTTAAGATGAGACTGTCTAAACCAAAAGGATGCTTTCCGTATGTTGCCTCATCTGTACCCTTTCTCTTTGTGGTTAGGTGGAAAACTCCCCAAAGATGACATTTTTTTGAGAGCTTCCTGAGTGCTAGGCACCATGGGAGAGACTTTCTGTGGGTTGTATCATTTACTTTCACCACAGCTTTTTAAGGCAAATGCTACAGTTACCCCAATTTATCTGCCTGGGAAACTGAAGTACAGAGAGGCTTTGCAATTTGGCTATTGACTTGGGGACCAGACCCGGGCTGTCTGTCACTAAACTCCATGCTCTATGGATTTTACCCAGGTGGAGTCTTGCAGCTGTTCACTTTCAAACCTATTGCACTTCGAAGGCTGTTATACTTTTAGAACCTTTAGAAAAATTCCTTGAGGCTCATAGGAAAAAGATTTTTCAGTTACACTCAGTTGGTGACTATATTGATTTCCACCAGACAGGAGTTTGCATTGTCATCAAAAGTTAGAGTTGAAATAACTTTATTGAGTATCTAGTAAAACGAATTGCAATCTTGTTTTAGTCTCTCCATCTGTTGTTAAAAAAAAAAACAAAATTAAACAAGCCAAAAAAAGAAAATCCAAAGAACAAAACATATTCTAAAACCTAACATGAATAACAGGTGATTGTGGATCTGCGCTGCCTAGGGAGGCAGTGGAGGAGATTGAACCCTTACTCTCACTAAAAAGTGCCACAAAAACCCAAGGAACACAATTTGAGTAACACTGATCAGGAAATTCCCTCTTTGACCAATGAGGAAACTCAGGGTATAGAGTAAAGTGACTTTCCAAGGTCAAGCACCATGGACTTACTAGAGGCAAAGTTAGTCCTTACTTTCCTGTGGTCACTCCAACTGCAGGTATGAGGTCTTGGGCATTGCCTCCCTCTCTACAGAACACGCAAAGCCACAGAGCTATGAGTGAGGATGCTCCTTTACTGGTAAAAGCCTATTTACTGGTCACACTACTGATACTATATTTCTCCTTTATAATTTTCTATGCTTTCTAAAGTTTTTAAAGTAGTAAACACATTAACCACAAATTGCTCTTACAGTCATAAAAATATTTTTAGAATATTATGTTGATTAACAGAGAAGAGGTAATTTGTATACCGACTGTAGATTGGCCCCAAGTATGTGGACCTTTCTTGTCTTTGTGATCTCTGAGTGGCTTTTTGCAGTGACTTTGGTTTGGGTCTGGGGGTATTTCAAAAGAAATTGAGCTGTATTCTGTGCAGGTGTGCTTAATTTCCTTCTGCTTATTTTTGTTGCTGCCCTAACGAATGCCAGGCATTGAAGATCTTACCTCACTCATTAGCAGTCCATCCTTCTGTTCTCATCTCATTACACTCAAAAAGGGCAATGGGCTACTTCTCATGCCAAGCTCTTTCCTACCCCTCTGTGTCCACACAGTTCTTTCTGCTTACGAAAGCCTGTTGCCTCTATTCATCAAAGTACTGATCTTGTCTTTAAAAGGACTGTTTCACATCTGGTTCATTCAGTCACAGAATTATTCATCCATTGACAAAATTCATGAAGTGCCTCTACCTGCCAGGCACCACTGTACTAGTAGAATGGTGAACCAATTAGATGTCATATCTGACTTCTCTAGGTAAATCTTCAGTGATAGAGGCTGACATTAAACAAGAAATCATACAAATCCACACATCATCTATCCATCTATCTCTGTCATCTACCTACCTACCTATCCATCCATCCATCCATCCCACCCATCCTTCCATCCCTTCATCCCTCCATCCCCCCATCCATCCATCTACCTATCATCTGTCTATATATCCAATTTCAAATGTGGTAAATGCTATGAAAAAGACTGCCAAAGTGGTCCTAGTTTAGAACGGGCAGTCAGGGAAGATCTTTCCAGAGAAGCAATCTTAAGCTAACATGCAAAGGATATAAGCATAGAGCTGTGGGAATGGTGAGGGTAAAGCATTTTAGGCAGAGGAGGCCTTAAATTAGAAAAATTTGAGGAACTGAAAGAAGCTCAGTGGGGCTGGAACAAAATGAATCACTAATGACCACCGTGCTGACTATTTTACTCATATATTTTTTGTTACCCTCTACTGGAATATAAATTTCATGAAAGAAGGATTTTTTTCCCCTGATGTGTTCGCACTTTATTCCTAGTGTCTAAAACAATTCTTCAAGCATAGCAGACACTGAACGAGTATTGTTGAGTGAATGAATAAACAGTGAAATGAGAGAAACCTAGAGAGGCAGGCAAAGATGAGATGGCACAGGACTTGTGGGTTATGATAGGTACTTGTATTTTATTGTTCATGTAGATGGAGGTGGCAGAATTTAACAGGATTACATGATCTGATGAATGCTTTTGAAATATCACTCTGACTTTAAACTTTAGAAAGCATTAGAAGCCAGCAACTGGGGAATTAAATTACCTTAAAAGGATTTTGCAGCAGATTGGCAGAAGAGACCCTATGTGTGTCAGAGTAGAACTGTGCTTCATAAGATTTTCAATGACTGACTTTTTGGAAGTAGATCACCAGGTCTTTCTTCTGAGGTACCACTGAGTGGTCTTAAACTTCCAATCCTTCAGTTAGTAGTTGAGAGTGTTTAGGCGGCAGTGTAGATGGAGACAGATGTGTGAATTCATGCTGTATTTGCTGGTAGGAATCACAGAACTTGTTCATGGATTTGGTGGCAGACACTTTAGATAGATCACCCATTTTCCATTGCCTCCTTCCTCTTTACTAATGTAATACTAAATAACTTGCATAAAACTTGTAATATAAATGTTCTTTAGGGATGGTAATGTTCCTAACTGCCCCCACCCCTCACCACCAAATCAATCAGTTAATCCATTTCCTCATTTTCTTTGCACCTGATGATGACCATGAGATACACAGTTCTGGTCAATGAAATGTGAGAGCAAATTGTTGAACAGTGCTTCTGGGAAAGTCTTTTAAAAGGAAGTAGATTCAATGGCTGAATGCCTCTTTGCCTTTGCTCATCTTCATTTTCTTGCTTGAACTGCAGATGCTGGGGTGGAACAGCTGTGTTGAGATCAAAGGACAGCAAGCATTAGGACAACCTTGCTCTCTAATGAAGCAGGAAGATCAGAAGCTAACCTCTGATGACATTCCAGAGCTGCCATACTAGCCTGGACTGCTTGTCTTGGAACTTCTTGTATGGTAAGAAAAAAAAAAAATCACCTTCTGTTAGGTTAAATCACTGCACAGTGAGCTTATATTATATCCCACCAAATTTATTTCTACTTGACTCAGATTAGGTAAGGTGGAAGCTAGAGACAGGAATTACAATTACCATGAGTTTCTCCTCCCTCCCTCTTGAACAATTATTTAAATGAAACTCTGGGTAAGAAGCAGTTTTTAATTGGGGTGTGTATATGTATATGTGTTTGTATGTGCAAGTCTGTGTGTATGTGAAAGAGAGAGGGAACGGAAGAGAAAAAGATGCAACCCAAGAATCCAAGACTGTAGTTAGGAATATGTTAAGCTTTAGTTATCTGTAAGACGTTCAAGTGGTGATGTTAACCAAATAGTTGGCTATATGACTCTGTCATTCAAAGAAGGATCTGGAATAGAGATAGAAACCTAGCAGTTGTCAGCATAAAGATGGCATTTAAAGTCACATAAAATGACTGAGATTTTCCAGAGCAGGAAAGTAGAGATGAAAGAAGAAAAAGCCCATGGCTAAAACCCTGGGCACCTCCATATTTAGAGGGGAGGGAAGAAGGAAGAGCTATAAAAGAGACAAAGAAAGAATAGTCATGGGGCAAAGCTGGGAGGGCCAAGGGGCATCAAGTAAGTGCCTGGAGCTTCTTGAGCCCACACTTGTTTTCATGGTCTTTTGTGTTCCATAGCACCCACTTGGTGGTTTATACATCCTGCTGTGAGATGCTATTTTTCTTTTTGTGTACAGTCTCCTTTCCTTCTGCGACAAGACCTTTGGTCTTCAGGGACTGAGGTCACGTCCGATATATAGAATTCCCCATACCAGGAATAGTGCTTTGCCCTGAAGTACAGCTCCATCGGTTGTTAGTAAAGATGATCTGTCCTCACTGGGGTCAGAGAGAAAAAAGAGAATGCTTAGAAAAAAGAAAATTGGTTTGAAAAAATGGACAGTTGGAGAGTATGCTAAGCCCCAAGTTGAAAGTGCTCACTGAACAGCAGAATGAGATGCATTGTCTGGTCTTTTAAGAATGATTTTAAGAGCAAGAATCAGCTGTAGGTCACGAGGTCCACTGAAAGTCAGAAAGATTAAGAAAAAGATAGCGCTGAATCTATGAAATTTACTGAACCAGGGTGCAGGTGAGTCAGGGTTTGGGTGGAGAGGGTGACTGATGGAAACACCCAGGCTTAAATGGGAAGCTCAGCAGGAAGGCACACAGTGTTCTCAGGAGTGTGATGAGCTAATGGTGACTGCTGGGGTGAAATAAAGAGGAAGACACTGAAATTCTGGCTACATGTTAACTCACAGTGAAGGCACAACTGGATTCTAGTGATACCGTGCATGAAACGTTGATGGACTCTCACGGAAGCCTAGACTCGGAGGGAGAAAGGTAGCTCTGTGCTGGAAGGCTAAACTCCTGATCATTCATTCATTCATTCATCTATTAACTTATATCTGATGTGAATTGCTATATGCCAAGCCCTAGGGACACAGTGGTGCCAAAAATAACCCTACTTTCATGAGACTCTGGTGAGGGTGGGTGTTGTGTACTCGACAAAAATAGATAGAAAAAAAATTAATGAACAAGATAATTTTATATACTGCTAGGAACTATGAAGAAAATAGATATGATAATATGCGACAGCTAGAACTTCTGAAAACCAGATTTCTATTTCTATTCCAAACTCTCTCCTTACGATGACAGGGTCATATAACCACCTGTATCAGGATTGCTATGAGTATACAGTCTCTATGAGTCAAAATTGACAACAATGAGGTTTTTGTTTGTTTGTTTGTTTTTGAATCAGGATTAAGTCACCTGTGAGCACTCCAGGCTTACTAAATCACCCGTGTTTTAACAAGATCTCCTGTTATTTTTATGCATGTAATGTTTAATAAGTAATATGTGAAAGAATGCTTGGACTCCTTCAGATTGGGTAGTTATGGAAGGTTTCTCTGTGGATGTGACGTCTGAGTTGAGACCTGAATGACGAGAAGCCATCCATGTAATATCTGGGAACAGAGCATTCCCAGAAGAGGGAACTGAAAGTGCAAAGGGTGGATGGGAACAAGTTGGTATGTTCAAAACACAAAAAGACCTGTTTCCTCATCATGGAGTATTCTTCTCCTCTCTCCTTATGTGGCTAGTCCTTACTCAGCTTTCAGAGCCTGGCCTAAACTTCATTTCTTCTAGGAGCCTTCCCTGACCCTGTAGCTCCCTTCCCATACAAACTTCACAACTTTACTCTTGCATGACAGTGGCCTGAATAATTGTTTATCTCTCTAATGCGCCTATGATGCTGATACTGAGCAAATGCTCTGAGAATTCGTTCAATAACTGTTTGAATAAAGGTGAGAAACCTGGAAAGATGGAAGAGGCAGGCTATGAAAGCAGTCATACTACAGCTTTGCTGAGGGGCAAGATCTGTAGCTCTTGAAGTTGCCTGGCTTTAGCTTGGGGAGAAGCATACCTACCCTGCTTTCCCTGCCACTAATTCTCATCCTTCTTCTTGAACCTCATTGCTTTGACATCTGTAGTCAGACGACCCCTAAAAATTTCCTTCCAGCTAGGGAGTTGAGGTCCAAGAGACATATAAGAGCTACTAGAAAGACTATGCAATACAATAATGCAAGGTGATAGTTGCAGTCAAGTAGCTGGGAGCCAGTGAGTGCTGGTACTCAAAGACGCTGGATCACCCAGTCTGGACGGATTTAGGAAGTCCCATTTGAGGTGGCTCTTAGAAGGAAGAAAGAGTTTTTGTTTGTTTTTCAAGTTAAAGGCAGGCAATAGGTGGTGCGGAGGTGACAGTAGCGATGGTAGTGGGTTGTGGTGGTGGAGGGAGTGGTGTTGCTGGTGATGGTGATAGTGATGATGATGGTAATTGTGGGGACAGTGGCTGTGGTGACAGTTGTGAATGTGGTAACTATTGTGATACTGAAGGATACTCCAGACAGGCCTTTGAGCATGAAGTCATGAGAGATCTCACTAAGTCCAAAAACTGGGGTATGTTCCCTTGGTTGGAAGGCTGCAGACAAGATGGAAGGTAGGTTAGAGCCAGGAGCAAGAACCGTGGGCTAAGACGGACCCATTTTCATGAAAACTTTAAGCAGATGATGGATTTGGTTAGTTTGGGTTTATAGAAAGAGAACCGCAGCGCTGTGGGAGAGGGTATTGCTGGGCATAGTTGCCTCTCTGCTTTTATCGTTGTCCAGTTAGATGCCGAAAGGGAAGGACCAGGGGCATTTATGACACATGCATAAATTGACTTCTCTTTAAATTTAGAATTCTAGAGATAAAAAGAATTTCCCCAGTATTTCCCCTTTTAGATAGAATAATATGAAAATCACTTAAGATATTTAGTTATCTTATTGAGTAATCGATTTCACTGACTCAGACATTCACTAATTCCTTTACACTTCCAAAGTATTTTTAATGAATACTTAGATTGTTTGATGCCTAGGGTATGATGGTTAAAAAGAACAGTGAGTTGTTTCTTTGACCCTCAAGGAGCTTACAGTCTGACAGAGACACGAGATGTGAGTAAGACTGCAGGGAGCACCCAGGACTGAGTGTCAGGAGCTTTCTGTGCTAATTCTCACTTTGCAACATACAGTGTATCTTTCACTTGTTTACTCAACACTTTCTTGCAGAGTCCTTACTGTGTTCATGCTACTGTACTAGAGAATGAAGGGATAAGCAAAATAGTTTTTGTCCTAAGAAGAAAGAAGTTTACAATCTAGTGAGTTAACTTATCCAGACTACTGTATTCTTTCTCTGTATTAAAAAAAAAAACCCCAGAAAATCCATTGCTATTGAGTAGATCCTGACTCATAGTGACCCTGTATGACAAAATAGAAGGGGTTCCAAGGCTGTACAACTTTCTCCCACGGAGTAGCTGGTGGGTTTGAATCGCCAGTCTTTTAGTTAGCTGTCAAGCACTTAACCACTGCATCACCAGGACGCCAATCCTTTATATTATTTATGTATAAATGTGTGTGTATGGCTGACTGGTGTGGAGGGGACCAGATGATGTCTAATATTTTTACTAATTTAGTATTATATGACATAAAGATCCAAGATTTTAAGAGCCCACGCAGCTTACAGATAAACTCAAAGTTAAATTCTACATTTTGTGCTAGCTTTGTTGGATAGCCAAAAAAATTAATAACAGCAACTTCTTTCCCACCCTGCCTGTCTACCTCATACATGCTTACAGCTCGGATGAAGGTGGATTCCTGTGTGCACATCACCTGCGTATGCCTGTGGTGAAGAGTGCCAAACCTGGATTCAGAGCATAGCGCCATCCAAGAGATTTTCAGGACCCTTAAGGCTATGTCTGGAACTTAGGCATATAATGAAAGACCTTTAGTCTGTATTTGTGTTGGGGAATGTGGTTTGAGTGACTGTGGGAACTTTAACTTTCTAACTTTCTGTGTCATAGAAATTTCAACCCCCAAGTGTGTCACAGTGACTTTTCTGACACAGCACATGTAACTTGGCTCCCTCTTGATGTAAGGTTTTCTTGCTCTTGGGAAAAGAAATAGCCTAAATAATCCTCATGGGCCAACAATTGAAAACCAACTTGTTTCGGTTTTGTTGAGCATTTTCCCTAGTAAAAATGTGAACACTTTGAGGGGAAGGGAGATCCCCATTGTGTGTGTTTGGTTCATTTACGCTCAGCAAATCAATTGTTTCGAGGAGAGACTTTAAGTCCAAGAAGGCTATAGAAAGCTTCACTGCCCCTTTCCTTTCAGGCAGGAAGTTGCATTTTGCCAAAAGTAAACAAATTGTGAACCCGGGAAGGTTTGTTTAGTTTGTAATGCTGACTTCAGGACCTGGGAATGGAGTCTGTGCTTGGCAAAAATGCCTTCTCTGGGATCCATCTGGGCCAAAATGTTCTCTGCTCAGGACCTGGCCTTTGTGCTTTGGTAAACATCCTCTTCTTCCCAGCCCCCAGAAACTCACCACCGAAGTCTCTCACAGCTTTGCTTACTTATCAGGAACATTCTAGAGCTAATGGCTACTTGCAAACAGGGTGTCCAGCTCCATGAAGAAAGTTTTCTGGAGAGCACCCACTCTACGGAAATGGCCTGAGGTTTAGAAATCTCAAGGGATGTTACTGTAATATGACATTCTAAGTACTTAGGACTGGGCTGCCCTCTCTGGGGGATGAAACTTCTAGAAGAATGACTGTTAGCACTCAGCTAACATAGTGGTACTAAGCACTTTACACTACTGATCTCTTGTAATCTTCATGCAAGTCCTAGGAGGTAAGCACTATTAGTATCTCCAATTTACAGATGAAGGAACTAAGGCTTAGAAAGGGTAAGTAACTTGGCTCAGGTTCACACTGCTAGTCAAGGAACACAGCCCTATGATCTTTTTGCCTCCTGGTATGAAGATCTTAACTAGTTCGTAATCAATATCTGAACTTCAAGAAGTTACAAATTGTTTGGGGGAGACCCATGAGCTTAAGGTAAAGAGCAATGAATTAGAGCCCAAAGAATTAAACAAGTAAAGTTGAAATTTTTAATCAATGAGTTTAATGTACAGTCTGTCTAGTTCCGTAAGAATTTAATACAAACCTGGGAAATGTCTGGTAAGCAGACAAGGTGAAGTCTGGAGGACTCTGGGAGGATTCTTGGAGGATGTGAAAGTCTAGTTAGTGGTGGAGGAATGAGTGGGATGGAGATAAGTATCGAACATTTCTGATTTGGAGGATCAGAATAAACTTCTTAAGAGGAGTGCACTCCAAGTTACTTCATGCAAATCCCCTTACCACACTCAGTGGCGCGCTTTGGACCTTGATGCTGTATTCTCTGAACTCGCATATGCTTGACGTGGGTGGATTAACCAGTAAGCAAGCTATACGTGGGCTTAGTAGTGTATACGTACTAATTTACAGTGCCCAGTTCTACCTCTTTTTTCACACATATGTATCTTGCTTCTTGGGGAATCCATCATTGTGCTTGACAGATAGTTTGTCCCTGTAAGTGTGCAGGAAAACCTGCTGCCTACGAAGGAACCTATCACTGAGAACCAGTGGCAAAACTATTGAGTAGTAGACCAGAAATCCACACAACTGCACACATCCTCAGTGCCCCACCTGTCATTAGCCAATTCTCCCTGTGTCCTGGGGGTTCGAATTTCCTCATTGCTCTGAAAATGTGTTATTGCTTAAGTGCATGCCTCCACTGTGCTTTACAGAAATAATCTCTGATCCTTAAAACTTCTCTCCTAAGGTGAAATGAGACAGTCCTCCAGCTGATAGAGATCGAGCTTCGTTCAAGTTCACGCAACTGGTTGGTGAAAGAACCAGGTATGATGACAAAGTCCATGGACTAGCCACTCTGTCACATACTCTTCTTAGGTCAGATCAGTTTTAGCTGGGTTTCTGGATTCATTTTTTTTTCTCAGAAGTAAATCCTTTTAAGATGTTAACAGCTTTAAGTCCTATGGTGGTCTGGAGACTTGAACAACCTGGTGCGTTTTCTTGTTACCTAATCTAATGTGGACACAGACCTCTGGTTTCCCTTGTAGGATCCTCCTTTTGAGGTGTCTCTCTTCTCCATTCAGGAGGCCAGATCAGCATCTCTCATGCGAGGTCTGGCTTCATGCCCATCTCACTTTTGCAATGAGTTTAGCAACATCTGCTTTGCCCATTAAAGTGATTTTTGTCTTCCTGGCCCAAAGCCTGTGTGCTTGCTGCAATTGATTACCAGCAATTTCCTTCACAAACTAGAAGATTCAGTGAACTCTAAATTGAATTGTTGCTCACTGGGCTCCTTTGGACCAATGTATGTGGCTTACGTGCAAAACGGTCCAGTCATTCAGTTCCTGAATCTGTAGAATGATGATTCTGGTTAAACATAGGGGAGAACCTGTTGACTGATATTTCCCATTTTTACACACAGTGGTCTTAGACTGTGGTCATCTCTGGGTTTCTCAATTTCAAACCTAAGGTTGGGGAAGGGGGTGAAGTTACCTTGCTTATAGCAAGTGAAAACTGATGTTTTCACACTCTCCTTACTTTTCAATTGAATTGCAACATGACCTCAGGAGTAGCTGACTAGAAACTAGTTCAGGGATATCTGAGAAAAAAGTAAGTCTAGCTCTGAAAGCAGCTTACAAGGTTCCCAGAAAGATGTATATCATTCTATACCTTTGAAAGCAACTGTGAATCCCTGTAAATGGTTCAGGCAGGATTTTGTAATTAAAAAACCCCTCAACCAAACCCGTTGTTGTTGAGTCAATACTAACTCATAGGGACCCTATAAGACAGAGTAGAACTGCCCCACAGTTTCTAACAGTGCCTGGTGGATCTGAATTACCGAACTTTTCATAGAACTGGATCACTATACCACCAGGGTTTACTTCATAATAAAGCAAGACCAAAAATAAAGCTGAGACCATGTACCTGGGCAGCTGCTTATCATTTATCCTAATGGTACAGTTTTACCAGTTGCCCTCAAGTCTTTTCCAACACATGGGGACACCATGTGTGTCAGAGTAGAGCGAAGTTCCATAGGGTTTTCAGTGGCTGATTTTTTTTTTGGCAGTTGCTCTCTACACTTTTTGCAAAGGGTCTCTGAGTAGATTTGAACCTCTGTACTTTTGGTTTCTAGTCATCCTGTAAGACATACTTTTGATGTTACCTTCCAGGAAGCCTGCCCTGTCTTTTTCAACCTGATTGGTTTTCCTTATCACTATGCTCTTCTGTCCTTAACTGTACTTATGTTTTACTGCATTTATCTGCTTTAATCAAGGTGTCCCCAACCAGCCTGTGAGCTCCATCGGGGCTGTGTGAATACACACAGTACTTAGCAAGTGACTGCCGTGTCATCTGCCTTCAATGAAAGGATGAGGGAAGGATGTGGCTTGCCTTGTGAGTTTTCAATCGGTACCGTGCTCTGAGCAGTTTTAAGTGTCTCTCCTCCCTCAGCAGTGTGGTGACTTTGCAGAAGGACAGTGAGGGACATGTTGGTTAAATTTAGAGAAGTGGAACTGGGGAGCCTCTGCCACATACTCCTAAAAGGGGGGAAAAAATCAAAGGAATCTGTTATCAACCAAACTGCTGCTGCTTATTGAGCAGTTAATTTAAAGCTAGGTGTCTAAAATAAGAAAAAGGTAACACAAATGATTAAATCCTGTAATCACAGCATTTGCTTATAACTATTTGAGTCATTGCATTTTCTGTTTCTATGAGAAGACATTCTCCATTTCCACCAAGATTGCTGACAGCTAACTTACCTGTATTAGCGACATTTCTGAAATGATTTTTGCAAATGAGGCTGCTAATGCCCTAGTCTTTCAGAACTCTTTACAAAGATTGCTAACGTGGAGATCGAAGCTCTTATCCTTTACTTCTGGAAGATATTTCATATAGGTTATTACCACAGTAGGAACTAACAGAAAAAGCACAGTATTCCCCAAAGGGCAGCCCCCCTTGAAGCTGGGACACCCACGCCTCTTCATCAAGTAGATGCTGAGTTGAACCTCCGGTGTGCTCAGGAAGTCCCAGTATTTTTAACTTCTAGAAGGGCCATACTAGTTGCCTTTGGTGAATTCTAACTCAGTGATCCCATGTATGTCAGGGCAGAACTGTGTTCCATAGGGTTTGTAACACCTGGTTTTTCAGAATTAGATGGTGAGGCCTTTCTCCTGAGAGGCCTCCAGGTAGGCTCGAAGCTCTGGTCTTTCAGTTGATGGCTGTGTGTGTTAACCAACTCTAACACGCATGGGCTCACTCACCATGAGTTGGGGTTGACTCAATGGCAACTGTTTTTGTTTTGTTTTATTTGAAAAAGGCTTAACTTAATCCACACATTGGTAGGTGGCCCCTAGTAGACCTACTGAGGAAACGGGCCAGCCAATTCAAAGGGAAACTGAGCTGTGTTTGACATGATGACATGTAATTAGGGAAAAGGCATTTAGCATTTTTTTAAGCTCTGAAAAGCAAACAGAAGAAAGGCTGGGGACATGTCCCAGTTGTCTGCCCTTGCTCTTTACCATCCATCAGATGCAATTAAGCCAGGTAGGTGCCCCTCCCCCTCCAGTCCCCAGCAGCAGACAGGGAGTGACCTCAGCACCCCACCCCCTGCAGTGAAGCATTGGCTGTGCTTAGTCATGCTGTTTCAGTTCCTGCTACCAGTCACCCCAGTAGCTAGGATGTAAAACATATTCTTCCCCTTTCCAGAGTTTCTGGCTCAAGCTGAACCGGGCTTTTCCAAGAGAAATGGATCACTCTGAGATCTAACTCGTCAAGTCCAGGCTTAGTCCAGTTTCAGGTTGAACAAACTGTCAGGGTAAGCCGCATGCTGTAATTTACCCAGAGTTAACTAAACCTCATTCATCTCTGTCAAATAACCATCACTGCCATCAAAACAACAGTGCACATTAAAGGAATGCTTATCATGTACCAGGCACTGTGTTAGACTGAACACGCGTGGTTTCATGTCATCCTCATGAAAGCTTTAATGACATAGGTTTCTGTAGGAAAACAGAGGCTCTGGGAATTTACTTCTTTATGCAACTTTTTAATACTTTTTAAAAAAAGTATCTGCTACGAGTACCGGGCACTGTGCTAAGTACTGGGGATATAGTGGTAAGTTACATATGAATAAATACAGTCCTACCTTGAGGAGGTTTCTATTTAGCTAATAAATGTGGAGTAATCAAGGCTGGAACCTGCTTATGAAGTTTACCTTAAGCCCTACATTCACAATTACCCATAGCCTAAGATACGCCTTCGTGACCCTCTTGGAAAATCGGTCTACTCACTATACTTATTGAGTAGGTAGAATCCTGCACTGAGTGTGTTCTTCTAACTGCCAGCCCTGCTCTGAAGCATGGCAGGGACCAAGCATGTCTTCTGCTGGAATACAGCTGGGCCTGAACAAATCTGTGTTGGATGAATGAGTATTCACATTTTGATCTTTGGTCTTCAGCCTGAGAATGGTTCCCCTAGGCTCACAAGGAGAGCAGGTTGAACCCCTCTGTGACAGGCTACAGAGGAAGTCTTTGAGCTTTTACGTGTAGTGGGTTTAATTCTTCTTCTCTCTCAATTTTCACACGCCCCTGCATTTCCTGCTCTTCCCTGGGCCTGGAAGCAGAAGTATTACAATACTGAGGCAAACCGTTCCGATGGTTTCTAGAGGCTGGCCGAAACCAGTGGGGGTAGGAAATTAGAAGGCAGCTCCCTGTGGCTTCTCTGTCTAGAAGACAGAAGCTTGGTCTTAGAAACCTTGACGATGTTTCCTTTGAGCTGGTGGGTTCAGCAAGGTCAGTCAAGAACTTGATCTTCGCTGCAGTTTCATTGTTCAATGACTGGCCAGTTATTGTTCTTCTGACTTCAGTTTCCATCTGTAACTGGAAGGATGTGTCTTTGGTGGGAGACAATGCTGAAATTAGTTTCTTGTTTATAGAATTGTATATACGTTGATTTATTCATCTGACAAATATTTACCAAGTACGACGGAACTTACATTCCTATGAGGGAAATGAGCAAAATAATAGCATACACAATGTGTTAGAAGGTTAAATTTCTATGGTGGAAATTAAAGCAGAGGAGGGGTCAGACATGTGAGGGCATTGCAGTTTTAAACAGGGTAGTTAGGGAAGACCTCAGGAGGGAGGTGATATTTGCGTGAAGGTCTGATGCAGTGAAGGAAACAAGCCGTGCACATGTGGAAGAAGGCTCTAGGAAGAAAAAAACAGCAAGTGTAAATGTCCTGAGGTTGGAAATTGCTGGGCACACTCTGGGCTCAGCAAGGAGGTTGAGAGACCACAGTGAGCAAAAGGAAGATGAGAAAGAAATACAGCCAGAGAAAAAACAGGATCCGAGTCTGTTGTGAGGGCCTCGAGATTAGGACAAGTCTTTTAGATTGTTTTCTGAAAGAGATAGGAGCATCTAGAGGCTATTGAGCAGAGAAGAGACCCTAGTGATAAAGTAAATGTTCAATCACCTAATTTTGCAGAAACACTGAAACTCCCTACTAAGTGTGCACAAGAGACAAGGGATTATAGACTGGAGATTTAATCTACCCTCCCAATGGTCCATGGCAAGTATTGACCTCCTCTGAGATGAAGCCAAGGAGGCCCAGAGAGATTTAGCAACTCCTGCATTAGCCATGTGACTAATATGTAGAAGAGGTAGGCAAGAACCTTCTCTCTGTGTTCCTTCTGGAGGCTCTAGGAGAGAATCTGTTCATTTTTTCTAGCTTCTAGAGGCTGCCTGCACGCCTTGGCTGGTAGTCCCCTTTCTCCATCTTTAAAGATGACATCGTATCTTTATGACCCTTCTCCTGGCATCATTCTCTTTCTTTCTCTGATCCAAACTAGGAAAAGTTTTCTAGTTTTAAGGACTCACGTGATGACATTGGGCTCCTCAGGATGATACAGGATAATCTCCCTATCTCTACGATCATCACCTGAATTACAGCTGCAAGATTCCTTTTGCCATGTAAAATGACATGTCACAGATTGTAGAGACTGTGGACATCTTTGGGTGTTATTCTACCTACCAGAACTATTAAGCACTCTTCATGTCTTACTACATTTAAACATCTAAACAACTCTATGTGAGAAGCAAGAGTATTTTTTCACCCAAGATTAAGCAATCAAAACCCAAACCAAACAAAAACAACTGCCATCTAGTTGGTTCCCACTCATAGTGATCCTATAGGAAGTTAGGAAAATCCAAGTAAGTCTATCAGTAACAGCACTTATTGTCTTGAGTTAACAAATAAGTTGTGAGCCTCTAGAACACGTAGGTGTGGAGTGGGTAGGGATAGGGAAAGTAGGCACAGAATACAGCACCTGACCTTTGGTCCTTTTCTTTCTTTCGAGCAGCACTATTGCTTTTGGTGGAAACCCTGGTAGCATAGTGGTTAAGTTCTACTGCTGTTAACCAAAAGGTCAGCAGTTCAAATCCACCAGGTGCTCCTTGGAAACTCGACGGGACAGTTCTACTCTGTCCTACTGGTCACTAAGAATTGGAACTGACTGAATGGCAATGGGTTTCTTTTTATTATTATTATTTTAATTGCCTTTAGTGCAGTGGTTAAGAGCTCTGGGTGCTGATCAAAAGTCTGGTTTGAATCTATCTGCCATTCCCTAGAAACACTATGAGGCAGTTCTATTCTGTGCTATAGGGTTGCTGAGAGTAGAAATTGACTCAGTGGCACTTTTTTTTTTAATTGCTCGAACATTTCACCCTCTTTGGACTGTTTCCAATTCTCCCCACCTTTTGGGGGTTGTTGAAATTCGATCCATCTTTCCAGGCTTATCTCAAATGCCATCTCAAATCTCCATGAAGTTTTCCTTGACCTCACCCAGCAGGCATGATTTATCCTCCCTTTGAGTCCCTTCATGGAACTTTGTACCTCCTCGGTTGGGCTTATCCCATTTTACAGTTATTTGTGTGCTCAACTTTTCTTTCCTACTAAATTATACTCTCTTTAGGCCAGGGACCAAGTATCCCTCTTCGTGACATTCTCCACTGTCTCAGTGCCTTAGGAATGAAGGTCATGTTGTCAGCATGGGCCTATGCAGCCAGAAACAGTGCTATTTCCATGTTAGTTGTCTAATGCATCAGTGTTGGGTTAATGAGGGGCAAGTATGCATGGAGGGGTAACTGGGAGCCCTTGGGTCTGCACAGTGTGCTAGAGCCTGGCCTTGCACGTTTTCTCTTCCGCGTATTTGTTTGAGTCACTTTTCACAGTCTTCGCTCTTTATTTGTACCACGTCCTCTAGCATTTACTTAATTTTTAAAATTGACTCATTGTTTTTACTTAGCTTTATCTTAAGCCATAAAATCCATGGAAACAGTGGGGTTTCATGTGATGCTTACACTTACATTAAATAAACACAAAGCAATTTAAAGCCAAACACCTTCACCACATCATACCATAAGGCATGCACTTCGGAAAACCCTGGTTGCGGCCCTGAGAGATGACGGGACTTGAACAAGCTTATTCAGCTGTTCTGTTTCTTTTTATTAGGCCCCAAAACCCATGGTCATCATGTCGATTATGACTCATACTGACCCTATCCAAATGGCCTCAAAACATAGAGTCTAAAAGTAAAACAGAGTACATGACAGTGCACATGCCATCAGGTCAGGAACCAAGCCTGTCTTACTCACTACCAGTGTTTACAGCACCCAGTGTCGTAGTCATCGAGTGCTGCCGTAACAGAAATACCACAAGTGGATAGTTTCAAAAAGAGAGATTCATTTTCTCACAGAAAAGTAGGCAAGAGTCCAAATGCAGGGCATCAGCTCCAGGGCACGTCTTTCTCTATTGGCTCTGGAAAAAGGTCCTTGTCACCAGTTTTCTGGACTGAAAGACTCTGAGGTGTAGTGACCTCAAGTCCAAAGGACACGTATTGCTTTCTGGTAGTGTTTCTTGGTGATATGCCGTTCCTAACTCTATTGGCTTCCTTTTTCTTTATATCTAAGATATTGCCTCAAGGCACAATAGGAGTTCTGCCTCACCAACACAATTGCCACCCGTCCTCCTTCATTAACGTCAAAGAGGCAGGATTCACAACAAATTGGAACAACACAATACCAGGAATCATGGCCTAGCCAAACTGCTACATACATTTGAGAGGGGGGACACAATTCAATCCATGACATCCGGCATATGGTAGATAGCCCCTAAGTATTTGTTGAATTAACATAGACCACAGACACACAGATACATGTGCACACATGCAAACTTGCACCCAGGCACATCTGAGTTTCAAGTCAGTGGTCCTGTCAGTGTTTGGGTTCATCTGTGACTTCCCATCTCATGTTTTCATCAGGCTTTTTTTAATGTACTAATGTTAGTTCTCCATCATTTCTAGCCTTTGGCTTTACCTATGGACTAGAATGACCTGCCACTCAGCTGCCCTGCTGGGACCAGCTGGCCAGTTCCCTGCTGTTTTCCTCCTCCCCTCCCTCCTTTGGGGCAGTTTCCATGTGGCTCTGCCCGCTCACATCTGCTCCACTTCTGTGAGGCAACTCCCAACATACAGCACAGGAGAAAAGCATCATTAATTCTACCCATGACTTTTGATATTTGCTATGGTCAATCACAAGAGCGTCTGTCTCTGAGAATCTCTGAAGAGTCTTCACAGAAGAAAACAATTGCTCTGAAGTGATATCACAGGCAGGAAACACGGCCAGGGCGGTGCCATCACCAGCCAACAGAGTGGCTCCTTACTCCCTTTCTCCAGCTTTCTCTTAAAACAGAAGAGAAAACTAAAATTATTTAGTAACATCGTTCATCACTCAGTGTCGTTTCTCCTTAGATCCGGACTAGGACATAAACTGGAGGTAGCTTCTGTTTTAGCAAGATTTCTTCAGTGGAGTTGCTTTGTTTCTGTAATTCACTGAAGAAGTGTGTTCTTTAGGAATTCAGCAAATCATAGGCAAGGTTTCCTGATGAGCACTTCTACTTTTCCCACTTTAAACGCCAGTGGAGGAGGGTATCCAGGATGGGAAGGCCAAGTGGGCGGCCAGGGCTTCTAATAGGAGCATATAGGAGGACTGCCAATTAAGTTGGAGAACTCATCCTGGAACTCGTTTTCTGACATGGCCATCAGAACTGTTGTCGTACTATTACCCTGGATGTCCTCAATGTCATCAAAATATCTTCCCTTCAATATTTCCTGTATCTTCAGGCAAAGAAAAACGTCACTGAGGGCCAGCTTAGGTGAGTAGTGAGGGTGTTCTAACACAGTTATTTGTTTACTGGCTATAAACTTCCTCACAGACAACTACACAATTAAGTTCCTGAATGTGCCACTGCGACAGTGTACACAATGGCCATTCTACAAAGAGTTCCAAAGTTGCTTTGAGCGGTAGACTAGGCACCGGCATCAGTGCACAGCTTTCTAAAGGGAGTACTTCAAAAGTGACTGTAGTGATGTTCAGCAATGGGTTATGTAGCACTTAGACTAATTAAATTTGCAGACTTAATTGTCAGACCTCGTATATGGGCTTTCAGATCAAAGACGGCAGAGTTCACACACCAGCCTTGTCAACGTCAGCTCCTAAGACCTTGAACAATTTCCTTAACCTTTCTGGTCTCTAAAAAGGATGCATATTGCCTGTTTCCTAACATTGTTCTCAGCAAGGATATGATTAGAGAGAAAATACTTCATCACTGTGCCAGGCACATAGTAGGTACTCAGAAATTTTGGTTCCCCTTGCTTTTCCACTAGATATCTTGGCATCCTGTATGATGGCATTATTTTTGCCCTAATGTTTGTGTCTTCCAGTGTAGAGAAATACCCAACAAAACAGACACATATGATGTGACTTAAAAATCTTTATAAAGAAACAGGTCCTAACTGAGCTCAAACTCATTTGCAATGTTTAAAAGGGACTCCAGTCCCTGGATGGGAGGTTGCACTTAAAAGGTCTCTGGCATGCCTTTCAGTTTACAGAGTCTGTAATTTGATGGTCTTTGATCTCGTATCATGGATCGGGTATCCATATAATTTGTTATTCAAGCTAGGAAACTTTTGAGAGTGAAAGGGGGTGCTATTAAAAATTACACCTGAATAGGAGGTGTAAATTATGACTGTTCTGGGTGAATGGTTTGTTTTTTTAAGCTTAATCATGGTACACATCTTTGGTCCCAAGACCCATGTAACTTTTCAGCCTTTATGCTTACTTGCCCTCCCTGCATTTTGAATCCAGTCGGTTTTTCTTTCCCTCTTTAGACAGTAACTCTCATTACATTGGTAAGGACCTTCTGGAAAGAAGGATAAAGATGCACGGTACAGCATACATCTAAATTACATGTCTAATCATCATAAACAGACAAATGAAAGCCAGAAGGGAGAGCCAACCCATGATCCAGATAATCCTGCAGCTCTCCCACCCCCTCCCCACCCCCTCCCAACCCCCTCTCCACCCCCTGCCCTCCCTGCACCCTGTCCCTATCCCCTCCCCACCCCCCCTTCCCCCCCGGCCCCCGTCCCCACCCTCCTGCACCCCCTCCCTAACCCCTCCCCACCCCCTCCCCACCCCCCCTGCACCCCCTCCCTACCCCCTCCCCACCCCCCTGCACCCCTCTCTACCCCCTCCCCACCCCCCACCCCCCGTGTGCCCCCTCCCCACCCCCTGCACCCCCTCCCTACCCCCTCCCCACCCCCTCTGCACCCCCTCCTGCCTGGCAGGCCTGCAGCCTCCATTATGACCAGCTGTGCAGGAAAGTAACAGCCTGAGGAAAGGCCAACCAGATGCTACTCCCAGGAAACCTAGGCCAAATTTGACATCTGTTAATGGTCTCAGTGGCTGGCTCTGACGTTCTAGACTCATGAGGATGGAAATTAAACGAGAACTTTCATCACCATGGTCCTCAGGTACCAAGTGAGCCTCCCAAATGTCTCTGGGAGCCAAGATTCTGCAGCAGCTAGTTTCAGCTTTGCAAAGAGTTCTGCCTTAATTAATGGGGGACAAGGGATTATGAGGCGAGCTAAGAATCCCAGACTGTGAGCTGGAAAAAGCACTCGGAGGTGGTGTTGGGGAAAGAGGAAGGAGATATGGGCAAGTAATCAATAAATCTGGGTTTGTCTCTCTGCTATAGAGGAACTTCGTGTCCTGCGTGTAATTTGATAATAACCATACCTGTTGTGGAAAACTTGATGGTATAGTGGTTAATTGCTATGGCTGCTAGCCAAAAGGTTGGCATTTGAACCCGCTAGGTGCCCCTTGGAAACTGTGTGGCAGTTCTACTCTGTCTGTAGAATTGCTGTGAGTCAGTCAACTCCATGGCAATGGGTTTTTGGCGGTTATACCTATTAGGTTCACACTTAGGGGTCACCAGAAAGACAAAGTGAGATAATGGACGTGAAAGTACCTTACAAACTGCAAATTAACATACAAATGCCAGGTGGCATCATTATTGGAGATCCTCCATTCATACTCCTGACTTTGCAGTAAAAAAAAAATCTCAGGTACAGGAGGTCAAGGATCTGGTTCCCTGTCAACCAATCCCTTTATAAGTCAGCTAAGAAGATGCGATTTAACAAAAATGGAAAAGCAAGAGCAAATCAAGGACACAGGAAGAGTTTTGAAAAAATTAATTCAAATTTGCACTAGACAGGATGGGAGAAATCATTCTGTGGTTATTTCTTAGGCAGCAGAATCCTTCATGTCTTTTATTGCTATCATCATGGACACAGACTGGAGTTGATTTAGTCTGAACTTTTTATCCTGAATCCCTGAGGCTGGAGTTGATTAAATTAATAACCCACCTATATCACTTTCTTGTTAAAAATGCCCCTTTGGCTTGTCTACTGAATTTTGGCAATGCGGGTTTGGCCAGGTTGGAAAACAGTGTGAGGGCGGGGAAAATCTCTCTGACACAGGAGAGGGCTAGGCAGCCCAGCAGAGCTATGACGAGTACAGACTCTGGACTTCCAAGAGTCTCAGCCTTGATCTTACCAGCTCCGCAGCTCTGAGCAAGTTACCTAACTTTGCTGTGCCTCAGTTTTCTCATCTGCAAAATGAGATTATTAACCATATCCATACTATAAGATTAATGTGAGTTTTCAGCAACTTAACTCATTTAAAAGGCTTAGAAAACGACCTGGCTTAGTGTTCAACTCTGTTTACTTGTTTAGTAAATAAAAGTACAGTAAAGATGGGTGTAAAAGTTGGACATGGGTGAGAGGCAGTGAGGAGCAATGGAAAGAACATGAACCTTGTCATCAGATAGCCATGCATTTGAACTCTGACTCTACAATGTTTTTTCTATTAATATTTACGTATTATTTTCTAGTTATAAAGGGAACATGTATTCATAGTAGCAAATTTAGAAAACACAGAAAAGCAGAAAGAAAATAAAAACCAACCCTAATTCTACCACATGGAGATGGCCACCCTATTAGAATGATGATGCTGGTATTTGCACAGAGTAGGCTTCTTAGGCTGGTGTCTCACTGGTTTTTATTGTTCCTCCTCTGTATATTTATCACTCAGGGAGGTATCCAGGAACCATCTGGGAGCAAGGGCCTGTGGATGCCTGGTAAATAAAACATTTTTTGACAGTGAAGAGGCCTTTGAATATAACTTGGAGAACGTCATCTGCATAATTTTTGTAATTCTCTGTTCCTGAAATTCAGGAACTTAGATTTCTAATGACACAGCATGCCAAGCATTTAGATTTAAACTCATAAATTTCACCTTCCAACTTCCCTGCTATAATTACTTGGCTGCCCACATTATTATTGTCAGTTGCCAAGTATGGCCAGTGAGTGACAGGTATGTTATTTGTGCCTGGTGTGGGTCACACTTTTTGTTTGGTCTGAACATTTTTGTTTAACGCTCCATGAGAAGGCCATTGATGGGCAGGCAGCAGGGGAGGAGTAAGAGGAGAGTTCTACTGGCTGATGATTTGGCAGCTCAAGGACAGCTGTAAATTAGGCTGTCAGAAAGGAACTTTCTGGCACCTTCAGTGAACAAACACATGGTACAAGGTGGCCAGAACTTGCAGTAAGGTAACTTTCTCTCCTACTGGTGTTTTCCTCTTGTTGGTCTTCGGTGAAGTGGTTAGATGTGTTAACTATCACCCAAACAGACTCTGAACTGCTTTAGCGTTGGGGTGTGATGGTGGCTGAAGGTGGTAAAGAGGAGGGGTCCAAGGGTACAGATCCACCAGGCAGAGCAGCGTTGGGTAAATGACCTGACCAAATCTGCTCCTAGGTTCCAAAGCATCTGTGCGCAATGGCGTATCATACAAATTGCTCTGCTCATTGTAATATCTCCATCTGGACTCTCCAGAAGCCCACTCTTTCTGCTTTTAACTTGAGGGAGGAGCTTACCTATTACATAAACTCATGACACTAATACTATAGAAACTTTGAGGAGGTTTTTTCTCTTTTCTCTCTCATGGGTTCACTGTGAGTTGGAATGGACTTGACGGCACTGGGTTTGACTTTTTTTTGTTATGGTCAATTTGATGGTACAAGTTAACTGTCCCAACAGGACTGTCTTCTTTACCCAGTGTAGCAGCAATTTGTATTGGTTAAGAAGCTTGATGTGGCCTCTTTCTTTACTTTGGGTGTGGATCTGCATAGAATCTTGAAGTTTTATGGGGCATAGATTAAAAGTCACTGTCAGAGAAATTTAATGCTTTATAGAATGAATACTCTTGTTCCCTAGTAAATTTAGTTCAACAATACAGTCTTTATTTAATCTTAGCACAAGTTTAAAAAATACTACCCAGGCCTCTACCACAATTCCAGATTAGACCACTTCCGTGATCTTGATGCTTCAGACCAGTCAGATCTTGACTACTTGCTTTATTGTCCTTCTAATGAATAGGAGTCTCTGGTGTTACAAACAGTTAGCACACTTAGGTGATAATCAAACGGTTGGAGACTCACGTCCACCCAGGGGTGGCTCAAGAGAAAGACCTGGTGATCTATTCTAAAAAATCAACCACTGGAAACGAAACAAAAAGCACACAAGGAGACTATTAGTCCAAAGGACTAATGGACCATTTGAATCACAGCTTCTACAAGTTTGAGCCCAGAAGGGCTAAACGGTGCCCAGCTTCCACAGCCAACTGTTCTGATAGGGATCACAATAGAGGGCCCCTGACAGAGTGTATGGAAATACAGAACAAAAGCCAAATTCACAACAAAAGACCAGACTTAGCTGGTTTGACAGAGACTGAAGGAACTTCCGAGATCATGGCCCTTGGATACCCTGCTGAGAACTGAAGCCACTCCCAAAGTCTACCTTTCAGCCAAAGATAAGACAGGCCTAAAACACAAACAGTAACACACTTGGAGAACGTATTTCTCAGTTCAGTCAAGCACACCAGGCCAAATAGGCAACGTTTTCCCAGAATCAAAGATGAGAGGGCAGGGAGGGGCAGGAAAACTGGATGAAGGACTTGGGGAACCCAAGGGGAGAGTGCTAACACATGTGTGGAGATTGCAACCAGTGTCACGAAACAATTTGTGTATAAATTTTTGAATGAGGAACTAATTTGCAATGTAAACTTTCACCTAAAGTACAATTAAAAACAAACAAACAAAATGAAAACCTGTTGAGTGCAGTTCTACTTTGATGTATCTGGGGTCACCACAAGTTGAAATCTACTTGATGGCCAGCTGTGGGTTTTTTTTTTTTCCTATTGAACAAGATCGTGGATGGTGCTGAGAGCGCGCCGATCACGCTAAAACCTGTCTGGCCCGTGCCAGTTCTCCTGGGCTCGCAGTAATTCCTCACTCTCCCCTTCTCGCTCTGTTGTCCTAATTCTTCCTTTTTGACTCCTCTCCTATAGCCATATCCTTCGTCTGGGATTTGAAATGAAATTCTAGCACTCATTTTCTCATCCTCTGAAATATGGAGTAGACCATCCTGTATCCCCTTTTTTGTTGACTTCCCAGTCTATTTAAAAATTCTCTGCATTTTACAAAAAAGTATCCACAGAATCTATTATACTTATCAGTGCATTGAAACCTTCATTCACTGAATCTCGAGAATCTCTCCCCGTTTCACTAGGTCTGTTATTTTATACAACCTATCCAAATACACTCTTCTCATGAGAAACAGCCACGTATGTGTGACTCCACACCTATATTTCAACCACAGTTGACTCAGTAGCTTGAGAACCCCCATAATTTCCAATGATTCTGGGGATTAGTTTATTTTTCTTGGCACAGAACCAATACATTAAGGCTAGAATTCAATATCAAGGCTGGTCTCCCTAGGATGTCATTAAGAGGGTTTAGTTACTGAAATACCAAAGGATATTGTCATAATACAGCAGTTTTACTCAGAACGGCCTCATGCCCCAGACTGTAAGTGCCATATTGTAGAGCTCTAGTACCCTCCGGGAGGCCTCGGCGAGAGTGGATGCCTTGGCTTATTTGTTTATCCAAAAATGCTTGGAATGAAGTGGGATATTCCAGACAGCTAATTTGGGGTATTGCTAATTTTTTTAGATGTACAAAAATATTCAAACAAAGGTTTTCTTCAGGCAACTAGTTCTTGTTCAGACCATTTACTGAAAAAAAAATTGTACATTGTGTGTAGAACAGTCGGCTTGCATTAAGAATAGATACAGCTTTCATGTATTTAGTAGGTGTTTGCTCAGAATCAAACTTACACACTCTAATAGTAAGGAAGAATCAATAAATAATTTGAATTTAAACTATAGTACAATCTTGGCACTATTGAAATTTTGGGCCAGATAATTTTTTTTTTTTTGGTAGGTGGCTGTCCTCTGCATTGCAGGATGTTTGACATTATCTGTGGCCCTTACCCACTAGATGCCAGTGGCGACCCTCCTATACTTGTGACAATGAAAATGTCTCCAGATATTGGCACATGTTCTTTTGTAAGCAAAATTACCCAGTTGAGAACCACTGCCTAGAAAGGTAGAAAAAAGATGTAAGAGCAGGAGTTGGAGGTGGAACAGTCTATGACATTACAGTGACTCCAGCTCCTGTCCCCATCCATTGCAGCAGGATGATGATTATGTAACTGTTAGTCACTTGGCCAACACTGAACCTATTAGGGATTTCCTCTCAAGTGACTCTAGTCCAAACCCAAAACCCACTGCTGTCGATTCGGGTCCAACTCATAGTGACCCTAGAGGTCGAGTAGAACTGTCCCATAGAGTTTCCAAGGAGCACCTGGCAGATTTGAACTGACTCTAGTACATCTTCTAAATTTCTCCTTTAACACATACTATTTTTCTGTTGCTCTTTCAGCTGAAGAATTAACCCCATATAGAAGGCATATGGAGTTCTAAAATACTAGGTAGATGTTATTAGTTTATGTCAGGTCAAACTAATAATTCAGGAATGTGCATTTGCTATATAACAAACAGTCTAAAGGTCAGTGGCTTAACAAGACATTTATTATTGCTCATGCATTGTGTTGGCTGAGATTGAGCCGATCCAGGGTAGACCTGGCTGGACAGCTTTCTTCTCATTTTAGGTATGTCGGTCAGCTGGGGCTACAGCAGCTGTCTTGACTGTAATCCGTGTCCCTCTCACTGTCATTCTGGGACTGTTTAGGTACTTGGGACATGTTAATCTCATGGTGATTGTCATGGTTTAAACGTGTTCCCTAAAAAATCTGTAACAATTTGGCCGTGCCATAATTCCTGGTATTGTGTGATGTTCTCTGTGTTGGAATTCCTGCTTCTATGATGTTAATGAGGGTGGATGGGCAGCAGCTGTGTTGGCAGAGCAATATTCGCTGTGTAAATTTGTTTTGTGCCTTGAGGTGGTCTCTTGACTATAACGGAAAAAAATCTGGCAGAGAGAACTGGCAACCTGACACCATCAGAAAGCAGCACCAGGAGAAGAGTGCATCCTTTGGACCTAAGGTTCCTGTGCCAAGATGCTCCTGATCCAGGACTGATGCCATACAACTTCGTTCCTCCAGAGTCGACAAGGGGGAAAGCCTTCCCCTGGAGCAGACATCCTAAATTTGGACTTGTAGCCTATTGGACTGTGTAAGAATAAACTGTCCTTTGTTCAAGCCATCCACTGGTGGTATCTCTGTTAGAGCAGGACTAGCTAACTAAAACAGTGATGATGGAAATAAGCGAGCACAGGCAGAAACAAGCGCGGCCTCTGAAGGCCAACTTCAGAATTAGCATGCCATCATTCGTACTTCATTCTATTGGCCAAAACAAACTATGCTGCTGAACTTAAAGTGAAAGGGAGGGAAGATATTTTCTGCCCTTTACTGTAAAGGACTTGCAAAGTCACAGGGCAAAAGACATGGATACAGGAAGGAATGAAGAATTAGGGTCAATGACACAATCTACTACAGCCCTCGTTTTTATAGTTGTATTTTTATTTTTACATAGTTTCAGAACTGAGTCCCTTTACGTTGCTGGGCACCACTGCAGTAAGGAATAAGACCACGAACCCATTTCAAGAATGGACTCACTTGGTAGGGAAGGATGAGCCAAACAAACTATCTGAAACCTTATTTTAATTTCGATTAGCTGAATTCAGAATGAACTTACAAGCACTGTATTTCTGTGGTTTCAGAAAATGGGAAAAGCTAGTTTTGTCTGACACAGAGGCAGAGAAGAAAAGCATTTGCAAAATGTTAGTAGATAAAGATGCAAAGGCTCCGATTTTTAAGGATTGGCAGGTTGCAGATGTGTTGGCCAGAGGAATGTTGAGTGGAAGTCTCTGGAATGTTTAGCAACCTTTTAAATTTATTGCCAGGAAGTGTGCTGCTTGCCTCCTCTGCATGTTTTCAAAAGGTCTCTTGTAAATCCAGTCAAGTCTAGTCCAGGTAGGGAGGTTTGGGAAGGGTGATCAGTGAAAGGTGGTCTCTGCAGCTGTGTCTCAGCTGCAGCCTGACCAAACACCGTTAATATGTAACCCAAATCTGACCACTTCTTTTCTATTTGTATTTGGGTTGAGTATTACTTTTAACTGGTGAAAGAGCAGTTCAAAGTAATTTTTTTTTTTTTTTGGCATCCGTCTTCTTTCTAGGCTCAGTAACAGAATGGTTGTAAGTCACATCAGGAGGATTTGAATCTGGTGGAATTAATTACCATTTGCCTTATTGCGCACATGAATGTAAGGAAGATGGATGGCTCAGCCCGAGCCAGGATAAGCTATACATCAACAATAGCATTTAATTGTTTATTCTGAGATGCCAGATTTAGGGAGCAATCTTCTACATATTTGGCAGGATTTATCCAAAATGGGTGTTCACTATATACCTGTTAACTAGTCCCAGTTATTCTCAAACTGATTGTGACTCATGGCGACCACTTGTGTGTCAGAGTGTATCTGGGCTCCACAGAGTTTTCAGTTGTTGATTTTTAAAAACTAGGTCTTCAAGTCTTCCTTCTGAGGCACCTCTGGGTAGACTCAAACCATCAACCTTTTGGTTAGCAACTGATGGAGTGAACCATTTCTATGACCCAGGTATTCAAGATTAGAATGGCTAGCAAACAATAAAACAGAACAAAGCAAAATTCTGATGAATACAAATACTAGAGGGGATAGAAAGTAATGAAAATGCTCAGATATTGCTGTTGGGAATTCCAAATGATTCAGCCACTTTGAAAACCATTTTGTATTTTTTTAAATTAATTATATGCTTATCATATGACCTAGGAATCTGACTCTTAGGTATTTATCCAAGAAAAATAAAATATACATTCAAGTACAATCCTCTATGTGGATGTTTACAGTGGCTTTATTCACAATAGCCAGAAGTCAGTTAATTGGTGACTGGATAAACAAACTTTGGTACATCCATCCAATGGAAAGTTACTCAGCAATACAAAGGAGTAAACTACTGATCTACACCTTAACATGCTGAATCCCTGATTTATTGTGCTGAGTGAAAGAAGCCAGATTCAAAAAGGCCATAAAGTTTAAAATCCCGTTTGTAAGATGTTCTAAAAAGGCAAACCCATAGAGGTGGAGAATAGATCAGTAGTTGCCATGGGCTAGGGGTAGAAGTAGGCAGCATCTACAAAAAAAGAAGTTCTAGGGATGCTGGAAGTGTTCTATATCTTGATTGTGCTGGTGGCTATTTGACTATAGAAGAACTCAGACCTGTACACTAATGTAGCATACATAACGGGGGGGTGTAGCAGCCAACACATATGTACTTCTTTGGGAATGTCTTCCCAGTGCTTGCTGGAAGGTGGGCTTAGGCTACCCTTCTTCCAGGTGATGCTATACCCTGACTCACTTAATAGCACCAGGGATGGACATCTGGCCAGAACTGTAACAGTGAGATCTTCTCTTCTGAGACTTTGTTCCACGAGGCAAAAAACCAAACCAAACCAAACCAAAACAAAACAAAACAAAAAACCCACAATCTAGAGGGTGTAGATTTTGGCCTGCAGATATGTTTTGTTTGGCCTGCACAGTATTTAAAGAATTGAATTAGTTGCCAACATTAAAAAATGAGAGATTTCACATAAAAATCCAGATTTCCGGCCTCTCTTTGAGCAATGGGAGGATCCGGTAAAAGAGACCCGAATTCCCGCACAGAGACAATGGCTGGAGCTGAGCTCCTTGCCCCCTTTACATCGGTGGGCTCTCCATCTGCACAGTGTCCACCACTCCCTGCATGAAGCTAAGCTCTGGCTCTGCTTGTGCTGTTAGCTTGCACGTAGGGGAGTGAAGAGAAACATGAAATATTTCTTGTACCCATGTTTTAGAAAAAAATCAAAAGCGGAGAAACAGAAGATATAGTGTGCTTCAAGAAAAATGGGAATTAGCAAGCCTATTTGTAGAAATAAAGACTATTCTCTTGGCTTACAGTAAATTAAACCAATGTGTCAGTATGGAAAGAATCCAGATTAAGATTTTTTTCTGAAATAAACATTGATCTCTTAATTCATTCATATTATTTGCCTGCATGAGTCGGACCCGACTTGATGGCAATAAGTTTTAAGTTGGGTTTCTGTAGGCTTTTGAGGTTGCAATACCCTTTCAGGCAAATGGTTTTGGGCAGTGGAGTGCTAAGGTTGCATTAGGCTGAGGATAAATAGGAATTATGGTGGCTTATCCATCACATGCTTCTTGAAAACCCTATAAGCCAGGTCTACTGTGTCCTGCAGGGTTGCTATGAGTCAAAACTGATTTGATGGTGTCATGGATTGAATTGTGCACCCCTCCACCCCAATATGTGTGTAGCGATTTGGCTAGGCCTTGATTCCTGGTATTGTGTGCTGTTCCTCCATATTGTAAATCCTGCCTCTGTGATGTTAATAAGGGAGGATAAGAGTCTGTTGTGTTGGTGAGGCAGGACTCAGTGTGTGAGACTGTTGAGGGCTTTGAGGCTACCTCTTGGGATATAAAAGAAAGAAGCCGGCAGAGAGAGTTGGGGACCTCATATTATCAAGAAACAGTGCCATGAGCAGAGGACATCCTTTGGAAAGGACTCTGGGTCCCTGCACCTCAGAAGCTTCCAGCCCAGGGGAAGTTTGATGACAAGGATCTTCCATCAGAGCCAACAGAGAAAGCCTTCCCCTGGGGCTGATGCCCTAAATTTGGACTTGTAGCCTACCAGACTTTGTAAGAATAAACTTTTCTTTATTTAAGCCACTCACTTCTGGTGTTTCTATTTTAGCAGTACTAGATGACTAAGACAGAATTTGGTACTGAGAGTGGGGTACTGCTCTAGCAGATACCTAAAATGTGGAAGTGGTTTTGAAACTGTGAATGTATAGAAGACTCAGAAGGAACCCAAGAGAATTGTTAACACCAAGGAAAATACAGATAACAAAAAGCAGCAGTGAACTGGCAGTGCAGCACTAGGAGACCAGCATTAAGACAATGCTGGAGCTGACCCGTGGAATGAGGCAGCCAAGTGCCTGTATGCAGGGGGCTTCCCGGTGGAGTGGGGTGCTTCCAGACACCTACATCAATGGATCTATAGAACTCTGGAACACTTGCCCTGCAGAACTGATCAGGTATGAGGCCCAGTTCACGAGGCCACAGGAAGCAGAAGCTGAAGAGACAAGGAACTAAGCTTCCTTAGTCTCAAAAGGTATGGCCATGACCTCACAAGTCTCTGAGTATGGAGCCATGACCTCTGGTGTCTATAAGGGTAGAGTTACCACTCAACTGGAGTAGAAAAATGACACACCTAAAGCCAAGGGTGAAGAGTTGCTGCCCCAGTGGGAGTGGAAGGTGGAAGAGTAGCCCAAGGCCAAGAGGCCTCCACTCAATCTAGAGAGTGTGGGCAATACTTATAATCTGGAGGCGAGACCATTGTGAAAATGTCTCAGAAAATCAAAGATGTTTTCAATGCCGCAAGGACTAATGTAACATGTTTTGTCAATTTGCTTGGTACCTGTTATGCCTTCTTTTCCTGGAATTTCTTCCATTTGCAATGGAAATGTCTGACTTGTACCTACCTGTTCTGTCATTGCATTTTGGAAGCATGTACCTTCTGTTCTAGATTTTATAGTTGGAGGGGAACTTCTGGGTTTTGGACTAGGACTTAAGACCTTTGTTACAATGGGGTGAGTATGTTTTGCATGTTGCAAGGATGTGATTTTTTTAGGGGACAAGGTGTGGAATGTCATGGATTGAATTGTTTCTCCCCTAAAATGTGTACAGCTGGGTCATTATTCCTGATATTATGTGGTGTTGCTGCATGTTGTAAACCCTGCCTTTATGACGTTAATGAGGGAGGATGGGTGGCAGTCATGTTGGTGGAGAAAGACTCAGTGTGTAGGACTATATTGTGCCTGGAGGAAATCTCCTGGCATATAAAGGAAAGAAACTAGCAGAGAAAGTTGGGGACCTCCTACCACGAAGAAGCGGTGCCAGGAGCAGAGTGTGACCTGGGGTCCCTGTGCCACAGAAGGTCCCAGTCCAAGGAAAGTTAGATGACAAAGACCTTCTTCTCCAACCAACAGAGAAAGCCTTCTCCTGAGCTGATGCCCTGGATTTGGACTTGTGGCCTACTAGACTGCATAAGAATAAACTTTTCTTTGTTAAAGCCATCCAATTGTGGTATTTCTGTTGTGGCAGCCCTAGATGACTAAGAAGGAGGCCGGTGTGAATGGGTTGCAGAGCTCTGGTGGTACAGTAGTTAAGAACTTGGCTGCTAACCAAAAAGTCAGCAGTTTAAATCTACCAAGCACTCCTTGGAAACCCAATGGGACAGTTCTCTCTGTCCTATAGGGCTGCTATGAGTCAGACTCAACAGCAACAGGTTTCTGTTTTGCTTTATGATGACTTATATCCATGCACAAGTTAGTGTCACTGAGTAGGAGGAATTGAGAACCTTACAGAGAAAGAAGTCTGCAGAGATAAAGTACGTGTGTGAAAAAGAGAAAGACTGAGGAGGATATAGATATTGAAAGGACAATGTGATTTTTCTTTAATCACTCAGAGTAGGCAAATTTGGGATTACAACCCATATCCTCAATCAGCATGCTTTCAAAGTTCAGCATGCATACAAATCTTGGGGACCTCGTGAAAATGTGAATTCTGAAGCGATAGGTCTGAGGTGAGACCAAAGATTCCTCTGCGTTTCTAACAAGTTCCCAGGTGATGTTGATGCTGCTAGTCAGCTGTCTGTGTCTCGAGAATCATGGCTCCGAATCCTACTGTTTGCAAAGAAACAGTAAAAACAATTCCAAACTTTGCCTTTAAACCATCTGTTCTCCATTAACAAAGTACTTGGTAAAATTAGTTTTTTGTCACATATTAAAGATGATCACTGCCTCTGGATAAGGAACTATTTAAAGGGCTGTCACTCTGAGAAGGAAGAATAACTGTGATTGTTTGCAATTAACTGGCTGGCAACCTTAGAGAAGCAGCTTGGGTTAGTAGCCCAGCCCACTGATGGTGTAATCTACTTCTTGTGTTCAGTGGCTTTGTTCTATGGCCTTAGGCAAATCATTGTAGTCAATGCTTTCTCACCAGTCAACTGAAGCTGAATTTTAGACCTTGAAGACTATTGTAAAAGATTTAATTAGCATTTGTTGAAAGCTTGCAAGATCTATAGAGGAAAGGTACTTCAGAAGAACAAAGTAATTTATAGTTGCTATCATCATTTCATTACCAGTTTAGCTGATATGCCAGGGAACCCAGTCAAACAGAAGCAGTGTAGACAATCTGTAGCTCTCTCCTGGTGGGAGACACTGCAGGGAGGAACACTACACTGTGGAAGAAGACAAAATGTGCCCCATGTCTACAATCCTTAAGACCACTCAGCTGTCTTCCATTTCAGGTTTTAATGTATTTTTTCATGTAGAGAAGGAATACTCTCCTTTGAATTATCCTTTCCTCCTTAATACGGGCCACTGTGAAGTCTGTTTAAAACTTATGGATTTGAAAGGATTACCCTCTCTCATTCTTCTTTTCTCTCAATCAGCAGCCTAGAACAGCTCTGTCCAACAAAGATACAATGCAGGCCATATATGCAATATAAATTTTCTAGCAGCCCCATTAAAAAGTAGAAAGAATCAAGTAAAATGAATTTTAACCTTGAACTGTATTTAACCTAATACTTGCAAACATCACCTACCTGTGTTTGTTGTACTGTGGTGGTCTGTCTGTTGCTATGATGCTAAAGGAAACCCCAAGGTTGGCAGGTGAATCCATCAGGCACTCCTTGAAAACTTTGTGGGGCAGTTCTGCTCTGTCCTATAGTGTTGCTCTAAGTTGAAACCAATTTGATGGCAACAGGTTTTTTTTTTTTTTCTTCCTTTTTTAAAGTTGCTAAAATCTGTGCCACCAGTATTACACACATCATCAGGGTCCCCCATGGTGAACAGGTTTCAGCAGAACTTCCAGACTAAGACAGACTAGAATGCAAGGTTTGGCAAACTACTTCTGAAAATCAGCCAATGAAAACCCTGTGTAGTGTAATAGACTATTGTCTGGTATAGCACTGGAAGGTGAGCCCACTAGGTTAGAATGTACTCAGAATACAAAGTGGTCACAACAATGGACTTGAACATACAAAGGATTGTGAGGATGATACGGGACAGGGCAGCTTTTCATTCCATTGTCCTTGGAGTTGCCATGAGTTAGAGCTGACTTGATGGCAACTGACAGCAATAATATTTTAAAAATATCTTTAGAATATGTAATTAACATGAACCTATTAATAAGGCATTTTGCATTTTATTAGGTACAAACCTTTCCTTTCCCACAAGGGGAAAGCAAAACCAAACAAACCAATCCCGTTGCTGCTCATTCGTTTCTAACTCGTAATGATCCTATAGGACAGAGTAGAATTGCCCCATAGCATTTCCAAGGAATAGCTGGTAGATTTCAGCTGGTGACCTTGAGGTCATCAGCCAAGCTCTTAACCATGTGCCTGCCACCAGGGCTCTTTCAAGTTGGTACATACGTATGTTGCACTTACAGCACATTTCACATTGCATGCTAACTTTTCATTAGAAATACTTTATCTGTGTTTAAAAAAACCAAACCAAACCTGTTGCCACTGAGTTGATTCTGACTCATGGACATCCTAAAATTTACAGTTGAAAAGTTCATTCATATATATAAGGTGTTCCAAATACATTTACAGTTTTTTTCCAATAATGGAAATGATTATCAGTTTTAAAATCTCAGGGGAGGGCTGCAGTGTCATGAGATTACAGAAGTTCCAGTCCTCCCGACCACTGGCGGTTCATGTGTGTCCTTTTCTGGCAAAGTGGCCTGCATCAGAGCTGAGAAACCTCATGAATGTAATGAGAAGGCTTTCCCTCTGTCAATACACATAATTTTTCCTCTGTTCCTCAGGCTGTGGCTATTTACGGACTCTCTGACCCTCAGAATGATCCAAATCCCCAGTGGGCTCTTGCAGAGACCCGGCATGGCGCCACTGGACTAAAACAGCTTCTATCCACCCATTGCTCCACTCATCCATTCAACAAATATTTATGAGGCAATGTTCTATGTCCTACCCTGCTAAGCTCCAGGGATTTTGTCTCAGCCATGAGAAAGGACAACAGTGTCACTGGCCTCATGAAACAATGTCTAGAAGTAGCAGACATTAAACAAAAATCACACAAATAATGAATTAACAACAGTATGATATTTTTAAGGGAAAACTGTAAGTCTCCATGAAACCATAGTAATTAGGGACCCAATTTAGTTTGAAAGTTCAGTAAATTTTTCTTAAGAAAATGACATTCCGGTTGGGATCTGAAGGAGTTAGGCGGTAAGGGCAGAGAAAAAAATTCATTCTAGGCAGAAGAGCTGGCATGTTCAACAACGAAAGAAGAGCAACACTGGAGAAATGGGCCAGGGAAGAACAGAGAGACGGGTAACGGTCAAATCTGAGAGACCTTGAAGGCCTTGAGACAGAGTCTAGTCTTTGTCCTAAGAACAACTGGAAAGTCATTGAAAGGTCTTAAGACGAATGACCTGATCAGATTTGGATTTTGAAAGATAACACGTGGCTGCAGAACTTCCTTGTTGATTGTCACCTTATAACACAAAACCTTGTGTATTTTAGAGCACATTCAAACTGGATTGGATCTCTTGGGCTGGAACTCATTATATTATTATTAATTGTACTTCTAACAATGATGACCATTGTTATTATTTATTGAGGGTCTTCTATTACTAACTGTTATATATGTGTTGGTTCTAATTCACAAACCAATCCTGCCTACAAGAGAGAGTCCTTACCACACTGCCAGGTAAGTCTTGACTTGTGCGTCTAAGAAAATATGCATAGGCTTAGATAGGAATGACATTTATCAATTCTGAAGCAGAAGCCAATTAACAGGTTTTGGATATTTGATATTTACTGAGATTTTAGATAGGATCATTCTCACAATGTTCTTTTCAGAATGAGTCTTTTCTGAAAATCATGTGTGTAGTTCCATTTTTAAATTCCCTTCTTTCTTTTCCCTTTCTAATTTTTCTCCTAATATTCTTTTATTTGAGAAAAATACACATAGCCTAAGACACACCATTTCAACAATTTCCACAAGTATACTTCTAACCATTTCTGTTTCCCTCTTGAAGCATCTCAGATCAGTTGCTTCCTCTGTGTTTGCTGACATGAGCTGAGGTTTTTTTTTTCAAAAGTCTGTACAACAATCAAACTACATATGGATTAATAATACCGTATTTTTAAGGGAGAGTGTAGGTTATCAAGAGACTGTATGATTAAGAGAACCAGTTTGTTTGTACCTGCCCACAGCCTCCTTCTTTGGCTACAGTGGTATGGATTGGTAGCCTCTTTTGACATAGAGTAGACACATTTCTAGGTACCAATGCGCAGCAGACAGAGAGCAGGAAAGAGTGATCCCCAGTACAAGGAACTGCTATGTAAATTATATTTGTGCAGTACCTCTGTCGAGGATATCTATTGCTGTTTTTTTTTTAATAGTTAAGTGAAACTGTACAATCCAAGTCAATTTTGCATGTCCACCTCTCTGCAACTCTATCTGCTCTCCCCACCCTGTGACACTCTTTACTACTAGTATCTTCTATTGCTGGTACTTTTTAATCCATTAATCTCCAAAATTATTCTTAGGAGGAGGTGCCTACAGTATTTTCTGAAGAGGAAAGTAGCTTAATCCAACAGTTAAGAATGTGAGTCAAGAGTTTTGTTCAAACTGAATTCATTCCATAAATGTTATTGAGTACCTAGTATGAGCTAGGAATGGATCTAGATTCTGGGATACAGCAAGAAACTAAACTGATTAAAAACAGAGCAAGAAATACAAAAAGTTTTAATTCTAGCAGAGGAAGACAAGCAATAGTCGAGATAAAATATAAAACACATGAACAACCAAACCAAACCAAACCCACTGCCAACTTGTAGCAACCCTATAGGACAGAGTAGAACTGTCCCATAGGGATTCCAAGGAGTGGCTGGTGGATTCAAACTGCTGTTTTTTTGGTTAGCAGCTGTAGCCCTTAGCCACTTTGCCATCAAGGCTCCCACAGTATGTTAGATAATGGTGAAACATAAAAATGGAACATGAGATGGAACGAGCTTGAGGCAGTCAGGGAAAACCTTGTCCAAACAACGGCACTTGAGCAACGATGTGAAGGAAGTTAGAAAACAAAGGATGGCATAATATGTCCTGGGACTATTCTGGCAAAGAAAATAGTCAGAGCAAGTCTCCTGAGGCAGGAGGGTGCCCGCAGTATTTAAGGAACAGCAAAGAGGCCAGTGTGACTGTAGCTGAAGTTGAAGCGAGCCAGGTTACTGGAGGTTCTCTGGGACCCTGAAGGTCACTGTAAGTAAGGCCTTTGAGTTTTACTCTGAAGAATGTGAAAATCCACTGGAATTATCTTAACAGAGAAGTGATATTTGTCAGGACCCAGACTGATTGACGTGGAGTAGATTCTGACTCGTAGCGACCCTATATATAGGACGAAGTAGAATTGCCCCAGTGTTTCCAAGGAAACTGATGGATTTGAACTGTTTACAGGACCAGCAGTGTGGAAACTGTAGAAATAGACTGTGGAAACAGGAAAGACAGTAAGCTATTAGAATCATGCGTGGGGTGACAGTGAAGTTTAGACAAAGTGCCTGCAGGGAAGACGAGAGCTGTTTGCTTTTACCTGTTTTGAGGAGCCAACAGGATTTGCTCATGGATTGTATGAAGAAAGTAAATCATCTGAAATCATTTTCTTTCCCTACCCAGAGGCTGTTTCAAGCCATCTTCAAGATGGATAAATCAAACCAAACCAAACCCAGTGCCACTGAAGGGCCGGTGGTTTTGAACTACCAACCTTTTGGTTAGCAGTTGTAACATTTAACCACTACACCACCAGGGTTTCCAGGCTAGATGAGGTGATTATTATCCTTGATTAGATACTTCTTAAGTAGTCTTGTGGTAGAGTGATTATGAGTAGTTAAAAGTTCAGCTGCTAACTGAAAGTTCAGTGGTTCAAACCCATGGGAGAAAAATGTATCATTCTACTTCCATAGCAATTTATAGCTTTGGAAATTCTATGGGTGAGTTCTACTTTGTCCTAAGGTTCACTGTGAATTGAAATCAACTTGACAACAATGGTATTTGTTCGTTTGTTTGTATTAGGTACTTCTGATAGTCTTTAAGTAAAATTTTGATTTTTCAAATTCTGTAAGTAAAGCAACATTCTATTGTTCTTAAAAAATTTTTATAGTGCAAAATGAATACTTTCATTTATTCTCGCATCATTCCAGAGAAGTGTTACTTCTCTGCTCCTTTCAAGAAAGTGGTAATTCATATAATGTTAGATTTATGAGGATAAAGATTTATAATTTTATTCCTTTATGAAAATGAGATCACATTCTTGCTTAGTAAGTCTTAGAGATCTTTCCACATTAGTATAGCATTCATTAACATAGGGAATACTTCTTTAAAAAAAAGTTGCTTGGGTTTGTAACATTAAGAAGAGTTTCTAGAAATGTACTTGACTCATTTCGTGGCTCTCTCCTAATCACTGTCTAAATTAGGGAATCAAAGACTGATATCCAGGCACATGCCCCAGGCAGTCTCTTCTTCCAGAAAACATCTAACAGATGACATTTGAAGATGGAGAGAATAAGCTCAGAATGCATAGCCAAACTTTTGAAGTGTCTTTCCAGCTCTTTGAGGGGAAGGAGTGTCAAAATTGCCTTTAATAATTGTAGTTTGGAAGTGCTTTTGCTGTGGAAAATTCTTTGAGCATTTAATATCCCTAGTTCCCTTCAACATGAATGGTTAAAGAAAGTTAAAGAGCCCGTGACATCATGTTGAGCTGGTATTAGATGGTAAGCAGATTTCCTAAACCAAACTGAAGGATCTGACCCAACAAGAATAAGTGTTGGTAATTAATGGGTAGAAAGAACATTCTATAAATGTATGCTTTCCCTCAGCTACTGGAACAGTGCATTTTACCCGATGGCACAGTGGTTAAGAGCTATGGCTGCTAACCAGAAGGTTGACAGTTTGAATCTGCTGAGGGCTCCTTGGAGACTCCATGAGGCAGTTGTACTCTGTCTGTAGGGTCCCTGTGAGTTGGAATCAACTCATCAGCAACGGGTACTTTTTTTTTTTGGTTTATTATAATTGCATATATAATAAATGAATGTTATGGGAAAATTTGAAAACAGAGAAAGATTCTAAATAACGATCATCAGGAAATTCTCATTCAAAGATCCTGTATAGGAGTTTATAAGAGTATTGAAAGTTGGGATTGTTTGTGGCGTATTGGAATTTCAGAGTTGATACAGTATAAGCTGCTAACTTTGCTTGGTTCCTCAGCCTCTAAAGTGCATGTGTATGTCATAATGTGCATAGGAGGGACCACTAACACGTTCTATCAAGACACCAACTCAAGGATGTGCTACCCAGTGCTGTGGCCTCCTCACAGAGGAAGCAACACTGCAGGGCTTACGTAGCAGAACTAGTTGACCTCAGTTTCTGGTGCTTGGGATAGCCAGCACTCGTCAGCAGCTGTCTTCACTATCCTTCTCACGCCCCTGTGGAGGCCAGTGGAACACAAATGGGTCCTTCTTTGGTGTTTGTTTGCGTATTTTGAATCAGTGTCAGGGACCCAGACCTTCAGTACACAATTCTCTTCACCTGTGGAGGACAGAGAGAAGGGAAATGGAAGGAAAGGTTGTGAAGGCGTGAAGACAGAAAGGTGGATGAGAGGAGCTGGGCCTCAGGACGTGAGGGCCTGCATTCATTCCAGCTCAGCTCAGCCGGCTATAGGCTTGGGTATCCACTGCTACTCTAGTGGGCTGAGGCAGGGTGGTTGGGAGCACTGGCCCAGAATACAAGGGGAAGTACTCACACTTGTTAGGTGGAGATGCATGAGTCACTCTAAGCCATTGAGTTGAACTTAGCCTTTTACCTTTAGTGCACATAATTAGGCTTATTATTGCTTTTGAGGTGGCTAATGCTACAAGACAGCGTTTTAAAGAATCTTTGCCCTCTAACACCAGCCAAAAGGAAAAAAAAGAAAAAACAAAAAACACCCCTCAGCAAGGAATGACTGCTCAGTGGATAGTACAGATGATTAAAAACATGTTTAGCAAATTTAAACTGGATTGTGCACTTTCACTCAATCACAATAGATAAATTTAAGGAAAAAACACGTTTAGAGGGAGAAGGCGTCACCATGTGCTACAGCAGACGTGAGGAAGAAGTTTCATGAAAGAGGTGGAATTTGGTTTGAAACCTAAAGGGATCCTAGGGATTCAAGAAATGGAGATGCGGCAGGGACTACCAGGCAGGGACACTGGTTCTGGCAAAGGTTTTTGGGGATGGTGGAGGTGGAGGTGGAGGGGTAAGGAGTTAAAAGAAATAATATTGATAAACATTGCAAAGGAAGAACCGAAATGTATAGGGGAAAGTCAAGAGACAATTCCAGGTTGAGAGGGTAGATTATTGCAGAAACGATGCTGTTGACTGAAGTGGAGATTTCTGGGAGGGTGATTCATTTTGGAGGAAATGAAGATTTTGGGATTTGCCAAACTGAAGGATGAGAACATGTATAAATGGGATTATCTAGTTCACGAGGATGGTCAAAACTGGTGAGATGTATTTGGAAGTCACTTTCAAGGCTCATTTAAACTATGTGAACAGATGAGATCTGCAAAGACAGAGCAGCAGAAAAGCATCACTGGAATCCTGCTGATGTTCACATATCAGGGGTAGAAAAAGAAGTGGATGTAGCAAAGGAAATGGAGCCCTTGACAGTGTGGTGATAGCAGAAGGCTTAGCCTTCACTCAGAAATAGAGTTCTGTCTTCTTGAACACCACAGAGAAGCAAAGAAGGAGCTCTGAGAATAAAGCCACTGAATGTGGCAGTTATAAGTCACTGGTAACTCTTGAGAAAGCAATTTTATTAGTAACAGAAATGCCAGTCAATTTAGCAGGTGTTTGGAGTGGGTTTGATGAAATCAACATAGGGAGAGTAGAACAGTGGGTTTTAAACCGGACTAAACATTCTTATCAGCTGGGGGGATTTTTAAAAGTATAAGTTTCCAGGTCCCACATATATGGCCAAGGAAAGTGAGTTTTCATGGGTGACTTAGATCTCTATTTGTAGTTGTACTCTGCCCTATTGGGTCTCTATAAGTCAGAATCGACATGATGGCAGTGGGTTTGGCTTTGGTTTACTAGGTGGTAGGAAACCCTGGTGGCCAAGTGGTTGAGTGCTAGGGCTGCTAACCAGTTCAAACCCACCAAGCACTACTTAGGAACTGTGGGGCAGTTTTACTCCTCTGCCCTATGGGTCACTACGGGTTGGAATCGACTCGATAGCAACAGATTTGTTTTTTGTGGGGGGCATTGGTTTAGCAGGTGATACCAGATCTAGTTGTTGAATTGATTATAACTCGTGTCGTCCCTCATGCCATGTGGAACAGAGTAAAGCTACACTCCACAGTGGTTTCAAGTGTGTGATCCATTTGGAAGTGGATTGGCAGGCTTGGCTTTCAACGCAAGTCTGGCTGGGTTTGAATTTTGCAACTTTTGGTTAGTAGTTGAATGCTTAATCGTTTGTGCTACCCAGGCACGGAAGGTGGGAAATAGAATACATGTGAAGAGGCAGTAAACTTGACAGTTTCTGTTTATTTTATTTTTAGAGGTATAAGAGATCTGAGAGCTTTTCACCAGCCATAGGGAAATAATCTGATCGAAGATGTGCAAGAGCTCAGGTGGTTTATTGCCTTGGTGGAGGAATTCAAAACCAAAATCAAATCCTGTGCCATCAAGCTGATTCTGATTCATAGTAACCCTACAGGTCAGGGTAGAACTGCCCCATAGAGCTCACAAGAAGTGCCTGGTGGACTCAAACTCCAAAGATTTTTGTTAACAGACATTGCACTTCACCACCCAGGGTTTCCACGGAAGAATCAGCTGTCGAAAGTAGGAGAGGCACTACAGACACAGGTGAGGCAAGGAGAGACTGGGAGGAGACGGCAAGGTGGTAGGCGGTGCTGAGGGACATGGATAGTGACGGCTGTGAAGGGCAACCCCTGCCTTCTTAACCTGATCCCGAAGGAAGCTTTTTGTCATTTCAAAGACTGAACGAATTCACCCAATCACATTGCAGATCCCTCCTTAGGACTTTGTTGAGCAAAATGCATGGCACTTTCATCATGGCACTGCACCCAGGAAATGCAGGTGATGAAAGTTCAGAATTACGAAATGACAAGGTGTGTGGTTAAACAAGAGCTTATCTTTTGAAAGTTTCTGTTTCACAGCTTCCGAGAGGAGATGTTCTGAGTGACATGTAATACTTGAGTTTTGGGGAGACTGGAGCTGAGAGGAAGGCTACAGCAGTCTCATCCTGCAGTCTTATTTAGGGGGTAGGAGGGCACGCCCTGGGTGTTGCACCCAAAGGGGCATGTTGAAAATGGGTTCTCAGAGTTGTGGCAGGAAATATTGGGTCGTGACTCACATCTTTCTCTGGCTTGCCTTCTGAGCTCTGGGTGAATTTGGCTCTGCAGTATTCTTCTACCTTCTTTCTGCCTACTGTCCGCACAGTGTAACTACTTTTTGCTGATTTTCTTGCATTCGGTGAGGTGTCGCCTAATGTGTTCTTGCAGTAATGAACTTGTGGTCCAGGTAGGGAACAACAGTTGCTACTGTAGGGGCATTTGAACTCTTACTATATGTATTTTATCTAGCACCTCCCTTTGGAATGTGCCTTGGCCAAACTTCTGTTTTAATATTTTGTTTAAATTAAATCATTTTTCCTTATCATAAAAAATACAAACACAATTACTAATAATAGTGCTCACTACATGCCTCACATTATTCTAAGTACTTTATGTCTTAACATTTTTAAACTTCAGGACAAGCCTTTCCTGTTGTTATTTTGATCCTTATTTTATAGAGGAGGGAATCAAGGCTCCGAAAATATGCTGCTCCAAAGTCAAATAGCTGATAAGGCAGAGGGTTTGTCTACTTGATATCAAAATCAGAGCTCTTGATCCATAAATGATAATATAAATTGAAATACAGTTCAGACAGAAACTCTGGAGGCACAGTGGTTAAGATGTACATCAGCTAACCAAAGGGCTGGCAGTTCGTATCCACCTGATACTCCCTGGAAATTATGAGGTAGTTCTACTCTGTCCTATAGGGTCACTGTGGGTTGGAATCAGTTTGATTGCAACAGGTTTGGATTTCTTTTTTTTTTTAAAGAGAGTTGAATAGAAGAGGAAGGCATCTTTAGGGATTAAAATGGTCATCCTGGCCACTCTCTGAATTTCCAGCAGTCTTGGCCAGATATCTCTCAAATACTCTCAGCCAAGATGATTGCTTGGGGGACTCTGGTACTTCCAGTTTACCTTCATCATGCAAGTGCAACTGTGGTTTACCAGAGCACTTGGAAGTGCACTGAAGGTCTGCAGTGCCTTCTGTGATCTCATAGAACATCAGCACAAGGCTGAGGTTGGGGAAGACCCACAGATACATGTCTCAGAGAGCCTGATGGGCAGGAAGGTCATTCATTCATTCAACAGTCCACGTATCAGACACCTCTGTGTGCCACCTCCTGTGTTTGTGTTGTGGAAACAGAACTGTCAAAGGACACAGTTCTAGGAGGGGACTCCAATAAGGAGAAAAGGAGGGCCCTGTCGGGTGATCTGACTGTGACAGATATAGACACATAAGAGGTCCCTAACTCAGACAGTGGAAGAGAGTAGGAGGTGTTATTTCTGGCGAACTGAAATTTACTTCATGAGTGACGTTGGGTGAAACCCACAGATGGCAGACTTTCAGGAGTCGGGGTAGGAGGGTGGTACAGTCTCATGACGGTAGGCCACAGAGGTGCTAGCAACAGTGGTTTCTCTCTTGGCCCATGGAGAAAAGTGTGACAAGGGCAGTTTCCCCAACAGTCATTGGTGGTAATGTCATTATTTGGCATCATGCCAGAGCAGAGAGAGAACTTAGGACTCAGAGTCAGGCTGACTTTGATTGGAGTCTTTCCCACAATTTATCTGATTGCTGATTGGCTGTAGGCAGGTTGCTTACCACTCCAGACCTCAGTTTCTTTATAAAGATGGACATAAGAATACCTACTACATTGGGTTATTGGAAAGATTAAAAAGATTAAGAGCCAAAGTAGATATAAAGTATGCGTGTTATGCCTACAAACAGTCAGCAGACAGTGCTAGCTGACACTCAACCAACGTTTACCAAGGACTGTTCTGTGTCAGCGGTTCCCAACTGGAGGTAATTTTACCCCCTACCCCGCCGCCAGGGACATTTGGCAGTATCTGAGGGATGTTTTTGATTGTCCCTATTTGGGATGGTGGTTCTCCTGGCATCTACCGTGTAAAGGCCAGGAATGCTGCTAAACATCCTACAATGCACAGGACAACGCTACACAACAGCAAATTGCCAGGTCCAAATGTCTAGACAGTGGAAAAGCTCCATATCAGCAGTCAGAACAAGACCAGGTGCTGCCTATGGCACAGATCATTAATTGCTCGTATGCAAATTCAAATAGAGACAGAGAAAATTAGAAAGAGTCCTTGAGAGCCAAAGTATGACTTTTAGTATATCCCTTCTGAGTTTAAAGACCATTGCAAGAACAGATTTAGTATGTTGATCACTAATGACCAAAGACCAGATGAACTGTGGAATGACGTCAAAGACATCATTAAAAAGAACAAGAGGTCATTAAAAAGACAGGAAAGAAACAAAGGACCAAGTCGGATGTCGGAAGAGACTGTGAAACTTGCACTCGAATGTAGAGAAGTTAAAGCAAAAGGAAGGAATGGTGAAGTAAAAGACCTAAACAGAAGATTTCAAGGAGCAGCTCAAGAAGACAAAATAAAGTATTATAATGACTTGTGCTAAGAGCTGGAAATGGAAGGGAAGAACATGTTCTGCATTTCTCAAACTGAAAGAACTGAAGAAAAAATTCAAGCCTGGAGTTGCCATAGTGAAAGATTCTACAGGGAAAATATTAAACGACTCAGGGAGTATTAAAAGAAGATGGAAGCAATACACAGAGTCATTATATCAGGAAGAACTGGTCAATGTTCAGCCATCTGAAGAGGCAGCATATGATCTGGAACTGATGGTACTGAAGGAAGAAGCTGAAGCTGTACCAAAGGCATTGGCAAAAAACAAGGCTCCGGGAACTGATGGAGTATAAGTGGAAATATTACAACAAACAGATGCAGCACTGGAACTGTTCACTCATCTATGTCAAGAAATTTAGAGGACAGCTACCTGGCCAACTGACTGAAAGAGATCCATATTTATGCCCATTTCAAAGAAAGGTAATCAAACCAAATGTAGAAATCACAGAACGATATCATTAATATTACACACAAAATTTTGCTCAAGATCATTCAAAAGTGACTGCAACAGTATATTGACAAGGAACTGCCAGAAAGTCAAGCTGGATTCAGAAGAGGATGTGGAACTGGGGGTATCACTGCTGATTCAGATGGATCGTGGCTGAAAGCAGAGAACACCAGAAACATGTTTGCCTGTGTTTTATTGACTATGCAAAGGCATTTGACTGTGTGGATCATAATAAACTATGGCTAACATTGTGGAGAGTCAGAATCCTAGAACACTTAAATGTGCTCTTAAGGAATCTGTATATGGATCAAGAGGCAGTTATGTGAACAGAATAAGGGGACATCGCATGGCTTAAAGTCAGGAAAGGTGCGTGTTAGAGTTGTATCATTTCACCATACCTTTTCAATCTGTATGCTGAGCAAATAATCCGAGAAGCTGGATTATACAAAGAAAAATGAGGCATCAGGACTGGAGGATGACTCATTAACAACTTGTGTTACGTAGATGACACCACCTTACTTGCTGGAAGTGAAGAAATTTGAAATACTTAGTGGTGATGATCAATGGCCACAGCCTTCAGTGTGGCTTGCACCTCAGCATCAAGAAAACAGAAATCCTCACAACTGGACCAGGAAGCAACATCATCATAAATGGAGAAACGATTGAGTTTGTCAAGGATTTCATTTTACTTGTGTCCACAATCAATGCCCAGGGAAGCAGCAGTCAAGAAATCAGAAGGTGTGTTACATTGGGAAAACCTGCTGCAAAGGATCTCTTTAAAGTATTGAAAAGTAAAGACATTAACTTGGTGACTAAATTGTGTCTCACCTAAGCCATGGTATTCTCAAACCCATCATATGCATGTGAAACCTGGACAATGAACAAAGAAGACGGAAGAAGAATTGATGCCTTTGAGCTGTGGTGTTGGAGGAGAATGTTGAATGTAACTTGGACCACCAAAAGAACAAACAGATCTGCTCTGGAAGAAGTACAACCAGAGTGCTCCCTGGAAGCAAATATGGCAAGCCTGTGTCTTACATACTTTGGACGTGTTGTCAGGAAGGATAAGTCCCTGGAGAAGGACATCATATTTGGTAGAGTGAAGGGACAGCAAAAAGAGGAAGACCTTTGACGAGATGGATTGACACAGTGGCTGCAACAATGGGCTTAAACACAAAAACGATTTGTGGACATTGTGCAAGACTGGGCAGTGTTTTGTTCTGTCGTTCGTGGGGTCGCTATGAGTCGGAACTGACTTGATGGCACCTGACAATAACAACAACAGTGTCCATACTGCCAAAGTTGAAAATGCACTAAGTGCATTCTATGTAATCCTATGTAAAGTTGTGCTCTTTCTGTTATTCATAAATCTAACTCCTATTCATCCTTCAAAACTCAGATCGAATATTACCTCCTCAGGAAATACTTTCCCAACAATCCTAGACCAGGACAATTTCTTACAGTGTCTAATGTCACCATTGTTTTTGGATCTGCCACTTAACATAAATATATTGATTCATTGTTTTGCATGTTTGGTCTTGGGGAAAGATTTACAATCTGAAACATTTCACTCTGGGAGACACGGTAGACAGACACAAAATGGGTCTCAGTCTGCCAATCCATAGTTTCAAATTTCTGTGGATGGAGCTTGGAGCCCAGATCTGTAGGCTATATGCTTGGCTCACCCACTTGGACCAAGTGTTGCTACTCAGAAAGGCCAAAACCCACAGTGGTGTTAGTTGTTAGTATCTGTGCCTGGCAGCAATTCCAAGAATTTCTGGATTTGTCCTTTAATGTTCTTTTCCCAGAGTTCTGTCAGCTAGAGACGGGAGAGCTTTAGCAATAGCTAATATTTATTGAGTGCTTGCAGTGTGCCAGCCACTGTGTTGAGGGCTTTTAGTGCAGCACCCTGTTCAGCTGCCATCGTAACCAGTTAAGGTAGAAACTATAACTCCTTTTGACACGTGAAGAGACGGAGGCTATGAGAGGCTAAGCGGCTTGCCCAAGTTCACACAGCAGGTAGTGGTTGTAGTCAGAGGAATTTGAGTTCAATTCTATTCTTAAATTTTAACCCTTCTGAGTGCTTCAGAGTTGGGTATAAAAATATCAAAGACATCCAGGGCTTCCAGTTTCTAAATCTGTCATCTGAAAAATTTTGTACTGAAATGAAAATTATTTTAGAAATGACATGGTTCCAGCTGGACAAGTGCTTAGTCATATTAGTAACAGAAGATTGAAAATAGCCATTGCTTGGTTACCGTGGAAGCCCAGCTCTGGACAACTGACAAGATAGTGTACAAAAGGGCACATGTGTTACAATGTTTTCTAGGAAAACTGACGGGTATAGGGCTTCCTAGGGAGTTTCTCCTAGGAATACTCATGCCAGTTCCATTTCAACGTCAATGATGAAATCTTTTACTCTGAGGACGCGCTCGTGGCCCTGTGTTCATAATTTCCACTAATTCAGGTGGCCTGAAATATCTGATGTGAAATATTTGCAATTTCGGATTTCTCATTGGTCAGAGATGGTGAAGAATGTTTGTTGACCTTACAAAGAACAGAGTCACACAGCTTGCAGTGATGGATGTGTGCCTATTAGCTAGAGGGGCAGGTTTCCATGTTTCTGAAGCATGCCTTTTCAAAGAGGCAAACATGATGGAAATAGCAGTTGCTTAATTTTTAAAATTTGCTTTTGTTTTATTTAAAACAAATCCAGATTTTGAGAAACTTTTAGCTGAGATGAAGCGAGTCAATGTTTTGGTCCCCCCCAAAAATGCAAAGAAGGTGACTCTTGGAGAATCAGAATATTAGATCTTTTCTTTGGAGTCCATTGTAATTTTGGTGTCAGTTCTTATTAAAATAGTAGTAGACACATTCATAATGAAACTTTATTAAAGGTAGGATGAGTTCCTGAGAGATTCACTAGCAGTAAGAAGAAGAATACAGAATGCTTCACTGAGCATGCTTTCAAAACCTTCACCATTTAACTTCTCCTGGGCTCTTGAAACACAGCTTCTCCTGGAAGATTGTCTGGCATATTAAATCTTTGTTAATAATGTGAAATATCCAGTCTCTTTTACCCTTTTTCATTTTAAGGTTGAATAAGCCTCATCCTTCTTATGTTTTTACAGCTAAGACACTTACGATTATGTTAGAAAAATGTACTCTTGGCTAAATTTCTTTCAAAATTACCCAATGTGAACATAAAAACAATTTTTAAAAGGCATTATATTTAATGAGAAGTCCATTTTTTCTTTTGTTCTTCAGAAGGTCAAAGCAGTGAAATAGAATACTATTCTTCCTTAAACGTGGAGTACGTTTGAAATAGTGCTCCTTTTCTACCTTTTTGTTCACTGTTGTGTAAGAGCATTCTTTTGGACTATGTATCATTAGGTCTGTATCAGTTAAGAATTATGTTTGTTTGCTAGTAGCAGATATGACTATATTGCTTAAACACAAAAGAGTTTAATTTTCCTAAATAAAAACATGACACAATGTCATCAATCTTGTTCTGTCTTTCTGCCCTACAACACTTTGTGGCTTCTCCTGTTAATGGAAACCTTGATGGTGTAGTAGTTAAGTGCTACAGCTACTAACTAAAAGGTCAGCAGTTTAACTCCACTAGGTATACCTGGGAAACACTATGGGGCAGTTCTGCTCTGCCCTATAGGGTTGCTGTGAATCAGAATTGACTCAACAACAGTAGATTTATTTTTTTAATGTCAAAGACAACTTATGGTCCAAGATGACTGCTGAAGCTCCACTCATTGCATCTGAGTTCTTGTCAGGGAACAGGAGGGAAGATTTTCTGAAAGACCCATTAATAATTTCTGCTTACATCTCATTGGCTACTACTAGTTGCTTAATACAATGTAATACAATTTTCAGCTGGACACATGGACATAGAATTCTGTTAATAAGAAACAAAGGAAGAATGGATTGCCATCGAGGTTCTCTGTCATAAAGTCCATCTGTGGATTGGTCTGGTGAGGTTGGATTATGCTGTAGTAACTAGTTAGCCCGCAACTCCCAGTGGCTCGGAAAAAACAAATCACGCCTCTTCCTTATACGACACTTCGTGCTCTGAGAACCATGGCTTTGAACTGTAACACCCCTCCATGAGACAGCAGCTTCTTTTTGCGGCTTCTGCTCATCCTGTGGCTTCTGGGATGCTGAAGTCAGAGGAGATGTAGCTGGAGGATCTCACAAGGACTTTTTTTACTGCCCCAGAAGGGAAGTGACCTACCACTTCTGCTCGCAGTCATTTGGCTAAAATCAGTCACTATGGCACCCTTCAATTGCAATGGGGCTAGGAAGTATTGTCTTCCTTGTGCTAGGAAGGACCCTGGGGCAGAGTAGAACTGCCGACTACCCTGTGTCCAGGAAGAGTCATGCAATGATGACTTGAAAACTGAGTCCCGTTCTCAAACTAAGTTAAATGGATTAAATAGGCCCTAAAGCAACATAATACTGAAAAAGAGACAAATCTTATTGGCTCATAAAGAAGATGTAAGCAAACCTGGAGAATAATAATAAGGGCAATGGAAAAAGGAGAAAACCAAGTGCCATGGGGATTGAAAGGAGTGCTGGTGGTACAGTGGTTAAGTACTTGGCTGCTAACCAAACTGATGGTTTGAACCTACCAGCTGTTCCACAAGAGGAAGATGTGGCATTTCTTTTGCACCAAGATGACAGCCTTGGAAATCCTATGGGGTAGTTCTACTCTCTCCTGTTGGGTCACCATGAGTCGAAGTTGACTAGACAGAAATGGGCTTTCCTTTTTTTATTATACCCCAAGTGTTTCTTCCATGTTATTTCAAATTCTTTAGAAACATCAGAAAATATGCTAAATATGATATTCCAATTCACTTCTACACCTTCATTTAATGAGCTATTTGAAGGCCAAGTTTCTCCCATGTGTTAGTGAAATCAAATAGCGTTACAGTAATATTGCTGTTACAATAACAAGCATTGGACTGCTTTTATTATAGTTTGTTCATTAGAAAAACATTAAAAGTCTCATTTATTGGACACTAAATATGTGTCCTCAACTAGAGCAAGTGTTCTGAATGGTTTATTTGTTTAACGATCTCAGCAACAAATAGTATTATCTCACTTTTGCTGATGAGAATGCTATAACTTGGAGAATTAATGCAACTTGCCTAAGGTCTCATGACTAGAAGTAGCTAAACTAGGTTTTGCACCTAGTTCCTTTCAAAGTCTGCATAAGCACTTCATGGTATTGTCTGTCTCCACTGCAAATGGCAGAATCTGAATTCATGCCAGCTTATGCAAAAAGGATTGATGTACCTAAAGCTCGGAGATAGTTCTTGCTTCAGGCAGGGTGGTATCCAGGCCATTGTTGTCTCCCTTTGCTATTGTTGATCATGTGTCTTGGTTCTGCTGTGCCCTGTGTTGCCTTCATTTATGTGTGGACTGTCTCCAAGTGGCAGCAACTGGTGGCTCCTCACAGATGGTGACTTAAGTAGAAAGAATTTTCTTTCTCAAATTTTCTAACCAAAGTCCTGGAATATAGTCTCCTTGGCCCAGACTTGCCCTATAGTTTATTAGTGTCTTAGGGCTACTCTAACAGGGTACAATGAACTAGATGGCTTATATGAACAGAAATAAATTATCTCTCAGTTCTGAGGCCTGGTAGTATAAATTCAGGACGTCATCTGGGCCATTTTCTCTCCAAAGGCTCTAGGGAAAGATGTTTTCTTGTCTCTTCTAGCTTCTGCTGGCCACAGGCATCCCTTGACTTGGCTTTGCCAACACATGGCACTCTTTCCTCTGTCTGTTTCTCTGTGTCTCCTCTCTTATAGGAAACCACTGACATCATATTAGGGCCAGCTCTACTCTGGAAGGATTCATGGTAGTGTAGTTAAGTGACCCAAAATCAGCAGTTCAAGTCCACCAGCCACTCCTTGGAAACCCTATGGGACAATTCTATTCTATTCTTTCCTACAGGGTCACTACGAGTTAGAAATGACTCAACAACAACAAGTTTTTGTTCTTTGTTTTTCCCATTCTACAAGCAGAATTACTGGATCATACGGCAACTGTTACGTTTAACCTTTTGAGGAACAACCACACTATTTCCTCTAGTCTGTTAAACTCGTCCTCAGATTAACTGAACTGATGACATCTTCAAAGATCTTGTTTCCAACCAACGTTATGGTTACAAGTATCGGAGGTTAAGCCTTCGGCATAAATGTGATGATGGAGGGCAGAGGGGACACAATTCAAGCCATAAACGATAACCATCCTTGAATAAATTACAGTTGTGAGAGAGAAAAATAGTCTGACTGCTCAAGTATAGTCAGAAGACCATCGTGTAAGCTGAGAGGTAGTGACAGTGGTGAATTTTAGTTCTGTCCAAGTTTTGTGGAACTGAAAAGAGTAGATATTCTCCAAAGGGAAACTGAGGAGCTTATATCAAAAGGAGAATTCCAAAACAAAAGCAAAATAGACCAAACCCACTGCTGTCGTCTATCCCGATTCCACCTCATAGTGACCCTGTATGCAGGGCAGAGTAGAAGTGCCCCATAGTTTCCAAGAAGCACCTGGTGGATTGAAACTGCTGCCCTTTTGGTTAATAGGGATAGGACTTAACTACTTCACCAGCAGGGTTTCCAGAGGAAGATTAAAGAACCCACTGCCGTTGAGTAGATTTCAACTCATAGTGACCCTATAGAACAGAGTAGAACTGCTCTACAGAGTTTCCAAGGAGCATTGGGCATATTTGAGCTGCCAATCTCTCAGTGAGAAGACATAGCACTTAACTACTATACCACTAGGGTTTCTGAAGGAAGATTAAACCCCAAATATCAAACCCAGTACCATCGAGTCAGTTCCGACTCATAGCAATTCCGGGCAGGCAAAACCAATGGCTCCCCTCTACATTGCTTTTGCGGTTTCTCCTTACGACATTTTTTGCCCTTCCTTCCAAAAGATCTTATGCTTTGCAGTGTGGTGTTACCTCCCAAGAGCACTTCATTTGCATCTCAGAAAAATAAATACACAGCCAATTTGCAGATTATATCTTCCTTAGTCCTGCTGTAAACTATATGACTTGCTTTTGGCAAAGCATGTAGTTGAAGCTGGCATTCCTCTTCTTTACCAACTCTAAGAACAGTGACATTCACTGAGGTAGTGTGTCCAAGGATGAATTTGCTCACCTGGGGGAAATGGCATAATTTATGGGAAGAACTGTAACTTGTTAAATTTTTCCAAGCATCAATGCCAGGATGAGGAGCCTATGGGAAAATAGGAAATAATTTATTTTTTAATGAACACGGGCCAAAACTTCACTTATGGTATTTATGAAATTTGTGTATCTGGAGGAAACTCACTATGGTCAACTCAGCTGCACTGAAATTCCAGTTTTTTCTCAATAGATCCCACCTAGTTTGGAAACAGTGTAAAACATATAGGATTCTGGCAAAACATGATTAAAGAGGCAGTGAAAAAATAAAAACCTGAAAATCAAGAAGTCTGAGTTCTAGGTTCAGCTCAGAGTGTCTTGTACCAGTCCTTTGTATATGTCTAGCTCATGGTCTCTTCTCTGAAGATTCAGTAATATGAGTTACATAGTGCTGGAGTACCATGTCCCAGCTTGGATATACATGACAGATATATTTAACTGGGTGAAAACATGGCACAGAAGTGTCTGGCCTCTTCTGATTTCAGTAGGGAGGAGAATCACCGTCAGCATCAATAGCCCAAGGCTGATTCCTCTGAGACAGGAGTCTGACATACTTCATCTTGCCAATGTTTTCATCAACTCTGACAGCAGCCATCCATCACCTAGCAGTTTGTGCATCTCTGCTGGGTTTGATAATTTGTTTCCATGGTGGCCACACAGAACTCATAGACAATACTTACAGGGACTGTCAGTTAAGTTCATGAACTCATCTTAGAAAAAGTGCTACATACCTCATTGCTAAATATCACTATGGTCACCTTCAAAGTGCTCCCCTTGGGAAGCTATTTATTGACACCAGCACCTAGTCCATCCTTCAAAGCAATTTTGGGACTCTTTCCCTGGAACGACCATCAGAGTTGTCATTATACTACCCTTGATGACCTGAAAGTCATCCAAATGTCATCCTTTCAATATTTCCTTTATCCTCAGGTAAAGAAAAAAATCACTGGGGGTCAGATCAGGTGAGTAGGGAGAATGTTTTAATACGATTACTTGTTTACTAGCTAAAAAGCCTTTATAGACAACTATACAATTAAGTTTGAAAACTTGCCACTTTGTGAATGTGTGCAATGGCCATTCCAGAAAGAGTTCCAAAACTGCTTTGAAGTGTGGTCTAGGTGCTGGCATCAGTGCATCGCTTCCCAAAGGGAGTACTTTGAAGATGACCGTAGTGATATTTAGCAATGAGGTATGTAGCACTTAGAACAATTAAGTTTTCTTAGACTTAATTGTCAGAATGAATGATGATGAAGTTTATTAGACAAGTAATGGGTTACAGTTGAGGATCTGGATGGACTCTGGGTACAGTTCTTTGACAGCTTCTTGGCTGTGCTCACAGACAGGTCTCTCTCTGACCTTCAATCCCTTGACCTGGATTCTGCCTCGGCAAGTGTTAAAAAGCTCTTTAGACCACCAATAATGGTCTGGAGGCACCCTACTCCTCCAGTAAACATTCAACTCTCTGAAGGCATTCAACTCTCTCTTGCTCCATGGATCACTGATCCTAGCCCTGCCAAGGACCTGGAGACACTTGTCTCTGTCAGGAAGCCTCCTGCCTGAAGATGTTCACCTCTCTTGCTCTGTGGATCAGAACACACAATATAATGTGCCTCACTCTGTGGGCTAGGAAGCCCACTGTGCCATCTTGTGCCAGTTTCCTGGCTCTGCTGCCACGATCTCTCAGCCACTGCTTCTTGTCATCTTGTGTCAGCTCCAGTGTTACACCTTTCTCTGTCTCCTTGGTCTAGAAGATTCCCAGCACAGCAACCCATGATATAAAGGAGAAGCCCCTCTTCTAGCTCTTCTTTTTGGTGGTAATGAGGTCTCCCCCTTTTCTGCCTCTGAGATGGCTCATTCTAAGCCTAATGACATGGGTGAAACTGTCCAACACCCTAGTTAGGATTCCACATACCTTATGTGTATAGCCTCATCCAGTCATTTGGTCAGAGTTACAAGACCGTGGCAGGGAAAGCCATACAAAAGTGACCCATCACACCATGTTGGGACTTTGCAATCTGTCACTAGAGTTAAACAACACTAGTGTGAAGTTCTTCCAATATTGTTCCTCTAAGTTTTGGGGGGAGTTTCTGCTCCTGGCTACAGTTTGTCGGCTGAATACTGTATTCTCCTCTACCTGAATGCCCTGTAGGGAATAAACCAAAAAACCAAACCCATTGCCATTGAGTCAATTCTGGTTCATAGAACAGATTCACTAAAAGGAAGTCCAGTTAATTTTATTTTGATAACTTTTAGAAGATTTCAAGATTTCACTTAACATGTATCTAAGAGTTCTGAAACTGCTTATTCGAATAATTCATTGACTCTCACTTTTTATTTGAGAGTGTTCTAAGAGTTTGAGAGACTCATAATCAAGAATCCTAGTGCTTATTCAGTTTTTAGCTGTACCATTATACTGGGATTTATTCTTTGAGGTTCTGGAAGCAAAGTCTGGTGAGCTTTCCCACTAAAATTGATGCATTAAAAAAAGTCAGTAAATTAAATGTAGGGTTCTTATATGCATTCATTCAATATTTATTAAATGCATATTATTTATCAGGTTTTGTGAGATGAATAAGGCTACTGATACAAATGCAAAAAAAAAAAAAAAAACCTTGGAGGAAAAGAACACTGTTTATACTGGAGGAGGCATAACTGAGAACTAGTTCTCTGAGATCGATTCAGCAAAATATAATTCCATTTGTTGTCACTTCTAGCTTCCTATTTCTTTCAGTCTTTTTTACTAGTATTTTTATTTAGATGTAATTCACATAACATGAAATTAATTATTAAGTGTATGCTTGAGTGGTTTTTGCTATATTCATGGTGTTGTGCAACTATCACTAGTATCTAATTCCAGAACATTTCCATTGCTCCAAAAAGAAACACTTACCCTTTAGCAATTAGTCCAAATTTTCTGGCAATTACAAATCTATTTCTTGTCTCTATGGATTTGCTTATTCTGTATACTTTGCATGTACAGAATCATACAGTACGTATTCTTTTGCACCTGGTTGCATAGCAGTTAAGTGCTTTGCTAACCAAAAGATCCACAGTACAAATCTGTGAGGCACTCCTTGGAAACTCTACGGAGCAGTTCTACTCTGACCTCTAGGGTCACTATGAGTTGGAAGCGACTTGATGGCAGTGGCTTTGGCTTTTGCACCTAGCTTCTTTCCCTCAGCAAAATGTTTACATGTTTCATCTGTGTTGTATCACGTATCAGTGTTTCTTTTTTTTGACTGAATAATATTCCACTGCATGGAACTACTATGTTTTGTTGATCTATGCATCAGCTGATAGACATTTAGATTGTTTCTACTTTTTCTCTATAATGAACAATGCTGCTATTAACATGAGTGTGTAATTTTTGGTGTGAATGTATGTTTTTGCTTCTCTTCAGTAAATACCTGGGAGTCCAAATCAAACCAAACCCAGTGCTGTCAAGTTGATACTGACTCATAGCGACCTGAATCTTACAGTAACTCTATATTTAACCATTTGAGGAGCTGACAGACTCTTCTTCACAGCAGCTGGGCCATTTTACCTTCCAATCAGCTGTGAATATATATTTTTAATATAAAATGTTCATAATTTCCCTAGGGGTTAGGTTAGCGATTTTGTTCTTATTTTTCTGATGAAGATACTCAGAGGCAATAAACTGAAAAATGCTTTTACAGATCCCAGAGTCTAGGTATATTTATGTATTTAGGGTTCATTGAGCTTCTGTTCTTTTCTCAGCACAAGAGATAGATACAGAGAGGGACTGAATCTTGAATTTTTGAAATTGCTTTTAGAATCTTTATAAATGGTAAAGACTCTCATCCATGTTACACAGCTTGGGTGAAAATCTACACAGAATCCAAGAGTGGACTGAACCAAGTATCCACAGTACTGGACTAATTTCTGATTTTTTCCTTAAATGCAGATCTGACTTCTTATTCTCCATGTAAACCATCAATTCATATTTCATTTTCTTAAAGAAGAAGATGTGTGAGCATATGGCACCTGCTGTTTCTCTGTAGTGAAATAGTGAAATCATCTTATTTTTCAGGAATTTGAGACTAAGTGTGCAACTTTAATTGAGAAAGAGTGATGATCCCAAACATTTATATAATTTGTTACCCTTTTCAAAGCCCTTTTGTGTATGTCACTGTGTGTCGTTTGACCAGGATGAACAGGCACACATTGTTTACATTTTAAGGATGATAACTGAATCTTAGAGAAGCAAGATGACTTCCTCTAGGTGTTGTAGATGAACCAGAAGAAGGCTCTTCACTAGATCAGTCATTCCTAAATACTGTCATTTGGACTGGTCCATATGGATAGAATTTTCACTGATTCAGGTAGAAATGAGAAAAGTAAGGGCAAGGCAGTGAGGTTTGCACAAGACTACATTTATTTAATTTCAAGAACTATCTTTTTTTCTGAAATTAAGTTATTCCTAGTTTCATGTTTGTAAAATATATCTTTTCCCTGCTGGAATGAAGAGGATACTGCATAGTAACTTTTCTTTCTTCTGAGCTATTCTTTCTTAATAATTAATTAACTTGTTCGTCTTGTCAGATTGCGTCAAGGATAGTTCTGACTTACAACGACCCTACATAGAATAGAATCAAATGCTGCCGAGTCTCATACCTTCTTAGTTATCTAGGGTTGCTATAATGGAAATACCATGAATGGATGGCTGTAACCAATAGATATTTGTTCTCTCCCAGTCTGGTAGGCTAGAACACCAAATTCAAGGTGACAGCTCCAGGTAAGGACTTTCTGTCTGTGTCAGATCTAGGGAAAGGTCCTTGTCATTAATCTTCTCTTGAGCTACTTCTCAGTGCAGGCACTAAAAGACATGCTTTGCTTCTGGCACTACTTACTTGATGGTGTGAAGTCCCCATGTCTCTCTGCTGGTGTTTCTATATCTCAAAAGAAATCAGGTTAAGATAAAACCTTATCTTGTAGGTTGAGGCCTGCCTCATTAACATAACTATCAATAAGCCCACCTCACTAACATCATGGATAGTTGTTAGAAATTTGGTTGGGTGAAATTGACGACAATACACATTAGTAAGAAGATCAATATTAATGAGACTTCAACACAATTTGTGTACTCCTCCCATCTCAACCCAATATTGCAAGCACAGAGTATGTACACTTTCATTTTTTATTTAATAAAAAACAAAAGAAAAGAAAAAAAAAGAATTTGAAATTAGATCAACACACACACAGAAGGATTTATAGCGCAGGAAAATCACATGAGATGGTGGACAATCACACAGTCACATAATAGTAGAAATCATGACCTAGTCAATTTGACAGTATTTTATTATTACTATTATTGTAATTTAGATGAAGTTTTACAGAACTACCTGGTTTCTCATTAACTGGTTACTATGCATATTGTTTTATTACATTGTGTCATACACAACGTGTGTCACACACAACGTGTCAACACTCTTCCTTCTTGACCTCGAGTTCTCTATTAACAGCTTTCCAGTCTCCTCCTGCCTTCTCATCCTTGCCCCTGGGTGAGTAAGTGTATTCCTTTATTCTCATTTTGTTTTATAAACTTGTCTAATATTTGGCTGAAGTGTAAAGCTCAGGAGTGATTTCATTACTGAGCTAAAAGAGGGTGTGGGGCCATATTTTGGGGTTTCTGTGGTCTCTGTCAGGCCAGAAAGTCTGGTCTTTTTTTTTGTAAGTTAGAATTTTGTTCTACATTTTTCTCCAGCTCTGTCCAGGACCCTTGATCATGATCCCTGTCAGAGTGGTAGCCAGGCACCATCTAGATATAAAGGACTCACTCTGGAATTTGACGTGTATTTTTCCAGAATACAATTCAATCCATGACATGCACCATCCTCCAAAGTATTGCTACGCTTGAGCCTATTGTTGCAGCCATGGTGCCAATCTACGTAACTGAGGGTTTTCTTATGTCTCCCTGACCCTCTCCTTCCCAAGCACGATATCCTTCTCCAAGGATTAGTCCCTCCTAATAACATAACAGAAGTACGTAAGATGAAATCTCACCATCCCTGCTTGTAAAGATCATTTTGGTGATACTTCTTCCAAGACAGATTTGTTTGTTCTTCTGGCAATCCATGATATGTTCAATATCCTTTGTAATTCAAATCCATCAATTCTTCTTTAGTCTTCGTCATTCATTGTCCAACCTTTGAATGCATATGAGGTGATGGAAAACATAGCTAGGGCCAGGCTCGCCTTACGTCTCAAGGTAACATCTTTGCTTTTTAATACTTACAGAGGTCTTGCACAGCAGATTTACCTAATGCAACAATCCACTGTTTGATTTATTGATTGTTGTTTCCGTGAGTGTTGATTGTGAATCCAAGCAAAACGAACTCCTTGACAACTTCAATATTTTCTCTGTTTATCATGAGGTTGCTTATTGGTTCCGTTGTGAAGATTTTTGTGTTCTTTATGTTAAAGCATAAGCCAATCCAAGACTGTCATCTTAATCCTTTGTTTTTATTTGACAAAATTTTAGTAACCTCAAATGAAGAGATTTTTTAATTTTTCCATTAAATCTACTTCACAGCAGTCAGGTCAGACCCTACTTTTCCTGTTTAATCACTTCGCTATTTCCTTCTGAGGACCCTGTTCTAGGTGAACTAGAAAATATGTCCTCTGACTCGTGTATGACCTTCTTCATATGTGCCTACGCAACCTTAGTATACAGGCTCCTCATTTTTAAAACAAAACAAATAAAACCCAAACCTGTTGCCATCGAGTCAATTCCAACTCATACTGATCCTACGGGATAGAGTAGAATTGCCCATAGGGTTTCAAAGGACTGGCTGGTGGGTTCGGATTGCTGACCTTAACCACTGTGCAACCAGGGCTTCTAAATCCTTTTAGACTTAATATGTTTCACAAGTTCAGAAACTAGTGAGAAAATGTGTAACTATGCAGGCAAAACATCTTATTCCATCTTTCAGTTTCTAAATATGTCTTACCGTTCTGTTTGTTAATTAGCTTTGTGATTTCAGTGGAGTGGGGAGGACAGGCCTGGTATTTCTAGCAGTGTGATTGGCTTAAATCTTGAAGGATGTAGCACTGTACATTGTGTGCATGGTTTTCCAGTTGGCAAAAAATAAAATGAGGATCCTGTGACCTAAGGTTACATATAGCAGGTTAATTAAATTGCCCACATCATACAATAAAGAGAGAGACTGGAAGTGTAAAGACTTCCATTCCTAAATATTACTTATCAGCTTTAAAAAGTAATCTTGGGGATAATATGCATATTATCAGTTGAAAAATCCACAGGATCTTTAGAAACATGAACCAAAAGTCACAGCAGGATCAGAATATACGTACTCTTCAACCCCTTTAGAAGAGACCCTGGCGGTGTAGTGGTTAAGAGGTAGTCTGCTAACCAAAAGGTTGGCAGTTTGCATTCACCAGTCTTTCATCGGAAACACTGCGGGGTGATTTCTTTCTGTCCAATCAGATTGTTATGAGTTGCCATCGACTGATGGCAATCGTTTGACTTTGTTATCGCACTGGGTTCCTGGGGGGGGGGGACTTCTGAGTGCCAGGTACACTCTAGCTTCTCCAAAGTATGAACATTTGTTCCAAAGATGTTATTAATAAGTGTTAGGTGGTATGGGGATGTTCCTCTAAAATAAACTTGAAGAAATATTAGGTTAAAACAAGTAAATACTATTTGTTATTTCTGTAGTGAGGACTTGGAGTTTAACTTACTACAGGGTATTGTTAATATCCAAGAGTAAATGAGATGCTCCCTTCTTCTGCTGTTTTGACTACAGAATCTGCCTCTTTCCTTCTGTTGCTCCTCTCTCCTAGGGCATCTCTCAGAATTTGTCTTCCCAGAAGGCACAGCTTTACACACATTTGGCTGTTGTTGTGTGCTGTCAATACTGTCTTACATGATTCTTGTAACAACCACATGACGTAACAATATTCTTTTCCTGATTTCACAGCTAAAGAACCGAAGGGCCAGAGAGGGTCACCGTCTTGCTCAAGATCACACATTGGCAAGGTCTGTGTTCAAATACAGACAAGTGAAACGGCTTTGGACTGGCCTACTTCCACAGCCCTTTCCTACTGGTAGGGCCTTGAGCTCGTTAGTTAAGTCCAAGGGCTTCACCTTAGCTACTTGTATGTTAGAGACAATGGTGCTAGACACATTCTGTGAAGGAGTGGATCTGAGAATCTAGTTAAGGCCTCAGGAGAAGGCCAGTTCCTGGGTGTTCTGTGTTCAGCAGACACATGTTCATTGTTCTCCTTCCTCCCTTCCCACTCCTCCCTCTCTTCTCCTCAAGGGCCTGTGCACACCTGGTGCTTCCTCAAAAGAACTAGTGTTTGTCCTGACCTGCATTCGTTCACCCACAGCTTTACATACAATAGGGAAAGAGTATGGCTCATGAGATGCTATGTGACACAAAACAATGACATTGGAAAAGAAGAACAACCAAACCAAAAAGAATGAGCCTGAACTCTGAATTTTCTCCAAAGGGCCCTAACACTAAAAAGAAGTAAAAAACTCAGATTTCAAGAGCCGACATTGAAAACTAGTCCCATTTTCGTATGCTGTTGGCTGAAGAAGAAGAACTGTGGCCTTTTGAAGTCCACACTAACTGTGCTATCACACTACCCAAACCCGAAGAGTCTCTGCCCTCACCCTGTGACCTTCTTCAGATAATCCTAGGAACTGACCAAACCTGTGGAGACACCCTTTCTTCTCTAGTTCTAAGAGTGTGAATACAATTGTAATTTTCCGATTACTCTAATGAGGTCCTGACAGTGTAGTGGTTAAGCATGTGGTCACTGACCAAAAGGATAAGAGATTGAATTCACCAGCTCCTCCTTGGAAACTGTATGGGACAGTTCTACTGTGTCCTGTAGGGTCACCATGAGGCAGACTTGACTTGGTGACAACAGGTTTCCTTTCTTTTTTTTTTTTTTTTGGTTTTACTCTAATACTAATCACTATAGGGAGAGCCAGCCTCATACACTCAATAACTGTAATTTTATGACTCTTGAACAAAACAATGAATGTGTTTAGTCACAAATAAATATCAAAGGTGGTGCTTTGAAAAGTTAACATTTAAAGAATTGTTTTGTGTTGTAATTTGGCAGACAAGACAAGAATATTGATGACAATTTTGAAAATAGGGTAATAAACCAACTATGATTTTTTTCAGCTTACCATTTGTATTTTTGTTACCCCTTAACCTTTTTCTTCATAATAGATGTTTTTGCACTATTTCAGTCATAATGTATATGCCATTAGGTATGCTGTGGGCCTGAAAGTGTGCTTTCATATACTTTACACTAGTCATTTTAACGGCTTGGCTGGGCTAAGACAGCATAGGTCCCTCTAGGAATGGGGACTAAATCCTAGGGACAATTACAGTGACCTGCTATAATTTTTTAGGCCAGTTGCTACTGGTGATTGCTAACAGTTTTATGCAACTGTGGATAATACTACACAGTACCTGTCATGGGTTGAATTGTGTCTCCCTAAAAGTGTGTGTAGCAGTTTGGCAGGACCATGGTTTCCAGTATTGCGTAGTTGTCCCCCATTTTGTGATTTTTCCTACATTGTAAATTCTAAGCTCTGCCTGTGGTTAATAGGGCAAGATTGGATTACGTTAAAAAGGATTACGGTGGGATCGTCACGTCCTTACTAAGTCACTTCCCTGATCTAATATAAAAGAACTTTCTCTGGGGTGTGACTTGTACCACTTTTTGTCTTGCCAAGCCAAGCCAAGTGCAAGTGAGCAGAGAGTAGGGGATCTCAGGGCATTAAGAAAACAGTGCCAGGAGCAGAGCGCATTTTCCAGACCTGATGATTCTGGGCTGAGATGCTCCTGGGTGAAAGGAAGACTCATGGAACACAAGGACCCTCCTCCCCTGGAGCTAGCACCTTCAACTTGGACTTCAGTCTACTGGGCTGTGACAGAATAAACTTCTTTTTGTTAAAGCCATCTACTGTTGGTAATTCTGCTAAAGCAGCCCTAAATAAATGACCAAGATCCAAAACAACCTCCACTGCCATTGAGTTGATTCTGACTCATAGCAACTCTATTGGACAGAACAGAACTGCCCTACAGGGTTTCCAAGAAGTACTTGGTGGATTCGAACCGCCAGTCACAGCACCTAACCACTGCACCACCAGGGTTTCCAAATTACCAAGACAGCGTCTAGAAATTGTTCATAACCACTAGAAACAGAAACCCACCTATGGAGTCTTAAACATATTTAAACAAGCATAACAGGAAAGCCGAAGTTCTGCTGCCCTGAGGTGGTCTGGTTCTCCAAGAAGGTCTCAGTGGCCCAGGCTTCTAGCTTCTTGCTTTGTCACCATTTATGCATGACTTTTAAATTCAAAGTAGTAATATGACTACCTGCATCATGGTTGACTTCCAAGCAAGCAGCTTAAAGATGAGGAGAATACAAAAGATGCCCTTCCCAGGCCCATTCAAAATTATCTAACCCTTTTTAAAACACCTCCCTGTGAGTTCTATGTCAAAGCATCTCATTAGCTGTGTGCCCTTGGGTAAATTACACTGCTTCTCAGCAGCTCAGTTTCTTCATCTGTAAACACACAGCAGTCATGGCTGCCTCAGAGCTCACAGGGTGTCCGTGAGAGAGTACTGCGAATCCAAAAGTGCTGTACAAATGCAAGTGTTCGAATAGCATTTGCAGTCCAACACAGGCTGCAGTCACTGACATATTTCTTCTGCCTGTGTTCTTGCAGCAAAAGAACACATTTACAATCATCCCTGCCCCCCATCTTAAAGTACATTTGGAAAGGAGAGAAAGCAGAACTAGGTCACGTTCGGTTTTTGTCAAAGGGAAGTTTGAGCACTGTGAGATTCCAGGCAGTGGTGGAAGAGATTAAACCCCGAAGCTGTCTCCACATGACTCTGTGTCTTTACTGTGTGACAAGGGAATATTATGCTGTAGAAATGGGCCACACCTGAATTCAGAGGCTGAAACACCTTAACACAGTTCCCAGAACTCCCAGGTCTACAGGCCAATGAGCAAATTCCCCCATGGGTGGAACAGTCCTTGTCTTGGTAACAAAAACTGTAAGCTCACAGAAGGCAGGCAGCCTATCAATCTATCTCTACTTTCTAATGCCTGGCATCTGTAAGTCCCACAGTTAAAAAAAAAAAGAAAATCTCTCCATGAATTCTGGCCTCATTCCAAAGACTGAGAGTATTTCTTACATGTGAGTTATTTTGGCCATTGTGCCATGAAGCCCACCATGGTTGATTGGAGATAACAAGTACTTGGATAGAGGCATATTTTCAAATAAAAATAATTATAATGATATTTAGAGTTAACCTTTTGAGTATTCACTGTGTGTGGGTATCAGTATTTTATGTATTTTAACTTATTCTTTCTACTTCTTCACAATAATAGTAGGATTACTTTCATTTTGTAGAAGAAGAAACAAGCTCAGAGACATTCAGAACAGAAGATGAATGATCTTCAAGACATTGTGCTGTGTGTTAGGGGGCATTCAGGATGCATAACAACAGTAATTATAGTGTAAAATAAGTAAAGTGCTAGAGGTCAAGAGAGACTGGGATGATGCCTCCTCCAGGTGGGGTAATCAGGGGACAGCTCATGGAGGTGACCACAGCAGGACTGGACATGAAGTCTCAGCAGGGTTCACTTGCTAAAGGTAGTGGCAAGGAAAAGAGGGAAGGCAAGAGGCAGAAGTGTGCATAGGTCAGTGGCGACTGGTTTGGTTAAAACATAGTCGCCTTGGCGAAATTTGGGAGATGAAGCAGATGGGTGTCTGGTTTCAGAGAATGGAGAGACAGTCTTCAATTCCTGACCAATTAGATTTGTAATAAATTTGGACAATTATGACAATTCACTGAGACTTTCAAGACAGAGAGTGAAATGCTCAGTATTGTTCCTTCGTGAAGTAAACTTAGTGGATTTTAAATTGTGCCTCGTTAATGGGTTAGAAACTGAAGAATCTGAAGGTGAAAAACTAGGAAGCCTGGAGATATCTGTTGCATTAGCCCGGGTCTGCGAATAAGAGGGAGGAGCCCCGGTGGTACAGTGGTTAAAGCGCTTGGCTGCTAACTCAAGGATTGGTGGTTCCAACCCACCAGCAACTCTGTGGAAGAACGAACATGGCCGTTTGCTTCAATAAAGATTATAGCCTTGGAAACCCTACGGGGCAGTTCTACTCTGTTCTATACATTTACCATGAGTTGGAATTGACTTGACAGCAGCAAGTCTGGTTTGGGTTTGGTAAGAATAAGGGCTTGGACTTGGCTGGGTGTTGACAAGAGGTCAGGATGAAGGGACAATTATGCAAACCTGGATACTGATTGGATAACGGGGGATGCGGGGTGAGAGACAGAAGAAGCAAAGATGACTTTGAAATTTGAGCCTGGGTAATAGGAAGAGGGTACTGTGACCAGGAAAGGGAAGTTGGTATAAGAGGAGCTGGGTGGGGGGAAGGAAGATAAAGCATTGAACATATTGAGTTTGAAGTGCCAGAGGCCTAGGTGAGTGAGTGCAAGAGTTAGGTGGAAATACTGAGTTTAGAGGAGAGGGTAGGGCTACACACAGACAATAAACACGGTAAGTCAGCTGCACTGAAGAGTCTCGTTCTGAGCCTTGGTGATGGATGAACTCTCTGTGGGCTATAGGAAGGAGTCTTAATTTAGGGCGTATGGGTGAGCTTCTGGAATGTGACTAGTTGTGAACATCTTTAAATTTTATGCAGAACACTAGGTGTTTGGAAAAGTCTGCAACTGCATTGGCTTATTTACCCTAAAAATTGTTACCACCATTTAGTGGGGAAAGAATAGTCTTTTTAACAAATGGTGCTGGGACAACTGAATACCCACATGAGAAAGAATGAATTTGACTCCTTGCATCTCATCATATATAAAACTTAATTCAAAATGGAACAAACAATTATAAGAACTAAAACTATAAAACCCTTACAAAAAATACATATAAATCTTCTTGACCTTGGATTAGGCAATGTTTTCCTAAATATGACACCTAAAAGACACTAAAGGAAAAAAAGAAAAACAAAAATTGGACTTAATCCCAAAGGAAGAAATGTCATGTTTTGAAGAACACTACCAAGAAAGTGAGAAGACAATCCACAGAGCAGGAGAAAATGTTTGCAGGTCATATATCTCGTAGGAAAGTTACATCTAGAGTATATAAGGACCTCTTAAAACTCAATAATTAAAAGATGACTAAGTAAAAAATGGGCAAAAGATTTGAACAGACCTTTCTCCAGAGTGTTATAGAAACATGTATAGGGGACATAAGTTGGTGAGAGGGAATCCTGGAAAATTTCCCAAAGGAAGAGAGATTTAAGCTGAGGAGAGTCTCATTGGCAGACAAGTAGAATTAGTTCGAATGTGCAGGCTTTAGGAGACATTTAAAGAGGTTTTGGAAGAGAAAATATGTGATCAGAGCAATGCTTTAGGATGACTTAGCTGGTGGTGGTTCCTAAATTCATCATATGTTGCTCTGTGGGGTGCTAGTCCATGGGTCACTAGCAAAGCAGGGGCAAGAGGAACATTTTTTCATCAATGACAGAGTGCCATCTTCATACAGAGAAGTTCCCACAAGTTTCCTCCTTTCAGATGTTGTTGAGGCAACGACGCCCGTGATCGTTCATGAAAAGATGATGGCCTGGCGCAGCAGGCCTCTCTTCCTTCTTGCTGCTCACAGTAACTGACCAAGGGCCTTTCCTGGCTTTCTCTTTGGTGGGTGTAAGACAGATAGAAATGTTGTCACATAGCCTCACATTCCAGGGTTACTTCTTTACTTTTAATTTGCCCAAATGAGAGTTGTCAACATGAACCACTAGGACATGACATGTCCCTAGGTCATGACATGTCCCTAAATCATGAGATGTCCAGTGGCTATAGCAACAGGCTCAAATATGGCAAAGATTGTGCGGATGGCACAGGACCAGGCAGCTTTTGTTCTGGTTGTACGTAGGGTCACTGTGAGTCAGGACAGACTTGACAACCCCTAACAACAACAACAACAATATATCCCTTAAGTTTGTGTGGGTAACTGTATGTCAGGGAAAGGTGGAAGACAGAGCTGAAGCAATGTTGCTAACTATACACAGTAGAACTTGCCAAAGCTGGGACCTGTGTAAGGCAGAAACCTGTTGGAGAAGGAGAAGGAAAACACAAACATTTTCCACTAACAGAGAGTAATTGAGAAAGTGTAGGAATGCACCCTGTTAAAGGTGGAAAACTTGTGAGACCCAGAAAAAGGCAGTCCTATTGAGTTATGCCTGTCACTGTACACATATGCTTTCTTTCATTCATTGTTGCCCTCTCCCTTAGGAAAGTCCGTAAGTTCTAGCCAAATATGACTGTTTCAGACACTGACAAAAAACAACAGTGACCTTGAACTACATGCTTTACTGGCTGCCCATATCATCACCCTGTCTGTAAAGGCCAGCACCATGGAAAGCCCATGTCTTAGTCTTGATGTCTACAAAGAAAAGTAATGTTGGTCATTTTGGCCCAGAAAATAACCTTCTGAAGTCTGTCCTTTAGATGCTTGGGACAGAGTCCATTTCAGGGCTACTTTGGTCACTTCCAGAGCCAGAGATTTTTAACCTTTGCTCCGAGGGTTGGTGGAGTTTTCAAAAATGGACATAAGAACCCCCCTGCAGGCCCTACTCCCACAGATCCCACCTTGGTGGGTCTGGAAAGACCTTTAGAATTTGCATTTTGAAGAGTACTGATGATTTTGATAAGATGTCCACTTTTGGAAACTGTGCTGCTGTGCCATGTCATCAGGGAAGGGTTCCTCTTATGATAGGAGGACGATATTTTGTAGTTAGATCCAAGTTTAAATCCTGGCTTATCCGTTTACTTATTCAGTGATATTAGGAAAGTTACTTCGCCTCCATAAGCCGTATTTTCCTCATTTTAATACTCGCCTCAAAATGTTTCCTTCTCAGACTTATGCTTAAGGTAGGCCCTTCGCTTTCCTACCTACCAATTTGAGTCATTTAGGAACCACAGGCACAATGGCAGAGAGAGGGGCAGGATTAGAGGGCAAAGGACCTTTAAAAGTTGTTTCTGAGAGAAAGAAGAACACCATTACAGCCTGCGGGCTGACTGTGCAAGGCCTTGACTGTGCGGAGAGGAGCGCTTACCAGAGCCAGCTTGACTCAAAGCCTTATGCATTTCCTAGACTCTCCCCTGGTTCTGCTTCTTGTTCTAGGTCAAAACTGAGTTCAACATGCATTTGTGAAGGACTGCTCAGATACCAGGCTGTGTGGGAGAGACTGAAAAACAAAACCAAAAACAACCAAACTCACTGCCATTGAGTTGATTCCTGCTCATAGTGATCCTACAGGACAGAGTAGAACTAACCCTTAGGGTTACTAAGGGGAGCCTGATGGATTTGAACTGCCGACCTTTTGGCCAGCACCCGTGGCTCTTAATCACAGAGCCACCAGTGTTTCCATGGAAGGTGCTAGGAGGATACAAACATGGATGACACATGGACTCTGGATTCATCTAGTAAAGGACACAGGTCCTGACACTGCTACCACACGTACCAAGGGATGGGGAGCTCAGTGGAGGGGAAAGACTGAATTTAACAGATGAAGAGAAGGAAAAAAATTCTAGTGGGAAGTTATTCCTGTGGTGAAGTTTAGATTGCAAGCTCCTTAAAAGTAGGCACTGAGTCTATTTTTTCCCTTTGGACCCCTCCGAGTGTCCCAAGAGGCTCCTGCACTCGGCGGCCACTGATAAACTCTGTGGCTCACTGGCAATTCCCGCAGCCCCCTTGCTTTGTGGTGCCAGCTGGATGCCGGTCACTGAAACATCCTTTCAAACCAAACACATTTGTTTCTAGGGCCAGTGCTTCAGAGGCCTGGGGTAACTTTTGACTTTATTTAAAATCTCATACAACTGCAAGAAAATCTTGGGGAAAACAGCAGATACCCCGCCTGCGTTTTTCATTCTGTACCTCGTGGCTCCCCCTAGCCCCGCATTCTCACATGTAGCCGCATCCTGAGTCTCTGAAGTGCAGAGCCAGCAGCCTTGAAGTCGTTCCTCCCTGGGCTAATCTGCTCCTTCGAGACTGAAGTTTGGTCTGTGTACTTGACTACCGCCATTCCTTTCTCTTAGGGTTGTTAATCTGGAAAGCAAGGGGACATAGCCACTGGATCACCAGTTGCTGTGCAAAAGTGGGAGCTTTGGGATGGAGCTTTGAAGAGTCCCCTGCCTTATAGAATTGCCTGTTTCAAGCCATCAGGGTGGCAAAGATGGGAGTCATCTGGCCTGTCCCGCTGTAGCGGTCTCTTGTTTCAAAAACCAAAGACTAAAGTGGCTGTTTGCTAACGAAGTTTTTGTTCAGTGGAGAAGAGTGCTTCTACCTTAGAAGAGGAAAAGCGTCAGCAATGGTCGGGTAAGCGAGCCGGGCGGTCTTCTCACGGAGCCATCTGGTGGCTCTGCCCTGTAAGCACAGCTGCCAAGCTGTCTCCCTGCGGGCTGCACTCCTTCGATGCTTCGCTTTTTGAAGAAAAGGCTTCCCTCCTGCTGCCTTAAATGCAGGAGAGGGACTTCTCTTCGTACGAGAGGAGACGGTGACCCTCTCTGCTTTTCCTCACTGTGGCCTTCAGGGGTCTGAAGGACCTGCCCTTTGAGCTTGTTGCATCCGTCCCCCATGTCCAGTTACGCTTCTCTGGCCTCCAGTCGGTCCCATGGGGCCTTCTGTCCCTAAATCCTAGGACTTTGTATTTCGTTTGCTTTCTGCAGCTTCTTCCCAAGTCTGCTCTTTCTCAGGCCTCACATTTCAACTCGAAGCAGCCTTCTTGAGCGAGAGTGGCCTTCCTTCAACATTCTCTTTAAAACAGTCCCAGACACTTACTAGGACCCAAAATGATCTCACGCATTCACGCATCCTTCTTCAGTATGTTTATTGTCTTTGTTAAGTTCAGCAGAGCAGAGCCTTGCCTGTTTGTTTCTGCACCACCAAGAAAAGTGCCCGGCCTAGAGTCTGATGTTTCAGTAAGTATATGTGGCTTAGGTGAATGAAACAGAAGCCCTAAGACGCCAAAGGTAAGAGGCTGAGGGCCCGATGGGCCTGTCTGAGGTGGTGTCAGACTGCTCATCATCCTGTTGGTTTTCTTCAGACAGCCATCTGTTGAAGGGCCCATTTCCGTGGCTAGCATCCGTATTCCTCAGGATTCTTTTCTGCTGCTAGGAATTTGGTCCTTTTTCACCATCCAACCATGCTTTCACTTCTTCTTGATTTAATTTTTTCCCATGTATATTCGTATACCCTTAAATAGCTCTAACAGGGGCTGTAGTTACAGGGGAAGCCATTCTCCAGCATTGAGGTGCTGTGCTTTTTTGACATCTCCGAATATTCTATGTGAAAGCACTGAACCGTCAAGAGAAATTCATACCTTATCCAATCCAGTTCTGCTGGTCAGCTTCCCTCACTGCTAGGAGCACTTGGAGTGTGTATCCCTTCCCCTGCACAGGCAGCAGCTGCCTCCTCTCCTGAGGCCCAGTGGGCTAGGCTCAACCTGTACAGCTTCTTTAAAGAAGGGATCTCAGATTGAAGGGACACAGGCACATTCTCAGCCAGGCTTCCCCTGTGTCAGGCCCAGACCTAGTGCACTATTCTCCCTCAGCCTTGTCTTCAAATGTTTTGTTTGTTTGTTTTAAATTCAGGAATACATGTGTGTATGTGTGTGTGCATGTGTGAATGTGTGTGTGCATGTGTGTGTGTGTACATGCACCATGGGTACACACATATGGAGTCTTCCATTCCACTGATACCTAGAAAAGACCTACTGGCACCATCGATTCTATTCACTGTGACAGTCTAGAGGTTTCTCCAGATTCTTTGGAGGTTGCTTTCTTATAATCATACTTGCTTTTTGCTTTCTTATATTATGTATCTTCTCCTGCTATTGTCCTATCTCACATTGACTCACACCTAAAACTGAATCTTTTCCTTGAGTTGCACCACCAGAAACAAACAAACCCACTCACCGGTGGAAGTTTGTAGAGACTCTATTACTGCAGATTTGAGAGGAAGAGGGAGGAATTTTTATTGCAATAGTGTACAACCTCATACTGAAAATAGATTTCCAAGTTCTGGACGCCTGTCCCTGGGATATTTTACTGGGCATTCCACCCTGCGTAGAATGAAGATAGAATGTCAGCCTCAGGCATTTTGCTGGCTTTTCTCTTTATTCTTTTTCTCTCCTTCTCCTTCCCTTCTTCCTAGATTCTTCCCACTAATCCCAGTTTTTCTTATAAATTATTCAGAGCAAATTCAACTCTCCCTTGCCTGTTTACCTACACTTGGCTCTGGGCCCATTTTGCGTATCCAAATCCATCAGACTACTCAGCAGACTCAAGGGGTTTCTCATTTAATAAGAGCACTCTCAATGTGTGTGAGTTCTCTAAGGCAAGGCCAGTGGGAACGCAGTGTGCTCCGTGTGCTGGGGAACCCAGTGTGCTCCGTGTGCTGGGGAACCCAGTGTGCTCCGTGAGCTGGGAAACCCAGTGTGCTCCATGTGCTAGCCAAAGGAGGAATCCTTGAAACACTAACACTGAGACTGGCTTTTCAGAGGCCTATTCATTGTCTGGAAACCCTGGTGGCATAGCAGTTAAGTGCTGCATCTGCTAACCAAACGTTGGCAGTTCACATCCACCAGGAGCTCCTTAGAAACTCTATGGGGCAGTTCGACTCTGTCCTATAGGTTGACCATGTGTCAGAATCCACTTGATAGCGATGGGTGTTCGTTAGCTACTTACTGAGGTGGTAAGTGTCTCAGAGTTCTACGTGAGCTGCTGAAGTCAGACTGCAGAAGGATTGGGAGCAGCTTTATCTGCATAGGAGTACGTGGGTGGTGATCGGCTGCTAACCAAATGGATGAGGTTTGAGTTCACTTAGAAGAAAGACTTGATCAACTGCTTCTCAAAACTAAGCCGTTGAAAACCCTGGGAAGCACAGTGCTACTCTGACACACACATGGGTCATCATAAGTGGGAATAGTTTTATCTCCATAGGACAGCTTAGTGCCTCCTGAGATCTAGTTGCCATTTTATTGTCTTACCGTCTTCGGCGAACTAGCATTAATTTTTACTTACTTATTGGTGCTTTAGGTGAAAGACCCTGGTGGTGTGGTGGTAAAGTGCTACACCTGCTAACGAAAAGGTCAGCAGTTCAAATCCACCAAGTGCTCCTTGGAAACTCTATGGGGCAGTCTGACTGTCCTATAAGGTTGCTATGAGTAGGAATCTACTTGACAGTGGTGGAAGTCTGTTAAGTGAAAGATTGCAGCTCAAGTTAAGGTCTCATACAAAATTTTACGCACTTATTTTCGTGTGACACTAGTTATACTCCCTACAATGTGATCCCATTCCTCCCTTTTTTCACCCTGAATTTCCTGTGTCCAGCCAATCAGCTCCTGTCCCTTCCCGTCATCCTTCTCACCCTACCTCTGGAGAGGAACTGCCTATTTGATCTCAAGTATCTGCTTGAACTAAGAAGCATGCTATCCCTACGTATTACTTCATGTTTTAGGGTCCAGTCTAATCTTTGAAGAATGGCCCGCAGGAATGGTTTTAGTTGGGGGTTAACACAGTGTCCAGGAGCCATGACTTCATGGGGGACAGAAGAGAGCCTCCTGTCTCAGTCACACTATTAAGTCTGGCCTTTTTATGTGAGGTTGATGAAGTGGCATTTTTCATGAAGTTTTCTCAGTATGGAACTTTATAAAAGGAAAAAAGAATACATCTTTATACCATGTACACTGGCAACCAAAGAAGGTGTTGGGGCTGGAGTTGTTTTTGGTGCAGGTTGCACCATGGAGAAAGCCCAGGAGTGAAAAGGAAATTGGAGAGCCGGAGAATATGTGAGTTGAAGGCTTCTGGGAGAGCCTCTGGAGAAGTCTCTTGCTTTGTAGTCAAGGCCTCAGCCCAGAGCAGTGAAGCGATCTACTTGCTCAAGGTCACACATCAAGGCCATGTAATGTATAGCCTCTTGTGCACTTCGGTTACAGGAAGAGGAATCCCCATGGTCTGCCCAAGCTTCAGAACAGCACCACATACAAGGGTGTCAGGGCTGTTACAGAGAGCACATAACTCTTTGGATCAAGAACAAATGAGTCAACAGTTTCCCTTCTTTGTAGCTTTTGTGCTTTAAAAATCTAAGTTGTGGTTCAGTATTTGAGGTGGTACAGTGTGCTCGGTGAAGAGGTGGGAGGTGACAGGGAGGATGCAGAAGATGGTGATTAGGTTATTTGAGATGTCTGGGGGAGGAGGCAGAGCACGGGAAGGAGCTGAGTTCCTCCTGAGCAGTGAAACAAAGAAATGTAAATAGGTCACAGTAATGTCAGCTCCGTCCTTCTTTGACTACAATGCAAATAGTGTGCTGTCAAGTTTTTCTTTGGCAGAACGATTGCTATGTAAACTGGAATCACAGAAAAACGTTGTGGCACAGGATTGTTTGTGACAGAGAATCGGCTGTGACCGATTTCATTTAGTTCAACAAGTGATTCTGAAGCATCTATTATGCACCCTGCATAGGGTTGGATGTACTGTGGGGTTCTCAAAGAAAGGATTTCAGCGTTACTATCACCAGGACCTGACAAAGACCTACGTGGAAAATGGGATTGAATAGCTCAAATGCCAAAGGTCACGATATAGACAATATACTCTATAAAACAGTCATGAGGTATAGAGGTCACAGGGAGGTAGAAACTGAGCCACAGTGAAAGCCTCTTCTTGTGGGGACCACATCTTTCTCTTCTTTGTATTTCCTAGAACTTGTCTATAGCAAGCCATCAATAAAAACTTCTTTAGTGACAGAAGGTCTAGTGCAAGGCAGGCAGAGGGGCAGATGTAGAGCTGAGCAACAGTCTGTGAGGCCTCAGGACCAGATACTGGGCAGTGGTGGTTCAGAGATTGAATTCGTACCTTACAAGGAGGAGAACAGCGCACCAGTGGATGGTGGCCAGTGTGCGTCCCCTGTGCCTCCCTCACTGGAGGCTTCCATGCTGCTCCAATGTCAAATGGGTTTTCACAGAGCTTCCAGACTAAGATAAACTACAAAGAAGGCACTAGTGAGCCAGTTCTAAGAATCAGCTCGTGAAAACCCTGTGGATCACAATGGTTCAATCTACAAATGGCTACGGGGATGGCACGGGAGCAGGTAGCATTCTATTGTGCACAGGGTCATGGTGAGCAGGAGATCTACTCCACAGCAGTGAACAACAAGAGCTAGACCAGTCCAGCAGAGAAGAGAGAGTCCTTCAAAGAGTTACAGGAGGGCTAGCAGGACTTGAATGTGGATTGGACTTGTTCAGGGGCCAAGAGGACCACAGAAGGGTACAGGGGAGGTGTTTTGGAAAACATGCTGCTTTGGGGGCTGGGAAGAAACGGGTACAACCTTCAAAGTGCCATTTAATTCTCTGTGCCTTAGCTGCCAAATGGGAGGCTGTGTTGAATTGTCTTTCAGGTCTACACGTCTAAGAGAATCAACCTGAGCATGGTGTGCAAGAAGGAGACTTCAAGGCCAAGAAACCTTTTGGTTCTGGGAATTCAGGGGCTGGAAACTTGGACTAGGGTATAGCAAGGAACAGAAAGATGCAATAGATTTGGAAGTGACTCTTAGAAATCTTTCACGTATCACTTAATGGAGTTAGCACAGTTGGTTTTAGAGGAAAAATAGGCTTTTGGAGAGATGGCATTTGGGGTGTAAAGAACCTGGGGAACGTCTTAGACGCAACCAGAAATGTAGGATTAGGGGTTGGCTGGGAGGCACAAGGTAGTTAAAATTATGGACTTGGGAGTCAGGCTGTGCAGCAGCTGTGTGGCTTCAGGCAAGTAACTTGAGTAGAATGACCAACTCTTCCAGTTTGCCGATAAATTTTCCAGTTCTCTCACTGAAAAGCCCATACCCTTTGGAACCCCCCAGCCCCAGCTTAACTGGAAGGTGGTTCCATGTCCTGGGAGCTCCCTCAACATCTGGCAAAATGCGATGACAGGTGACGCTACTTGACCAATGTTAGTCTCTGTGTCCTCATCTGCAAAGTAGTGCTAGTAACAATCTCTTAGTGTTGTGAGGATTAAATGAAATAATATACATACTCAGCATGAAGACTGGCCCAAAGAAGGCATAGACCAGTATTACTTGAAAGAATGAACTGGATCAGTCTAGCAGATGAGTCACTTGGGTGCAATAGGGGTGGATAAAGTAATCCAGGGTCACGGCGGAGCCACTGCACAGACAGCTGCTTTGTGTACAGACTTGTGGACTGGGATTTTACCTGTATTCCTAAAAGACAATTTGCCAAGAAAATTAGCAATGTAAACAAGGGAAATGTTAGCCCATTGAAGAGGGCAGTTTTTACATTTTAATAATGCTTATGCTACATACAAATGATAATATGCCTATGATAGAGGATTTCCAAAAGTCTCTAAAGATATGTAGGTCTGTTCCCTAGCTCACTTAGTGTGGCTGCATGTGCTCAAACAAGTAAAATCACATCTTGTTTTAGTACTCATTCATATATTTATTTAACACAGAGCTCTGGTGGCATAGTGGTTAAGGGTTTGGCTGCTAACCAAAAGGTTATCAGTTAAAATCCATGAAGACAACAGGTCTGGATTTTGGTTTTGGTTGAAACGGACACACACTGAGCTTTTCCAGTGTATTAGGCACAATACTAGGCTTCATGGAGGCTACAAAGAAATACAAAAAAGTAGTCTAACTTTTTATGGAATTTACAATAAAGCTTTTTAATCACAATGCATACTTTGCTTATTCTGATTTCAACCATTATGTCCCTCTCCCTTGTCATCTTCCTGTCAATGTCAGGGCTTTAACAGATGTCTATAAGATTGTATGTGACCTTTAATGTCCTAGAAAGGAGCCTTAGTTGCATCGTGGTTAAGTGCTCAGCTGCTAACCAAAAGGCCAGTGGTTTGAACCCACCCAAAGCCTCCAAATAGTGACCCTATAGGACAAAGTAGACCTGCTTCATAGAATTTCCAAGGAGTATCTGGTGGATTCTAACTGCTAACCAAATGGTTAGCAGCAGTAGCACTTACCTTCTATGCCACCAGGATTTCCAATGAATAAGAATCTATGAATAAGAATCAACTCAAGGGCAATGAGTTTTAAAGGCTCCTGAAGGATTATCTGCTCCTGATTATCTGCTAGCACAAAGATTAAAAAATATCATCATCATCAACAACAACAACAAAAACTCACTGTTAACGAGTTGATTCTCCCTTATAGTGATCCTAAAGGTCAAAGGAGAACTGCTCCATTGGGTTTCCAAGGAGTGCTTGGTGGATTTGAATCGCCAACCTTTTAGTTAGCATCGGTAGCCCACAGAACCCTATGAGGCAGTTCTACTTTGTCATCTATGGTCACTATGAGTCAGAATTACCTTGACAGCATACAACAACAGTGACAAAAATCCCAGGGGACAGGGAAATCAGGTACTCTCAGGACATCTTGAAAAGATGAGACAGGAAAAGGTGGACTAGGAGATGAGAAGGAGAGAGAATAAGAGGAACTGAGAGGGCAACAGAGAAGAAAGCAGTACAGACTGGTAGGCAGTCAGAGAGGAATGGAGTGCAGAGAAGGAGGCGAAACAGAAAGAGAACATGCAGAGGAAGGGAGAGAGCAAGAGAGAAGGAGGTGAGCGCAGAGAATGAAGGAGAGCAGAGGATAGAGACAGCAAAGAAAGGAGAGCAGGGAAGCAGGGAGAGCGAGGGGGGAGGGCGGAAGAGGAGGGAGGAACAGGAAGAAAGGAGAGCAAGGAAAGTGGGGAGAGTAGAAGAGAGGAAAGCAGAGAAAAGGGAGAGGAGAGAAGAAAAGGAAGAGAAGCAGAAGGGGAGGGGAGGCGAGAGAAGGAAGTTTTCAAAGTGCTCTGAGAGGACAGGAAACAGCAAGATCAGCAAGAGGGTAGAAGAAGGAGAGGAGAAAGAAATCAGTGTGCAGGGAGGCAAGTGCAGGGAAAAGACTGGTGGGAAAGCAGTAAACTGGGGGCAGGAAGAGGCTCAGGGGATGTGTCTGCTGAGTTATAGTTTATAGTAACCCTGTAATAGAATGAACCCTATGGGGCAGTTTTATAGGGTCGCCTTGAGTCAGAATTGATTCAATGGCAATGGATTTTTAAAAGAATAAGAATGATGAAATTGCGTATGTGAGGCTTTTATAGCTTAAGTCATCATTTTGTCTCTTCAGCCACAGTTAATAGGAAACCAGAGTAAAGCTGGAATACAGTGATGAGATCCATAAACCTGCTCCAGCTTTGCGTGGTCTCTCCGTTGCACCTGGAGCTGTGTCTCCTGCTCAGGCGTTGCAGACTAGCGTCCTTACCACTGGCACAAAAGGAGAAAGGCCAGCTCCTGGAGCTGGCTGCTCCCCTGAACTTTGTAAGCAGTCTCTTCCCCAAACTGCTTCCTCCTCAGAACCACTCTGGTGCAACCTTGACACCACCCTTCCTCTTCCTTCACCTGAAGAGAAAGAGCTGGGTCAAGCGAGAACATTCGTTTCCCCTCTTTCCTTTCACTTTCGTTCAAAACTCATTCCCCTTTTCCATTTTCCTGTTTTAATACATCCCAGAAGTTTTCATAAATTAAGATTCTGGATAAAAATCTTCAGTGATCTCAGTCCCGGGAGTCTGTGAAAGAAGAACATACCCACGGCTGTCCAGCTGATACCAACTCACAGTGACCCTATAGGACACGAGTAGAACTGCCCCATAGAGTTGCCAAGGAGCACTTGATTGATTCAAACTGCCAACTTGTTGGTTAGCAGCCATAGCACTTAACCACCGTGCCACCAGAAGAACCAAAAACAAATCAAACCCAGTGCCGTTGAACTGATTCCAACTCGTAGTTGACCCTACAGACAGAGTGAAATAGCCCCATAGAGTCCAAGGAGCACCTGGCAGATTTGAACTCCCCACCTTTTGGTTAGTAGCTGTGGCACCTAACCACTACGCCACCAGGAGAGCTGTCTATAATAAATAACTGGTTCACTTTAACTTGAAGAATGACCAGGGTGTGAGGACCTTCGGAGAGCACATTTGTGAGCCAAGAGCTGGGGACCAGAAGGTTGAAAAATTCTATGGTTTAGATCATTGGCTGCCTCATTCAGCAGAACTCTCTGATCTGGCCAGGCAGGTAGGACCAGGCCCAGGGTGACTGCCACTGCAGTGGGTCTCAGCAACCGCAGCCCAGCTTACCTTGTGGTCATCATTTCAAGGAAAAAAACTGTTAGAGACTTTAGACGTGAAAGGAAGCAATGTTATTATTACATATCGATTTTTGAGTTTATTTATTTATTTTTAAAAACACCACCAACCTATCTGAGAGATGGTGAGCCATTATGTACAATTAGTAAGACAATTCCTTTCTGGAGAGTACTCTTCCTTGCATCTCAGACTCTTCTGAGTTCAGGTTTCTAAGGCTGTATGATTCAGTTTTGCTTGGTGTCATTAGATTTGAGGATGCTTTTAGGTAATATCTGCCTGGATTGTCCACATTGCCAATGAACTCAGAGATGGCACCCACCCAGTCTTTCCAGAGGCTTCGAGTTGGCTTGGAGATGGCTACATTAAATTGCCTTGCATATCACAGAATAGTTTGCACGCTCTTTCCTTGTGATGCATTATGCTGAAGCTTTGAAAGAACTCTGCCAGATGGGCATGGTAATCCCGAGCTTGTTGGTGACGAAATGGAGATCCAGAGAGGTGAACTAACTTGCCCAAAGTCTTAGTTAGTGGCAGATCCAGATTTCCTGCACAATTCTATGCTTTTCCACTAAACCTTGCTGCCTGTCAATGACATAAAGCTAAAATGAACTGAGCTCTGATTGCTTCACGGGCATTTCGCTAAATGCTTTAACACTCTTAACATCATTTAGTTCTTCCAGCAGCGTAGGAGAGATATCACGCTATCATCCCCTTTTACAGGTGAGAAAGCCCAGATTTAGAGATGAAGTAAGTTGCCCACAGTCAACAAAGGGGCAGTAGGAGAGTAGGGACTGAACCCAACTAGTTTGATCCAGGCGCTGGTGTTCTTAACCACAAATGGGTCCCCCAGAAGACAGAAGAAGTACTGTGATCAAAACTGGGGCCTTGGCCACACTGTTCTTAACTGTCCAACCAGTTTCTTTGTCTCCTGTTTTAAAATTTAAACTTCTGATGATGACAAAGTTCCTGTTAACCAAATCCTCTGCAGCTAAACAAATAGGTTGTCAGATTTCTAGATGGAAGCAACAGAAGAGAATAGGGGGTTTGGGGAGATATGAGGTTGGAAGGGAGGAAGAAGGGATTTATTAAGTCAACATAGACTTAATGACAAGGACTGAAGGACAAAAGGGTGTGATGGTGTCATGCATGGGCAGGGAACACGGTGCCTCTGCTTCTTATAGCCATGTGCACTGCTGCAGTCTTTTTTATAGTACCACATATGGTACTTTCTTAATTGAATTTTTCATAATAATTGATCTGACCTGTACCATTCTGTAAGCTTTACCAAAACAAATTCTGACAGGTTTTGATATTAGAACTAAAAATATGTTTCCAACTAGCTCAGGAACCATAAAGCTGGCTAAAATCATACTAATGATAATGTACAATCTGTTTGCTACAGTAAAGTTCTTATTAGTTACATGCAGCAAACCAACCAGAGATAATGCGAGCCTCGAGTTTCCTTCCAGTTTTTACTGATCTACCTTATGGAATGAGGAGACGGCTGACAAAACGTTTCACAAACCACCTGGGTGTGCCGGCCTTCAGCCACCGTGTGTCACAGGGGATGTTCTCAGTTACTGCTTGTGAATCTCCAGGATGACCGTCCCCAGAGGGGTGGGAGGGCTGTTTCAGTTAAAGAGCTGGTGGCACAAAGAGAAGAGACACAATCTCATTTGCTTATGTTTCTTTTCAGACCCTTACCTAAAATCATCCTTGTACTTAGGAGGGGTAGAGCAAAATCAGACCAAACCAAACAAACAACCAAACCTACTGCATTCCAGTAAGCCTAGTCTGACTCAAAGTGACCTCATGTGTTACAGAATAGAAACGCTCCATAGAATTTTCTTGGCTGTAATCTTCATGAAAACAGATTCCCAGGACTGTCTTCTGCTGGCACTGCTCGATAAGGTTGGACCATCAAATCTTTTAAGTGGTTGCTATTTTAAGGTAGCATTGAGTACAGTTTGACTCGCAGTGACCCCAGTGGGTGGAGAGCAGAACTGTTACGTAGGGTTTTCAAGGCCATGACCTTTTGGAAGCATATCACCACGTCTGTCTTCCAAGGTCCCTCTGGATGGGTTTGAACCGCTAACCTGAGTATAGTAGTAGTTGAGTGTTTAACCATTTGCAAACTACTTGCAACATGCAGAGACCTTAAACCTTGGCTCTATCATTTAGAGAGGAAACTCTAGTGGTATAGTGGTTAAGTGTTATGGCTGCTAACCAGAATATCAAAGGTTCAAATCTAGCAGGCGCTCCTGGGAAACCCTATGTGGCAGTTCTGCTCTGTACTGTAGGGTCCCTGTGAGTCAGAGTGGACTCACAGTGAGTTTGGTTTTTGCTTTTGTTTCTGGCCCTCCTCCCGCCATACGTCTCTCTGCAGAGCAATGAGTCTACAAGACCGAGGTACTTTGCCTTTTCAGAGTCCATGTCCTACCATATTCTGAGTTCCTGTGACCCCAACTTTCCTGCCCAAACAGTGATAAGCTTATCTCCTTGGATCTGACTTCCTTGAGAGTCGATGCTACTTTCAGACCTCATTCTTCTTTGACCTGAGAGAGGGGGTCAACAGGCAATTGTTGCCAGGGGCTTTGGATGAAACCTGGATGTGTGGAAGGATCCACAAACACAAGAACATAGTCTCTTGAGGTGAAGGACATAGCTGGAGTGGGAAGAAATGGGATGTGGCCTTGGGCTAGGGACTTGCCTCTTCTCAGATAGACGTCACACATATTCCACTGAGGCACTCTGAGAGGCACAAAGTTTGAACTATTTCTTCTAGGTAGTTATGAAGGTTTATTGTTAAGGTAGAAAGAAAGACTTTGTGTGTGTGTGTCTGTGTCTATATATTTAGATATTCTATTCTTGGTGAAAAAAATACACCAAAACATACACGCGTTGCACAATTTCAGTGCACACATGAAATTCAGTGGTGTTGGTCACATTCCTCATGTTGTATCATCATTCTTGCTATCTCTACCCAAATATTTCACCCACATAATTAAACTTACTGTCTCATAAACTTCTTTTCTATGCTTTAGAGTTATTGTTGTCAATTGGTCTCATATAAATAATTCTTTAAAAGAGCATGATACTCATGGTAAATGTGTTACCAACTGAGCTAAACTGTTGCTTGATTTAAAGGTGACTTTAGGATAGAGTTTTTGTCAAGGTTTAAAGATTATCTCAGTGTGTGATGTGTGTAGTATGTGTACTTTATGGTTTAATGTATTTATGAAGCAGTCCTGCTGCCTTCTTTTCATAGGGGAGAGAAAAGTGGGGAGAGGAGGGCACAAGTGTTGGTTGAATGGATACTAGACATAAAGAGTGAAAAAGAAGAGTGTGCTGTCACAGGATAAGGAGATCAGACAGAGTTGCAAAGAGGTGAGTACTCCGGATTTTATACGGAAAATTGACTTGGATTGTAAACTTTCACTTAACTACTGTTTAAAAAAAAAAAAAGATTATCTCAGGGCAACAGATTCAGTGGCTCCCGCAGTCTCAATGGGTCTAGTAAATCTAAATTCCACAGGAGTCTGAAATTCTGAGTGGAATTTATTTTCTTCCAGCAGTTTATTAGCTTGACTTACACCTGATATGTATTTAGGCATATGACCCATAGGCCTTCGTTTGTACTGTGCCTCAGCTCGTGAAAAGGCGAGGATGGGCCTGAGTGGGTAGGAACTGAGCTTGATTGACTGAGTAGGTGGGTATAGGGACACTGAGGTGGTAGGAAGACCTTAGGACTTCTCTTTTCTTTTTCTCTCCTGGGGTGGTGGTGGTGGTGGTTGTTAGGTGCAGTCAAGTCAATTCCAACTCATAGTGACCCTCTGTACAACAGAACAAAACATTTCCTGCTCCTGCACCACTCTTTCCGTCATTATGTTTAAGTCCTTTGTTGCAGTCACTGTGTCAGTCCATCTCCTGGAAGATTTTGGTCTTCTTCGCTGACCCTCTACTTCATCACGCATGATGTCCTCCTCCAGGGACTGGTGTCTCCTGATAACATGTCTAAAATATGTGAGATGAAGTGTCATCATCTTTACTTCCAGGAGCACTCCGGCTGTATTCATTCCAAGACATACTTGTTTGTTCTTCTGGCAGTTCACAGCGTATTCATATCCTTTGCTCACACCATAATTCAAAGGCATTAATTCTTTCTCAGCCTTCCTGATTCATGGTCCAGCTTTTGCATATGTGTCAGGTGATTGAAAATATCATGGATTAGGTTAGGTGCACCTTAGTATATCTGACCTAAGGATACTTTAAATAAGTCTTTTGCAACAGATTTGCCCAATGCAATATACCATTTGATTTCCTGACTGCTGCTTATGTGGGAGTTGATTGTGGAATCCTTGATAACTTCAATCTTTTCTCCATTTATCAAGACGTTGTCATTGGTCCAGCTGTGAGAATTTTTGCTTTCTTTTCATTGATGTGTAATCCATGCCAAAGGCTGTATTCTTTGATCTTCAACAGAAAATGCTTCAAGTCCTTCTCACATTCAGCAAGCAAGGTTGTGTCATCTGTATATCACAGGTTTTAATGAATCCTGATGCCACATTCTTCTTCATACGGTCCAGCTTCTCTAATTATTGGAAACCCTAGTAGTGGAGTGGTTAAATGCAAGCAAAAAGGTCAGCAGTTCAAACCTGCTGGGTGCTCCTTGGAAGCTTGTGGAGCAGTTCTACTCTGCTCTGTAGAGTCGCTTTGAGTCAGGATCTACTTGACAATGGTGGGTTTTAGTCTTTCTAATTATTTGTTCAGTGTAGAAACTGAGTAAGTATTGTGAAAGGCCATATTCCTGATACACATCTTTCTTGATTTTAAACTATGCAGTATCCTCTTGCTCCGTACCTCTTGGTCTATGTGCTGGTTCTGCATAAGCACAATTAAATGTTCTGGAATTTCCATTCTTTGGAATGTTGCCCATCATTTGTGATGATCCACATAGTTGAATGCCTTTGCATAGTCAGTAGAACACTGGAAATAGTTTTTCTGGCATTCTCTGCTTTCAGCCAAGATCTATCTAGTATCAGCAATGACATTCTTCATCCTGTATCTCCTCTTTTGAATTCAGTTTGACTTTTTTGCAGTTTCCTATTGAGGTACTGCTGGAACAATTTTTGAATGATCTTCAGCAAAATTTTACCTGTGTGTGGTACTAATGATATTGTTCAATAATTGCCACATTCTTTTGGATCACCTTTCCTTGGAATAGGCACAAATACAGATCTCTTCCTGTTGATTAGCCAGGTAGTCTTCCACATTTCTTGGCATAGATGAGTTAGCACCTCCAGAGCTGCACTTGTGTGTTCAAACATCTCAGTTGGTATTCTGTCAATTCCTGGAGACTTGTTTTTCACCGGTTTCTTCAATGTAGCTTGAACTTGTTCTTTCAGTACCACCAGTTGTTGATCATGTGTTACCTCCTGAAATGATTGAATGTCAAACAATTCTTTTTGGTACAGCAACTCCATGTATTTCTTCCACCTGTTTTCGATGCCTTCTAAGTCATTCAATATTTCACCCACAGCATGCTTCAAATTGTAACCTGAGGCTTGATTTTTTTTTTCTTCAGTTCTTTCAGCTTGGGAAATGTTGAATGTGTTCTTTTTGGGTCTTCGAATTCCAGGTCTTTGCACACTTCATTATAATTGTTCCACTGCTTTTACAAGGTTTTTGTTTGCCAATTTTTTTCAGAAGTAGACTGCCAAGCCCTTCTTCCTAGTCTATCTTAGTCTGGAAGCTCCATTGAAACTTGGCACCCAATAGTGACCTACTGGTATTTGAAATACCACTGGCAAAGTTTCCAGTACCATGACAACATAAAAGCTACTGACACTTAACCATTATACCACCAGGGTTTTCATAAACATATATACAGAGAGATTTATAGCAAAGAAACAGCTCAAATGATTTTAGAGGCCTGAATGTCCCAAGTTCATGGATTAGGATAGAGGCTACAGCTACTCCCAATTCAAGTAGCCACAGAGGCTGGCAAACCCAAGATCTACGGGTTGGAAATCAGGGCTCCTGTTCACAGGCTGATGAATCTTAAGATGAATAAAAAGGGATGTGCCCTGAGATCTCCACTAAAAGACCGCAAATGATGGTCCAGTGGCTTCGGGGTTCTCCTGGGAACATGTGCCCTGGCCCTGATGCTGCCCTTGCCCATAAATCGTAATGAAGGTCCACTCTTCAGACACAAATGGACTGGACTTGGTGATTCAGAGTGACTACATATTGGATACACTTTATGGTTCTATTCATCTATAGGATATTACCCTGCTGACCTCTGGCTGGAGTAAGGGGAGTGGGTGGAGAGTAGGGGAAAGGAGACTGTTGGGAGGATGAGACATGTATGGAGCAGAGAGGAATAGTGTGCTGTCACCGGGCAGGAAGAGCAGTGGAAGCCGTATACAGGTGGTCATGTAAATTTATATGGGAATGTACATTTTCACTCAGTCATAATAGAAATAAAAATAAAAAAATTAAAACTAAAAAAAAGGATTATCAGGAAGGACTGTAAAGTTTCTCCTGGTTCATGTAGCTGCAGGGGTTGACAAACTCAAGATTGGTAGGCTGGAGAGCAGGGATCTGCTCACAGGCTGTGAAGATTTATGAAACCCAAGACAGGCAGAGAAGCTTATGGCTCCAGTTCCAAGGACCAGAAAGTCAGACCAACAGGAGACAGCTGCAGGATCCAGAATGTCTGCTTATATTTGGATGCAAGCTATACTCCTAAGGAAACCCAGTTTCAACTGATTGACTACTTATGGCAGACTCCATTGTGGGAGCGATCTCATATAAACACCAACAGTTATGGCCCAGCCAAGATAACATACAGTCTTAACCATTACATACCACATGCTCAGAGTCATCTTCTAGATTCTTCATACTTATTAGACAGGGGCTACTTCTCTTTCTCATTCTGAACATTTTCCTGCATTGAAGAAAACAAGGTTTTAAAATAATATTACTTATAGGAGGTCATATAGGAAGCACATTAGTTACATATACAAATTACATTACATATAAAAGTGGCCAATAAACACAAGAAAAGATGCTCAGCATCATTAGCCATCAGGGAAATGCAAATTAAAACCATAGTGAGATACTACTTCATACTCACGAGGACGACTATTCTCAAAAAGTCAGAAAATAAAATGTTGGTGAGGATTCCAGAGAAACTGGAATCCTCATTCACTGCTGCTGGGAATGGATAATGAATGGTGCAGCCACCTTGCAAAACAACCTGGAAGCTCCTCAAAAAGTTAAACATAAAACTACTGTACTATACAGAAATTCTACTTCTAGGTATATACCCAAAAGAATTAAAACTTACACATGAATGGCCATGGTAGCATTATTCATAGGTGGAAATAACTAAAATATCTATCAGCTGATGAATGAACAAAATATGGTATATCCATACAATGGAATATAATTTAGACACACAAAAAATCACATACTGATGCATACTACAATATAGATGGACCTTGAAAACATTATGCTAAATGAAAGAGGCAGACACAAAAGACCACATATTATCTGAGTCCACTTACATGACAGGACCAGAATAGGTAAATCTAAAGAGACAGAAAGCAGATTAGTGGGTTGTCTTGGGGTGGAGCAATGGCAGTTAGGAGGTGATAAGTAAAGGTTGAGGGGGTTGCCTTTTGGGGTGATGAAAATGCTCTGGAATTAATAGTGATTATTGCACAGCTCCTTGAATATACTAAAAACCCATTTAATTGTACATTTTAAATGGGTGAATTGCATATGTATATTATATTTCAATAAATCTGTTACACTCTCAAAAACAACACAGTATTAAACGCAATTTTGAAAAAAGATCAGGCGTGTTACCTTAAATAGAATACTCGTTCGTGTTCATCTTCCCTTCTTACCTCTGTTCATTGCTTGTGAACACATGTGCGTACACGTGTTCAGTTGTTCATTCAAGTAAGAAAGCCAGAGAGGTCAGTAGCAATGAGAGTTAGTCACTGACTCCTTTACTGGATCATTCTTTTATTTATTTATCCTTCTAATGTACATCTATCAAGCCCTTCCATAATGTCAGAAACTGCTCTAGGTGTTGGGGTACAGCAGCAAGTAAGGTAGACAAAATCTCTGTTCCCAAAGAGCTCACTGTCTACTTGTCACAACCAAGCAAGAGCACAGGCTATTGCACTACAGCGTGGCAACACTGAGAACAATCTGTGACGTCCTAGCAACCCCATAGAACAAAGTAGAACTGCCCCATAGGCTTTCGGAGAAGCAGCTGATGAATTTGAATTGCTGACCCTCCAGTTAGCAGCCCAGTTCTTAACCACTATACCATCCTTTTTGTGGGAAAGGTCTTGATAAACCTCTCAGAGAAATGATATCTCAGCTGATAATTGAAGGTTAACACATTAGGGCAACAGGTACTTGGTTTTAAACACTGAGACTGAGAGTGACTGGGGAATTGGCCAGTTAAGAGACAGGCAAAGACCAGGAAAAGAAGGGCTCAAATGGGCCATATCAAGGGGCCTGGGCTGAAACCTTGATGGTAATGAAAAACAACCAAAGGCTTTTAAGCAGTAGAATGATGTATTTTCAAAGAACTGTAATAGAAACATTCATGCTATTTTACATCCTCTAACATTTCATCTTAGGTATTTTTCTATGTTTTTAGACAAACCAAAACCCACTCCCTTTGAGTAGATTCCGACTCATAGCAACCCTACGCTTTATAATCATTATTTTTAATGGCTGTATGTTCAGACAAATGGAGACACGACATTTCCATGTCACTACATTCATTTCCATGTCACTGCATTGGTCGTTGAGGTCAGTTGTTTTCACTCTTTGTCCCACAGTTCTTCTCCTGTGTCAGTTATCACAGCAGTGGGCATCCTTACTTTCTCATGCATACAATCTCACACTTCTATTTTGGTTAACATTGAAATGGGCGTTTTGCTTGTATTCTTTTTTTCCTAGGAGTTATTTCCAGAAGTGACTGTTAAACAGATTCAAAATCCTACGAATCTGACCAAGTTTCACCATCTTGCTTTCTAAATGGGCTATGCGAACAGCTCCTTTCTATCAGCACAAAATAACCAGGAACATTTTCTAATTTCCCTTTTCCTTTTTGGATAAGAGAATCTTCTTTCTGTGCGTATCGTTTGTCTAAATTCACTGGCTACACTGTATAAAGCCTGAATTATTTATCTTATCTCAGGCATGTTGTATCAAAAAGTGAGAAAACCACATGGAATTTGGGACAATTAGTCAGAGACTGAGTCTTTGCAGAAGGAAAGTGTCAGAACCAAAAGCTAAAGGAAAACTAAGTTTTAATTGCTAGTGTTGATGTAATTTAGCTAAACTACCCTACTGTATACTTTCCTCTCAGAGTTGCAAATTTTTTTCTCTGTGAGAACCATAGTTGATTTATACACACATACACGCACTTTTTTTTTTCTCCTTTTTTGGAGCCTTAGTTCTGTCAAGAGAATACAATATGGAAGGGGAGAAAGGCATTGTTCCTCAGTACAATAAGAAATTATCTAAAGAGAACATGGCATTAGTGGCCCCGTCTAAAATATCATCAAAACCCAAACAACAAAAGACCCCCAAACAGGGCTTTGAAATGGTTGAAAGCTGTCAGCCATAGCCAACAGGTACAAAGACAGTGGGTACGTTGCATGGCAACCAAATCTCTTGCTTGTTGGCTTTTTTAAAATTTCTAATATTGGGATACTTATTTTTTTAAGATGATTGAGTGAAAATGTACATTTCCGTATAAATTTGCGTGTCCACCTATACACAGCTCCTGCTGCTCTCCCTGCCCGGTGACAGCACACTCTTCCTCTCTGCTCCATACATGTCTTATCCTCCCAGCAATCTCCTATCCCCTCCTCTCTACCCACTCCCTCGCCTCCAGTAAGAGGTCAGCAGGATGACATCCTATGGAAGAACAGAACCATACAGTGCACACACGATACGGTCATTCTGTGTAGCCAAGTCCAATCCATTTCCGTGTGAAGAGTTACCTCCATTATCATTTATGGACAGGGGCAGCATTAGGGCCAGGGGCCATGCTCCCAGGGGAACTCTGAGGCCCCTTGACCATCAGTTACGGTCTTTTAGTGGAGATATCACGGTGTCGGTGTGCCCCTTTTTATTCTTGTGTTGCCAGTGAGGCTCAACTTTGTGAGCTCCATCACAGCTGTCACTGGTGCTGGCCAGGTACCATCTGGTTCTTCCGGTCATAAGTCGATGTAGTCACCCCCTCACGTGGGTCTCTCTGTCTGCTGGGTTCTCTTTCTCCCATGTCATTTTGGTCCTTGGTGATCATCCATTCTTGCTGAGTTGGGACCATTTGCTGTACCCTCAGATGGAAGCTTGGCAGCTTTTAAGATCCCAGACGCGACTCACCAACGTGGGGTGCAGAAAGCTCTCGTAGCAAAATGCTAGTTGTGCCAATTTGGCCTTGATTTCCACTGAGAGCATGGTCCCTGGCCTCCTGCCCCAGCTACTCTGTCCTTTCAATATTGGATTAAGATGAGAGGAGTACTCGTGTTATATTGAAGTCCAGTTAATATCAATCTTCTTCCTAATGTGTGCTGTCACAGATTTCACCCAAACAAATTTCTGTGAACTGTCTAATCTAAACCCTCCCCCAATCACCCTCCCTCTTTCCCCACCCTTGCAGCTGTCGGAGAGTCTTTTCTTCTATGCATGAGTCTGTTTTTAAATTCTTATCGTAGGGGTATCATACAATATTTGTCTTTTTGTCACAGACTACTTTCACTCAGCATAATGTCCTCCTGTTGAAACCAGGTTATAAGATGTTTCCTAGAATCATCATTGTTCTTTCTCATTGCATAGTGTTCCGTTGAGCATATATACGATAGTTTACCTATCGACTCCTCTGTTGTTGGGCATCTGGGTTGATTCCATCTTTTTGCGGTTGTGGACTGTGTTGCAATAAGCATTCTTGTACATGTATCCATTAGTGTGAATGGACTTGATTCTGCAGGATATATCCTGAGCAGTGGAATTACTGGGTCAAATGGTATATTTATATCCAATTTTTTAAGGAAGCACCAGATTGCTTTCCAGAGAGGTTGCACCATCTCGCAATCCCACCAACAGCGTAGGAGAGTTCCAGTTTCTCCACAGCCTTTCCAGCATTTGTTGTTTTGTGTTTTTTGGATCATGGCTAATCTTTTCGGGGTGTGATGGTATCTCATTGCAGTTTGGATTTGAATTTCTTTAATGGCTAATGATCATTGGCATGTCCACATGTGTGTTTTGGCTGCTTGGAGCTCCTCTTTAGAGAAGTGTCTGTCCATCTGCTTTGCCTGTTGTTTAACTGGATGATTTATCTTTTTCTTATTGATATTTTGTAGTACTTTATAGGTTATGGAGATGAGGCATTAGTCTGACATATACTTGCCAGATTTTTTTTCCCATTCTGTAGGTGGCCTTTTAATTCTGTTAATAAGGTCTTTGGATGAGCAAAAGTGTTGGATTCTTAGAAATTCCCATTTATCTATTCTTCTGCTGTTTGTGATTTGTTTGACAGATTTTGAAGTCTGCATACATTGTGTATTAAAACATCCATTGTTGTTCCTACTTTTTTGTGGATGAGGTTTACAGTTTTAGATTTGATATTTAGGTCTTTTATCCAGTTGGAGTTGGTTTTTGTATAAGGTGTAAAATATGAGTCTTGTTTCAATTTACTGCAGATGGATAATCAATCTTGCCAACACCATTTGTTGAAGAGATTGTTTTCACCCCAGCTTAATGTCCTAGGGCCTTTGTTGAATATCAGCTGTTCATAGGAAGATGGTGTCATCTCTGGGGTCTCAGTTTTATTCCACTGATTGATCTGTCTCTTTTTGTACCAGTACCAGGCTGTATTGACTACTGTGGCAGTGTAATAGGTTCTAAGGTTGGGTAGTAAGAGGCCTCCCAGTGTGTTCTTCTTCAGTAGCGCTTTATTTATCTGGGGCTTCTTCCCTTTCCAAACAAAGTTGGTGATTTGTTTCTCCATCTCATTAAAAAATGTCACAGGAATTTGTATTGGGATTACATTATATAAGTGGATTGCTTTGGGTAAAATAGACATTTTCATAATGTTAAGCCTTCCTATTCATGAGCAGGGTAGGTTTCTCCATTTGTGTAACTCTCTCTTAGTTTCTTGTAGTAAGGGCTTGTAGTTCTTTTTGTAAAGGTCTGTTATTTCTGTGGTTAGATTAATTCCTAGGTACTTTATCTTCTTAGGGGCTATAGTAAGTGGTATTGTTTTGGTGATTTCCTCACTAACAATCTCATTGTTGGTATAAAGGAATCCTATTGATTAGTTATGTTTGTCTTCTATCCTGAGACTCTGCCAAACTCTTCTATCAGTGTGAATAGTTTCCTTATGGATTCTTTCGTATTCTCTTCATATGCAATCATATCATCTGCAGATCGGTAGATTTTGGCTTCTTCTTTGCCAATACAGATGCTCTTTGTTTCTTGGTGTTGTCTAATTGCTCTGGCTAGAACTTCTAGTACAATTTTGAATAGGAGAGGTGAGAGTGGGAAGCCTTGTCTACTTTCCATTCCCAAGGGGAATTGTTTCAGTCTCTCTCCATTCAGGATGATGTAGGCGGTTGGCTTTGTGTAAATGGCCCTTATTGCATTGAGGAATTTACCATCTATGTCTATTTTGCTGAGTTTTTAGCATGAATGGGTGTTGGACTTTATGAAATGTCTTTTCTGCATCAATAGATAAAATCAGATGATTGTCTTTTGTGTTATTTGTGTGGTTGATCACATTAATTGTTTTTCTGATGTTAAACCAGCCTTGCATCCCTGGTATGAATCCAACTTGATCATGATGGATTCTTTTTTTGATATACAGTTGTATTCTGTTGACAAGAACTTTGTTGAAGATTTTTGCATGTAAATTCATGAGTGATATCGGTCCCTAGTTCTCTTTTTTTGTTGGGTTTTCCCCTGGCTTTGGTACCAGGGTTATACTGGCTTCGTAGAATGAGTTTGGGAGTATTCCGTCCCTTTGTATACTGTGAAATAGTTTCAGTAGTATTGGAGACAACTCTTTTCTAAAAGCTTGGTAGAATTCTGAGGTGAAGCCATCTGGGCCCGGGCTTTTTTTTGGTTGGTAGTTTTGGGATGACTTTTTCAATCTCTTCCTTTGTGATGGGTTTAGTAAGTTGTTCTGCTTCAGCTTGTGATAATTTGGGTAGGTGATATGAATAAAGGAATTTGTCCATTTCCTTTAGGTTTTTAAATTTGTTAGAATATAGTCTTTCATAGTATTCTGTTATGGTATTTTTGATGTCTGTTGGATCTGTTATAAGTCTCCTCCCATTTCTTATTTGGGTTTTTTGTTTCCTTTCCTGTTATTCTTTAGTCAGTTTAGTTAATAGTTTGTCAATTTTGTTGATCTTTTCAAAAAACCAGCTTTTGGTCTTTTCAGTTTTTTTCAATTGTTTTTCTATTCTCTAAATTGCTGAGTTCAGTTCTAATCTTTATGTGTGTTTTCTTCTGGTGCCTGAGGGGTTCCTCTGTGGTTCTCTTTCTACTTGTTCAAGCTGTAGGATTAGTTCTTTGGTCTGAGTTCTTTCTTCCTTCAGATGGGTGCATTTATGGAGATAAACTGGCCTCTGGGCACTGCTTTGGCTGTATCCCATAGGTTCTTGTAGGACGTGTTTTTGTTCTTACTGGAATGCATCAGTTTCTTTATTTCATCCTTGATTTCTTCTATAACCCATGGGTTTTTGAGCAAGATGTTGTTCAGTTTCCATGAGTTTCACTTTCTATGTTTTTTCTGCTATTGATTCTGATTTTGATGGCTTTATTATCTGAGAAGATGCTTTGCATTAATTCAGTGGTATGAATTTTGCTGAGAATTGCTTTATATCCTAACACGTGGTCTATTCTAGAATATGTTCCATGCGCACTGGAGAAAAAGGTGTAGTTGTCCGCTGATGGATAGAAAGTTCTGTGTATGTCAGTGAGGTCTAGTTGGGTAATTGTGGTAATGAGGTCTTCTGTGTATTCACTGAGCTTTTTTCTAGACTATCTGTCCAATATTGAGAGTGGAGTATTGAAGTCTCCCACTATTATTGTGGAGTGATCTATCTCATTTTTGAGCGCAGTCTGTGTTTCTTTGATGTATTTAGGTGCCTAAATATTTAATATTGTTAAGTCTTGCTTAGGTATTGAACCTTTCTGCAGTAGTGTCCATCCTTGTCCACAATGGTGGATTTTACATTAAAATCCATTTTATCAGAGATTAGAATTGCCACATCTGCTCTTCTTTGTGTATTGTTAGCTTGATATATATTCTTCCATTGTTCAATTTTCAATTTGTTCATATCTTTAAGTCTAAGGTGAGTTTCTTGTAGGCAACATACAGTTGGGTAGTGTCTTTTGATCCAAGATGTCCCTCAATGTCTCTTTGCTGTAGCATTCAGTCCATTCACATTCAATGTAATTATTGATAAGTGTTTAGTGCTGTCATTGTGATGTGTTTATTTTTGTGTTGATGTTTTCTCTGTTGTTCTTATTAATCTGTTTTGGGGCATTCTTCTTTGTGAGTTGATTTTTCACCTTTTTCAGAGTTGGTTTTGTGGTTGTTGAGACTCCTGTATTATGTTTTTTGATTTGATATGCTGGATCTTTATTGCACTTTACAACTACCCCTATGATCCCCCTTAATATGCTATGTATAAACCCAATTTTAATTACTACCAGTCTTGTCAACTTCCTCTTCATCTGCAAGGACTATAGCTACTGTCGTACATCCCTTTTTGTAATATGACAGCATCATAGTTTTCATAATATGGTCACTGGATCATTTCTTTCACTGTTATAGGTTTTACTGAGTTTGGAGCCTTTCCTAAATGAGTAGGTTTCTGGGTGATGTGTCCTGAATTTGCTTCTAAAATATAAAGTTAGTGGTTTTGTTCTTCTAAGCCAAGAGATTCTTTCAGTATTTCTTGTAGGTTTGGTTTAGTTTTTACAAAGTGTCTGAGTTTCTGTTTGTCTGTGAATGTCTTCATTTTGTTTTCATATTTCAGAGATAGTTTTTCAGGACATATAATTGTTGGTTGGAAGTTCTTCTGCTTCAAGGCTTTCAGTGCGTCATCCCACTGTTTCCATGCCAGCATGGTTTCTGCTGAAAAATCTGACAAAAGCCTACAGGGTTTCCCTCTGAATGTTGCTTTGTTTTGACTCTTGCTGCCTTTAAGAGTTTATGTTTCATTTTGTTGAGCTTGATTACAATGTGTCTTGGAGTCTCTCTTTTAAGATCTATATTGAGTAGCATTCAATATGCATCTTGGATATCTATATTCTCTTCTTTCATAATTTCTGGGAAGGTTTCTGTCAGCAGCTCAGCAACTATACTCTCTGTGTTCTCAGATGTCTTGCTCTGTTCAGGAACTTCAATTATTCATAGATTGTTTCTCTTAATAGAGTCCCACATATTTCTTTATGCTTCTTCATTTTTCTTGTTTCTTTTTTTCTGATTTCTCCTCATAGTTGCTGTAAGCAGTAGCTCTGTCTTCCAAGTCAGAAAGTCTATCTTCTATTTGTTCCATTCTATTTTCTTGGCTTTGATTTGAAGTTCCTATCTCTTTGATTTTGCTTTTGATCTGTTGGATTTCAGAGAACTGGTGTTCCATCAGATCGAACAGCTTTCTTAATTTTTCATTTTGCTCTGCTACCTTTTGTATAATGTCTGGGGGGCTCTATATATCATCCTTTTGTAGTCACCTTCTGATAGTCACCTTTTGATAGATTTCTTCATCTGTGAAGTTCTTTAGTTGTTTCTTTCGAGGGCCTTCTGTAGCCATGGGTGATTTCTTAGTTATGCTTTTGTCCAAAGTTTGTTGCTTTTGGGGGCATCACGTGAGTCAATAAAGGCTGGGAGAGATGCTGTGAGGATGGGCTGCAGTTGTTTCTCTAGACCATCTTAAAATGAATGGTAAAAGGTATGTGGCAACTTCCACAGTCAGTCAGGTTTTGAAATGTACAGGTCCCTCTTCCCCGCTGGCAAAGTAAGCACCTCTATATCCAACCCCAGATGTTATAAAGTAGTTCAAAGTACAGAAAGGCTACTGCCCTGCTCACCTCTGCTGCTGGGCCCCAGCCATAAGCGACACTCTGTAAAACACTGTCTTTCTGCCAGAAAAGTGCTCTCTTCCGGGGCAGTGATTCCTCCCAGCCTAGGAATTAGGTCCAGCTGAGGCCTCCGTATGGGTGTATTTGCCTCTCAGTTCAACCAGATGGCTTCCCGGACAAGCTCACCAACTGCCTCAATACAGGCTACTCTATCGTGGAGGCAGAAAGAGAGGCCAAAGGTGCACAGAGCCCAAAACTGGGCTCTCAAAATGTGACAATTTTGCCTGTGGATCCCACAAGCTGTGTGTCTGAGATTAGCTGTCAGTCAACTCTGAGCTCCGCCTGCTGGTTAAGACAGAGTAAAGAAAGTTAAAATGGTGAATCACCTGTGGTTCGTGAAAGCCAGCACTCACCAAGAGCAGGGGATGGCAAACAAGAGGAGGTTTTCCATTCAGTGGTATGAAGTCCAAGTTAACAGCTCTATGCCATGTCCTAGGGCTTACTAGGTGTCCAGAAGGATCTGCTTAATGATCAGTTCAGGTGTTAATTTCTGGAAGGATTTAAGGAGACATGTGCTTAGTCCACCATCTTGACTCCGTGTCCGGAATACATTTTTAAAAATATTGTGTTTTCAGTGAAAGTTTATAGTGCCTATTAATTTTTCTTTCAAAAATGTATACCCAAACTGCTTCTGTGACATGGGTTGCAATCCCCCCAATATGTCAGTACTCTCTCCCTTCTTTTTTTTTTGTTTTGGGCCCTTCCTGTCCATTCATCCAATTTTCCTGTCCCCTCCTGACTTCTCATCTTTGATTTTGGGTGGATATTTCTCACATGGGCTCCTGTACCTGATGGAGCTAGAAGAATGTTACTTGTATGTGCTATTGTTTTTTTTTTAGGGCTGTCTAGTTTTTGGTTGAAAGGTGAATTTCAGGAGTAGCTTTGGTTCTAAGTTAGCAGAGTGCCAGAGGGTCATAGTCTCAAGAGTTCCTAAAGTTTCTATCAGACTCATAAGTTTGGCCTTTTAGGTGAATTTAATTTTGTTCTACAGTTCCCCCACCCCACCTTGCTACCACCACTCTCTCTGGGACCCTCTATTGTCATCCTGACAGAGTAGTAGGTGGTGGTAACTGGGCCCCATCTATTTCTTCTGGGCCCAGGCTGGCAAGGCTGTGACTTCTATGGTCCACTAGTCTCTTGGATGAGTACTTTCCTTGTGTATTTGGTTTTCTTTATTCTCCTTTCCTCTGAATGTGACAGGACCAACAGATGTATCTTAGGTGGCCACTCACAAGGTTTTAAGACCCTTCATGCTACTCACCAAACTAGGATGTGGAACATTTTCTTTATAAATTGTTATTCCAATTGATCTAGATGTTCCCTGAGACCATGGTCCCCAGCTTTCAGCCCCAGTAAATCAGTTCCTCATGGTATTTGGGTATGTCTAGGAAGCTTCTATGATTTTGCCTTAGTCAATATTACGTCTTATGTGTTGTCTTTCCCTTTGCCAAAGTTCACACTTGAGTGCTATCTAGTCAGTGGTTTTCTTTTCCCTCCTCCATTCCTTACAACTATCGAAGAGTTGTTTCTTTTTTTAAAAAATGTGTATAAGCTTTTTCTTTGGTTATTATAACAGTAGTCTCATACAACATTTGTCTTTTTGTGATCGATTTATTTAACTCAGTATAATAACCCTACAGATTACTTCATGTTATGAGGTTTTACAGAATCCTCATTGTTCTTCATTGTTTAGTATTCCATTGTATGCATGTACCATAATTTGTTTGTCCATTCATCTGTTAATGGACACTTAGACTGTTTCCATCATTTTTTCTACTGTGAGCAATACTGCAACAAACATGTGTGCATATGTCTGTTCATGTGATGGTTCTTATTTCTCTGGGATATATTCCTAGGAGTAGGGTTTCTGGATCCTACCATATTTCTATTTTTATCTTTTTAAGTACATGCTGTATCTTTTTCCACAGTGGTTGTACCATTTTACATTCCCATCAGCAGAGCATAACAGTGCCAATATCCCCACAGCCTCTTCAACATTTGTTATTATTATTATTTTTTAATTAGCATTAGTAATGCTGAGGTGAGATGGTATCTCATTATAGTTTTGATTTGCATTTCTTACATGGCTAGTAATTGCGGTGAGATGGTATCTCATAGTTTTGATTTGCATTTCTCACATGACTAGTAATTGCAAGCATTTCCTCATGTGTCTGTTAGTCATCTGAGTGTCTTCTTTGGCAAATTGTTCACGTCCTTTGCCCTGTTTAAAGTTTGGTTATTTGTATTTTTTGTTATTGAGGTGTTTAAGTATTGTACAGATTTTAGAAATTAGAGCTGTGATGGATATGACACAGCCAATTTTTTTTCACTGTCTGCAAACTGTCTTTTTACTGTTTTGGTAAGGTCTTTTGATGAGCATAAGTGTTTAATTTTTAGGTGATCCCAGTTATCTAATTTATCTTCTGGTATTTGTGCATTGTTAATTATAGGTCTGTATTTTCTTTATGGCATGTATTAGGGCTGCTGATATTGTCCTTCTTTTTTCTTCCCTGATCTTCAGGTTTTATATTTAGGTCTTCGAGCCATTTTGAGCTAGTTTGTGTTTATGGTACGAGGTGTGAGTGCTTTTCATTTATTTACACATGGACATCTAGTTTCACCAGCATTGTTTGTTAAAAAAGATTGTCTTTTTTTCCCCACTTATTGGAATTTGGTTCTCTGTTAAAGATTGGCTGATCATAGGGGAATGGATTTACACCTGGGTTCTCAATTCTGTTCCACTGGTCAATGTATCTGTTGTTGTTCCAGTACCAGGTATCCTTCCTCCCTCCCTCCCTCCCTCTCTCCCTCCCTTCCTTCCTTTCTTCTTTCATTCCTTTCTTCCTTTTGACTACTGTGGCTGTATAGCAGTTTCTGAGATTAAGTAGCGTGAGGGTTGCTACTTTGTTCCTTTTCTTCAAGGATACTTTTCTCACCTGGGCCCTCTTTTTCTTTCCATATAAATTTGGTGATTTTTTTTTTACCTTGGATTAAGTAGTGTGAGGGTTGCTACTTTGTTCCTTTTCTTCAAGGATACTTTTCTCATCTTGGACCTCTTTTCTTTCCATATAAATTTGGTGATTTTTTTTGTCTTGTTAGAGAATCCTGTTGGTGTTTGAATTCGGAGTGCATTTTATCTGCAGATCACTTTAGGTAGAGCTAACATTTTCGCAGTGCTTAGTCTTTCTTTCCATGGACATGGTATGCTCCTCCACTTATGTAGGTGTATTTTGGTTTCCTGTGGTACTGTTTTGTAGTTGTCTTTCTATAGGTTTCCTGTGTTAGATTTACTCCTAGGTATTTTATATTTTTAGGGCAATTATAAATGCTACCATTTTCTTGATTTCCTTTTCCAAGTTCTTTTTGTTGGTGTAGAGGAATCCAACTGATTTTTGCATGTTGATTTTATAACCCGCTACTGTGCTGAATCTTTCTGTTAGTTCCAATAGTTTTCTTGTGGAATCTTTGCAATTTTTTTATATATAGAATCATATCATCTGCAGATAGTAATTGTTTTACTTCTTCTTTTCCAATTTGGATGCCCCTTTTTCTTTTGGTTGCGTTATTGCTCTAAGCAGGACTTTCAACACAATGTCAGATAGGAGTAGTGATAAAGGGCATCCTCGACGGCACTTGGCTTGCTGTCTTGTTTCTGCTCTCAAAGGGAATGCTTTTAGCCTCTTTCCACTGAGAATCATGTTGACTGTTGGTTTTCTATAGATGCCCTCTCTTACACTGAGAATTTTCCTTCTATTCCTATTTTATTGAGAAAGTTCTTTTTTTAATCAGAAATGGGTGTTGGACTTTATCAAATACTTTTCCCGTGTCATTTGAGGTAATTATGGGATCCTCCTTTCCCCCCCCCCCCACTTATGTGGTAGATTACTGTGATTGATTTTCTAATGTTGAGCTGGCATGAATCCCGCTTGGTCATGGTGTAGCATGTTGACGTTTGACCTGAGTGGGAAGCATGCAGTGGTGACCTAGAAAAAGATGGCTGGTGACTGTGCTCCCTTCAGTGTGTGTCACTCTCCACAGTCCTGCCAATAATCCAGTGTCAGGCACCAGGCTCCTGAAAAGTCTTCTGAGTCTGCCATTCTAGAGGTTCAATCTGTAATTTTTTTTCTATTTTCTTTACTTTTTCAGATCACCCAAACAGTAAATATTTAGCTCTGTTCCTTTTCACTTTGTTGGCCATGACTGAATTGGTCTGAACTGGTTTGAAGCCCTTGTATAAAATATTCTAACAGAACAGTTGGAATCTGTCCCAGTAAGACTCCAGGTAAGTCACTTTTTGAGTCTCTCCATAACGTCCAAATGTATTTACTGACAAGAAAGTAACAAGGGATGGTTTAGTACTTGTATGGGAAAATGTTAGACCCTTCTTCTAAATCCTCTTCACTGTTTACTAAAACATATTCCCAATGCCTGGGGCAATTAGTGTCAGTCCAGTTTGCTCAAGAGGCTGAGGAATTCACTATAAGAATGATTAGTGAGAGTACATAGTGCAGTGGCGAGTGGTTTGGGTTTCAGGAGATTTGAGTTCTAGCACGACTTATTTTCTCTGCTTGGTGCTAGAACATTTCCGTCATCTTCCCTGGCTTTCAGGGAACTATCTTCAGTCATCAAGTGATATGTTTTGTATTTTCTGGGAATTCCTTCCAGCTTGGAAGTAGTTCTGATTTTGCAGTTCTGATTTCATTTTGAGGTAACCCCAGATTTGCATTTATATCTAAATGGAACACTGATGGTCTTCCATGGACCAGTTTCTAGAATCTCATCCTGAACAACTGTCTGGTGAGTTGATGATCTAAACTGTGCTGTTTAGATCATACTCCTGGAGTGTGGTTATGAAGGCATGTGTTATGTATTGTTGAGTGGAAACCATTTTTAGAAGCAGTAAGAAAAAGACAACATTCATATTTTATTCAGATTTCAAAATTAGGATGCAGAAAGTTCCATTACAGAAGGACTTGGAGAACTCATGATAATTTTGTAATGGTAGAACGACTCTTTCTGTGCAGTAGAGTATCCATTGGGTGTTCAAAGACAAGGAAGAGTTTCAGGTGGTCCTAGTAGAAGATCTATGTCCTCTGCTTTGTAAGTAATGGATATTGGTTGATTCCTAGCTCAGCAAAAGACATTACACACCAGAGACTGTAATTAGTACTTGCTTACCGATAGAATTCAGATGTGAACACTTCAGATGTCATGTTCAAGTTGGTGTTTTGTCTTGGTGGACATTTTCATCTTACAAATATTGTCATTTTGCAGGAGGAAGTAAGTTCCTCCTTGATGATAAACCAATTACATCAGCAGATACTCAGTGTTTGCTTCTTATATCATTGAGCCAATATTCTGAAAACTCTGCTTGTTATGTTTTTCACTGCCATCACAGTTTCTTTCACTTTTTCCATATTATTAGATTCTATTCAGATCTCAGAGTCATTTTTGAAAGAAAATGTTTAGGGCTCTTCAACCACCTTTGTTTTGGGAGGGAGGGTGAATGTGGAAAGAGGGTGGAAACGTGAGGAGAGGTCACTGTGATCTGCTTAGATCATTCTCTCTGAAAAACGTTTAGGTGTAGAATTAACCTAGTCTTTAGAGCAGAACCAGTAGATTTTTTTTTCCCACTTGTTTCCTACTCTCTGTTTCCACAAAACTGTCTCACTAGTTGCTAAGCACAGGCTCCAGGATTCAGTGTCTGATGTAGAATTTCAGAACAGTCCATCTCGAAGCTGTTCTTCTAGCTTGAAAGAACTCAGCTGAGTGAAGGAACACTTTTCAGATAACGTTTTGGGTTCTGAGGATGGACGTGATCTGATCATGCAAATTATGAGGAGTTTGTATTTACACACCAAATCTTTTGTCGACTCAGATGGCAGGCCACACTTATCTGGTCAGGTACTAGGTTATTTCCATCATTTATACAGCCAAACCATGACTGTAGGAAGCTGAAATAATGTAGGCCACATACATGCAGTTTGTCTTCCATGAATTTTTGCAGGTAGATAGCAGTTGGAGACCACACGAGATTCACTTAACATTCTCTCTAGGCAAAAGTCAGTTGCTAATTTAGAGGAATGAGGATTGCATTCTCAAACCTCTTCAAAGTATTGCTACAAGGAACAATCAAGACCATCCATCAATCTACAAGAATTTATTTTCTGAGCACCTAAATGTATCAGGTTTTTGGAATTTCTATAAATCAAAGATACAGCCCCTTCCTCAACACACTCTTTGTCTAGTAGGGAAAATTAATGAGCAAACCCAAATTTACAATAAGGTAATTGTAGCACAGGAGGGCTACCTTTACTCAGAGGAATTAGGACAGACTACCTGGAGGTGGTCAGAGTTGAGCAGATTCTTAAAGATCCTGTAGCCATCAGGAAAAGGGATTAGAAAAAGATGACCCAAACTGAGCTGGCAACATGCGCAAAAGAACAGTCATAAAAATAACCCTTCTAGTGTACAGATCAACAACTCCATTAAAAGACCAGATCTGATGGTCCAACAACCTGGAGGGTCTGGCAACCTGCCACCTGTGTACACAGAAAAGGGAGCATGACCCCTGGACTTGCTCCTAGCCCAGAGCTGAAACCAGTGTGAAGCCAATACTTCAGAAAAAAGTGGACTCAAATTGGGGATGAAGAGTGACGTAGGTGGTGTGTGTACTCTAAGGCTTAACACATAGATGAGACTGTGCTAATGATTTCTTTTTAGAGGGGAGAGGAGAGGGTGGAGAAGAGGAGACAAGTGCTGGCTGAGTGGGTATTGGAAGAATGGAGAAGAAGAGTATGCTATCACAGGGTGAGGAGAACAGATGGAACTCCAGAGAGCCTGGTGCTTGAGGTTTTATGTGGGAAATTAACTTGAATTGTAAACTTTCACTTAATCATGATAAAAAAATTAAAAAAAATAACCATTCTGGGAAGCACAAGTAGTAAGAAATGGCCAAAAGTACAGATTGTGTGTGTGTGTTTGGAGTAGGGTAGAATGGAAGAATGGTGAAAGATGCAGCTGGAGAGAGACATAGAAGGCAAGTTATGAGGGCTCTGCCTTGTATACCATTGTGAGGAGTTTATCTTTTATTGATGCCACGAGGAAGTGTATAAGGATTTTAACCAAGAGAATGATATTCACTCAGAATTAAACAAATTTTACCAAGTACCTATTAGCCTACTAGGTGCCAGGTACAGTTTTAGGTACTCAGGTTACAGCAATAGACAAAACTGTTGAGTTCAAGTCAGAAATAACATCACATGAATTTTAGAAGGAGCTGTATGGCAGTAATGTGAAAGATTAAACTCAGATTGTAGTGAGAAGGGAGAAATTTTGACTTTTATTTTCTATTTGCATTGGCATGTAGGACATGCCAGTCATGATTTTCCATAGTTTCTATAGCAGAGCAGAAGCTTATTTACAAAACACCACTATTTGGGTAACTACCAATGAAAAGTCTGATGAATCAGCAAAAGTAGGACATTTATAGACATAAAAGGCACAGTTTTCATATGTTATGTCAGTAAAACAGAGAAACACACGAAAGAACTGATTTTGGGAAATATCTGTACAGGAGGAAGAAAGTGAAACAGGAAACAGATGTGTTACATAGGGAAACCCTGGTGGCATAGTGGTTACGTGCTATCACTGCTAACCACAAGACTGGCGGTTCAAATCTACAAGAAACTCTTTAGAAACTCTATGGGGTAGTTCTGCTGTGCCCTATAGGGTTGCTAGGAGTCAGAATTGACTCCCCAGCAGTGGATTTTTGGTTTGGTGTTATATAGCTACTTACCACTGTGGGCAATGGAGTCGAATCTTACTGGGGTTTCTGGGGAATAGGATGGAACCCATCTCAGATTTATCTCAACTGAAAGGCTAAAAACAATGGGTATTTACCCACAAACTCCTTGTGCATCAGTGGTTAAGTGCTGCTTTCAAGGGCATTGACTTCCAGCCTGCCCTGTCAACAGACTTAACATACTCTCAAGGCCAGAAAGTCAAAGATTTTCATGGGAAGCAGACTTCACCTTGTTGAGGTACATGGTGAGGAGATGTGGACAGGGCCATGATATAATCTGTCTCTGAGTGTGTCACTCTTGGGTACTCACTAGTTACCTGGACAGTCTATGTTTGCAATAATATGTGTAAAGCAACAATCTTCAGGGTTATATTAGGTCAATGGTTTTCAATTGGGGGCAATTTAGTCTCCCCAGGGGATATCTGCTGAAGTCTAGAGACACTTTTGATTGTCATAACTGAGAGGAGAAAGGCTACCAGCATCTAGTGAATAGAGGCCTGGGATGCTGCTACGGACAGCCTTCCATAACCAGTTATTCAGTCAAAATGCCAATAGTACTGACTGAGAAGCTCTGGGTTAGTTTAATGCTGTTTCACAAACAAGAACTCCAAGGTTCAGAGAGCTTGAATAACTTCACTGGGTATGTAAAACTAGTATATAGCCCAGTCAGAATTTGAATTGAGATTTGTTGGCTTCAAAAGCCTGCACTTTTGATTTATGTTAGTCTGCCTTCCAAGAAGAAAGAGTCTGAATCCCAGAGGTTCACTGAAAAGACCCAGAGTCAGTGCTGGCCGTACTCCTGGCCCAGGACTTCAAACGAATCTGGAACTGACTGGAACTGAAAGGAGGTGGGGAGTGAACACCTTTCCATTTTTCCCTGGCCTCTCTCTCTCCTGGGCAAGTTGGGGCAGGCTCAGTGGGCACAGGTCCCGGGATCTGCATACCAGGACTGGCGGCCTGCCCTTTGCTGGAAGCCCGATTCCTTCCCAATGCGCAAGGGTGCCCTTCGGCTGCCAAAGCTGGCTGGTGGTTCTTTCTGGAATGGCAGCTCTCCCCACCCCCTTCCAGGCTTGGGACGATCTTCTGGCAAGCATGTGTACTGAAGAGTTACAGGTGGTGCAGACATGGTTTGGAAAGATTCCCAGCTGGGCCTCCCCCCCGGGAGCCTTCTGATCACTCACCAGATGACTTGAGCTGCTTGTAGAATCCCAGGAATCTTAGCTGCTCCAGGAAACCAACTTCAAGGGCAACAAGAGCTTCTGAGAAACTAGAATAATCTTGAAAGCTGAAATGACTTTGTCCTTTTGCCTCCTTAGTTTGGAAATATTTTTACAATACCACTGAAATTGCCATTGTTTTCTTATAAGGGGAACACAGTGATTAGAATAGGAGTGGGAAGTATGAGGGAAAGAAGGACAGGCTCAAAACTTGATGACTTTATCAGATATTTCTGGGTCTCTGAACTCATGCTGTTCCTTTTATGGAAGCAAAGTACAAACCATTCTATGGGCAAAGGGTACAGACTCTGAGAACTCTCAGCTCTTGTCTTGTTAATTCTCCTAGCTCCCAGATTTACATCACGCCCTGGGGGAAATTTGTATCCATCACAAGTGCTGTTCCTGGTCTGTTTAATCAAACTTCCATTTGATGTTGGCTGGAATTTCACATGCAGACCAAAAAAACAAAACAAAACAAAAAACCCGTTGCTGTGGAATTAATTTCAACTCTACAGCAACTCTATAGGACAGAGTAGAACTGCCACCCTGGGATTTCCAAGGCTATAACTTTCATGGAAGCAGATTGCCAAGTCTGTCCTCCACAGGGCGACTGGTAGGTCCCAGCCATCAGTTCTTTTATCACAGTTCCACCAGGGTTCCTTGGACCTAGCGTAGAACCATTAAGTGATTCCAGTAGCTGAAGTCTAAAGGGAAGCACTAATCTTTGGTATCAAATAAATTAAAACAGTTCAGTAATCTGTCTTTGGAGACACTGAGTAGTAGCCGGTTTACTTGCTCATTCATTAATTCTTCACTCATTCCATGAGAGATTACTGAGTATTGACCACGATTAAGGCTTTTTAGAAGGTACTATGGAGAATATTAAGATCCTGGAGGAGCTTACTTGCTAATGAAAAATCAGAGGAAAAATATCTATCTCACATTTCATAATACAAAGACTCCAATATTTGGAGTATCTATGTTAGGCCCTGTTTGGATTTTCTTTTGTCTTGTGAATGAGTCTTTGCTTACCTTATCCAAGTTCTGCATGAGTCAAAGGGTTGAAACCTCGATATATACATGTGCTACCACTTCTATCTTTTTCTCCTACTCATGAAATATGGTTTATTAAATTTCTATATTATCTTTTTCTTAGAATGTAGAAAGATGAGACTTACTGGCCTACTTCTGCTGAGTATTGTCTTACTGGCATTTTATTTATTTATTTAATCACTTATCCCCCCAAGCGTTAAATACTAATTATGTGACTGACACAGTACTAAGTGCTGAATACACACTGTACTAAGTGCTGAATAATACACACTCTTCCACATTTAAGGAGTTTACAGTCTAGCAGGGGAGATCTGTATTGAAACATAGCAATACATTAAGGAATTAAGGATACTAGGATACACATCCGTCTTGGATTTCATTGTGTCACCAAAAAATATGTGTCAACTTAACTAGGCCACGATTCCTAATGTTGGAAAGTTGTCTTCTATTTCATGATCTAATATGATTTTCTTATGTGTTATAAATGCTGACCTCTGCCTGTGCTTTGGAAACCCTGGTTGCATAGTGGTTAAGTGCTGTGGCTGTCTAACCAAAAGTTCAGCAGTTCAAATCTACCAGGAATTCCTTGGAAACTGCTGGGGCAGCTGGTTATACTCTGTCCTATAGGGTCACTATGAATTTCCATGGTTAACATTAGGTTACATTAAAGAGGATTGGGATAAAATGCAGCATCTTTACTCAAGTCACAGCTCTGACCTGATCTAAGGGGAGTTTCTCCAGGGCATGGCCTCTGTCACCTTTTCTCTGACAACAAATAAAATGAGAAGCAATCAGGTAGGGAGATACAGACGTTAGACCACCAAAAAAGTCGCACTGAGAGCACAGCGTATCATTTGGATCTGGAGACCCTGAGCTGAAAAGAGGAAGATCGATAACTAGGACTGCCCCCAAAACCAACACAGAAGGACTTCTCCTGGAGCTGGCACATTGAATTTGGACATCTAGCCTCCTGAACTGTGAGAAAACAAATTTCACTTTGTTAAAGCCATCCCCTTGAGGCATTTCTGTTGTAGAAGCATGAGACAGTATCTCTACGAGAGACAGATACAGGAGCACAAAGACAAAATCTATGTGAAAGACAGAAAGGGTACAGCAGCAGTAGCAATCAGTTCTACGTTGGAGGCTAAGAGAGGATTCACAGAGCAGAGGCTTCCTGAGTTGAGCACTCTGGGAACATGGATAACATTGTTCTTGAGAGCACAGATTCTGGAGCCTGGTTCAAAATGGTTATACCACTCCTGAGTTGTGTGACCTGGACAAATTATCCAGCCTGTGCCCTAGGGATCTTACACATAAGATGAGAATAATAAGCATTACTGCTTCACAGAATTTCAGTGAGGCTAAATGGACTTAATATATTCAGAGTGCTTATAACAATATATGCTTGGAGAACTGTGTACATTTTGGTATGAAGTTTTGAAGACAAAACTCAGGAAGGTTTCACCAGGGGTCATATCACGTGGAGCTTTATATGCTTATGCTAAGGAGATTACATTTTTTTTCCTGAAGCTTATGCGGAATGACTAAGGACTCTTTACAGGGGTTAAGATGATCAAATTTGCATTTTAGAGGGTCACTCTAACTCAGAATAGAGGATGGAAGATGCTGTATCAGAGTTAGTAAAATCATTTAGGAGGCTATTGCAATATTCCTGACAAGATACCATGAAGGTCTACAAAGGAGAGACAGATGTGGTAGATATTACTGAGGTCAAAACTAAAGGACTGAGTTGTGAATCATATGAGGTGAGAATGGAAGGGGCATCCCGTGGATGACTCTCCTGTCATGGCAGCATGGACAAGAGGGAGGTAGAGTGTGACAGATTTCGAAGAGATAAAGAATGCAAGAAGAGGAGCCAGCTTTGATGAAAAGATAATCAGTTAAATGTTGGACCTATGGACATTTAGGGATCTGTGTGACATCCAGATGAAGAGTCAAACAGTTAACTGATCTGTGGGTATGCACTTTAAGTAAGAGTTCTGAATCCAGTCTACAGATATTAAAGCCATCAGTTTATAGAGGCCAGTGGAAGTTATGCAAGTGGATGAAATTGCCTTGAAAAGTCATTTTATTAAAGAGGACACATTCAGCTGATATCTTCAGAGAATAATTTATAATCATCACTCGAGTCTAGGGGAGAAATTTGGGTCAAGTCTCTCAGCTGGGGAGAATAACTTATAGGGCTTGTTCAATATCAAAAAGGCCAAGCCAAGTCATGGCAGAAAGAAAGCATCGCAGAGTAGGCTCAAGCTGTCAGACAGATAAGTGAAACAGACATCAGGATTTGGATAACAACAGGGCAGTCAGGAAGTAAAATCAAGATGTCAAGAATCCAGCACAAGGCCATGAAGCACCTCCAGAAACCCTAAAGAGGGCTGGGGGAGCTCCTTAATTTAGATTTAAAGTTGCAGTTTGGTGACCCACAGGCCAAACCCAACTTGAGGCACGTTTTGTTTGTTTGACAAAGATTACACATAAAATTCTGGATTCCCAGATTTTCTTGAAAATTGGAAAATGTAACAAGATTGGGTCTGGGTGTTCTTATGACATTTGATCAGCTGAAATTGAGTAGTAGGTGGTCTCTTTGGAAGAAAAGGAGTGTGTGTCCTTGTTTGCCCCATGCCCTATCATGCCCTATTACATCATATTTTCTTTACTCACTTGTGTTTCTTGCCTAGCTCCTGGAGGCACACATTTATAGTAGAAAATGCTGAATTCTGGGCTGTGTCTGGTGGTGTCTTCTAGGTCTTGTGGTCTTGTCTTGGAAGGTAGGTTTTGGTAACCAACTACTTTTTCCAAGTATCCCAAGACCAAGATTCCTTTATGAGTTAGAATTAGTAACCGAGACTGCATCTCACTTTGGCTAGAGTTTGTGTGTTCTGCCTTTATTTTACGTTACATGACGTTCATCTGGACACTGTTCTACCGCCACTGTCATCACCACCATGATTATAATGTCCACCCCACCGTGGCCATCGCCAGTGCCATTCTATAACTGCCACTACTACCACCAGCACTATTATACCCAACCCATCCCAACCATGGCCACCAACGCCACCACTGATAATGCTTATTGATCATGTACTAGTTTTAGGCACAGTGCTGAGGGCTTTACTTCTATTATCTCACACAATCCAATCTAAGAAGCATTCCTTTTTTTTTTGGAATATTCTATTGTCCTTTAAGTGGAAGCTTACAGTCCAGCAAAAACAAAAAGTTACACACACCTTCCTATATAACTCTGGCTTCTCTGCACACACAGCGACAGCACTGCATTCTTCTCTACCCTGTTTTCTGCTGTTGGTGCAATCAGCTCCTGTCCCTCTCTGTCCTTTTATCTCCTCTCTGGACGTGAGCTGCCCATTTAGTCTCATGTATCTACTTAGGTCAAGGAGCACACTCTTTGCCAGCATCATTTTATATCCTATAGTCTTGTCCAGTATTTGTCTGAAGCGTTGGCTTTGGAAAGTTTTAGTTCTAAGTTAATAGTTAATCTGGGGGCTGCATCTTTCAGGGACCTTCTAGTCTGTTGGACCATTAAGTCTAGTCTTTTTAATAGGGTTTGAACTCTGCACCCCATCTTTTTCTGGGTTTATCAGGGATTCTTTGTTGTGTTCCCTGCCACGGCCATCATTGGTAGTAGCCGGACACCGTCTAGTCCTTCTGGTCTCGTGCTAATGTAGTCTCTGGATTATGTGGCTGTTTCTGTCTCTTGGGCTCATATTTTCCTTATGTCTTTGATGTCCTTCATTCTCCTCTGCTCCACGGTGGTTGGAGCAAGGAAAAAAAGGCACAGAATAGTTGAATAATTCATCCCAGTTCTCATGCCTAATAAGTGACAGAATTCAAACTCATTGTTACTTGATTTCAAAAACCAGGTTGGTCATAAGTCTTAACAGTTCTGCTTGATGTTTAGCCCTGCCAGTTTGACAAGTTTTTTTTTACTGCCTAGATACTCTTAAAGTTCTTCCAGGCATTTAAAAATTTGTGTTTTAGAGTCCACAATAGCAAAAAGATGGAGTCAACCCAGAAGCCCAATAATAGAGGAGTGACTAGGTCAACTATGGTACGTGTACTCAATGGAACACTAAGCAATGATAAAGAACAGTGATGATTTTAGGAAGCGTCTCGTAACCTGATTTCAGTTGGAGGACATTATGTTGAGTGAAAATAGTCAACAGCAAAAGAACAAACACTGTATGAGACTTCTACAATAAGAACATAAAAACTGACTCATGCATAGAAGAAAAGACTCTGATGGCTGCAAGGGTGGGCAGGGAGGGAGGGAGGGGCAGGAGAGAGGGTTTAGATTAGATAGTTGATAGAAATTTGGTTGGGAGAAATCTGTGACAGCACACATTAGAAAGAAGATCAATATTAACTGGACTTCAGTGAATACTCTGGGGGTCAGTTCTACTCTGGCCCCTAGGGTCTCCATGAGTTGGATCCAACTCGATGGCACTTGACTTGGTTCAACATAACATGAGTACTCCTCCCATCTTAACCCAATATTGCAAGGACAGAGTAACTGGGGCAGGGGGCTGGGGACTGTGCTCTCAGTGGAAATCAAGGCCAATTGGCACAACTAGTGTTTTGCTAAGAGAGCCTTCTGCACCTCACATTGGTGACTGGTGTCTGGGGTCTTAAAAGCTACCAAGCTGCTATCTGAGGGTACAGCAAATGGTTCCCAACTCAGCAGGAATGGATGATCACCAAGGACCAAAACGACCTGGGGGAAAGAGAACCGAGAAGACAGACAGAGAGATCCACATGAGTGGGTGATTACGTCAACTCGTGGCCAGAAGAACCAGGTGGTGCATGGTCACCTCCAGTGATGGCTGTGATGGAGCTCACAAGTTGAGTCTCACTGGCAACACAAGAACAAAAAGGGGTGCATCCTGAGATCTCCACTAAAAGACCACAAATGATGGTCTAGGGTCCTCAGAGTTCCCCTGGGAGCATGGCCCCTGGCCCTGATGCTGCCCCTGTCCATAAATCATAATGGAGGTCAACTCTTCGGACAGGAATGAATTGAACCTGGCAACACAGAGTGATCGTATCGTGTGGGCACTTTATGGTTCTGTGCATCCATAGGATGTCGTCCTGCTGACCTCGTACAGGAGGCAGGGGAGACAGTGAGGATGATTGGATAGAAGATTGTTAGGAGGATACGACATGTACAGAACTGAGAGGAGGAATGTGCTGTCAATGGGCAGGGAGAGCGGGGGAGCTGCATATAGGTGGGCATGCAAATTTATCTGGGATTATACATTTACACTCAATCACAATAATAATAATAATAATAAAACATTGTGTTTTAGGTTATCTGTAAAAATGTTAAGCTAGACTATTTCAAGAACAAATCTCTAGAGAACTCCAACATGAGAAGTTTTTGACTCAGTGAAATGAATCTTTATCCCAGTCTATTATTTTCTATCTTCAATCCCATTCCAAAACTTTGAGATAAACTGTTCCCTGATGCTATGTGACCCAATGTTACCATAGGCATAGAATCTTATCAAGGAGTTTTTAAAGTCTCAAAGTATTGTATCTTACTATCTAGGGCTTGTTCACATGCTTACATCAAACATTAAAGTTAGTCAGTGATAGAAATGAGGATTATGCACTTCAGTTCTTCTGCCTAGAGTTCTGATAGCCACATAGAATGAGGTAGACTTCAGTAATACCTAACACTTGGTACCAAGAATTGTACTGAGTGTGACCTTATTTAATAATAATAATCAATATCCTCATTTTTCAGATGACAACACAGAGACTTAGACTGGTGAAGTAATTTGCCAGAAGTTCTGTATGTAGTAAGTAAAGAAGGAGGGATTTGATGGGTAATCACAGAGCTTGCATTTTTTGGTACTAAAAAATAGGAGAGTGGGAATTGAGGAAAAGTGCCAACTGCCCGTATGGCTGCTGTGTTTTTATAAAATAATGTGTGTCCTCTACATTTGTCAGTCACCCATACCCTCCCACTGTACATTATTTTCATAAACCCTGGTGGCATAGCATTATGGCTGCTAACAAGAAAGGTAGCAGTTCAAATCCACCAGGCTCTCCATGGAAATTGCATGGGGCACCTCTACTCTGTTCTGTAGGGTTGCTATGAGTCAGAATTTACTTGATGGCAACAGGTTTGGTTTTTGGTTTGGCTATGCCAATTTTTTTTTCCCCTTATGTGTAGCTGTAAAAACAATTAAGATAGCACACTAATGAAAATACCTCATGGGTGGACAGTGTGATTGGAAAAAAAAAATGTAGGAAGTTGTGTTATTTGCATAAAAATTTGGTATATCTTGTGATGTGCTTACTGTATTTTCGCTTAGTTTTCAATAACTTATAGGACAAGGCAGACAAGAAAACACCCAGAAACATTTCCACTGCCAGAGAGCCTCCAAGGTCCTTGGGGTGGTGCTGGCTACCATCCCTGAGGTTTCATAATGTGCTCACTTGCTCTCTTTCTCTCCCAGACCTTATTCAGATGCTGCTCCAAACAAAACGGCCAGTCTGTTTTCCTTCCACTAATGGGTAAAGTTGTCAACTTACTCTACCCTGACAATGAATTGTTTTGAAAGAAACTTCTGAAAGTTTAATCGTTGATAATGCTTAGTCACTGAATGTGACTCCTAAGGTTTAAAACAAAACAAAACAAACAATCCAGCTTTACCATTTGTATAGGGTGTTGTGGGGGTCAAATGGACAGATATGATAATGTTTGAAGGTTGGGTACCTTTTTTCAAATAAATGTAGGATACTATTGGATCTGGATGTTCACGCCTTATAAGCAAAGGCCTTTGCTGCAATGATCCTGAAAGGAGATAAAGAAATAGTCTGGACAGACATGGACCATGTGATGTGCGGAGACACGGTGGTTTCTAATTCTGTGACTTTGGTCTAGTTACCTAACTACTAAGCCTTAGTTTCTTTACTTGAAAGATGGCGATACCAACAGGAGCTCTTCCCAAAGTTACCGAGGCCATGAAATCAGCTGATGCATGTGTAGTGCTTAGCACAGAAATCGTCACAGAGTCAGAGCAGCAGAAACAGTAGCTATTATAGTGTTATTCCTAATCACTGCCTCCATTCACCTGATTATCTTGTCTACCCAGAACAGCTGGGTGAGTGTGAGTCTCAATTTGTTAACTGCTCATTCGCGCAACTCTTCTGATAAAAGGCTACAAGGCTGCCTGGTTGCTGACCAAGGATTTTCTTTTTCTCATTAAAATACTGTCACATTCTCTGCTTAAATTGTAAGTACACTGGTAGAAAACCCTTGCCCACTGCTTGCCATAAACCCAGATCCCAACAGCCATGGCCTATGAAGCAAAGGAGTGGTTTCCCCTTACCTAGGGAGAAACGACTCCACAAATTTTGTAAATGGGGAACACCACAGACTGGCAAAAGAACATGGTTCACCTCATTAGCTTTCTCAGACCCTTCAGAGAGACAGAACGGGGGAGAGTTGGGGGATGGAGCTAGAAAAAGAAAAACTCAACTGTTCTCCCAGACTGCTTCTTTTAGTTGGTGGGTTTAAACATGGCTTGCTTACTCAGTGGCTGCATTAGAGTTTAATGACTTGATAAGTTGTTTGCACTAGCACTTGTCCTAGTTATTTGATACTTTTTGCTGTAGGTCAAAGTGACTAGACATTCTGGTTTTACAGGGACTGTCCCTAGTGACACGGCTCAAAGTGTTTCTTTTTAGCCACCGCATGATGTAATGTGGCCCTTTATTATTCCCCTAGCCCCGCACAATCTGGAGACATGAAATGATTGCTATTGCAAAATGTTAATTGGAAGGATTAAATATCATCCTTTTTTCCCCCCTGCTGTCTTTTTTTAAATGGAGGCTGAAATTAAAATGGAGAAAGTCTAGGGTAGCCAGGAATTGCAATCTGAGGAAGCTGGGAGTCTGAAAGACCAAACTGCAATGTAATTTCTATGGGAAAGGAGCAAAGACTTGGTCAGACTAGCTTGCAGAGGCCAGAGTGGCTTATTGGAGCAAGCTGCACATTAAGAATCCAGAGAAACAAACTGGCTCAGAAAAATGAGTCCAAGCCAGAGTTAAAAAGAAAACTAACCACATGGTAGCACTCAAATCAGAGCAAAGAAAGTGCTCTGTGAAGTGGAAAGCAGGCTTTGAACCGGTTCAGTCCAGTTCACACTCCTGCTGAGAACTTGCATTTCTAACAGTTAGGTGGAAATGCTAATGCAGCTGGTTAGGAACCAATTCTAAGAACCACTAGTAAAGCCATTTAAAAAAAAGAAAGAAAGAAGAGAAAAGAAAAGTCCAATCAAACCTATTTGTATCAAGCAGATTCTGACTCACAGTGACCTCACAATGCAGAGTAGAACTGCCCCATAGGGTTTTCAAGGAACACTGGTGGATTTGAACTGCTGACGTTTTGGTTAGCAACCAAGCCCTTAACCACTGTACTGCTAAGACTCCCTTAGGAGAGCAGTGTTTTTCAAAATTTATTGTACATAAGAATCACCCGGGGATCTCACAAAAATGTAGATTCTGATTCAGTATATCTGGAGTAGAAATGCAAATTCATAGCAGGAGTTTCAACTGGAACAAACTGGTTTGAAGCCTTGGTTGAAAGCTCTGGCCTTAACACTCACTACAAAGTCTTGAGTGTGTATCTTCTGAGGACCTTTGTGGATTATTTTCCATTTGACTTCTGCATTTCAGTTAGAAGCACTTTTATTTCTTATTGTCACATAAACTATTGGTGTCTTACAAAACTATACATCTCGCTCCACATAGATTGAACAAATTAATTTGTTTGGTTTTAAATTCAATGCAACAAACATTTATTGATCATCTGGAGTTATTCAGGGAATGTACTGAAGACTGGGAATACATTGTAGAGGATACGATATTGAGTGTAGTTATCTGGCCCAGATGACTCATCCTGAGAATGAGTTAAGGATTCCTGAAGAAGTGATAGCATTGAGTCTGAGTTGTGAACAATCAGTAAACTGAATTTATGACTGTATAAACCCTCATTGACTACTCACTTTGAGCCGTGTCTGTTCCATTCCTTCATTTGCCTGAAGGTTACTCAGAAGCAAATGAATTCTGAGGAGTACTTTTAGTCCTAAAGAAGTTTGGAGGTGCAGGCAGTTTGAGGATGGTGCAGTAACTCAGTGATGTCCACAGAGACCTAGATTCATTCTTTCTTCCCTGCCGTCTTCAATATATTGGCTTTCTTTCCTCACGGTTATTTCCTCATGCTTACGGGATGGCACCACAACTGTGGCAGGAGTCCCACAGTTTCGTTATTCTAATTTCATGGTGATTTCATCTTTGACACATGATTGGTTTGCTGCTGTTAACTGCCACCTAGTCAATTCCGATTCCTGGTGAGTCCCTGTGTTTCAGAGTAGAACTATGCTCCACAGAGTTATCAATGTTGTGACCTTTTGGAATCAAAGTACCTCACCTCTACCAAAAATCAAACCCATTGCCATTGAGTGGACTCTAATCATAGTGACCCTGTAAGACAGAGTAGAACTGCCCCATGGAGTCTCCAAGGAGCACCGAGTGGATTTCAACTGCCAACCTTTTGGTTAGCAGCTGTAGCACTTAATCACTATGCCACACCACTGCATGTGTTCAAATCACTAGCCTTTCAGCTAGTAGCCAACATCACCCAGGGACTCCCATTTGGAATATTTAGTATCTTTAAATTTCCAAACATAAGAGAATTTTCTTATCTTCTGTTACTCATTTCTAGTATAAATTGCATTATGACCTAAAAACATACCCTGATATTGAATGAAATTTGTTGACACATAAAGGCCCAAGATATGGCCAATATTTTTTTTTAAGTAGCATATGAACTTGAAAGAATGCCATCATCTGTACTGTGTCTACTAGGTCATATCCTTTGGGTCCACTAGGTCATATCATCTTTGTGTTCAAATCTTTTATAGTTTTATTAATATATTGCCTGCTTGTGCTACTGATTGTTGAGAAAGATATTTAAAATCTTCCATTATAGTTGTGGTTATCTATTTCTTCTTGCAGATTTTCCTCCACCAAGTTTGTCTTTATATACGTTGAGGCTGTATTACTAGGAACACACAAAATGTCTTATATGTCTTCCTAGGGGATGGAATGTTTTTCATCATCAAGGAGGAGATTTTCTTTTTTTTTTTAACATGACTGAGTGAAAATGTACATTCCCGTATAAATTTACATGCCCACCTCTATGCAGCTTCCACTGCTCTCCCTGTCTGGTGACAGCACCCTATTCCTCTCTGCTCCATATATGTCTCATCCAAGGAGGAGATTTTCTTAATCTATAACAAGTTTTTTTGCCTTAAAATAATTTTGTTTATATTAATATAGCTTCACTAGCTTCTTTATTTTGGTTGGTAGTTGCATTGTGTATTTTTCCCCTTCCACCCATTTACTTTCTATTTTTTTGTATCTTTACATTGTAAATGTGCATTTCAGTAAACAGAATTTAGCTGAATTTCTTCCTTTTTAAGATAAGTCTGAAAAGTCACTTTCAACAAGAATGTTTGTTTCACATACTTCTCATGTAATTAATATATCTGTACTTACATTTGCTGTTTTGTACTTTCTATGTGCTCAGTATTCTGCTTCTTTTTCTAGATCTTATTTTTTTCTTTTCAATGTATAATTTTTGAATATTTCTATTGTCTTCCTATTCGGGTTTCAAATGTTTACCATCTGTTTCTCTACTTATAGGATGGATTCACTATTAAACATTCATAGCTTCTCAAAGTTTAATGTAGATCAATACCTTTGCCTTCTCTAAGACAATACCAAAACTTCAGAATAGTTTAATCCCATTTATCTGTAACTAGCTTGTAATTGTTGTCATGAATTTTAGCTCTCTAGGTATAGTTTAGTACGTTACATTATTTTTTTTGTTGTTGTTGTTCTATATGTTTACTACTTGTTAGATTTACTCACATTTTCTTTGTTCTACATTCCTTATAACTTTGAAAATCTAAGGTTGTTTGCCTCTGTCTGTAGCACAATTTTTAGAATTTCTTTTAGTGTGAGTTGGCTAGTGGTGAGCTGCTTCAGGTTCTGTGTATCTAAAACTGTCTTTATTTCACTTTTGTTTTTGAATTATGTTTTCACTGGGGGTAGAATTGCAGATAGGTAGTTATTTTCTTTCAGCAGATCGAAGATAACATTTTGCTGTGTTCTGGCTTCCATTAGCACTGTTTTATAGTTAGCTGAAAGTTGTTTTTTGGAAGGTAGTTTGCCTTTTCATCCTAGTTTTAAAAAAATATTTTCTTTCTTTCCTTTATTTTTTTAAAAATAGTTTCACATAATGTGTGTATAAATACTTCTTGGATTTCATTGATTTCCACTCAGACTATTGCCCGTTTCTCTTTTGTTCTCTCCTCTTCAAGTACCCCAATTCAAATTTTTGTTAGAGTACCTAATGGTACTTTCTACGTCTCTTACCGTTTATCTGTATTTTTTTGATATTTTTCCCTCTATGCTATATACTGGAAACCCTGGTGGTGTAGTGATTAAGTGCTACAGCTGTTAACCATGAGGTCAGCAGTTCAAGTCCACCAGGCTGTCCTTGGAAACTCTGTGGGGCAGTTCTACTCTGTCCTATAGGGTTGCTACCAGTCAGAATCAACTCAATGGCACTGGTTCTTTTTTTAAATGCTATATACTAGATCACTTCTCTGCCTTTTTTGTCCAGTTTATAATTTCTCTGTTCAACTGTGTGTTAAGTGCTATTAAATCTACTCAATTAATCTTGATTGCTAAATTTTCCAGTTTTAAAAAGCTTATTTTTCAAATTTGTTATGACACTTATTAAAATTGCTTGTTTTTGAAGTGTTTTTAAATTGGTTTTTATTTATTTGAACATAATACAAATCTTAAACAGTTGTTTTATAGCCTGTGTTTGGCAATTTCAACATTTGTAGTCTTTGATTTGTTTGTTTGTTTCTATTGTCTGTTGTATCTTCTGAGTCTCTCTCAATGCAGTTTTGGTTCCTTGGCTGTCTGGCTATCTTTGACTATGTACTGGTCATTATCATGCCTCAAAAACAGTATTTTTTTTTAAACTTAGTAAACCGTACACACATTAAATTGTATGAGTCTTAACTATACAGCTCCGTACATACCTATAGAAACTTCTAACCCGATCAAATTGTAAAACATTTCTAATTTCCTAAGGGTTCCCGAATGGTGCAGTGGTTAATTGCTCAGCTACTAACTAACACAGTGATAGTTTGAATCCACCAGCTGTTCATGGGAGAAAGATATGCCAACTTACTCCTGTAAAGATTATAGCCTTGGATACACTATATAGCATTTCTACTGTCTTATAGGAAGTTCTGCTATGAATCTGAGTTGACTCAACAGAAATTTTCCCTTTTGCCCTTCCAAGTCAATACCAGTCTTCCCTCATTCCCTGTAACTTTAACCACAATTCTGACTTTTAGCATCATAAATTAGTCTTGGTGATTCTGTAGTAGAAATTTACACATAGCAGTAATGTGACGATTGTAGTTAGGATAAGGGAATTTTCCTTCAGAGGGGATATTTATTTCTTCATGGAAGAAGACTAGTGTAGAATGTCCTACACTGGTAAATTCAAGTTCAGATTTTGTTTATATTCTGTGGACATAAATCCTTGAAAACCCTGGTGGCATATTGGTTAAGTGCTATGACTGGTAACCAAAAGGTCATCAGTTTGAATCTACTAGATGCTCCTTGAAAACTCTATGGGGCAGTTCCACTCTGTGCTATAGGGTTGCTATGAGTCGGGATCAACTCGATAGCAATGGTTTTGTTTTTGGATGTAAATCCAAGGGACAAATTCCAAGATATAAATTCATAAGAATCCTGATAGACCTTTTGGGAGAGTAGTTTCTCAAAGAACCTACCTTGAGCATGCTCTGCACTTGGACTTTTATCTACCTCACAAGTTCATCACTGCTGTAGTTTAGCTTTCTAGCTTTTTATATTGGCAAATGCCCTTGGGCAAAGCAGCTTTGAATGCTGGGTTTCTGTCTTTGGATTTTTACCTTTTCAAAGATGGCGTTCCAAGAATTTCTTATTCTTTTCTTTGTTCTTTAGTGTGTTTCATGGAATATTTTGTTTTAATATTCTAACCAGGCTTTTTTTTTTTTAATAAATTGTCTTCTTTCCTTTCTTCCTTTCCTCCTTCCTTTTAGTGAATTATTGCTTTTTATTTTTTGGTCTCATAAACTAGTTGCAAACTACAAATATATTTCAGCTCACCTGCTCTGCTATAAAAACAAAACTCACTGCTGCTGAGTCCATTCTGACTCACAGCAACCCTACCGGACAGACAAACTGCCCTATAGAGTTTCCAATTAGCACATGGTAGATTCGAACTGCCAACTTTTTGATTAGCAGCTGTAGCATTAACCACTACACTACAAGGATTTCTGCTGTAAAAGGACTGGTAAATAAAAGGCTTTAGCAGATGGTAAGTTAGCCAATTGAAACCCCTTTCTCAGTGATGAATGAGGCCTATAATGGCATAGGAATGATAGCACCTATACCTTGATCCAGTGTTTGATGGACAAGACCTATTTCCAGTTATGTGAAACAAGAGATAGATTTACAAGACACCCCTGTTTTGGAAATAGGGATGCCCTATGTTCTTTGCTTCCCAAGTTGAGTGAGATTCAAGTATATCTGCAGAAGTCTGCAACAACCCACTAGAACATCATTAATACATCTTTTTCTCCCTCCCAGGCCATTTAGGGAGAAGAAAGCCTTAGTTTATTTCTGTCTTAGGTGAGGAAGATGAGAAATGAGACAAACATTTGAAATCTGGTTCACAAACAGAACAAGTCTGTGAGTGGATTTGAGAACTTGGCTGTAGAAACAAAGCTGAAATGGAAGCTGATAAAGCTCCAGTCAGTTCACAGACTTGGGGAGCAGTGTTTCTCAGCCTAAGGTTTTTTGCTTGTGCCCCATCAGGAGAAAGGTTATTGCCAAGCTTTACTTTCAAAGTTCATATTGTGAAAGCAATGCATTTCATTATCTAAATAAAACACTGGATTATAATATAGAATTGCTTTCCCAAACTGTGTTTTCTGACTCCCACCCCTGTACTGAGGATCACTGAAGGACACAATTCAGCTGCCCTACTTCATAATACTACAGAATCTACAGCCAGTTCTCACAAAGGGTTTCAGGGTATTCCAGCACAGCTCTTTTCAGGAAGTTCACTTGTGGTCTTTGCAATGTTAAGTAAGATCATTTATCTTTCCCCTGGGCCTGAGAAAGAAGCTGCTAATTTTCATATCATGTCTACTGACCAGAGAAATCGATGATTTGCAAATGGGGGAACAGGATCCAAAGAGGTAACTTTTTCTCAAGTCAAAGAAAAAGCTCAGAACAAGAATTCTTCACATTTTCTCATTGTCTAATATAGTGCTGGGTTTGTAGGCGGTAATTAACAAGTATGTTCTGACCAATAATTGAAGCTTCCTGCTTAGACATAAATACTGGAACGCTAGTCTTATTGCTTAGGGGGAAGATGTTGGGTGAGGTGGCAGAAGTATAGAGGAAAGGGGAATAGCACAAGTTTAGTTTCAAATGTAATTTTTTCTTGTATTGCCATACAACTTTGGGAAAATTATTTACCTCTTCTCAGCCTCCATTGCTTTATCTGTCAAATAGGAATTTTCATGCTTACTTCAAAATACTGTATACATGAAGATTAGAAACAGTATATATAAAGTGCTAGACTCATGCTCCTTTCTCATTCAGTGATAGTTACTATTATTATTCCACTACTGATCTGTCAGTTGTCCTACTGTGGTGGCTTGCATGTTGCTGTGATGCTGGAAACTATGCCACCTATGTTTCAGATAGCAACAGGGTCACCCATGGTGGTCATATTTCAGTACAACTTCTAGACTAAGACACACTGAGAGGAAGAACCTGGCAATTTTCTCCTAAAAAAACTGGTCAGTGAAAGCCTTATAAATAGCAGTTCAACATTGTCTGATATATGCTGGAAGATAAGCTTGTCAAGTAGGAAGGTGCTCAAAATACAACTGGGGAGCATTGTCTCCTCGAAGTAGAATTAACCTTAATGACATGGAGTCCAACTTTTGGACCTTCATTCGCTGATGTGACTTGACTTAAAACAAGAAGAAACAGTTGCAAAAATCCGTTAATAATCAGAATGTGGAATGTACAGAGTATGAATCAAGAAAAATTGGAAGCTGTCAAAAATAAAATAGAATGCTTGAAGATCAACATCCTAGCTGGATGAAGTGAGCTAGTGAGCTGAAATGCACTAGGTATGACAAATTGAAAAGGAACATGAATACATTCATGTCAAAAACAATATTTCAAATCTGTCTTAAAGTACAACATAATCAGTGATAGGACAATATTCACACTTCTACAAGGAAGACTAGCTAATGTGACTATTATTCAAGTTTACATACGAACATTAATGCCAAAGACAAGGAAATTGAAGATTTTTACAACTTCTGCAGTCGAAATTTATCAAGCACACAATCAAAATGCATTGATATTACTGATGATTGGAATATGAAGGCTGGAAACAAAGAATAATGATTAGTAATTGGAGAATATGGTCTTAGTGATAGAAATGAAGCAAGAAATGAAATGATAGAATTTTGCAAGACCAGCAGCTTATTCACGGCAATACCTTTCTTCAACATCATAAGTGCCAAATTTACATGTGGGCCTCACTGGATGGGATGCATACAAATCAAATCAAATACATCTGTGAAAAGAGAACACGGAGAAGCTCAAAATCATCAGTCAGAACAGGGCCAGAGGCTGACTGCAAAACAGATAACAGTTGTTCATATGTAAGTTCAAGTTGATGCTGAAGAAAATTAAAGCAAGTCCACAAGAGCCAAAATGTGACTTTGAGTATATCCCACCCAAATTTTGAGACCATCTCAAGAATAGATTTGATATATTGAACACTAATAACTGAAGACCAGGTGAGTTGTGGGATGAAATCAAGGACATCACGCGTGAAGAAAGCCAAAGTTCGTTAAAAAGACAGAAAAGTTAAAAACAAAACAAACACCAAAATAGATGTGAGAAGAGACTTTGAGACTTGGTCTTATATGTACAGTAGGTAAAGCAAAAGGAAGAAATGATGAAGTAAAAGAGGTGAACAGAAGATTTCAAATGGCAGTTTAAGAAGACGAAGTAGATTACTATGAAGAAATGTGCAAAAACCTGGTGCTAGGAAAATCAAAAGTGAAGAACACACTTCACATTTCTCAAGCTGAAAGAACTGAAGAAAAAAATTAAGCTTTGAGTTGCAATATTGAAAGATTCTAAGGGTGCACTAGAGCCAAAATACAAAACCTCACTTCAACTGAGAAATTTGACACAATAAGCACCAAAGATTGAACACCAGAAAAGTGGTAGAATGACATCAAGGACAGCATACATGAAGACAGTAAGAGGTCGTGAAAATGACAGGGAAGAAAGAAAAGACAAAAATGGATGTCAGAGAGGCTCTGAAAGTTGGTCTTAAACATAGAGTAGCAAGATAAAAGTAAGAAATTATGAAGTAGAAGAGCTGAACAGAGATTCCCACGGGTAGTCCAAGAAGACAAAGTATTATAGCAATATGTGGTAAGAATTGGAGATAGAAAGCCGAAAGGAAAGAACAGACTTGGTGTTTCTCAAGCTGAGAGAACTGAAGAAAAATTCAATCCTCAAGTTGCAATACTAAAGGATTCTATGGGAAAAATGCTAAATAATGCTGAAAGCTTCAAAAGAAGTCGGAAAGAATTCACCAAGTCACTGCACCAAAAAGAATTAGAGGATGTTCAACCATTTCAGAAGGTAGCACCTGATCAACAACTGACGTTACTGAAGGAAGAGGTCCAAGCTGCCTGAAGGCATTGGCCAAAAAAAAAACATCCAGTTTCATGCTCATTCCAAAGAAAGCAGGTCCAACAGAATGAGGAAATTATCAAATATCATTAATATTACACAGAAGTAAAATTTTGCTGAAGATCATTCAAAAGTTCTTACACAGTTGTTATGTTGACAAGAAACCACCAGAAATTCAACCTGGATTTATGAGAACATGGAATTAGAAACACTATTGCTGATGTCAGATAGATGTTGGCCAAAAGCAGGGCATAGCATAACAATGTTTACCTGTGTTTTATTGACACACAAAGGCATTCAACTGTGTAGATCATAATAAATTGTGGATAACATTGAGAAGAATGGGAATTCCAGAACACTTGGCTGTACTCAGAAGGAACCTGTACTTAGACTAAGAGACAGTGGTTCAAACAGAACAAAAAAAACAGGGAAGGTGTGCACCAGGTTCGTATCCTTTTACCACACCTTTTCAATCTGTATTTTGAATAAATAATCTGAGAAGCTGGACTATATGAAGAAGAACTTGGCATTAGGACTGGAGGAAGACTCATTAACAACAGTGATACAATTGTGACACAACCTTACTTACTGAAAGTAAAGAGGACTTGAACCACTTGTTGATGAAAATTAAAGACCATGGCTTTCAGTGAAGATTACCCTTCAACATAAAGAAAACAAGAACCCCCACAACTGGAACAATAAACAATATCACGATACACAAAGAAAAGATTGAAGTTGTCAAGAATTTCACTTTGTTTGGATCTACAATCAACGCCCATGGAAGCAGCAGTCAAGAAATAAGATAATGAATTGCATTGGCTAAATCTGCCAGAAGAGATCTCTTTAAAGCATTAAAAAGCAAAGATGCAACTTTAAGGCATAAGATTCACCTAACTGTAGCCATGGGGTTTTCCATTGCCTCACATGTGTGTGACAGCTGGACAGTGCATGACAAAGACAGAAGAACTGATGCTTTTGAATTATGGTGTTGACAAAGAATATTAAATATACCTCGGACTGCCAACAGAGTGAACAAATCTATCTTGGAAGAAGTACAAGCAGAATGCTCCTTAGAAGCAAGGATGGCAAGACTGTGTTTTATATGCTTTGGACATGTTAACCAGGAGGGAGACATTATGCTTAGTAAAATAGAGGCTTTGTGAAAAACAGGAAGACCCTCAATGAGGTGGATTGACTCAGTGGCTGCGACAATGGGCTCAAGCATAGCAATGATTGTGAGAACGGCAGAGGACTGGACAGTGTTTTGTTCTGTTGTGCATAGGGTGACTGTAGGTCAGAATTTACTCAACAGTATCAACAACAAGGTAAAAAATAAAATGACGCAGGAAACATCAAGAAGATGGAAGGAATACACAGTCATCATACCAAAAAGAAGTGGTCAATATTCAACATTTTAGGAGGTGACATGCGATCAAGAATGGATGGTACAAAGGGGGGAGGCCAGGCTTCGGTGAAGACATTGGAGGAAAATAAGGCTCCAGGAATTGATGGACTACCAGTTAGCAGGGGTGGATAAACCAATAAACAAGATATCCACAGGCTTACAATGCTCAAGGTATGCATGAGATTACTTGTGTTAATTTACTAATCTGTGGTGCACGGTGCCACTTGTTTTTTAGGTGTGGTGAAAAACAGAGGCAAAATTGTACACTATGGATTAATAAGAAAGCCTAAGGAAATTGGCATGTACTTTGCTTATTAGGCAAACTGTTTCTGCCAATTGAGATGTTTCGACAAATGAATGTAAGTCTAGAATTACTCACTAGTCTATGCCAAGAAATCTGGAAGACAGATACCAGATCAACTTACTGGAAAGGATCCATAGTTGTGCCCATTCCAAACAAAGACAATCCAGCAGAATGTGCAGATTATTGAAGAATGTTATTAATATCGCATGAAAGTAAAATTATGCTGGAGACAATTCAATAGCAATTACTGCAGTACATTGACAGAAACTGCCAGAAATTCAAGCTGGGTTCAGAAGAGGAGATAGAATGAAGGTTACCATTGCTGATGTCAGATGGATCTTGGCTGAAAGCAGGGAATACCAGAAAGATGTTTAGCAGTGTTTTATTGACAATCCAAAGGCATTCAACTGTGTGGATCATAACAAATTATAGCTAACGTTGCAAAGACTGGGAATTCCAGAATACTAAATTGTGCTCATGAGGAACTTGTACCCAGGCCAAGAGGCAGTTATTCCAACAGAACAAAGGGATACTGCATTGTTAACAATCAGGAAAAATGTGCACCAGGGTTGTATCATTTCATCACACTTACTCAGTATGTACACTGAGCAAATAATCCAAGAAGCCTGGACTGTATGAAGAAGAAGGTAGCATCAAGACTGGAGGGAGATTCTTTAACAAACTAATATTCAGGTGACACAATCTCGTTGCTGAACGTGAACAGGACTTGAAGCACTTCTAATGAAAATCAAAGACCGCAGCCTTCAGTATGAATTACACCTTAACATAGGGAAACAAAAATCCTCACAACTGGAGCAACAAGTAACATCACAATAAACAGAAAATATTGAAGGTGTAAAGGACTTCAATTTACTTGAATCTGTAATCAGTGCTCACGGAAGCAGCAATCAGGAAATCAGGTGTATTACATCAGCGAAATATGCTGCTAGAGATTTCTTCAAACTATTAAAAAAGAAGAAAAAGCAAAGGTGTCACTGACTTTAGACTACAGGGTGCCTGACCCAGGCCATGGTGTTTTTAATCATCTCCTGTGCATGTGGAAGGTGGACAACAAATAAGGAAGACTGAGAAAGAATCAATATATTTGAATTATAATGTTGTTGAAGAAGACTGCCAGAAGAACAAACAAGTCTGTCTTAGAGAGAGTACAGCCAGAACGCTCCTTTGAAGAAGGGATGTCCATCCAGATAATACTATGTACTTCGGACATGTTATCAGGAAGAGCAGTCCTTGGAGAAGAACATCATGCCTGGTAAAGTAGACTGGTCATCAGAGAAGAAGAATATGAGACAGATTGTCACAGTGGCTTTGATAAGGGCCTCAGACATAGCATTGATTATGAGGATAGTGTAGGATTGGGCAGTGTTTCCTTTTGTGGTTAACAGGGTCTCTACGAGTCAGAATCCTATGGACGGCACCTAATAACTGTACAACTATCATGATGGTTAACTACAAACCAATATTAACTTCAGAAATTTTTTTATTATGGAAAAGCTTCCCTGTGCTGACTCCCTCCTAAATCCCAGTAGCCAGGTCTGGCTTTACCCCAAGTTTTGGAAACATGTAACCTAGAGGTAAACTCTGCACCCAGTCCCTTTTCTGTAATCCCTGGAGACCTTAAGTTTAGCTGACCCCAGAGTGCGTGAGTCATAGAGGAATAAATGGGACATTTGGCTAAAAATTCCAAATGGCACTATTCCAGGAACGGAACATTCTGGAACTCATAGTGTTTGTATCTTCTCACAGTGGCTGAAGTCAAAGCAAAGATGAAAAAAAGTTGTCAGAAGAGACGCAGACCCAAAGAAAGCTAAGACATTTTTTTGAATCTGGGTGCTGTAAATAATGTATGTCGGCATCAAATTTAGATTCCCCTTGGCAAACCGGCTGGTCTTGCTAATGTTGAAGTTAATTTGCAAAATGAATTAACTTTAGCTAGCTAAAAATAATACTTTTTAAAATTGGCATTAATGATCTTTTTTTATTATGATTAAGTGAAAGTATACAATCAAAATTAAATTTGTATGCCCGCCTATCTGCAGCTCCTTCCACTCTCCTTGCCTGGTGACAGCACACTCCTCCTTTTCATTCTATGTATGTTGTATTCTCTTAACAATCTCATCTCTCCTCCTTTCTGCCCTCTCTTCACCCTTCTAGTAAGAGTCCAGTAGGACAGCATCCTACAGATGCACAGAACCACAAAGTACACACACTATATGGTCACATTGTTCCCCCAAGTCCAGTCCATTCCTGTCCCAAAAGTTGACCTCAGTAATGTCTTCTGGTCAGGGGCAGCAGTAGGTCTAGGGGACGTACTCCCAGTGGAAGCCCCAGGCTGCTGGACCATCAATTGAGGTCTTTTAGTGGAGCTCTTGAGGTGTACCCCTCTTTTTCTCATGTTGCCACTCGGACTCACCATTGTGTGCCCCATCACAGCTGTCTTTGGTGGTGGCCGGGTACCATCTTGTTCTGGTCACATGTTGATACAGTAACCCATTCACATGGGTCTTTCTGTCTCCTGGGATCTTTTCTCATTGTGTCTTTGTTCTTGGTGATCATCTGTTCTGGATGAGTTCAGACCATTTGGTGTATCTCAGATGGCACCTTGCTGGCTTTTAAGACCCCAGTTGCCACTCACCAACATGGGGTGCAGAAGACTCTCTTAGTTATGCCAAATGACCTCTATGTCCACTTACAGCACAGTTCCCAGACCCTTGCTCCTGCTACTCTATCCTTGCAATATTAGGTTAAGATTAGAAGAGTTTTCAGTTTATGTTGAAGTCCAGTTAAGTTGACCTTCTTTCTACTGTTTACCGTCACTGTTCTCACCCAACCAAATTTCTATCAGCTGTCCAGTCTAGGACCAGCCCTGTGCTTCCCTTCTCTCCCTTGCAACCATCAAAGAGTCATTTCTTCTGTAAACAAGTCTATTTATAAACCCTTATAGTAAGGGTCTCATACAGTATTTGTCCTTTTGCCGCTGACTGATTTCACTCAGTGTAATGTCTTCCAATTGAAACCAGGCTGTGAAATGCTTCCTAAAATCATCATTGTTCTTTGTCATTGCATAGTGTTCCATTGAGTATACGTACCATAGTTTGTTTATCCATTCACCTGTTGTTGAACATCTGGGTTGATTCATTCTTCTAGCTATTGTGGACTGTGCTGCAATAAGCATTCATGTACATGTATCTGCTCATGTGACTGCCTTTGATTCTGTAGGATGTATTCCAAGTAGTGGGATTACTGGATCAAATGGTATATCTATTTCCAGCTTTTTAAGGACACGCCGGATTGCTTTGCATAGAGGTTGTACCATTTTATAATCCCACCAACAGTGTAAGAGAGTTCCAGTTTCTCCATAGCCTCTCCAGCATTTGTTGTTCTGTGTTTTTTGGATCACAGCCAACTTTGTTGGGGTGAAATAGTATCTCATTGTAGTTTTGATGTGGATTTCTCTAATAGCTAAAGATCATGAACATTTCCTCTTGTGTCTTTTGGCTGCCTCGATGTCCTCTTTGGTGAAGTGTTTTTCCAACTCCTTTGCCTATCACTTAATTGGGTTATTTACCATTTTCTTGCTGATATTTTGCAGTACCGCATAGATTGTGGAGATCAGATGTGAGTCTGACATGTAGCTGCCAAATATTTTTTCCATTCTCTAGATGGTCTTTTAATTCTTTTGATAAAGTCTTTGGTTGAACAAAAGTGTTTGATTCTTAGTAGTTTCCATTTGTCTATTTTCTGTTGATCGTGCTTTGTCAGATCTTGAAGTCTGTCTAAGCTATGTATTAAAATTTCCATTGTTGACTATTTTTTCATGCATGATCTTTGTCATTTTAGGTTTGATATTTAGGTCTTCAATCCATTTTGAGTTAGTGTTTGTGCAAGATGTGAGATATGGGTCTTGTTTCACTTTTTTTGCAGATGGCTATCTAATTTTGTTGGCACCATTTGTTAAAGATATTGTTTTTACCCCAGTTTGTAATGCTAGAGCCTTTGTCAAATGTCAACTGTTCATAAGAAGATGGTGGCACTTCCATCTTCTGTTCTATTGGTCTATATTTCTCTTTTTTGTACCAGTACCAGGCGGTTTTCACTACTGTGGCAGTGTAATAGGTTCTCAGGTCAGGTGGTGTGAGGTTTCTCACTGCATTCTTCTTCTTCAGTGGTGCTTTATTAAGTCAGGGTTTCTTTCCTTGCCAAAGGAAGTTGGTGATTTGCTTCTCCATCTCATTAAAAATGTCACTGGAATTTGTATGGAGATTGCATTATATATGTAGCTTGTTTTGGGTGAAAGAGACGTTTTCATAATGTTAAGTCTTCATATCCATGAGCAGTGTAGATTTCTCCACTTATGTAAGTCTTGCTTGGCTTCTTGCAGTAAAGTCTGCTGTTTCTCTTTGTATAGGTCTCTTATTTCTCTAGTTAGAGTTATTCCTAGGCATTTTATCTTCTTGGGAGCTACAGTAAATGGTATTGATTTAGTGATTTATTCTTTAATAATCTCTTTGTTGGTATAAAGGAATCCTATCGATTTACTTATATTTATCTGCATTCCAATACTTTGCTGAACTCTTCTATTAGTATGAGTAGTTTACTTGTGGATTCCTTAGGATTCCCTGTGTATACAATCATATCATCTGCAAATAGGGAAATTTTTACTTCTTCCTTGCTGATGAAGATGCTTTTTATTTCTGTCTTGTCTAATTGCTCTGCCTAGAACTTCTAGCTGCAGGGTTCACTCTTTGGTTTGGGTCCTCTCTTCCTTCCAGATGTGTGCATTTATAGAGATAAACTAACCTCTGAGTACTACTTCCACTGTATCCCATAGGTTCTGGTAGGACATGTTTTCATTCTCACTTGATTCCATAAATTTCTTTATTTCTTCCTTGATTTCTTCTGTAATGCATTGCTTTTTGAACAAGGTATTGTTCAGTTTCCATGAGTTCCAATTTATATCTATGCTTTTTCTGCTATTAATTTTGACTTCTATGGCTTTATGGTCCGAGAAGATGCTTTGCAATAATTCAGTGGTTTGGAATTTGTTGAGATTTGTTTTATGTACTAACATATGGTCTATTCTGGAAAACATTCCATGTGCATTGGAGAAGGTGTACTTATCTGTTGATGCATAAAAGATTCTATATATGTCAATGAGGTCTAGTTGGTTAATTGTGGCAATAATTGATTATTGAGCTTTTTTCTGGATGATCTGTCTATTACTGAAAGTGGAGCGTTGAAGCTTCTAACTATTATTGTGATCTATCTTGTTTTTCAATGTAGGCAGTATTTGTTTGATATATTTAGATGTTCTGGTATTGAGTACATAAATATTTAGTATTGTTAAGTCCTGCTTGTTCATTGAAACTTTCAGTAATACATAGTGGCCGTCCTTGTCCAGGATGATGGATTTTACATCAAAATGCATTTTTTCTGAGAGTAGTATTGCCATCTGCTCTTTGTATGCTGTTAGCTTGTTGTATATTATTTCATCCTTTAATTTTCAGTTTGTTCATATCTTTGAGTCTAAGGTGTGTTTCTTATAAGCAGTATATAGATAGGTTGTGTCTTTTGATCCAGGATGTCACTCATTATCTCTTTATTGGAGCATTCAGTCTATTTACATTCAGTGTAATTATTGATAAGTATGTGTCTAGTGTTGTCATTTTGATGTATATATTTTTGTGTTGATGCTTTCTATGTTGCTCTTAATATTCTGTTCTGGATCATTCTTCTTTTCATCTTTCTCCGTGTTGGTTTTGTGTTTGTTGAGACTCCTGTATTATGCTTGTTATTTTGATATGCCGCATTGTTACTGTGCTTTGTGCTACTCCTATGACCCCCTTTAATATTCTAAGTTCAAACCCAATTTTAACTTCTGCATATGGTTTTAACTTCCTCTCCATCTGAAAGGACTATAACTACTGTAGCGTATCCCTCTTTTTAGTGTGATGGTGTCATAGTTTTCATGATATGATCACTTGTTCCTTTCTTTTAATACTGTAGCTTTGATTGAGTTTTGTGACTTCCCTAACTGAGTAGATTTCTGGATGTTGTGTCCTGAATTGCCTGCTTAAATACACACTTAATGGTTTTGTTTTTCTAAGCAAAGAGCTGCTTTCAGTATTTCTTGTAGTTTTGGTTTGGTTTTTACAAAGACTTTGAGCTTCTGTTTATCTGCAAATGTCTTAATTTCATCTTGATTTTTGACAGACAATATTGCAGGATATATAATTCTTGGTTGGAAGTTTTTCTCTTTCAAGACTTTGAATGTGTCATCCCACTGCCTCCTGGCCAACATCATTTCTGCTGAGAAGTGAGATGAAAGCATAAAGGGCTTCCCTATGAATGTTAGCTTTGCTTTGTGCCTTGCTGCCTTTAAGAGAATCTTTTTATGTTTCATTTTATTAAGCTTGCTTATAATATGTCTTGGTGTTTTGCTTTTGAAGTCTGTATTTTGTGGTGTTGGATATGAATCTTGGAAATCTATGTTCTTTTCTTTCATAATTTCAGGGAAATTTTCTGTCAAGAACTCTACAACAATACTCTCTGTATTTTCAGCTACCCCTCCCTGTTCAGGAAACTCCAGTTATTTGTAGATTATTCCTCTTCACATTGTCCCACATGCTTCTTAACGCTTCCTCATTTTTCTTATTTCTTTTCTCTGATTTCTCCTCATAAATGCTGATGCCATTTGCTCTGTCTTCAAAGTCGCTATGTCTGACTTCCATATCCTCAATTCTGCTCTTTTGGATTTGGATTGAATTGCCTAATTCTGTAATTTTGTTACAGATCTGCTTTATTTCAGAATGTTGATATTCCATCAGTTCAAACAGATCACTTAATTTTTCATTTTTGCTCTGCTGCATTTTGTTTAATCTCTAGAAGGGCTCTCTATATAATTATTTTGTTCTTGACCTCTGATAGTTTCAGGAAGTCTTCTTCATCTGAGAATTTTTTGGATTATTTTGGGAATTTCCCAAAGACATAGTGGTCTGTTTCTTTCAATGTTTAGCAACAGTTTATTGCATTCAGACCATCTAGAGGCTGTTTAGTTTCTCTAGTGTTACCTAAGCAGGAGCTGAGGTGTAGTTCTGAGGCATGAGTTGGTTACAAGCCACCTCTGTGTACTCTAGTGACTGGCCCCAGTGGATTCTCTGGGGTGGTAGACTCTGTCTCCTGGTTGGCAAAGATGGTGCCCTGTTTATGGAATCACTGGGGAACCAACAACTGACCCCATGATGTGGGTCAGTTATTTTTCCAGCTAGTCTTATTTTAAAATGCTGGGAGCTATCTGACTGTTGCCAAAATCAGTCAGGCTGTCAGGTTATGGCAGGCCCCACCCCACCTTATGGCTGACAAGAGAAACACCTCTTCAGCAGTCCCCAGATGCTATGATGTAGTTCAAAGTAGGGATGGGTTATGGCCTTGCTGCCATGCTCAGCCAGGGCCCACCCTTAAGGCAACACTGTACTAAACACAGCCTTTCTGCTGGAAAAGTGCTTTCTGGACTGACACTGTTTATTAGCTTGGGAATTAGCCCCTGTTGAGTCCTCCGGTTGGGTGAATCTGCCTCCCAGCCCACAAAGATGGCATCTCATCCTAGCTGCCCTTTCTATGTGAAACAGCAGAATCTATGGCAGAGCTCAGAAAAGAGGGTGGAGGGGCAGTGGTGTCCTCAGTCAGCAGCTGGGCTCTCAAAATGTGGCTATACATGTACTGTCTCTCTGCTGTTATATGTTGTTTAGTTCAGCATATACGCTGTAGTTATCATATTTGCTGGCGCATGCCCAGCCCCCACCTTCTGGATAAGAAAGATAGTGTCAGTACTTCCCAAGTGGTGAGTCAGCAGGACCCAGGCTCAGGGTGTTCTGCCTTGTGATAGAGAGAGGTAGATATCCATTTAGCGGTGCACAGTCCAACCTGACAACCCTATGCCATATCCCAGGGCTCCTTGGGTTTCCAGAGTACTCTGTTCAGTTATCAATCCAGGCAATCCAGTTATCAGTTCTCAGAGGCAATTGAGGAGATGTGTGTCTAATCCACCATCTTGGCCTCCCTAGCCCTCAGCATTAACAATTTTAATACTACTTTTTGGGTTGTATTAATTTTGTATGGCTCAAATGAGAGTAGTTATCCCACTTAAAATGTCATCATCCTATTTGCAAGTAGTTTTTAAAACATTCCACACCAAACTTGTTACTGCATAGTTGATTCCCACTCACAGTGACACAGGACAGAGTAGAACTGCCACATAGTTTCCAATGAGTGCCTGAGGGATCTGAACTGCTGATCTTTTCTTAGCAGCCATAGCTCTTAACTACTATGCCACCAGGGATTAACATTGAATGTTATATAATTAGTAAAAAATATTTTTAATTAAGTTTCTTAGGGAAAATGTTTTCTTACATGAGTCTTGGGTAGACTCATCCCTGAATTAGGAGAGCATGCTTATCACAATTACCGACATACAAACAGTAATAAATAAATGTTGCAGAAACACAGGGATAAATTATTGAAGACACAACATGAAATCATTGGAAGAACACAGATTGTAAACCAGAATACTTCCACTGTGGCCTTGACTTTTGAATTTGCTGTGTGATCAGACAAGGCGCTTAACCTCTGTGAGACAGATTTTTCTGACCGGAAGAGCAATACACTAATATTTACCTTAGAATATTGTTCTGCTTGATGCAGGACAAGCATGGGGAGGGCGGAATGAAATAATGAGTGTGCTTTCTAAACTGAAAAACACACACACACAAAACTATGAAAAACATAAAAGGTATAATGGGCAATGGGGCTAAATCACATATCAAGCAATTACTATTAGCTAGGTCCTGCGCTTACCATACTACATTATTTTTTAATCTTTGTGACAACTTTGTAAAATAATGTTATTATCTTTATACATGAGAACACTGAGGCTCAAATCATATATCCATTCTTTGGTCTGACTTTCAAAGTTTGCGTTCTTTTCTGTGTGTCACACTGCCCCTCATCATTTTTTTAAACAGATTTTAAGCTCCCCTTTGAACCATGTTTCTTTACAAGATTTAACTTAAGCTTCACCACAACCAGTCATATTATCATTATCATCCCCATTTTACAGACAACAAAAGTGAGGCATAGAGCGACTAGGTAATTTACCGTAGATAGTTAATGACTGATCGGTGAGATCTGTCTGATTCTAAGGTACAGTTATGTTTACTAAACAACACTAGAAGTTTTGACACCTCTAGTTTGTGATTATGGAGAAGCAGTGGAGTGTATCCAAGCTGACTGTGTGCAAAGACAAGAACTTAAGCACAATATGTGATGTATCCTTCCCCTAGAAGGTAACATATTTATATGTAGAAAGAAGTTAAAAAATAGTAATGTTGGGTTCTAGGGGAAAATACTCTGGATGAGGTAAAGGAGCACTTCATGATAATTGCAGTGAACTTTGTGGATGATACTTGCCCTTCACCTGTGCAGCCAGGAGGCAGGTATGGGACCTATGTTGTGCCAATTGAGGTCTTAGGTGACCACATCTGGAAGGGAACAGGGGAACAAACAGGCTGCAGTGTAGAGCACTAGCAGAAGTGGCAGTGTCATGGCTGGGGTGGAAAAGGCTTGGCTATTGGTGGAAGAAGTAGCAGCTGTCAACCTGAGCTCTTGCACTGTGATAGTGGGCAGCTGTGGTAACTGCTGCTCGGGAGGAGAAAGATGTGACAGCCTGAGCCTGTAAAGATTACAGCCTTGGAAAACCTATAGGGCAGTTCTGTTCTATCCTTTAGGATCACTGTGAGTTGGATTTGACTTGACAGTAGTAGAGTTTTTGGGTTTTTAATCTGACTTAGAGTCTTTGCTTTTGGCCACACATTCTAGTATTTGTTTATACATCTGCCTCCCCTGTAGACTGTGCAGGTTTATTTAATTTTCAGGGAAAAGCCTGTATCTTACTCATTTTAGAATCTGTATTTCCAAGCACATTGTATATCAACTAAGGAATACCACGCACTCAAACCACGTGCTCCAGTGGGCGGGAAGCCAGGTCTTCCCTTTGAAAATCCTTACATGGAACTATTATTAATAAAATAGACTAGCTACAAGCTACTCTGGAAGGAGGACTCTACCATGCTTCTTGAGGCAGACCCTCAAGCACCTACACAGACCACCAGGCCCTGACTATACCATTTCGCATATTACTGCGTTGGACAACAGTTTCCAAGTTTCCATTTAGAGAATAAAGTCTCAGTTTCAGCTGATACTAGTGCTGAAGTATAATGTTGCTAGTTCTAGTGCAACTTAAGGAGGATTGAGCCTAGCAAATAGCACAAAGGAAAAAGCATTTGATACTAAGGGGTCTTTACTTCAGGGGTTAACTGATCAATCTGCTGCAGAGGATACTTTCAGAGAAAGGGAGACTGAGATGTAAGTCAGAAGGATGGAACCCCAATCACTAGGAATACTGCATTTGGGAGGGCTACACTGGCAGCCTAGGGCCCTCATGGAATGGGGTTTCCTCAGGTTTGGCCTTTGAACATGTGATTCCCTCATCTAAATGTCCTTCTGGCTAAGACAGTCCTACTCATCATCTAGGATTCTGTTCAAATGTCACTTCTTGTGGGAAGACTTCTCCTTCTCCCCATACCACATCTACTGAGACAGTGATCAAGAATGTGGTGGAAGATATCAATAAAAGCATCTAGGGCTGTTGTTAAGGAAGATAGAAGAAGAACAGGTGCCTTTGAATTGTGATGTTGGAGGAAAATATTGAATGTACTACGGACTGCCAAAAGAACCAACAGATCTGTTCTGCAGGAAGTACAACCAGAGTGCTCCTTGGATACAACAATGGCGAGACTGTGCCTTACATATGCTGGACATGTTGTCAGGAAGGATCAGTCCCTGCAGAAGGACATCATGCTTGGTAGAGTGAAGGGTCAGTGAAAAAGAGGAAGACCCTCTAGGAGATGGATTGACACAGTGGCTGCAATGACAGGCTTAAGCATAAAAATGATTGTGGACATGGCCAAGATGGAGCAGTGTTTTGTCCCGTTGTATGTAGGGCCACTATGGGTCAGAACCCACTCGATGGCACCTAACAACAGCAACAACAACAAGGCTATTGTTAATAGAGCCAGTTCTAAGTAATCACTTACTGAGCTAAGACTTGAGGAAGACTTCCTGTGATGGGCTCAAAAAAAAAAAGCTCTTTATCTGATAATCGCCTTCATTGTGTACCTGGTTCCAGCCATGGTGATGTGCTTTGAAAGCTTCTGTGCATTTTCCATCACATCTAGTCGTGGAAGAGAGGGTCAGCATATGCCTGTGTTGGAGACATCACTGAGCTGTCTTTCTTGCTGATGTCCTGCTTCACAAGACACTTATCTGTGTAGCACATGGCAGTCTCTCTGTTCCTAGTACAGGACCAGTGCAGTGTTTGCCACCCAGAAAGCCATGGAGAAGAGCCTATAGCCCAGAATGCACTAAGCCTATTTGAAGCCCACCAAGAAACATTCCATGATAAACCCATTAGCAAAGTTCTGATCTATTTGGTTTGTAATTAGGCAAAGCTTTTCTGTGTTGCTTCCTCCCTTGGGATGTATCTAGGAACAAGTGATTGACTGTTGTGGTTCTGTCAGGAAAATAGATATTCTTTCTGGTTATCTCTGGGGTACAGAGTAAGCAGGAGACCTGAATGGACGCAGCCTGTAGAAACACTTGGCTCATTGTTTTGGCTCTGTAATAGCAACCATATGGGGATGTAGAGGCCTTGCCATGCCTAGAGGGCTTAAGTCCTGCTCTTATCCAACAAGATCTGTGGCTGCAGCCAGATGAAAGTGACACAGCCTGGTTAGTAACCCTCAATATCCTCTTACGGGATTCTCTGACTCAGAGCTCACAGACAGGATGTGATCTCACTTCCCTGAATAACTTCCGTGTACATGGAGAGGGTCATGTGTTTCCTCTAGTTTTAATTGGGGTGGGAAGAAATTGGAACATGTGTGTATAGGAAACTGAGAAGAATTTATTGGGAAGGATCTTGACACGGAATTGCCAGTGGAATGCCTCTTCTTCCTGATGTTTTGCCCTGTTCTGGGTCTCAGAATTTTATCTAGATGATTGTGGGCTGCCTAGCTGGTCTTTCCTGCTTTCAGGCTTTCTACCCCTCATCATCTGCTTGAAGATGCCGGAGTCACTGTTTTATCATCTCCAGTTCTTTCTGTGAAGCCGAATCTGCCCTTTCTCCCTCCATTCTAGTCAACAAAATTGTCTGTCATCTGAGCCCTATTCACATCTTCTGTATCCCTTTATCATTCTTTTTTCTTCTTTTGTTATTTTGCTTCTCTGCTGCCAAATGGTAAGTTTCCTTGCAATTTATTCCTTGTGTCCTGTAAGTTCCTCCACCTCAGATTGAAGTTTATCCTTCCTGGAAATACCTATGTGTGACACAGAGACCTTCCTGAAAATGCCACCACCATCATCATTATCACCATCACCCCCACAGTCTCTCTAGCATGTCAGGCACTGCACTAAGAAATTCACATGGATTATTCCATTTAGTTTGTATTGCAATCATACAAGTTTGTAGCTATTGTTGTTAGGTGCCATGAGTTTCAACTCATAGTGACCCTAGGAACAACAGAACAGAACACTACCCAGTCTTGTGCCAGCTCCACAATCATTTTTATTCTTAAGCCCTCTGTTGTGGTCACTGTGTCAATCCATTTCATCAAGAGTCTTCTCTTTTTCACTGACCCTCTACTCTACCAAGCATGACGTCCTTCTCCAGGGACTGATCCCTCCTGACAACATTTACAAAGTATGTAAGGTGCAGTCTTGCCATCTTTGCTTCCAAGGAGTGCTCTGGTTATACCTCTAGAACAGATCTGTTTGTTCTTTTGGTAGCCCATGGTACTTTTAACATTCTTCTGCAACACCACAATTCAAAAGCACCAATTCTTCTTCTGTCTTCTCTGTTCATTGTCCAGCTTTCACATGCATATGATGCAATTGAAAATATCATGGCTTGGACCAGGTGCACTTTAGTCTTCAAGCTGACATCTTTACTTTTCAATACTTTAAAGAGATCCTTTGCAGCAGATTTTCCCAGTGAAATGGACCTTTTGATTTCTTGACTGCTGCTTCTGTGGACGTTGATTGTGGACCCAAGTATAGTGAAATTCTTGACAACCTCAATCCTTTCTACATTTGTGACAATGTTGCTTACTGTTGTGATAATTTTTGTTTCTTGATGTTGAGGTGCAATCCATACTGAAGGCTGTGGTACTTGATCTTCATCAGTAAGTATGTCAAATCTTCTTCACTTACAGCAAGGTAGTGTCATCTGTGTAACACAAATGTTAATGAGTTGTCCTCCAATTCATTCTGCTTTGTACAGTCCAGCTCCTTGGATTATTTGCTTGCATACAGGTTGAAAATGTATGGTGAAAGGGTACAACCCTGGCACACACCTTTCCTGTTGTTAAACCATGCAGTGTCCCCTTGTTCCGTTCACAAGACTGTCTCTTGATCCATATACAGGTTCCTTAACAGCACAATTAAGTGTTCTAGAATTTCCATTTTTTACAATGGTAGCCATAATTTGTTAGGATCTCACACATTCGAATGCTTTGCATAATCAGTGAAACACGCCTAAACATCTTTCTGTTATTCAGCCAAGATCCATCCAACATCAGCAATGATATCCCTGGTTCCAGCAATGATATTCTATGTCCTCTTCTGAATCTAGCTTGAATTTCTGGTAGTTCCTTGTCAATACACTGCTGCAGTCAGGAAGGTGCTATTCTTTTACCATTACTATCTTCACTTACAAATGAGAACAGTGAAGATCAAAGAGATCAGTTCACTTGTCAAAAACTTCAAGAATATTAAGCTACAGGTCAGGCACTTGCTCTTAAATTTTTCTGACATCCAAGGTAGGGATTTTAATCATGATAATTATACAGTATTTTTATCTTAATCCTGATGATATACAGTCTATTTCAACTCTATGCTTCCATGCTGGTTATTTTCTCACCTTAAATTCCTTCAATATTTATGTATATGTTTTAGGATCCCATCCTTGGACGTGTCTTCATTTGGAATTACTGAAGGCTAGGAGGAGTTTCTTGAAATCAGGTGAACCCAAACTGTTTTTTTAAATAGCTGAAGAAACTGAAGCTCAAAGGGGCAGAGAGACTTATCTCAGGGCCTTAAGTGTTAATGAAAGAATCAGAATCTGATCCTAGTTCTCCTCAGTCTCCACAACCCAGTGTTCTAGTACAGCATATATCGTCTTCTGTGGCCTTGAAAATCTGTTTTCCATCTGTGCCAATATTTTATATCTTTACTTCTCAATTATAACATTAGTTCTTTAAGAATAGAAGTTATAATTTCTACATTTTGTTTGTTTCCAACCTTTTATAACAAGTAGAAACCATGCACTGAAGGAAAAGAAGCAAGTTAGCTGGGTATCATAGCAAGATATTTACATGGTTGTCACTGAATGAAAAATGTAGGGCAATGTTGGCAGTGCCTGGTATACAGTGAGCACTTAGGAAATACTTTTCAGGTGAATCAGTGGATAAGTAAAGTGCTGCGTGGAAGATTGGAACTGAATTTGAGTTGCAAGGGTAGTTGCAGGAATGTGGATGAAGTTTTGCAACAAAGAAAAAGTACCTGACTTTGAAGACTGCTGACAAGTTAGTCTTTTGAGGACAATTATAACACATGTGTATGAAGAAATGAGTCATTGGAAAAGAGTTATTGAACCTGACAGGCATGGTGAAGAGAACAACAGCTGTCTCTGCTCAGTGAGTGTGCAGAACATCTCAGCATTGCCAAGACCATCTCTGCCTACCGGCCAGCAGGATGTGCCTTTGTGCCAAATAGTGGCATCTTAATGTTTGGCATTATTGATCCAGCAATGCTGAAAGATGTGAATTACTGAAGCGAGTGAAGTGCCAGGTGGTCCAAGCATACTTAGGTACAATATTATCTAGGTTGAAGCCTTTCAAACTTTAATGAATGCATGAGTCACATGAACATGTTGGTAAAAGGCTGACACTAATTTAATTGGTCTGAGGTGGTGCCAAAGATGCTGCATTTTTCAGAAGCTATCGAGTGATGTTCACACTGCTGCTCTGTGGAACCATACTTTGAGTAACCAGGTTCCAGAAGCTCCCTGACAAACTGCTAGAAAACTCAACAGCTGGAAGTAGTCCTCTGCCTTTCAGCATTCTCCTGTAGACCAACGCTTCACCAAAGGACTCCAACAATGGGCTGAATTCCTGGTTGACTGGTTATGATACTTCCTTGGGAACTGACTACTTCAGAGGGTTATGGAGTTATTTGGGGGAAAAAATCAGGGAATCATAAAAACTCATACATTCTGGAGATTTATACCTAAAATTCATGTAAGGAATATCTTAATCATTTAGAAAATCATGTCTATTTCCAGTGCCTAGCACATAGTATGTTATGAAAAAATGCTAAATGAATGAACAAAGAATAAAGGAGGAAGCTTCTGTGTGTGTGTGTGTGTGTACGTGTGCATTTTTTAAATTGCACTTTAAGTATAAGTTGACAGTTCAGGTCAGTTTCTGGTACACTTACCCACACATTGTTATGTGACCTTAGTTGCTTACCTACAGTGTGACGGCTCATTTCTCCTCTCTCCCCTGTATTTCCTGTTGCCATTCAACAGCTCCTGTCCCCTTCTGCCTTCTTATCTCATGTCTAGACAGGAGCTGCCCGTTTAGCCTCGTGTATCTACTTAAGCCAAAAAGTACATTCTTCTTGTAATCGTTACAGTCCAGCCTAATCTTTATCTGAAGAATTGGCTTTGAAAATGGTTTTAGTTCTTGGCTAACAGAGAGTTAGAAGATCGTGTCCTTTGGAGTCCTTCCAATCTCAGATCATCAAATCTGGTCTTTTTGCTAGAATCTGAGTTCCATACCCCACTTTTCTCCCACTCCATCAGGGACTTTCCGTTGTGTTCCTTTTCAGTGAGGCTGTTGGTGGCAGCTGGGTACTATCTAGTTCTTCTGGTCTCAGGCTAACGGAGTCTTTGGTTTATATAGCCCTTTCTGTCTCTTGGCCTCATATTTTCCTTATGTCTTTGACTTTCTTAACTTTGCTTTGCTCTAGGCAGGTTGGGACCGATAGAGGCATCTTAGATGGCCTCATGCTAGCTCTTAAGATCCTGGACACCACTCACCAAAGTGGGATGCAGAACTTTTTCTTAATAAACTTTGTTAGGACAGTTAATCTACATGTCCCCTGAAACCATAGTCCTCAGACCCCTGTTCCTGTTACTGTATCCCTCGAAGTGTTTAGCTGTACTCAGGAAACTTCTTAGCTTTTGGTTTGATTGAGTTGTGCTGACTTTCCCTCTGTGGGAGTTGTCCTTCCCTTCATCTAGAATAATTCTTGTGTGCTCTGATTAGTAAATACTTTTCTCCCCTCTCACACTCATCAAAGACTGCTGTCTTATTTAAATACCTTCTTGAGTTCTTATAATAGCGGTATCATATAATATTTGTCCTTTTGTGACTGACTACTTTCAGCATAATGTCTTTCAGGTTTATTAATGTTATGAGATGTTTCACAGATTTATTTTCATTCTTCATCATCATTGCATGTGTGAATATACCATAACTTGTTTATCTGTTCATCCACTGATGACACCTAAGTTTTTCCATCTTTTCGCTAGTATGAACTGGGCTGCAATGAGCATGGATATGAATATATCTGCTTGTGTGATGGCTATTATTTCTCTAGGATATAGTCCAAGGAATAAGATTGCTGGATTGTATGGTACTTCTCTTTCTAGCTTTTTAAAGAAGTGTCAGATTGATTTCCAAAGTGGTTGTATCATTTTATATTTCCACCAGCAGTGTATAAATGTTGCAATCTTAAGGAGAATACTTTAATCAAAGAACTTTTGGAGGCCCCCGCTCCAAGGAACCTTTCTTTCCATATCGCATCGTAAGGAAAGTCACTTTAGTAAAGGACTAAGATCTAAGCCAATAGCATCCATATAAACAAAGAACACTCATTACCTTTTACACATGTTCCTTACAGAGGAGTTCCAAGTTCTTACTGAGAGCTCATTTGTACTTTTTAAAAAATAAAACAAGGAAATAGTTTGTCGGTAATATAAGCATAATAGTATGATATCTCACCTTTTGTAAGATTTTATAGTTGGCCTTGTTTTTTTTTTTTAAAGCTTTGTTGAGATACAATTCACATACCATAAAACACATCCGTTTAAAGTATTGTTTGTACTTTACAACTTCTTTTGCAAATTTTGGATATTTATAGTGAATAAGAAAAGGCAAGTCAAAGGGATAGGAAGAGGAAAGAAACAGATACAAGCAAGCAAGGGAAAAGACAGAGCTTATGGTAGGAAGGAAGACAAAAAGAATACTAAAAGATGCCCAGAGAAGCACTAAGAAAGTCCACAAACCTGGAGCCGTTTAGTTAGTGGAAACCCCTAACATGTTTCAAAAGTTCCTAAGGGGATAACTGGTATAGAAATAGATGTATGTGACAATGTCCTTGAGTTTTCAAGGAAAAACTAAGTTACATTCCCCATATTCTGGTTAAAGAGGCAGGAAGTCTGTGATTCATTAACACATTTTCCTTCAAATGGTACTAGTTATATTTTTAAAAGTTTTCAACGCTTTGAGGAATCAGTCCTCAGTTCTCTGCAGTGAGTCAGTCTGTGGGGATTCCAGAAATCAGTGTTTCACAGTATCGGCTGAAAGACATGACCCAAAGAAAGCCATGTGCCCTTGGTCCTGCTGGGAAGGAAGTCCTCACCAAGCACTGCCGGGCACACGGTGGGAATGTCCAGGTTTCCATGGCTGTCTTTCTCCTATGGGGACACCCTGCCCTTACCATTTTGGGGGGCCCTGCTGTTTTCTAAGAGTCTCCTGACTATAAAACTTAAGCTACTCCAGGTAGGAATCAGACTTGTCTCTGTGAGATACAAAGTGAGCCCTCTAAGTTCCGTTGGATTTTGCTTTGATTATGAAAGTCTGAACTCATTTGTTCCTCTGTTCCTTCCCTGGGTATAACAGGCTGCAGACACATGAAGCCACAATTTCAGGACATCAGTGGTCAGGGAACTTTTATTTTTGACTGATCCACACATTTTCTAATCCCTTCCTCCTACAGCTTTTGCTATTAGAGTGTTAGGCAGGTACTTTCTGAACTTGAGTTTCCTTGTCTGTAACATAGGAACAGCAATTCTTGCTCTGGTACCTTGCAGGGTTATAGTGAGTTCTCTTAATAACAAAATTAGGCATTGGTGACCGAATGACAGAATACTTCCCTTCCAGCTGCGAGACCTAGTTTAGACTCCTGGCAAATACAGAGCACATGCAGCCACCTGTCTGTCAGTGGAGGCTCACGTGTTACTATGATGCAAGTTTCAGAGAGCTTTCCAGACTAACATGGACTGGACAGAAAGGCCCGGAAATCTGCTAGTGAAAATCAGCCAATGAAAGCCTTATGGATTACAATAGCCCACCCATGGCCAGCGAGACTGGGCAGTGTTTTGGGCCATTGTGCAGGGAGTTGCCATGTATCAGAGATGACTGGACAGCAGTTAACAACAACAGCATTAGTAATAAAGTAGGTAACATGTGCTGAGTCTTTGTTAGGCACCACATGAAGGGCTTTGTACGTATTATCTCCTTTAATCCTTGAATTAATATATGCAAGTCAGTATTTTCAGTATCCCCTTTTTGCAGATGTGGAAACTTGACTCCCAGAGTTGTAACCCCCCTTCCTACAGTGTACCTTGGGCTTACTGCCAGGGCAATTTCTCGCTTTTCTGTGTGTGTGTTATCTTTTCCATGCCCTTATGTTATTCTCTTAGAGCTCAAAGAGGCTCATGCCACATATTAACCACTTCTGCAGGCCTGTGGCTGTGAAACATTCCCCCGGTGAACGTCTCAGCAGTTCAGATCGGTACCTGTCACTCCCAGGTGAGCCTATGAGCCTACCTACAGAACCACCACCACCAGTTTCCCTTTTACCATCACACCTGCGGCCTGATCTGATTTTGCAAGTCTGAGAGCCCTAAGATCTGAGACACTTGTTCGATGTTTCTCCTGTTCAACATGGCCTTAGTGAGATCCCAGAGCCTGCACTGCCTATCTTTGCTGAGAAGCTTCATTTCTTTTATGTACCCTATACATTTTTAACTTAGAAGGTTTTCTGAGGTCTTTCGGTAGGTTTTGTCACTCTGGTTCCTGTGTCTCTATTTTTCTGTCTTTCTCTTTTTGACTCCAGTTCTTCAGGTCCCACACAGGTACCTTAAAAACAAACAACAAACAAAAAAAGCTGCCATCGAGCCAATTCTGACTCATAGCAACCCTACAGGACAGAGAAGAACTGCCCCCAAAGAATTTCCAAGGAGCACCTTGCGGATTCAACCTAGTAACCTCACGGTTAGCAGATGTAGCACTTAACCATTATACCACCAGGGTTTCCATATACAGGCACCTTATCTTCTATATGAAATAGTATTATCATTTTATAAGAAATACTTAATACTTCTCTGTAATTATGGAGAAAGAGCAAAGCCTAAACTTCGTGAAACACATAGAATCTGAGAAAGTAGCCCCAGTGAGGACAGGGGTGGTACCGTGGTTAACATTATTTTGTCAACTCTGCTAGGCTGTGATTCTCAGTAGTTTGGCAGACACTGAACTGGATACTTTTCCATAATGTGATATAATAATTCTCCATGATATGATCAGTCACTCAGTTGAATGGGAAGTTTCCTTGGGGCGTGGCCTGGCTCTAGAATACAAATGAATGTTCTCATAAAGCTCACTCTCTCTAACTCCTGTACTTGTCTTGTCACCTCACTCTAGTTCTTGACCTATAAGCCTGCAGATGTCTCTGGCCTGCTGTCTCACCTATGGATTCGGAGCTCGCTTGCCCTCTTATCTGTGTGGGCCATTTCCTTCATTTCCTTGAAGTAAAGCTTTTCAGAACTGTATGAAGACTAAGATTAAGATAGATAGGGAGAAACAAAAAAGGGGGACATAACTGGGAATAAAGCTTCCCCTATCGGTTTTCTCTTTCTTCCCAGCACTTTCCCACTTAACTGGTATTATTCCATCCAGTTGGCAGCTACTGCTTCCACCCCTCCGTGCGGTCCAGCCTCCACCCCCACTCCTGGCAAAATGAAAACCCTGTCTAAAAAGTCAGCACAGACTAATTTTTACAACAGGGAAGACTTTAAGAAATCAATTAATTATGCTTCTATTGACATTTGTACTTGCAAGGATACATATTTCTTTAATTATGACCTCTCATAAAAGCATTTGCCAAGACAGACTCTTGCTTATGAAATGTAAGGTTTGCAGACTGCAGATACCAATACACTGTTGCTAATGATTGTAAGAAATACAAGACAGGTTATTTAAGCAAAACAAGCTAAAAAATCAAGTCTGGAGCTAGGGACCAACATGAAGTAGCTTGTTCATTGTGCCAGAGTTTAACCTAAAGTGTGTTTCACATGCGTATATACCTACACACAAACACTCAGGGGTCACTTTTGTTTGCTGTCATTAGATTTCCTGCTTTGGGTTTCTTCCTGCGGGAGCCCGTCACCGGACTCCATCCAGTTCTTGGTACAGAAGCCTGCTGTCTGACCAGTGGATTTGGAACTCGCTGGTCCCGGTAACTGTGAGGACCATTTCCTTAAAGTAAATCTTTTCAGATTATATATGAAGCTGAGGACAGACAGGGAGCAGCTGAGGTTGGGGTGGAGTGTGTGATATTTTCTTGGAGGGAGTAAAGGTTCTTATACCAAGGATTGTATATTCTAAACATGAAATTGTCTTCATACATGTGACATACTTCTGACAGTAGATGATTTTAAAGAACTTTTACAAGGCCGTTATAAATATATTCTTAGTTGCTTTCATCAGAAATAGTCACACACCTAGAAATAATTTTGAGACAAAGAATAGTGCTTTGTCTTTAAGTGGCCTTAGTGATACCTTCCTTTCTTGGCCAAAACTGTCTATATGACATCTACAGCTTATCTCCTTGGCCTTGATTTTTCATTATATCCAGATTTATCTGCTGACTTTGCAGATCCTAATGATAATTTAGATCAACATTTGGCTTATTTCTTTAATGTGTACTTAGAAACAGCTAAGAAAACAGCCCACTCGCAACAAGATCTGCACACGAGATTGTTTATCGTGGTAGCATTTAATTGCTACCTCTTTGGTGGCATAGCGGTGAAGTGCTATGTTTGCTAACCAAAAGTTTGGCAGTTCAAATCTGCCAGGTATTTCTTGGAAACTCTATGGGGCAGTTCTACTCTGTCCTATAGAGTCACTATGAGTCAAAATCACCACTACAGCGTGGTCTTTTTCTCTATAAAACTAAAAGTTATTGTGGTTTCTCCCAGGGACAGATGGCTTTTCAAACTCCAATTTGACCAGGAAATTTATTTTTTTAGATATAAGCAGTGAAAAACACAAAATCAATACTAATATTTTCTTCCACTGCTATCACTTAGAAGAGATTGAACAGATATTGCTCAAATAGAGGTTGTTTGATTTCATTTCCTATCTAAGATTGTCAGTCATTACTGATTTTCTTCATTGTATTTGATGTAAGTGCATTTCTATTGTGCAGCTCCACAGTTCATCAGAAGAAAAGCTTATGATCAAATTAGTGTTGGAGCTCTAGAAAAGTATTTCATTGTACCTGTTACTGGATAAAAAATGATTTTTGGAATGATAGATAAAGGACTACGTGAAAGCAAACAGACACGTGGTCCCCAATAGCAGATGACTGCACAGGAGCATTTCTGAATAGAATTTTTAATGCTCTCAGGAAGGACTCAGAGTACAGTACTGCAGAGCACAGCTACGGACAGGGAGCCGGGACTTTGAATCGACAACTGATTTGGCCTCAGGCAGTGACCCTCTATCCCAGCATTACCCACATGTCTGCATTAGAAGTCTTACAAGATGGACAAACTTTCTGCGGTCTCCAGGATAGTCAAGATGTAGATTCACAAACACATTAGCAGTCAGTAGTCCTTCAGAATGTTCTTCAACCTAGTATTCTCCAAGTTCTTTCCCCACCCCTCTTTTCTCATATAAATCTGTTACCATCCTGTGGAAGCCCAACGTCCCACTGGTCACACTTGGGGAAATGGCCAGAACCTTTTACTCCTTGATTTCCTTCTGTGGGCCACATAAACTACATTGACTATGTGGGTCTGTTTACTCCCAGATGTCAGATCCCACAAAAGAAGCAGTTGGTAATGAACTAGGCCAGAAATGAAGGTCATAGTTAGGTCTTCATTCGACTTCTTCTTCTAGATTCTTTCTAAACTGGTTCAGACCTTAGCAGACCTTGAGTTTCAACATCGTAGTTCTAATTCCCTATCACACCTTGAGGCATTTTGCTGGCTGAGCTGGGAACCAGATGTTGTTGGTGCTTAAAAAAACCATCAAAAATACCCCAAGCTTCTGCCTTTCCTTACAATGGATCTGCACATTGTAAAGCAAGGGCAGTTTTACTGTTGGAAGAGCAAAGTGAAATTACCCTGGATCTAAGGGTATGAACTTTCTAAAGACTTTTAAGCATATTGCCACCTTTGGGCCCATTTGCAGAGAGTGGACCAAGCTTGCTTTAGCATCAGAGGCATACAGAAAGGAGGCCCTGTTTTATCTGAGACAGAGAGCACCTCGTGTACAGAAAGAAGTTCACGTACAGATGTCAGCATCAGTCTTTCCTTTGGTGGACTAAGTGCCATCATTGAAGATGCTCAAGCTACATGACCTCAAGGTCATTGGGGGAAAATATACAAATGACTCTTACTTTCTCCTTCCTACTCAATTTACCACCTTACTGATGAATACGCAGTTTCACGGAACTTCACTTCAGCCAGGTGGAGGGACTGTTTTCTGAGTGTTTGGGGATAAAGTAGCTTTGTAGTTACCCATGCAGGATGCACTCTGAGAAGCAGACTCCTTGTTCCTTTAATCAGCAGAGCTCTGGCGCCTTTACGAGGCAGCTCTGCTAAAAGATTCATGAGTGTCTCATCAGAAGATCAGGCCCTTTGGATTTCCTCATCTTTCTGAAAGCGTTTACAAGAGGATACGGCACACGTTGCCTGTGAATGATGTTTACTGACTGAGGGGGAATATGGCTAGGATAGGCTTTACTTGTGCTGGGACATCTACCTGCTGAGCTGACCAACTGTCCTGGTTTGTTGGGACTGCTCTGCTCCTAGCACTGACAGTCCTGGACAAAACAGGATGGTCAGTTGCTCTGCTCCCAGGAAGTGCCGGGTCTGCAGTTCCTACCCTTGGAAAACTAAAAGGTTTGACAATCAGAAGGTGGAAATACCGACTCTGGATGAAAATGTGGTAAAAGGGATTTTGAGTTGCCAGAAACTACAGGATGGTACAAAGGATTTGTGGTCGCTTGCTCACCTAACGAAACCCTGGTGGCAGAGTGGTTAAATGTTATGTCTGCTAACCAGAAGGTTGGCAGTTTGAATCTGCTGTGTTCCCTGGAAACTCTGTGGAGCAATTCTACTCTGTCCTATAGGGTTTTTATGAGTTGGAATTGATTCCACGGCGCTAGTTTGTTTGCTTTTTTTTTTGCTAACTTAAACGTTGGCAGTTCCAACTCACCCAATGGTGAGTTAGACGTAGAAGAAATCCCTGGCCATCTTCTTTCCTGAAGATTACAGAAGATGAGAAAACCCTGTGGAGCAGTTCCTACTTTGCAACGCATGGGGTTGTCGTGAGTTGAAATCCACTCCGCAGCGCCGGGTTTAGTGGTTACCAGAAGCCCGGGGCTCAATTCCTGTCTTCCTCTTGTTACGAACTTGGACATTTTGGGAAGTTAAGACTCCTTCCTGTGTTTCCTTTCTCTCAACTGTAAAACTTAAGTGATAGTAAGGTGCATTATAGAGGGTCTGCAAGGTTTAAATAGGGTAATGGCACTGTGTAAACGGAACGGCCAGTGTAACACGGTTTTATCGTTCCAAGGTATTTATGGTATCAGTGACACATATGTCACGTCTTGCCGTCCTGTCAATTCTGACTCATAGGCACCTTGTAGGACAGAATAGAACTGCGGCACAGGGTTTCCAAGGAGTGGCTGGTGGATTTGAAATGCCGACATTTTGATCAGCAGCCGAGTTCACAGAGTTGAGTCTGTATCCAAGGGCAGTTATGAATTTCATTTCTCAGCCTCACAGCTAGTCGAAGGTAAATAAATACACATCAAATATAGGGTTTCTAACAGGTTTCCCGACTTCACGGCAGTGGTTTTTTTTGTTTTATTGTTTGAACCGGTTTATACCAGTTTGAACCCCTGCTGAGAATTTGAATTTCTACCTAGATATACTGAATCAGAATCAACATTTTAATAAGATCTCCAGGTGATGCTTGCGTAAGTTTACTTTGAGAACCATTGTTCTACTCAGTGGCTCTAAGAATTGGTCCCCACCCAGCAGCATTGGCAGTGCCTGGGAATGGGTCAGAAAGGCAAATTCTCAGCCAAGGTTCCAACCAGAGCAGTCCGATTTGAAGTCCTGGTCAAATAACACAGACTGTGGCTGGGGCAGAGTCTGCGCCGGAGCAAGGAGATGCCTCGTGGTTTTCTAGTCAACAGAGCCAGCCAAGCCAGCCAAGTGCCATCGAGTCAGATCCCAAACCCGAAATTTTCGCCAGAGTGAAAATGAAACCCAAATCAAAAGGAAGGAAGTTTTCTCCACAGAACTGAAATACAAAAAACTCTGCTATTTGTTTCCTCCACTATTTCAGGTTCAATGATCATTTTTAAGTTGTAAACCAGACCACTGGACCATTTACGGGTGATTTGCGTGTGGTGCCCATCTATGCTAATACGTCCCTGGCGCCGCGCTGCTAAGGGCGCACGGTTCGGTGCTATAGCGGGTGACACCGCCAGGCGGCAGCCACGGGCACTGACCGCTGCTTCCGCAAGGACGCAAGGGGTCATGGGGGCTCCCGAGGTCCGCTCTCCGCTGGACGTCCCCGCCGTCGCCAGAGCTACGCCCACCGAGGACGTGAGAAGGGCTGGGGGATTTGAGAACACTCTAGTCCGAAGTCTGAGAAGGCTAGTCATCGCCCTCGGAACTGAGTTTCCCGGGAATGGAAGTTCCTCAGGTGAGTCTAGACATTCTACACATACATTATTTACATTCTTAAGTGCAATATTTAAATCCAAGAAATAGAAAATAGCTGTAAGTTTTGATGACTCTATCCTTGTTATTTGATCACGATTTTAAACGTACTGTGACACATTTTTTTGTACTTACGTGTTTAAATGCGATATTTAACTCACAGATTGAAATATTAACACACATTGGCAACTAGCGGGAGAATTAATGTTTCAAATGCCATTATTTCAAATACCATTATTTTCCTGAAAACAACTTGATTGATAGCATCATTCTGAAGTGAGATTTTTTTTTCTTCAAAAGATGTCGGATAAACGTATATAGTTGTTGTAAAGTGGAATTTCGAATGGAGAAATAGGCAAATCGTGCGGCCGTAAAATCGAAGTTATTCTGTTTTTGTAGTATACTGATGATTTGGCTAGCAGCATTTTAACATGGACAAGCTCTTAATTCAGTTTTACAAATGTGTTTATACATTCTATTCTCTCTGTATATAATCAAAGTCTAAGACTTATTTTTATAAAACAAACCCATTGTCATTGATTTTGACTCGTACTGAACCTATAGGACAGAGTAGGATTGCCCCGTAGAATTCTTAAGCAGCATTGGGTGTATTTAAACTGCCAACCTTTTGTTTAGCAGCCACTGCACCAATAAGCCTTACTGTTAGTATTGTTACTTATCCCCTGAATTCATGTTAAGAATTTCTCAAATTTGAAAAGATTGATAATACAAGCATGTGTGAAATTTACAACACATAGGAGGTCCGACAATTACGTCCATGATCTTAATTGTTCTGAGTGCTACATACCTTATTGTTGATCCTCTTGCGAGGCTATGCACCCACACCAGCGCCTAGTCAACGCTTCAAAACAATTTTGGAACTCTTTCTCGAATGGCCATTGTGCATGGTGCCATGGTGGTAAGTTTGCAAACTTAATTGTACAGTTGTCTATCAGCGAGATTTAAGACAGTAAACAAATAACTGAGTTGCAACACCCTTCCTACTCAGCTGATCTGGCCCCCAATGACTTTTTTCGTACTCTGAAGATAAGTGGAATATTGAAAGGAAGACACTTTAATGACGTTCAGGACATCACGGGTAATACTTCCACAGCTCTGATGGCTGTTCCAGAAAAAGAGTTCCAAAATGCGTTTGAAGGATGGACTAGGTGCTGGTGTTGGTGCATAGCTTCCCAAGGGAAGTACTTGAGAGGTGGCCGTAGTGATTTTCAGCAATGAGGTGTGCAGCAGTTTTTCTAGGATGGGTTTGTGAAGCTCATTGTCAGATCTAGTGTGTGGTTGAAAACCAGGCAGAATATTTAGAGAGACACCATCACCAGCCGGCTGAATACAATGCAGTGCAAAGCAAGAAGACAGAGAAGATCGAAAAAAGTGTCAGAAGGGTGTCAAATAAGTAAAAAAAAAAAAAAAAAAAAAAAGTGAGTGTGGCATTCCAGAATGCCTTCAGGTGAAATTAGATAAACAATTGCTGATACATCTGTTGAGTTCTTTACTGTTAACGGTTGGTTTGAGTTAACTGAATATTCAGGATTCTGTAAAATTTTAAATCCAATTATCGCTTCAATTAGTCAAAATTCATCAGTCAACTTGGGAAATTAGAGAAACTGATACCGCGTTTGTCCTTACAGGTTAGCTCCAAAATATTAGTAGTAGTCTAGAAAAATGAATATACTATGGAAAGTAGATGTTGCTAGTGGACTGAATTGGTAGAGTCTAGGAATAATGGTCAGTTTACACAAGATGGTAAGAGACCCCTGTTAACCCTGAGAATGAGAGAATTAAAAGAAGGACACACAGGCCTGTATATAAAAACACTGTGTACCAAATGTTGGAGAAGAACATTGATTTGCTACAGGTTTATTCTGTAATCATGAATAATGGCTCTAGAATGATTACTTTCGTTGATACGATTAGAAATGATAGTGAATTGAATGGTAAATGCCAGGGCAAAATGGCAATGTTGAAAACACTGAATTAATGCACTCTGACTTGCAGATAGTAACCATGATAGGTGTGATGGGAGTGACAGGTGTGTCAGAGAAGATGACTGCTGTGAAGTGTGCTATACACATTTCAGTTAGTCCTTAAAGATACAGTAAAGGGTGCTGCAATTAAGACTTTTTTCTGAGAATGTTCTGAACTCATTTGAACAGATACTTTATAGTCTGGAGTTGTCTACCATATTTTCAGAAAATATGGAAACCGGCACTCGATTGCCCAACAGGTGGAACCATATATGTTAGAAACCTTTCTAGGAGGCAAAAATCTCTGCTGTGTGTTAGCTGAGAAGAATATGAAATATTGGTGGTTTAGTGGTTAAGTGCTACATCTGCTAACCGGAAGGTTGGCAGTTCAGATCTGCCAGTTGCTTCTTGGAAACTCTATGAGGCAGTTCTCCTCTGTCCTGTAGGGTCGCTATGAGTTGGCATCGACTTGACGGAAGTGGGTTTGGCTTGGGATAATGATGAATGGGCATAGGCATATGTCAGAGTACTTTTGGAAACTTGAAAAACTTTAGAGAAAGTGATGGTAAGATTGTGAGGTGAACTATTAACTATGAGTGATATTTTTGGAATGTGGGTGGAAACTAAGCTAAAATGAATTTTTCATAACAAATTTGGAAACATTGATTGAAAAACTTAATATCAGGGAAGAAGTTATCATTAAAAATGATGGCGTTTTAGGAGCAGTTCATCTAGATTCTCTTTAGCAAATTCTAATTCTGAACTTAAGGTGAAGGCCATATTATAGTTAAAAAGCACTTGAGAAATGGTATAAAACCTGAAAAGCAACAATACTGAAAGTGTAGCAAAGGAAAGCAATTCAGGAAATAACTCTTATTTCAAATGCTGATGTTGATGAGGTGAAGTTACTTCTCAAAATAGAGGAAAAAAGTGAAATTGAGATCAAATGACTGTACTGTTAACACTGACCCTGTATTAACAAGCTTCGATGGTATACAAAGAGTAGAGAGGAAAAAGTATCTTGAATTTTGGGAAGAGAACTGTTCACAATCTCTCCAGTTACATGAAATTGCTGCAGTAGTTTTGGGTGAACCAGCTACTGAGGTCAGTGTTGAGAGAACTCTCAGTTTTTACATTCATCCGACTCGACGGCACTTGGCTTGGCTGGCTGTGAGAAAACAGATAGCTTAAATGAAGAACATATTAAAGAACATTCTTTTAATTAGGTGTAATTATGGTTTATTGATGTTTTCTAAATTAACTGTTATTGTATATGAATCGAGTCTATATTTGTACTGAACTATTTCTTTTATGTAATGCTATGGCATTTCTTCAGCTTAGAACTGGAGTGAATATTAAAATATTAAGTATTTTATAGTGTTTTGTTTTTTGCGTATTGATGTGTTAGGTGTGTGTCACAGATTGGATTGTGTCTCCCTCAAAATATGTATAGCTATTTTGTCTAGACCATGATTCTGGATATTGTGTACTCTTCCTACTTGTTGTAAATCCTACCTCTATGATGTTAGTGAGGGAAGATGGGTTGTGATTGTGTTAGTGAGGGAGGACTCCATCTATGAGATAGTGTTGTGCCTTGAGGTAATCTCTTGGGATATAAAGGAAGGGGAAGCAAGTAGGAGTTGGGGACCTTACGCCATCAGGAAAGAAGTTGTGGCAGATAGACAGAGCATTGTTTGGACTCACGTCCTTGTGTCTCAGAAGCTCAACAAGGGTTTTCCTCTAGACTTAACAGAGAAAGCCTTCCCCTGGGGCTGATGTCCTGAATTTGGACTTTTAGTCTACTTTTCCATAAGAAAATAAATTCTCTTTGTTAAAGCCATCTACTTGTGGTATTTTGATTATAGAAGCAATAGACGACTAAGACAGTATAAGAGCACACTTTCTACCTCTAACATGCTGTTAATAATTTTTATCAATTTTATGTGACTATCAAGTGTTAGAAAAACCTGGTAGCACAGTGGTTACGTGCTACAGCTGCTAACCGGAAGGTCGGCAGTTCAAATTCACCAGCACTCCTTGGAAGCTGTGGAGCAGTTCTGCTCTGTCTGTATGGTCACTGTGATTTCTATTTCAGAGTTTAAAATGATATTGTGATTAAAAAAATTTCCAACATACTATAAGTATTAAGTTGAAGATCTGAAATACTTTTTTGGTAGGAAACTCTCAACTTAATGCTATAAATTACACTGAAAACAAACTTAATTTTGATGAAGGCAGTATTTCACTACTAACATTTAATAAGCCAAAACAAAAGCCCATTGCCATCGAGTCAGTTCTAACAGCAACCATACAGACGTGAGTCCAAAGGATGTGCTGTCTGTCCTGATGGCGTAAGGTCCCCAATGCCTACGTACTTCCCTTTCCTTTATATCCCAAGAGATTACCTCAAGGCACAACACTCTCTTATGGATGGAGTCCTCCCTCACTAATACAGTCACCACCCATCCTCCCTTATTGACATCATTGCTCCAGTGAATTCTAGTATATTTAAAAATACAATTTAAAAAAGTGTATTTTACATGGTTTTTCTTTGCATTTAAATGTTTTGAGATAGTGATTAAAATAGAGCTTCACTGTCAATTTAGATTTATTTATTAATGAATGTGTAGAAAGACATAGTTTAAATTTGCTACTTTCAAAATTAATTTGCAACATCTCCAGATGAGCAAAACCTGAGTTAATGAAAAAAAAAAGGAATATTATTTGCAGCATAAGAAACAAATTTGGTATCCATATTTCTTCAGATAAAATTGTTCCAGGTTATCCATTTGCAAAACATAAATTGGAGGTCAGAGTAAAAAAAACTAAAACCAAAACAAAAAAACCCTATTCTTATAGGTTCAGTCGTGGTCAACAAACTGGATTAGAGCTGAGTTTTGTAAGTTATAGTGAACCAGAACAATAACACCCACTGCTGGCCGGTCGACTCTGACTCATAACAACCCTATAGGACAGAGTAGAACTGCCCCATAGAATTTCCAAGGAGCATCTGGCAGTTTTGAACTGCTGACATTTTGGGTAGCAGACATAGTGCTTAAACACTACACCATCAGGGTTTCTGGAACAATAATCAGAACAGAAAAAATTATGGTTCGAAGCCCTGGTTCTAGCAAAATGGGAATGAGGCTAAGGGGGCTGCCAGGGTGCAACCCTATCAAAAACCAACACTGCCCGTTTCGGCACAGCCATCTGCACCATACGGGGCTCTTCTGTCTCTGCTGTCTCAGGAGGAAAGATGCGTTTGGGGTGATGGTGGACTGAAGACTAACTCCATTGTCAGCCAGAGGCCTGCCTTTCCAGAGAAAAGTCAGTAAATGGCAAGGAGGAGATGAGTTGTTGCCTTTTTTTCTTTTCCATTTTGTGTGAACCCCATCTAGGGAAATGGACCTTAAGTGGGATGTGTTTTAAATGAGACACTCTCTGGAACACAAAACACGATGGACAATGTGAATTGCTTTTTATGTTGAGAGTTTTTGGAGCCCACATTTCTCTGTCCACAGTTCACTACTTGAGAGAGAGGAATAGAATGGAAAATGCTGCAGGCTCTACAGAGGGCCCATTATCTTCAAATAATTCTTCCCTTTTAGAAAGTCATTGCAGCAAGGCTGGGGGCAGAAGACAGATGTGGCTCCTTGTCAAGAATACATAGAACCCAAACCAGAAATTCAGCTATGGGAGTCGCTGACATCCAGGACAAAAGGCCATCCTTGGATGGTTCTTACTGAGTAACAGCATCTCGCCCCTAGAAATGCAAATGCTGTTGTTTGCGACACAAAAGCTCTGATTTTCCCTTCAACAGAGCTCGTACTATTAAAGTAGCATGTTCTGTGTAGTTGCGCTGCACATTCTTTCTTTTTTTTTCTGTGTGAGTCAGAGTGCAGAATCTCGACAAGACCGAAAAGAAAGAAAGCTATCTAATTTACATGGGCACAGAGACCCACATCTGGATGGAGTTAGAGGGAGCCAGAATTACTTGCAGTATTTAAATATAGGCATGAAGAGCTTCTTTCTCTTGACCATATGAAGCATTTACATATAATTCCATGAAAGCAAAACCTAAAAGTTTACTTCTTATTAAAAGGAGCTGTTGTTAGTGTGATTTAGCCATTGCAGGAACTGACCAAAACTTACAGGAATTGATCCGAACCTGGAAGCTGACAATGAGTGGCATAATGCCACCAGACTGTCATCACCCCTCAGATGCCCAGAGTTACGTATCACTGTTGGAAGCACAGCAGAACCCATCATGTGCCAGGATGCTAGAGGAATCCAAACTCTGTCTGTATTGGGGCTCCTAAGCGTAGTTGCAATCTGCAGAGGCTAGGCAAGCTGGGTGGAATCACTGATAGCATCTGGCCTCGCACTGGATGGGCCGTGGGTATATTAATGTCAGTGCTGACAAACATGTTTGCAGTTCATAAACAGCATGGGGAAAGGGACTATGAACAGCAGATATCTAAGCACCAGGGAAGAGAACACAAACTCCTGACAGAAACAAGGATGAGATGGAGAAAGATAATGGCTGCCTTCTGAAGCTGGGGACTCATCAATACCTACTTACTGGTACCTAAGAAAATTGAGCAGACACCTTCATTGATATGGAAGATTGTAGTCATGCTAAAGACTTTAGAGAGGAAACTGGGAGATCAGTACAGACGATTATATTGTTAAGAGAGCTAACAAGGCAGAAAATAAATACCACTTTATAGACTTGTCCTCAGAATGATCCACAGACAGTGCAAAAAACACTCCACTTAATGCATTTGCCAGGCTCTACTTTTTCAATGCTAATTTGCTGTCAGGTGGCATCTGGTAGAATTTTAGGCATCTGACCCCATTGTCTTTTACGTCTTCCTTTGGATCCCCTCCCAGCCTTTTGAAGCTGCTTTGTGAGGTTGTCTTTGTAGTTGGCAACATCCAAATTCCTTTTAGAGAGAGTCTCTGTCATTGCTTAGGAAGAGTCCTTGATAAGGTGTTGGTGATCAAAGTGAGACTCTTAATGCGTGAGTTAACAGGGGAGAAGGAAAGTGAAGAGGAGAAAGCCTGCTCTGCATTGGATTTTGGCTGAAGAATGAGAATGAGTGGCAAGGGAGAAAAGAGCAGAGAGGGTGAGAAGTGACAGAAGAGTATGGGATTGGTGAAGTCCCAGCACTATGGTTGTTGGATGGCAGAGAGACAAGAATAGGGAGGGCTACAGTTCACTTTGAAGTTGCTTTTGTTATTGTGATGAAACTTTGTGTCCTCATAGTCATATCTTCAGTAAAACCAACCTATTATGAATGCAGGTTGTTTTGAGTGAGTGAATTTGGTGATACCAAGGTCCTGGCTGAGTTTCACATGGAGTCTGGAGAAATAGTGAATTGGGAGATAATGCATTAACTAAGGAAACAGATATTTGGAAGCAGACATAGGGTTAGGGCTGCTAGTCAATTACCAGGTCCAGTCTTCATTTCTTCCATAAAAGAACTGCTAAGTTTCAGGTGGACTCAGTACTATCCAGGCAAGGACTGTATTTCTGAATCTCTTTTGAAGTTACGTGTAAACATATGACTTAGGATGGCTAATGGATTTGGTGGGGATGATATGCATCAATTATAGCTTATTCCTTAAAAGGAATGAACATGCACTCCCCCATCATTTTACCTGTTTTTTCTTTTTTTCCTGACTAGTAAATTACAGAAGAACTGGAGCAGTTACCTTGGGCCTGGATATGAAAACTACATCTTTAGGGTAATAGCACTGCTCTATAAATCCTGGATTGCCAATATCTGGACAATTCTATGAAGGATAAATGTAGGAAAGAAAAATCAAACTGGAGATGCTGTCGATTTCAAGAACAGTATTACTTTATATAATATCCAGAAGTGCTATGGCTGTTAACCCAAGGGTCAGCAGTTCAAATCCACCAGACACTCTTTGGAAACTCTGTGAGGTAGTTCTGCTCTGTCTACAGGGTTGCTGTGAATTGGAATTAACTTGAAGTCTATGGGTTTGGTTTTGGTTTCGGGATATAGCAGCAACAAACAGACAAAAATCTCTGTTCTAATGGTGCTTATAGAATGGTAAATCTAACACATAATATTGAGTAACAAAAATGCGATAAACCAAATCCAACCCATTGCCACCTATTTGATTCTAACTTGTACAGACTCTGTAGGGAAGAGTGGCACTGCCGTATAGGGTTTCCAAGGAACAGCAGGTGGATTCAGACGGCCAACAGCAGGTGAGCTGTTAACCACGACACGATTAGGGCTCAGGTGATGAGGCTGAGGAGCAGCATGTTGGGGTTAATGGTATAATTTTAAATTGAGTGATGAGGGTAGTTTTCACGGAGACATTGTTACTGCATAGACCAGAAGGGAGGTCAGAGTTATGGGTCATGCAGATATTTCACTGAGGTACCTGGTTAAGGAGAAAGCCATTTCAAAGTCTTTTAGGTAGGAGGGCACTAGGCTAGTAAACTGAACTTGAGCTTCTTGCGGTCTTTGTAAATGGATGTGATTCTTTTGAAAGTCTTCTTTTTTCCAGTCATGGATAATATCTTCTCACAGCTGTTTCATTTACGCGGTTCTTTTAACTTTTGTTAGTACATAGCGGACAGCACTCAAAGGACACTTTATTTATTTATTTAATGTTTTATGAAAGTCCCTGGCTGTCTGTAATTGATACTTTCATTTTAAAAATTGGGACTCACAGAAGTTAAATAGTTGGCCTACAATCACATAGGTAGTGAGGGTCAAAGATAGGACTCTGATCCGAGGATTATGGTATGCCAGTATTTTGGTAGCAGAGTGGGTACTTTGTCACCATAATGCTATAAAATGCCCCACTAATCTGCCACCAATAGGTCATAGTCTGCAGTCTAGTCTTAAGTAGGGGTGAAAGGCTTTGTCAGGACCTCTAGAAATTCCCACCGAACCCACATTTGGTGACTGATTCTGAGTTCCTCAGGGTGGAGGTAGTTCTTCCGTAAACAGAAATGGTTACTGAAGGAAAAAACAAAAAAACCCATCTGTTTTCCTTAGAACAAAACATTTAAGTTACGTGGGAATGCACCACATGAGTTTTGTGAATTGAAGTCAGTTTGGCACCAGCAGAAATAACCGTAGGGAAAAAAGTTTGTATACAGTGTGTTCTTACAGAAACCACAGTTGGAACGCAGAGTAAACTGTTAGAGATAGACCCTTTTTTTCTGGAGATGCATTAGCTGTCTTTGGGTGGGGACAGCAAATTGTTTCGTTTATAATTTAGTACATCAAAAGCTAGAGCTGCTTATACTTTAAAACCAAAAGGAGGAGAAAACTTATTTTTAGCTATCTGAAATTTAAACCAAACTCTACATGGCCATATTAATGTCTCAGGCTGCACCATGTCAAAAAATTGCTCAGAGATGACTTTAAACAACAATATACTGTTTCAGCTATAAAAGGCGATATGATTCTTCTCTTACAACTGCGTTTATTAACTGGGTTATTAACTACTGGGTCACAAAGTTAAAGACAATAGGGCAGACAGGCTGGGGTGGGGGTAGCAATGTTTGATTAGTTGTACACGAGTGAGGACACCACTGTATCTTGGAGAAACCATTTTTGGTGACTTGGGTCATCAATTGGTTGATCAAAAGGCTACCTATTGTATTTAAACTGTAGGACAAATGTTTGATTTTCAGATTTTATTTGTGGTATGTGTGTTGTAGACAATGTAGCTATTCCCTCTAGGAAAGTTAAACCATAGAGACTAATCAAAAATATCTACCAGTAATCTCTAACCTCAGAGTTAAGCATTCAGCATTTTGGGGTATGTCTTTCCATCTAGGTAAATAAATAAATATTGAGTAGATATTGAAAAGAATATAGATATATAGCCGTACCCATTGCTGCCAGGTTGGGTCTGACTCAGTAAGAAACTATATTTATTTTTACTCTTAACAAAAGGGGTTAAACCACTCACACTGTCGGGTAAATTGTTTCATTATTACTACTTTTTAAAAACATTTTAGGTGAAAGTTTATTGAGTAAATTAGTTTCTCATTCAATAATTCACACACGGATTGTTTTGTGAATTTATTGGCAATCCTCACAATGTTTCAGCACTCTCTCCTTCCCTACCCTGGGTTCTGTGCTTCCACTTGTCCATTTTCGCTGTCCCTTTGCCTTCTTGTCTTTGCTTTTGGGCCGGTGTCACCCACTGGGTCTTGTGTACGTGCTTAAACTAAAAAGTATGTTCCCCACCTGCATTATGTTTTCTTTTGTAGACGTGTCTAGTCTTTGTCTAGTCTTTGGCCGAAGGTGAAATTTGGGAGTGGTTTCAGTTCTGAGCTGAAAGGATGTCCAGAGGCCATAATTTCAGGAATTTCTCCGTTCTCTGTCAGACCAGTAAATCTGGTCTTTTTTTTTTTTTAAAGTTAGAATTTGTTCTACCTTTAGCGCTGTAGAGGATCTTCTATTATGACCCCTGTCAGGGTGGCCAGCAGTAGTACCTAGGTACCATCTAATTCTTCTGGGCTCAGCTTGGTGGAGGTTTTGGCACTTGTGGTCCGTCAGTCCTTTAAACTAATGTTACCCTTGGTTCTTTGGTTTCCTTCATTGTCCTTTGCTCTGGATGGGATGGACCAATAAATGTATCTTAGCTAGCTAATCACAAGCCTTCAAGGTCCCAGATGCTGTTCACCGAAGTGGGACATGTGACATTTTCTTTTATGAATTATGTTATGCCAGTTGACCTACATGACCATAGTTTCCGTTTTAAAAGTTATTTTAATGTTTCTAAGTGTGTTATTTCACTCAGCATTTTTTCATGCCATCGAGTGTTTCTCAACACTGTCATTTGTGTTTATATTTCATTTTAGTCCATGTATGTCCCATACTTTACTTAACTGATACTATAGACAGAATAATGATACCCAGATATCTCTATGCTCTGAGCCCTGGAATCTGTGAATATGTTAAATTGCCTGGCAAAAGAACCTGCAGATGGAATTAAGATCACCAACCATAAGACAAAGACATTATACTGGATTATAGGGTCAGTCCAGTGTAGTTACATGAGCCCCTCATAGTAGAAAAAAGAGACAGATGTGAGCAGGGCTTGTCCTGGCATTGCTGGCTTTGAAAACAAAAGATGGGCACCATGAGCCAAGGAATATGCACAGTTTCTAGAAGCTGAGAATACCCCTCAGTTGTGAGCTAGCAAGAAAAGAGGAACCTCAGTCCTACACTCATAAGAAAATAAAGATTTATTCTCCCCTAGAGCCTCAAGAAGGGAACACAGACCAACTGACACCTTAATTCTAGCCTGATGATACTCAAAACAGAGAAACAGCCAAGACCATTGGATTTCTGACCTTACAGAAGTATGAAATGATAAATTTGTCATTTTTAAGACACTGAGTTTATGATATGTTGCAATAGCAAGAGAAAATGAGTAATCTGTGTATATCTAGTTTATTTGCAACTTTTCATTGGTGAAATAACGCTGAAATGAGTATCTTTGTAGCTAAACCTTGATGCCCATTTTGAATTGTTTCTTTGGCATAAATTAAAGGGAACTAGTGGATCAGTGGCATAGGAAGACTGCAGGCTTTTGTTGTGCAGCACATTGCCGAATTTGAAGAGCGTACATTTCTGATTGTAAATAGCACAAATGGAAATCACCATTCCTTTCTTTCAGCTATTAGTTCCAGTTATTGTGTACGGTATATCTCGTTCCTCTTCTCAAATGGCCACAGCAGCCTTTGTGCTTTCTGTATGTATTGAAATAATTGCTGCATTAGTGAAATGATGACCAATTTAAGAGCTGCTTGAGAAGATATAGAGTCCATGGTGGAGCTGCTCTCTAAAGTTTGGAATGCTAGTCAAAGTGCATCAGACCAAGCTTAGGGACTGAAATGTAATTTGCTTTGCTCTTCAAATACCACTTGTGCTGGCATTAGGGAAGGGTGGGGGGTAGGTCAAATATCCATTACTGGGCAAACAACTTGAAGTGTGTTTATTTTATGGGGCTCTCTCCATATACATTAGTAGAGTTGGTCTGAGGCTAACTGCTTCTTGTATAAGCCTCGAGGGTAGTTGCACTCAAATACATTCAACCACATCAGAACTCAGAATTGTTGATTGGGAGACTGCTGATGCCAGTGAGGGATTTAGAAAAAATTATCCCCTCAGGTGATCAGGTTTACCTTAGCTCTGTTCCCAGCTCTAAGTCCACTTTCATCTTCTATGTTTACAATGGCTTACAGTTTAAAACAACACTAGGTTTTAGATAACATATTTAACATATTGGATGTTCATTTTTTTTTTTTCTGGAGCCATATACTGATTATTCTTTTTTAATCCAAAATACATGAAAGTCAGACTTCAGGAATAGTCAGCTACATTCATATCTTTCTATGAATAATAGAAAATAGTCACATTAAGAAATTATTCACTTTACAGAAGGACTGATTCCAGTATTCTTTTAAATACTGAAAATCTTTGGAGGTTTTCAATTTACAAAACAATCAGAATTCTGCATAAATAATGTATGGTAGGAGTATTCTGCATGTTTCTTTGTCTATGTGTGTAATTTGAAGTTCCCATGATGCAGGAGAACTATTGCTTTTGGCAAACCAGACACACTCATTCCTGACGAGCAACTTCATTAGCAGTGTAACTTTCTTTCTTTCTTTTTTTAAGTTGAGACTTCATTCTGTGACCTGGGAAACAATACCGTTAGCAAGTTCAGTTGTGAAAAGAAGGCCCAGTATCATGGAAAGAATACAGCCTTTAGAATTGAATAGACTAGCTTTGAATACTATCTTTTTGCCATGCACCAGCTGTGTTTCTTGGGAGCATTTTTTTTCAACTTTTTGGAACCTCAGTTTACTCTTGCTTAGACAGGAACAGTAATATTCACCTTGCAGACTATGCATACTGCCTAGGACACTACTTGACACAGAGTAGGGGCTCAGTGAAACGGGTACATCCTATCTTTCTCTTATTAGTCACACACAGGCACTAAGTCCATATTTTCCTTTGTATGTAAGCTGTGTTGGCTTGAATGCGCTGCATGTGGAAGGAAGAGCTCGGGAAGTGAATGGGTTAATGAAAAAGGAAGCGTGAGGCCTTTTTGTGCTTAACCTCACTTTACATTCATGTCAGCTAATGTGTGGATCTGATCCCGTGGAACTGCTTTATCAGACAGATGAAGTCTTCTTTTTCCTTTTCATGTAATCTCAAAGATATTCAGAAAACAGTACATAGACCAAGAGATTGCTGTTCAAATAGAACAGTAGGAAAGGTTTATGTTAGGGTTGTATCCTTTCGCCATACTTACTCAGTCTGTATGCTGACCAAATAATCTGAGACCCTGGGCTATATGAAGAAGAACTGGGCTTAAGAATTGGTAGAAAACTCATTAACAACTGTTCATAACTGTGTTATGCAGATGACACACCGTGCTTGTTGAAATCAAAGAGGATTTAAAACACTTACTGATGATGATCATAGACTATAGCCTTTAGTGTGGATTCCACATTAACATAAAGAAAACAAAAATCCTCACAACTAGACCAGTAAGCAACATGGCATATGGAGAAAAGAATGAAGTTGTGAGGATTTCATTTTACTTGTATCGACAGTCAGCCGCCCTGGAAGCAGCAGTCAGGAAATCAAACAACATTACACAGGGAAAATGTGCTGCAAAAGATCTCTGTCAACTGTGAAAAAGCGAAGATGTCACTTTGGGAATTAAGGTAAGTCTGACCCAGGCTGTGGTGTTTTCAGTTACCTCACATGTATGCAAAATCTCAGTAATGAATAAGGAAGACTAAACAAGAATTGATGCTTTTGAGTTTTGGTGCTGGAGAAAAAGAATGAATACATCACAGATTTCCAAAAGAATATGCAAATCTGTCTTGGAAGAGGTACAACCAGAATGCTCCTTGGGAGGAAGGATGGCACAATTTCATTTTATATACTTTGTCCATGTTATCAGAAGGGACCAGTCCCCTGTGGAAGATATCATACTTGGTAAAGTGGAACATCAATGAAAAAGAGAAGACTCTCCACAAGGTGGTCTGGCAGAGTGGCTGCAACCAGGGCCTCAAACACAGCAGTGATTTATATGATTTAGTCGTTGACCGATTTAGTGTTTCATTCTGCCGAGTCAGCACTGCTGCTGCTGAGTCAGAACTGATTCAGTGGTACCTAATGACAACACAAAAGGCCAAAGTCACATAGGAAACAATAAAGAGAAATTATTAATTATCCAGTAAACTCAGACTAAGTGTGCCGTGAAAAAGATGTATTGTGGGAAGTGGAAAGTATTGGTTTTGCCGTCAGCGTAACACAGATTCGTTAATTAATCATTTGCCTCTGTCCCTTTCGTTCCCACTCTTCCCCACTTCAGCCCAACTGGTCACCCAGGCATGCTCCTTTTACCTTTGAAATGCCTACTCATCTGTTCTATTCTCTTAATCCTCACTGCCACTGGACTAGCTTTGGTCTCATTTAAAATCTTGCCCCCCTTAACAATCATCATTCTCTTTTTAATACTGTTTTTCCAACCCATCTTTCATATTGGCAAGGCTGTGTTCTGTTAAAATAAATTAGGTAACATACTACCTCTGCCTCAAAATTTTTTAAATAATCTTCATCTTCAGTTTAACAATTTCAAACTCCTCATTGTGGTCCTCAGTACTTTGCATGATGTAGTTCCAACTTACCTTTCACATCTTATTTTATCAGTTTTATCACATGAAAACTCACTGTTAATTGACTTTTGGTTTCTCTATTCAATGGCTACATTCTTTGACTAAACCACATAAATCAACCAAATATTTTGGTTTCAATGCTCTCCTAGATATTTTGAGACTTGCTATGTGACAAGAGACTAGAGAAAAAAGAAATGGCCAACTTAAGAGAGATACTTTAAAGAACACAATATTTTAGCTGTGTCATTGGATTACGCACACGTGTGCGCGCACGCGCACACACACACACACACACACAGAGAGAGAGGAAAAAAACCCTTAAAATTTAATTAGTGTCGTTTAAAGTAAAGTGACCTTACCAAGCACATTACCAAGCACATTGGAAAACATCGCCAAAAGCACCTCCTGGTCTTAATTTTACTAATCTATTTTAACGAAGAAGTTGTCCCCCCTCCACCAACGATCTGTCAATATTTCTACGAAGCAGCTCATAAAATTCTTGTTTCCTGGAAAGTGTTTCTCAACTGTGCATTTCTAATATAACAAGCCCAGAGATTACCACAAGTAAAGACCAGAGGAGATAAGAAAAGTCACAGTTTGAGGACTCCCAAAGTAAGTAAATAAAGTTAAATCAGCCTTTCAAATCAAATACAGCCATTTTCTAGCTTGGTCAGCACACATATAGGCAGAGGGTTTAAAGTACTTCAAATAAAGTCCTAGTTTTTTGTAAATAAACAAGCAGAAAATAGGGAGCTAAAAAAGGGATTCTGGGGTTGGGAGTGATGGAAGAAACTGTGTTAGACAATTGCTCTGGTTTCATATGTCCCAGCAAAATAGACAGAGTAAAATCTGCTAATGTTAGATTTTTAAATACTCAGGATTTAGGATGGAATTGCCCTCTCCCATAACAGACATGTATCATGTAAAGGCATAAGCAAGTACTCACACCTTGCAATTAAATTCCTGTAACACTATCCCTCTCCTTAAAGAACATGTATTTTACACATGCCATTTTTGTTCATCTCTGCCTGCCTGTGAAAATCTAGCAAAAAAAGTGTTGAGTGACTCAATCAAGGTCGCAGTGTGAAAGCACTTGGGAGCTGGAAGGGAACCCAAGACGCCTAATCCAGTGCTGTGTGCGTGAGTTCACACCGCGCTCAGTAGAGCACTTTACAATTGCTTAAGTGATATATCAGTGCTAAATGGTAACACATGTAATGCTTCCCACTTAGGATATGTTTTTGGCTAACACTGCTGAGAAATATTATATGGGGATTTCTGCATGGTTTAAAAATAATTTTTTTTGAAACAAAGTTTAAACAAAAAGAACAAGATCTGAAGCCCAGAATGTTCCCACTCACATTCTTCTGGGAACAGTAGAGGCTCTGACAACCTTATATCATTGAGGCTCTTGATAGTAAGTGGTTCAGGTATTCTTTCTAGAAAGAGCCATCAAATATACGTGAGCGAAACTCACAAAGCAAAAACTTCCTGGAAAAAGCAAACCCTTCTTACAACACTGCTGAAACTCAGGTGTCCTAGCTGTTTAACCAGGATGTCACCAGGCCTGAAAATATGCACGTACCTTAGGGGACAACAGAGAGCCAGCACATTGCTGAGATGTGCTGAGAAACACCCACAGGTTGGAAAAACACTGTGCAGATTGAGAAATACTGATATGATAGGTCTGCTGAGACAAGTCTTCAAAAAACAAAAAAAACTTGAGATCCTGTGAAGGTAGAGGCATCTGACTACACTGTCATGGATATGAACTGATCAGTTCCTAGCACTTATGTTGGCATCAGTCAGAGTCTAATGAATTAAAAGAGAGCAGGAGAAGACATTCTGAGGTGGATGATTGGGAATAACCGTCAATTTCTACAAGCATATATTTTGATGTAGACAGATTGGTGTCGTTTGGTGGGATGGAGACATTTACTCCTCACTGAATGTTCATATACGTACCGCATCTCTCAGTCCACCTACAGTTAGATGGCCAATGGGCCAAAGCATCTGAAAGTGGAGGCACTACCCTAAACTATCTCATCCATTGCCATGGTGACCTTGAATTTAGGTGTTGCAGGTCACATGGCTACAGGACTTAAAGAGATTGAGTTGCTGAGCTGCACTGGAGGGTCCCAGAAAAGGTAGAGGTTTTATAAGAATGAGAAACTAGCCCTTCTATGTTCAATTGCTGAAATTTAAGGATGTACTAATTACCACAGTGCAGCCTAGCTCATTTAGACTAACACACACAGAATCGAGATAAACTACTTTCTTTTCCTGAAGGGATTTGCATAGATATGACTAATATCTCACTTTCTCAGTTTGTTTCTCGTTTTCCTACTCTTAGGACACAAGGAAGGTCATGATTAAATTCCAAATCAGTCCTATTATGTGGACACTAAAACCTTACATTTGGTATTAAATTTGCATAAAAGCAAGTGAGCGTCCTTAAAACATTGGCCGTGAAATATCCCTGTGTGTTTAATAGATATATGTTTCTTCTTTACTTAAAAGTAAATTCTTAGCTGTTTTTCTAGCTAGAAGTCTTCAAAAATGTACTTCGATTTACATGATGCTGAGTGGTTTTCACTCCTTTCCTCTTTTTTGATATCCCATTGTATCTTTGCAAACATGTTTCATAGCTGGCAACATTCTATGTATATGAGGTCTGACAGTTAAGTCCGGGAACTTCATTGTTCTAACTACTGCATACCCCATTGCTGAATATCACTATAATCACCTTTGAAGTACTCCCTTTGAGAAGCTATGAACTGATAACGGTGCCTAGTCCACCCTACAAAGTAATTTTGCAACTTTTTCTGGAATGGCTATTGTAACATGGTGGCAAGGGGGCAAGTTTGCAAACTTAATTGTATGGTTGTCCGTGAGGGAGTTTTTAGCCAGTAAACAAATAACTGTATTGGAACGCTCTCCCTAGTCACCTGATCTGGCCTCCAATGACTTCTTTCTTTACCCAAAGATAAAAGAAATATTGAAAGAAGGACATTTTGATGACGTTCAGTACATCGAGGGTAATACGATGACAGCTCTGATGGCCATTCCAGAAAAAGAGTTCCAGATTTGCTTTGAAGGGTGGACTAAGCACTGGTATCAGTATATAGCTTTCGCAGGCGGAAGGTGGTTGTAGTAATAGTTAGCAATGAGGTATGTAGGACTTTTTCTAGGATGAGCTTGCAAACTTAATTGTCAGGGCTTGTATACATATATACAAGCTTGTGTACAGATACACTAAGCTGTTAATGGATCCCTAGTAATACAGTGGTTAAAAGCTCAGCTGGTAATCAAAAGTTAGCAGTCTGAATCCACCAGCTGCTCCTTGGAAACCCTGTGGGGCAGTTCTGCTCTGTTCTGTAGACTTGTGTGAGTCAGAATTGACTTGATAGCAGTGGGTTCTCATTTTTTTGTATGTGTTTTTTTTCATACTTTTAATATGACATTTCTGTTGTCAGACATATTCTATTACAATAGCCATTTTTTAAAAGTCGTATTTCACAGCATGAACATCATGCTATAGGTGGCCGTCATGTGGAGATTTTGGTTACATAATTTTTTCCTTTGGACCAAACCCCCAAAGCTCCAGAGCTACAAGGGTACGCTGTGAAAAAGGACCCAGTGTTGCAACCAGTGGCTGGAATATCACATAATTACAGTCTAAACACTAATTTGTTTTTTCCTTTTTGAGTTTATTTCAAAATGAATTATTTAGCTTTTTTAAAAGCCAGCTCCAATTTCTAGGAAATGCACAATAGAGAGTTATTACTACAGTCAATAGCTGAACAATGTAAATAAGTGAAAGAACTGAGTATTTTAGAAGTTGTTGTTCATCTAGTCTTTATTTTGTTAGTTAACATAATGGCACTTTTAGAGTCTTACTTGCATTTTGAAGGCTCTGTACCTTTTCTAGGTGCCAAGATCTTATTTTTAAATTAGAATAAACTCTTAATATGATGTAATTGAAATATTTATGGACTGGAAGCCAACAGATTTGGGTTCTTGTTCTTTAAGTGATTGATTTTGACTAAGTGATTATCTGGAATTCAGTTTCCTCATTTCAAAAGTGAGTAGGTTGCAAAAATTACACATTAAAAGAGGGATACAGTACAGTAGTTATAGTCATTTCAGATGGAAAGTAAGTCAGAGTTATGCAGTAGTTAAAACTGGGTTTAATCTTAGTATGTTTAGGGGGATAATAGATGTAACCATAAAACAAATGAACAACGCATCGTATGAAAATAAGAAACGCAATTCAGGAGTCTCAACAAACACAAAACCAACACTGAAGAAACAACCCATAAAGAAGAATGGCCCAGAACAGAACATTAAGAGCAATATAGAAAACATCAACATAAAAATAATTACATCAAAATGATGGCACTAAGCACATACCTATCAATAATTATACTGAATGTAAATGGACTGAATGCTCCAGTAAAGAGACGGTGAGTGACATCCTGGATCAAAAGACACAATCCATCTATATGTTGCTTACAAGAAACATACCTTAGACTTAAAGATATGAACAAACTGAAAATTAAAGGATGGAATAATATATACCGAGCTAACAACATACAAAGAAGAGCAAGTGTGGCAATACTAATCTGAGATAAAATAGATTTTAATGTAAAATCCACTGTTGTGGACAAGGATGGTCACTATTTATTGCTGAAAGGTTCAGTATTCAAGCAGGACTTAACAGTATTAAATATTTATGCACCAATACCTGAGCATCTAAATACATTGAACAAATACTGACAGCACTGAAAAATGAGATAGATCATTCCACAGTAATAGTTGGAGACTTAAACACTCCCCTTTCATTTATGGATAGATCATCCAGAAAAAAGCTCAGTAAAGATACAGAAGATCTTATTGCAACAATCAACCAACTTGACCTTATAGACATACACAGATCTTTTCATCCATCAATGGATAAGTACACCTTCTTCTCCAATGCACATGGAACATTATCTGGAATAGACCATGTGTTAAGTCATAAAGCAATTCTTTATAAAATCCAAACCATTAATTTACTGCAAAGTATCTTTTTGGACCATAGAGCTATAGAAATTGAAATCAGTAACAGAAAAATCATAGGTAGAAATTCCAGCTTATGGAAACTGAACAACACTTTGCTCAAAAAGCCTTGATTATAGAAGAAATAAAGGACAAAATAAAAAAATTATGAAATCAAATGAGAATGAAAACACATCCTACCAGAATGTATGTGATACCGCAAAAGCGGTGTTCAGAGGTCAGTTTATCACTATAACTGCATACATCTGGAAAGAAGAAAGAGCCCAAATTAAAGGATTAACCTTACAGCTTGAACAGTAGAATGAGAGCAACAGAAAAATGCCTCAGGCACCAGAAGAAAACAGATTATAAGGATTAGAGCAGAACTAAATGAATTAGAGAATAGAAAAACAGTCAAAAATTAACAAAACCAGAAGCTGGTTCTTTGAAGAGATCAACAAAATTGATAAACCATTGGCTAAACTTAACGAAAGAAAAACAGCAGAAGATACAAATAACCTGATTAAGAAATGAGATGGGAGATGTTACAACAGACGCAGCTGAAAAAAAAAGTAACATAACAGAATTCGATGAAAGGTTGTACTGTAACAGATTTGAAAACCTAGAGGAAACAGACAAATTTCTAGATACATATCACCCACCAAGTTTATCACAAGGAGAAGTAGATCAGCTTAATAAATCTATCACAGAGGAAGAGATTGAAAAAGTCAAACCAACTAAAAAAAGTCCTGGCCCAGATAGCTTCACTGGAGAATTCTAACACACTTTTAGAGAAAAGTTAACTCTGATACTGTTGAGGCTATTTCACAACATAGAAGGGGATGGAATATTCCCCACATTCATTCTATGAAGCCTATAGCATAACCCTAATACCAAAGTCAGGGAAAGATCACACAAAAAAAGAAAATTACAGACTAGTATCACCAATGAACCTAGGTGCTAAAATCTTCATCAAAATTCTAGTGAATAGAATTCAACAGCATATTAAAAAAAATAATTCATCATGATCACGTTGGTTTCATTCCAGGGATGTAAGCTTGGTTCAACATCAGAAAAACAATTAATGAAATCAACCACATTAATAACACAAATGATAAGAATTACCTGATTTTGTCAATTGATGAAGAAAAGGCATTTGACAAAGTTCAACACTCATGCTAAAAACTCTCAGAAATAAGGAAGAGAGGGGAAATTCCTCAGTGCAGTCAGTAGCATCTATGCAAAGCCAACTGCCTTCATCGTCCTGAGTGGAGAAAGATTTAAAGAATTCCCTTTGAGAATGGGAACTAGACAAGGATGTGCACTCTAACCACTTCTGTTTAACATTGTGCTAGAAGTTCTAGCCAGAGCAATTAGATAAGACGAAGAAATAAAGAGCACCCGTGTCAGCAGTGAAGAAGTAAAAACCTCCCTATTTGCAGACGATGTGATTGTATATACAGAGAATCCAAAGGAATCTGTAAATAAACTTTTGGAACTAATGGAAGAGTTCAGCAAAGTATCAGGATACAAGATAAATGTAAGTACATCAGTAGGGTTCCTTTATATCAACAATGAGATTATTAAAGAAGAAATCACCAAATCAATTCCATTTACTATAGCCCCCCAGAAGATAAAATACCTAGGAATAAATCTAACTGGAGAAATAACAGACCTTTACAAAGAGAACTACAATACCTTACTACAAGAAACTAAGAGAGACTTCTGTAAGTGGAGTAATCTACCCTGCTCATGGATAGAAGACTCAACATTGTGAAAATGTCTATTTTGCTGAAAACAATCTACTTACATAATGCATTCCCAATACAAATTCTAGAGGCATTTTTTTAATGAGATGGAGAAACAAATCAAGTTTGATTGGAAAGGGAGGAAACCTCAGATAAGTCAAGCACTACTGAAGAAGAATGCACTGGGAGGCCTCTCACTACCTGACTTTAGACCCTATTACACTGCCAAAGTCATCAAAACAGGCTGTCCTGGTACAAAAAGAGACATACAGCCAATGGAACAGAGTTGAGACCCCAGAGATGATACCATCCTCCTATGAAACAGTTGATATTTGGCCAAGGCCCTAAGACTTTAAACAGGTAAAAACAGTCTCTTTAACAAATAGTGCTGGCAAAATTGGATACCAATTTCTGCAAAAAATTGAAACAAGACCCATATCTCAAACCTTATACAAAACCCAACTCAAACTGGATAAAAGACCTAACTATAAAATCTAAAACAATAAAGCTCATCCAAGATAAAATAGGATCAATAATGGAAGTTTTATTTTATTATATTTTTTACTGTGATTCAGTGAAAGTGTACCTTCCCATATAACTTTGCATGCCCACCTATATGCAGCTTCCACTGCTGTCCCTGCCTGGTGACAGCACACTCTTCCTCTCTGCTCCATACATGTCCTGTCCTCCCAACAGTTTCCTTTCTCTTTCTCTCCACCCACGCCCCTTTCTCCAGTAAGAGGTCAGCAGAATGATATGCTATAGATGCATAGAACCATAAAGTGTACCCAAGATAAGATCACTTTGCGTCACCAAGTCCAATCCATTCCTGTCCAAAGAGTGGACTTTCATTATGATGTATGAGCAGGGGCAGCATCAGGGCCAGGGACCATGTTCCCAGGGGAACCCTGAAGTCCCTGGACCATCAATTGTGGCCTTTTAGTGGAGATCTCAGGGTGCACCCCTATTTATTCTAGTGTTGCCAGCGAGACTCAACTTTGTGAGCTCCATTGCGGCTATCACTGGTGGTGGCCGGACACCATCTGGTTCTTCAGGTCATGAGTCGATGTAGACACCCACTCATGTGAGTCTCTCAGTCCTCTGCAATCTCTTTCCCCATGTTGTTTTGGTCCTCAGTGATCATCTGTTCCTGCTGAGTTGGGACCATTTGATTTGCTGTACCCTGAGGTGGCCACTTGGTAGCTTTTAAGACCCCAGGCACCACTCACCAATGTGGGGTGCAGAGAGCCCTCTTAGCAAAATGCTAGTTGTGCCAGTTGGCCTTGATTTTGCCTGAGAGCATGATCCTTGGCCTTCCACCCTAGGTACTCTGTCCTTGCAATATTGGGTTAAGATGGAAGGAGTACTCAAGTCGAAGTCCACTTAATATTGTTCTTCTCTAATGTGTGCTGTCACCGATTTCACCCAACCAAATTTCTATCAACTATCTAATCTAAATCCTCCCCCTCCCCCTCCCTCTCTTCCTCCCTCCCCTCCCTTGCAGCTGTTGAAGAGCCTTTTCTTCCATGTATAAGTCTGTTTTTGAGTTCCTATTGTACACGATCTCATACAATATTCATCCTTTTGTTGCTGACTGATTTCACTCAACATAATGTCTTCTAGTTGAAACCAGTTTATGAGATGTTTCCTGAAATCATCATTGTTCTTTATCATTGCATAGTGTTCCATTGAGTATATACACCATGGTTTACCTACCCATTCCTCTGTTGTTGGGCATCTGGGTCGAGTCCATCTTTTGGCTATTTTGGACTGTGCTGCAATAAACATTCGTGTTCGTTTTTCAGTTGGTGTGAATGGCCTTGATTCTGTAGGATATATTCCAAGCAGTGGAATCACTGGGTCAAATGGTATATCTATATCCATTTTTTAAAGGGAGCACCAGATTGCTTTCCAAAGAGGTTGCACCATTTTGCAATCCCACCAACAGTGTAGGAGGGTTCCAATCTCCCCACAGCCTCTCCAGCATTTGTTGTTTTGTGTTTTTTGGATCATAGCCAACCTTGTTGGGATGAGATGGTATCTGATTGTCATTTTGATGTGAATTTCTTTAATAGTTAATGATCGTGAGCATGTCTGCATGTGTTTTTTGGCTGCCTGGACCTCCTCTTTAGAGAAGTATCTGTCCATCTCATTTGCCCATCACTTAACTGGATGATTTATCTTTTTCTTATTTATATTTTGTAGTACCTTATAGATTATGGAGATCAGGTGTTGGTCTGACATACAGTTGCCAAATATTTTTTCACATTCTGTAGGTGGCCTTTTAATTCTATTAATAGAGTCTTTGGATGAGCAAAAGTGTTGGATTCCTAGTAGTTCTCATTTATCTATTTTCTCTTCTGATAGTTGTGGTTTGTTTGACAGATTTTGAAGCCTGTCTGCATTGTGTATTAACATTTCCATTGCTGTTCCTACCTTTTCTTGGATCAGCTTTATCATTTTAGATTTGATATTTAGGTCTTTTATCCAGTTTGAGTTGGTTTTTCTATAAGGTCTAAGATATGAGTATTGTTTTAATTTAGTGCAGATGGATATCCAATTTTGCTAGCACCATTTGCTGAAGAGATTATTTTCACCCCAGTTTAATGTCTTTAGGGCCTTTGTTGAATATCAACTGTTTATAGGCAGATGATGTCATCTCTGGGGTCTCAGTTCTGTTCCACTGATCTATCTGTCTGTTTTTGTATCAGTACCAGGCTGTTTTGACCACTGTGGCAGTGTAATAGTTTCTAAAGTCAGGTAGTGAGAGGCCTGCTGGTGTGTTCTTCTTTTTTAGTAATGCTTTACTTATCCGGGGCTTCTTCCCTTTCCAAACAAAATTGGTAATTTTTTTCTCCATCTCACTAGAAAAATGTCACTGGAACTTGTATTAGGATTGCATTATGTAAGTAGATTGCTTTGGGTAAAATAGACATTTTCACAATGTCCTCCTATCCATGAGCAGAGTAGGTTTCTCCATTTATATAAGTCTGTCTTAGTTTCTTGTAGTGAGGGTTTGTAGTTCTCTTTGTAAAGATCTGTTATTTATCTGGTTAAATTTATTCCTAGGTACTTTATCTTCTTAGGGACTATAGTAAGTGGTATTGACTTGGTGATTTCTTCCTTAGTAGTATAACTATAGTTGTTAGTATAAAGGAATCCTACTGATTTACTTATGTTTGTCTTGTATCCTGAGACTTCGCTGAACTCTTCTATCAGTTTGAGTAGTTTCCTTATGGATTCTTTGGGATTCTCTGCGTATACAATCATATCACCTGCAAATAGGGGAGATTTTTAGTTCTTTGCTGATGCAGATGCCCTTTATTCCTTGGTCTTGTCTGATTGCTCTGGCTAGAACTTCTAGTACAATGTTGAGTAGGAGAGATGAGAGTGGGCATCCTTGTCTAGTTCCTGTTCTCAAGGGAAACTCCTTCAGTCTCTCTCCATTCAGGATTATGTAGGCAGTTGGCTTTGTATAAATGGCCTTTATTGCATTGAAGAATTTGCTGTCTATTCCTATTTTGTTGGAAGTTTTTAGCATGAATGGATGTTGGACTTTCTCATCAATACACAAGATCAGGTGATTCTTGTCTTTTGTGATATTTATGTGGTTGATCACATTAATTGTTTTTCTGATGTTGAACCAGCCATGCATCCCTGGTAGGAATCCCACTTGGTCATGATGGATTATTTTTTTGATATGTTGTTGTATACTATTGGCAAGAATTTTGTTGATGATTTTTGCGTCTAGATTCATGAGTGATATTGGTCTGTAGTTCTCCTTTTTGGTTGGGTGTTTCCCTGGCTTTGGTAACAGGATTATGCTGGCTTCATAGACTAAATTTGGGAGTATTCCATCCCTTTCTATACTGTGAAATAGTCTCAGTAGTATTGGAGATAACTCTTCTCTAAAAGCTTGGCAGAATTCTGTGGTGAAGCCATCTGGGCCTGGGCTTTTTTTCGTTGGCAGTTGTTTGATAACTTTTTCAGTCTCTTCCATTGTGATGGATTTATTAAGTTGTTCTGCTTCGCCTTGTGATAATTTTGGTAGGTGATATGAATCAAGGAATTTGTCTGCTTCCTCTAGGTTTTCAAGTTTGTTAGAGCACAGTCTTTCATAGTATTCTGCTATAATATTTTTGATTTCTGTTGGATCTGTTGTAACAACTTCCCTCTCATTTCTAATTTGGGTTATTTGTTTCCTTTCCTGTTTTTCTTTAGTAAGTTTAGCCAATGGTTTGTCAATTTTGTTGATCTTTTCAAAGAACCAGCTTTTGGTCTTTTCGATTTTTTCAATTGTTTTTCTATTCTCTAGTTCATTTAGTTCCGCTCTAATCTTCGTGATCTGTTTTCTTCTGGTGCCTGAGTGGTTCCCCTGTTGTTCTCCTTCTACTCGTTCAAGCTGTAGGGTTAGTTCTTTGGTTTGGTTTCTTTCTTCCTTCCAGATGTGTGCATTTATGGAGATAAAGTGACCTCTGAGCACTGTTTTGGTTGTATCCCATAGGTTCTAGTAGGAAGGATTTTCATTCTCATTGGGATCAATGAATTTCTTTATTTCATCCTTGATTTCTTCTATAACCCATGGTCTTTTGAGTAAGGTGTTGTTCAGTTTCCAAGGGTTCCACTTTCTATCTATGTTTTTTCTGCTATTGATTTAGACTTTTATGGCTTTATGATCTGAGAAGATGCTTTTCATTATTTCAACAGTATGGATTTTGTTGAGAACTGCTTTGTGTCCTAACACATGGTCTATACTGGAGAATGTTGCGTGTGCACTGGATAAGAAGGTGTAGTTGTCTGCTAATGGGTAGAAAGTTCTCTATATGTTAATGAGGTCTAGTTGGTTAATTGTGGCAATGAGGCCTTCTGTATCTTTATTGAGCTTTTTTCTAGATGATCTGTCTAGTATTGAGAGTTGAGTGTTGAAGCTTCCCACTATTATTGTGGAGTGATCTATCTCCTTTTTGAGTGCAGTCAGTGTTTCTTTGATGTATTTAGGTGCTCTTATATTAGGTGCATAAATATTTAATGTAGTTAAGTCTTGCTTGTGTACTGAACCTTTCAACAGTAGTGTCCATCCTTGCCCATGATGGTGGATTTTACATTAGAATCGATTTTATCTGAGATTAGAATTGCCACCCCTGCTTTTCTTTGTTCATTGTTAGCTTGATATATATTCTTCCATCCTTTAATTTTCAGTTTGTTCCTGTCTTTAAGTCTGAGGTGAGTTTCTTGTAGGCAACATATGGATGGGTCATGTCTTTTGATCCAAGGTGTCACTCATATCTCTTTACTGAAGCATTCAGTCCATTCACATTTGATGTAATTATTGATAGGTATGTGCTCAGTGCTGCCATTGTGATATGTTTATTTTTGTGTTGGTGTTTTCTCTGTTCTTATTAATCTATTCTGTGACATTCTTTTTTGTGAGTTGATTTCTCACGTTTTTCAGAGCTGGTTTTGTGGTTGTTGAGACTCCTGTGTTACTTTTATTGATAAGATATATTACATCTTTGTTGTGCTTTACGGCCACTCCTGTGATCCCCCTTAATAAACTATGTATAAACCCAGTTTGAGTTGCTACCAGTGTTGTAGACTTCGTCTCCATCTGGAAGGCCTATGATGACTGTAGTGCATCCCTCTTTTTAGTATGGTGACATCCTAGTTTTCATGATAATCACTGGATTATTTCTTTCAGTATTAAAGCTTTGATTGAGTTTGGAGCTTCCCCTTTCTGAGTAGGATTCTGGATAATGTGTCCTTCTGAAATATAAAGTTAGTGGCTTTATTTTTCTAAGACAAAGCTGAGAAATTCTTTTAGAATTTGTTGTAGCTTTGGTTTGTATTTTACAGTGTCTGTGAGTTTCTGTTTATCTGTGTATATTTTCATATTTGAGAGATAGTTTTGCAGGATATATAATTCTTAGTTGGAAGTTCTTCTCCTTCAGTGTTTTGAATGTGTCATACCACTATCTCTGTGCCAGTGTAGTTTCTGCTGAGAAATCTGAGAAAAGCCTGCAGGGTTTCCCTCTGTGTGTTAGCTTTGCTTTGAGTCTTGCTGCCTTTAAGAGTTTCTGCTTATGCTTCATTTTGTTAAGCTTGATTATAATATGTCTTGGAGTCTTTCTTTTGAGAGCTATATTGAGTGGCATACAGAATGGATCTTGGAGATCTATATTCTTTGCCTTTATGATTTCTGAGAAGTTTTCTGTCAGCAGCTCAGTCAAAATACCCTCTGTGTTCTCAGGTGTCTCGGCCTAATCTAATTAATCGTAGGTTGTTCCACTTAATAGAGTCCCACATGCTTCTTCATTTTTCTTGTTTCTTTTTTCTGATGTCTCCTCATAGATGTTGGAGTTAGTAGCTCTGTCTTCCAAGTCAGAAATTCTTTTTTCCATTTATTCCACTCTGTTTTCTTGGCTTTGAATGGAAGTTTCTATGTCTTTGATTTTGTTCTCGATCTGTTGGATTTCAGACTACTAGTGTTCCATCAGATCGAACAGCTTGCTTAATTTTTCATTTTGCTCTTCTGCATTTTGTATATGGACTAGAAGGGCTCTTTATATAATCTTTTTGTATTCACCTTCTGATAATTTCAGAAAAATTTCTTTGTCCATAAAGCTCTTGGTTGTTCCTTTTGGGAGCCTTCTGAAGCTATGAGTGATTTCCTGTTTACCGTTTTCTCAAGGGTCTGCTGCTTTTTGGGCTTCATGTGAGTCGATAAAGTCTAGGAGGGATACCGTGAGGATGGACCGCAGATGTTTCTGTAGGCCATCTTAAAATGAAAAATAAAAGGTATCTGACAACTTCCCAAGTCAGTCAGATTTTCAGGTGTAGAGGTCCCTCTTCCCCACTGGCAAATCAGACACCTCTATGTGCAACCCCAGATGATATGAACTAGTTCAAAATACAGAAATGCTACTGTCCTGTTGGTCTCTGCTGACAGGCCCCATTTGTAGGTGACACTGTGTAAACTATTGCCTTTCTGGCAGAAAAACACTCTCCTGTGGGAAGGCACTGGTTCCAGGCTAAGAATTAGATCCAGCTGTTGCCACCATATCTACACTGATGCCCTGCACAAGGTTGCTGCTGCTTCTGCACACACTACCCTGTGGCAGAGGTGGAAAGAGGGACCAAACGTGCTGAGAAGCAGTGAGTCCTCAGCCTCTGTTGCCGGGCCCCAGGTGTAGGTTACACTATGTAAACTACTGCTTTTCTGTCAGAAAAGCACTCTCCTGTTGGGAGGCTCTGGCTCCCAGGCTAAGAATTAGGCTAAGAATTAGGTCCAGCTAAAATCTCTGTATTCAAGATGGTGTCCTGCACAAGGATGCCGAATAATGGAACTTTTAATACACAATGTAGACAGACTTCAAAATATGACAAAGCACAATCCACAGAAGAGAAAATAGATAAATGGGAACTACTAAGAATCAAACACTTTTGCTTATCCAAAGACTTCATCAAAAGAATTAAAAGACCACCTACAGAATGGGAAAAAATATTTGGCAACTATATGTCAGACTTATGTCTGATCTCCATAATCTACAAGGTATTACAAAATAGCAACAAGAAAAGGATAAATAATCCAATTAAGTGATGGGTGAAGGAGATGGACAGATATTTCTCTAAAGAGGATATTCAGGCAGCCAAAAGACACATGCAGAATTATTTACAATCATTAACTATTAAAGAAATTCAAATCAAAACTATGATGAGATACCATCTCACCCCAACAAGGTTAGCCATGATCCGAAAAACACAAAACAACAAGTGCTGGAGAGGTTGTGGACAAATTGGAACTCTCCTACACTGCTGGTGGGATTACAAAATGGCCCAACCTTTTTGGAAAGCAATATGGTGCTTGCTTAAAAACCTGGAAATAGATGTACCATTTGATCCTGTAATCTACGGCTTGAAATTTATCCTTCAGAAACAAAGGTTGTCACATGAACAGACACATGTACGTGAATGTTTGTTGCAGCACAGTCCACAATAGCAAAAAGATGGCATCAACCCCGATGGCCATCAACAGATAAATGGATAAACAAACTAGGGTACATATACTCAATGGAACAGTATGCTATGATAAAAAACAATGACAATTTTAGAAGACATCTCATAGCATGGTCTCATTTGAAAGAGATCATGCTGACTGAAATTAATCAGTGTCAAAAGGTCAAATTTTGTATGGGACCCCTGTTATAAGGACTTAAAAAGAGAATTATCCACAGAACAAAATGACTGTGTTGGCTACATGGGTGGGTGGAGAGGCTAAGAGTTTATCATAGATGAGATAACTGACAGATGTTAGAAATTTAGTCTTTTACTGTATTTAATACAAAAAATAAAATTTAAACAAAACAAAATCAAACAAACCAATTACAAGAAAAGAAATTGATTGAAGTGGTAATTAAAAACTCCTAGGCAAAAAAAAAAAACTCCTAGGCAAAAAAAAAAGCCCTGGCCTGCACAGCTTCACTGGAGAATTCTACCAAAGTTTCAGAGAAGAGTTAACACCAGTTATACAAAAGATATTGCAGAGCACAGAAAAGGAAGGAATGCTCCCAAACTCATTCTATGAAGGCAGCATAACCTGATTCCAAAGCCAGGGAAACACATCAAAAAAAAAAAGAAAGAAAGAAAGAAAACAGAAAATTATATACCAGTATCCTTCATGAACATAGATGAAAAATCTTCACAGAATTCTAGCCAATAGAATTTAACAGCATATCAGAGAATACACCATGACCAAGTAGGATTCATACCAAATACTTAGGAATGGTCCAACATTAGAAAATCAATGAACATAAGCTACCACATAAACAAAACAAAAGAACCGTGTGATCTCATCAATCAGTGCAGAAAAGGCATTTGGCGAATTCCAACACTCTTTCTTGATAAAAACTCTTGGGAGAATAGGAATAGAAGGGAAATTCCTCAGCATAATAAAGGACAATTATACAAAGGCTGCAGTCAGTATGGAAATCCTGGTGGCATAGTAGTTAAGTGCTACATTTGCTAACAAAATGTTGGCAGTTCAAATCTGCCAGGTGCTCCTTGGAAACTCCATGGGGCAGTTCTACACTGCCCTGTAGGGTCACTCTAAGTCACAGTTGATTCGACAGCACTGGGTTTGGTTTTGGGCTTTGGCAGTCAATATTGTTCTAAATGGAGAGAGATTGAAAGCATTCCCTTTGAGAAAAGGAATCAGATAAGGATGCCGTTTATCATTGCTTTTATTCAGCATTGTTCTGGAAGTCTTGGCTAGGGCAATAAGGCAAGAAAAAGAAATAAAGGGTATGTAAAATGGTAGGGAAGAAGTAAAGTTATCCCTACATGCAGATGAAAAAGTGCTTAGAATCATTAGCCATTAGGGAAACACACATCAAAACTACATTGAGAGATACCATCTCAGCCCAACAATGCTGTCACTAATCTAAAAAACAAAAAATAACAAATGTTGGGGAGCTTATGAGAAGATTGAGACTCTTGTGCTGGTGGGATGGTGAAATGGCACAACCACTTTGGAAAATGATACAGTGCTTCCTTAGAAAGCTAAAAAGAGAAATACCTTATTGTTACTGTTAGATACTATCAAGTGGCTTCCAATTCACAGAGGTCCTGTGTCCAGCAGAACAAAACACTGCCCAGTCCTGTGCCATCCTCCCAATCGTTGTTATGTATGAGCCTATTGTTATAGCCACTGTGTCAATCTATCTCATTGAGGGTTTTCCTCTTTTTTATTGATTCGACTTTACCAAACATGATGCTCTTCTCCAGAGACTGGTACCTTCTGATAATACTTCCAAAGTACGTGAGATGAAATCTCATTGTACTCACTTCTAAGGAGCATTTTGACTATACTTCTTTCAAGATAGATTTGTTTGTTCTTTTGGCAGTCCATGGTGTGTATATTCACTATTTCTTGCCAACACTACAACTATAAGGTGTCAATTCTTCTTTAGATTTCCTTATTCACTGTCCAGCTTTCCCATGTAGATGAGGCAATAGAAAACACAGTGGCTTGAATCAGAGACACCTTAGTCCTCAAAGTCATATCTTTGCTTTGTAGCACTTCAAAGAGGTCTTTGGTAGCATATTTGCTGAATGCAATGTGTCTTTTGATTTCTTGGCTGCTGCTTCCATGGGTGTTGATTATGGATCCAAGCAAAATGAAATCCTTTCCAACTTCATTTTTTTTCTCCATTTATCATGATGTTACTTATTAATCCAGTTGTGGGGAGTTTTGTTTCCTTTATGTTGAGGTATGCTACCACTGCTAAAGGTCAGCAATTCAAATCCACCAGGCTCTCCTTGAATACTCTGGAGGTCAGTTCTGTCCTGGCCCCTAGGGTTGCCGTGAGTCGTATCCGACTCGATGGCACTTGGCTTGGCTTGGCATGTTGAGGTATAATCCATACTGAAGGCCGTAGTCTTGAATCTTCATCAGTAAACATTTTAAGTCTTTTTCATTTTCTGCAAGAAAGATTGTATCATCTGCATAATACGGGTTGTTATGAGTCTTCTTCCAATCCTGATGCTGATTTCTTCATGTAGTCTAGCTTCTCAGATTATTTGTTCAGCATACAGATTGAATAAGTATGGTGAAAGGGTGCAACCCTGATGATGCACACCTTTCCTGATTATAAACCATACAGCATCACCTTGTTCTGTTTAGAGGACTGCTTCTTAATCTATGTGCAGATTCCCCTGAGCACAATGAAGTGTTCTCCAATTCCCAGTCTTCACAGTGTTATCCATAATTTGTTTTGATCCACATAGTTGAGTGCTTTTGCATAGTGATAGTAATGACATAGTTCAGAATACTTTGTGATCTAGTGACTCAGTTTCTAAGAATATAATTTAGAGGAATAAGCACCATCACATGAATAGACATATGCACACCTATGTTTACAGCAGCACTATTCATGAGAGCGAAAAGATAGAAACAACCTAAGTGTTTATCAAGAGAATGATAAAAAAAAATTTATAGTACATACACACAATGGAATACTATACAATGATAAAGAACCATCATGAATCGATGAAACAACTCACAACTTGGATGAGTCTGGAGGGCATTATGCTGCATGAAATAAGTCAATTGCAAAAGGACAAATATTGTGTGAGAGCATTATTATAAGAATTATATATATGATAATGAGAGCATTATTATAAAAATTCAACAAAATGTTTACACACAGAAAAAAAAGCATTCTTTGATGGTTATGAGGGTTGGGGAGAGGGAAAACAACTAGCTAGATAATAGACAAGTCTAAGCTTCAGTGGAGGGGAGGATGATACACAATAAAGGGAAAGTCAGCACAGTTGCATCAAAGCAGTTTCCTAGACATATCTAAACATTTGGAAGGGGCCTGGGGCTAGGCCTGGGGACTATAACAATGTGTCATTCATCAAATTATTCTTATCTATTAACAAATTGTTGACTAAGCACAACATACAACAAAACATTGAGGGATAGAAGTTTATAACATAAATACTATTTTCAAGGTGTAAGAATTTTTTTCTGTCCATTTTTATAGCTCTGTCAACCAAAAGTGATAGCCGTATTTAAAATACCCATCTTCCTACACCATATGAAAATCAGACATGGAATGACTAAATGACGCTGAGACTCTAAACAAGGGCAGAAGGCTAAGGGCCTCTGCGTTGGGGTCAGTCCCCGCTGTGGGTTTTCCTCTCTTGGTACTTTCCTTCAGATTCCTTGACCTGCTGAGATGTGGGTGTTTTCCTGCGTCATCTTATCTGTAACTCCTCGGTGTGTGTTTGTCTTCCAAGATCCAACCCATTGTCTGCTCTGACATAGAAGAGCTGTCTTGTTTTTTTGGTCTCTCAGACCTGGACTTCTCCTTCACCATCTGTTGTGATCTTGGCCACGTGCCCGAGAGCTTGAGCCACATCTGAATCCTTGGCTGTACAGGCCGTCCCCGGTTACAACGTCTGACTTACAAACAACTTGTACTTGCCCTTTAATACTATGTAAATTTGCCCTCATTTTGAAATGACTGAATCAACTTCTACTCGCTACAAATTCACCACAGTCACAGTCACTTGCTGCACATAGAAATTTAAGTCACTGAAAAGGCTTCTAGCCTTCTCTTTCACTGAAGGGTAAATAAGAACTGTATGTACCTGTTACTGACTTACAAATCCAACTTGAAGGCACAGTCCCTGTTCCTAACCCAGGGGCTACCAGTACTCTTCTGCTACCAGCACCCATCTAGTTGGGAGACAAGACACTCATATGTGACACAATTAGAGAACATGACCCTAGAAGAGGAGGTCTGTATGGGCTGGAGAGTTTAAGGAAGACTTGAGGACCAGGGGAGGTAAAACTTGGACAGATTACCTTGTTTTACTTCTTACGGATGATAGAAAATGTTGCATGAGCCCAAATGTAATAAAGTGGAGTATCTTTGGCATGCTGTAATTGAGGCACATCATTTATTCTTACCTACCTTTCTAGTTTCTGTATAATAGCTTTTCTGTGTCCTCTGTATGCTGTAAGCTCTTTGTGATTGCAGTTGGTTGGGCATAGGATCCTGCCTATCTGTCCTCCCCCCACCTCCTCCTCCCCTGCTAGTGCACATCTGTGCTTGCTTATTTCGTATCTTCTCAGATCATAGTTCACAGTCTGGAAAGCTCCTCTTGGAATTGGGTTTCCTCTTGGGGTGCAATCAAGTTGGCTGTGTCTGCCATATTGTGTGTGGCCATCCAGGGTACATACTGAACAGGACTGTCTTAGCAGTGAGGGCCAGGGTGGGTCTGATCCAGAGCACAGGAAAGCACCCAGGGTCGAGTGGCAGCCCTGCTCTGGCTCTACCAGCCTGATTCAGGGTTTGGAAGAGGAGGCACAGAGCTATGCCAGGAGTTTCTCTAAGGACTTCTGTTCTTCGACCCAGCAGGTCTGGCTCAGTGACAGTGACATGTGGGAGCAGGACATGAGCTCCTTTTCTAGGGGCTCTGGCAGCTTTTGCAACATTGGAGGTAGCTCTCTGGTGTTCCCACCCACGTCTGCCTTCAAAGGGGGCTCCTCTTTTACCTCCCACCAATTCAGCAACTCTCTTCTCGTGATGAGCATCGCGCACTCTGTCTACCTGTTGAAGGAAGTAGGAGCATTTCGGAGAAATTAAGAAATTACAGACTGCGCTGTGGTCTGAGTCTCAAGGAGTTATGTAGGGAGAAATGCACTTGGCTGTCAAGAAAAGTATGCTATGTCTTTGATTTTTTTTCTCGTTTAAGGAAATAAAAATCAGGGATGGGAGGGCCAAGTGGTAAGTTAACTAGGCAGTACACTTGGGCTGACAGCAGCCCGTGCTAGTCAGAAGAGACTAGCTTTTGATTGCTTCTTTCATCAAGGCTGATTTCAGTCTTGCCAATTAGCAATAATGTGACTACGTGTAGGCAAGAGTCCTAGATCAGGAAAGAGTAGCCTGGTTGTAACTGTGAGCCCCGTGAGCACCACGCACCCTCTCTGAGGTCTAGCTTCATCACTTGTGTATAAAGTGAAAGGCATGGCTGAAAGTCTTGCAAGTCCGTTCCACTGCCACCGGTCTGGATTCTGGCATTCAGACTCTGGTTTCAGTGTACCTCAGAGTCTACACTGTCCTTTAATTTGTCCATATTGTTGACAGTGTCATTTGTGACATTTGTCCATATTGTTGGCAGAGTCCTCTGAGTTGGCTGATGGGTGTACTTCCCTACTTCATGCTTCTGCCTTACTGTGACAGAGAATTTGTTGAAACTGCAGCATATAAATAGCTATAAGTTGGGTACTAGTGGGGAAGGGCAAAGAAAACTGAGGGAACATTCACTAGGAGCAATTTTACCTACCTAGAATCTGTACAAGGAGCTCTGGTGGTTCCACAGTTAAACACTTGGCTGCCAGCTGAAAGGTCAGTGGTTCAAACCTATCCAGTAGCTCTGCAGGAGAAAGGCTTAGTGATCTTTTCCTGTAAGAGATTAAAAAACAAAAACAAGCCAAACCTGTTGCTGTCGTGTCAGTTCTGACTCATAACAACTCTATAGGACAGAGTAGAACTGCCTTATAGGGCTCCAGGGAGTGGTTGGTGAGTTGGAACTGCCAGCCTTTTGGTTAACAACCAAATGCTTAACCACTGTGCCACCAGGGCCCCAAACTAGACCCATTGCCATCAAGTTGATTCAGACTCCTAGTGATCCTAGAGGACAGAGCAGAACTAGGATTTCCAAAGAATGGCTGGTAGATTTGAGTTGTTGACCTTTTGGTCAGCAGCTGATCTCTTAACCTCTGTACCCCCACCAAAAGAGTCAAAGTTGACTCGATAGCGAAAGTCTTATAGGACTATAGCTTAGAAAATTTGGTGGAACAGTTCTACTGTGTCACAGGGAGTTGCTATGATTCAAAATCCACTTGCTACTACTTAACAATAACAACAAAGGTAAGTAGTTTGAGGCAGTAAGGGACTTTCTCGACAAAACAACCAGAACCCTCTATGTTCTTCCCCAAGGCAACCACCCTACAACAGAGTTTTCCATGCCGTGTTCCCTGTATTGGTAAAGCACATAAATTGAATGGTGCAGGCACTCTGTGCCTCAGTTTCCTCATCTATATATAAAGAAAATAATATCTATCTCATAGGTATAATAATTAAATCAGTTGATATTTTGTAAAGCACTTACAACAGGGCCTGATGTGTGGTAAGTTCTTGTTAAATATATAAGTAGTCATTGAAATGTTGGTAGTTATTTCATGGGGGAAAAAAAATCCCTGAATAAAATATGTTTGTTTGGAAAACCTGCTGTTCTCAGAGTCAAATGTAACTTTTTTCTTTAATTTTCAGAACATTTAGTGCAGTGCTATGCAGGGGAATTTTAAACCCTTGCTGGAGACTATACAGTGCTTAAAGTCTGATTTGGAATTTCCCAAACTTACTTGATGATGGAGCCACTTTTGTGAAACACCTAATATAATCTCAGGGAACTTGAGTAAGTCTTGAGGAACATGATTTAGGAAACATGGCTCCAGGTGCATACAAGCCTCTCTCTGCCCAGCTTGCTCAACCTTCAACAAGGGTTTCTTCTGCTCTTCTTATCCAGAAGGATACCACTCTTTGTGCTAGCTATGTATTTCATGTTTATATGAAAGCTGCCTTTCATATTATACTTCTACTTGAGCAATTGCTTGCTGATTTTAAATATTAAGGGTGGCTTAGACAGAGCCAATTGGTTGAAAGAAGCCCCTAGAAACTAATCCTTGTGGACATGGAGTTACCACTGGCTGGTTCAGCCCAGGAGCATGGCTCAACTCCCTCACCTCCACATCCCTGACGTGATAACAAAGGGCTGACTTTGTTAAGATGGTCCGTGTGCTCCTGGGGTTAATGACAGCCAGGAGCCTGACTCCATGGTCTTTAGGTTACTGTTTTTGCAAGGGTTGGAATTTTTTCTCCTTACACCCTTGATACGATCTACAAATAAGCAGATGCTTTTACTTGTCACCAGCTCTGCATTCAAAAGGCCTCTCAAAGCTGAATCCATGGCTAGAGAAGGGGAAGGTGGGGAAGGTAGGGAGCCAGATCTCTGGAGCGAGTGTGAGCTGCTGTACCTTGTTGATTCTGCTCAAGAATTGTTTAGGGTTATAGCAATTAGATTAGGGATTGGAGTCACCTGGTTCTGAGGACTTGGGTGGCCCCTTGTTCCCACAGAGTAAAACCCAAACACATTAGCCAAGCAATCAACATCTTCCCAGACTGGGCCAGCCTTAGTTCTCTGCTTCATGAATCAATGAAAACTTCCTATTCACTGTTTCAGGACCAGAAACTCTGGTGGTGTAGTGGTTAAGTGCTAAGGCTGTTAACCAACAGGTCGGCGGTTCGAATCTATCAGGCTATATGGTCTATGAGTTGGAATCCACTCAATAGCAATGAGTTTGGGTTCTGTTCTGAAACCAGCCTCTACAGTCCTACCCTTGCCAACATCACCCTGAATACTTTTGCCTCTGAAGCTTTGTTTGAAGAGCCTTGTTTTTGTCTTCTGTCCAAAGCATACTTATTTTTTAGACCAGACTTAAATATCACACGTTTCCTTGACCTTTCTTTCAATGACTACTTAGTCTTTCCATCAGGAGATTTAGGATTCTCTTCTATTCACTGGGTTCTCATAAGTTCTGTTTTGTGTCCATCCCTCTCTACTACATGCCATAGCTCTTGGGGTAGTCATGATCTTCAGTCACAGAAAATAATTTGAGTAAAAAGACTGTGGTTTTTATTTGTGAGTTAGAGTTGCTCATCTATGGTGACATGGTTTCCTTATCACTACTCAGTTGTCTCTGGGCTGTTTTTCAAGTGCACATGATTTTCCTTATTTTTCTAAGCCTACTAAATATGGAAAAGAATCTACACACCTAGCAATGGCATTCAGGAAAGATCCTCCACCATGTGGGCTCAGCATACCTTTTGAGAACACGGAGAACTTAGAGTGTACACTCCCTAAGTTCCTTTCAAAGAACAGTTGGTTGTAAAGCAGGGTTTCTTAACCTTAGCACTACTGACCTTTTGTGTTGGATAATTCTGCTTATCTGTACATATTTTGTGGGCTTTTCTGTGCATTGCACCATCTTTGGTAGCATTCCGCCCTCTCCCCATTAGGTGAACAGTACTCTTCCACACCCACCTTGGATTGCGATAACCAGAAATGCCTCTAGACATTTCCAAACCTGGAGGGCAAAATTGTTTATGATTCAGAGCCACTGATCTAGAAACCTGTAATGTCTTGTTTTGGCACTTGTGATAAGGTGCCTCAAATCTCCTTCTCTAAAAATTGAGGAAATATGTCTCGCACCTGGGACTTACAGCAAATAAATGTAGCCAGGGATAAGGAGACACTCTCTGAAAAGCAGGAGTAGACAGTAGACTGTCTTTCACTGGTGTAGTCGGAAAGAGACTATAATCAGGTGACCTGAGAGTAAACCAAAGACACCAGAAAAGAAATTAAAAACTGAACCAAATCAAAAGTGCCATCAAATTGATTCCGAGTCATGACAGCCCCACGTGTTAGACCAGTGCTGGACATCATCTTGTTAATAACCACATCTTTTTGGGGTGAGGATTAAAGTGGATTTTCCTCACCTATGCTTCCAGCCTACTGTATCTGGATCTGGATTTTTAACCAACTCCTAAAGGGATTCTTATGCACCCAAGAGTTTGAGAATCATGGCATTAGACAGTCGTGCTTTTCTGTTTATCCTCTTAAAAAATTATTTAATTTTAAATAATCAAGAATAATGTAATAAATAGAAAAAAAAATTAGCCTTGATATAATGAAGAGTATTTGTACCTTAACTTAGTTTTCTTTCTTTTTCTTTTTTTAACTTTACTGTGTACAAAACACTAACACAATCCATATGTTCAGAGGAAGAAAAAAAAATCCCTACTAGTTTGTGAGATTTGGTCAGGCACGCTTGAGGGAGTTCATCAGATACTGAGACCTGATGGGTGTTGGATCAAAGTTGACTCTTCAGTTCTGTGTAGGCACCCAGTGTAGTAGTCACCTCCTTTATCTCATCTGCTTGCTCTGAACTTCTTGTTCATGATTCATGAGGAGATATTTTTGAGATGTAGAAGAAAAGTGAAAAAGGAAAGCAAGCTCAGATAAGGTGCTCTTTGGTAAGGAGCGTATAAAATGTGTTGAAATTGCTTTTAAATGACTTATCAAATTTGGATCTTATGTTTCCATAAGCAAATCTCAAAACTTGCAAACCTTCTCAGCCCCATTTCAGCAGGTTAGTGCAGCTTAAGCCACAGTGATGAATGGATTGAATTGCTTTTTGCAGAGAGTATATGTTTATATATGGAAATCCTGGTGGGATAGTGGTTAAGAGCTATAGCTGCTAGCCCAAAAGTTGGCAGTTTGAATCCACTAGGGGCTCTTTGGAAACTCTGTGGAGCAATTCTACTCTGTCCTGTGGGGTAGCTATGAGTTGGAATCAACTTGATGGCAATGGGTTTGGTTATGTTGGTTTATATATGTATAAATGCATGTATATATGTGAGTCTGTATACATACATGTGAGTGTGTGTACATACATGTGAGTGTGTACATACATGTGACTGTGTACACATACATGTGACTGTGTACACATACATGTATGTGTATATATGTATGTGTGTATATATATAAAATGTATGTATATATTTTTTTAACTCCCTTTGCTACCCCTCCAGTGCCTGGCAACAGAGTAAGGCACACCATAGGAGACTGTAACTATGTGGTTACTGGAAGGCAGAGCTGTACCACCAGCAGGCACTATATTGCTGTTCGTTGCCTTTGAGTCAGTTCCAACTCATGACGACACCATGTGTGCACGACAGAACAGTGCTCCATAGAGTTTTCAAGCTGTGACCTTTCAGAATCAGATACCTCTGGGTGAGTTCCAAAAGCCAACCTTTTGGCTAGTAGTTCGGTGCTTCACAGTTTACACCTCCAAAAGTTGAGGGCATCTGAATCCTGACCTGTGTACTAAGCTCCAGGATGATTTTTATATAATCCACATAAGATTGGCAGCAGAAGGGGACTACATGTGCTCCTACTAAAAACTCATCTAGTGGCCTTGCTTCTTAGGGACTGAAATTGCTCGCACTGTGGAGCCGGCCTGTATAAGGCAGAACAGAGAAGGATGCAGGGAAAATCTTTGCTGAAAAGAGAAGTCTAGTTTTTCGTTGGAGCTGTGTTTCCCCAGTTCAAAAACAACCCTGTCATTAGAATTGCTGAGCCAACACAAGGAAATGTAAATACAGTTAAATCCAGTAACGTGACACCACTGGAGCCCTGCCCTGACTTTCTGCCTGAAATCTGGCCTCAGTCCTCTCAGATTTACGCTTCTAGGGGCTTTCCTTTTTTTTTTTTTTGTTATATTAGGATGCTTGTTTCTATTTGTCAGATGGTTAGGTTGGTGTCTGTGAGTTTGTAGATTTCAGGAGTGTAGGTAAAACACCAAACGGGGACTCTGAAACCCAAAGGCAGAAGGACTCATTTTTTGTTTTTCACAGAAATATGCCAAATGCTACTTTCATAGATGGTTGAAACTGGAGACTGGAGGGATCTCTCTTTTTAGGCAGGCTGGCCTAATACTGTGGCATCCTGCAATTTTGTATACTTTTTAAGAAAAAGGAAAAAGAAAGTGGAAGGAAGGAGAGATGGTCTTTCATTATCTCAGTTGGAGGAATGAAGAAATCTGGTGTTTTATTCCTCTCAGGCAAATCGTCTTAGAAGTTTGTGGTGGGTTATAGCAGCTCTGAGAAGCCTTGGTGATCCTAATCCAAAGGTTGGCAGTTCGAACCCATCAAGTAGCTTTAGGGGAGAAAAACCTGGCAGTCTGCTTTCATAAAGAAGAAGAGGAAGAAAACCCTATGGGAGCAGTTCTGCTATGTCCTATGGGGTCACTGTGAGTCCAAATGGACTCAACAGCACCCAGCAACAACAACATGAAGCCTCTCTGCCCACTCCTTCTCTCCCAATCTAGTGCCCCGCCCCCGTCAAATCAAACGATGCCTTTGTTGAAATTATTAGCTTCAATTCTTCAGCCTTTTCTTTATCAGTACTTGGCAGCACCTCTCACCAAAGGCAGAATCAACTGTCCCATCTCTTGACTTCTACTTGTGACTTGCCTTGGCCTAGAATGTGGTGGCCGTAACCAGGTGCCAGTTCGCACGTAGTCCTTAAGAGGCGTTGCTTGTCACGTCTCAGTGAGAAGAGCTTCCTCCAAGAAACTGCTGCTTTTCAGCCCCAGCCCCAGGACAAATATGTAAAAACCTGCAGCATGAGCCGAGTGTAGCCAGATCTATAGCTTAAGGCAGAGCCATCTAGTTGAGTTCATCCTTTAAAAATAGTTGCCTTGGAGTCAGTTATGACTCCAAATGCCCGCATTTCAGAGTACAGTTGTACCCCTTAGGGTTTTCAATTGCTGCGTGTCTTAGTCATCCGGTGTTGCTGTAACAGAAATACCACAAGTGGATGGCCTTAACAAAGAGAAATTTATTGCCTCACAGTAAGGTATGCTAAGAGTCCTAATTCAGGGTGTCTGCTCCAGGAAAAGGCTTTCTCTGTTGGCGCTGGTGGAAGATCTTAGTCATCAGTCTTCCACTGGACTGGGAGCTTCTGAGGTGCAGGTACCCCAGGTCCAAAGGGCGTGCTGTGCTCCAGGTTACTGATTCTTTCCTGATGAGATGAGATCCCTAACTCTCCACTTGCTTCATTTTCCTTTATGTCTCAAGAGACTGCGTCAAGGCACAGTACAGTCCTGGAGATTGAGTTCTGTCCCACTAACCCAGTCACCACCCGTCCTCCTGGATAAACATAATAGCGGCAGGAGTTACACCACGTAAGAACATTATACAATACCCAGAATCATGGCCGAGCGAAATTGCTACACACATTTCTGGGGGGACACAATTCAATCTATGACACTGTGGTCTTTCAGAAGAAGAAGGCCAGGCCTTTTTCTGAGTGCCTGTGGATGGGTTTGAGCCGTCAACCTTTTGGTAAGTAGTTAAGAAATTATTTGTGTCACCCAGGGACTCTGAGCCCAGTGTAGATGAGGCAATATTCAGTTGACTTTTGGGTATGTGGGCAAAAATAAATGATAATTGTTATAATCTACTGACTTTTAGGTTAGATTGGCTAACTGAAATAGCTAACTAACAAAATGTCTTTGATGGATCCAACTCTCCGGCACTTCGCTTGGCTTGATGGTACTTGCTCCACAACTTGAATATTTATTCTGCTTTGTTGATCTGAAGAAGAAAATAATGTTGGGATAATATGAGTTTTGAAGCTTTATTAATAAAAAAAAAATTCCCTAGGGTCGCCATGAGTCGGATCCGATTTGACAGCACTTGGCTTGGCTTCGCTATTAATAAAATTTTATACAGGAACAAGCATTTTAACCAACATGTACTGTTTGATTGAGCAAAACCAATAATACAGTTTAAAAACACTTCCAATACATTTAAGGGCAAGTTGGTCCTTTTTCTAGCCCCTTCAAAATGCTGCAAAAACTGATTCTTGATAACAGCTGACCACTTGTTGCTGGAGACTGAGGCCAGCCTTGCTTTCTGACCAAGAAGGACTCTGGAGAAGAGACCACATCTCCCCTCCTCTGTGTCTACACCACTGAGCCGGTACATGAGACAGTCCACTCCAGGGGCAAAGCGTATGGAAAGGAAAGCAAGGTTCTGCCACTGACTGGCTGTATAAGTTTGATGAGGCCATGTAACCTCTCTGAGTCTCAGTTTCCACGTGTGTTGAGGTTAGTGGGAGAGAATCAGTAGAAATAATGTACGTAAAATGTTCAGGTTATAGTAAGTGCTCAGTACACAGCAGCAGTTCTATTTACAAAATAAATTAGCGAATGCCATTTTCTATCAGCCTGGGTGACTTGGACTCTCTTAAAGTTACCCATCTCCTCCTTTCTGGCCAATATGACATCTTCCTGGGGAATTTCCCAGGGCCTGTCTGTTTGCATCTGATTTGCCTCTCAGTGGTATGTCTGCTTGCCCTAGTTTGTACTCAGTCAACTCCTAGCTCAATGGATGTCAAGCAGTAGACCTATCTGTCCTCATCAGATAATGCCCTACCACCTAATAATGTGACAGTTATAGTAGCGGTAAGGAGCCCTGGTGGTGCAGTGGTTAAGTGCTCAGCTGCTGTCTGAAAGGTTGACGGTTGGAACCTACCTCGTAGTGCCCCCTGGGGGATGGCCTGGTGATCTGCTCCTATAAAGACTACAGCCTAGAAAACCTGATGGGACAGTTCTGCTGTGTCACACAGGGTCACCAGGAGTCGCAAATTGACTCAGTGACACCTAACAACGACAGTAGTAGTGATAGTAATGACAGCAGGCAGTTACTAAGTGCTTACTGTGTTCAGACACGTTACATCTGTGGTCTCGTCTAATCCTTAAAGAAATCCTATGCTGTGAACGTTACCAGCATCTCCATTTCACAGTTAAGGAAACTGAGGTTCAGACAGGTAGGATAATTTAGCCATGGTCCCACTTCTAGCAAAGTTAGGACCGGAATTCCTACTCCAGTTGCCCTATCTACTCCAGAGCCTGCACTTTTAATCACTTGGCTGTCCTGGGCAGTGATTCTTCCTGGATCACCTGAGTTATTGTGGCAGCTTTCCTGCCTGGGCCGAAGAGTCCACCACAAAGACCTGCTGCAGGGCAAAGAGAACAATAGAGCTTTGGTAAGCCCTTAGGTTTCAAAACAGTGGAGAGGAGAGGAGATGGCCGGCAAATAGGCTTCTTTTGGTCAGGATAGAACTCTGCTGAGTAGTCTAACAATATTAGAGGGGAACCAAACTCCAAAGCCACTGCAGTCAAGTTGCCAAGTCAATTCTGACTCATAGAGACCCTACAGGACAGGGTGGAACTGCACATGAGAGTTTCTAAGGAGCACAAGGCTGATTCAAACCGCTAACCTTTTGGTTAGCAGATGTAGTACTTAATCACTGTATCACCAGGGTTCCTGTTAGCGGGGAGGCACCCCAGAAATCAAGAAAATAAGTTGTTTGTTTTTTGGGGTAGTAGTAAGTTCTTTATAGATAAAGAGTTCAAAATGTACTTTTTATCAAGTCACTGACTGGCATAAGGAAAGTAGCTGATTATATGCTGTTAATTATAATTATTGATTATATGCTATTTATTAATTTTAATAAAAGTATAATAGGGTATTTTTAAGGAGCCCCAGTGGCACAATGGTTAAAAGCTTGGCTGCTAACTGAAAGGTCAGTGTTTTAAAACCTACCAGCAGCTCTGCCAGGAGAAAAGACCTGGACAATCTTCTTCTGTAAAGATTAATAGCCTGTGGGGCAGTTTTGTCCTGTCCTGTAGGGTTGCATTAAGTCAATCTGACTAGATGGCACACAACAATGGGGTATTTTTGAAATACTCTCGGGTTATCTTCCTTCAGTAGTAAGCCAGCGTCTCTTCTTGCACTCCACCATTGAGCAGGCCCTAGAGCATTGAGTAAATTCCAACCCATAGGAACCCTGTAGGACAGATGAAACCTTTGAAAGGAGGAAGAAATGCTCTAGAGAAATTGGTGTTATATAGGAAAAGGCTGGGAAAGCCTGCTGCTTCTGTCCCCAGGGAAGCATAAGGAGGAGAGGGAGACCTAGACAGGGCAAGGTAATGGGGTGCTGTGTCTTTATTGCCCACTTCTCTCAGTCTCAGGTTGGAACCCCAGGTTGGTGGGAGATGGTAGCAATGCTGTGTGGTAAAAACACTTAGACGGGTTTAAGGAGAATTGGGAATCCTGAATTTAGTGGCTTAGTTTCTTCCGTGTTGCCCAGAGAGTGCTGTGAGCCTGTAGGGCAAATTATCTGAGTCTCAGCATTACTGACATTTTGGGCCAGATAATTACTTCTTGTGGGGACCTGTCCTGTGCATTTGTGCGATGTTTACCAGCATCTCTGACCTCTGCTTACTACACATTGGTCATATTTTCCTGGTTGTAGCAACTAAAAAATGTCTCCAAACATTTGGAGACATTGGAAAAATTGCCCCATCCTACAGAAACCATTGTCCTAGGAGATGCCTAGTGTTCAGCTCAGTACCTGAATGAGTGATAAGGTGACTCGGGCAGAGGGAGGCTGTGGATAGGTGAATGTGAGGAAAAACTGCCAACTCTCCAGGGCCTGCACATGTTGTGATGGTTAAGACTGTCATCTTGGCTGGGCTGTGATTCTCAGTGTTTCTACATGATCACCCCCATGATGGGATCTGCTGTGAGCAGCCAACCAGTTGAAGAAGAGTTTTCTTGGGCATGTTGCTTGCATTCCAAATATTAACCATATTCTGGCTTTTGCCTGCTCTGGATCCTGCAAATGGTTCCTGTTTGTATGACCTCCAATTCTTAGAACTTGAGCCAGCAGCTTACCTCTCTGACCTGACCTGAGCTAGCTGCACACTTGCTCTGACCTTTTGACCTGCTGATTGTAGGCTTGCCAGCCCCTGTATGAATTGGACACGACTCGATGGCAGTGGGTTTGGTTTTTTGGGTTTTGGTGATCTAGAGATCTAGAGATTTATCAGTCTCCGCAGGCCCTCACCTCCCATTTATACCACCCCCCCCCCCCAAAAAAAACCTGTCACGGTGAAATCTGACTCACAGTGACCCTACGGGACAGAATAGAACTGCCCCATAAAGTTTCTAAGGAGTGCCTGGCGGATTCAGATGGCTGTTCTTCTGATTATCAGCTGTAGTTCTTAATGACTACATCACTAGGGTTTCTCCCATTTATCTGCAAACGCCGTTTTTAATGAGAAGTCTTGGGAAAGGGAGAAGCTCAGAGTGATCAAAAGAAGATGGAGTCATCCAAAAAAAGAAAAGAGTCATGCTAGAAGAGAGTGCGGTAGCATTCGTTGACATGTTGAATATCTTCCCTTTCCAACTACATATTGGGGTGGAGGATTCTCTGGAAGATCACATTAATCATAAATAAAAAATTACAAAGTACACTTACTATGCAAATCTGAAAAGTAGAGTGAGTATATGTGAGCCCATGATACAGTAATAATCACAGTTAACATGTAGCAAGTACTTACTATGTACTGCAGGAATCATCTCATTCAGTCCCTCCTAAAGCACCTCTATGACCTAGGTATTTCTACTGTGGACTTTTCCTAAACTATGAGGAGACTGAGATTTTACCAGAGTTCATCTATTTGCCCCAGGTTTTATGGCTGGGAAATGATGGGCCTTAAATACAAACCTAGACCAGGTCACTCCAGATCCCAGGTATCTCACCATCCCACCAAGCCTGTTGCTATGGATTCTAGCTCATGCTGACCCGACAGCAACTCCACCATCCCCACTATCCAAACCCACTGCTGCTGAGTTGATTCTGACTGACAGCGACTCGATAGGTGCGAGTAGAACTGCCCCATAGAGTTTTCAAGGAGCACCTGGTGGATTTGAACTTCCGACTTTATGGTTAGCAGATGTAGCACTTAACCACTATGCCAGCAAGCTTTTCAACCCCACCATACTACCTCCTTATTGCTATATGTAGCTTTTTGTGTCTACATGCCTTATTCATTCATTACTTGTACAGTATTTTTAGGGCAAATGGTATCATCCCGTTTCTTCTCTTCAGAAATGCTTAAATAGAGAATCTCCAGCATCTAATCCCTGTTAAGCACTGATTTCTTCTCTTTCCAGAGCTCAGATACTCTCAAGAACTGAGAAGGAGCTAAAGGGGGCGTTTGTTGCACTAGATTATTCATGGTAAAGAATTTGCTGCAACCAGAGCAACAAAGGACCATTTGTGTGTACACTGTAGGGTGGCGTCTGTTCTGCACTGGATCCCACAAGCAGAGAACTGAACAATGAGCTGCTCTCCTGCCCCATGAAGTAACCAAAGTGACAGTACTTTGTAGACTGAGTTACTGGACACTTCTTAGAGCTTCCCAGTGACATTTTTTTCTGAAACAGCCAAGGACTCAGAATTTCAAAGATAAAGCTCAATTACATTAAAATGAGTCTTTTTTATAGCTGTCAGTTTTCATTTAAAAACAGGTTTCGTCTTTCTCCCGTGTCTTCATGTCCTTGGCCTTCCTCAGCAATCAGCCTCTTGTCTGTATTCATGGATAGAGGGTATAGGGCAATCATTAAAACCAAAACCCAAACCCAGTACCACTGAGTTGTTTCTGACTCATGGTGATCCTATAGAACAGAGGAGAACTGCCCCGTAGAGTTTCCAAGATGTGTGTGCTGGATTTGAACTACTGACCTTTTGATTAGCAGGCATAGCAGTAAACCACTACACTACCAAAGTTTCTGGCCAATTACTGGATTTCCAAATTTTCAGTTGTTTTAAGATGTCTGTTTACTGAACAAAAACCCAAACATGTTTATTTTGAAGAGAAATTTCTGGTACATGCTATAACGTAGATAAGCCTTGAAAACATTATACTGAGTGGAATGAGTCAGGTACAAAAGGACAAATACTGTGTGATTCCACTGGCATAAATTATCCAGAATGTGCAGATGCATGGAGACTGAAGTTTATTACTGCTTACCAGGGTGTGTGGGAAGAGGTAATAGGGAGGTGCAGTGGTCATGGTTGTGTGTCAGCTTGTCTGGGCCATGATTCTCAGTGTATAGTGTCATGATCACCTCCCTGTTGAGATTTGACATGTAATCACCACCATGATGAGATCTGCTGTAAGTAGGTAAATCAGTTGAGGGAGTTTCCTTAGGTTTGTGATACATCTGGAATGTAAGTGGATGTTCTGGGAAAGCTCGGGGGCATTTTGCCTACACTGGATACTGTAACTGGCTCCTCTTCATCTGATCTCTGGTTCTTGGGACTTAATCTAGGAGTTTTCCTGAAGTCTTGCCTTCTGATACTGAGGTTCATTGATCTTCACAAACTGTGAGCCAGAGCCTGGCTCTCTGACTTACAATCTTGGGTTCATGAGCCCTGTGGCTGTGTGAATCAGGAGAAGACTGTCCCAACCCACAGGCTTGGGACATTCCAGTCTCTACAATCATGTGAGCCATTTCCTTGATATAAATTTATCTCTATATATTTATATATGCTTTACTGGTTTTGCTTCTCTAGAGAACCCATCCTGAGACATTTGGTACTAAGAAAGTGGAGTGCTACTCTAACAGATACCTAAAATGTGGAAACATTTGTTTTTAAGAAACTGTTGGTGGGATTATGGACATCAGATGGTTCTGGCTTGGACGCAAAAGGATGTGAGGAGAGAAATGGCACCAGCAGAGATACAGCAACAACAGAACCAGGAGACCAGCATGAGGCGGTGCTGGGCCTAACCCACTGAGCAAGAGCTGAGTGCTTTTGTGCAGGAGGCCCCTCGGCAGAGTGGGAGCTTCAAAGCTTTGGAGCACTTGTCCAGCAGGTCACAAGCGGGCAGTGAGGCCCAGCGAGCCGAGAGGCTGAGGAACCAGGAAGCAGAAGCTGAAGAGACAAGGAACACAGGAAGCAGAGCTTCCTCAAACTTACAGGGTAGAGTGAGTTACCACTCAGATGGGCTGGGAGAATAACACTCCCCAAAGCCAAGGGGGCAGAATTGCCATTCTGGCGGGCCTGGAAGATGGAGCTGAAGCCCAAGGAAAAGGGTCCTCCACTCAGAATCCAGAGGGTATGGCAAATAACCTAGAGTCTGGCGGGCAGGGCCGTTGTGTAAATTGTTCTCAAAGAAAAAAGGATTAATTTTCAAGCCTTGAGGGCTAATGTAATGTGTTTTGCTGGCTTGCTCTGTGCCCATTATGCCTCCAGTTTTTCCCTTTGTAACAGAAATGTCTAGCGGGTGCTTATTCCACCATTACACTGGAAGAAGGGAATTTATATTCTAGATTTCCCAGATAAAGAGATACTTTTTGGACTTTTGACTTGCAGTTGGATTAAGAATTTTGCTACGATATGATGGGGTTAATGTATTTTACATGTGGAAAGGGCATGAAGGGTGGCCAAACTGTGAAAATTCTGGTGGCATAATGATTAAGTGCTATGGCTGCTAACCAAAAGGTCAGCAGTTCAAATCCACCAAGCTGTCCTTGGAAACTCTATGGCACAGTTCTTCTCTGTCTTTATGGTCGCTATAAGTAGGAATTGACTCAATGACAGTGGAGTTTTTAAAGGATGGAATATTATAAATTAAATTACATCCCTCAAAAATATGTATATCAACTTGGCTAGGTCATAATTCCCAGTATTATGGGATTATCTACCATTTTGTGATCTGATGTGATTTTCCTACATGTTGTAAATCCTGTCTTCGTGATGATGATGAGATGGGATTAGCAGTGTTTATGTTAATAAGGCAGGGATCAATATGTAGGTTTGTGTTGTGTCTTGAGCCAGTCTTTTTTGAGATATAAAGGAGAGAAGCAAACAGAGAGACAGGGAGACCTCATACCACCAAGAAAGAAGCACCAGGAGCACAGTATGTCTTTGGACCTGAGGTTCCTGTGCTGAGATGTTCCCAGGCCAAAGCAAGACTGCTGCAACACAAGGATGTCCCTTCAGAGCTGACAGAGAGAAAGTGCATTCACTTGGAACTGGCACTTTGAGTTCAGACTTTTAGCCTACTGGACTGTGAGGCAATAAACTTTTCTTTGTTAAAGCCATCCAATTGTGGTGTTTCTGTTACAGCAGCACTAGTTGGCTAAGACAGCTTGTCCTCAGAATTACATGGGCTGCTTTGTTAAAAATAAAAGATTCAAGGCTCCATCTTGGACCTACTGGATCAAGCTCTCTGGAGAAGGAAATAGGAATTTCTAGCATGTTCTCCGTGCGATTCCTGTGCTCATTGAAGTCTGAGAATAGCTGCCTTATATTTATATTACAAACAAATTTCATGAAACATTTTTTGAGAAGTCACTTTAACTCTGCTATGATTTATTGCATCTTTCCTAATGCCTGCAGTGTATGCACACACACATACAGACATGCACACACACTTTCCCTTTGTGTGTATGTGTGTTTTATAAGCTTCTAATGGACCTGGGGGAGGGAGCAGGAGGCCTAATTTATGTCTTCATGTGTGGCACCTAGTCCTCAAGCGGTCCCCTCCCCTTTTGCTTCCCCTTCTCCCTTTAAGATTTCTTTTATGCTTGAAATGTTCCCCCCTTTAGGTTTCTGGCCACAAGGGAAATTCCCAGGTGCAAGTATGTTCAGCCCTCAGCCTCAGGAAAGACTCTGATGTGTATCTTTGAAGATAGAGAAACTTAAATATTAAAGGATCCATCAGGTGCTAGCAGAGTGCAGAGGGAGTCCCAAAGGGGAATTTGTTTTCAACATAAATACTAATAATACAGTAATTGTGAACTGAATATTTATGGTGTGTTGAGTGTTCAGATCAGCACTGCCCTTGCTGTCTTGTAGGATCGAAGGTTGAGTAAGTCAGGAAAAATATGAGAAAGTGCTGACCTGGGTGAGTCATGCTGAACATGCATTCCTTTATCCCCTTCATCCCTGACAACTTTTGGTTCCAGGCCTCATCTGTATTAACCCTTTACTAACTGAGTCTCCTGAAAGTGGTCCTGCACACTGAAGAATATGAAACTTAGAACTAACTGGAAACTTGGAAAAATCTCAAATAAAAGCACCTGTTTTCATTCCTTAGACACTGTGTAGCCTAGTATTATCTAAATGCTACCCGTTCTTCAAGAGTTTTCTCCACTATCATATTTTCCAGGAAGCACTTACCAGGTCATGAATATTATTATTATACGTTTAGTTTTATGCTAAATGATATTACAATTATTTTGACTATAGTGTTATATAGATCTGTAATAATAGGTTAAGTATAATTATACTAATTAGTATGGTTATACCACATATTAATGCCTGTAATAATATTAGTATTATCCAGTTAATACTCTGGGGGTCAGTTCTACCCTGGCCCCTAGGGTCGCCATGAGTCGGATCTGACTCGACGGCACTTGGCATTAGTTAATACTTGGTGAGTAATAACAGCCACAGCAGTGATAGTTAAGATTTATTGAGCACTTATTAGGCACCATGGGTGGCACAGTTTGGGTGGCACAGTTTGCACTTGGACGATAACAGATAGTTTGGCAGTTCAAACCCAACCCAGTAGCACCGTAGAAGAAAAGACCTGGCAATCTGATTCTGTAAAAGGTTATAACCGAGAAAGCCCTATAAAGCAGCCCTATCGTAGAACACAAGAGGTCATCTTGAGTCAGAAGACACTGGATGATACAAAGTCACAATACAACATGCTAATCCTTGTGTAAGCACCGCTTAGCACTCACAACCTTTCCATAAGGCGGTTATTCTAGGTACTCTCACTGTGTATATTAGGAAATTAAGCTTCATCTAGCTAGTAGATAAGCAGTGATTTGAACTCAAAACTCATTCTCCCAATTACTTGGCCAGCCCTTATACCCGTGAGTCCAGGACGTGGTCTGCGTTTTTGCTGGAGCACTTACTGCATTCTGCCCTTTCTTACAGCATTTTATAGGTTGCCAGTTCCTGGAGATTCAGATATGGGTTATCTTTGAAAGCTTCAGAACCCTAAGCTTAATGCCTTAAATAGTTAGATAAGTGATGTTAAAATACCGGTGTGAATCAGTTAAAATTCTACCCTTCAAACAGGGTCAGACATGCTGGTGGCAGTGGCAGCCCATCCTCCCTTGCCTGAGGTTCCAGCATAGCACTGATGATGTACAAATCATTTCTAATGATCAAAAAGTAAATTTCTGTCATGTTGATTCTGACTGATATAACCCATGTGTGTCAGAGCAGAACTGTTTTCCATAGGCTTTTCTTTCTTTTTCTTTTTTTAAAAAATATACATTTATTTACTGTGATTGGGTGAAAGTGTACAATCCAGTTTAAATTTGCATGCCTACCTATGTGCAGCTCCTGCTGCTCTTCTTGCCTGGTGACAGCACACTCCTCCTTTCTGTTCTATACATGTCATATCCTCTTAACAGTCTTCGGTCCCCTCCTTTCTACTCCCCTCTAGTAAGAGGCCAGTAGGATGACATCCTGTAGATGCATAGAACCATAAAGTGCACACATGATATGGTCACTCTGTGTCGCCGAGTCCAGTGCATTCCTGTCTGAGGGGTTGACTTCAGTAATGATTTATGAGCAGGGTCAACATCAGGTCCAGGGGCCATGCTCCCAGGAATCCCAAGGCCTTCGGACCATCAGTTGTGGTCCTGTAGAGGAGTTCTCAGGGTATACCCTTTTTTATTCTCGTATTGCCACTGGGACTCAACTTTGTGAGCTCTATGCGGTTTTCAATGGCTGACCTTTCAGAAGTAGACCACCAGGTCTGTCTTCTAAGGTAGCTTGCCGTAGACTCAAACCTCCAAACTTTTGGTTAGCAGATGAGTGCTTTAACCATTTGTATCACCCTGGGTCTCCATGTCTAGTAATTAAAGAAAAACAAAACAACAAAACCAAACCCTTAGCTGTTGAATTGATCCCAACTCTTACCAAAACTATAGGACTTGGTAAAACTGCCCATACAGTTTCCAGTGTATGCCTGGTGGATTTGAACAGCCAGCATTTTGGCGAGCAGCTGTAGCTCGTAACTGCTACACCTCCAGTGTTTCCAGTGACAGCCAAAGGTAATTCTTGGATGGTTACCATTGGTCATTTCATCCAGGGAACACCAAGGCAGTTATTGCCCAAATATTTGTGAAACGTCAATCAAATTTCAGATGTGGTCCACTGAACAACTATTGGGCACTTAATGTGTCAAGATTAGACTAAACCTTTGGGAAATTAATCTCATAATCCCCACCATAGCCTTTGATGGAAGCATTATTAACTTCTTTTTATAGATGAAAGTTGAATAACTTGCCCACAGTCATCTAGCTAGTGAGTAACAGAGTTTGCATTTGAAATCCAGTTTGACGCCAAAGTCTGCGCCTTTTTTTACTATTCTTTGGTATTCTACTCAAACTAGTTCTTTTTCTTCTTCCTTCTTTCCTAGCAAAAAATATTTATTGAATGCTTCCTCTGAACCAAGTTTGAGTTAGGTAAATGATAGAAAGATGAGCAAGCAAGTCATGGTCTGTACCTTAACGGCATGTTGACAGATGGTAGATGATTAAATGCCAAAGCCAACAAACTGGGTGCTGATGAGTCTGTCCCGATGCATGCTGATCCCTGATGCTGCAGTGTAGCATCAGATTTTCATGACTCTGATGTTTTGGAAACAGATCACCAGCCTTTTCTTCTGAGGCACTTCTGGGTAGGCTCAAACCTCCAACCTTTCAGTTAGCAGTCAAGTGTTTAACATTTGTGTCATCAAAAACGTCACCTTTTACTAGAGGGGAGTGGAGAGGGTGGAGAAGAGGGGACAGGAGATTGTTAAGAGGATTTGACATGTATAGAACAGAACAGGGGAGAGTGCTGTCACCAGGCAAGGAGAGCAGCAGGAGCTGCACATAGGCAGGCATGCGAATTTAAACTGGATTGTACACTTTCACTCAATCACAATAAATAAAAAAAAAAAATTTTAAAAAAGGGGAGGAAAGGGAAAACTTCTAGATGATTAAATAAGCAATTAAAAAGATGCTAGTGAATGCTGTGATAGAATGCACAGTCCTGCAAAAACAGATGCCAGCAGTCGTGTCTACTGGGTACCTTGCTTAATCTTGAAGTACAACTTAATCCGCACAGCAGCCCTCTGGGATGCATGTCATAGACTCATTTACCAGTGAGGACATTGAGTTTCAGCGAGGTCAGAACTCTTGCTTAAGGCCACCCAGAAGGCAAATGGTAGTCTGCTATTCAAAGTCAGGTCTATAAAACCCAAAGGCTTGTACTTTTCCTTAAAAGGCCAAGCCAGATGGGGCCAATATAAAGCAAACTTATGAAATGGCTGCCTTACTCTATGGCAAGGAACGTGTTTCTACTAAATAGAGTTAATTTTTCCCCCCTCCCTAGAAAAGCCATTATCCTTCCACACATCCAGGAAAAAGAAAATCCCCCAATTCCCAGGTTTAAGTGACTCTCTTTGGGAGGGACAGAGGGAACTCTTGAGATAATAAACAGGCTCCAGATAGTTATCTCAAGTTCTACTGTAGTGGAGTTTGCTAGGAAGTTATTCCTCAGTTTGTATTTACTTAGATTTTAAATCTGACCTTGTTGTTTTTAGCTGCTGTTGGGTCACCTTCAGCTCACAGTGACCTTATACGTAACGCGATGAAATGATGCCTAGTCGTGTTCCGTCTTCATGGTCACTGGTATGTTGAGGTCCCTTGTGACGGATGTGTCAGTGTATCTCACTGTTTCCTCATATTGGATGACCCTCTGATTAATTGCAAGAATCAGTAGCTTCATTTTCAGCACTGATGAAATGATCAAGAACTAGGACTAAATGCTGAAATAAAAGTCCATGGTTTGTGATTGCTGATGCAAACTGAACAAGTGAGGTTTCAAGTAGTACCCAGGCTTGACCGTTATTTGGGGCATTTAACATCTTGCTGGTGTTCTGGATTTCGTTTATTTTTGTGTAAAAGAAATATAATAACATGGAATGACTTCAGTGGAGGAATAAGCCATCCCACTGCTCTGTGAATATCACATATGTCCTGGAAGAGGAGATGAACAAGGCTCAGAGTAATCTCTTTTAGGGCAAATGAAAACTTTTGCTTCTCTGAAAATTCTGTGTCCAGGGTCTGCATACTCCTCTTGAGCTATTCTTGAAATAGACAATGGAACAGTGGAGTCTCTAAGATAAGTTTCAGCTTGTTGATCTAAACCAGTAACTCAGCTGCTAATCTATGAGAACTTTTATGCATTTTCAGGACACTGGGGCTCCCTGGTGGCGTAGTGGTTAAGTGCTATGTCTGCTAACTGTAAGGTCAGCAATTCAAATCCTCCAGGCTCTCCTTGGAAAGTCTATGGAGCAGTTCTATTCCGTCTTATAGGGCTGCTGTGAGTTAGAATAGACTCAATGGCACTGAGTTTGGTTTCAGTTTGGGGGCTCAATAGTTGTCTTTGCTCATTTGGGTTCCTGAAGTTTAATTCTCGCATGGTTTCAGAGGGTCAGCAAAGCCTTCTCCCAGTAAAAGTCTGCTGAGGTCCTGTTCCCTCTCTTATGGAACTTGCTTGTCCACACAGTGGAATTCTTAAGTCAGTGCCCTTATCACATGTCCTGAACTGTATTCTCCCTTTTAGTGGGATCTGACTGCATTTTTAAAAACTCTTTGAGTGAACAGTATTTGGACATGAGACAGCTAATTTCCTGCATCATGTGTGGATTTCCAGAACAGTGCCTGAGGGGCTAAGAACACTCTTTCTGTTGTCTACACAAAAATGTTTTTTAATATATGCCCAGAACCAGAACTATATCTCTTCTAATATTTTAAAAACATTTTCAGGGAAAGCCTTTGTTAAAGGAAGGACTCTCAATTAGTCAAGTGCTTTTGAAATCATCTTTTTGAGTTTTGAGCTAGCACTGAAGAATAAGGAGTCCCAGCTGGCACTGACCCTGATCACCTGAAAGTAAAATTTAAACAGAGCTAATGCGTCACTTTCTCTGTGCCCTATCCCAGCGCTCCGCCCCATACACTACTGGTGGAAATGTAAACCGGTAAAGGCGCTCTGCAAAACAGATGGGCAGTTTCTTGAAAAGTCACATAATTCTGTATTGTAGGACTCACATATTCTGTATGGTGTTTACCCCTCATGCCAGTGTCCACACAGAGAGTTATACATAAATGTTCATAGCAACTTAATTTCTACTAGCCCCAAACCAAAAGCAGTATAAATGTCCATCAAGTGGTAGATGGATTTACAAATTATGTTGTACTCATATAATAGATGGCTACTCAGCAGTTAAAAAAGTATTAACCATTGATATACACAGCAACATGGGTGAATCTCGAAATAACTATGCTGAGTGAAAAAAGTCAGGTCTTCCCCACGAGTACCTACCATATGATTCCATTTGTATATAGTTCTAGAAAATGCAAACAAATCTATAGTGATAGAAAGCAGATCAATGGTTGCCTGAGAACAGGGAGAAGGGTGGGAAATAGGGATCATAAAGAGGCAGGAAGAAATTTGGGGGAGGAATGAGTATCTCTTGCTTGATTACGGTGATAGTTTTCATGGGTAAATATCTGTCCAAACACCAAACTGGATGCTTAAAACTACTATCTCATTATTTGACATTTTACATTTATTGCAGTGCAAAATTTGCTACCTATTTCGCAGATTAATGTGATACATCTGGTAGTAACCAATGCTAAGGTGTGAAATAAGAGTAACGCTGACTGTAATGGTTAAGGTTCTGTGTCAATATGTCCGGGCTGTGATTCTCAGTGGTTTGGCATTATGCAATGATATAATCTAGCAGTTATGCTGTGATGTAGTCATCCTCCATTTTATGATCTGTTGTGGTATCCTCCGTTTCTGAATGCTGATTTTTGTAAAACAACCTGGCTGTTGGAACCTAACCAAATTAATAGTAGGAGTGAGTGTATGTATATTTTATTGACATATGTCTCAGTAAAACTGTTGACAAAATAGGAAGATTACATGTAAAAGTTGTGGATGTTGAAGTTTTCTTAGAAATATATCAGTGTGGGTTTGCATACCCACATAATAGTAGGTTGGAGCTATGGAGTCACTGACGTCATAGCCACTTGCCACTGAGTAGACTTGAGCTCACGGTGGCCCCGTGTGATGTGAGAGTAGAATTGTGCTCTATAGGATTTTCAGTGGCTGATTTTTCAGAAGTAAACCACCAGGCCTTTCTTCTGAGGTGCCTTTGGGTAGATTTGAGTCTCCAATCTTTTGGTGAGCGGCCAAATACATTAATTGCTTCAACCACCCAGGGACTGCCTTCAGAGACAGGATGTTTGTTTCTGTTTACCGCTGCCTGTGGTACTTCTCGTTGAAGTTACCTGCTCTTGCAGACATTTCAGTTTCCAAGCTCTAACCTTGCCATGTTGCTTACAGTGTTTCCTTTTGCAAGTACTCTCTTTGTTCCCCAGACTGAGCACCCCTTAGATAAGCTTTTCAAGTTAAGCCTGGTGTCAAAGGAAACTTTATGAGGGTGAAATACTTCTTTTGGCTGAAATTTCTACTTGCAACCTGAAACATTTGTTCCCTGGCTGATTCAGGAGACTAATTTCAACCCTGCAACTCATGAGATATACTAGTGTGAATCAAAGGATACTTCCTTAAACAACGACAAAAAAAAAAAAAAAAAAGTCAATAAAGCTTATGCAATCTGTCACAGCTAAATCACAGGGCTCAAAAGTCGAAAGTAGCATCCCCCAATACAACATGCAGCGTTTGGTGGAAGATTTTTTGCCACGCTCTCTGCTGGTTTGATTCTGTCTCATAGCCCTGTGTTGCTGCCTCAGGAGCAGCTGTTTGCTTCCCCAGAGCTTCTGATGCGTTTCCTTTGACTCACTCGGCTTTGGCTGGAGTGTCTAGGACTCCCTACATGGACTTGGGCGGCAGCTGCAGCCCTTACAGCCACTTTCCTCCTTATGAGACTTATGTCCTCTGTTTGTGGATTAGTTGCTTCAGCAGACATGCAGTTTCACCCAAGAATGGGGTCATTTTGTTGGTTCATGATGACACAGCCCAGTCCTTGGAAGCTCAGAGCATCTGGGCTACAGGATAGTAGCGCACCAAGTGACCGAAAACTCCCTGTACTTCCAGTATTCTTGTCACATCTTTGCTGTAGAATTCTACAACCTTTCCTCAAGGGGACAACTCCCTCCTTAACCAGTGTTAATTTAAAGCTGGTGTCCATTGTCTTCAGATACTTATACCATATGGAGTTAGCCTTCAGGTTTCTAAGTCTTTGTTTTTCTTTTCTTTTGCTGTAGGTGAAAATTTACAGTGCAAGTTAGTTTCTCATTTAAAAATTTACATGCAAATAGTTTTGTGACACCATTTGCAAGCCCCGCAGTTTCTCCGCGTCCATTTAGCCAGCTGTCCTCTTCCTTCTTGCCTTCTCATCTTTGCTTTTGGGCAAGTGTTGCCCATTTGATCTTGTTTACTTGATTGAACTAAGAAGTGTGTTCGTCACCTGTGTTGTTCATTGTTTGTCTTATAGCCAAGCCAAGTGCCGTTGAGTTGTGTTTGTCTTATAGGTCTGTCTGATTTTTGGCTAAAAGGGGGACTGCAAGAAGAGCGTCAGTTCTGAGTTCACTTGGTGTGCAGAGGCCACAGTCTCAGGGATTTCTCTCGTCTCTATCAGACCAGTTGGTGTGAATTTGAATTTTGTTCTACATTCTTCTCTGGCTCTGTCTGGGGACCCTCTGTTGTGATCCCTGTTAGAGGCATCAGTAGTGGTAGCTGGGTATCATCTGGTTCTTCTGAGCTCATGCTCATCTTTCTTTTCTAAGAGCTGGTTTCACAATGTTGTCTACAGGACACTCCCCCCAACATTTTTAAAATCAGAGCTCTGGACTAATACTGCTTTTCATTAAGCACCTGTCTCCACCTAATATCTGCCTTCCTCAATGACAGGGTTTTATCTGAGATGGAGAACATCCATGGATTTCTGATTGTGTCAAAAGACATGCTAATGCTGCCTACCTATAGGAATTTGTGCTATTTCTGCAAGCCAAAGCCAAGTGCCGTCGAGTCGGAGCCGACAAAATGCCAACCATATAACCATACAAGACTTGGAGACTGGAAATGAAAAGGAGGTAGGTAACTCAGCGTGAGTATATCCTAGCCAGATCAGATTTAAAGACTCCACTTCCATCATTATTTTTTATGACAGATGGCTTGTCTAGTCTTTCTGAGCTGAGAGTCAGTTGGTCACATAGGTATTTATGAGTGTTCGTGTATGTGGTGGAACAACAGGACAACTTCACCCAAGTTTTAAAAATCATCATAACATATACATGGAAGCAGATATGATGGTTTTAAATTGATCACAGTGGCGGCCAAGCCTCATTTTCCAATAAGGCTGCCACTCTCTGAAACATCTCTGACCTGGGCAGCAGTTGCAACCCTTTCAGTTACTTTCCTCCTTTTGAGATTTATGTCCTCTGTTAATGGATTAGTTGCTTCAGCAGACATGTAGTCTCACCTAAGAAACTCCTCTCTTTTGCTAGCTTTTAAAAATGTACATTGAATTCTTTTTGACTATCTGCAAGAATATAAGAATCTTTGTTTTTTGGAGTTAGGTAATTAGGTTTGGGGAACTAAAATGGGTGACTAAAGGGAAGATCCAAGTAGGTAATTCTGGTGATCAAAAAAAAAAATGTTAACCCAGCAAGACTGATATTATCTTACAGATCTAAAACTAAACTTAAATGACACTACTAACAATGACTGTCATTGGTGGCAAGCGCACTCTAAGACTAGTGCCTTTTATACATTATCTGATTGATCTTAAAAAAACTGTATCGTGTTTTCTTCCATTTCATGGTAGAGAGAACGTCAGGAGTTATAGGTTAGAGCACTGACCTGCAGTCATGCGGTTGGTAATTGGTACAGTCAGGATTCAAAATTTGTACCTGTTTCACTGTACCCTATTCACCAGGCCTCTCAGTGTCCAAAGACACCTTCCAAAAATGTCTGAGCAACAGCCACATCTCTGAACTAATTGTACCATGCCCAAAGGTGACAGATTTGCGGAGGAGATCTCTTGCACAGTAAGTTCTGGTATGTTTGTTGAAAAAATTCCCTGTCATTACTTTACAGCCACACCTTGTCTATATTACGTTGGATTCTTTGCCTGCCTAACTTACATGATCACTCCCCTGGGAGGGACTGGGACTTCTTTTACATCTTGTACAGAGATGAAGCAACTGTCAACACTTAGTAAATAATCAGTATCCAAGCTAGCACAGTGATCCCTACCAAAAAAAATCCCTCACGCTCTGAAGACTGAGAAAAATGTTCAGTTGTGCAATTTTCCACTCTTCTAAAAATCTAAATTGCATGGGTCAGATTAGTCTTAGTTTAATACTGTAATCCAAACAACAGTTGACTGTGAATACAGAAAGAGGCTAAGGAATCACCATGCCAGTATATTCGGAGACTCATGGTAGCTGGCTGGGCCATTATGACCTTTCCAGTATTTGCAAACTGGCTGAGCTTTTTGTCCCTCCTGCGCCTACGTGGTACTTACTAGGCACATAATAATAGGACAATTGTAACACCCTTGTTTTTTTTTCCTCTTTCGTCTTTTTGATCTTGTTAAGAAGACCCAGTTCAGCCTTGTGGGTTAGGTAGCTTGAGGATCAGATTGTGTGTTCACTGGCACTCCAGCTGAAGTGGAGCCAAGCTTGGGAGCATTCCTCTTCTCTGTGCTGTCGTTGACTGCTGCCAGCTCACCCCAACTCGTGGCGGCTCCCTGCACAATAGAGTGAAATCCTGCCCAGTTTTGTACCACTCCCACAATTGGTTGTGGATTGGGCCATTGTGATCTGTAGAGTGATCACTGACCTGGTGAGCTAGGACTTTGTTTTGAGGCCAGTGAAGAACCATTGTAGGGTCTTCAGCAGGGGGGGAAACAGATAAGATTTCTGTTTTAGAAAGACCGTTCTGGCTGCCTAGAGGAGAGTGAATCACAAGAGGGCAGGATAAAGAGACAGGAACTCCAAAAAAGAGGCTGCAGCTCAGACAGGAGACAATGGTGTGAACTAGGGGCATGGCAGAGAAACCAAGAGATACAGGCAGATTAGAAAGATTGAGAAGCCTGTGCCGGCTAGGCTGTTTCCAGAACTATCACATGAATCCATTCATATGACTGTTCTCTTGCCAGGCAAGACTTGCCCCTTCTATTCACTAATTTAAATTGTACCCACATTGATGTCGTATCTTCCTGAGGCCTTCTCTGACCCTCACTCCCTAGAACTTAATATGGATGCTTGCCAGACTTTTTCTTAGTGCTCCTTAGTTCATTAAGAAGGCCAATTTATACCATTTCTTTTTTCTTCATAGTGTATTTATCTTCTCAAATAGATGACAAGGAAGAAACCATGCTGATACATCTTTATACCTTCTCCTCTCAGTACTTTCCAGTTCATCTTGGGCAAGGTGGGTACTCCATAAGTATTTGTCCTGTTGACCAATTGTGATCTTGCTGCACTGCCCAAACTTCTCCAGGTAGTTCTCTTTCAGATCTCATTTTAAATGCCACCAGCAGTTAACTCATTCATTTGCTTATTCTTTTATTCATTTACTTAACACTGACTTATTAATTGCTTGCCGTGTTGTAGATGGGGGAATTGGTGGTTCAGTGATAAAATTCTTGCCTTCCATTTCCCAGCCAGTACACCTCATGTACAATCACACATAGCCATCCGTGGATGTTTGCCTGTTGCTTCCAGACTAGGACTAGGAAGCAAGACCTGGTGATCTACTCCTGAAAATCAGCCAATGAAAATTCTATGGATCACAATGTAGGATGGCACAGGACATTTCATTCCATTGTGCACAGAGTCCCCATGAGTCCAGGGCAATTTAATGGCAGCTAATAACAAGGAAATCCTGGTGGTATAGTGGTTAAATGCTACAGCTGCTAATCTGCCACACATTCTTGAAAACTCTATGAGGCAATTCTGGTGAGTTCTGTAGGGTCACTATGAGTCAGCATCAACTTGACAGCAATGGATTTGTTTTTTGGGGGTGATAACAAGGTCCTAAGCACCACTCTAGGACATTGATTCTCTGCTGTGTATTGAGTTGTCCATTCCATTTTGGATACTGTGTTTTTTATCATGGAGAGAGATCTTGTCTCCTGTTTGCTGGATTAAATAAGGATTAAACCTACTTAAACTGTTTTACTGCTATAGGCACAGCCTGGCACCTGGTACCCAGATGAGCCACCATATGCACAGGAAGGAAATAAGATGTGGAATGATTCCTTTGGTTTCTTAGGCGGAGCGCTGGCCTTCTGTAGTTGGCAGACTTCTTATTCAAGGGACTCAAACCCTGGTGTTTGAATGTGCACTGGGCTGGGTTAATTCTGCCATTTTTTTTTTTTAAACAGTTCCTGATGTTTATCCCGTAGAAGCAGAACTAAATAATGCCAGATACTCCAAATACACAAATCAGAAGAATGGCAGATTCCTAATACAGAGCTCTTAATTTATTTGCCCTGTCACCTCCCTACCTCGCAGCCTGCCGTCACACCATACTTCACCCCGACAGGAATGGGCGGGCGCTGTGGTTTGGGAAGAAAGCTTTTGAGTTTCAAGATTCTTCTAAAATGTGCTTGCTTTAAGTAGTTTTTGTGCTAACATTGCATCAAAGCCCCTTTTTGGCAACTAAATTGCCATATAAGATTAAAAATAATTTGGGGGCAGGATTTCTACCAGGAATTGAACAAACAATGCACTGTCCTAAGCTGCTTCCAAATTCCTAATGCATCTGTTTTGTACAGTCCCCATTTCATAACACTACAATCCCTCATTTGTCTGAGCTCCTTCTGCTTATGTGCTGCAAGAGTCACGCCCCTCTATTTCTGGCCCTGAAGGCACCTTCCTGAGTTTGGGAAAGTCTCTTGTTTGAAGTTACAGAAGCCTAAAATAATGCAGTTGTTCTGAGCATCCCTGCTCAACACTGCGCAGGCCACCCCATTGCTTTTCCTGGCCAGGGCAGTCATTGTAAAACAGCTGACTCCTTGGCTCATTTCCTGAGAAGACCTCAAAACCTACTCCATTTTCTGGCCAGAGCCGCCAGCTTGAATTCTGATTCTTTTCTAGTTTCTCTCTGGAATTCCCACCAGTTGAACAAATGTAATGGAGCCCTGGTGGTGCCGTGGGTAAGAGTTCAACTGAAAGGTCAGTAGTCCAAATATATCAGCTGTTCCTTGGAAACCCTATGGGGCAGTTCTGCTGTATCCTGTAGCATCACTGTGAGTCAGAATTGCTTGATGGCAATGTGTTTGGCTTTTTTGGCTCTTGAGTTTCCACTGATAGGACAGACGTAGCCGTGTAGCATACATTGGGGGTGTTATTTGTTTGTTTAAGTACTCCTACTTGGATCACATCATACGCTTGTGGATCAACCTGCAGTAATTTCTCAGTTAAACAAGCTGTTACAAGTCTATGAGACTGAGTCTCTTCATCTCATATAAGCTTTCCTGATTTGTTTATGCCCAGTTTAAATTAGAGTCCCTGGGTGGTGCAAGGAGTTAATGTACTTGGTTGCTAACTGAAGGGTTGTAGGGTCAAGTCTACACAGAGGTACCCTGAAAGAAGGGTCTGGTGATCCACTTCCAAAGAATCAGCCTTTGAAAACCGTACTGTGTACAGTTCTACTCTGACATATATGAGATTTCTAGGACATAAATGGAAACCTGGGCGGCATAGTGGTTAAGTGGCACCGCAGCTATCCAGAAAGCGGGCAGTTCGAATCTGCCAGGCACTCCTTGGAAACTCATGAGGCTGTGCTACTCTGTTGTATAGGGTTGCTTTGAGTCAGAATCAACTCAATGGCACTGTTATTTATTTATTTATTTATTTTGGTGACATAAATACCATATGTGACTGATTTTAAAGAACAGAAATTTATTTTCTCAGAGTTCTGGAGGCTAAAAAAGTCCAAATCCGTGTGTTGGCTGAGCTAATTTTTTTTTCCTTGTTGGTAGCCCCAGACATTCCTTAGTTCTTGGCGATCCGCGCATGGCATGTTTCCTCCAGTATGTGCCCCTGTCTGAAATAATCTGCTCTTTTTATAACTCATAAGTGATTATGTTTAGGACACACTCTAAATTGGTATGGCCTCAATAACATAGCAAAGAAAACCCCATTTCCAAGCAGAATTACCATAGTTTTGCAAAAATAATGCAAACCTTCTACATTTGTGTGCCAGCTTCTCCTTCCCTCATGAGGTATTTTCGTAAGTACTGCTTGCCAAAAGTTTCATTTTTTTGAATTTTATTGTAAAAAAAACTAGCATAGCATGCTTATGAAAGTCCTCATGGGGGGTGGGAGTGGCTGTCAAACAAATGTAGAAGGCATGCATTGTTTGGGTAAAAACATGGTACGTTCTCAGGTACGGGAGTTCAGATTACAACACCCATTTTGGGGAACACAACTCAGTCTGTAACACGTCGGTCTGTCAACTGACCAGAAATACTGGAGGTGCTGCAATTAGTGCTCAGCTAGTAGTAACCAGGAGTGCAGGGATTTGAACTTACTAGCTGTGCTCCATAGGGGAGACATGTGGCAGTCTGCTTCTGTCAAGATTATAGCCTGGGAAACCCTATGGGGCAGGTCTACTCTGTCCTGTAGGGTCACCATGAGTCAAAGTGACTCGGCAATAGTGGGTTTGTGTTGTTGACCGACAGACTTAGTCTTTAGGCCTGTGAAATAGAAGTAACATAGCTTTGGTGAGTTCCTTTCCTTGGCCCTCATGGGCCAACTCTGTGTTTGCCACGTCTTGTCTGTGATTGCCCTTTGAGGGACTGGGCGTCAGTTTTGTGCATCAGACTGATCCTGTGGTCCTCACATTGAGACTTTTCAGGAGCAGGACTTTATTTTCAGGAGTTTCATGCGAAAACCATCTGTAACTTTTGCTACTGTTTCATTACCTTTGTCATGTTTGGGAAAGGGAAGTTTAAGGGTACTGAGTAAAACATATTGGAAATTATAGAGTTCATAAAAAGCTGTATGTGAGGTCTAACAGTTAAGTTCACAAACTTGTCCTAGAGAAAGTGCTGTGTACCACACTGCTGAATATCACTATGGCCACCTTTGAAGTAGTCCCCTTGGGAAGCTATACACCAATGCCAGTGCCTAGTCCACCCTTCAAAGCAATTTTGGAACTCTTTTTCTGGAATGACCATCAGAGCTGTCATTATAATGCCCTTGATGTCCTAAATGTCATCAAAATGTCTTCCTTTCAATATTTCCTTTATCTTTGAGTAAAGAAAAAAGTAATCAAGGGCCAGATCAGGTGAGTAGATGGTGTGTTCCAATACAGTTATTTGTTTACTGGCTAAAAACTCCGTCACAGACAGTGCCATGTAAGATGGTACATTGTCATGATGCAAGAGACGTGAGTTGTTGGGGAAAAGTTTGGATCATTTTCATCCTTTTCATGAAGCCTTTTCAGCACTTCCACGTAGTAAACTTGGATAATTGTTTGTCTAGTTGGTACAAATTCACAATTAACAATTCCTCTGATATCAAAAAAAGGTTAGCAACATCTCTTTTACTCTTGATTTGGACCGACGGAACTTTTTTGGTCACGCAGAATTGGCTGACTCCCATTGTGCACTTTGATGCTTTGTTTCAAAGTCGTAGCCGTACACCCATGTTTCATCCCGAGTGATAACATGGCCCAAAACATTGTCTTCCCTCTCCAGAAGGTCTTGGCAAACTTCAACTTTGCTTTGCTTTGCTTTTGTTCATCAGTGAGCTCCTTTGAGACCACTTTTGCACACACCTTTCTCCTGCTGAGATTTTCAGTTTAAGGTTTTCCTGTTTCTCTATAGCTGTTTACTTTATCTGCTATGCATCTCACTGTCAGCCGATGCTTTTGACACACAATTCGATGAATTTTTGCAATGTTTCTGTCAGTTCTGCTCATTACTGGCCACCCTGACCTCTTGTCATTAGTCACGTTTTCTTTCCCTGTATACTGTGATTTTCTTCATGATATTATCTCTGTAAACTTGGACTAATATGCCCCTGATTGCACTTGCACTGCTGGCAAATTTAACAAGAAATTGTTCATTCATTGCTTTAATTCAAGCTCTGAAACATGCAACAACAATAATGAATGCCACTCAGCAGGACACTGCCACACGTTGAGATGAACATAGCTGTGAGACACTGATTACCAAGGTTATGAAACCTTACTGAGCTGTTTGTACAGTGCTGCCAACGTAAGCGCATGGTGGCAGGTTCATGGTCTTAACTGGCAGACCTTATCCTCTATACCGTGTACTAGTCGTTGGTCAGTGTATAAAGCAGAGGGGAACCAACACGTTCCTGAACGTCAGCACATCAGTGGGAACAGGGAACCCTTCATCAACCATGAGCTGAAAGTCCCAAGGCATCAGACTGGAAAGACTCTTCAAAGATGGTAGCATTTGCTCAGACTGCCTGAAGCAAGAAATGTAGATTTTTAGGCTAACATAACTAAAAAATTCAGGCATAGTTAGTTAGCTTCAGGCTCAGCTGGTTCGAGGGGCGCTAATAATGTCAAGAATCTGTGTCTCTTCATTTTTGTCTCTGTTTTCCTCTCGTGTCTTAGTTATCGAAGGAGAGTCTCCTCTTATCGTGGCAGTATGGCCAAGAGAAGCTTCACACCTGCAATCTATCAGCCTTTAAACTCAGCAGAAAGAGAGTATCTCCTTTCCAACAGTTCTAGCAAAAATCCCGAGAAAGACACTCATTAACTTGGCTCAGGTCACACACCCACATCCTGAATCAATTACTGAAACCAGGCACGGGAAGGGAACTGGCCAGGCCTGGGTTGAATGCCGTCCTCTGGAGTACAGGAGGGGGCTGAGCCCCTGCAGAGCCGTAAATGCTGGAGATGTGGAGAAAGATCATTTCCCGATGGAAAGTCGGGAAAAAGGAGGAGCAGAAGAACAAGGCAGCTAAACACAAAGCCGTGCATCGTCCAGATTCTCTCTAGAACTCAGCTTCTCCATCTGAAGATGAATCTAGCTCCAGAATACTGTGATTTGTATGTACTCACTGGTGTGGTGGAACAGGCACAGAAAGGTGTGGTATGTGGGTTGTTGCCCAGACATTGGTTAAGGTAACACAGAAAGACCGGTAATCCTAACAGTTCTGCAGGTCTGGTAGCTAAGCTGAGAGAGGCTATCTCAGGTGGGAGAGTGATAGAGAGAGACAGTGTGAATAAGCTGGAGGAAAAGCAAAGTGATCAGCACACGTCTTTTTAGGGTGAGTTATTATACAAGCCTTTTAGAATGCTTCTAAGCCCAGCATTATGCTACACCCTGCTGGGTGGCACTCTGAAGATGTGACACTGAAAGATAACACCTGCTGTTACTGGTGACTAGAAAATGGGGACGAAGCAGGGAAACGGTGCCCAATAATGTTATGAAGTTGGGAGCTGGAGTGACGTTGGTTGAGCTGAGTGAACAAGAGGTCTTCTGGCAGGGTATGAATTCATACATTTTTCAGAAATCAGTTTTTATCAGTTGGGTGAAAATATTAAAAAGCTCAGTGGTTTTATTTAAAAAGAAAGGCAATAGAAACATAAAGCACTGTCTTGCCTCCCCAGTGGTAAAAGAAGAATCCTTTAAGAGTGTTCCTTGCTGTAGAATGCCAAGATACCTTTGGTTCAGAACAAGGAATCTTGAGTACACGTTACTGGAAAATAGAGTAGTTTACAGGTCATTCAGGAAAATAAAACAGAGAGCTTCAGCTACAAGGAGAAACCAAGTTGTGGAGAAGATCTGAAAGTGGGGCACTTCTAGATTTTTTTTTTTTAAATGATATGACTTCTCTAAATTCAGAAATTTAATTCAGTTTGATACTGGAGAAAAATTCTTATTGACTTCAAATAGAGGAAAAAAAAAAGAGGAAGGGAAAATAAATAAATAAAAAGATGCCCCATTTTCTGGTTTCCTGCTCTGTGATTAGTGCCAGAGAACTCTGCTCCTGGGGCTAACGAAAGCCACCTGGGGTGGGTGCCCGGGGCTGCTGTGTCCCACCCTCAGCATGGACCGAAGGCGGGACGTCCTCTGCCGTGAAGCAGATGTTGGCCCAAGTAACCATCCAGCCCTGTGCCTGTCAAAATATAAGCTAAGTATGGCATATGGGATTAGAGAGGGATCACAGAATCCCAGATAGTTCCAAGAAAAATGAATAATGTGAGGCTAGGCCTTGGCCAGCCTGCATTTCATTAATTCCCTCTTTCCACAATGGTGGGCGGGTGGCCGGGGACGTGGGCTGCAGATGGGAAGCACGCTTTCCAGGAGTTTTGTTCTATTCTCCAGGCTCCTCTTAGGCACCAGAAGCATTCATTTCTTGGCACTAGCAGGGATTTGAGGCACTGGTTTCCAATCGGCTCTTCGGACCCCTTGGACAGCTGGGTGGGTCCTGGCTTATTGGCAAGGGCTAATGGGCACCAGTGATCGGCTGTGCCTCACCCAGCCAGCCAGCACTGTCTCTTCACCTCTGGATCACTTCTGTAGTCTCCAGCTGGAGCTTCTTCAACTCTCCTGCCTTCAATTCAACTTCCAGGTTGCTGCCAGATTCATCTTCTTCAATCACTGTTTACAGTGGTGAGTTCTGTCACGGAAGTTGGCAAGAACTCTGCTTCTAGAAGAATGTTTGAATCTACTCAACAGCACTGGGGTGTTTTTTTTCTTTTTTGGGGGGGTATCTCAGACAGGCCTGTGCTCTATCCTCAGCGCCTTCAAACACTCTCCTCATGGTTCCCTCCAGATTTTCACCCAACTCTTCCACAATATCTTTGTGACTCCCGGGCAATAAATAGTGCCCTGTTTTACTTTTTCTCTTTTAGTACAATTTTGTACACTTAGATTTATGAAAGCAGTCCATGGAGAGTACCAACGAGGCGAGAATCCCCCTGGAAACGTCTCAGAAGAAGGACCTGGAGATCTGCTCCCTTCCTTCTTAAAACAAATCAGCCATTGATAACCCCGTGGGGCAGAGTTCTACTCGGACACACGTGGAGGTCACCGTGAGATGGTTGTAACACGAGGAAGTACATAGTAGGTATTTAATAATTATTTAGTGAATATATGAATATACAATGATGTGGTTTGGGATAGAATTAAAAATACTCTTTATCTGAGTAAACCTACTGGAAAATTACAACCTACTCCCAGCCTGAGGATCCGTGGCGGCTCAGTAGGTAAGGGCTGGGCTGCTAACTGATAGGTCTGTGTTTCAAATCCACTAGCTGCTCCATGGGAGAGAGACGTGGCAGTTTACTTCTGTAAAGATTACAGCCTTGGAAACCCTGTAGGGCAGTTCTACTCTGTCTTATAGAGTTGATAGGTGTTAATATCGACTTGATGGTAGTGAGTGAGTGGGTTACCCTTTCCTTGCTATTTCCAAGTCTGAACTTAGTGATAAGTCAGTGTACCCTCACTACCACTTGTTCAAATCCCTTGTTCAAAAAGAGATTGTAGAAACATCTTTCGTCAGCAGAGTTTTTGCCAAATTGGTCTTCTGCTTAGAAACATACAGTGATTTTCTATTGATGCAATCATGAATTACAAATCACTCCCTCCACCCATCCCCTGATGTTTCTTGTCTTGTGACTCCTTGGTTTTATCGGCCTGATTCCTACCTCAGTCTACTTCCTTGTTCACTGGGAGGAGGGCCAATCAGCTAGCCTTTCCCCCCATCAGATGACTGCTTTCCCTGACTCCTGGTACACAGAGTGAGGGCCTTCTCAAATTTTATCTTTAAAGCTATTTGTAAAAGCCCTTCTTAAGCTGGAGTACCAAATGGAGGAAAAACACAAATATGATTTATCACTCAGTCTCTGTGACTTTTCGGGAGTAAAAAAATAAACAAAGGCAGGCATATTTGAATCATTAAAGACACATCATTACTCTCAGCTTGTGCTATTTCCTTTTGAACTTTCATCTATGGGTGTCACTGTCCCCTTTCCTGCTCCTGATCGCCTTTGGCCCTTTTTGGGGTCTGAGCCCATTTTTCAAGGAAGTCTCTCGAAGGCTCAGGGGGCCTGGGAAAGAGTGGCAGTCCTGAGCTGATCTGATGCCCTGCTGGCTAAGCAGACCTCTTTCTACCATTCCCATCCCACTGAAAGAGCTGTTGTCTCACCTGAAATTGCAGAGCAGTGTCATGGGGGATGGACCATCCTGTTTTCCTGGCAGCCAAGCAGCATAATAAGCCCTCTAGTAGGTAGTCCCTAGTTCACAGGTGAGGGGGCTGAAACCCAGAAAGAGGACAATACTGGGGTCAGCGTGTCAAATGAATGAGCTGAGGCTGCAGTGTTCTCTTAGGTTTCACCTTCATCATTGGCTATCCCTTGCTTTGATTTAAAATTGGCTTTCCTTTGGCTTGGAGTCAGCTCCAAGAAGGAGCAGAACATTATGGGATTTCTGGATAGGTAGGATCAAGTCTTCAGCTGTTAGCCCGGGGGCTGCTGAGGTCAAAGGGTACATGCTGTGACTTCCTGGGACTCAACTCGTAGTAGATGCTTTCAGCTGTGTGAAATACAGATATCAAAAGAACATAGCTTAAAGATATCTGAGAAATCAGTCTCTTCCTTGGATAAGTGAGAAAACTGAGGACAGAATGTTTATATAAAATCCCTCTGGGATTTGCATATTCAGTCCTTCAGTATTGATTTAATGCTTTGTATCAGCAAGGCATATTAATCTTAGAAGAAATATAACCAGAAGGACCCTTAAAAATGAGGATAGTAAGACTTTGACTCATGTATTTTGGAAAGACCAATTGCTAGAAGACGACATCATGTTTGGTAAAGTGCAGGGTCACTGAAACGCTCCGTGAGAAGGATGACACAGTATCCCCAACAACAGACTCACACATACCAAGGGTCATGGAGGTGGAGAAAGACCCAAGATTGTTCTGTTTTATGTCAGGTCACCATGAATCAAAGCCATCTTAACTGGGCAACTACCAACAAAATCTGCAAGGCACAGGGCCTGAGGTTCCAGTGCTAGTTTGTGGCACAATTTGGACCAGAACTCAGGGCTTCTTTCTCCTGGTCCAGTATTGTTTTCACCTGAACACATAATAAACATGCAAATTAATGAATTTATGACTTGGTCTTCTGTTGAGCACCGACTAAATGCCTGACACTGTGTATTGGTATTTGATGTAATTATCTCCCTCAATTTTTACACTACCCTGAAAGAGGTATTATTGTCTCTTCTTTATGATGAGAAAACGAAGGCAACATGAGCAACATGTCTAAATCTCACAGGTAGAAGGTGGCAGAGTTAGAATCTGAGTGCCAAGTCTAGGCTCTTCAGTACAGTACATTTGCTTCTTGATTGCTCCTAAGACTCTGTGCTCTGCCAGAGCTGGTCTCGCCCCCTGCCAAGGGGTGTCACTGCTTTTCAACACCAAGTCTTTATGTGCAGTTCCTCGACTTGGCAGTCATCCTTTTTCTTCCCTGCCTTTGCATCATGGCGCACATCTTGATGAGTTCATGCTTAAGGAATGTTTAGAGATGATGAAATCTGGTCACCAAGTTTAGCTTAGCTGAGTTTGCTGTTTGGAGAGCCATCATTCCTTCAAAAGCCTTTTATTTTGTCAAGCCCAGGTCAGACTAGCAAACAATATCACTCCATAAACGTTTCTCACTAGCGCTTAAAAAAAGTCCCCAGACTTTGACCTGTCTTCTTTCTTCTTGTTGGGGATAAATTGCTACTTGCCTGGGAATGGCTATTTGCTGTTATCCAGCCGAGTCAGGGAATGCTCTGAATAATCAGATAGTCCACTGAATAGAGTGACATTACAAGGATCAGCAGCTTTCAAGGAGTTAGAATAAAATACACTTAACACAAATACTGTACTAAGCTTGATGCATTTTTCTTGCTGGTTTCTGTTGCTGACCCTATGAGTAGTACTGATTGTTACTTCACAAGTGTTGGGGTGTTTTGGAAAGAGCGCTAGAAGCCAGATAGCCAGGGCTTCTAACTGCATCATTTTGGTTTGGAACTCATGTTGGGAATTTGCTTTTTTAACAAGTCCCAGGTGATATTATGCTGCTTGTTAGGGAGTAACGTAAAGGAAAAACCCTATTCTGGGACTCAGCAGGCCTGAGTTCTAAACCTGCTTACCTGCTATTAATTTGTTAGCTTTCTCACTTTCTGACCTGCTTTGATTACCCTTATCAGACCATCCTGCATTTCTACCCTAGATGTACTGAATCAGAATCTGCAGTTTAACAAGATCCCCAGGTGATTCCTATGAATAATGCATTCTAAGAACCACTGCTCTACTTGTGGGTCTCAGAACAAGTCCTGATTCACTAACCAGCAATGTTAGCAGTACCTGGGAACTTTTTAAAAATGCAAATACTCTGCAGAGTTTTGAACCAGAGTGAACAGGTTCAAAGTCCTCCAAGTAACTCTGCCAGTAGGCTGCTAAGTGATTCTGGGGCCCTCAACCATCCGTTTGGGAGTTCTGTTTCCTTCTCCCTGAAATAAACATGATGGCTAGGTTTAGTCTGGTATACATGTTGCACCTGTACCATAGTTTCCCACTCCTGGGGCCACATCAGACATTACTAATCAATCATGGCACTTCTCTTTTGATCTCTGACGGCCTCAGGAGCCTTCAAAGCCCATTGTCCCAGCAATTACCCTCAGTGGATTGGAGTTGGCACAAGAAATGAAATCGATTTGCTATCCTTGTACTAGCTGGTCTCCAGGGTCTCAGCTTTTATGAGCTGCCTAAGGCAAGTGCATGGTGGATGGGAAGCTGGATTAAACATAGTTTGTAGTGTTATCAAGTATTGAGTATTTTACCACCAGCTGAGCTTTTTTCTTTTTCCTTTTCTTTCAATCCACTACCTGGCTGTTGAAAACCACAGGAAGGAATCACATCTAAAATGCTGAATGAATAGGTCAAAGTGTGAGGAGACGGGGCAGGGCTGGTCAACTTGGCTTTCTTCCTAAGGCCCAACTTACCTGCTGACTGCCCTGGGAAGCCCTCCCCATGGACAAAGGCAGAAATAATCAAGCCCACATCTGCTTTCCCTCAGCCTGTAGTGCTCAGCTGGGATGTGTCATTCATTCTATGTTTTGGTGAATATATAAGCGGCCTGGTGGATTATAATCTCCTTGGAGGCAGGGAGAAGTCCTAGACCTCCTAGGATCCTATAACTAACAGGCTGTTTAATCTCTGATAAATTACTTAATCTCTTTCTGCCTCAGTTATTAATTTACTTAACAGGGGAATAATAGTACATGCTCCAGGGGTTTGTCATGCTTATCAAATGAGATCATTGCGTACAGTACTTGAAAGAGTGCCTAGGATATTGTTCTTGCTTTTATTGTTATTCTAAAGTCACAGCCTAGTACAGTGCCTGATGAATAAGTGCTAAGGTATGTGAGCAGATTTAATTTTTAAATGGTCATCAAAGGTGAGCTTCCACAAGTTGGAAGGGCTGATCTGAGACTCAACAGGGAGACTGATATGACTCAATTCTGTAACTGAGGAAATGAGCCAGGCAGTGAGTACATCGTGCCTGGACCATCTTCCTCTGAGGCCCCCACTGACAGGAGTCACGTGACAAAGGAGGGGTCTACTCAGCTGCCTGAACTTGGGACATTTAAATTCTTTTAAACTAGAATCTTCCATTTTTTGAAAATATGTTCATGGATCCTGAAAGTACTTGTATGAGATAGCACATCATTTTTACTTCAGCTTGTGAATTCAGCAAGGCAGGTAGTACCTCATTGTATGCTAGTGAGGGTAGAATATGGCCCAGAAAGGTTATGTGACTTGCCTGAGGACACACAGTATATGATAGGCAAAGCCTGGCCTCAGACTTCCAGCTCCGTGATCTCTCTCAGTAGCCCCTCCTTCTTGCCCCCTCCAGGAACACAGTTCAGTTTTAGGTTTCCCAGAAAGTTTTTCTAAACAGCATCAAGAAAAAGCAGTTTTATCAATTCATTAATTTAAACAATGAGCTGGTAAGGGCTTTTTATCTTCCTCAAATCCTCCATCACCATGTCAAATGTCAAATTTATTTTGTGGCTATGAGAAACCATAAATGCAGAAATGAGCAAAAATGTTCCCACAAAAGTAGTCTGCAAAGCATGCCTGGGCATGACTGTTAAAAATGAGGACAGGAATGGCATATAATGTTTAATGAAATGTATAAAGGACAGAGCTGGGCTTTTATTCGAGACACGATCTTCATTTTGCTGCCAGATAAAATAAAACAAGTACGAAACAGGCACAAACCACCATTGGGCATGTTTCCCAAAGGACTTGGCTGCAACTTGAAGCCAACATTTTATATGTTGTGCTTTAAAAATAAATAAATAAAGAAGGATATGCACCTTCTAAGTAGACATGACTTTTAATTTTCTTTTTCCATGGGATAGATTTGTAAGGGACCATTATCAGTACTTACCTCAGTCCTCCTGGAGACCAGGGCGTACAGTAGGCCCATTTTCCAAAGTTGCCCTCACTCATGTCCTGACGATAGTGGGACTGTCTTATCATGTTGTTTCCATACTGATAAGCCTCTACTCTTCACCACACTACTGCTTCAGCTGATTCAGGGAGCACTGGTAGTTTAGTGGTAGAATTCCCCCTTCCACGCGGGGACCTGAGTTCGATTCCTGGCACGTGCACCTCATGCAGAGCCTCTGCCCATTCCATCAGTAGAGGCTTGTGTGTTGCTACAGTGCTGAATGGGTTTCAGCGAAGCTTCCATACTGAGACTAGGAAGAAAGATTTGGCAGTCTACTTATGAAAATCAGCCGGTGAAAATTGTAGGGATCACATGACTTGATCCACAACCAATCCTGGGGATGGTGCAGGACTGGGCGATGTTTTGTTCCATTGCACATGAGGTCACCCCCGGCAGACACCAAAGGGAGTCACAGCCTGGCTGAGCCAAACAGGTCCCTTCCTTGGAAAGTTTTAGATCAGAGAAGGGAATACTCTAGGTGGTGTAAATATTTGAGTGGGAAGGACAAGGAGAGTTGGGGACTGAGGCAGCTGTATGAGGCCTTTCCCAAAAGGAGCACACAGAGGTAAAAAACGCGAGGAGAGACAGAGGGAAGAAACAATGGAGTAGACACAAAAAGGGTAGTGAAGGCGTGATGTGAAGGGGACTTACAGGTCTTGAAAAAAAGAGAAAATGTCTTCCAAACTCTAGATTCCAAGTCTAGTTGGATTTTTGCCCCAAGATGCCCCAAGATACCCTGGTCACTTGTGGTTCCTCTGTTATAATCCTCCTCCTTTCTTGGAGTGCTCTGAGTAGGCTTTGTTCCTGTCCGAGCTTCGCTTGGCATCATGCAGCTTAGTTTCAGCTGCCACACAGGTTGGTGGTGTGCTCCAGCCGTCGCACAAGGGTTCTTAACTGGTGCTCATAGGTGTCCCCCAAGCTGTCTGTTCATTCCCCAAATTACATGCAACGTTCTGTGCACATGTGAGTGTTCATTCTTTTTTTTCCTCTCTCTGCGAGAGTATTTGCTTTTCACTAGTTTTCACGCAGGTCTGTGATCCCCAAAGCAAAAAATCACACCATAAGGAAAGCTTAAGATTTTGCTTTGCTCCAAACTGTCAGTCACCCAGCCCCAAGAAGGAAGAGTTTTGCAGTGGGTCATGATGTTCTAGAGGGAGTTTGGATGTGATAAGGGAAAAATAATCCCTGAACTTGGGAGTCTTGGTTTCTACCCCCACTCCCCCACCCACAAAGGACCTCACAGCACAGTAAGCAGCTTTAGCCACCCGTCGTAACAAGCTTCCCTTGATCCCCCAGCCCCCTCATTATGAGCTCAATTGTGTGCCCCACTAAAGTGTGTTGAATGAGTCCTAGCCTTTCTGGCTTGTGGACACTGTGCACTGCTTCTGTCGCATGGTGATCTGTAGGGCTAGAACTCTCTCCTGCTTGGGAGGAGGTATCCTCAGACTTTAGGAGAGGTGGAGTCTTTTAGGACTACCTATTCCAATAAATCGTTCCAGGCTCATAGGTGTGAGCCTGTCTGAGCCAAAGCCTCAGGGGGAGATAAATTCCCTTACAGGCCTGGCGCCTCTCCCTTATTGGTAGTAGCTCATCAGCAGGAGAGAATTTGGAGGTCCAGTTCCCATCTTACAGCTGTCAGCCTCTTAACACAGTCATTTAAACTTGCAAACCATAACCAAACCCTTTGCCATCAAATGACCCTATAGGACAGACTAGAACTGCCTTTTGGTTAGCAGCCAAGTGCTTAACCCCTGTGCCACCAGGGCTTGTAGAATAGTTCAGCAAGTTTTAAATTTACTATCTGACTACTCATCTGTACATGCATGCATGAGGCTGTGTGCACGCAAACACACACACACGCACACAAAGTTGCAGAGTTTCCAATGAAAGGTGACAGTTTTAGTAAAGGGCTCCCAGTCATTTGATTGGCGTTAGTTGGTAAAGATCTAGAAAACTGTCAGAATTTGAGGTGGTAATTCCGTGAATAAAACCAGCCGTTTAGTCTTTTGTAAAACATATAATTCAAATAATGACACCCAACACTAACTGAGCACTTATTATACACCAGGGACTAGTGTGTTACATGCATTATATCATTTAATCCCCCAACTATCCCCATGAGACCTGATGTATCATTATCCTTATTTAAGAAACTAAGCCTTGGAGAGGGTAAACACCTATCCAAAGTCACCTGACAGGTACCTTCCTGAAAATTCCAATTGCTAAATTACCATTGATTTGCTTCGCACTATGCCAAGAATTGTGTAATATGTGAGTACAGTGTTACCCATCAGGATATTTGGGTTTAGTTTTCATCTGTCTCACAGTTGGACAAATGAATTTTCAAATTCTCCGTTAAGCAAATCTGTATCCTGCTACCTGCCTCCCACTACCCTAAGAATGAGACCTCTTCTTGAGCGCACATATACACACCCCAAAGGCAAAAAGATATTCAGCTTAGTCTTTACATTGTAGATCCTTAGGGGCTAGTAACAATATACTTTTAAATATTGTAAGGAAGAAAAGCCAAGCTAACAAACAGAGGAAGTTCAAGTTTCAATATACTCTTCCTTTTCCCCAAGTCCCTGCTGATTAAATAGAATTATGGCTTAGAACAACTGGGGGCCAACATAGTGTTGCTAGCATATTGTTTTACTCAGTAACTACTTAATTATCTACCTAAAATTAATTAAATTGAATTATTTAACATAAAAGTAGAGAGGGCATAATTTAGACTAAAGGATAGTACTTTAAATGAAGTGCATTTAGATATGTAAACTATGCATGCCATATTGTGCTAGTATTTTTCATCTCACCAAGGACCGGTGAAACTTTGTGGTGAGATGGCTCTTGTGAACCTTTGCTATGGAGAGCTTTGTATGAGTTTGCAATTAAAGAAGACAGAAACTTTGCCTTATTTTGAAAAAAATGTTACTGGGTTGGACTAATTGTGCTCAGCCAGGGCTTTTGGACTGTTGGGTTCCGCTCTGAGGCATTGCTTACATGGAAAGATACTGGGAACACCACATTAAGTGTAAGACATGTTTATTCTGCCCAGTGTCAAAGACTCTTCAAATGGACAATTTTAGTTCACTATCTACACTTAGGTCACACCATCCTTGGTTATGGGAAATGTTAGTTTCAAACTTCAATAAATAACTAGACTCAGATATATTAATTTCTGTAATTAACTTATATCCCAGCCAACTACATTGCCTTCTGGATAGTGTTGGAGAAGAATTTCAGTTATCTCAAGTACCCCCTCCAGCTGGGGTTTCAATCATGTATCTAGAACACACACACACACACACACACACACACACACACGCACACACACACACACACACACACACACACACACACACACACACACAAACAGCTTGATAAAGTTGCAGAGGTATGTTTTTAAAACATATGTCACCAGGCAGCTTGGGGGTTATTTAACAGAACCATTCTATAGGGTATGAATTTAACCTTTGATCTCTGAAATGAAGTTCAGAAAAATCCATTTTTATTGTATATCCCTTATAATCAACTCAATGTCTGCCTAAGTCAGTTCTAAAGAAGAGGCTGTGTTTGCAGATAATTGATACTTCTGCCTTTGAGTTTTTTACTGAACTTCTCTCCTCTCTGAATTAAATTTTATGCCCACCTTGATTTTTGTTACTGTTGTTGTTAAGAGGGAAAGGATCTAAAAACTTAAGACGCAGTTATATTCAAACTCAAAACTCACTGCTGTCAAGTTGGGTCTGATTCAGAGCCACCCTAGAGGTTGGAGTAGAACTGCCCTATAGAGTTTCCAAGGAGTACCTGGTGGATTTGAGCTGCCAGCCTCTTGGTTAGCAGAGGTAGCACTTAACCCCCTACACCACCAAGGTTTCCGCAGTTATAGTAGAAGGGGAGAAATTCCGTATTGTCACTCACAGAAAAAAAATCCAACAAAATGCTGTTTTCTTGTAAGAGATGAACACATGGAAGAAGAGATAACGAATCTTACCTATCAGGTCACCTGAAGTCTTCTTGCTAACACATACTCTAAAGCAGGGATTGGAAACCTACACAGGCAACATACAACCCGTTGCCTGTTTATGGATGTAAAATTTTATTTGGAATACAGTCATATTCGTACATTTCTGTATCATCTCTTTTTTTTCTTGCTACAATGGCAGAGTTCAGTAGTTGCATCAGACACCATAGAGCCTATTAAGCCCCAAATATGTCTTATCTGGCCCTTTAAAAAGAAGTTTGTTGCTTCCCTACTTTTAACCAAGGAAAGAGACTTGAAGGCCAGTGAGGGTGGCCACTGGATGCTGGTTTTAAACCAACTATTCACTTTCCAGAATTAGGATCTGAGCATAATACCGAGTTGATAGAAAGAATCATTCTTGGGGATGCATTGCAATGGAATAGATTACAGTAATTAAATCTATTCCTTTGATTCTCTAGAGTCTATCTAGTAAAAATATGCTATGACAGAGTAGAACCCAGAATCCTCAGCTAGAGTCAGCCATTTGGGAATAAGAGTTCCTTCTCTGTCACAGCTGAGTGGCTCAAAGTTCATCATAAGTGCATTTGAATAAAGAGCACAGCATGTGCTGTTCTGTAAGGAGCCAGTGCTGGCCTGTCAATGACATCACTAATTTAGCTAAAGGACAGAGGAAAACAGTGGGGGTGGGAGGTTAGGACTTGGAACAGTTAACCCTTTCTGGACACGCCTTTATTTATTTATTTATGTAAATAATAGAGTCTATTTAAGAAATGCCTACAGAGTCTAAACCAAAAGAACAAAATTCAGTTTGTACCAGTCTTTGCCAGTCATCCCAAGTGGACAACTGCCAGGAGACTGATACGCAAAGCTGGTCCTTGCGTGCACGGTTATTTCAGTCATAGACGCTCGTCATCCCTTGAAATTGCTCCGCTCGTAGGATTCCAAATTCCAGCCACTGCTTCTCAGAAGTTAAGTGTGTGAATTGACGAGAGTGGGCTCCCTCAACTTTGCTGGCCAAGTCAGACTGCTGGGTATTCATCGTGGGCCTGGTTTTCACTTCTGTCTTGGGAGAAGCAGGACAGAGACCCGTCTGGTTTCCTCCTCTCTTTAGGACATGTGTTTGTCATCTTCAGTCTTCTCTCCACTGGTTCTTTCTAGACAAACTTCCTTGTCTCACTCACCATAAAAATATGAAAAATAGAAAACAACAAAAGTCTGTGTCTTCCAGTTTATTGTTTTCTAATGCCTGTTTCCTACCTTCCTTCTGTTTCATTGTGTGTTAGTAAGGGTTGAACTAGGTTAGGCTGTAGTAACAAACAAACCCCCTACCTCTCAATGGCTTAATAGTTTATTATTCATGCAGTCTGCCAAAGGTCAGATGACTCTCAAGAGCAGCATTATCACGTGACTCAGTGATCAAGGGTCAATTGTTTTCGTTCTGTCATCTCAGCATAAGCCTTCTCCTTGATCACTGTGGTACAGAAGAGAGAAATGGGAGATTTAGACTTTTCACTGTGTCAGTCCGGAGGTGTCACAATTCACATTTCAGTAAAGAAATGTCACATGGTCCTTCCTAAGCTTATGGGCACTGAGTAGTACAATCTTTCATATACCTGGAAGGGAAACAGACCTGGGTATTGGTGAAAGCAGTAGTGCTTTCCCAGACTACCAAACGTCTCTAAGACGGCACCTACACCTGCTGCCACTACTTCCTTAGTGTCCACTGACTGGCCCTCAGACCACATTTTCTAAATCTGGCCTTTGTCATCATTACTCCGTTAAAATTTCTTTGATTTCCTTCTTCTTCTTGTTTGTTTTTTTTTAAAACAAAACAAAACAAAAACAAACAAACAAAAAAACCAATGACCTCCTGACTGACTGTCTAATCATGTTTCTTCCTTGTGATTTCTTTGTAGGGTTTCATGCAAGCTTTAACTTCCTTCTCCTTTAACCCCCTTCTTTGTTTGAGTGACAGTCTTTTTTTCCAGCAGTCTTCCTCCTTTTCTAATGCTTCTCAGTCTCCTTTGCTAGTTTCTTGTCCTTTTTTTCTCCCCTCGATGTAGGGAGTCCAGGTACTTTGTCCTCAGGCTCCCTGTGTACTCTGTATACTGTCTTCTGGGTTTCTGTCCTCAGCTTTGAGCACTTAAGTCCTCAATCAGTCAGTCAGTATCTCCAGATCTAGAGTGTTTCAGATTTGCAATTGAATTACACTTTTAAGTTAAAATATATTCTTTGGAAAACCAGCCCTTCTCCTGACCTAACAATTACTATTAAGAAAACTGTATAGGTTGAAATGCCATGGTTACAAGTGACAGAGTACCCCAACTCAACTGGCCTGAAAAATAAGGATGTTCATTATCTCAAGTAGTGAGAAGTCTGGATGATCCTTTCAACTCTGCCCAGGTCTGACTTTGGGGTGCCTCTTCTCAGGGTAGTTAGATTCTGGGATCAGTTCCAGTTATCATATTCAAATATGTCTGACACCAGGACAAGAAGAGCTAACTCTTGTCTGTGTTTAAGAGTGAAATGTCTTTTCACAGAACTCTCCATAGTACTCTTCCTTTATTTCTTCCTAAAATATTTTTAAATAACAACTTTATTGAGACAGAAGTTGCATGCCATGTAATTCATCTATGTAACTGCACAGTTCACTGGTTTTATACGCACAACATTGTGCAACCTTCACCACACTCAATTTTAGGATATTTCCGACCCTCCATTCCAGTCACTCTACGCTTCTCCCCATCTCCCTAGTATAAGCAAACCACTAGTCCACTTTCTGTCTCTATGGATTTGCTTGTCTAGATATTCTATATAAATGGAATAATAAAATATGTGTTCCTTGTGATTGGACTTTTTCACTTACAATAATGGTTTTACTGTTGATCCATGCAGTGGCATGTATCATACTCCATTTCTTTTTATTGCTGAAAAATATTCCATTGTATGCACTGATCACATTTTATTTATCCATTCATAATTTGATGGACACTGGGTGGTTTCCACCTCTTGGCTTCTTTTTGGTATGAATTTTGCCGTATGATCATACCTAACTCAATCACTTGAAAAGGAACTAAAGCTGGCCTACGTGGCTTGAACAAGTTGTGACTCATTTGGTGGGGTGTGATAGGAGAATCTTCTGTCAAGCAGTGGTCACTTAGAGGAGGTTGAATATTTAAACAAATCTGAATTCCTATTACAAAGAAGGAAGAGAGGAGTGGTGGGAAACATGGTATAGACAAAAAATGTTAGGTGCTGTCTAGCCAGTTCCAACTGGTAGCAATCCTGTGCACAACAAAAGGAAACACTGCCTGGCCCTCTGGCAGCCTCACAATCATTACTGTTTGGAGTCTATTGTTAGGGCCATTGTACCAGTCCATCCAGTTGAGGGTATTCACCTTTTTTGCTGACACTCTACTTTATCACGTATGATGTCCTTCTCCAGGGACTGGTCTCTCCTGATAGCATGTCCACAGCATGTGACATGAAGTCTTGCCATTCTTGCTTCCAAGGAGCCTTCTGGCTGTATTTCTTCCAAGACAGACTTGTTCTTTCTTTTAACAGTCCATATTATAGTCAGTGTTTTTCACCAACACTGTAATTCAAAGGTATCGATTCTTCTTTGGTCTTCCTGATTGTCTCAGCTATCTGGTACTGCTCCCAGAAATACCACAAGTGGATAGCTTTAAAAAGAGAAATTTTTTTCTGTCATAGTTCGGTAGGCTAAAAGTCCAAATTCAGGGAGTCAGCTCCGAGGGAGTACACTCTTTCTGCTGGCTCTGAAGGAAGATTCTCGTGTCGCATCGGTCTGAGAGCATCTTGGCACAGGAACCTCTGGTCTAAAGGGTGCACTCACCTGCTGGTGCTGCTTTCTTGATGGTATGAGGTCCCTAACTCTGCTTGTTTTCCTTTCCTTTTATCTCTTTTAAGATAAAAGGATAAAAACTGATGCAAGCCACACTCCAGGAAACAAACTCCAGGGGCAAGGGAGTGACTTTAGGAAGAGTCTTATAGTCCCACCCTAATCCTCTTTAACATAATTCAGTGTATTAACCACAGGCAGTGATTAGGATTTACATAGCATAGCAAAATCACACAATGGAGGGCAATTGCACAATACTGGGAATCATGGCCCAGCCAAATTGCTATGCACATGTTTTGGGGGGACACAATTCAATCCATGACACTTAGTCATTGTTTAGTTTTTGCATGCGTATGAAATGATTGGAAACACCATGGCTTGGGTCCGATATATGTTAATCCTCAAAGTGACATCTTTGCTTTTCAACACCTTAAAAGGATCTTTTGCATCAGATTTTCCCAGTGCACTATGTTGTTTGATTTCTTGGTTGCTGCTTCCAGGGGCATTAACTGTGGATCCAAGACAAAAAATAGGGCAGTTCTAATCTGGCCTCTAGGGTCGTCATGAGTCGGATCCGACTTAACGGCACTAGGTTAAAATAGGCAACAACCAATATTTTTTTCAGTCCTGTAACTTTGACTCTTTCTTCTTCATGATGGATGATACCCAAATGGAAGTCAAGCTTGTATAGTTGATCTCTGCAGTTTCGTCTGTGTTTCTTAGCTTTCCTTCAACGTCTCCTGCTTCGTATACATGTTATTCCTAACCTGTTCTTTTCTAACAGCCTCCTGCCTCTACCTGTCTTTCTGTCATATCTTTTTTCTCCTAATCAGTCTTATGTATCTTGATGAACGTTCTCTTTTCACAGCATGTATCTGTTACTAATAACAACACTGCCCAGCCCAAAGTCTTCCATGGCCTGATTGCCTACAAAATTAAGTCCAAATTAATGATCCACACATTTTAAAATGGCCTTCTTGTAACTTTGTCTGTTCTTCTCAGCTACAATTCCTTTCTCTGTGAAAATCCTACCCATTCTTTGGAGTTATCTCAAACAATAGTATATAATCTCTTTTGAACTTTTTGTGCTGGAGACTGTTCTAAAACTTATTGGGATTATTCCATTGATTGCTCACAGTAAGTCTATGAAACTATATTATGTATCTCTGTATTACCTATTGGAAACTCTGATGGCTTAGTCGTTAAGTGCTGTGTCTGCTAACTGAAAGGTTAATGGTTCGAATCCACCAAGTGCTCCTTGGAAACTTTATGGCACAGTTTTACTGTCTTATAGGGTTGCTATAAGTTGGAATCAATTGTTTTTTTTAGTTACCTGTTATTGTTCTCATTTTAAAGATGAGGAAATTGAGGCTAAGAAAGTTGCCCAAGATCACTAGCTTGTAGAAAGGAAAGTGAGGGTTCCCATCTGGGCAGTTTGGTTCCTGTGTGTTTTGAACAACTATTATTTAGTCCTTAACTGTCATCTCCTTCTTGAAGCCTTTCCTGATGCTTTCTCTATTCCCTGTATCCTCTTAAAAAAAAAAGAAAATCCACCCTCACTAATTATAATCCCTCAACATGATGGCACTTCCTTGGCTGGCCCTCCTTTTTAACTACATAGCGTTTTCCTTACAAATTTCTTACATTACTTCTCATATGTTGCTGTTGGCCTTGTTAGAAGGGGGAGAAAAAGGTTAAGATTTATCAAGCACTTACTATGGATTTTTCTAATCATCTATGTACGTGTTACCTTCCTCTCTTGCCTCTACTAGATCACTCACTGGAGGGCAGGAGTGTCTTTTTCTGTTTTTGCATCCCCCTTGGCACCTGATAGAGCAGAAGATAGTGGCGATGGTGGTGGCATGACTGCTGAGAGTCTGGCTTAAGATGAGAAAATGGGGAAGTACAGTAAATAAAGGACTCTGGACTTTGGAGACACACACAACTGAGTATGACTCTTAGCTCTTCTGTGTATCTAGCTGTGTGACCTTGAGTAAGTTCATTAACCTCTCTGAGCCTTAGTCACCTCATCTGTAAAACAGGATCAATAATACATACTTCATTGGATTGCTGGAGAATTTGGTGGGATAAATGTATATAGCACAGCACCGGGTGCTCCCTGGTATAGCAACCAGCCAATGATGGTTTTCTCCTTCCTGTCATCCTAAGGTGTAACCCTTGGGAACAGGTAGTATCATAGTTGGTAGGGGATTAAATCTGAAACCCTAGCCAGTGCTAAATAAACTTGCTGATATGAACTGAAGGACAGCCAGTAGTTGCAAAAGGGCAGATTACAAGATCAAGAACTAGGCGGTCAGAAATTGACTGAGAGATAGGGAGAACCACTCTGTCTCCTAGGGCTCCTGCAGTTGCAAGGAACAGAAAGCCTGTCTCACACAAAGTTCAACAAGAAATAGGATGTATTGGAGTCTGCAAATGAACAGCCCAGGGATGGATACAGAAGTATGAAAGATGTTGCAGGGTTTTGTGTATGTGTGTGTGTGTGTGTGTGTGTGTATTTTGCCCCCCTCTTCAGATGGCTAAATTCCTCCTATGCTAATTGTGTTCTTCAGTAGATTTCACAGTGGTGATTGTACTATCTCTACTGCAGCTCCAGAACGGCATTTCCTTTCAGTTCCTAAGGGAAAAGATCATATTTCTTTCATGCATTCAAAGAAGGCCTTGAGACTAATTCTGTTTGGGTTTGGTGAAGTTGGCTTGAGTCCTGTGCTGATCTCTAAACCCATCTCTGTGGCCAGGGAGATTATAATTTGATTGGTCCAGTTACATGTGCCTTGATTGAATCTGAATCACCACATGGGGTCTGAGGGACCAGAACAGGAACAATAACCAGAATAATGACAAACTAGCTACCAAAGCAAATAGCTGCCACACTCATATAGACAGAGAGATTATTTTTTAGCAGTGAAAAGCTCTCTCTTTCTCTCTCTTATGCCTGCTTCTTAAAGTAGAATCCTGACTTCTAGTAAGTGTTGGTGTTGATTTAATTCAAAGCCCATTTGGTTATCTGATCACTGATTTTGGTAGGTGGTTAGCCAGCCAGACTGCTGCCAGACTGAATTGGGCAAGGCCCTTAGAAAGAGCAATGGAACCATCTTTCTGTGGAGTTATCCCTTCCCGATATACAAGGCTCAACAGCCTTCTAGAAAATGTGTGCCCCTAAGTCCCAGGCTTGAGGAGACTCAATTCTGGGTCATATCAGAAGAACACTACTAGGCGTCAGGTACTATGACAAGCACAGTCTATGTTCCAGTCTCCTGAAATCCTCAGCTCAACCCTGTGAACACCCTCATTTGACTGATGAGGAAACAGGGCCCAGGAAGGCTTTGCAAGTTGCTCCACTTCCCACAGATGGTAAGTGGCAAAACCAGCATTCCAAACAAGTCAGCCTAACTCGGGGCCCCTTTGCTTTACCACTCAGCTCCATCATGCCACCACCACAGTTGGCAGGCCAAGCTGGACTGCAGTCTGCAAGCAATTAGCGAAAGCGGCTCTCTAGCAAATCCAAGGAACAATCTGTAAAAGGGGAGGGGGGAAAACCATCTTAAAAGAGAAATCTTTCTTCCTCCCCAGCTGGTTGAGGGGGAGCTCTTTGCCACAGGCTGCTGAGGGCAAGGAAAGGGCGAACTGTTCACTGAATGTTCACTCTCCCAATTGTTTTTCTATGGCATTGAGCTCAAGCACTAGGGAAAATGTAGGGCCTGAATTGAAATGTCGTCCAAAGCCATTCAGCCAGAGCTTTTAAAGAAGCTTTTGTTGGTGGAAATCTCCTTACTGTCCTGACTCTTTCTGGGTGTAGGGTTGCCTGATAAAATGTAGGATGCCTGGCAAAAACTTGTATTTCAGAAAAACAACGAATAATGTTTTAGTGTAAGTATGTCTCATGCGATACTTGGGACATTCTTACACTGAAATGTTTTTGATTGTTCATCTGAAATTCTAATTTAACTGGTGTTGTGTATTTTTGTTTGGTAAATTTGGCAAACTTTGTGTGAGCTTTGAGGAGAGCCTTGCTCCCTGCCAGCTTGCTACCCAACTAGAACTCAAGTGGAGTCTGACAGGTTATTTCATTCTTGCGAAGGAAGCCGAATCTAAGGGCTTGTTCTGGAAGCTGCATGCCTATGGTTTTTCCTTTAAGATAACTTCTTAAAAATGATGTGGGTTTTGTAAATAATAATGACAATGATAATAATAATCCTTTCAGGATCTGGGAAATGTCTTGAGGGTTTGGAGGGAATCAGCTTTCCACTAAAATTCCTGGAAACAGCTCAATGCAATTTGTATTTAATAGAGAGCAACAAGCATTACTGCCGCAGCCTCTTGAGAGAGCATCCCACAGAGGAAGTGGGAGATGGCCCTGACCTCTCTGGAACAGAGGCCCCTCCCTGGGGCTTAGGGGTGAACTTCAAGTTCTGTAAGGCCAAGTGACAGTGGAGGACAGGGAACAGGGGAGGGGTATGGAAGGGCTGAGAAGGAAAGACAAAGGAAGAGAACAGGGGTTTCAGTGCAAATTCCACATCATTTCTCTCATTGCAGAGCTCTCTGCTTCCTTCTTGGTTCTGGGTGCACGTTCTTGGCACTGAGACTCTCCTGCTTGGACTCTTCTCTTCTCTTGGTTCCTGGCATCATGAACCATTTAGTTCAGGATGGGCCATTCCAGGAAGTGGCCTGTCTAACCAGCAGCAGGCCCACTATCAGATGAGTCTCTTCAAAAGTGACGACTGCCTGGGAAGAGTATTTGTCAAGTAATTGTGTCCCCGTGTTTCCAGGTGTTGAGTATGTTTGTGGTTATGCACAGTGGAGAATGTAAGAACCTATTGTGTCCTGTACTCTGAAGCTGGTGGAGGCCTGGTAGCCAGTGTGGGTCATAACTCAGTACAACTCAGTGTATTTTTATTGAACTTTTAGGTTCCAAGCTCCTGCTCAGCCTGTTGAGAATTTAAAGATAAGGTTTATCTTTGCTTTCAAGGGGCTTAAACTCTAATAGTGGTTAAAGCAAAGAAATAGCAACATGTCAGAGCAGGGTATCGGAGGGATTGTTCGTTATGAATTTGTACCAACTGGACAAACAGTTAACCAAGTATACTATTTGGAAATGCTGAAAAGGTTGCATGAATAAGTTAGACGAAAACAACGTGAACTTTTCAGCTCTTTCATTGTGAGAATTCACCAGATCACATGGCTCTGTCTGACAACTAAGTTCATGAACTGATTCTAGAAAAAGTGCTACATACCTCCTTGCTGAATTATCACTACAGTCACCTTTGAACTACTCCTCTTGGGAAGCAATGTACTATATACCACTGCCTGGTCCACCCTGCAAAGTACTCTTGGAACTCTTATTCTGTCATCATAATACCCTTGATGTCCTGGATGTCATCAAAATGTCTTCCTTTCCATATTTCCTTTATCTTTAGATAGAGAAAAAAACTCATTGGGGACCAGGTCAGGTGAGTAGGGAGAGTGTTCCAATACAGTTATTTGTTTACTGGCTAAAAACTCCCTCACAGACAGTGCTGTGTGAGCTGGTGCATTATTGTGATGCAAGAGCCAGGCATTGCTGACTAAAAAATTCAGGTTGTTTTTATCTAACTTTTTTATGTAGTCTTTTCATCACTTCCAAGTAGTAAACTTGGTAACTTTGTTAACTGTCCAGTTGGTACAAATTCTTAATGAACAATCCCTCTGATATCAAAAAAGATTAGCGGCATTGCTGTGACTCTTGATTTGGACTGATGGAACTTTTTTGGTTGTGGTGAATTGGCTGACTTCTGTTGTGCACTTTGATGCTTAGTTTCAAGGTCAGATTGGTACACCCATGTTTCATCACCAGTGAGAACATGGCTCCAAACATTGTCTTGCCTCTCCAAAAGATTTTTGCAGACTTTGACTTTGATTTTTTTCATATGGTGAGCTCCTTCAAGACCATTTTTGCATATACCTTTCTAGTGCCAAAATTTTCAGTTAAGATTTTCATAACTGTTTTTTATTATTGATACTTGGTCTGCTATGCTTCTGACAGTCAGCTGATGATTTTGACAGAAAATTCGACAAATTTTTGCAATGTTTTCGTCAGTTCTGCTTTTTACCGCCCACCCTGACCTCTCTTCAGCAGTGATGCTTTCTCTCCTCTCAGAAAAACATTTAATCCATTTGTACACTGCCATTTTCTTCATGACATTATCCCCATAAATTTGGACTAACATGCCCCTGATTTCACTTCCACTCTTGGCAGGATTAACAAGCAACTTAAGGTTTGTCCTTTGCCCTAATTGAAGCTTTGACATTCTCACAATGGCACACAAAAACACGCAACAACAATGATGAACGCCGCTCAGCAAGACAACGCTACACATCAAGAGAAACACAGCTGTGAGACACTGATATATCAAGGTTATGAAACCTTTCTGAGTTGTTTGGTCAGTGCTGCCAATGTAAGCACATGGTGACAAGTTTGTGAACTTAATTGCCAGACCTCGTAGCCTCAGATGATAACAAACAAGGCTTTCAGAATGTTCAATAAAAGGGAAGGAACTATATTGGCTTTGAAGAGAAACTGGCTTCCAAAAATTTCAGGCAAGAATTAACAAAGAAGGTGGTGGCATTTAGGATGAGTCCTCCTTCACTCTGCAGAATGGGCAAGTTTTCATTAGGTTGGGTATGGAGAGAAAGACACATTTGACAGTTGGTATTTCAGGTTATCTCACTTGGAAATACGGTGGCTACTACAGTGGGCTCAAATATAGTGACAATGTGAGGGTGCCGCAGGTCGGGGCAATATTTTGTTCTATCATACATGTGGTACCTGTGCATTGGTGCTAACTCAACGGCACCTAACAACAGTGTCAACCTAGAGATAAGTCCATTTCCAACACAGAACCAGAATGAATTCTGCTAATTGTGAAGGTGGGGTAAAATCATCCTATGAAAAGCAATAAGCATGACCAAGTAGTATACTTTATTATGTTAATTAATTGATAAGATATGAGAAAGTTTCCAAAGTATTCTGAGGAAATTATGGTATAATAGTGCTTGAAAGTGGCTGGATTTTGATTAATTATGCCATAGTTTCTGAAAACTAAAAGGCCTTGACTCCTTTAAGAAAGAGATGGAGGGTTTTGGCCGCCTGTACAAAGGGTTGGAATACTCCTTAGCTGGGAGACTGTTTTCCAAGTCAGAGAAGTCTTGATAAAGGAGGAGGAGGTAGAGTCAGAACTGGCTTTACGGGGGCCTAAGTAGCCATTTCCTAGTTTAGAAAAAAAGTCACAGGGAAACACATTATGTAGGCCCTGATGATTTAGCTCTCTTTTAGGTAATCCTCAAGGGATCAGAAGGATTCTTTTTAACCTAATGGCAAAAGAAAGAGCTACGCTTGAAAGTAGCCCTCAAGATATAATAAGGACGGGTACTGATGTAAAAGGTTGCCTTCTGTCAGGAAGGCTATGCACAGATGCTAGCCACTGAAACAGCAGTCACTTCGTGGACTTACCAAGATCTCAGGCAAGTTACTTCTTCTCTTTACACTTACTTTTCCCATGTAGTAAGTGGGAGTCATATTACTATTTCATAGGACTGATATAAGAATTCATTAAGTCAATATTCGTTGAGTACCTATCATGTGCCGGCCCTGTGCAAATAGAACGGGCAGCCTTGATGGGGTGATTAAGTGAAACAAAGGCAGGAAAGTCCACAGATGCTGTGATGAAAACTGTTGTCCTAATTATGATAAGTACAAGATCTTGTAAGAGCTCATATCTCAGGCTTCAGAAGCATAGCTTCTTAGAATATTGCATGGCAGTTCTATAACAGGAGAATCCCAGAGTGAACATTTATTAAATATGGAGGTGAGATAAAAATTGGGCAAAATGGTCATAAAAAGACAAAATCTTGTGAGGTCTAGGTCCTCAAATATGCTTTAGATATTTGTTTCTTTAAATTTCTTATATTGATGTAATTTTTATGTGTAGATGTCCTTGTTAGGGACCATCAAGGTGGTTCTGATTCATAGCAACTCTGTGTCTAACACAGTGAAATGGTGCCCAGTCTAGTGCCATCCTCAGTCGTTGCTATGTTTGAGCCCATTATTAGAGCCACAGTCAATCCATCTCATCGATGGTCTCCTTGTTTTTCACAGACCCTCTACCTTACCAAGCGTGATATCTTTCTCCAGGGACTGGTTGGTCCCTCCTGATAACATGTTGCAAATATGTGAGATGAACTCTCGCCATCGTCACTTCCAGGGAGCACCCTGGCTATGCTCCTTTCAAGGCAGATATGTTTGATCTTGTGGCAATCCATAGTATGTTCAATATTCTTTACCAATACCATAATTCAAAGGCATCAATTTTTCTTCAGTCTTCCTTATAAATTCACATTGTCCAGCTTTCATATGCATGTGCGGTGATTGAAATATCACAGCATAGGTCAGGTCCACCTCAGTCCTCAAAGTGACATCTTTGTTCTTCGAGACTTTAAAGAGGTCTTTCATGGCAGATGGAAACCCTGATGGCATAGTTTTTAAATGCTATGGCTGCTAACCAAGAGATTGGCAGTTTGAATCCACCAGGCACTCCTTGGAATGTCTAGTGGGGGGTGAGGGACAGTTCTACCCTGTTCTCTAGTGTCTCTGTGATTTGGAATTGACTTGACAGGAGTGGGTTTGGTTTGGTTTGCAACAGATTTACCCAATGCACTATTCCGTTCAATTTCTTGGCTGCTGCTTTCATGTGTGATAATTGTGGATTCAAGTAAAATGAAATCCTTGATAAGTTCAGTCTATATCATGAAGTGTTTATTGGTCAAGTTGTGAGGAGTTTTGTTTTCTTTATGTTGAAGTGTAATCTATACTGAAGTCCATAGTCTTTGATACTCATCAGTAAGTGCTTCAAGTCCTCTGTTTTCAGCAAGCAATGTTGTATCATTTACATACCTTAAGTTGGACCCTTCCTCCAATCCTGATGCCGTATTCTTCTTCACATAGTCCAGCTTCTCAAATTATTTGCTCAGCGTACAGATTGAATAAATGTGGTGTGAAGACACAATCCTGATGTACACCTTTCCTGATTTTAAACAAAATACCCTCTTTTTCTGTTTGAACAGCTGCCTCTTGGGCTATGTAACAGTTTCCATATGAGCAAAAGTGTTCTGAAATTTTCCTTTCTTAAGTTATCTATAACTTGTTATGATCCATACAGTCAAATGCCTTTGCATAGTCAGTAAAACACAGGTACACATTCTTCTGATATTCTCTGTTTTCAGCCACAATTTACCTGACATCAGCGAAGACATCCTTGCTGTACTTTCTCTTCTGAATTTGGCTTGAATTTATGACCGTTCTGTCAAATGTAATGCTAGAGCTACTTTCAAATTACCTTCAACAAAATTTTACTTGTGTGTGATATTACTGATATTATTTGATAATTTCCCCATTCTTGTTAGACCATCCCTCTTTGGAATGGGCACAAATATGTATCTCTTCCAGTCAGTTGGCCAGGAGAATGTCTTCCAAATTTCTTAGCATTGACAAGTGAGCACCTCCGGTGCTGTATCTGTTTGCTGAAACATCTCAGTTGATATTCTGTCAGTTCTTGGAGTCTTTTTTTTTCCAGTGCCTTCAGTGCCACTTGGATTTCTTCCTTCAGTACTATTGATTCTTGATCATATGCTACCATCTGCAGTGGCTGAACATTGACCGGTTCTTTTTCATACAGTAACTCTGTATTCCTTCTCTCTTCTTTTGATTCTGCATTGGTCAATGTTTTGTCTGTAGAATCCTTCATTAATGCAACTTGTGTCTTAAATTTTTTTTCCCCCAGTACTTTCAGTTTGATCGATGCAGACCATGTTCTTCCGCTTTGGTTTTCCAACTCCATTTCATTACAATACTTTACTTTGTCTTCTGGAGCCACCCTGAGAAATCTTCTGTTCATCTCTTGGACGTCATCATTTCTTCCGTTTGCTTTAGCTACTCTACCTTCAAGAGTAGGTTTCAGAGTCTTTTCGGATATCCATTCTGGCCTTTTCTTTCTTTCTTTTTAACTGCCTTTTGCTTTCTTCATGTTTGGTGTCCTTGATGTCATCTCACAACTTGTCTCCTCTTCATTCATTAATGTTCAATATGTCAAATTTTTGCAGTGGTCTCCAAATTCAAGGGGTATATACTCAAGGTCATATTTTGGCGCTTGTAGACTTGTTTTAATTTTCTTCAGCTTATATTTGAACTTGCAATGAGCAATTGATGGCCTGTTCCACAGTTGGCTCCTGGCCTTGTTCTGACTGATGATATTGAACTTTTCCATCACAGCTTTCCACAGCCTTAGTCAATCTGATTGCTGTGTTTTCCATCCAGATATATAGTTTCTGTCTATGTAGTTGAAAAATGGTATCTGCAATTAACAAGTTGCTGATCTTGCAAAACTTTATTATCCAATTTGCAGCATTGTTTCTATCACCAAGGCCATACTTTCCAACTATCCATCATTCCCCATGAGAATATTACCCTACCACTGATAGCATGGTACTTGAAGAAGGATCTTTAAATGTTCATTATGATGATGCAATGTGACATAATTCCTCTTCAACTTGTCATTCTTGGCACACTAGGTGGTATGATTGTCTGATCCAAAATGGCCAATACCTGTCCATTTCAGCTCAGCAATCCCTAGGATAGTAGTGATCTTTATGTGCTTTCTTTCATTTTTGACAGCTTCCAATTTTTCTAGATTCATGTTTTGTACATTACGCATTTGATTGCTAATGTATATTTGCAGTAGTTTCTTCTTATGTTGAGTTGTGTTATACCAGCAAATGAAGATCCAGTAAACTTGACTTCATCTGTGTCCTGAAGGTAGACTGTGCTTTGAGGAAGTTGCTGTCTCCAGTTCTGTGTTTAATGCCTTCAAACCTGAGGGGCTTATCTTCCAGCACTATATTAGGCAATCTTGGACTACTATTCATGAGGTTTTGACCAGCTGGTTGTTTTAGATATAGACTGCCAAATCCTTCTTTCTAGTCTGTCTTAGTCTCAAAGCCCCACTTAGGCCGACCCTGATATTTGAAATACCAGTGGCACAGCTTGTAGCATCACAGCAACATACAAGCCAGTACAACAAACCGACAGGTGCGTGGTGGGTGTAGATGTTAGTAGTTAAAAAGTGGTTAAAAAAAAAAGAAGAATGAAAAGTGAGAAGAAACTCTTTATTAAAGTATCCATATAAATGGTGAACCATTTAGTGTTGATGTTAGGAGTTTTCAAGTGGTTAACTATTTGTGTGGATACTTGGAGTTTTTTTTTTTATTCTTTCTTCTTCTTTTTAACAAAAAGGAATAATAGACCAGAACTTGTGCTCTGAAAAGTCTGTTTAGTCCATATACAAAAGAACTACCGTAACCAAGGATCCTCCATTCAGTACAGAAATGACCATCATGAGACCTATTAACCAGCATCTCTACAGATTGCCTTGCATATTCCAGTATATCAAACCACGGAAAATGTCATAGTTGTTTTACAGTGTTTGCTATGGTAATATTTCTATATTTGCTATCTTATTTAACGCATAGAATACATTATTCTCTCTTAAATGTTGATACCTTAAGCTAATTTGAGACTGTTCTAAGATAATACTTCCTTCACGTACAAATATATATATATATAAAAGTGTCAGAGAATGATACTTTTTATGTACTGAAACTTTAGGTGCTGTTCCAAACCAGACTGTCTTTTTAATATCTAGCACAACCACCCAGTGCATTGAGTCAATTCTAACTCATAGTGACACTATAGGTCAGAAAGGAACTGCCCTATAAGATTTCCAAGGAGTACCTGGTAGATTTGAACTGCTGACACTTTTTGGTCAGCAGTTGTAGCTCTTACCCACTACATCACCAAGATTTCTTTCTAATATCTGTTAATGCAGAAATAGGTCAGTCAGCAGTTAGTGAGTATCTACTTTGTTTAAGAATTCATTTTGAATCCTGAAGACATTACCCCCCCCAAAAATTAGGTAAATAAATAATAACAAAGAATTATTTTGTGTGTGAATTATGTAATTGAGGAGATAGTAAAAAGTACTGAGAATTTGAAACCAAATAACAGCTGATTGCCCAAATACTGATAAAGGGGAGAATTTGGGTATGGCTTTGTGAAGAAAGTTGTTCTTCAAATACAGTTTGGGTTTGGGTAACTCATTTCTTAACACTTGCATAACAGCAAACTAGAGACAAATGTCTTCCAGACAACTTCATCTGCCATGTGGCACAAGACAAACTGTATTCTGAATATTTATCAGCTAACAAATTAATCAGTCAACAAGCATTTATTGAGTATCTGCTTTGTATAAGAATCAAAGCTGCATTTCTTAAATTTGTTTTTTAATTTTGAGACTTAATGAATTTCCGAACATATGTGTTGAATATTTGAGGACAGATTTGCAACCTCTGGGAGAAGTTGAACCCAGCTTCCTAGAGCCGTACCACCCCTCTTCCTGCCTGAGCCTCAGAAGCTCTGCATTTGGTATCCCCCATAGTATGACTAGGAAACCCTGGTGGCAGAGTGGTTAAGAGTTGAGTTTGTATCCACCAGGTGCTCCTTGGAAACCCTATGGAGCAGTTCTGCTGTGTCCTGCAGGGTTGCTATGAGTCAGAATCGATTTGACGGTGATGGATTTGTTTGTTATCATAGTCTGGATGGGGACTTCTGGTGGTACAGCAGGTATGTGCTTGGCTACCTACCCAGATCTGGGCAATTCAAGCCCACCCAGTGTCTCCTGGGCAGCCACACTGGTGATCTGCTTCCATAAAGATTACAGCTAAGAAAACTCTACAGGGCAGTTGTACTCTGTCACATGGAGTAGCTGTGTGTCGAACTTGATTCAGCTGCACCCAGCAACAACATAGTACAGATAAGAGTCCATGGGTGGTATGAAGAGTTAAGTGTTTAGCTATCAACCAAATGGTGGGCTGTTCAAGGCTGCTCAGAGCTACCTTGGATGAAAGGCCTGACAAGCTCCTCCTGAAAGGTTACAACCCTTGTAGCATGGGTTGAACTGTGGCCCCCCCAAATGTGTGTAGCCATGTGGTGGGGCCATGATTCCCAATAGTTTATGATTGTCCTCCATTTTGTGATTTTCCTATGCTGTGTGTTAAAGAGGATTAGGATGGGATTGTAAATCTCTTCCTAAGGTCACCTCCCTGCTCCACTGTAAAGGGAGTTTCCCTGGAGTGTGGTTTGTACCACCCTTTATCCTTTTATCTGACCAGAGATGAAAGGAAAGGGAAGCAAGCAGAGAATTGGGAACCTCATACTGTCAAGAAAGCAGCACTAGGAGAATAGCACATCTTTCAGACCTCAGCTTCCTGCACCAACATGCTCCCTGAACAAAGACGCATGCAACACAATGAGTTTCCTCCAGAGCCAACAGAGGGAAAACTTTTCCCCTGGAGCAGACACCTTGAATTCGGACTTGTAACCTACTGGACTGTGTAAGAGTAAACTCTTCTTTGCTAAAGTCAGCCACTTGGTGATATTTCTGTTAGAGTGGTACCAGATGACTAAAACACCTTAAAAATTCTGTGGAGAACAATTCTACTGTGAAACACAAAGGGTCACCATGATTTGGAATTGACTTGGTAGCAACTGGAGGTTTGTTTGTTTGTTTAATGAATGAAACAAGGATGTTATTTGAAAGCCCAAAGTGTAAGACAGATGACCTTCTACTAAGCAATTTCCTCTTCATGGGAACTTTAAAGTGAAGCAGTGGAAGTCAGGTTAGGAGGCTGATAAATCCTGAGGTGCTACTCCCTTAAACTTTAAGCCAGGCAAAGTTCCCAACATCATGCAGAGTCATTACTTTGGTTGACAGGGAACTCATGTGAAATAACCTGGTAATTCCAAAAGTGAAAACAGATACTAACTCTTTGTTCATGTCTGTGTCTGTGGGACCTGAGCCATGAATTAGGAGTTTTGACTCACTAGGAAAGACAGATTTCCGGGCATGTTGTGGAGTTACCTGTGTTTTATGAGGTTAAGAGTGGGTTATACAAAGTGCCCAACAATATGAAACAAAAACGTTAGGAAGTATTTTTCTGCTTAAACCTCTGAGATTACAAGGGCTTTCTTAGCCCTTGTGGAATTTCTTTAACTGCCTGGGGATTTCTAGGTTTCTAAGAAGCTTGAGGTGGCTGTTAACCTAATACACAGTTGAAGGCAGCCAAGTCAGCGTCCCTATGCCAACTGTGTGGTAAGATGTCTTCTGAAAAGGTTCTTTAAAATCAAGCATGTAAGGGAATCCTTTCCCAAACTAGGGTCTCTGAAACTGGGTCAGTGATTTCCCATCCTCATCATCCTGCTTGCTTTGCTAAAGCAGAGCGTAAGCAAATAAATGTCAATGAATTGTTTAATGATTTTCATAAGGCTCCGTATTTTCAAGGCAAGGGGCTCTCCTGAAATGTTTGATCTTCTCTGTGTGAATCTGTTTTCCAAATGGCCAGCACATGTCGAGGCCTGCTGTCCTCTGGGTTACAGGAAGACGCCTTTGATGGGTTAACCACAGAGTAATGAACTCTTTTCAAGTCCTTTTCAAAAGTTCCTTTGTCCTGCTGTGGATCGCCACTTGGATTGGATCAGTGGGAGATTGCTTCTGGCAAAAGGTTCTCTGATTTGGGTTTGGTCCTTGGGTGATGCCACCTGAAATTGGGTTCCCAGAGGTTAGAGTGTGCCTCAGGCTAGATTGCCTAGAGAAGCAAAACCAGGAAAGCCAGACTGTCTATACATATGTTGGATGCAGGCGTACCCCCAAGAAAATTCCTTTTACAACTGATTGGCTGATCACAGCAGGTCATATCATGGAGAATGACTCCATCAAATTGTAAGTACCAGGCATTAATGAAACAGTTGCTCAGCCTCTAGATGAGCGCTAACACTTTTCCAGCAACTCTCCATTCAACTCATACCTGAATGAATTTCTTTAAAGCCAAATCATTACCATCTCAGCTATCTTTAGCAAGACTGGTCTAGATATTAACATAAAGTTTGTTGCTCCTTTTAGTGGGATATTAAGCCTGTTACTGTTGACCCTAACTCAGCAACCCTACAGAACACAGTAGAACTGCCCCGTAGAGTTTCCAAGGCTGTGAGCTCTGTAGAAACAGTCTGCGTTACCTTTCTCCTACAGAATCAATGGGTGGGTTCAAACTGCTGATATTTCTGTTAGCACCTGTTTGGATGGAATCTAGTAGCCACTCTGAGGGAGGAAGATGTGGCAGTCTGCTTCTGTAAAAAATGTACAGCCATGGAAACCTGTGGGGCAGTTCTACTCTGCCATTTAAGGTGACTATGAGTCAGAATTGAGTGCAGCGATTTTGTTTTAACCTTTTCGAAGGGGCGCTTTGGAGGCACAGTGGTTAAAGTGCTTGCTTCAAATCCACCAGCTGTTCTGGGTGAGAAAGATGTGGCAGTCTGCTTTGGTGAAGATTTACAGCCTAGGATGCCCTATGAAGCATTTCTACTCTGTCTTGGAAACCACTCCACAGTACCTGGTGGCACAGTGCGTTAAATGCTATGTTTGCTAACCAAGAAGTCTTCAGTTCAAATCCACCAGGCGCTCCTTGGAAACTCTGTGGGGTCGTTCTACTCTGACCTCCAGGGTTGCTGTGAGTTGGACCCAACTTGACGGCCGTGGGTTTTTGTCCACAGTACTATGTTTAACCTTTTGGAAGCAGATTGCTGGAGTGATTCTGGATGGTTTTGAACCACTCACTTTTCTTTTGGCTGCTGAACTGTTTGCAATACCCATGGATTTTAATCCCAAGATAACCTGTGTTTTCTTCTCATCGTCTCTGTCTCTGGGTACACCAAACTCCCACCTCCAGACACTGAGTAAATGGCTGGTAATTTGGGACTAGTTCAATAAATACTTACCAAGTGATGACTGTTTGCCAGACCCAGCCCTAAAGCTTATGCTTGACAAACTCTTCCTTCCGTCCTCCCGTGTCACCCCCTTTTCCTGATACTCACTGAAATGCAGTCGGCAAAAGCTCTTTTTCAGGCAGCCAACACTCAGTTTCCTTAAATTGTTACTCCTCCTTGTGCAAAAGAGCCTTGTTAATTCAGACAGACCTTCACACTGTATTTTCTATTTTGGTTAATTGAATTACCATCCACCCAGCTATTTAGTCCAAAAATCTGGGAGTCATAATCAACTCTTTCCCCTCATTTCAACCCTCCTCCCACAGCCACTCAGTCACCAGCTCCTGTCACTCTTACCTCTCCATTGTCTCTGAACCCACCCTCTTCTCTGTGGCTCTGCCATGGGGGACTTTTCTCCAACCTTCCGTATCTCCTACCTGAATTTCTACAACAAATGCCTCCGAATTATTCTCTTTGCCTTCACTCCCTTCCTCCTCTCATCCATTCTTTTTCATATGAAGCTCTTTTATTTTACTTTCCTTTTATTTGAATTAAAACTTAATAACTAATAATTTCTGGATCTGTGATGTGAAACCAGACTCTCTGACTCCAGAGCCTGTAACTGTAACCGCTATTCAACCATGGTGCCTGGTACTCAGACTTTATCTGCCTAAGTACATTGCCGAAGAGTGTGTTTTGTTTTGGTTTGAAATCATGCCTAAGTCTTAAGTTGTGGTGAATGTCTCCCATTATGTATTGAGATGCTTGTATAGTGTTTTTTTTCTTTAATATGCCAATATGATAACTTATATAATCAATCTGCTAATGTTAGACAATTCTTGCATGCCTGAGATCAGACCTGTTTTACATGGTATTTATATCCACACTTGCTTTTGGATTGCTTGCTAATATTCTATTTTCTATTTTTGCTTCTCTGTCCATATGTGAGATTGATTCTTATTCTGTCCTTTTCTGGTTTTGACATCAGGGTTATAATGGCCTTATAAAATAAATGGGGGAGTTTTTCAATTTTTTTTCTACTCCCTGGAACAGTTACTTATTTGGAATTATTGCTTCTTCCTTGAATTGTTGGGAAATATTGTCTGCAGAACAATTTTAGAGCTAGTATTTTTTTGTGGAGCATTTTTGACTCTTAATTTTTTTCCCTTACTGGTTATAGGTTTATTCAGTGTCAATTTCTTGAGTTAATTTTCCTAATTAACACTTTCTAAATATTGTACAGTGTATCTAAATTTTCAGATATATCAGCTTAAAGTTGTTCATGTGATTCTCTTATGACTTTTAAATATTTACTTTTTTTCTATCAATTCACCTTTTCTTGTCTAATACTGTTTATTTCTGCCTCTTAAAAAAAATCAATCATGCCAGGACCTTGTCTGTTTAATTAGTTTTTTGGAAACAATCAGCTTTTTATTTTGTTGATCAGATGACCAACAATTCATTCTTGACACCACCACAACTGTAATTTTTTAGAAACAAAAATTGACTTTTTAAAACCATCAGTGGCTCACCATGCCATATCCCAAACTCTTCCCACAGTATAAGCTCCTCCCCTGTCACCATCTGACTGCTTCTCTAGCTTCATCTCTCTACTCTCAGCCTTTCCTGCTGTCTTCTCCAGCAATACTGGATTCTTTCAAGGCCCAACCGTATCAGTCCAGTTCATACCCTGGGCCTTTGTACAGACTTTGCTCTTTCTCCCCCCAGTATCCACTTGGAAACCCTGCTGGCATAGTGGTTAAGTGCTGCGGCCACTAACTAAAAGGTCGGCAGTTCAAAGCTGCCAGATGTTCCCTGGAAGCTCTATGAGACAGTTCTTCTCTGTCCTGTAGAGTTGCTATGAGTCGGAATCAACTAAGTGGCAGTGGGTGATACCCACTCGGTCTGAGTTTTAAAATTCCATCTCAAGTTTCCTTTTCTTTGTGAAGCTTTTCCTTTCCCTTTCCGTCCTTCTCAAGGTAATAATTCCCCTTTTCCACAATGTTTTCATTCTTTGTACATATTCCTCTTACTTCACCTAGCATAGTGTTTTGTTTATGTATCTGTTTCCTCTCTGCACCATACGATTCTTGGGGGTGGGCACAATCTATTTTTCATCTCTGTATTCATAGCAGTTTTAACTTATTTTTCCCTTTTCAAAAAACAAACAAACATAGAGCAAGATTATGCCCTTTTTCCCTGTTTTAAGAAAGGTTGACACCAACTGCTTCAACTAAGATACCAACTAAAATTAGCTTCCGTTCTCCTGCCTCATCACTGTTCACTTACCAGTGAATCATCTGTTTGTTAACTGCTTTCTTTCTCCAACTTTTTAAAGCCAGGGCTTCCTCTTTTGAAATCCACACTAAGGAGCCTTGGTGGTGCAAATGGTTAAGTGAGAGCTGAAAAGCTGATGGTTTGAACCTCCCTCCAGAGGTTTAAAGAGATTACAGCCAAGAGAACTCTATGGGGCAGTTGTACTCTGTCACATGGCATCACCATGTGTTGGAACTGACTTAAAAACATAAAAAAAAACTACTGCCGTACAATTGATTCTGACTCATAGAGACCCTATAGGGCAGAGTAGAACTGCCCTACAGAATTTTCAAGGAGCCTCTGGTGGATTTAAACTGCCTACCTTTTAATGAGCAGTAGTGGCACTTAGAATGGACATAGTGACACTAAATAACAAGAAAAGTCCGAACTAAAGTCTAAACATTTCAATTTATTTAAAATACGAGACTAAATTTTAATCAAAGTTGTGCGATGTCTTCCTCAGAGAGTTCGTTTCTGAATGTACTACACTTCGGCATTCTAGTGGCACACTGGTGAAGAGCTCTGCTACTAACCGAAAGGTAGACAGCTTGAATCTACCAGCTTCGCCGTATCAATTCTGTGGGACTGTTCTGCTGTGTCTGATAGAGTCAGAATTGACTCGATGCAACAAGTGTGGTTTTTTATATACTATTTAAAGGGACTGGTAATACAAGGACTGCCAGTTAAGTTCATGAACTCATCTTAGAAAAAGTGCTACATACTCCTTGCTGAATGTCACTACAGTCACCTTGGAAGTACTTCCCTTAGGAAGCTATGCACCAATGCCAGTGCCTAGTCTACTCTTCAAAGGAAATTTGGAACTCTTTCTGGAATGGCCATCAGAGCTGTCACTGTATTATCCTTGATGTCCTGAATATTATCAAAATGTCTTCCTTTCAATATTTCCTTTATCTTCTGGTAAAGAAAAAAGTCATCAGAGACCATATCAGATGAGTAGGGAGAGTGTTCCAGTACAGTTGTTTGTTTACTGGCTAAAAGCTCCCTCACAGACGACTATACAATTAAGTTTGCAACTGTGCCACTGTGTGCAATGGCCATTCCAGAAAGCGTTCCAGAATTGTCTTGAAGGGTGGACTAGGCAATGGCATCAGTGCATATCTTTCCAAGGAGGGTACTTTGAACGTGACCATAGTGATATTCAGCAATAATGTATGTAGCAGTTAGAACAATTAAGTTCATGGACTTAATTGTCAGACCTTGTATTTCACGAGGTAGCATATGATCAGGAACAAATGGTACTGAAGGAAGAAGTTGAAGCTGCATTGGTAAAAAAAAAAGGCTTCTGAAATTGATGGAATATCAATTGAGATATTTCAACAAACAGATGGAGCACCGGAAGTACTCACTTGTTTATGCCATGAAATTTGGAGGACAGCTACCTGGCCAACTGACTGGAAGAGATCCATATTTATGCGCATTCTAAAGAATGTGGAAATTACTGAACAATATCATTGATATCACATGCAAGTCAAGATCATTCAAAAGCAACTACAATAATATATTGACAAGGAACTGCCAGAAATGCAACCTGGGCTCAGAAGAGGCTATGGAACCAGAGATATCATCACTGATGTCTGATATATCTTGGCTGAAAGCAAAGAATACCAGAAAGGTGTTTACTTGTGTTTCCTCTACTATACAAAGGCATTAGACTGTGTGGACTGTACTAAACTATGGCTAACGTTGCAGAGAATAGGAATTCCAGAACACCAAATTGTGTTCTTAAAGAATCTGTATATAGATCAAGAGGCAGTCGTGCGAACAGAAGAAGGGGACACTGCATGGTTTAAAGTTGGGAAAGGCGTGCGTCAGGGCTGTATTCTGTCACTGTATCTTTTAAATCTGTATGCTGTGCAAATAGTCCAAGAAGCTAGATTATACAAAGAAGAACGAGGCATCAGGATTGGAGGATGACTCATTAACAACCTGCCTTAAGCAGAGGACACCAGCTTACTTGCTGGAAATGAAGAAGCTTTGAGGTGTCTACTGATGAAGATCAAGGACCACAGCCTTCAGTATGAATTGCACTGCAACATCAGGAAAACAAAAATCTTCACAACTGGACCAGTAAGCAACATTGTCATAAATGGATAGAGGATTGAGGCTGTAAAAGATTTCATTTTACTTGTGTCCACCATCAACGCCCAGGGAAGCAGCAGTCAAGAAATCAAAAGACGCATTGCACTGGGAAAATCTGCTGCAAAGGACCTCTTGAAAGTATTCAAAAGTAAGGATGTCACCTTGAAGACTAAAATGAGCCTGACCCAAGCCATGGTATTTTCCATTGTATCATATGCATGTGAAAGCTGGACTATGGACAAAGAAGACAGAAGAAGAATTGATGCCGTTGAATTTTGATGTTGGAGAAGAATGTTGAATATATCGTGGACTGTCAAAAGAACAAAGGGATCTGTTCTGGAAGAAGTCCAACCAGAGTGCTTCCTGGAAGCAAAGATGGCAAGACTGCATCTTACATACTTTGGACATGTTGTCAGGAAAGATCAGTCCATGGAGGAGGACATCATGCTTGGTAGAGTGGAGAGTCAGCGAAAAAGAAGACCCTTGATGAGATGGATTGACACAGTGGCCGCAACAATGGGTTTAAGCATAAAAACAATTGTGGACATGGTGCAAGACCGGGCAGTGTTTTGTTGTGTTGTTCATAGGGTCACTAGGAGTCAGGACTGGCTCTAAGGCACCTAACAACAATGTATTTCATGATCAAACTCATTACATTTTAGAAATGTCATATCTGGGTAGAATACTGCAAATCAGTAATTCAAAGAAAACCTCAGTTGTAGCTCATAGGTTTTCTCATCTAGGAAATTACGTTTTACACCAGCTACCCTATGAGTCGTACCAGACTCAACAGCAGTGGCTGGGTTTACCCTGTCTGTGAATATACAAAATGAGATGTTTACAAGGGGCAGCTGAGTGGCTATGTGAACTTCGTGGGAGTTCGAAAACCTGTGTTTGAATCAGGGCTTCAAATCAGTTCATTTTGGTTCTAACCTCAGCCAAGAATTTGCATCTCCGCTGCAGATGTACTGAATTTGAATCTACCTTTTAACAAGATCTCCAAGGTGATTCTTACCTGTATACATGTACTGAATCAGAATCTACATTTTAACAAGATTTCCAGGTGATTCTTATGTATCAGATTCAGTTTTATCCAGGGTGGAAGTGCAAATTTTCCACAGGGGTTAGAACTGGAAACAATAGATTGAAGCCTTGGTTTGATTTCAGCTCTGCTCCCTATCTCCTCAAGGAAAACTTGAAGTATTTTAACTCTCATTCCCAAAACAGTGATACTGACTAGTAGGTTCTTATGAGGATTAAATTTTATAAAGGGGGAAGTGCTTCACATAGTACCAGGAACATAACAGATACTCACTAAATTTTAATTTAACTTGCATGATACAAAACCACAACTATACCTACTGAAATAATGATAAATTCATGTGTACAACATTGTTACTGAGGCATTTGACCGCAGTATGAAGTGCACATGAAAGAAAATTCCATTTTCCTTGAAGCTGTTTGCTTTCTGATGTGTCTTAGCCTAGAACAGTACCCTTTGTGAATCCATTTTATTTTCATAGATTTAGGCAAAGAATTAGATGCTGGAATTTGGGGGTCTTCAGTTTCATTTTGAGCATGCGCAGGCTGATGACCCTCAACAGTCAAAGGAAGGATGGACTTTTGTGAACATTCTGTACTGATTCAAACCCACTGCTGTCCAGTCAATTCCAACTTATAGTGACTCTGTAGATAGAGTAGAACTGCCCCATGGAATTTTCAAGGAGCACCTGGCGGATTTGAACTGTCAGCCTTCTGGTTAACAGCTGTAGCACTTAACTACTACACCGCCAGGCTTTCTGCATTGATCCAAAGGCAGAGCATTAGTCCTATGCCTTCCTTCGGCCTGCTGAGCACTCACCTGGCCATGATTGTTACCCCAAATCAGAGTGTTGATGTTTTAATTCACAAGAAAAATCCAGTTCATGTAATATCTTGATCCTTCAAGGAACTGTGGGGGACAGGGAAGTAACTAAGCCTAAATGTGCAGCATGAGACTTTTGCCAGTACTCTTTTAGAGTAATAATCTCTTCACAATGCCAGCAGGTCTTTAACTGACACCTCACTGAGCTGTTGGAAAGGACACCCTTTTCTGCACTCTCTGAATGTTCTGCCTCCACCTGAGTGGCACGGTGATTGATTGTCATTTGGTTTCTCCAGTCACCCTCAGCAACTACGTGCACATGACCCTCACTTGAGTATTTAAATTAAGGGTTGAGGAAAAGTCCCCGTGGGAAGCGTGAATGGCCAGCAGCTGTGTTAGCCTGGCCAGCTGAACTTCAGCCTGCTTCTTGGCCCAGCTCCAGGGCTGATAAAGCCTTTGCTGAGCTTTAGATGTCCCCAGTGTTTGGGAGCAAATTGGAAAGACTGGTATTATCTGTCCTGATGCTCTCAGCCTCTCTTAGTGGTCTGTGGACCTGTTAATTTGCTCTGGGCAGGATGAGAGTCAGGGAGAGCTTGGCCTGCTCCGGGGTGCACATGCCTCCAGCTTGCTTCAAGTTGTCCAGCAAATGTTGACCTCTATTCCAGTGACACACACCAGAACAGAGTAGGACATATTACTGCCCAGGGAGTCATCTAGCACCCTCGTATCTTGAGCCAAGAGGGCAGTCAGATCTGTACACCATGTTCTGTCACGTAGGCCTGATGGCATGACACAAAGGGAGTTTATTAGAGGCAAGCACACCACAGTCTGAACTTTGGGGCCACAGTGTGCTGTATTTTCTCTGGGGAATGCTGCAGAACTCTGAAGGGTACAAAAAAAGTCATACTCTTGGGTTTCACCAAAATGATTTCCTTCCAGCCATTGTTTTCTGAATGCTTTGCTGTGTTTCTTTAGAGTAGGCAGATGGCAGGATCCTGGAGATGTAAAACAGATACAAAAAAACAAGATGATTGAAACAGACGGAATATGCATAAAACCTGCTGGATTGCTTTAATATCAACCAAGAGAGATGGCTTTATTTATTTATTTGTTTTCCTTTGCAGGATGTTTAAAGCTTTCCTGCTTTCCTTCTTTCTTCTCCACTTCCCCCCTCATGCTTTTTAAAAGACACATCATTGTATGAAATGGGTCCCTTTGGGGTTTTGGCTGGGAAAACTGGTGTGATTTTTGCATCTGCTGAATTTTGAGAATAAGCCCAATTGAAAGACTTTAGAGGAAGACCAAGCTGTTTGAGTGGATGGAGGAAGGCAAAAATGAAACTCCTGTAGAGAAGAGCCACTGCTGGGTAGTCAGAGATGGTGCCATCCAAAGTACAGGAACTGTGCCTGAAAGAGATAATTTCAAGTTGAGCTGTGGTTTACCGCAGTGTCCTCGTGATCAGTTGAGTGGTCAGATGTCAGGGGTGACTGAAAATAAGTTCATTTTCCCACAGTGAAGAGAGAGAGAGAGAAAAGCTTCACCCATATGAAACAAATATTTTTACATTTTAGAGTTTGGCTGGAGGAGGCTTGGAAAAAAAAAAAGGCACTATCATCCATGTGACTTTTGTGCAGAAAGCTGAAAAAGAAACAACTGTCATTGATTTTGGTCTGCATAACATTTTAACCCTTCACCCTTTTAAAAAGTGATTATAGTCTTTCATGGCATGATTGGTCAGCCCCACTGTTTTGTTCAGTTCAGAAGATCTTGTTAGGCATTTCTGTTACTATGGTACTGGTTCCAGGGAGAGAAGAGAACAAGATGCAGAATGTCATCAGGTGAAGGGCTTGATGACCATGGCTGCTGCTTCTGGATCTGAAGACCAGCCAAACCTTCCTCCTTCAGGCTACTGTGAGCCTGGCTCTATGGTAGCAGCTGCAGAACTGTCTTGTGCTGTCTGTGTGTGGGTGAGAACTCTGGAATTCAGAGAGTTAAAGTGTCATCTGTAATGGGAGAAATGACTTAACCACAAATTCATCCTTGCTGGCCTAGTTATGTGTTACTGTGTGTGTATAATTTTTGTCCCCCCTTTTCAAATACTGTTCTTGTTCATGATCTCATATTCTAAAATACCTCCTTTCTAACTTAGTGGGAGGGAGTCTATGCTTTAGCACTCTGGGACAGGAGCTTTCTTCTCTCATGCCTTCAAGGAAAGCACTGAAAATCTCAAAGGTGAAAACTCAGGGCATTAAATAACTGATTGGGTGAGTAAAGGCCAGGGTTTTGGACCAGTCTGAACTAGCTCAGTCAGGGCCAACAGGAAGAAATCAGTACAGACACAAGTTTTTATCATCTAGGTGATGTGGAACTGAAGCCACAACTGGAAAAATCATGACTTGAAGACCTGGAAGATAAGACTCAGAAGAGGCATAAATCAAGACCAAACCCGCTGCCATAGAGTCGATTCTGACTAATAGTGATCCTGTAGGATGGAGTATAATTGCCCTGTAGAGTTTCCGTGGAGCACCTGGTGGATTTGAACTGCTGACCTTTTGGGTAGCAGACTTAGCACTTAACCACTATGCCACAAGGATTTCCAGAAGAGGCCTAGTGAGCACTTTAAGGAGTCGAATGCATGAGACTGGGTTATTGGCAGGACTCCGGAGAGAGGCACACACATTCAAAGCAGCACAGTGGGCCACTGTCTTTGACAAGACCACACTATTTCTCACTTTGTACAAAATCTGACCAGCAAGAGAGATGGTTGCTATGTAAAGGGTATGCTGCCCTGAATTTCTAAGTGGGAGACTAAATTTCTAGCAGGGTTTGGATAGGTGATTCGTCCCTTTCTAGTTACTGTTCGGTTCACCCAACTACTAAAACTGGTGTCTTGGAATAGACACTGGAATGGTGTCACTTTCTCTGCCATGACTTAGCTGCGAAGAACTAGTTAGAAGCTCTGTCAAAGGCTTGATTTGGAAGTCACACAGCAGGCAACCCCAAACCTCACCCTCTTGATGCCTTACTTCCTCTCTGTCTTTTTGTTCATAATGTATGTGTCTCAACCTGATCTTCCGATCTGACAGTCTGTAGCACCTTGAGAAATTCAGTGGCTGTAAAATCCCCTGCTGACTTTGTTTTGGCTGGAATTGCAACCCACAGATGGGCGAATTAAGCTAAAACATCAGAGAGCTAATAGCATGCCTCTGTGCAGTGGGAAGATCTGTTAGAAAAAGGTGACATCATCGATATTCCAGGGCTTCAGATCTGAAGTGCAAAGCGGCTTCCTTGCTGCACATCATTGTCAGAACCTGGATTCAAGACAAAAACAACTCTCCCTTCTCATAAATATCTGCTCTGGGATTCAAAAATATTGTAAGTGCAATGACTCTGAAATGGTCCCTTTCCCTTGGCAACCCATTTGATTTTCCAAATCCAATCACTAACATTTAATAGCATGTCATGAGCCTCTCAGCTCATTATTTCTCTTCAAAGCCCTCCAGTTTGCCAGCTTAGAGCCTGTGAACTGTTGTTTGATGATGTGCTACCCCATAAATATACACACAGGACATGCTAAAATCCATCGTTCACTACCTCTGGCTTTCCCACCAGGAATACTGCCATACAGTCAGGGATGTGTGGTTTGCAGCAATTGCTCTGAATTGAGGGTTGTGTTTTATTATATTTTTAATGCGACCAGTGTGAAATGTAGGTAATATAACAGATTTATCACATTTATATAAATCCCGCCCCCCTTTTTCCCTCTTTCCCTTTCAAGGCAAGGACATTGGAAGCCAAGAGAGTAAGTATATAGACAAATTCTCTAAAATAGCAGCCGCAGCTTTAGCCATTCTTCACGGCAGGAAATGAACCCACTGGATAATTTATCACATCTCCCTAACACCCAGAATTCTCTCTGATGTTTTTTAAGTTGTGAGCAGACAACCGTTGTGCATGTGTAGCCAGCCATGAAGTTTGGCATGCAGAATGAGGTCACAGCTGTAATGAAATAAAAATTCGGAAAGCTAATCTGATATGCGTTTTGACTAATATTTTTACTGTATGGTAATTAGGCAAAAATGGTGAGCAATTGACCTGGATAACTGCCATTTGTATTGTTTTGCTGCAACTTATAGTGAGATTAAGATGGTCCTTGACCAGGGCATAAAAACACTGAAATCCTCTCAGCTAGCCTCTCTCCCTGCAATCACTGAGAGAAATAGAGATAGCGAGAACTGTGGTGTATAAAGAAGCCTTTTATCACCCCCACAAAATTGGCCGTGATCCAGAAAACACAAAACAACAAATACTGGAGAGGCTGTGAAGAAAGTGGAACCCTCCTACACTGTTGGTGGGGTTGCAAAATGGTCCAACCTCTTTGGAAAGCAATCTGGCGCTTCCTTAAAAAAATGGACATCGATATACCATTTGACCCAGTAATTCCACTACTTGGAATATATCCTACAGAATCAAGGCCTTTCACACCAACAGACACATGCACCAGAATGTTTATCACAGCACAGTCCACGATAGCAAAAAGATGGAATCAACCCAGATGCCCAACAACAGAAGAATGGATAGGTAAACTATGGTACATATACTCAATGGAGCACTACGCAATGATAAAGAATAACGATGATTCCAGGAAACATCTCCTAACCTGGTTTCAACTGGAAGACATTATGTTGAGTGAAAGTAGTCAGCGACAAAAGGACAAATATTGTATGAGACCTCTACGATAAGATCTCAAAAACAGACTTGTGTATAGAAGAAAAGACTCTTTGACAGCTGCAAGGGAGGGGAGGGAGGGAGTGTGAGGGGGGGAGGGTTTAGTTTAGATAGTTGCTAGAAATCTGGTAGGGAGAAAGCGGTGATAGCACACATTAGAAACAAGAACAACATTAAGTGGACTTCAGCATAACTTGAGTACTCCTTCCATCTTAACCCAATATTGCAAGGATAGAGTAGCTGGGGCAGGGGGCAGGGGACCATGCTCTTAGGTGAAATCGAGGCCAATTGGCACAACTAGCGTTTTGCTAAGAGAGCTCTCTGCACCCCACATTGGTGAGTGGCATCTGGGGTCTTAAAAGCTGCCAAGCTGCCATCCGAGGACACAGCAAATGGTCCCAACTCAGCAGGATTGGATGCTCACCGAGGACCAAAATGACATGCGGTAAAGACAACCGAGAAGACAGAGAGACCCACAAGAGTGGGTGCCGACATCGACTTGGGTCCGGAAGAACTGGATGGTGCCCGGCCACCACCAGTGATAGCCACGATGGAGCTCACAGAGAGAAGTCTCACTGGCAACACAAGAATAAAAAGGGGTGCATCATGAGATCTCCACTAAAAGACTTCAATTGATGGTCCAGCAGTTTCGGGGTTCCCCTGAGAGCATGGCCCCTGGCCCTGATGCTACCCTTACCCATACTCTTTGGACAGGAATGGATTGGACTTGGCAAGGCAGAGTGACAGATATTGGATGCACTTTATGGTTCTATACATCTATAGGATATCATCCTGCTGACCTCTGGCTGGAGGCAGGAGAGTGAGTGGAGAGGAGGGAAAGGAGACTGTTGGGAGGATGAGGCATGTATGGAGCAGAGAGGAATAGTGTGCTGTCACAGGGCAGGGAGAGCAGTGGAAGCTGCATATAGGTGAGCATGTAAATTTATACGGGAATGTACATTTTCATCCAGCCATGTTAAATAAAAAAAGAAACCTTTTATAAATATAAGGTGCTGTGGATACATTGTGTGACCCAAGTAAGCACCACTAAGAAAGTTGCTTTTGCTTGGGTGAAATGATGCCACAGGAATAGACTCCAAATAGTCCAGGTCTTGTTACTTGTTATATGGTCAGTGGACTGGCAGCAGTGACATTACCTAGAAGTTTTTTGGGAATGTAGTCTTCGACCATCAGTACCCTCAATCTAAACATGCATTATAACAAGATTCTGAATGATGAATATGTACAGTATGCATGTTCAGGTCTGAGGAGCACTGGCTGAGTCGAACTCCTTGTTTCTTTTCTCCTGGACCAGTGATTCTCAAAATGTGATCTGGGTCATCTGCATAAGCAACATCTGGGAACTAGGTAGAAATGCAGATTCTAAAGTCCAGACATAGAACTACTGACTCAGAAACTGAGAATGAAGCCTAGTATTCTGGATTTTAAAAGCCCTTCAGTTGATTCTGGTGCCATTCAAGTTTGAGAACCACCACCATGGACTAGAGTTCTCAAACTTGAATGGGCAGGCACCTGAATCACATAGGGGGTTGTGACTTTTCTGATGTTCATGCTGCATTCCAGATTAATCAAATTAGAATCCCTATAGGTGAGACACTGACATTCACACTTCTGTAAACTCCCCAGAGGATTCCAAGGTTCAACCAAATTTGAAAGTGCTTCTTAAACTTTGGTGTTTGTGAGAATCACCTGGAAACCTTGTAAAAACTTGGTTCAGGCCCTGTCATATTTCCCAAGCCTTGGGTCCCACCTAATTGTTAATACAACCAAAGTTAAGAAGCATTGACTGTAGCCACACCAAGTGTGGTCCAAAGACTGTCAGCATCCATCCTACTAGTTGGAGCTTGGAGCAATGCTAATTTCCAACACCACCTGAAAACTACTGATTCAGAAGGTTTTGATGGGACCCAGAGATCAGTGTTTTACAAACTCCACACTGAAGACTGAGAACCACTAGTGCAGAAAACTTCCCCAACTTACTTGTTTTTCAGCTTGAGTTTATCAGTTCTAGCTGTGTGAGAGACAGCAGGTTTCAAAGTGTTTCATTTCAGTTCTACCCCTCTTGAGAATATGCATTTCCATCCTAGGTATACTGTATCAGAATCTACATTTTAATAAGATCCTAGATGATTCTTATGTATAATTTATTGTGCATACAACCATGTGTTTGTTTATCCTCCCGTAGTGGCTTGCATGTTGCTAAGATATTGGAAGCTTTGCCACTGGTATTTCAAATACCAGCAGGGTCACTGTTGGTGGAAAGATTTCAGCTGAGCTTCCAGACTAACACATACTAGGAAGAAGGACTTACAAGTTTACTTGTGAAACAAATTAGCCATGGAAACCTTATGAACAGCAGTGGAACATCATCTGATATAGTGCCAGAAGATGAGCCCTTGAGGTTGGAAGGCACTCAAAAGATGACTGTGGAAAAGCTGCTTCCTCAAAGTAGAGTTGATCTTAGTGACATGGGTAGAGTCAAGCCTTTGAGATCTTTATTTGCTGATGTGATATGATTCAAAATGAGAAGAAATAGCTGCAAACATCCATTAATAATTGAAACATGGAATATACAAAGTATAAATCTTGGAAGACATCAGAAATGAAATGGAACACAAACATATCTTAGGCATTAGTGAGCTGAAATTATGTTGGCCATTTTGAATCAGGTAGTCATATAGTCTTCTATGCCACGAATGATAAGTTGAAGGGGAATGTCATCACATTCATAGCCAAAAAGATCATTTCAAAATCTATCTTGAAGTACAACTGTCAATGATAGGACAATACCCATAGGCATGCAAGGAAGGCCAGTTAGTACAACTATTATTCACATTTACATACCAACCACTAATGCCTAAGAGGAAGAAATGGAAGATTTTTTACCAACTTCTGCATTCTGAAATTGATCAAACATGCAATTGGTATGTATTGATAATTACTAACTATTGGAATTCAAAAGTTAGAAACAAAGAAAAAGAACTGGTAGTTGGAAAATATGATGGCTTTGGAAGTGGAAATGATGTTGGAGATTTCTATCTATGGTCTATCATGGTCCACATGATAGATTTTTGCAAGATAAACATCTTCTACATTGCAAATCCTTTTTCAGTCAACATAAATGGCGACTACACATGTCTACCTCACCTGCTGGAATACACAGACGTCAGTTCAGCTACATCTGTGGAAAGATGATGGAAAAGCTTAATATCATCAGTCAGAACACGGCCAGGAGCCCCCTGTGGAAGAGACCATCAGTTGCACCTGTGAAAGCTCAAGTTGGAGAAAATCCAGTTGAAGAACAAATCCATGACAGCCGAAGTATGACCTTGAGTGTATCCCATCTGAATTTAGAGACCATTTCAAGAATAGATTTGATACATTGAACACTTTTAGTTATCTAGTGCTGCTATAACAGAAATACCACAAGTGGGTGATTTTAGTAAAGAGACATTTACTCTCTCACATTCCATTAGGCTAGAAGTCCTGAATTCAGGGTGCTAGCTCTGGGGTAAAGGCTTGCCCTCTCCGTCGGCTCTAGAGGAGGGTTCTTGTGTTGCATCAGTCTTCCTTCAGTCCGGGAGAATCTTGGTGCAGGAACCTCAGGTCCAAAGGATGTGCTCTGCTCCTCATGCTGCTTTCTTGATGTATGACGTCCTCATATTTCTGCTTGCTTCCCTTTCCTTTTCATCTGTTGTTCAATAAAATGTGGTGCAAGCCACACCCCAGAGAAACTCCTTTACTTCGTATCAGGGAGGTGACCTTACGTACTAAGAGTATGAGTCCCACCCTAATCCTCTTTAACATAATCCAAACTTGCCCTATTATCCACAGGCACAGATTAGGTTTTATAATAAGGAAACTCACAAAATGGAGGACAATCAACAATAGTGGAAATCATAACCCAGCCAACATTTTTGGTGGGGATGCAATTCAATGCATGACCTTCTATGTTTTGGTACGCCCTAAATCATAGTTTTGCAAAATGCAAAGCATGTTTACCTCGTCATATCATAGCAAAAGTCTTAAATCAATTCCGAGTCCAAAATGCAAAGATTCCTCTATGTTTGTGAAGTCTAGAATACAGGTTATCTGCATCTAAAGTACCATAGTAGAGCAGGCAGGCAAAAGCTATACACTTCCATTATGAGTGGGAGAAGTTGCAGGGAAAGAAGGCATAACAGGCACCAAACAAATTAGCAGAACACATTATATTAGCTCTCAAGACTTTAAAAATAATCCCCAATTCTCTCAGACATTTTACAAAATGGTCCTCCCCTCCAGACTCTAGGTATTGTTCACACTGTCCAGATTCTAAACAGAGGCCCCTCAGTCCTGGGCTTCAGTTTGACCTTTAAGGCCCACTGGGACAGCAACTCAGCTCCCTCAGCTTTAGCCACACCACTCTCCTAGTCCATCTGAGTGGTAAATCCAGCCTTAGAAATACCAGGGGCCATGGCTCCACTCTTAGAAACCCCAGAGGTCCTAGCTATACCTTTAGAGATGGAGACAGCTCAGTGTCTTGTGTTCCTTGCTTCCCATGGCCTCTCAGCCTTGGCTTCATGTCTGCATTTGTCCTGCTAGGGGCAAGTGTTCCAAAGCTCTGTAACTTCATCAGTAAATGCCTTGAGGCACCCCACTCCCTCAGGAAGGCTTCTGCACATAGGGATTCCATTCTCATGCTCTGTGGTTCAGCAAGTGTAGCTCCATTGATAAGTGCCCGGTGGCACCACACTCTCCCAGGAAGCTTCCAGCACCCAGGTGATCACCTCTTTCACTCTGTGGGTTGACTCTAGGGTTGTTTGGCAGTGGTCTCCTGGTTCTGCATTGCCAGTTCACTGCTGCTGCTACTGCTGGTCTTCTGCTGCTTATTTCTCACCATCTGTACCTTCTCCAGTGTTAATTGTTCTCAGTTACTTCAGAGCCTTTTATCCATTCACAATTTCAAATCTGCTTCTATGTTTTAGGTATCCTTTAGAGCAGCACCCCACTCTCTTGGTATCAAATTTTGTCTTAGTCATCTAGTACTGCTATAACAGAAATATCACAGGTGGATGGCTTTAACAAAGACAAATTGGAGGAAGGTCTCTGTGTTGTATTAGTCTTTCTTTGGTCAGGGAGCATCTTAACTCAGGAATCTCAGGTCTGAAGGGTGTACTGTGCTCCCAGAACTGTTTTCTTGATAGTATGGGGTCCCCAGCTCTCTCCTCACTTCCTTTTCCTTGTATCTCTTGTAGGATAAAAGGATGTAAACTGGTTCAAGGCATACCCCTGGGAAATTCCCTTTACACTGGAGCAAGGAAGTGACCTTAGGGAGGGTATTATGGTCCAGTGCTAATCCTCTTTAACATAATCCAATCTCTTAACACTACAGGCAGAGATGAGGATTTTACAGTATAGGAAAATCACAAAAATGGAGGGCAGTTACACAGTGCTCAGACAAATTGCTACACACATATTGTGGGGAACACAGTTCAACCCATGATACCATATAAAGTTGGTTATTAGTTTCTCCATTTCATTAAACATAGGATAAAAGGTACTGCAAGCCATACCACAGGGAAACTCCCTATAAAGTGGATCAAGGAGGTGACCTGGGTAAGAATGCTAGAATCCCACCCTAAACCTCTGTAACATAATCTCATGACCCTATTAACCACAAGCAGAGATTAGAATTTACTACATAGGAACATCACAAAATGGAGGGTGAGTACACAATAATGGGACTCAAAGCCCAGCCAAATTGCTCACACATTTTTGGGGGGACACAATTCAATTCATGACAAACTAAAGACCAGAAAAATTGTGGAATGACATCAAGGACATTATACATGAAAAATGTAAAGAAGACTGGAAAGAAAAGAGAAAAATGAACACCCTAGAAGAGTCTCTGAAAGTTGCTCTTGAAGACTAGTGTCAGACAACCCTGGAGCCAATCCACAGAGTGAGAGAGCTGAGTGCTTGTATGCTGGAGGCTTCCTGGCAGAGTGAGGTACCTCCAGGCACTTACTGCAACATTTTCTTCTAGCAGGGCAGATGTGGGCATGAAGCCAAGACTGAAAGGTCACAGGAAGCAAGGAACACAAGAAGCCGAGCTGCCTCCATCTGACAAGGTAGCTAAAGAGAAAGGAAGGAATAATGAAGTAAAAGGCTGGACAGAAAATTTCCAAGGGTAGCTTGAAAAACAGGGTGAAGTATTGTAATTTTGCAAAGACCTGAAGAAAGAAAACTGAAAGGGAAGAACACCCTCAGCATTTCTCAAGCTGAAAGAAAAAAGTCAAGCCTAGAGCTGAAATATTGATGGAGTCTATGGGGAAAATGCTAAATGATGCAGGAAGCATGAAAAGAACATGTAAGGAATATATAAGAGTCACTGTACCAAAAAGAACTGGTTGATGTTCAGCCATTAAGGATGCAGCATATAAATCAAGGACCAGTGGTACTGAAGGAAGAGCTTCAAGCTGCATCAAAGGCACTGTCAAAAAAACAGGGGTCCAGGAATTAATGGAACATTAGTTGAAATGTTTCAACAAATGGATAAAGCACTGGAGGTGCTCACTTGTCTATATGTCTATGAAGTTTGGATGGTAGCTACCTGGCCAATCAACTAGAAGAGATCCACATTTGTACAAATTTCAAAGAAAGTTGATCCCACCAAATGCCAAAATTATCAAAGAATATTGTTAATATCCCAAGCAAGTAAAATTTTGCTGAAAATCATTCCAAAGGGTTTGCAGTTGTGCATCAACAGAGATCTGCCAGACTTAAGCTGGATTCACGAGAGTAATAAGGTGTGTCGCTGCTGATGTGAGACGGAGTCTAGCTGAAAGCAGAGAATCCCAGAAAGATGTTTACCCGTGTTTTCTTGACTATATAAAGTCATTCAACTTTGTAAATCACAGTAAATTATGGATAACATTGAGAAAATGGAATCCAATTAAAAAGTCAGCAGACGAACAGACACTTCACCAAAGAAGACATGTAGGAGGCTAATAGACACATGAAGAAATATGGTCCTTAGCCATTAGACAAATGTAAATCAAAACTGTAATGAAACAACATCTCACCTCAACAAGTCTGGCACTAATCCAAAAAACACAAACTAATAAATGTTGGAGAAGCTGTGGAGAGACTGAAACACTTACGCGCTGCTGGTAGGAATGTAAAATGGTTCAACCACTTTTGAAAATGATTTGGCACTTCCTTAAAAAGCTAAAAGTGGAAGTACTATATGACCCAGCCATCCCATACCTCGCAATATATCCTAGAGAAATAAGAGCCATCACATGAATAGACATAGGGACACCCATGTTCATTGCAGAATTGTTCATACGAGCAAAAAAGATGGAAACACATAGTTGCAACAAATAAATAGATAAAAGAATTATGGTACATACCAAAAACCAAAATGAAACCCACTGATGTCTAGTCAGGTCTGACTCATAGTGACCCTAGAGGTCAGAGTAGAACTGCCCCATAGAGTTTCCAAGGAGTGCCGTGGATTTGAATTGCCAGCCTCTTGGTTAGCAGACGTAGCATTTAACCCACTACGCTACGAGGATTTCCATGGTACGTATACACTATAGAATATCATGCAATGATAAAGAACAATGATGACTCCATGGAACATCTCACAACATGAATGAATCTGAAAGGCATTATGCTGAATGAAACTAGTCAGTCTCAAAAGGACAAATATTATATGAGACCACTTTTATAAGAAGTCACCAAAAGGTTTAAACACAGAACATTGTTTGATAGTTACAAGGATGGGGAGGGGAGTATTAGGAATTCACTAACTAGAGAGAAGACATGGATCAACTTCAGTGAAGGAAAGGACAACACACTATAAATACAGGGGAAGTCAGCACCATGGGACAAAAACAAAAGCAAAGAAATTTCCTGTGCCTATCCAAATGCTTTGTGGGACAGTGTAGCGGGGGCTGGAGTCTAGGGACCATAGTTTCAGAGAACATCTGGATCAACTGGCGTAACAAAGTTTATTAAGACTACGTTCTGATCCTACTTGATGAGTAACATCCGGGGTCTTAAAAGCTTGGGAGCAGCGATCTGAGATCCATCAATTGGTCCTGTTCTACTTGGAGCAAAGGAGAAGGAAGAAAACGAAGGCACAAGGAAAATATTCCGCCTAGAGACTAAATGACCACATAAATCAGACTCCACCAGCTTGAGACCACTGGAACTAGATGGTGCCTGGCTAACAGCGGTGACCACCCTGACAGAAAACAGAGAGTCCAGATGTAGTAGGAGAAAATTGTGGACCAGGACTAAAATTCATGTAAAAAAACAAGTCTTGCTGGTCTGAAGGAGACTAGAGGAACCCCTAAAACTATGGCCCCTGGAAGCTCTGTTAAGCTGGAACTGAAACCATTTTCAATGCCTACTCTTTAAGTAAAGATTAGATGAGACTATCAAACAAATTATACACATGAACAGTATGCTTCTTAATTCAGTTAGGTGCACAATGCCAAATGGACAGCTGTTCTGAAGCAGGATGAGAAGGGAAGAAAGACAGAACTGGTTGAATGGACAGACAGGTAACTTAGGGTAGACACAGAGAGTGTGCTGTCACACTGTGGGGACTGCAATTGCTGTCACAAAACAACATGTGTATAAAGTTTTGTTTGAGAAATTCACTTGTGCTGTAAATTTCTGCCTAAAGCACAGTGAGAGAGAGAGAGAATGGGAATTCCAGAACACTTAGTTGTGCTCAGGAGGAATCTACATAGACCAAGAGGCAGTTGTTGGGGCAGAACAAGCGGATACTATGTGTTTTAAAGTCAAGAAAGGAATGTGTCCACCTTGTAACCTTTCATCATGCTTATTAATCAGCATACTGAGCAAATAATCCAGTAAACTGGATCACTTGAAGAACAACAGAGTCAGGATTAGATGAAGACTCATTAACAACCTGTGTTATGTAGATAACACAACTTTGCTTGCTGAAAGCAAAGAGAACTTGAAGGACTGATAAAGATCAAAGATCACAGCCTTCAGTATGGATTACACCTCAACACAAGGAAAACAATCCTCACAACCGGACCAGTAAGCAATATCATGATAAATGGAGAAAAGATTGAAGTTGTCAAGGACTTCATTTTACTTGGATACACAGTCAATGACTGAAAGCAGAAGAAATCAAACATACATTGCATTGGGCAAATAGGCTGCAAAAGACCTCTTTAAAGTTATTAAAAAAAAACAAAGATGTCACTTTAAGGACTGAGGTGCACCTCACCTAAGCCATGGCATTTTCAGTCACCTCATAGGAATGCGAAAGCGAGACAGTGAATAAAAAAGGCTGAAGAAGAATTGATCCCATAAAATTATGTTACTGGTGAAGAATATTGACTATATTATTAAAGTCTGTTTTGGAAGAAGTACAGAATACTCACTAGAAGCAAGGATGGCAAGAGTTCACGTCACATATCTTGGACCTGTTACAGGAGTGACCAGTCCGTGGAGAAGGGCATTGTCATGAATTGAATTGCATCCCCCCCAAAAAATGTGTGTAGGTGTTTGGCTGCTCTGCGATTCCTGGTGTTCCTCCGTGTTTTAAATTCTGCCTCTCTGACGTTAATGAGGGAAGATGGGTGGCAGGTATGTTAGTGGGGCGGGACTCAATGTCTAAGTCTGTATCGTACTTAAGGCAATCCCTTGGGATAGAAAGAAAAGGGTAGCAGGTAGAGAGTTGGGGACCTGAAGCCACCAATAAAGTAGTGCTGGGAGCAGACTGCATCCTTTGGAAAGGACCCAGGATAACTGCTTCTCAGAAACTCCCAGTCCAGTGGAAGGTGGGCCACAAGAACTTTCCTCCAGAGCCAACAGAGAGCCTTCCCTTGGAGGTGATGCCCTGCATTTGGACTTATAGATTACTGGACTGTCACAGAACAAAATTTATCTTTTTAAAGCCATCCCCTTCTGGTATTTCTGTTCTGGCAGCACTAGATGACTTAAGACAGACACCATGCTTGGTAAAGGGTCAGCAAAAAAAGCGGAAGACCCTCCGTGAGAGGGATTGACACAGTGGCTGTAACAACGGGCTCCAACATGACAAAGGTCACGAGGTTGGTGCAGGCTGGCCCGGGCGGTGTTTCGTCCTGTTGCACACAGTGACACTGCGAGTCAGAACTGGTTCAGTGGCACCCAACAACAACAACAGTTGTGCATAATAATCACCTGGGGTTGTAGTTAAATTGGAGATTGTGAGTCACTCTATCTGAGATGGAAATACGAATTCTCAACACGAGATCAAACTAGGAAGAAACAGGTGGAAGTCCTGGAAAGAAAGATTGCCGAGAATCCACAGGGAGTGGTAGAAGCACAGACTTAGCTGTCTTTGTTGTACTGTGGTTCATTCAGCGTTTTTGATTTGGATCAGTCTTCCTCTTTACAGTGAAGAACTGGGAGGGAACTAGAGAAAGGTGGAGTCATCAGCTCCTCCCAAAGGCAGTTAACAGTTTACAGGTTTAATTTTCTCTGTCAGTTTCCTGGCATTTCTAAATAGAATTCATCCTGATGGTGTTCTGTGTCTGCATCCACACTCTCACTCAAGGACACAAACCATTATTTAATTAACTGTTATGAGTCACGGTGCAGGGTACTTGGGGCTGGTATAGTGGCAGAGACGGCATTACGCAGATAAGCAGGCAAACAGCCGTATAATTTCAATCACGGTAAGTGCTGTGAAGGAGGACTGTGGGGTGCCATGCGGGTGTAATGTCGGGCCTGACTTACTCAAATGCGATGTGAAAGCTGGGGCCTGAAGAGTAAGGGTTAACCAAGCAGAGAAGTGGGAAAGCTATTCACAGGGCAGAGGTATGCTAAGGTCCCGAAGTGGGAAGGAACTGAGCTTCTGGAGTTGAAGGGTGAGAACAGCAGCACTGAGGGGAGTAAGGGAGAGGGAAGGCTGGAGAGGGACAGCTGCTGGGTCACACAGGGCTGTGAGAAAGGCTGGGGATGTCTTCCTGAGAAAAGACAGAAATACCCACAAATGATCAAGCATAATTATGATCCATTCAATAGGGTGAGCTGGCCTCACCTATGGTGTCAGAGGTTTCCCTGAGGAAGTGACATCTAAGGTAGGTGTCACTTTGAAGTTTGACTAGGAGGTAGCCCTGTGAAGAACGGGGAAAGTGGATGCTGGGCAGAGGACATAACATACATGAAGGCCTCGTGATGGGCAAGCCTGGCATTGAGTCCTTGGTCTCCTGTTTACTATGTGACATGGGTGAAGTAACCTCTCTGAGTCTCAACTTTCTCATCTGTAAAATGGGTACAACAGTAGAACCTACCTCATATAGGGTTGTGGTAAGAACTAAGTGAGGCATGCTAAGAATGTGGTGCATAGTAAATTCCATATTACACTAGGGTAGGCAAAATGATGACTTTCTTCTCATCCACACTTCTACCCCACACCCCAAAATACTAACTTCTTGGAACATATAAACATGGTATATGGCAAGGAGAAATGAAAGTTTCAGATGGAATTAAGGTTTCTAATAAACTGACCTTAAAATAAGATGATTCTCATTACCAAGATGGGCCTCATACAATCACAAGGGTTCTTTAAATGTGGAAGAAGGAGGCAGGAAAGTCAGTGTCAGAGTAAGGCGACAAGAAAAAGACTCAATCTGCCACTTCTGGCTTTGAAAATGAGAGGGAGCCACCAGCCAAGGAATGCTAGCAGCCTCTGGACGCTAGAAAAGGTATGAAAACGGAGTCTCCCTGAGACTTTCCAGAAGGGAATGCAGCTGGATTTTAGCCTCATTTATCCCAGTCTGTTCATTTTTGGCATATGCCTGGGACATAGTAGACAATAATATCCACTGATTGAATGAATTGGTATTTTATTATCACCCTCCAGAAAAGAAAAACAAACCCACTGCCATCAAGTCAATTCCAACTTGTAGCGACACTGTAGGTTAGAGTAGAACTGCCCCATAGTTTCCCAGAAGTGCCCAGCAGACTTGAACTGCCAACCTTTTGGTTAGAAGAAGTAGCACTTAACCACTACACCACCCGGGTTTCCGTTGTAACCCTACTGATCACCAAGACCGCTTTGCATGTAACACCCTGAGAAAGTTAGTTAGAAGCTTCTACACAGTTCTGAAATATTTTGACCCCTGACACAGAGCAGAGGCCATAGTCTGAAATGCCAGTGTGGCCTGGCAGGATACGCGCAAAGCATTCATAGGGCAACATGGAATGTCACCTATAGGTGAATGTTTGTCCTCTCTGAAAAAAAGCCCCTTGTTCATCTAAAGCCACACAAACCCTGCTACCATTGTGTTGATTCTGACTCTTGGTTAGCCTGTAGGACAAGGTAGAACTGCCCTGTAGGCTTTGCAAGGCTGTAGGGTTTTCAAAGGGGCCCTGGGGGTGCAATGCTTAAGCAAAAGATCAGCAGTTCTGAATCTACCATCTTGTGCTTAGAAATGCTATGGGGGCAGTGCCACCACTATAAGTCTTGTGGCAGTATGACAGCCACATCTTCTGCAGAGTAGCCAGTGGATGCAAACAAGGAATTTGCAACAGTTAGTTTACTTGGGCTTCCATTGGTGAATGTGCTAAGTTCATGTGAAACATCCTGATAATTAGATTCTTGTTTAATTTCCATGCACCTCACAGCTCTATGTTTCCTGCACTGAAGGGCTTCCAAAAAGTAGGAAAAGGCTTATGTGGACATCTGTTCCCTTTAGTTTTCAGTCATGTGAAAATGGACGGAGATCTGCAGCTCACCCCCAGTACCGTCATACATGTCTACACGCACACACTCTAAGCTGAAATGACACCCTTTGGTGTTTGACTTACTGTCGTTTCACTCTGTTAGTGCAGGATCCTAAATCTGAGTCCCCTTGGAAGATTCCTTTGCCCCATTATTTTAAGCTTTGTCAAATCTCAGGCATAGGTCAGGGAGAAATGGAATTGGGTGGTACCAGAATATTTACCCACTTGTGGTGCAGGGGTTAACATGCTAGTCTGCCACCCAGATGGTGGGCGGTTCAAATCCATCAGGCACTCCTTCAAAACTCTGTGGGGCAGTTCTACTCTGACCTATAGGGTTGCTGTGAGTCAGAATCAACCTGATGGCAGTGGGTTAAGTTTAAAGTATTTTAGAAGATAAACTTTACTGAAAAATAATGCTGTTGTGCCAAACGGAAATTCCTTCTTCTGAGTATACTCATTCTTCTTTGGTATCAGCAGAGAAATTGTCAGTGTTTAGAGAAACTACTGTTGGGTCACCTAGCCTTCTCAACAATGTTTCCCTACTGTCCTGTACCCCGAGACCCTTTTCCATCTCTCTTCTCTCTTGTCTGTCTGCATTTTCATATTTTATTCATCTCTGCCTCTCCAGCTGTGTGGGTACTCTAGTAACCAGTACCAATGGGTACTTTATATATTTAACAAACTTTTTAGATGGATCTAACTTGTTTCAACAAAAAGAAGCAGTGGTTTCTGACAGTCAGAAAGTCAGTTTTGCAATAATTCTGGAAAGAGAGGAGCCTTGGTTTTCACTTGTGTGCCCAGTCTCTCACCCCTTCCGACACTCCCTTGACCCACACCTGATGTTTGCAAGTCCCACCACAACATGGGAGGGGTCAGGGTAGGTTGCTGGAGGGTCTGTAGTTTTGTTCCTTGTCTTCATCTGGCCAATTGCTTTACTTCTTTAGGATTCCCCAAAACTATCCACTGTTCTCAGAAACGTTCTCTGATCCCTTAATGTGCTGTTAAGTTTCTTTGGGCTGTGCCAAGTACCCTGTCCTTAGTCCTGTGAACATTTATTATTCTGTATTGTAATTTCCTGTGTAGTTATGTTTATCCCTTACTGGACTCCAGATACCTTGAGGCAGGGCTGAATCTTATTCATTCTCCCATACCCATTTCCTGGCATACTTCATCAGAATTAAACAAAACAAAACAAAACAAAACAAAATCACTGCCACTGAGTTGATTCCCACTCATAGAGGCTCTATAGGTCAGAGTAGAGCTGCTCTGTAGTTTCCAAGGAGCAGCTAGTGCATTTGAACTGCTGATCTTTTGGTTAGCAGATGTAGCACTTAACAGCTGTGCCACCAGGGTTTCCACATGAGTATAGTAGGTGTTCAGTGAATTAAAATTATGATTATTTGTAAATGTGTTACGTAGTTAATTTCGTAGCCCTGCAGACTATAGGATAAGAGCGCTGAAGGCTGTGAAACACTACTGAAATCACACAAGCTGATACTATTTAAAGGTTTCAATTAAGGAAATAATAATGGGAGTGCGTAGGGGGTGAGGTGGGGGGAGGGATCTGAAGGAGGGAGTGAGGAAGGGAGGGCATGGAAAGGAGGGGTTCCAGTGCCAGAACTGAGGCTCTGCTAAACACTCGGTCCTGGAGCACTTGAGTAGAGCCTATAGATCAAAGTGAATTTTTCTGGAGCTTTGGCATTTGTCTCAGTCATCTTGTGCTGTTACAACAGAGATAGCACAAATGCATGGCTTTAAAAGAGAAATTTTATTTTGTCACAGTCCAGGAGGCTAAAAGGCCAGATTTGGGGCATCAAGATCCAGGAGAAGTCTGTCTCTGCTGGCTCTGGAGGAAAGGTCCTTGCCATTAATTCTCCCCTCAACTGGGAGCTTCTGAGGTTCAGGGACCCCAGGTCCTTTTCAAAGAACACACTTTGCCCCTGGCACTACTTTCTTGGTAGCATGAGAGCTCCAAATCTCTCTGCTGGCTGCTTTTATCTCTCAAGAGATTACCTCAAGGCACAAAACAGTCTTACACACTGAGTACTGCCCCACCAGCACTCCTGCAGCTCATCCTCCCTTACTAACATCACAGAGACAGTGTTTACAGCAAACTGAAACGTCACGAAATACCGATAATCATGACCCAGTCGAATGGCAACACACACTTTTGGGGGAACACAATTCCATCTGTGAGAGAAGAGCTTTGCTGAAAAGTAAAGTGTGTAAAGGATCATTTGGGCAATGTCACAGGGTGGTCCGCTTGAGCAATTTCAGACTCTGTTTCTCCCCTGAAGCCTGGTCTGTGAATGTGATTTACCCATTTCATTTCAAGGCCTCAATCCCTGTCCAGGCAAGAGCCTCATGGGCCTGTCTCTGGGGTAAGAGTTAAGCTCTCACTGTGCTCGCAAAGTTGCTTCCTAAATCGTTGGCTTAAATGTGACAGTGACCATCTGTCCTACCCAGTCCCTGAGGAAAACATTAGAGGAAGCAGCACATTGATGTTCAGACTGGAAAAAAGCAAGATGCCAAAGACTAAATGGAAAGACTTTTCCTGGATTATCCTCACTGTGTCCCAGGGTGGGTACTGCGGATACCCAGTGGCAGATGGGCTTGGAGGCTGCTGGAGTGGGCTGAGGCCCATTTTTGTCTATAGGAAAGGGCACTATAGATGTCTTTGGGGCATTTGGAAGTTGGCATTGGTCTTGCACTGAAATCCAGGCAGTGCCTTTCACAATGTTTCTGATGCCTTTTATTACCAAAGGCATTTTTTAGTAGCTTCCCAGTCCCTGGCCTGCAATTCACTGACTGATGTTCCGTGAAAATACGATGGAGATTTCAGAATTCTGAGCCAGACTTCTGTCTTTCCAGGAAGAGAGTACAGTGGTATCCATACAATCCTGAAGAACAAGAAGCTTGTGTCCAGTACTCTTCATACTTTTCTGCTGCCTTTGTCCCCTCCTCCTGGCTTGAGTTGGCCCTCCAGTGGCTTGGCTCTGTGCCACTTGTCAACTAATCCTCGCTGAGGTGTTACGTGGTAAAGGCTCCAGGGTTTTTAATCCTTATAGGAGCTTTCCCACACTAAACAAAGTTTTGTTATTAAATCAAAGGGCGTTAAAACTCATCACCATAACATAAAAATAATCTTTGTATTCTTTATAAGTTTTTGCCTGTATAAGTGGGTAGATTTATGATTATATCAATATGTAATATTTGGTTCTTCTTTTCACGTGGAAGGACATTGCACACATACCTTCACATTTTTAAATATTCCCATTTTTCGTTAATTTCACACATATGCTCATGTTTTTAAATATCTCGTTTTTCATTATTACTGTAGTTTGAAGGTATCTTTTACAGTTATCTGCCCAGCTCATGATGGGTACACCCCCAAGTGCCCTCCTATCTGCCAATCTCTCGTCCAGTGAAGTGGGCACTACTGACCATTTTGTAAGTGTGAACTTTGCTTCCAGCTATGTAACTCCGTGTTGTTGTTAGACATGGTAGGGTCAGTTCTGACTCATAGTGACCCTATAGGGCAGAGTAGACCCGCCCAGTAGGGTTTCCAAGGAGCAGATGGTGGAAGTGAACTGCTGACTTTTTGGTTAGCAGCTGAGCTTTTATTGAAGGTGAGTCAATCTGAGCCCCTTACACTAGAAATCGATTCAAGCCGGGGAAAATACTTGTGGTCTCTTTTTTGAATCTGCAACATTGTCAGCTCATTCTTGTTACGTGCTGTTGGCTCAGTACTGACTCATGAATATGAGGACTGCTAGTTAAGTTCACAACTCATCCTAGAAGAGGTGCTACAGACCTCATTGCTGAATATCGCTACAATCACCTTCAAAGTCCTCCCCTTGGGAAGCTATGCACTGACTCCAGCACCTAGTCCACACTTCAAAATAATTTTGGAACTCTTTTTCTGGAATGGCCATCAGGAATGAAACCAAAATGTCTTCCTTTCAGTATTTCCTTTATCTGTGGGTAAGTAAAAAAGTCACTGGGGGCCAAATCAAGTGAGTAGGGAGGATGTTTCCTACTTGTTTACTGGCTAAAAACTGCCTCACAGACAACTGTTCAATTAAGTTTGAGAACTTGCCACCATCATGGCCATTCCAAAAAGAGTTCCAGAATTGCCTTGAACGGTGGGTGAGACACTGGCATCAGTGCATAGGTTCCCAAGGGGAATACTTCAAAGTATAGCGCTATTCAGCAAAGATGTATGTAGCACTTAGAACTCTTAAGTTTGTGGACTTAATTGTCAGACCTCTCATGCCAGAATAGAACTGCTTCATTAGGTTTCCTAGGCTAGAGTCTTTTCAGGAGCAGATTGCCAGGCCTTTTCCTATGGAATGGCTGGTAAGTTCTAAACACTGACCTTCGAATTAGCAGTAAACTTCTTAACCATGGTGACACCAGGGCTCTTTACATCAGTGGCAATGGCTCCGAGGAATAGAAAAGCCAAGAGAGGAGAATGAAACAGATATGCAGAGAAGGGCCAGAGGGACTCTAACTTTCTGAGATCCAGGTATGGTCACACTCTTTGTTCTATAATTCATCTGTAACTTTTGCATAAGCTGCATTGGGCTTATTTTAATCACTTGTAACCAAGAGTCAAAACTAATTATAGTACTAGTGACAGTATTGACCATATTCAATATGTGAATGCTCCAGATACATTACACTGTCTCATCTAATCCCTACAACTACCTATGAGATAGCAAAGAGCTGTTTAGTAGTTTTTCAGGGCTAACACCTCTTAGTGAACTATGGAGCTGAGATTTGAACCTTCATCTATCTGATGGTACAGTTTTGGTCTTATCATATCTTCCAGAAATAAATTTCAAGCACTTTAATTTCAGGTACCAGAGGAAGACATTTTGACATGGAAGTTCCTCTCTGCTCAGCCTTTCAAATGCTGCCATGTAGCTAATTCTTCCTCTCACCTCCGGGCTGCTCTAGATTTCTGTTGCTATTGTTAGGTGCTGTCAAACGGGTTCCAACTCATAGCACCCTGGGTACAACAGAACACACCCTGCCCAGGCCTGTTCCACTCTCACAGTTGTCACTAGGTCTGAGCCCACTGTAGAGGCACTGCGTCAGCCTATCTTGTTGAAAGTCTTTTTCTTCCCACTGGCTCTGTATGTTACCAAGGGTGATGTCCTTCTCTAAGGACTGATAACATGTCCTAAATATGTGAGGCAGAGTCTCACTATCCTTACTTCTAAGGATCATTCTGGCTGTATTTTTCCAAGTTTTCACCAAGCAGGATTGTGTCATCTGTATTTTGCAGGTTGTTAATGAATCCTCTTCCAGTTCTGATGCTGGGTTCTTCATACAGTTCAGTTTCTCAGATTATTTGTTTAGCATACAGACTAAGAATGGTGAAAGGATATAGCCACTATACACTCCTTTCCTGAATTTAAACCACACATTATCTTGTTTTTATTGAACTCTTGATCTATATGCAGATTTTTCATGAGCACAAGTAAGTGTTCTGGAATTCTCATTCTTCCCAGTGTTAGCCATAATTTTCTCTGATCCACATAGTCAAGTGCCTTTCTTTGCATAGTCAATAAAACATAGGTAAACATCTTTCTGGTATTCTCTGCTTTCAGCCAAGATCCACCAAACATCAGCAGTGATATCCTTAGTTCTATGTCCTTTTCTGAATCCAGCTTGAATTTCTTACAGTTTCTAGTTTATGTACTGCTGCAATTCCTTTTGAGAGATCTTCAGCAAAATCTTACTTGTGGTAATTAATGATACTGCTCAATAGTTTCTGCATTCTGGTGATGACCTTTCTTTGGAATAGGCATAAATATGGATCTCTTCCAGTTGTTTGATCAGATAACTGTCTTCCAGATTTCTTGACATAGACAAGTGAGCACATGGGTGCTGCATCTGTTTGAAACATCTCAGCTGATATTCCATTGATTCCGGGAGCTTTGTTTTTGGCTGGTGCCATCAGTACCATCAGTTCTTGGGCATCTGCTACTTCTGTAAATGACTGAACATCAACCACTTCTTTTTGGTACAGTGACTGTGTATTACTTCCACTTTCTTTTGATGCTTTTTGCATCATTCAGTATTTTGCCAATGGGATCCTTCACTATTCCAACTCAAGGCTTGAATTTCTTCTTCAGTTCTTTCAGCTTGAGAAGTACTGAGCAGGTTCTTCTCTTTTGGATTTGTAACTCCGGGTCTTTGCATACTTCATTGTAATGCTTTGTCTTCTCGAGCTGCCTTTGGAAATCTCAAGAGCAAATTTCAGAGTCTCTCCTGACGTCTTTTTTGGTCTTCTCTTTTTCTTCTGACTTCTTGATAACTTCTTGTTTTCATCGTGTACGATGTCCTTGATATCATCCTGCAGTTTAACTGGTCTTTGGTCATTATTGTTCAATGTGTGACATCGATTCTTGAGATGGTCTCTAAATTCAGGTGGGATATACTCAGGGTCATATTTAGACTCTTGTGGGCTTGTTTTCATTTTCTTCAGCTTCAACTTGAACTTGCATATGAGCAACTGATGGTCTGTTCTGCAGTCAGGCCTTGGCCTAGTTGACTACCTGACCCTTGTAGCTCCCTGATAGTTGAGATTTGGTTCCTCTCGGAAGCATATCCCTCCCCCCACCAGCAAGAAAACTTGCACTGATGCAGTTCCTGGCAGATAGATATATCTGCATGTTTCAGTTATGATAATCTGCAGGAATGGGTTGCAGAATAAGCAAGATAGGCACAGATTTATGAGCACTTATTTTCTGATCTGTAGTGCAGTTTCATCTGTTTTTGACCATGTCAAAGATGTGTCAAAACTCATGTAAAGTTGTGTACTACAGATTAGTAAGTAAGCATGATTAAACATGATTAATCCAACCCTGATTATCTGCATTTGCCACTGTTGCCACTGTCTCATGCTTGAGGTCCTTTTCCTTGCTTCTAGATGGTATGCCTTAATCATTCCAACTAATTCCAGTCACTCATTTATTCACTATTTATAATTATCAGTTTATACAGCCTATGGGCTGAGACCTTCCTAATCCTGGGGATACAGGACAAGTCAAATGTCTTCTCTGCTTTCTCAGAAATCATGGTAGCATTTGAAGAGACCCTCTGAAAACATCAGACATTAATCTCAGACTAGAGGCACACAGGTTGCTTTGGAAGCTTAGAGTAAAGGCAACTGGCTGTATCTGACAAATTAACAGAATAATTGATTTCAGAGGCTGTGAGCCTTTATAGTCACCTAAGGAAAGTAGAATCACAAGTTTTCATTAACTGTAAGAACTCATCTCTCGGTAGCCCATCTGAATGGCCTGACTGTTTCTCCCCACATCTCTCTTCAAGGGCTCCAGGATTTCAGGAAGTGATAGATTTGAGGATAAACCTTCACATATAGTCAGAATTCCTTGCTAATTGCCCGTGGGTATTGCCTGAGCAAAGAGAAGCTTTGAGCAGGGATGACCTTGCCTCATTGTTCTCCCACAGTGTTACACATCTAGTCAGAGACGGCCTTCCAGTCCTGTGGTTTGCCCATGTGACTGTGGAAAATTCAGGGAACAATGTGCCATGCTTCGTAGATGGTAAACAGAACTTATCTTCTCCAGCATGGGCACAGCAGAGGACAGTTCCAATGAAACCAGAAAAGTGGCTCAGCGTGGAGAATAGAGTTTCAGAAAATTCAGACAAAACCAGCCAACAGGGATTTTTTTTTTTTTAAATCTAACTTTTTTTTAGTGATTAGAGGGGAATACAGTCGGTGCTCCCACAGTACTTTCCCTCCTCACCATTGATCTTGGGGCCATTCAGAAAACAGTTTATAAGGAAATGGTCACTCTTTCCCTTTACATAACATTCATAAGTGTACAGCCAAATTAAATGTGTCACCGATGAAATTACCAACCAGGGTACCACCCGGCTGTCTCATGTGAGTCTGGTCTGTGGAGCCAGTGTTCTCCAGCGAGCATCACAAATCCACATAATGTTCCCGAGTGCTAAATTTGGAGCTCTGATTTAGCTGACAGATGTTTAAAATCACATTTAGTTGGACAACTCCCTGAGGAGGACACAGCTGCAGATGTGAAAGAGAGCAAGTTATTCCAGTTAAGGTCGGCGGGAGCGCAGCCTAAAATCCTTCTATCTTGATTCGCCTTCTTCAGACAGGATGATAGGGGAGAAGGAAAATTTTCATGGTAATTCCACCCAGCTTTAGCTAAACCTCACTCCCTTGCTGGAACATTGCCAAGATAAATGCAGAAATTGCATCTGGGGGGAAGGGTGGGGTGCTCCACTCACCCTTAGATGAGTACAGAGTGGGCTGCTAGCCCTTTAAAGGCAGACAAGAACTCCATGTATTGGAGTCTGCATTGCCCCTCTACTGGCAACTGAGCCATAGAAATGAGTATGAGTCTTGAATTCTGCATTTCAGGGTCAACTATTCAAATATGTACTCTGGCTAGGTTGAAATTCATGTACAGAATGAGGACAGAGTTGCAAACTCTTCTCTGTCCCCTCACTCTTCTGAGATTCCAAACTGTTCACTCCTTCATTTTTCAAAAAAAAAACATCAAAACTATTGCAGAATCTTCTTTGTAAAAATCACATATTTTAGACTTGTCTCAGGACTTAGACCAAAATAGATTTGTTTTTTGTTTTTTTTTTAAAGTTGTCTGTGTGTTTGATGTGGGAGACTAGCGACCTTTGGTATTTTGTGTAAATAAATAAATAAGATGTTTGATGTCTAAAATTTCCCTACTGAGCTTGTATTGTCTCTAGCCTCTGTGATTTTTTCCATCCTCCATCACTCCCCACATTCAAAATCAGTTCTTTATTTACTCAATAGAGGTTTTGACATAGTGATGAGCTCATCCTGATGGCAGCCTCAAATCAATGCAAATCACATTATAATGTCAAAATTGATGTGATGTGAGTGTAAGATAAGTGACTGTAAAACAATTTTAGGATGGAGACCAAGGTACACTTGTGCCTTGTCAGGAGAATGATAGGAAGAAATTACTGGAAGGACTCGGCTATATCCATCCATACCAGGGCATCATGGTGTCCATTTCAGGCAAGAAAAACAAGACTTCTCTCTCACTGTAAAGTCTTTACAAAGGAGAGATTCTCAGATGGGTTCTTGCACTAAAAATCGTTAAAATAATGCTTCCTGACTTTCAACAAGAAGTTCCTTTCAGTATCTGACTCAGTTCATGACATAATCTTTAAAATAATGAGTTTCTATAGGAGACCTTGGTGGCACCGTGGTTAAGTGCTACAGCTGCTAACCCAAAAGGTCAGCAGTTCAAATCTGCCAGGTGCTCCTTAGAAAGAATGGGGCAGTTTTACTGTGTCCTATCAGGTCACTGTGAGTTAAAACTGACTAGGTGGCAATGGTTACTTTATTTTTTTGGTAGTCTGGAGTTGAATGTTGTACATTGGGGACAACTTAGAAAAGGTGGGATTGGAAGAAGAAAAGGAAGACAATTAACCTCAAACAGATCTGTACTTTTTGATGTATTTTTACCTAAAACATCCAATAGAATAGTTGACTCATACACACAGAAGTGCACACTCCTCCCCTAAAAGGAAATTGTCTCTGGACGAAGATCCAGGAAATCTTATAATTGACTAGGTAAGTCCTTTAACTTCTATGGGCTCCAGTTTCCTCCTTTTGAAAGAATCGTAGTATTTTTGAAAGAATAATATGCAATTTTGAGATGTTGAAAGGGAGCTTGGAATGCAAAAAGTTATTGCTATTATTCTTGGTACATAAAGGTTGTTAAATATGGTTGGCTGGCTGTGACATTGATTCTAATTCTTGTAAGAGATTCTTTTAGACTTAAGTTTTCAAAGGACTTTGGACACTGAAGATAAATGTTCAGACTATGTATTCTAAACCAAATAAAAAAGGAACCCACTGCCATAAAATCAGTTCTGACTCATGGTGATCCTATAGGACAGAGTACAACTGCCCCATACAGTTTCCAAGGAGCACCTGCTGGATTTGAGCTGCCGACCTTTTGGTTAATAGCCATAGCACTTAATCAGTATGCTTCCAGGGTTTCTAGCCCCTACTAAGTAAAAGCGAATTTGGTTTGACTGAACAAAGTCTTTGGAATCGGATTTGAACCCTGAGACTCCCTTGTTCTGATGCCTTTAGGCAAACTTGTTAGTGTCTCTGAGCCTCAGTTTCTGTAAAAAAGATAATAATAATGTTTTCCTGTTAGACTAGAATGGAGAATACAGGAGACAGTGCATGTAAACAATACAACTCTGGTGTGCATTGTAACTGTGGCTCTTCCATCCACTGGGAGATCTCCAAGCAAAGCACAATTGATCATTTGATGATTGCATGTTTTAACAATGGACAAACTGAGGTAATGGGAAAAGAGATAAACTCACAGCTACATGGTGAGGTAAGCTGGTGGTTAGGAATATTCCCAGGCCTCAGAGCTGATCATGAGGCCATAAATATAAAAGGTTTGTTCATCTACAGAGGTACTCTTACCTTGGGAGATTTATGGGCTGCATTCACCCCTGTGGTGTCTGAATGTGGGAAAAGGCAATGCTGCCATAGGGATTGTGGAAGTAGAGAGAGAAAGTGGAATCTCTAATGCTCTGTTACTTGTGAACTTAAATTCATTAAGCCATAAATCACTCTGGATGCCCCTAACGTCCCTGAATATTCACACTGTAACTGTAATCATTTTCTAATTCTAAGTATTATGGGAATAGTAGCAAAGGCTCCCCTCAACCTTGTTCTTTCCTGCTTAGCATTAAGGTATAGTATAGAAAACACTGAGTCATTTTAATCATCACCTACAGAAAGATTGGTTTGGTCCTAGACAATGTGAACTAAATATCTAACAGTGTTCTAATCTTGGGCTCCTAGGATAAGAGAACCCCCACTACCTGTGGACATCCCCCCTCATGATTTGCTGACTAACAAATTACCTAGAAGATGAACTAACTTGAGTCGGTCCCTTTGAGTCCTGCAGCCACTTCTCTCTAGTATCACTGTGATTTTCTTTCAATCCAAGATCTGTAATGAGCAGGTGTTGTTTATGGCTGACTTAATACAACTCTTCATCAGACACTTGTTAGATACTAGGCAAGTGTGCCAAGGGCCTTACCTAAATTATCTCATTTAGTCCTTATGATAACTGTGGGAGCATAGATGTTATTCACCAGTTTTGCAGGTGATAAATCTGAGTTTGGACTTGAGCTCATTTGGCTTTAAGAGTCTACTCTTCACCACTAGCTAGCGCAGGTCTATCTTCCTGGTAAGATAGTAACAGTATTACCATCTTGGAGCACAGCCAGCTACAAGCCTGGACAGGAAATACAAGAAGGCAGCTGCTTAGAGTTCCCAACAGGAGACAGCACCCAGTTGCCAGAGAAACGTGCTTTCTTATCCCTCACCCTCTGCCCTGCACAGCACCCTTACCCTTTGTTGATGGCTGCACTGTGCCACTTGGCTAGAGAGTTATTGGCAGTGCCCTTCCCAAGCCTTCATGAGAAAGGTCATTTAACAGAGACAATGATGTTATCTTGAATTTGGACTTCCTTCAGCCTCTGTAGTCTCAGTGCTCTACCAATTCATTAACACCATTGCCAAAAGAGCTGACTTTATTTTTTTTTCAAGTAAAATTGTAAGGTAACTGTGTTGTTATTGTTACTGTGTACCATCCAGATGATTTCAACTCACAGCAACCTTCCAGAACAGAGTAGAACTGCCTCATAGAGTTTGTAAAAAAAAAAAAAAATGGAAGAAAAAAGAAAGATACAAAACCCACTGCTGTTGAGTCAATTCTGACTTACAGTGATCCTAAAGAACAGAGAACTGCTCCATAGAGTTTCTGAGTAGTGCTGGGTGGATTTGAACTGCTGTCTTTTGGTTAGCAGCGGTGGCACTTATCCACTGTGCCACCAATAGCAGAAAAAGATGTTTGTTTGACATTTAATAGAAGGTATAAGTTTTACTTAGCAGAAACTAAAAAATGAGCTCTTGTAAGGATTTTTAAAAATCTTGGAAAACGCACATGTTAATACTGCATTCCTTACTGTTGTTAATTGCATGTGTTAATAATGTATTCTTTATTGTTGTTAATAAAGGACAGAGACTGTGTGTGTGAAAACCTTTTAGATTTGCGGTGAGCAAGCCCTAACAGCTGAGACAGAATTAGGGAGTGGAGGTATCAAAGGATATGGGAAGGGGTTAGGGAAGAATTCACTTAGACATTCTCTGAAAAAATACCAAGCACGTCTATCAGTTCCTGATGATGTCTGAATAATGGATAACAAAAAACCCACAGCCGTTGTGTTGATTTTGACTCATACTGACCCTATAAGACAGAGTAGGGCTGCTGCATTGGGATCCCAAAGAGTGCCTGATGGACTTGAACTGACAACCTTTTAGTTAGTAGCTGTAGCCTAGTCCTGTAACATGCTTAGTAATCCTGCTCCTATAATATACGTAGTTAATGGGGCTCATTAGCTGTGTGGCCTTTGGCATTTCAGAGTTTCTCTGCTGCCTCTAAATGAAGGGACTGAACTGGGTAAACTTTGAGGTTCCTTGAAATATTCACATATTAAGGAACATGACTCAGATTTGTACCCTCCATGGTGCTTCTGCCCTAGAATGATGGCCAAGCTGGTTTGACTAGATAATTTTACCCTTGAGCTAGTTTTCTTAGATGCCTGACTACTAGCTTGAACTAGTTTCCAGGGATATCACATTTTTCTCCTATAGGTGATTAAGTAATCATTACAAAAGTATAATTCTTATGATAAGCATATAAATTCAGACACTGCCAAGCTTACTATTTGGGCTTCAATATTTGCAACTCGGGGGAAGATATATTACACATTGCTGAATCACATGATGTCAAGGTCTGCTATTCAGTAATGCTGATTTGGTTTCAAATGCTTTTTTGTTCTTACACTATTGGCATGCGTTAAATAGGGACTCTGGCCAAAATATTGAATCTGTGACTCAGAATACCTTGCCTTATGTTTGACTCTTTATCAAGCATTGTGATCTCTATATTATATTTGGGCCTCTATGGACTCTGATTTAATTGGGCTATTTGAGGCACTACAGGGTAGTGGTTAGAAGTGTGGATTTCAGTGTCAAATTGCTTCATTAAAATCCCGACTCTGTTACTCACCAGCAGTGTAATGGCAAACTACAAAAGTTGTCTGAAAAATGGGAATACTAAGTTTTCATTTAAGTAATGAGAAAATAGCTTAGAGCAATGCCTGGTATACATAGTGTTAGCTATAATAATTACTAAGAAGTTGAAACTTAGGATGGAATTAAGTTAGGACCAGTGGAGCTGCAAGGGTAACATAAAAACAATTTGGACAAGTAGAGTGTGATTCAGAGACACAGAAATTATCAGGTGGCCACAAAGGAGGCGTGTGTTTAGAACATTTCATTTTACTAATGTAAAAACTAAATATATTTGCTTTTCAAGAATAATTTTACTCTTCATATTAACATTGTTAGCAATAATAGTGTTCTCACTATCAGTAGTGGATTTAGTCTGAAACTAATGAAGTTTAAGCTTCAGTCTCCCTCACATACACTGACCCCTTCTAAGGCTCTAAACCTAATTTTTTTTTTCCTTAAAGAAGGCTACTTTCACAAATTGTAGAAATGTCTACAATCCATAAAACCTGCACCTTCCCTGACTGCAAGGATTGGGATGTAGGACACTGTGGTTGTAGGTACAGAATCTGGAGTCTGACAGACCTGAGTTCAAGTCTCAGTTCTGCCACTTGCTAGCTGGGTTAGTGCAGGCAAAGTACTTAAGCTGTCTGAGCCTGGATGTCCTCATCTGTCTAAGTAGGATAATGATAATCCCTTCGTGATAGGAATGTTCTAAATATGAAATAAAACCATGTGGAAGTACACTATTAATATTCATTATTATAACTGATCGCTTCCTATCACATAGAGGAGGGTCTGGGTTTCTTCAACAGGTGACCTGAGTAGGACATCTCTTTAGGGAAAATGTCATGCTTTACTTCTCTTGAATCTCTTTCTCTTCATCTCTTTAGTAGTTAGCATAAGGCAACTCATGTTAAAGATAGACACAGCATCTTAGAAATTGAAAAGATGAATTTCTACTACTTGGATTTTTCTTATATTGAGTGCTTTATTTGCAGAAGATGGTCAGGCAAAATTTGGTGTGTACTGGTAAATTCTGAGTGCTGTTTTGACAAGCCTGGTTAACGCATAGGTTATTGTGAGCTTGAGGCTCCTTGGATGGGCAGGCAAATTCCCAGGAAAGCTCATCTTCCATAATGCCAATGATCTACCTCTGGCAGCTCCCTTGAGAAAGAGAGCATGGAGTTTATAACAGATTTGTATAAAAAGCTCATTAGAGAAATAAAGAAACACAAGGCAGTGGAAACACACTCTAAAGGCTTATGTTCTTCAGAGCTTTGGAACTTGCATGGTAATGTCTGAGTCACTGAGGAGACTGCTCCCCAAATAACTTCCTGATTCCTGGCCAAAACAGAGGGCTTTCCCTCCTTATGATTAACACAGCTTTTGGATGCCCAGCAGTCCCAGAATACTTTGCACTCTTGGCCTGACAGCTTCCATTTCTAATTCCATTGCTTTTTAAAGTGGTGAAATTATTCTCTGTCAACCAGGCCAAAAGCCTGGAAGTTGGGGGCAGGACTTGATTGCCCCAGACAGAAAGATTCTATTCTGATTTTCATTGTTTTTCATGTCAGATCCATAATTTCAAGGCCATCTCCTTTTCAAAAAAGTTGGACATCGGGTAGAGCCAATATGTGTCCTAAATAGACATATCATGCCATCTCTTTGCAGCAAAGACTTGCAAGACTGTAAAACAGATGCAAACATCAATCCTGGAATCTTAATCATCAAATGAAGAGATAAATAACTAGGTCAAACACTAAATGTGAGTAGAAATTGAAGCAACAAAATGTGGAGATATGGAGTGGTGGTTCTAGGCCTGGACAGGGAATACAAGAAGGCAGCTTCATAGAGCTCCCAGCAGGAGACAGCACCCAGGTGCCAGAGAAACATACTTTTTTTATCCCTCATCCTCTGCCCTATACAGCACCCTTACCCTTTGTTGATGGCTGCACTGTGCCACTTGGCTAGAGAGAGAGTTATTGGCATACCATCACCCTAGATACCACCCCCCCACCTGCTGGATCTGGCTGTCTCATCATTTTTTTACCCCCATTCCTCTTCTTACTCCCTCCCATCTTGCCCCATGCGCCACTTCTACTCTTTTCCTCCAGGCCATACAACCTCGCTGAAAGTAGAGAGCCACTAGCCTGGATATACCCTGTCTGCACCTGCTAGCTCTTACCATGCCATTTTGTTTTTTTTTTTTTAAATTTAATCAGTATTATTCTTTTTCCCTTCCTTTCTTTCTCCCTCCCTCCCACCTAGACCCATACTCTACCTCTACCCCTTTCTACCTGGCTACATGACACAGCCGTGACTAGATAGGCACTGGCTGGCCACCACCCTTAGTTCACCTTGCCTCCACCTGCTGGCTCCTGCTGCACCATTTTTCCCCTTTCTTCCTTTTTTTCTCCTTCCTACCTGGCTTCATGTGCTAGCTCCCCCTTTCCCCCTGGCCACCAGGTCTGTCATGCCTTTACCAGTTACCTTTTTTTCCTTCTCTGTTTTCTTTGTTCCCTTCACCCAGCCCCATGTGCCATCCCTGCCTCTCCCTTCTCACTCACCCCTGTCATGCTACCATGGACAGATTGTTTGTGGCTCAGGCCTACTAACCACATTTCCCCTCCCCTACTTCCATTTGACCAGCTTCTGGATGGAGAGAAGCAAGCTCCTACCACTCCCTGCTTGACACTCTTGCCTATCTGGAAAGGGGCTGTGACTGTTCCCACACTGCTGCACCAGCATCAGGTAGCAGACAGTACCTGTCCAGTACATTCTCAGTCACTTTGCCAAACCACTGTACAGTGCAGCAGGCCTACCTGCTGCTGCTCTATCTACTTGGACAAATGGTAAGAGCTTTCATGCTCACAGGTGAACAACAGGCAAAGCGTACCAGGTTCATTCACTATGACATATCAAATCAAAACAGACTGAAACAAATGAACACACAATCAATAAGGACAGAAAATACTTGAATGTCTTAGATATGGCTGACAATATATATCTGTCAGTCATCTGTCTTCTATGTGAACAAGATGCCTCCAGAAAGTGAGCAAAATGTAGAATTAGTTGAGCTTCTGGTAGAAGAAAAGGTAGTGGAATTACCTGATTTGGAATTCAAAAAATTAATATTTAGTGTTCTCCAAGAGATTAGAAAAGAAGTCAAGGAAAACACAGATGTGACCAAGGGAAAAAACAAACTAACTTATAATATAGAGCAATAGAAGAATTCAGAAAAATCATATAAGAATAAAACATGAAAATTGTACTCTTAGAGGACATTGAGGCCAATTGGCATAACCAGCCTTTTGCTAAGAGAGACTTCTGCACCCCATGTTGGTGAGTAGCATCTGAGGTCTTAAAAGCTAGCAAGCTGCCATCTGAGGTACACCAAATAGTCCCAACTCAGCTGGAACAGATGATCACCAAGGACAACAATGACATGAGGGGAAAAACAGCCCAGAAGACAGAAGGATCCATGTGAATGGGTGACTGTGTCAACATGACTAGAAGAACCAGATGGTGCCCAGCCATCACCAGTGACAGCCACAATGGGACCACAATGCTGAATCCCAGTGGCAACATGAGAAAAAAGAGGGGTGCACCCTAAGATCTCCACTGAAAGACCACAATTGGTGGTCTGAAGGGCTGGGATTTCCCCTGGGAGCACAGCTGCTAGACCTGATGTAGTCCTTGATCATAAATCATTACTGAGGTCAACTCTTCAGACAGGAATGGATTGGATTTGGGGTCACAGAGTGACCATAGCCTGTGTGCACTTTATGGTTCTGTGTATCTATAGGATGCCGTCCTAACAGCCCCTTACTAGAAGGGAGTGGAACGGGTGGAGAAGAGGGGACAGGAGATTGTTAAGAGGATATGACATGTATACAACAGAAAGGAGGAGTGAGCTGTCACCAGGCAAGGAGAGCAGAACGAGCTGCAGATAGGTGGGCATGCAAATTTAAATTGGATGATACACTTCTACTCAATCACAATTAAAAAAAAAATTAATGATCAAAAATTTTAAAAAACACATGAAAATTAATAATTAAAAACAACTAGAAATCCAAAAGATAAACAACAAAGTTCCAAAATGGACAACTCAATAGAAGTTTTTAAGACCAAATATGAAAGAAGAAAAGACAAAATCAGTGAGATTAAAGAGAAATCCATCGATGCTACTGCGTATGAGGAAAAAACAGAAAAGAATGATGAAAACCTAAAAAGCATGTGGAACACAATAGAAAAAAAATTGCATTATGATTGGAGTTCCAGAATAGAAGGAGAAAACGATAAACACACAAAAATTGTTGAACATATACCAGCAGAAAACCTCCTACATATGAAAGAGGAAAAGCTGATTATTCAGAAAGCTTGGCAAAGCCCATGTGGTTGGACCCCAAAAGAATGTCACCAAGACATAGCATAATCACATTTGCCAAAACCATAGACAAAGTATCCTGAGAGCAGAGTCATTTATGAAGAGGAAACAGTGAAATAAACTCTGCTTACTTGGCAGAAACTATGCAGGCAAGAAGCCAATGGGATGAGATATCTATATGTATGTCTATGTCTATATCTGTATCTATCTTGATATCTATCTATCTCTCTATATAGACACCAAAAGAAAAAAATGCCAACCAAGTATATTCTGCAAACATCTCTCCCAAATAAGATAGTGAAATGAGGACATTTTCAGATAAACAAAAGTAAAGAGAATTTGTAAAAACCAAATCAAATTTACAAGAAACATTAAAAGGAGTCCTTCAGTTGGAGGAACAACATCAGACACCAACCTGAGTCTAGGACACAGGACAGTGTTAACCAGATACCAACCTCAGTAAAGAACTCTGAATAATAAAATGATGCTAAAAGACTTAGAACAAGGAGACAGAGGCATCAGTCTAAATGATGACAACATCAAAATAATAAAAGAGGGAATAAACAGCATAGGCATAGAACTTTCAAATGGAGAGGTCAAGGCAATCAATTAATAAAAGATTGATTCAAACTTAGGAAGATAAGTAGGAATTTCAAGCTAACCACCAATAGAGCTAACAAACCTACCTATCAGAACAAAAAAGAAAAAAAGTCTTAGTAAACACAAAACCTACAATAAAAGAAAATTCACAGACATAAGGAACTTGCATAGAAAAGAACAAAGAAAACATTACTGCACACACACAAAAAGCACAACAATGTAAGAATAAACTCAGAAATTACACTGAATGTAAATGGCTTAAATGCTCCTGTAAATAGACAGAGTGGTAGAATGGATTACAAAAAATGACCCACCAATAGGCTGTCTACAAGAGACATATCTTAGACACAGATACATAAATATTTGAAAAAAATCAAAGGATGGAAAAGAAATGTGTCAGAAAGTAATTGAAAAAAATAAAGGCAACACAAATCTCAGATACACTAGACTTTAAGGCAAAATCAAACATGAAAGACAAGGAGCTTTCTTAAAGAACAAGAAATAGAAATATCATATAATCTAGTAATCCCACTCCTAGGAATGTACATTATAGAAGTGACAGCCACTATTTGTTCTAGCGTTATTCACAATAGTGAAAAGATAGAAACAACCTAAGTACCCATCAAAAGACTGGGTGAACAAATTATGGTACATGCACACAATGAAATACTACCCAATAACAAAGGACAATGATGAATCTGCCAATATCTCACATCACAACATCAATGAATTTGGAGAGCATTATGTTGAATGAAATAAGAATATAGGATGAGACCATTACTGTAAAAACTTCAGAAGAGATTTACACATAGAAAATGATCTTTGATGGTTATGAGGGAGGGGAAATGTAGGAAGGGGAAATCACTAACTAGATAGTAGACCAGTGCTAACATTGGTGAAAGGAAAGACAGCCCACAGTATTGGGCAACAGAACTCAGCACAACTTGACTAAATCAAAGCTGTAAAAACTTCCTTGGCACACCTGAGCATCTTGAGGGACTGACTGGGGCTAAAGGCTGGAGACCACAGTCTGGGGGACATCTCGCTCAATTGGTATAACATAGTTTATTTAAAAAAAAAAAAAGTTCTACATCCTGCTTTGGTGAGTAGTGTTTGGAGTCTTAAAAGCTTGTGAACAGCTGTCTAAAATACATTTATTGGTCCCATCACATTCAGAGCAAAGGAGAATGAAAAAACACAAAGAATGAAAAAAAGCACAAAAAAAGTATCAGTCCAAAGGAGTGTGGACCACATGAAACATACCTTCCATCAGCCCTAGTCTAGAAGAACTAGATGGTTCCCATCTGCCATCAGTACTGCTCTGACAGGGATCACAATAGAAGGTTCCAGATAGAGTGGGAGAAAATTATATAACAAAATTCAAATTCACAAAGAAAACACCAGACCTACTGGTCTGACAGAAACTGGAGTAACCCCTGAGACTATGACCCCCAGATACCCTGCTAACTCAGAACTGAAGCCACTCTTGAAGTCCACCTGCCAACCAAAGATTATCAGGACAGACCTATAAAACAAACAATAATGCATGCAAGAATGCGACATGTTAGTTCAATCAAATATAGGAAACCCAAAAGCAAATGCAAGAAGGCAGGAAGGGACAAGATACCTGGAAGAATGACACTGAAAACCCATAATGTAGAGAGAAAGGGGAAGAGTACTGACACGTTGAAAGGATTGCAACCAAGGTCACAAAACTATTTGTGTAAAAATTTTTGTATGAGAAACTAATTCACATTGTATAGACTTTCACCTAAAACACAGTAAAAAAAGATTACAGTCTTGGAAATTATATGGGACAGGCAGGTCTAGTCTGTTCAATGGGATCACTAAAGAGTTGAAATTGACTTGATGGCAATGTGTCTGGCTTTAGTTTATCACCATGTCTGTAGATCTATTTGGTAAGTGCTGGAGTCACCCAGTGTTGTCGTAACAGAAATACACCACAAATGGATAGCTTTAAAAGGAGAAATTTTATTCTGTCACAGTCAAATAGGCTACAAGCCCAAATTTGGGGTGTCAGTTCCTGGGGAAGGCTTTCTCTGTTGGCTCTAGAGGAAGGTCTTTGTCGTCAGTCTTTCCCTGGACCAGGAGTTTCTGAGGTGTAGGGACCCTGCATCATTTCCACAGGATGAGCTCTGCTCCCAGCACTGCTTCTTGGTGGTGTGAGGTCCTCAACTCTCTGCTTGCCTTTCTTTCATTTATATCCCAAAGGATTTCCTCAAGGCACAATACCGTCTTACACACTGAGTCCTGCCCCAGCAACACAACTGGTGCCCATCCTCCTTCAATAACATCATACACAGAGGCAGAGTTTACAGCATATGGGACCATGACACAGTAGCGGGAATCAAGGCCTAGCCAAATTAATACGCACACTTTTGGCGGGGACACAATTCAATCCATGATAGGACAGTATTATCTTTCAACCCATGAATATGACTATTTATTAATTTATTTAGATCTTCTTTGATTTCTGTAATCAGCATTTTGTAATTTTCAGCATATAAATCCTGTACATGTTTTAAGTGCATACTTAAGTATTTATTTTTCTTTCTTTCACTCTTTTTTTTGAAATGATTTTAAATGGTATTGTGTTTTGCATTTTGGTTTCTATGTTTTCATTGTGACCATACAGTAGTTGATTTTCACATACTAATCGTGTATCTTGTGACTTTTCTGAACTCTTAATAGTTCAAGGAACTTTCTTGTGTATCACTTAGGATTTTCTATATAGACAATCATATCATTTGCAAAAATAAAAAAAAAATGCAGTTTTGTTTCTTCCTCACCTAAAGGGGGAAAAGATATATACATAAACATCATATACTGAACAACTCCTGCTTAAAAAATATCCACAGTCCGTGGCTGCTAGGAGACAAACCACTAAGATTTTACTTTAATAGAATCTGCTGGGGGAGGGCAGTTGGCTGACAGCTTCCAGCTGCCCCACTGAGTACAGCAGGGACAGTAGAGCTGGTCATTTCTGCCCAACACAGGATTTCCCTAATCAAGGACTTTTGCTCTGGGCCTCCCAAAGGGCTAGGCTGAGACAATCTCAAAGTTGCGCAGTAGTCTTCAGTTCTTCCTACTCCATCACTGTTCCTGCCTCTTTTCACAGGTGCCAGACCTGCACCTCTATCTGCAGGGTTCTCCGTGCCTATTCCTGCTCCTGCTCGCCTTTATGCTTCATAGGTTACTTCCTTTTCAACATCTAATTCTGTCTTGGTGTCTGCTTCTTGGAGGACCCAGATGGTCACACTATAAATTCTATTTTTAATGAATCACAAATATTACACATAGTTCAAAGACCTGGAAGCTTGGCAGATGATGGAAATGTTACTATACACCCAAGACACAAGCAATGCTATAAAACAAAACAAGTGATTGGAGTCCTGGAGGGAAAACACACCAATTCATACTTCAAGCCCAGCTAGTCAGAGAAGCTGTATTTGCATAATGCAAATATCTGAAAAAGTAAGCCAGACCTCCACATTTTGGGTTTGGATGCATTTTCATGGGAGAGGAACTCTGCTGTATGATTTGGTAATAAGCAGAAGACTTTCTGTGAATGGGTAGCAGTGATCAAAGGATGTATTGAGAATGATACTTTGTTTTATTATGTACTTTTCATGGATTTTTGAAATTATTTTCTTGATTCTTTTATAAAAAGCACATCAATTAGATCTCTTCTCAGACCTGCCACCAGTTCTAGATTGGATTATTTCAATGTCTGCCCTCCGAGGGCTTTTCAGTGAAGACGCTATGGCATTTGGGTGGAACTGCTCTTTGGGCAAGATGGTCTCACCTGTTTCAGACCATTTAGCATTCCTGGCCTCAGTCTACTGAATGCCAATTGTCCCCTCACCTCCTGGTCATTGTGATAGTCAGAAGTTCTTCACACATTTCCAAATGCCTTCATCTGCTTCAGGAATGTGGCGCTGTATCTGGTTGACCAAAAAAAAAAAAAAAATTGTTGCTCAGTAGACATGGCCATAATATGCAGGAGGGCTGACTTTATAGTTCCCACTTTTTTGTACGCATCTCTCACTAGAATGAGAGTTCCTTGCCTATATACTTGTCACTTTTGTCCTAATGTCTACACAGTACCTGTTATGTAATAGGTGATCATGTGTTAAAAGGGCAAGTACATGGGGGTTCCAATTCAAAATCTCTATTACTTATAAACTTTGAAGATATTGGTCACCTTGGTTTTCTTATCTGTACGATGGAGATAATAAGAGTACCAATGAGATGATGCAGGCAAAGCTCTAGATATTGTGCCTGAGGGAAAAGTAGTCATCAGTAAGTTAGAGCTACTTCTACTACTAGAAAAACAAAACCAAAACCTGTTTTCGTGAAGTTTGTGATTCAAAACTACCCTGTAAGAGTAGAAGTGCCCCATGAGGTTTCCAAGGAGCACCTGGTGGAATCAGACTTTCAGCGTTTTGATTAGCAGCCATAGCTGTTAACCACTACACCACCAGGATACTCCTACTAGTAAGACAGTGTTGGTGGACTAAATATATAGAATGCAGAAGTTATTTCTGGGAATAACTCCATGGTTGTTGCATAAATCAGGACTCTGGTTGCTAAAAGTGACCGATAAAACACAACAAAACAAAAACCCTGTCTCAGGTAGACTCAAGACAAATAATTTATTGATCCATGCAACCAAAAAGGCCAGGGTATGATTCAGTGCTCAAGTGATGTCTCAGGACTCAGTTTATTCCTATCTTTTGGTTCTATCTTCATGGGGATGCCTTTATTCTTGACATTCCTATGGGGATCCTGGTAGCTCTAGACTTGCCCCTTAGTGTGGAGTTGGTATGGGAGTCCCAGCTTTGGATCCAAGTCCAGAGGGGGAACTCTTGCAAGCTGTTAAGACCCAGTCTGGTAGAATGAGTTTATTTCACGTTTAATTTTACTCTTGAACAAGTTGCAGTGGCCAAAACAATGTGAAGGACTTTTTAACTCAACCTAAGGCTTGTATCTCTATCCCAGGATGTGGTACCATCTGCCACCCTAGACCACATGGATTGAGGGTACAAGATGGGTGGGTATTCAAGTAATATTGTTAGAAGGAAAAGCAGTGGATGTTAGGAAGACAACTGACAAATGTTCAGGGAAACTGAAGGAGGCATATTTACTTATTTGTAATTTTGTTTTAGTGAACGTTTACAAGCCAAGTTATTTTCTCATTCAAGATTTACAAGCATACCTCGGGGATACTGTGGGTTTGGTGGTTCCAGATCACTGCAATAAAGTGAATGTTGCAATGAAGTGAGTCACACAAATTTCTTGGTTTCTTGGTGCCTGTAAAAGTTATGTTTATATTATGCTGTAGTCTATTAAATGTTCAATAGCGTTATGGCTGTAAAAACAATGTACATACCTTAATTAAAAATAAACTTCATTTCTAAAAATGCTAACCATTGTCTGAGCTTTCAGTGAATGGTAATCTTTTTGTTGATGGAGGGGCTTTTTTCAGTGTTAGTATCTACAGACTGATGGGGCGGTACTTGCTGAAAGTTGGGGTGGCTTTGGCAGTTTCTTAAGAAAACAACAAAGTTTTCTGCAGCGAGAGTCTTTTCTTTTTATGAAAGATTTCTCTGTGGCATGTGATGCTATTGGAAATGTATAGGAGATTAATCATATACATTTCCATCAGTATAATAGGACCTCTTTTAAAACTGTAGTCAGTCCTTCCAAACGCTGCCACTGCTTTATCAACTAAGTTTATGTACTATTCTAAATGCTCTGCTGTTATTTCAACAATGTTTATAGCACCTTCACTAAGAGTGTAATCCATTTCAAGAAACCACTCTTGGCTCATCCATAAGAAGCAATGTCTCATCCATTAAAGTTCTGTCATGGGATTGTAACAGTTCAATCACATCTTCAGGTTAAATTTCTGATTCTTCTGTTATTTTTACCACATCCAAAGTTACTTCCTCCACTGAAGTTTTGAACCCCTCAAAGTCATCCATGACGGCTGAAATCAAGTTCTTCTAAACTCCTGTTTATGCTGACATTTATGTTGACAAAAAGATTACCAGTCACTGAAAGCTCAATGGTTAGCATTTTAAAAAAATGAAGTTTATTTTTAATTAAAGTATGCACATTGTTTTTGTATCCATAATGCTATGGAACATTTAATGGACTACAGTGTAATGTAAACAAAACTTTTACAAGCACTAATGTTCTTAATGGTATTTTCACAGAAGGTTTTCAATTTACTTTGCCTGGATCCCTCAGAAGAATCACTGTCTATGGCAGCTATAGCCTTACAAAATGCATTTTTTAAATAATTAAGACTAGAAAGTTGAAATTACTCCTTGATCCATAAGCTACACAATGGTTGTTGTGTTATCAGGCATGAAAATAACTCCTCTACATTTCTATCAGAGCTCTTGGGTAAGGTGTAATATTTTGAAAGAAATTTTTGTTCTGAGCAGTAGGTCTCAACGGTGGGCTTAAAATATTCAGTAAACACTGTTATAAACAGATGTGTGATCATCCAAGCTTTGTTGTCCTATTGATAGAGCACAGGCAGAGTAGATTTAGCATAATTCTTAGGGTCCTAGGATTTTCAGAGTGTTAAATGAACACTGGCTTCAACTTAAAGTCTCCAGCAACATTACCCCCTAACAAGAGAGTCAGCCTGTCCTTGAAGTTTGAAGTCAGACACTGATGACTTCTTTCTAGCTCTGAAAGTCCTAGGTAGCATCTTCTTCTAATATAAGGCTCTTTTGTCTATACTGAAGAGGCGTTGTTTAGTGTAGTCACTTTTATCAATTAGCTGGATCTACTGGATAACTTGTTACAGCTTCTACACCAGCACTTGTTGCTTCACCTTGCACTTTATGTTAAGGAGATGGCATCTTTCTTTAAACCTCAAGAACTGACCTCTGCTAGATTGAAACCTACCTCCTACAGCTTCCTTACCTCTCCTAGACTTCACAGAACTGATCTTCTATCCAGATCACTAAAGATTTCTCTGTATTAGCAATAAGACTGTTTCACTTTCTTATCACTTGTGTACCTACTTCAGTAGCACTTTTAATATCCTAAGAATTTTTTCTTTGCATTCCCAACTTGGCCAACCATTTGTCACAAAAGGCGTAGTTTTTGGTCTGTCTCAGCTTTTCACAAGCCTTGCTTTCTAAGCTTGATCATTTCTGGCTTTTGATTCAAAGTGAGAGACATGGAACTCTTCCTTTCACTTGAACACTAAGGGGCCACTGTAGAATTATTAATTGGACTAATTGCAATATTCTTATGTCTCTGAGAAAAAGAAGACCCAAGAAAGGAGAGAGAGAAATAGAGGAATGTTGGCCACTGGAGCAATCAGAATGAGCACAGTATATATCAACTAAGTTCTTCATCTTATGTGGGTGCATTTTGTGACACCCCCAATTACTGTAGTAGCATCAAAGATCACTGATCACAGATCACTATAACAGATACAATAATAATGAAAACATTTGAAATATCATGAGAATGTGACACAGAGAAATGAAGTTAGCATATGCCATTGGAAGAATGCCGATAGACTTGCTTGGTGCAAATGCATAATCTGCAAAGGGTAATAAAATGAAGCACAAGAAAATGAGGTATGCCTGTATATACAAACCATTTCGTGACAATTTCTGCAATTCCTTCTATGTGTTAGCACTCTCCCCGTTTCTACCCCAGGTTCCCCACTTCCATTTGTTCAGTTTTCCTGTTCCTTCTTTCCTTCTCATATTTGCTTTTGGGCAGGTGTTGCTCATTTGATCTCATATACTTTTGTGATCCAAGTACCTTGTGCATCATGTGTGTTACTGTTTGGTTTATAGGTCTGTCTAATTTTCCACTGAAAGAACTTCAGGTGTGGCATCAGTTCTGAGTTGAGCAGGGTGTCTGGGAGCCGTGGTTTCAGGAGTTCCTGCAGCCTCTTCTAGACACGTAAGTCTGGTCTTTTTGTAAATTTGAATTTAATACTATGTGTTTCTCCTGCTCTCTCTGGGACTTTCTACTGTGATCTGTGTTACACAGTCCGAGGTGGGAGCCGGGCTGGTAGAGACTGTGGTGTGTTCATGCGGTCCATTAGGCCTTTGGATTTATATTTTCCTTGTCTTTGTTTTCTTCATTCTCCTTTCTTCTGAATGGAATTAGACCAATAGATGTATCTTAAATAGCGTTCAAAAGCTTTTAAGCCCCCAAGCTGTACTCACCAAAGTAGGATGTTGTCTTAGTCATCTAGTGCTGCTATAACAGAAATATCACATGTCAGTGGCTTTAAAAAAAGGTATTTATTTTCTCACAGAAAAGTAGGCAAAAGTTCAAATTCAGCACATCCACTCCAGGGAGGTCTTTCTCTGTTGGCTCTGGAGGAAGGTTCTTATTGTGAATCTTTCCCTGGACTGGGAGCTTCTGAGGACGAGGGATCTCTGGTCCTTTGCGAAGGATGTACTCTGCTCTCGGCACTGCTTTTTGATTGTATGAGATCCCCTAATGTCTGCTTGCTTCCCTTTCCTTTGTATCTTAAGAGACTGCCTCCAAGTATAATACAATCTTACAGATTGAGTCCATCCTCACTAACACCACTACTGCTCATCTTCCCTCATTAACACCATAGAGGAGGCATTTACAGCACAGAAGAACATCACACGATACTGGGAATCATGGCCTAGACAAATTGCTACACACATTTTTCCAGGGATGCAATTCAACTTGTAACAGATGTAGAACATTTTTCTTTATGGACTATGTTATACCAGTTGACCTAGATATCCCCTGAGACCATAGTGTCCAACCCTCAGCTCCAGTAATTCAGTGCCTTAAGGTGTCTGGATGTGTTTGGGAAGCTTCTATGACCATACTCCCTTTGTATTTTCATATATGAATTTACAAGGTGCACCTGCAAATACATGTGTAAAAATATCCATAGCCTAACCTAAATACACATGTGGGTATACTCCTGAATATTCTTCTTCCCTTAATCCTAAATTCAGCATATGTATCTACTTGTATGAATTTTTTTTTTACTGTTGTTGGGTAGGGTTGTATGGTATTTACTGTGGTTGTCTCTTTTTTGTTTTTTTCTAATGCTGTCTAAGTGTCTTCCTTTGCCTTGGTTAAATTGTGCTGACTTTCCCTATGTTGTGTAGTCTTTCCCTTCACCAAAATTAACATTTGTCTACTATCTGAGGCATATCCTTTTGCGGGCAAAGATATAATGCAAAATTCACATGTATCAAATTTAATCAGACTTCTTTGGTCACTGCATATTTAAAATATTTGTTAACCATGTGACTGAATAGTTTTTTTTTTTTTTTTATGCACAGGACTTTATTTTAGAATTCTCAGTGAGTGAATATGAAGACATGTCTCTGAATAAATGGGCATTTGTGATGGAATCCCTGCGAACTAGTGAACTAAACTAAGGTCCTGTGCGTGAAAGTATTTTATGAGTCCACTTCACTCACTTAATTTCCCATTTTTTCCACTATATCTTTGGCGGAGAATCAAAGTGACATTGACATTAGCCAGATCTGAGTTGTCATTTTGACCCCTCTTCAAAGTGGGGCCTGTCTTGTGGACTGCCCTAGGTCTCCTTCCAAGGAGTGCATCCTGAAATAGGAGGTTTATTGTTCACAAGGTTTTCCTGTATTATCTGGATGACTGCACCCATCTGGGAAAGGACAGCAGTCATGGATGTTTGAGAGTCATCCACAACAAGTCAGAGAGTTACAGAACATGGCAGAATGGACCTGAGAAGTTCTTGGTTTAAACTTCACTTTGAGGGACCCTAGACAGAACCCATCTGGGCAGTTTATTGCCAGTGGAGGCTTACAAGTTTCTATGATGCTGGAAGCTATGCTATCATATTGCAAACACCAGCAGGGTCACCCATGGTGGACAGGTTTCAGTGGACCCTTCACTGATGAAAGCCCTTGTGATATACTTCTAGGAATTGGCCAATGAAAACCCTATGCATTATAGCAGAATATTGTCCAACACAGTGCTAGAAGATAAGCCCCCCAGCTTCTGGAAGGCACTCAGAATGTACCATGGCCACAACAATGAGCCCAATGATATCAAAGATCCTAAGACTGTGTGGGATGGAACATTTTATTCTGTTGTACGTGGGGCTGCCATGTGGAGGACTCTTGCAAGAGCCTAAGACTCAACCAACAGCAGGGAAAACCCAGTGAGATCCCTGCCACAAGCAGAAGGGCCACTTCTTCTTTATGTGATTCATTTCTTTATAAAACTCAAGATTTGATTTGAATGAAGACTTCCATAGTAAAAACAAAGTTTGAAATCTACTTATTTCATTCAAATCCTTCATATTTCTAATGATACCCTGAGAAGAGGATTTAGTTCTTTAAACCAATTTGGATCATATCCCTTCTAAATTTTGAGGCAGTTTTAACTTCTGGAAGAGAAATGATCTCTTTGACAAGAAGGGAGGGGGTTGTAGAGAGAAACAGGGACACCTAATTCCATGTATGTAATCTCTGTTAACCAGTGTTTGTACTCCATAGTGAGTCTTGGACCTGGGGGATGCAATTTGGTTCTGTTTGAACTCCTTGTGTGGATCTTCTACATCAGACAGAAGGGCAGGTTTTGACATCAGCTTCTTGCCACATTTTTTATTCGGAGGGCCCAGACTTCAGGTCACACATTCCAGAGGTAATTTAGAGGCCAAGACTTGCTTCTTTGATACTGGTTCCCTTGAGCCTCAGTTGCTGTCTTGTGCCTCAAAACCAAAATAAAACAAAACAACAAAGGACAAGCATCGCTGAGTTGATTCTGACTCCATGGGTGTCGGAGTAGGACAGCTGTGCAGGGTTTTCAAAGACTGAATTTTCAGAAGTTGATCACCAGATTTTTCTTCCAAAGCACCTCTGGATAGGCTGGAATCGCCAACCTCTTGGTTACCAGACAAGCACATTAACTACTTACATCACCCAGGGACTCTCGTCTTGTGCCTTGGTCTTTCTGTATTGAAAATGGTACCTAGGAGTTTCTTTGATGTGCTGTGACACTGTCCTGAGAAGAGGGAAGCCCATGCTTCCATCTGCTCTGTGCTTCCTTTATGGAAACAGAAGCAACTTGAGGGCAGGGACTGCATCCTTTGTTTCCTCCAAGCTTGTCACATGCAAACACCCCATAAATATGGGGTCTGACAAATCTGCGAACTTAATTGTTGTAAGTGCTGTATACCTCACTGTGCTCACCTACAAAGTACTCTTCTGGGGAAACTATGCACTGATGCCAGCACCTACTCCACCCTGCAAAGCAATTTTGGAACTCTTTCTGGAATGGCCGTTGCATAGAGTGGCGAGGTGGTAAGTTCGTGAACTTAATTGTACAGTTGTCTATGTGGCAGTTTTTAGCCAGTAAACAAATAACTGTACTGGAGTACCCTCCCTACTCACCTGATCTAGTCCCCAGTGACTTTTTTATTTATCTGAAGATAAAGGAAATATTGAAAGGAAGACATTTTTATGACATAAAGGGTAATACAATGACAGCTCTGATGGCCATTTCAGAAAGAGTTCCAAAATTGCTTTGAAAGGTGGACTAGGCATTGGCATCTGTGCATAGCTTTCCAAGGGGAATACTACGTATTTAGGAAATGAGGTGTGTAGCATTTTTTCTAGGATGAGTTCATGAACTTAATTGGCAGTCTTTGTATTTGCTTTTTTGAATCCATAACCCAAAGTAGAAAATGGCTCTGGTGAGATAATGTACTTTAATACTTAGAATAAAGTCATTTTAACGTTATTTAAAAACACTTAGAATAAGAACATTTGACTCTGTTGTTCTAGGTTCCAACTGGTTGGGAAATGTATACAATCCCAACTGTCAAACAAATGGAAAATACCTTTTCTGGATGACCGTGGCAGACTCCCATGAGTGATAATCATGTCTCCAAAGAGTTCCACCCCCACCCCCCACCTAAAGAATGAGCTATAAACTTTGAGGGGTGAACCAGAAATTCCTTTGGGATTTTTCTTCTCTAGCTTCCGGAGATTCAAGGCTCTGCAGGCCAAGGGGCTGAGGTGGCTTTCGTGCAGATCATAAATTAACTGATCTTGGGAGAAGTGGTGGGCTGGTGGCCTGTTTGATATTCTGAGGTATAGCAAAGATTTAGCCCCAGGAGGTCACCAAGAGGTCAGAGTCTCAATCATTTCCTCTGTGATTTCTTTGGCTTGTGGTATTTGAGCCTGTTTTTGATAGAAGGCATTTCTATCACAACTGTGCAAGAATGAAGCGTTTCTGTGCTTTGGTTTGAGGTGGAGAAGGCTGTGAAAATGTCACTGACTTTATCTGAGATGATCTAATCCTGTCCTCTGATGAGTCAATTCATTTCTGGGGTTGACTGGTCGTGGCACTTCTCAGACTCGAGTCAGGAAAGGAATCTGGTCCTGGTGAGGACAGCAGTTTTTACTTTGAACAGTTCCATTTTCAGTCCCTTATGCAACACTTCTCTTGCCATGAGATGGAGGTAAAAGCAGCATTTCTCAGGCAGCTAGAGTGAATTTCTACTTTTTTTTTTCCACTGTTTACGACACATTTGTGACAGCCCTCAGTGCAGCCAGGGGCCATTTTTACTGAACTGGCATTTGGATTTTTCTTCTTAGTGAGAGCAAAACTTCCGTGTCAGCGCACAAGTGAACCACACCAACGTCCCCAGGTCTGAGTGGTTCAGCAGGCTCCCAGGCTCCCAGAGTGGCTGGCAGGACTTCCCATGTGGGTTTGTTCACTCTGACCTGTTTTAATTTAATTTTGATTTTTGATAATGCTATCTTTCATCTGGGCCAGAAAGTATGAATTCTATATGGTTTTGACCTGACATAAGGGCCTTGAGTTAAATATGCAGTATTTTGGCCTGGGATGTGGGTTCTATTCCATGCTCTATGCACTTGTTCTCTCAAAAAGCATTTGAGTCCATAGAAATATTTGGCCCCAGGAGTTCTTTTCAGCTCCTGATCTACCTTTGTCATGGAAAGCTAGGACAGATAGTGGACTGTGTTGTACCGTATCTGTCAAAGAAAATGATGCAACATGGGCTGGAGACATTGCCATGTGAGGGAGACTAGGGCTCTGGGCTCTGCCCAGAAGCAAAATGGCGTATCATTATATCAAGAATATGCCCATGAGTCAGGCCAGGACAGCTTTTCCCACTCAGGACAGTGTTTATGCCTTAGCATCTCAGCTTTCCAAACTAGACTAAGGGAGAACTATCGGGTAGAAGGGCTAACAAGGAGTAGTAGTAATGTATTTTGTATACCATGTCATCTAGTAGTAGTTTCCAATAGAAAACCCAGGGCACTGAAACAATAGTTTTAAGCAGCTGCAAAAGTATGTCGACAGGGAACTGCCAGAAATTCAAGGCAGATTCAGAAGAGACTGGAATGACGGATATCACCACTGATGTCAGGTGGATCTTGGTTAAAAGCAGAAAATAGTAGAAAGATGTTTACCTGTGTTGTATGGGCTATGCAAAGGCATTCCACTGTATGGATCATAACAAATTATGGATAACATTGTGAAGATTGGGAGTTCTGAAACACTTAATTTTGCTCATGAGAAACTTGTATATAGATCAAGAGGTACCCTTTCACTGTACTTATTGAGGCAGATAATCTGAGACATCGCTATGATGAACACCTGTAGGAAGAACAAGGCATCAGGATCAGAAGGGGACTTGTCATCAACCTGTGATAAGCAGATGACCCAACCTTGCTGGCTGAAAATGAGGAGGATTGAAGCACTTATTGATGAAGATCAAAGACCACAGCTTTCAGTATGGATTGTACCTCAACATAAAGAAAACAAAAATTTTCATAACTGGACCAATAAGCAACATCACAATAAATGGAGAAAAGATTGAAGTTGTCAAGCATTTTATTTTACTTGGATCTGGACTGGACTTGGGCTGCCCATGAAAGTAGCAGTCAGAAAATCAAGCAGTGCTTTGCCTTGGGTAGACCACTGCAACAGACTTCTACAAAGTGTTTAAAAAAAAATGCCACCTTGAAGACTAAGGTGACCCAAGCCACGGTATTTTCACATACCTCATACGCATGTGAGAGCTTGATAGTAAATAAGGAAGATTTAAGAAGAATTGATGCCTTTGAATTGTGGTGTTGGCCAAGAATATTGAATATACCAAGGCCTGCCAAAAGAACAAAAAGTCTGTCATGGAAGAAGTACAACCAGAATGTTTCTTAGAAGCAAGGGTGGTGAGGCTGTGTCTTACATACGTTGGACTTGTTGTCAGGAGGGATCAGTACCTGAAGAAGGGCATCATGTTTGGTAGAGTAGAGAGTTAGTGAAAAAGAGGGAGACCCTAAATGATGTGGATTAACACAGTAGCTGCATTAATGAGCTCAAGCATGACAAGGATAGAGAGGGTGACACAGGACCGGGCAATATTTTATTTTGTTAGATATAGGGTCATTGTGAGTTGCAACAACTCAGTGATACCTAACAATGGCAACAGTAATGCTGTGTCAGCATTCTGATTTCCTTTTTCTGTTTCTTGTTTTTTTTTTCTCATTTTGATTTAAAAGATTTTTGTGGGTCACTGTCACTATATTGCCATAGCAAACTACTTATAGGTCAAAGTCATATTTTGAAAAACACGACATAAAAGCAGCAACTGAGAAGTCGTTTTATATAATATAGATACCTGGGGCCTTCAGAGATTTAAATTCATTCAGTCTGAGATCAGACTGAGGAGTCTGTATTTTATGTTATGTGAATGTGATCTCTATGAGGGTAGGAAAGTATTTTGATCCTTGACATATCTCAGATGTTTTAAATGGTGAACCAGACACAAATAGATGCTCAGTGAATGTTGGTTGAATTAATGAATGGATGAAAAAGCAATCTGTGTGATTTTGATGGCACACAGATTACAGTTGTTATGGGGGTAAAAATTTAATATAATCCTAAATTTACAAGAAAGATGCAAAAATAGGAGAAGGATTCCTATATATATTTCCTCCTAGTTTCCAGCTGATCTATTTTTCAATTTTCTCATTCTCTCATCTACCTAGCTAGCTACCTACCCACCTATGTCTAGGTAATGTTTTCTTCAGATTACCTGAGAATTAGTTTTAGAAAAAATTCCCTTTACTGCTAAGCAGTTCAGTATTTATTTTCCAAGAAGAACTTCCCCTCATGTAGGCTGCAATGTGAGGGACCCTAGACTAGAGGCTAAAGCTGTAATAAGTCAACACTGGATAGTGCTGATCTTCAGGGTCCTGGTCTTCCATCCTAAGCCTCATCCGGTTGCCTCCCTTTGCATCTGTTCTACTGTCCTTGATTTTGTAATGCAAAATTTGTCAATGTTGAAATGTTTGAATCTCAGAATTGCTTTGAGTAGCTTTAAAAGTCTTCTAATCTGGGTATTCTCAAGTGTAGAAACAGTCTGACTTCCTTGGAACACTCTGGGGGAACATTTAAAGAAACGCAGAGAACCAGACCTCAAACACAGATCTTTCATTCAGAGGGGGCACGTGGAATAGGAATCAGCATTCTAGATGATCATGTGCCTGAGAAACATAGTTCTTCCCTGTGTAGTACACTGCAGAGGGTGGCTACTCAACTTCTGCTGGAATACTTTCTGGGAAGGCTGAAAAAACCCCAGTGGGAGTTTGCTCTGTGCTAGAAAATTCTCCTTATTAGAAATTTATTGCAGTTACTAGCTTCAGGTTGGTTTCATACTGCTATTAATCTTGGTTCTGCCATCTGAAGCCCCTCTAATAAAGCCAACTGGCAAAGTATATAAAAAAAATAAAATCACTCAAAATCCCACCTCTAGAACCTTGTGAAGATTTTAGTATATTTTCTTTTAGTCTTTATGTATACACAGAAATATATATTATACACATTTTAACAAGTCCTGGTGGTGCAGTGGTTAAAATGCTTGCTGCTAACTGAAAGTTTGGCCATTAGAACCCATCAGCAGCTCTACGGTGACAAAGATGTGGCAATCTGCTTCCATAAATATTATAAACCTTGGAAACCCTGTGGGGCAGTTCTGCTGTGTCCTACAGGGTCATAATGAGTTGGAATTGACTTGCCATTGACAGGTTTTGGTACAGATATATACATTTTATGTTTTAAAAGAATGTTGATCATGGTGTGTTCTATTACATACTCTGGGTTTTCTCTTTTTTGTATTTTATTATAATTGAATGAAAATGTACATTCCTGTATAAATTTGCATGCCCATCTATATGTAGCTCCCACTGCTCTCCCTGCCCGGTGACAGCACACTCTTCCTGTCTGCACCATACATGTCTTATCTTCAAACAATCTCTTATATCCTCCCCTCCACCCACTTCCCCAACCTCCAGTAAGAGGTCAGCAGGATGACATCCTATAGATGCATTGAACCATAACGTGCACACATGATATGGTCACTCTGTGACCTGAAGTGTTGCCAAGTCCAACCCATTCCTGTCTGAAGAGTTAACCTCCATTATCATTTATGGACAGGGGCAGCATCAGGGCCAAGGGCCATGCTCCCAGGGGAACTCTGAGGCCCCTGGACAGTTAATTGTGGTCTTTTAGTGGAGATCTCAGGGTGCACCCCTTTTTATTCTTGTATTGCTAGTGAGACTCAACTTTGTGAGCTCAGTCATGACTATCACTGGTGGTGGCCAGTTACCATCTGGTTCTTCTGGTCCCAAGTCGATATAGTCACCCACTCACGTGGGTCTCTCTGTCTTCTCGGTTATCTTCCCCCATGTCATTTTGGTCCTTGGTGATCATCCATTCCTGCTGAGTTGGGACCATTTGCTGTACCCTCAGATGGCAGCTTGGTAGCTTTTAAGATCCCAGATGCCAGTCACCAAAGTGGTGTGCAGAGGGCTCTCTTAGCAAACCACTAGTTGTGTTAATTGGCCTCAATTTCCCCTGAAAGCATGATATCTGGCCCTCCACCCCAGCTACTCTGTCCTTGCAGTACTGGTTTAAGATGGGAGGAGTACTCATGTTATGTTGAAGTCCAGTTAATATCGATCTTCTTCCTAATGTTTGCTGTCACATATTTCACCCAACCAAATTTTTGTAAACCATCTAATGTAAACTCTCTCCTCCTTGCCCTCCCTACCTCCCCACCCTCACAGACATCAAAGAGTGTTCTTCTATGCATGAGTCTGTTTTTAAGTTCTTATCATAGGGGTCACATACAATATTTTTCCTTTTGTCGCTGACTACTGTCACTCAACATAATGTCCTCCAATTGAAACCAGGTTATTGGATGTTTCCTAAAATCATCGTTGTTCTTTATCATTGCCTAATGTTTCACTGTGTATATATATGCCTCTGTTGTTGGACATCTGGGTTGATTCCATCTTTTTGCTATTGTGGACTGTGCTGCGATAAACATTTGTGTGCATGTGTCAGTTGATGTGAATGGCCTTGATTCTGCAGGGTATATTCTGAACAGTGAAATTACTGAGTAAAATGGTATATCTATATTCAGCTTTTTAAGGAAGTGTCAGATTGCTTTCCAAAGAGGTTGCACCATTTTGCAATCCCACCAGAGGTGTAGGAGAGTTCCAATTTCTCCACTGCCTCTCCAGAATTTGTGGTTTTTTTTGGATCATGCCAACCTTGTTTGGGTGAGATGGTATCTCATTGTCGTTTTGATTTGAATTTCTTTAATAGCAAGTGATCATGAGCATGTCCATATATGTTTTTTGGCTGCCTGGATCTCCTCTTTAGAGAAGTGGCTGTCCATCTCCTTCGCTCATCACTTAATTGGATGATTTATCTTTTTCTTATTGATATTTCCTAGTACCTTATAGATTATGGAGATCAGGTGTCAATCTGACATATAGTTGCCAAATATTTTTTCCCATTCTGTAGGTGGCCTTTTAATTCTATTAAGAAAGTCTTTGGATGAGCAAAAGTGTTTGATTATTAGCAGTTCCCATTAATCTATTTTCTCTTCTGTTGTTTGTGGTTTGTCTGACACATTTTGAAGTCTGTCTACATTGTGTATTGAAACTTCCATCGTTGTTCCTACTTTTTCTTGGATGATCTTTATTGTTTTAGATTTGATATTTAGGTCTTTTATCCAGTTTGAGTTGGTTTTTGTATAAGGTGTAAGATACGGGTCTTGTTTCAATTTTTTGCAGATGGATATCCAATATTGCCAGCACCATTTGTTGAAGAAATTGTTTTTAGCCCAGTTTAATGTCTTAAGGCCTTTGTGGAATATCAACTGTTCATAGGAAGATGGTGTCATCTCTGGGGTCTCAGTTCTGTTCCATTGATCTGTCTGTTTTTGTACCAGTACCAGCCTGTTTTGACTACTGTGGCAGTGTAATAGGTTCTAAAGTCAGGTAGTGAGAGGCCTCCCAGTGTGTTCTTCTTCAGTAGTGCTTTACTTACCCAGGGATTCTTCCCTTTCCAAACCAAGTTGGTGATTTGTTTCTCTATCTTATTAAAAAGTGTCACTGGAATTTGTATTTGGATTGCATTATGTATGTAGATTGCTTTGGGTAAAATATGCATTTTCATAATGCTAAGTCTTCCTATCCATGAGCAGGGTAGGTTTCTCCATTTATGTAAATCTCTCTTAGTTTCTTATAGTAAGGACTTCTAGTTCTCTTTATAAAGAAGGTCTGTTATTTCTGTGGTTAGATTTATTCCTTGGTACCTTATCTTCTTACGGGCTATAATAAATGGTATTGTTTTGGTGATTTCTTCATTAATAATCTCATTGGTATAAAGAAATCCTACTGATTTCCTTATCTTTATCATGTATCCTGAGACTTTGCTGAACTCTTCTATCAGTTTGAGTAGTTTATTTATGGAATCTTTAGGATTCTCTGCATACACAATGATATCATCTGCAAATAGGGAGATTTTTGCTTCTTCTTTGCCAATGCAGATGCCTTTATTTCTTGGTCTTGTGTAATTTCTCTAGCTAGAATTTCTAGTACAAGGTTGAATAGGAGAGGTGAGAGTGGGCATCCTTGTCTAGTTCCCATTCTCAAGGGAAATTGTTTAGTCTCTCTCCATTCAGGATGACATAGGCAGTTGGCTTTGTATAAACGGCCCTTATTGCATTGAGAAATTTGCCATCTATTTCTATTTTGCTGAGAGTTTTAGCATGAATGAGTGTTGGACTTTATCAAATACCTTTTCTGCATTAATAGGCAAAATCAGGTGATTCTTGTCTTTTTTGTTATTTATGTGGTTGATCAGATTAATTGTTTTTCTGATGTTGAACCAGCCTTGCATCCCTGGTATGAATCCAACTTGGTCATGATGAATTATTTTTCTGATATGTTGTTATATTCTATTGGTAAGAATTTTCTTTAAGATTTTTGCATCTAGATTCATGAGTGGTATCAGTCTGTAGTTCTCCTTTTTGGTTGGGTCTTTCCTTGGCTTTGGTATCAGGGTTACGCTGGCCTCATAGAATGAATTTGGGAGTATTCCGTCCCTTTCTATACTGTGAAATAGTCTCAGTAGTATTGGAGATAACTCTTCTCAGAAAGCTTTGTAGAATTCTGCAGTGAAGCCATCTGGGCCTGGACTTTTTTTGGTTGGTAGTTTCTTGATGACTTTTTCAATCTCTTCCTTTGTGATGGGTTTACTAAGTTGTTCTACTTCACCATGTGATAAGTTTAGTAGGTGATATGAGTCTAGGAGTTTTTCCATTTCCTCTAGGCTTTCAAATTTGTTAGAGTACAGTCTTCCATTGTATGCTGTTATATTTTTGATCTGCTGTGAGAACTCCCCTCTCATTTCTTATTTGGGTTATTTATTTCCTTTTCTGTTTTTCTTTAGTAAGTTTAGCTAATGGTTTGTCAATTTTGTTGATCTTTTCAAAAAACCACCTTTTGGTCTTTTCAGTTTTTTCAATTGTTCTTCTGTTCTCTAATTTGTTTAGTTCTGCTCTAATTTTTATGATCCGTTTTCTCCTGGTGCCTGAGGGGTTCCTCTGTTCTCTCTCTACCTGTTCAAGCTGTAGGGTTAGTTCTTTGGTTTGGTTTCTTTCTTCCTTCCTGATGTGTGCATTTATGGAAATAAAGTGACCTGTGAGCACTGCTTTGGCTGTATCCCATAGGTTCTGGTAGGAAGGGTTTTCATTGTCATTGGAATCCATCAATTTATTTATTTCATCCTTGATTTCTTCTATAACTCATGGGTTTTTGAGCAAGAGTTTCAGTTTTCATGAGTTCCACTTTCTGTTTCTTTTCTGCTATTTATTTAGACTTTTATGGCTTTATGATCTGAGAAGATGCTTTGCATTAATTCAATGGTATTGATTTTGTTGAGAATTGCTTTATGTCCTAACACATGGTCTATTCTGGAGAATGTTCCATGTGCACTGGAGAAGAAGGTGTAGTTGTCTGCTGATGGATAGAAAGTTCTGTATATGTTAATGAGGTCTAGTTGGTTAATTGTGGCAATAAGGTCTTCTGTGTCTTTCTTGAACTTTTTTTCTAGATGATCTGTCCAATATTGAGAATGGAGCGTTGAAGTCTCCCACTATTATTGTGGAGTGATCTATCTCATTTTTAAGTGCAGTCAGTGTTTCTTTGATGTATTTAGGTGCTCCAATATTAGGTACATGAATATTTAATATTGTTAAGTCCTGCTTGTGTATTGAACCTTTCAGCAATAAATAGTGTCCATTGTCCATAATGGTGGATATTACATTAAAATCTATTTTCTCTCAGTTTAGAATTGCCACATCTGCTCTTCTTTGTGTATTGTTAGCTTGATATATATTCTTCCATTCTTTAATTTTCAGTTTGTTCCTGTCTTTAAGTCTGAGGTGAGTTTCTTGTAGGCAACGTATGGATGGGTCATGCCTTTTGAGCCAATATGTCACTCAGTGTCTCTTTACTGGAGTGTTCAGTCCTTTCACATTCACTGTAATTGTTGATAGGTATGTGTTCAGTGCTGCCATTGTGATATGTTTATTTTTGTGCTGATGTTTTCTCTGTTGTTCTTATTAATCTGTTCTGGGACATTCTTCTTTGTGAGTTGATTTTTCACCTTTTTCAGGGTTGGTTTTGTGGTTGTTGAGATTCCTGTGTTACATTTCTTGATTTGATATGTTGCATATTTTGTGTGCTTTACATCTGCTGCTATGGCCCCCCTTAATAAACTATGTATAAACCCAATTTCAGTTACTACCAGTCTTATTAACTTGCTCTCCATCTGGAAGGACTAGAATGACTGTAGTACATCCCTCTTTTTAATATGATGACATCAGTTTTCATGATATGATCACTGGATCATTTCTTTCACTATTATAGGTTTGATTGAGTTTGGAGCCTTCCCTAACTGAGTAGGTTTCTGGGTAATGTGTCCTGTATTTGCTTCTAAAATATAAAGTTAGTGGTTTTGTTCTTCTAAGCCAAGAGATTCTCTCAGTATTTTTTGTAGCTTTGGTTTGGTTTTTACAAAATCTCTCAGTTTCTGTTCATCTGCAAATGTCTTAATTTCATTTTCATATTTGAAAGATAGTTTTGCAGGATATATAATCCTTGGCTGGAAGTTCTTCTCCTTCAAGGCTTTGAATGTGTAATGCCACTGTCTGCGTGCCAGCATTGTTCTGCTGAGAAATCCGATGAAAGCCTACAGGGTTTCCCTTTGAATGTTAGCTTTGCTTTGAGTCTTGCTACCTTTAAGAGGTTCTGTGTGTTTCATTTTGTTAAGCTTGATTTAATATGTCTTGGAGTCTTTCTTTTGAGATCTGTATTGAGTGGCGTTCGATATGCATCTTAGATATCTATATTCTCTTCTTTCATAATTTCTGGGAAGTTTTCTGTCAGCAACTCAGCAACAATACTCTGTGTTCTCAGGTGTCGTGCCCTGATCGGTAGCTCCAGTTAATCATAGATTTTTCCTCTTAATAGAGTCCCACATGCTTCTTAGTGCTTCTTCATTTTTTTTGTGTTTCTTTTTTCTGATTTCTCCTCATAGATACTGCAGTTAGTAGCTCTGTCTTCCAAGTCAGAAAGTCTCTTTTCCATTTGTTCCATTCTGTTTTCCTGCCTTTGACTTGAAGTTTCTATCTCTTTGATTTTGTTCTTGATCTGTTGGATTTCTGAGTACTGGTATTCCATCAGATTGAACAAGTTGCTTAACTTTTTGTTTTGCTCTGCTGCATTTTGTATGAGGTCTAGGAGGGTTGTCTATATAATCCTTTTGTAGTCACCTTCTGATAGTTTCAGAAAGGTTTGTTCATCTGGGCAGTTCTTTGATTATTTCATTTGTGGGCCTTCTGAAGCCATAGGTGATTTCTTGCTTACACTTTTATCCAGAGTTTGTTGCTTTGGGGGCATCTTTTCAGTCTGGGAGAGATGCTGTGCAGATAGACCACAGTTGTTTCTCTAGGCTTTCTTAAAATGAAAGGTAAAAGGTATCTGACAACTTCTGAAGTCAGTCAGGTTTTAGGTGTACAGGTCCCTCTTCCAGCTGGCAAAGTAAGCACCTGTATATCCAACCCCAGATGTTATAAACTAGTTAAAAATGTAGAAAGGCTTACTGCCCTACTGGTCTCTGCTGCCCAGCCCCAGCCATGGGTGACACTGACTAAAAGACTGCTTTTCTGCCAGAATAGTGCTCTCCTCTGTTTGGTCACTGCCTCCCAGCCTAGGAATTAGGTTCTGTTCAGGCCTCCGTATGGGTAGATCTGTCTCCTAGTGGAACAAGATGGCTTTGTGCACAAGCTCCCCACCTGTCCTGGTACAGGCCAGCCAATGGCGGAGGCAGAAAGAGAGGCCAAAGGTGCTGAGAAGCACAGAGCCCAAAGTCAGGCTCTCAAAATATGGCAATCTTGCCTGCCAATCCCACCAGCATTGCATCCAAGACCAGCCGCCAGTCAAGTCCTAGGTCTGCCTGCCAGCCAAGACAGAGAATAAAAGTTAAAATGGTGAGTTACCCTTGGTCCATGAAAGCCAGTGCTCACCACAAGTTGGGGTCAGCGAAAGAGAGGAAGCTTTCTGCTCAGTGCTGTGAAGTCCAAATTAACAGCCCTATTGCTGTGTTCTAGGGCTCACTAGGTATCCAGAAGGCTCCATTGAATTATCAGTTCAGGTCTTGGTCTCCAGAGGGATTTAGGGAGAATTGTATTTAGTCTGCCATAATGACTTCACCCCCCTGGGTTTCCTCTTTTAATGTTTTATCTTAAAAACTATCTCAGATAGGCAAATATGCTTTCAAAGCATATTTTTAAATGACTTCATTAAATTCCCTGCTTTGTACTTGTGGAATTTAGTCAACCATTCCCTATTAGTGTTTAGTTAGGTTCCTAGTTTTTCACTCTTATGGCCAAGTGCCGTCGAGTCGGATCCGACTCATGGTGACTCTTATAACTAATGCTTAAATAAACATCTTATAAATAAATTATCTATATCCCTGATTATTCCTAGAAATAGAATTATTAAGTAAAAAAAATGCTTTAAAAAATCATTGTATATATTGTCAGCTTACTGTTTAGAGGGGTTATGACAAATTATATATCCCCCAGTCATTTTTGACCTCTTTTTAGAATTTAGAAATGTTTAGAAATTTTTAAAAAGATGCCAATGTGATAGGTTAAAATTTACATTTCATTGTGGGCTTTAATTTGTATTCTTTTGCGTACAAGGATAAATATGATCATACATATAATCTATATAGACACCTATATATTTGATTACTCATGAGACAGAGTATGTTCATATATACAGTTATATATAAAGAGAGAGAGAAAGATTGTTGTCCTGTTGGAAACTTCTATTAAACAGGATGTTAAGAGTAAAAATGGTCTATTTTCTGTTGGATGCGGGGAGCCTCACTCTTTTCATTATTTTAGTGCAAGACATAGGAAATTCTTTGTCTTTTTTTAATCAAGTGAAATCTGACAAACTGCCCTGGTTTACAGCAGCCAGACAGGAAATTGAATGTCAGTCGTTTAGGGAGTTCTCCCCATTTTTCAGAATCATATCAGTGCTAAGGAGGCTTGGTTGTTGCCAGCCCTTAAAGGAATGTGCTCTAACTTCAGTGTCACCACACTTTCTGACACACCTCCTTCTCTGTACTTTTAGTGGCTGTCAGCTTCCAAAGGACACTATGGACTTAAGGAAGGGAGACACAAATGTTCTGACTCTCTGGGTGCTTGACATAGCCATCCCTTTGTGTTCTTGTTACATTCTGGAGGAGCTGTCACCAAGCAGGTCCCCCAATCTCTAATCCCTGTTTCCACTTGGACCCCCTTGTTTTAAGTATGGAAAAATTTCACCTTCTTTACTTAAGCTGGCTTTAAGATACTCTGCACAATCTTTCCCATTTATTAATTTTCTAATGATTATTTTAGAACATATACAGTATATACATTTTAAAATGCCCTTGAATTCACAACTAAGATGTAACAAATTTTAAATACTTGCTTTGTAGAAACTCCAGCAGGAGCATATCAAGATACATGTATAGTACAAGAGTACTTATTGCAGCAGTGTAGGCGGTTATGAAAATTTAAGGCAGCCTCAGGTCTGTCAGGAGCAGTAGTGACTCAGTGGTTAAGAGCTTGGCTGCTAACCAAAAAAGTTGGCAGTTTGAATCCACTACCTGAAGCCCTAAGCAGCAGTTCTACCTTGTCCTACAGGGTTGGTATGGTTGAGAATCAACTAGACGACAGTGTTTTATTTTTTCTTGTTGTTGTTTTAGTGTCAATCAGTGAGAACGTGCACAAAGAAACCATGATATAGTGATATAATGAATTAGAATGCAATAATGAAAATGAATGATCAAGTTCTATGTATAAAACAAAACCAAAGCCCTGATCATCAAGCTGATTCCTATGCCAGGGAATATTGTGTGTCACAGACTATAACTGCTCCAAAAGGTTTTCTTGCCTGAAGGCTCTGTGGAAGCTGTTTACCAGGTCTTTCTTCCATGGAGCTGCTGGGTGGGTTGGAACCATCGACTTTAAATTAGTACTTGAGCACAAACTGTGCCACCCAAGGACTTAGACCTATGCCGTATGTATACAACATGGAAAAATAATACACAATATAAGATGAAGGAATGAATAAATTCCAAGGACCTCGATGCAGTGTCCTGTAAATTTAAAAACTCACAGAACATCACACAGTTAGGAATATGTACATAGAGAGTCCAAGTTAAAAATATTGAAGTGGTTTTTTTGTGGCCTAGAAGAGAGAGAAGAAGGGACTAGAGATGAGATGTAAGTTAGAAAACTGCCCAAGTTTTAACCTTTGTTAAAGAATTTTCTCTATAGTGATTTTATACTTCTGTTATAAATCAATCCTTATAACTATTTTTCATAATTGATCTATAACCTTTCATTTCCTGTGAGTTTAAAAAGCCAATCAGTCACTGTGTTGCTTTATGATTTATTTCATTTCAATTTCTAGAAATTTTTTACCAAAGTAGAGATAAATTAAATATTTATACTTTCTTCTTCTTTTGCACTGTATATTTGTAAGCCCTTGTGGTACAATGGTTAAGTGCTCCAGCTGCTAGCCAGAAGGTCGTCAGTTCAAATCCCCCAGGTGCTTCTTGGAAACTCTGTGAGGCAGTTCTACTCTGTCTGTAGAGTTGCTATAAATTGGAATTGACTTGCTGGCAGTGGCTAGTGTATATTTGCCTGTATCTACCCCTTTAATTCATCTTGAATTTTATGTATGGTATAAGGATAGAATCATATTTACTTTTTTGTTCCCAATAGCAAACTGGTTTTTGCCAAGTCTTTTGTTTAATGATTCTTCCTTTTCACTTGGCTTGTATTGCTCCCTTTACCACATTACATGCTATTTTATAACTATGAGTTCCATTGATTTGTTGAATTCTTGAAGCATTAATAAGCTGTTTAATCATCTAATTTTTCAATATTTTAATGGATGATTAAAGTTGCAAACTTGTTACTTTCTTTCTCATAAACTTATTATCACCTGTTGATTTTTCTAGATGAGCTTTATAATTATTTTTAAAAGGTAAACAAATTCCCATTGTGATTGTGTTTAACCTATAAATTATGGTAAATAAAATTAATAACATTTCCTATTCCCTTCCAGGGACATCTGACCTCTGGCTGGAGGAAGGAAAGTGGGTGGAGAGGAGGGGAAAGGAGACTGTTGGGAGGATGAGACATGTATGGAGCAGAGAGGAATAGTGTGCTGTCACCGGACAGGGAGAGCAGTGGAAGCTGCATAGAGGTGGGCATGTAAATTTATATGGCAATGTACATTTTCACTCAGTCATAATAAAAAAAAAAGAAGTATCAGTGAATAAAATTTGGAAAAATTTTCCTTGTATAAATTCTAGATCTACCATCCCAGGGATTGTTGTTGTTAGGTTTCATTGAGTTGGTTCCAACTCATAGTAACACTGTGTACAACAGAACGGAACACTCCCTGTTCCTGTGCCACCCACACAATCATTGCTACGTTCGAGCCCATTGTTGCAGCCACTGTGTCAATCCATCTTGTTGGAGTTCCTCCCTTTTTCGCTGACCTACTTTACCAAGCATGATGTTCTTCTCCCGGGACTGATCTTTCCTGACAACGTGTCCAAAGTACATGGAACTAAGCCTTGCCATCACTTTTTTAAGGAGCATTCTGGTTGTATTTCTTCCAAGATAGATTTGGTCCTTCCTTTGGCAAGACATACTTAATGCAATATTCTTTGCCAGCACCATGATTAAAATGCTTCAGTTCTTCAGCCTTCCTTATTCACTGTTCAGCTTTTGCTTGCATGTGAACCAACTGAAGATATTATGCCTTGGGTTAGGAGCATCTTAGTCCTCAAGGTGACATTTTTGCTTTTTAAAACTTTAAAGAGATCTTTTGCCACAGATTTTCCCGGCAGTGCAATACGTCATTTGATGTTTTGATTCTGCTTCCCTGGGCTTGATTGTGATTCCAAGTAAAACAAAATCCCTCAACTTCAGTATTTTCTCCATTTATTGTGACGCTGCTGATTGGTCTGGCTGTGAGGACTTTTGTTTGCTTTATGTTGAGCTATAAGCCATACCTGAGGCTGTAGTTACTGGTCTTCACCAGTAAGTGCTTCAACTCCTTATTTTCATCAAGCAAAAGTGGTAGTATCTGTGTATCACAGATAATTGTAAGGCTTTTATTACTGTATCTATCAATATGTCTTATTTAATGAATTGATTTCCTAAGTATAGACACATTGTTTTAACTTTTCCATAAAATAGAGCTAATTTGTTAGAGTTCTGTATAGCCAGGAGGATAAACTTTTTTCAATTCCAGCGATACCAATTATTTTTCTTCTGTAGTGGTCTCTGCAGCATCTGCACTGTTTTCTCAGTGGCAGTCTTCTGGTGGACAACAAACAGTTCAATTGTTTTCTAAAAGGTAAATGAATAACTATACAGCTCATCTGGGAACTACTGTCACAGTTACAGAGCCCTGGTAGTGCAGTGGTTAAGTGCTCTGCTGCTAACCAACAAATCAGTGGTTTGAACTCATGAGCTGCTCTGTGGGAGAAAAACATCACGGTCTGGTTTAGGAAAGATTTTACAGCTTTGGAAACCCTACAGGGCAGTTCTACTCTATCCTATGGGGTCATTATGTGTCAAAATCAAGCAGATGCCAGTGGCGGTGCAGTACTGTCATGGTTAAAATACATGGTGCAAGCCTGAGGTTGGCAATGGGTAAAAGTAGGTCCTGCTCTAGGCCTAACTCTAGGCACTTTTAGAGCAATTTTCATAAGGAAAGAACTTTAGTAAAGAAAAGACTACAAAAACAAAAAAAGCAGAAATATTAGTCATTAATCACTGACTGCATGTATTGATAGACAGTAAACCACAATGGCAGAATATGTGGCAGAAGTGCTGTGCTGGTTGCAAAGGAAGGCATCATTCCCCTCTCCTCCCACACTCCAGCACGCAGACGTGTCCCTCTCCTCCCATATTCCAGTACACAGACGTGTGTGTATACACACCAGCTACAAAGAGACGACCTGATTCAGGTTCTTGAATTTCTAGGTTTATTGTGAGTGAGGAAGCAGTGTTCACTTTTATTTATGGTTTTTCTACAACCCTTGTGGTTGGTTAAGTGCTACATCTGCTAACCAAAAGGCTGGTAGTTAAATCTGCCAGCCACTCCTTAGAAACTCTGGGGGGCAGTTCTACTTTGTCCTATAGGGTTGCTATGAGTGGGAATTGACTCACTGGCACTAGGTTGGTTTGTTTTTTTACAATCAATCATTCAACAAAAATTTATTAAATGCTTACTATGTGACATGTTGTATGCTAGGTTTTGGGGATACATTTTAGATAAGTCAGACACAATCTTTGTCTTTCTGGAACTTGCTTATATGCTCCTAAGTAAGGCTGGATTATTTTTTGTCCTTCTTCCTTTTCATTTGTTTGGTACCTTGTCAGACTTTCTAAATGGTCAGTTTTTCCCTCCCTCCGTCCCTCCCTCTCTCCCTTCCTTCCTTTCTTTTTACAGTATCTTTTAATTAAATTATATAATTTCCTAGTTGCCAATGGTCTGAATGTTCTCGAATTATTCATTCAATATGTACCAGGCACCGTTCTGGGCACTGGGGATTTCAAAGTGAAGAAAACAAACACAAATCTCTGCCCTGTAGAGTTGACTAGAGTCTAAGAAATATCTGATTCTAAAGCTTTGCAATATTTATCTGATCTTATTATGTTATCTCCACCACAGAGACTTAAAAAAAAAATGAACCAAGCATTCTAGGAAGTTAGCAATACAAGAGAAGAGTTGGTGCAAAAAAATCTCTAGTTGGTCATTATTTAAACTGAAATTCCCTTAACTTCCTTCTGCAGGTAATTCAATTATCTGTGGTTGTAATCAATTTCAGTATATGTGACTCTAGCATTTCTTGTAGGACAACATAAAACAGACTCACTAGGCTTCTGTTTTCTGTTGTGTTTCTGCCTTCATGGACTTTTTAATAGTAGACAGAATAGTGAGAAGGAAAGAACAAGTACAAAATAAAGCAATTTCAAATGGTAGAGCAGCTGTGTCCCATCTCTGCCTCTTCTGTCTTCCCACCAAAAAAAAGAAGAAGAAGAAAAAAAAGGTGATAATAGGAGGTAGTATACAGTAAGGACTTCCTGAAAATTGGCCACTGGAAACACTGTGTCTGATATAGCTGTGACGGATGAGTCCCCTACGCTGGAAGGCAGCAGTGGACTCGGGAAGCCCATGGTATCAAGTGAGGACTTTCTTGCTTCCTACCTGGGCTAAAACTATCAGTGGATGAAGCGATAGCCCCAAACAAGGATTATTTTCTTAAATCATATTTGACTACCAATAATAGTGTACTGTTAAATTTATCTCCTCTATAAAGGTGAAGGTTGCTACATTTAGTTCTATGGGGTAATTCATTATCAACAATAATTTCCTTTGATATTTATTGAAATTCAAATAATAAATGTTAACTACTTGAATTCACTCATTAGTCCTGCTTTTGTGATTCTTGCAGTTTTGATGCTAAGTAAAATTTTTGAACAAGTAATTACATATGTAATAAGTATTGTCAATCATTATCCATCTGTCGGGTTATTGTTCTGTGGTGACTTAACATGTTCCTATGATGTAGGAAACTATGCTACCAGTATTTCAAAGAGCCAGCAGGGTCATCTGTGGTGGACAGGTTTCAGGGGGAACTTACAGACTAAAATAGACTAGGAATAAAGGCCTGGTGATCTACTTCTGAAAATCAGCCAGTGGAAATGCAGTGTCTAATATGGGTGTGAAGGATGTGTCCCCTAGGTGGAAAACAACAGTGGGCTCAGGAATGCTGGCAGTGTTTTGTTCTGTTGTACATGGGCTGCTGTGAGTCAGAGCTGACTTGACAGCAATAGGAACAACTACAAAGTATTACAAGAGTGGGGAGACTAGACTGGCTGGCGAGTACCAGATGGTACGCAAGGCTTATTATGGAGCATAGAAATAGACCATAATAGCATTTGCTCATTCATTCGCTCAAGAGTCCATAAGAATTACTGAAAAAGAATGACTACAGCCCAACTATTGACAGCCCTGAAGCTGCAGTATAATCCCTGATGAGTTCTACAAAGCTTCACCTGGCTTCCTAGCTAGGCCTAAAACTACCAAGGGATGAAGTAATGGCTTGGAACAGGGATTATTTTCCTAAACCATGTTTCACTAATAATAATCATAGTAATAATAGCTAACATTTACTGAGTATATTCTATGTGCTGTACATAATGAGAAACACTTTACATGTATATTCTATACTCCTTATATTAACTCTAAAGGTAGGTAAAATTAATATCCTCATTTAATAGATGAGGGTCTTGAGGCTCAGAGACATAAGAGACTTGATTAAGATCACAGTGCTAATAAGTGGTGGACTCAAGATGTCACAGAGCCTACCAGGAGTTGAGCTTTTGAAAATGAAGGCTGCAGACAGGAAATGAACCTACCTACTTAGCCACCACATTAAGAATGTGAAATAACTCACTCCCAGTATTCACAGGGCTTCGGAGATTAATAGTCTTCAGAGGAATCTAATCCAAGCGTGCAATTCCTTGCATTCAGCACACATACTTGCTAAGGAAAAAGACACCGTTCATTGCAGAGAATGCTCCTACTTTACAGCATCCCTGCTTCTGGTAATGACCTTTCCTGGTTTCTTTCCAAGGACTACATTAGAGCAAACTGCCTTTCCCCTCAAGCAACAACTGCCTACTTACCAACTGTAACAGGAAAGGAGAAAAGAGGCACAGCTGGTCTCAGCTTTGCTATTCTGCCACACGATGCAGAAGAAACTGGCCTTCACAAGGGCCACTAGCTTGTATCTTTTCTCCCTCCTCCTCCCCTTCTTCATCATCTTCATCACTGAGAGCCTTTTCTGAGTACTTACTACACGTTAAGCATTCTCCTAAGGTTTAGTATACAAAACGTTGTAAGGTTTGGATTAGATTTATTTGAAGTTTATTTAATCTCTGAAACACTGTGAAAATTGAGTTATTTATTTTACATTCTTAATGTGAAATGCTAAGTATATAGATTTGTTTCATATTCTTGTACATTTTATATTATGTATATTTTAAATGTTTTGTATATATTATATAGCTAAATTTTTAAGTCACAACAACCTTGTGAGGTAGCTACTAAGCTTCCATTTTTTCAGATTATGAAGAAGACTAAAGGACATTGTTTAACTGTGTCAAAGTTCCACCGTAAGAGCAGAGTCTAGATTAAAACACAAATTCATTTGACTTCAGAGGATGTATTCTGTACTGCAATGCTATACTATTTGCCTTAAAGAGTTTATAGTGGGGTATGCAAGGAAGAATCCCTAGATGCATTCTGCTAAGAAATCAGCCACCAAACACCCTGCAGAATATGGTTCTATTCTGATACACATGGAGTCTCCATGAGTTTGAACTGACTCAGCGGCAACTGGCTATAGACAAACAACAACAGACCAAGTGAGTGGATACACCTGTATTTACATAAAGTAATGTGGTTAAGCTTTACCCATTGCCGTGGAGTTGATTCTAATTCACAGCAACCCGATGGATTGCAAAAGTGCTGCCCAGTAGGTTAAGCTTTAGAGGTTCTTAATCTGGAGCCCACAGTGCCCTGAGTGTTCATAGACACATTTCAGGGGATTGTAACCTCCTAAAACAGAGGTTAGCCAATTTTTACTAAAGAACTAGATAATAACTGTCATAAATTGAATTATGACCCTCAAAAATATGTGTATTTCTTTGGCTCCCAGAATTGTGTGATTTTCCACAATTTTGTCATCTGATATGATTGTCTTGTGTGTTGTAAATTCTGCCTCTGTGATATTCATGAGGGTACATGAGAGGCAGTTGTGTTGATGAGGCAGGACTCAATCTACAGGACTGGGTTGTATCTTGAGCCCATTTATTTTGGGGTATAAAAGAGAGAAGTGAGCAGAAATACAGATAGACCTCATAACACCCAAGAAAGCAGTACAGGAGGAGAGTGCCTCCTCTGGTCTCGGTTCCTGCATGGAGAAGCTGCTAGTCTGGGGGGACTGATGAGAAAGACCGTCTTCCAGAGCCAACAGAGGGAAAAAGCCTTCCCCAGGAGCTGATGCCTTGAATTTGGCCTTTTAGCCTACTTTACTGTGAGGAAATAAATTCCTCTTTATTAAAGCCATCTACTTGTGGTATTTCTGTGATAGAACTACTAAATAACTAAGAAAGTAACTATTTGGGGCTTCATAGGCCATGCATTCTCACCTCTACTGTTAGTGCAAGTGCAGCCTCAAACCAAGAAGCCTGGCTGTCTTCTAACAAAACTAGATAGAAACAGGTGAAATGCATAGCAGGCTCTTAAATAGTATTCAAATTCTGTGCACATACCTGCATAGTTAATTTTGTTGTTGTTGGGGGAAGATTCATAGCTTTCCATAGCTTCTCAAATAGTTTCAAAATGGAAGATGGCGAATAATAACTAGTCTAACTTGTTGCCCAGCCCCTCTAAACTTGGATTCTGTAATTCTATGTGAGTTAGCACCCTCCTTTGCAAGTTCATTCACTAGATTCTGCTGTGAAGTATTAAGTGAGCTTTAATTATTATTGTGAAGGAAATGTGAGATGTATTATCATTTCAACCTTCCTTGGCTTTCCTGGGGAGATGATACTGGCTAAAACTCTAGTGTCTTTTACACAGGAACCCAGCAGCTCAGCCCTGCACTAGCTGGACTGACAGTTCTTAAGTTTTCTTCCCTCGTGCTAGGAATCACTTTCTGTGTTCTGCTGAGTCGTCTTCACAGAAAATGATTTACATATCCTGACCACACTAATACGCAGTTTGGACCCCAGCACGTAATCTGCCCAGGTGTGTTGGTGAGGGGAGGGGCTGCACATGCATTTGCCAAGTACATCTCTACGTCCATTGAGTACCTTCTGTCTCCCAAAGAAACATCATCCTTTCTCTTTGGAGTTCCCAGTTTTGTGAATGAGAGCATCTTATATCGTACAGCTACCACCAACATATATCTTTACCCTGCCTTCCACTCCAAGGTCTTGTCTTCCTAAGTAGAATCTTTTAGGGTAGACTGCTCATTATATTCTGCTGTATCCAGTATACAAAGCCTCGTACCATCCTTTGCACATGCTTTGAACAGGAAGTGAAGAAACTAAAGAGTAATTGTTTAGGCTATTAACACTGAGATCCTTGAAAGCTACCACCAGTTTTAAATTCTTGCATCCAGTTTTGAAAATCAAAACAATGGTTGTCCAATCAACTTTAATAAAAAAAATCTGGATCCTGCTGGAGAGACTGTGGAGAAAGTGGAACCCTCCTACACTGTTGGTGGGGTTGCAAAATGGTCCAGCCTCTTTGGAAGGCAATCTGGCGCTTCCTTAAAAAAATGGATATTGATATACCATTTGACTCAGTAATTCCACTACTTGGAATATATCCTACAGAATCAAGGCCTTTCACACCAACGGACACATGCACCAGAATGTTTACCGCAGCACAGTCCACGATAGCAAAAAGATGGTATCAACCCAGGTGCCCAACAATAGAAGAATGGATAGGTAAACTATGGTACATATACTCAATGGAGCACTACGCAATGATAAAGAATATGACGATGATTCCAGGAAACATCTCCTAACCTGGTTTCAACTGGAAGACATTATGCTGAGTGAAAGTAGTCAGCGACAAAGGGACAAATACTGTATGAGACCTCTACGATAAGATTCCCAAAACAGACTTGTGTATAGAAGAAAAGACTCTTTGACAGCTGTAAGGGAGGGGCGGGAGGGAGGGTGGGGGGGAGGGTTTAGTTTAGATAGTTACTAGAAATCTAGTTGGGAGAAAGCGGTGATAGCACACATTAGGAACAAGAACAACATTAAGTGGACTTCAGCATAACTTGAGTACTCCTTCCATCTTAATACTGCAAGGATAGAGTAGCTGGGGCAGGGGGCAGGGGGCCATGCTCTTAGGTGAATTCCAGGCCAATTGGCACAACTAGCATTTTGCTAAGAGAGCTCTCTGCACCCCACATTGGTGAGGGGTGTCTGGGGTCTTAAAAGCTGCCAAGCTGCCATCCGAGGACACAGCAAGTGGTCCCAACTCAGCAGGAACGGATGCTCACCGAGGGCCAAAATGGCATGCGGTAAAGACAGCCGAGAAGACAGAGAGACCCACAAGAGTGGGTGCCTACATCGACTTGGGTCCGGAAGAACCAGATGGTGCCCGGCCACCACCAGTGATAGCCACGATGGAGCTCACAGAGAGGAGTCTCACTGGCAACACAAGAATAAAAAGGGGTGCATCCTGAGATCTCCACTAAAAGACCTCAGTTGATGGTCCAGTCCCGTTCCCATAAATTATAACAAAGGTCCACTCTTTGGACAGGAATGGATTGGACTTGGCAATGCAGAGTGACCATATATTGGAAGCACTTTATGGTTCTATACATCTATAGGATATCATCTTGCTGACCTCTGGCTGGAGGAAGGGGAGTGGACGGAGAGGAGGGGAAAGGAGGCTGTTGGGAGGATGAGACGTGTGGAGCAGAGAGGAATAGTGTGCAGTTACCAGACAGGGAGAGCAGTGGAGGCTGCATATAGGTGGGGATGTAAATTTATACATGAATGTACATTTTCACTCAGTTATGTTAAATAAAAATAATTAAAAAAAAAAGCTGGATCAACTGCCTTGAATTTTAGAAAAAAAATGGTATAACAAGGAGGTTTAAATACTATCACAGTATGACTGCATTTATATTCCAGGTGTTTGAGAACACAGAATTGGGTTTAGGAGAATAGATAGGAGAAAACAATAGAAGGAGAGGAAGAAATAGCAGAAAGTAGAAGAGGAGAGGAGAATGGAACAAGGAGAACAAAGAGACAAAGAGAAATATAGAAGGGAAGGATGAACACAGAGAGACTCCACATGCTAATGAGCTACTGTGGGGTTGCAATTCAGTACCGCTAGGATGCAGTTATTTCTCACAGCAATTGCCCCCCAAAGAAGGAAATAAACCAGCAAATGAAAATAAGAGCTGTATAAATCATATAGCGGTACTTATTCCCTATTAGACTCCTAGGTACATGGATTAGTGTTAGCTCTCTGAAGTGAAACATCAGTGAGAAGACCACGTGATGCTGACTGTAGCCCCAACTTAATATTTCAGTTCAGCTTTAATTGTCACTTTCATCTAGCAGCAGCATGGTGCCATGCAAACACAAAGGGGTCATGGGAAGTGTCCTGACACACTATTATACAACCTTGGTGGCCAAGTTCTGTGCCTCAGTTTCTGCATTGTCAGCCGCAAATAAGAATTTCTGCTCTGTTATCTCTCTATGTGTGTGCGTATTCATGCTTGGATGAGTATAAAACACCAGAGAAATGTTAAAATTGACCTTGTTCTCTTCTCTTAACAAGGTAGTGGGTGAGTGTGGAGTGGGGACAATGGCATTTGGCACAGAAGGCTTGGTGACTCAATGAAGTGTCTTTTTTCCACCTCTGTAATATCTGGTCTAAGATTATTACTGCTTTCTTGATAATTTTAGACATACTTTTCCCCTTCAGAAATGTCAAAGGTGAAAAATACTATTCCACTGCTATAATTTGTCACCCCCACTGCCTGAGCAAGACGTGCATAGACAGTTTAGTAATTAAGCTTTTCAACACTGCATCATAAAGTTTTATTCCAGCAAAGACTATATTTATCAGCTAACAAGTATTAAATCACCCCGCTGCTCAAGCCGTTTCTCACTTGAATATGCTGCTTTCAAAACGCAACAGCGTTCCTTGGCCGACTTGATTAGTAAAAGCCCTTCTCTGGAAACACTGTGATGATGTGTGGCCCTATGGGACTGAGATACATACACTTCGGCAACTGTTTCACATGGTGTTGACCTTTCTGTCCCAGAGGAGTTTGACACCTTAGTCCTGTGGTCTTTTAGGGAATCTTGGCAATGGAGTTTCATAGACCTCTGGGATGGCTTCCAGCCTGATGTATTCATGTATCTGTTTCATTTCTAAAGCGGAAGCAGTAAACAAAAATAAAGAACACAAACATTTGATTAACTTTATTTCCTTGTTTGAGCATCAAGGAATTGGCCTGCTTCTATCACAGAAGGATTCTAAATATAAAATGCATTTTCAAAATGTTTAAAATAGCAAAATGACAGCGATCTACCTATTACGGATTCTCATATTGCCACAGCCTTGTCAAACCAGGAGCACAATTAGTAGGAGAACGTACTTAGGATGAATAGATATTAGAAGTCATCAGTAATGGCTTAGAAAGCATTTTCTTTAAGGATCTCTCTCTATTGGTATAAATCTTTCTTCTCTCCTTTGGAGGATACAAAATATTGTTCAGGACCTTTTGATCGAATGGCTCCAGAATTATATTAGTTTTTTTTAAAAATTAGTTATTACATGTGAGTAACTTTTCTACCATATTTTAAAGGGGAACAAAAAGCCAAATGTTAAACATTTGCCAAAATGAAGGGAAAAAAATCTAATTTTTTATCTTTTCATAAGAGTGGGCTAATTTCCTTTTTTTCCTTGCCTTGTTTTCAAAGTACGTGACATTACCTTCATGTAGGCATTTTAGTTTTGCACCAATTGATTGCTAAAAGGACACATATAATTGCCACAGAATCACAAAACCCACTCGGTCAGTCATAAGCAAGTTCTGACCCTGCCTGCATATGTATAGATGGTACAGTAGGCATCTGAGTGGGAATATTGAAACACTACCAAGATATAAGTCAATAACTGAAGTCTTCTTAGTTTGACAGGCTGCAACAAATTCCTTCCTTTCAAAATTATAAAACAGAACTCACCATTTTGCTTTTTCAAAATAGTAACAGGTAGCTTGTTTTGGAAGGCAGGAGATCAATTCTCTGCAGCTGGCAGGTCATGGGGTCAAGTCACTGAAGCTTATGGGTGTGGGTGACATGCTGAACCACTATGCTGGCACATACTGAACTATTTTAAGTGCATCTGTTTTCTGGTTTGGAGCACTTTTTGCTGTGTTAAATTCATTAAAGTTGACATAGCATACTGTCTAAATGACAGGATATACAAGAGAGCACATTAAAGCAGCATCAACCATACGGAAAAGAGAAAGATACAGAAAGGTAGATTTTTTAATTTAAGATTTATCTTTCATATAAAGACTACCTTTTTAACGTTAAAAATTACTGTGTGACTTGGAAAATCAAGTTGAATCTGGTTATTCTCTCAACATCTGAAGAGCCTTCTCTGTCAGTCATGTTTCCCTCCAAACTGTAATCCTAGAGATGACATATTTGACCTAGAATTCAGGATCATTTAATAACTTCGGAGAGAAACGGGAAACCAAATTACATTTTGCTATCCACAGGCTGCAGGAATCTTGTAGTTCAGTAATTTGTAAAAATACTGATTCAAGGACACATTTGAAGGTCTAAATCTGAGGTCTTAATAATAATTATCCTTCATTTGTAATTGAAATTTTCAACAGAATAACAAAGGCTTTGGAACATGAATTATTACTTTGATGTGAAATAATTTTTGGGAGGTTCATTTGTTATTCTTAAGCACTACTTTTCCTCCAACAAGGTACAGTCATGGCAATTCAGAAAGGCAGCCAAAGGTGTGAGGTACAAAGAATTTTCATTCTAGCATTGGTGATAACTATTGACATTATAAAATTGATTTTATACTCCATATGAAAAATGACAGTAAGTGGAGAACAATTTTCCAGTCATTTGACAAAACAGAAAACAAAATAATCGATAACAGAAAATTGTGAAAACCCCAAAGTACTTGTAGAGAATAAAGATACTCATACTAAATATGACTCTTTAAAGCTTCCAAAACGCATCTGGCAGAAGTTATACAGCCATCAAAGTTGGACTGGGTAAACCCATCCCCTCCACATACAAGGAAAGGTTTGAGATGAAGAGTCATTTGGCCAGGACAGTTGGCAACAGCATTTGTAACCTGAAAAAGTAAAAAAAAAAGGATTGTGATTGATATCCCGTGACCATTGGTGCTGTCATGGCAACACCCACCTGGTGTTGAGAAGGTTGAGAAGGTCTCTCTTCCTGGAGTAATCAAAATGAGGGAAGGAAAACAAGACTCAGACTAAACTTGTCCATTACCCCAATGTTTACATTTTCAGTTACTCAATACACACTTAATCAGACTTTCAAAATATGTAGGTCATGACACAAAGTATGGATTTTTATTTATTTGTTTGTTTTAATATGGGGGAATCATATTCATGAAATCATTCACCAAACAATTATTGAGTATCCACTATGTGCCTACAAGGTGGATACAAAAGCGACGAGTATGTGGGCTGTGTCCTAAAGGAGTTCACAGTTCTGCACAGATGATACAATAACACTGGGGGTGAGGGCTAAGACAGTGTGAGGGAGAACACCTGGAAGGGAGCCAGCCAAGCCCACGGGAACCCAAAATGCTTCAGAGGTGTTCCATTTGAGTTTCTGAGGGCTGTGTAAGAGTTTGTCAGTCAAGGAAAGTAGGAGGGGAAGGTCATTCCAAGGAGAAGCAGCAGCATCTGAAATGCCCAGACTAGGTGCAAGAAAGGGCAAATTGTGATTGGAAACTCTGTGGCAAGTCAAAGTGTGTATGTGTTGTATGGAGTGGGCTAGCTAGGAGAAATGGAGGTGGCAACATAGGCGGGATATAATTTTCAAAATAAAAGATACATAAAACTCATATATTAAAATGTGTGTACTAAATATATAGAATTTACTACTTATAAACTAAAACCATGGTTGCTCAGTGGTTAACAGCCTGGCTACTAACCAAAAGGTTGGCAGTTCGAATCTACCAATTGCTCCCACCAAGTACTCCTCTGAAACTCGTGGATAAATTGAGTTCTGTCCTGTAAGGTCACTATGAGTCAGAATCAACTCGATGACAACAAGTTTGATTTTTTTTTAAATGAACTAAAAGGAAGAGAAAGTCTGAGATTTATTTTATTTTGTAGTACCGAGTTCATAACGTTAGACATCATCAAAAAAAAGAAGAGGCTTAGAGATTGTTTTCTGGGAAAATTACGTTCAAAATTAGCATTCATACTGACAAGAATGAGTAAGAGATAAATGTTTTTTTGGACACTGAAATGGTTTGGACACTGAAGCACCAAAATATCCCACACTCCCCAAACCAACACACACACGCATGCACACACACACACACACGCTTTTTTTGCAAAGACAATCTCATGTGGAACAGCTTCACACAACTTCTGAAAACCAACCAAACCCACTGCTGTTAATTCTGACTCACAGCAGCACTACAGGACTGAGTAGACAGCCCCATAGAGTTTTTAAGGAGCGCCTGGTGTTCCACACAACTTTAAGGGGTGCCATTTTGCATAGACTACAATGTGGTAGGTTTCATTTCTCTTACAGAGTGTTTTCACAGAGCATAATAAGGTGAAGTCCATAAGAGTTAAAAAATTAAAATACGTTAAACATGCTATTTGGATTGCCAGCCAGCAAAGTGCTATTTGGATTATGGTGCTGAAATTTTGGTATTAGCAAGCTATATTAGTATATACCTTTATAAGTTTTTCAAACCAGAAAAATCTACAAGTATTTTTTATTTGTATGCTATATTTTGCTTTTTTTTCAAAAAAAAGAGGTAATAGTATATTTTCCTTTTTGACTTCTAAATATATAGCCCTTTAGAGACACCAGCATAAAATGTTAAGAGTATTCTTGCACTTTTCCAAAAGTCACTTTATAAAAAACCTTGTCTGGCAGAAAATATTTTTGCGTGGTTAAAATAGCACAGAGTGGAGATACTGAAGCACAAACTTGGACATTTAACAAGGACTTTTTAACTTTTTGTCTGGATAGAATTTTAAGAAGTTGGATTACTCGATTTCTCAGTGAGAAAATAAGGGAGGAAGAAAAACGCTTGTTGTTGGTTTCTGTTGAGTTGCGTAGAACTCATGGTGACCTAGTGTTTAACCAAGTGTTAAGTGTTGCCTTGTCCTGCTCATGCTTATTGGTGTGTTTGAATCCATGGTGGCTACTGTGCTCATTTATTTCATTGAGGCTTTCTTTCATTTTCAGTGACCAACCATGATGTTTTTTCCTAACAATTGGTCTTTCCTGATATGTCCAAAGTAAATGGGTTGAAGTCTCTATCTACATCTTTGCTTTTATGGAACAGCCTGGTTATATTTCTCTCTCTCTCTCTCTCTTTTTTATTATGATTAAGTGAAAGTGTACAATCCAAATGAATTTTCATGCCTGCCTATCTGCAGCTCCATCTGCTCTCCTCATCCTGTGACAGCACACTCCTTTACACTCTTTACTTCTAGTGTCCTCTTAACAAACACCTGTCCCCTCCTCTGTACCCTCTCCTCTCCCATCTAGAAATAAACCAGTAGGACAGCCTCCTATAAATGTATAAAACCATAAAGTACATATACCACATGCTCACACTGTGTTCCCGAGTCCTGTCCAATCCTGTCTGAAGAGATGACCTCAGTACTGGTTTCAGGTCTGGGCCAGCAGCATATCTAGGGGGACCTAGACTTGTTCCCTATAGGCTGTTGGACTATTAATTCTGGTCTTTTAGTAGAGTTCTTAAACTGCACACCTGTTTTTCTCATGCTACTTCAGGGGCTGTATATTGTGTCCCCCATCATGGCTGACTTTGATGGTGACTGAGCACCATCTGGTTCTTCTAGTCTCATGCTGATGTTGTCTCCCATTCACATGGGTCCCTGTGTCTCCTGGGCTTAGTTTTCCTCGTGCCTTTGATGTTCTCAGTCACCATGTGAGGAACAGCCTGGTTGTAATTCTTTGAAGACTGATTTGTTCACTGTTTTGGCCAATAGCCAGAGCCACTACTATCAAGTGGATTCCAACTCATAGTGACCCTATAGATCTGAGTAGGACTGGCCACAGTCCACAGTATATTCAGGATTCTTCACCAGCACCACAGTTCGAATGCATCAATTCTTCTTTTGTCCATCTTTTTTTTGACTAACTTTCTCATGCATATGAGGCAACTGAGAAAACCATGGCTAGAGTTAGGTGCACTTTAGTTATCAAAGCGACGTTGTTTTAAAACTTTAAGGAGATCTTGTGCAGCAGACTTGACAATGCAATACCTGATTTCTTGACGGCTGCTTCAGCAAATGCTGTTGATCTAAGTAGAGTGAAATCACTGATGACTGTTTTTTTTTTCCATTTATTACAATGTTATTTATCAGTTTAATTGTGAGGATCTTTATTTTCTTCAGGTATAATCCATACTGAGGAAAAAAATTAATAGATGCTTATATATGTGAACAATTTCAGAATGTGACAACTGATAGTCTGAAAACACAAGATGGTACATAATAATTCAAAGCACATACAGGACTGGGAAGAAGTCTGTTCATCTGGAGCCTTTGAGTCAAGGGGCAGATAATCTCTGGTAGGCCCTGAGGGCATTAGATAGTTTAGTTGTCCTATAATTATTAATGCTTATGGTGATGGCACAAGTTTTTACAAACCACTTGTAATGAATGACATTTTAAATGCTAGCATTTCTTGAATGTTTATTGCAGCCCCCATTAAATTCATACAGTAACCCTAGTATACAGTTACTATTATTCTCATTTTACAGATGAAAAATCTGAGACAGACATTACTTGCCCAAGGATCAAAAACTAGCAGGTGGTGAAGCAAGGACTCAACACAGCAGAATGACTCCAGAGCTAAGCCTTACAGCACTTTCCAGAAACACTGTCATAAAGACTCTTTTTAAGTAAAATAAGGCAAAAATGAGATTCACTTAGTTTTAGGTTTCTGGAAAATTCACATAAATGGAACAATTTACATATATTCATGTACATGTGTGTGTCTATCTTTAACATGTATACATATATACATGTATTTGTATGTATGTATGTGATTTATAAATATGCACACACATACATATATCTCTGTTTGTGGTAAAGTTTTGATGCATTCCAGTTACTGTCCCTGTATAGATAAACTGTGGCATTATTACACATACAAGTGTTAAACAGAAGGGAGCTTAAGGGAAAAAGTTCTGCCCAGGAGTAAGCAGATAATTTATTGGTGCTGTGTAATTTAATTTGGTGAGCGGTAAATGCCAGATGCCAAATCACACGGCTGGAAAACTGGGACACTGATTAGCCAGTTGGCATTTTGGCTGAAATCAATCTTGCTGCATTTAGGCAGAATCACCCATTTTGCAATTACCCAGTGAGGAGACTATGGAAACACGGAGTGTGTGCTGGCAAGCTCCTTCATCCACGTGAAGTAAGGAACCCAGCAGCAGAGGAGCACATAATTGTCAGCCATTGGCTCAGCTTCCAGCCACATTGAGGAACCACAGCTCAGTGGCTGTGTTTGAGAGAGACGGCAGGGCTGAAACAAGCCCTTGGAAATCCAGGTTGCTACAGCTTAGATGTGTGCCAGGGCTGGTCAAAAAGAAGTCCTGCCTGCAGAAGCTGACGCTATGGGAGTCACTAATGTGATATTCCTATAAACTTAACTGATGACTGGACATCCAAATGAAAGTAGAATAAACTGCCAAGAATATATTTTGTGACTTCTCTCTGCCTGCAGAACAAAGGGCAAACTCCTCAGCTCTACACTGAAGGCCCTTTGTGATCAAAGCCTCACCTCCAGTAAAACCTTGTCTCTCCTGTGATTTCTCTCACCTTTAACCCACGGCCTGTCTGCGTTCCAACTAAGGTTCTTCAAGTCGACCTTTCTTGGTTGTGCTTCTGTCAGTTTAATGGTGTATCGTGCTCTTTCTTTTTGGCCCTGCTCACCCTTCAGGACCCAGCACAAATGTCACCTTCTCTGAGGTCATCTTGCTCTGCCAGGCAGTCTAAGTGCCTCTTCAGATGTTATGTATGTGCACCTATTATGTGACTTGCTGTTTTGTGCTCTAATTATTTGCATACTTGTCTCCCTTCCTAGGCTGCATACTTGTGAGAGTAGAGACTGTGACTCACCAGTCTTTGCAAGGCCCATATTTAGTGCATAATAAATGTTTATTGAGTTAAAACAACTATGGACTCTTGTACACACTTGATCAAAAGAAGGTCTTCACCGAGAACTATCTATACAGAAAGTGTTATTCAGAGGCTCCCAGACAGAGCTGGACAGAAGCTCAAATGGGAGGGGTATTATATTTAGAACGCTCTCAATGACCCTGATTGTACTTTAGATGAACATGTCTGGTATGTCATGCATTAAGTTGACCCATACAAACTTGCAAATTCTGTAAGTCAGAAATGGTAAGATACTGACAGTTTTTATGTGGTTCAACCTAATGGTTTATTTATACCATGAAAATTAGTGGTAAAAATTAACACACAAAAAGGTCATTTTGTGCACCAGTGAAATTAAAGATGAAAATAAAGGAGGCAGAGAAGTAGACTGATGAACATTTCCACAAAATGATAGTTGATAATTAGAAAAAGAAATCAGTAATATAGAATCACATACTGTGCATTCTCCCTCCAGAAGCACACATACCTCTACTGAGAGCTCAAGCTTGTCCTTGGACTGTCAAATGTCTGCTCATACAGAATAATTCCATCGATTTGGCTTGTCAAGCAGCTATCTGTATGAGTGACCAGTTCTGGTTTGCCAGCAACTTGATAATTTGGCTCCTAAGTACCAACCTTTCTGAATCATGGGGCCAAGTGATGTTCAATTGGTCTAGGCAAATTCTAAGGTCTTATGCTTTCTAATACTAGACGTGCAATTAACTTGATGAGGAAACTTGGCCAACCTAGGAATAATTAGATTCATGCTATAACATTCCTCACTTGTTACGGATGCCAATAACACTTGCATTTCACTGAACTTAAGATGACATCAATTATAAGAGCCATCACGATTTTATGTACCAATAAGAAAGAAAAAGATGGTGTCAGCATGGCATAAATGCTTTATTTTAGTTTATTATAGTTACTAAAAAAGTTATTTTATACTTTTTTTAGAGCTATAGATCTTTGACATACATGAAAAGGCAACTATAATGGTAATAACTTGGTTAAGATTTTCCTAAAAATGCCTTCACACTCAGAGTTGGACCCCTCTGAATGACTCTTTAGTGCAGTGCTGTCAGTATCCATCCATTTCCCAGCACAGTCTGTCTAGAGCGCTGGTAATGCAGTACTTCTTACGAGAGCATTCCATGGAGTTGTTTTTTCTGGGATGTTCTCCCAAACTGTTGTCATCTGTTCTGCAAGTTCCGATTATGGTCTTTTTTTTCTCTTTAGTGGGAAAAGAAAGGTTCTAGGACTACTAGGACTCATATTCTTCCTTCAAATGGCCATTTAGTGGTCTGTTACTTTAATATCAAGGGTTTGCAGTTGTCCACTGTTGTTGTTAGCTGCTACTGAGTCAATTCTGACTCATGTGGACTCCACATGTACAGAGCAGAACTGCTCCATAGAGTTTTCAAAGCTATATTCTTTCTGAAGCAGACTGCCAGGCCTGTCTTCCCAGGGCCTCTCAATGAATCTCAGAAATAACATGTGTGACAACTACATCTGGTGAATCATGATGGCATCTCAGAAGGAATAAAATATGGAAAATATTAAATGGGATAAGGGGAGAAGTATAGTATTTATTAGCACTTATTAGTAAATACCGTATTTTTATGCAAATAACACTCACCTTCTACAGTTGTTTGCCAACCATTGCCTTCCCTTTCTTAAGTGTGAATGCTACTTTTCTTTAACAGCAACATGTATATATATACTTAAATATGTATATGTGTGTGTATATCTATATATATAGATAGATAGATGTAAATTAGCATAGTAACACGAAAATACCTTGGGAGGGGGAGGCAGCAGTTAGCCAACAAATGTAGAAGGCGAGTGTTATCTGCATAAAATGTAGTATGGACTCAGTCCAAAGATAATGAGAGGCAGGGTCTTTTAAGCTGGGCCTTTTCAGAAAATGAGCTTCATCAGTGTCAGATGTATTAACATATTTACCTTCTGTGGTTTAAATGCTCCCTGTTGTCAGTTCACCCAAATGAGTAGCCTCAGGTGAAACTGACAGAGATAGACTGGTTATCAGGGAATTGATCTGTTCCTTTATAAGCTGGACTGGTTGTTTTAGGCCGTTCATCTTCGTAGGCAATTTTCCTCAACTGTATCATAGATTATAGGGGTGACGCGTGTGCGGCAACCCTTGACAGACGTCACTAATCAATTGTGGCATCTTTTCCTCTAAGCTAGAAACGGTCTCAGCATCCTTCTCACTTCATTGCTGCAGGCAGGCACAACTAGTTAATCAGGGTTGGTACTCGAGAGGAATCTGATAGATCAAGCCTGGATTAGAAGATTGCAGAGCAAACACATAATTAGAAATAAGGGAACTAAATAGTCTTCACTAGGTTTCCCTCCACCTATTTTTCCTGTTAATCCAGGATAACCTCATACACTGCTTTTCTCCAAGCCAGTGATATTTCATGCTAAGAATTAAAAAGACATCAAGGTTGATTTCTTCTGACAATAACTTGAGGTCTAATTATAATTCCTTTTAATAACTGCCCCCCCCGGCCACTCTCCTCCTGTATTCACATAGGGGCTCTAATTGGCACATGAAAATAAAATACAGGTGTTTTAGTCATGACTTGAGTGCTACAAAATTGCATATTAACACTAACCATGTTGTAGCATGGATGAACCCTGAAAACATGATGCTGAGTGAATTAAGTCACAGAAGGACAAATATTTTATGATCCCACTTATATGAAATATCTAGAATAGGAATATGTTTTCAGTGATCACTAGGGTTGGGTGGAAAGGTGGGGAAAAGAGAACTATGCTTAGGGAACACTGAGTTGCTGTTAAGGGTGATGGGAAAATTTGGAACTGGATGGCTGAACAAGGTGATGAACATAACGTCACTTAGCTATGCGTGTGGCAATTGTTGAAATGTTATATGAAGGACTGACAATTAAGTGTGCACACTTGCCACCATGTGCTTATGTTGGCAGCACTGTACAAATAACTCAGTAAGGTTTTGTAACCTTGGTATAGCCGTGTCTCACAGCTTGTGGTGGTGTCTTTCTGAGTGCCGTTCATTATTGTTGTTGCCTGTTTTTGTGTGCCATTGCTAGAATGTGGGACTTGAATTAGAGCAATGAAGAAACATTAAATTTCTTGTTAAACTTGGCAAGAGTGAAAGTGAAATCAGGGATATGTTACTTCAAATTTATGGGGATAATGCCATGAAGAAATTGGCACTGTACTGATGGATTAAATGCTTTTCTGACGGGAGATAAAAAAAAAAAAATCACTGATAGAGGTCAGAGTGGCCCTAAGTAACAAGCAAAACTGACAAAAACACTGCAAAAACTCATTGAGTTGTGCATAAAAATTGTCAGCTGACTGTAAGAAGCACAGCAGACCAAGTAAACATCGATAGAGAAACAAGAAAATCTTAACTGAAAATTGTGGCATGAGAAAGATGTGTGCAAAAATGATCCAGAAGAAGCTCATCAATAAGAAAAGCAAAGAAGAGTTGCAGTTTGCCAAGACCTTTTGAAGAGGCAAGATGATGTTTGGGGCCATGTTATCACTGGTGATGATACATGGGTGTACCAATACAACCCTGAAACGAAGTGTCAAAGTGCACAGTGGAAGTCAGCCAATTCTCCATGACCAAAAATTTCCATCCGTCCAAATCAAGAGTCAAAATTATGTTGATAACCTTTTTTGATATCAGAGGGATTATTTACTATAAATTTGTGCCAACTGGATGGCTGACCAAGTTTACCATTTGGAAGTGCGGAAAAGGGCTCCATGAAAGAGTTAGATGAAAATGACCTGAACTTCTGCCAACAACTCATGGCTCTTGTATCACGACAATCAATGAGCCCACACAGCACTGTCTGTGAGGGACTTTATAGCCAGTAAACAAATAAATGTATTGGAACACCCTCGCTGCTCACCTGGCCCCCAGTGACTTTTTTCTTTACCCACAGATAAAGGAAATATTGAAAGGAAGACATTTTGATGACATTCAGGACATCAAGGGTAATAGAATGACAGTTCTGATGGCCATTCCAGCAAGAGTTCTAAAATTGATCTGAAGGGTAGGCTAGGTGCTGGCATTAGTGCGTAGCTTCCCAAGGGGAGTACTTCAAAGGTGACCATAGTGATATTCAGCAATGACGTATGTAGCACTTTTTCTAGGATGAGTCCCTGAACTTAACTGTCAGATTTTGTATACATATCTACTACAATTTTAAAAATTAGCAAAGCTCATTAACATGGATCATGGGAAAAAAAGACTTGAAGCACATGATTTAGGACCTCTGGAGCTTTGAACCAAGCACTAACGGAAACAATCAACCTCGTGATAAACTGACTGGCACCGTTCGCCTTCTCCCATCATCAGCATCCAGCATTAAAGTCAGTCCATTCTTTGTAGCCTAAACTTTGGGCTGTGCTTCCTCCTTCAAGATGCAGGTTCTGGTGGGCAGCTGAATAAATCACTGTGATCTAAATAAAAAACATGATCTAGGATACAGCCTTTTTCATCAATCCATCATTTTAGCAAAAGGGAAAAACATCTTAGCGGTTTCTTTATCTGCACTTGCACCTTTGCTAAAGAGCCTAACATGATACAAAACCCTGCAGTTCTTCAAGTCACTGCAGTGGCCACTGTTTGCACTAAAGGAAGGCACATCTGTAGGTTTTCAATTTCTTTTCTTCCCTTAAAATCTTCACATTTGTGTCTGTTAAGGTTTTATTTGTACGTGTGAGAAAACATCCCGATCACCTCATAGTATCAAGTACAAAGCCGCTATGATTCCTCCTTGATACAGATCTCCTGTTTCTCAGTTGCAAGTGAGATAATTTCCATTAAAAAAAAGATGATGTGCAAGACTGAAGATAACTTGACTGCTGTCTTACATTCCACTGCATTCCTGAGGGTCCCTTAAATGAGCTGTGGGTATGCCTGAGTCTGGAGTCCTAGGTGGTGCAAATGATCATCATGCTTAGCTGATAACCCAAAAGTTAGAGGTTCCAGTTAACCCACAGGTGCTTCAGAAGAAAGGCCTGGCATCATGCCTCCAAAAAATCAGCCACTGAAACCCTGTGGAGCACAGCTCTCCTCTGGCACATACAGGGTTGCCATGAACTGGAATGGACTCACTGGTGACTGACGCAGTTTGGTTTTGTTATGCCTGAGCTTTGATAGCAGATGCAGTTTTCTCAGCCATTTCACTTGTGTTTTTGATACTCACAGTGAAGTTTTAAGTTAATTTTTACCAATTCCAATGTCTCAGGGTGACGCTGTCCTTAAACTGCCTCTAGATTCTGGGGAAATTCTGTTGTCTCCACTAATTTGATTGGACAATCTCTGAATGATAATCTCCTTGTGTTGACATTTCTCCAGCCCATTGTATGTGTGAGGTACTGACCACACTGGCAGTAATGAATCGCTCTGAGGCTGAGATGGCATGGAGCTGATTCATACATTTTCTCACTTCCTTACCTTCCTCTACTCAGCTGCCAGTGTAAACTTGAAGCTATGCCATGGAACATAAACAGCAGGAATTTAATATTTGGTTAACTTACTCTTTTATAGTGCTATGCAAAGCTCAAAGGTAGTGGTTCCTAAAAGCTAATTCATGAAAAATAAGGAAAAAAGAAGACTTTGAGACTTTTCATAGAGTTCAGTGTTTTATATTTATAATTCTTAGTATGTTATGGAGTTGTATCCTCACTATTTCTTTTTTATTAAATTCCTATAGTGTGTGTGTGTATATATATATATGTATGTATAAATTCTTAATTGCAGAAGATAAAGACAGCAATATTATATAGGTTCCCAAAACAATCAGGGGAACCACTGTTCTTGGATATTGCTTGATGTGGCTGAGAGTAGAGTCTCTGTCCGTCTAGGGAATGCTTTCCATGAAGATGTAGGCTGCCTTGGAAAAACCAACAGTCTTCTCAGATAACGGTGGACAACCTTAGTTTAGGCTAGATGAGTAATTTTTAAAAATTGCATAAAATCTGGTGAAAAACGTATTTGCCAGAACTTCACACAATCTCTCTTATGTACAAATATTAACTGAAAGGCTTGAATTTTGAGTTCACCCAGAGGTATCACAGAAAAAAAATCTGATGATCTACCTCTAAGAAAATCAGGCCCTGAAGACCCAGTGAAGACCTCTGACACCCATGGTGTCACCATGAATCACAGTCAACTAGATGGCAACTGATTCACCTGGATAGAACTAGCACCTGTCAACATAGTCTTTCCTTTTTCACCTGTATTTGAATATTCAAGTAGTAGTCATAAAAGGTTTGGAGAAAAATCGGGATATAGAGGAAGAAACTTACTCAAATGTGGAGTAACCTATCTTCAAATCACATATACCCTAGGGTAAATGTGGTTTGTGTTGGTTCTTTGTAGATACTGTCCCATTCTTATGGTATTCCCAAGACACTGATTAGGGCATGTATTACATGCTTGTTTAAAAAGAAGAAGAAAAAATGTAAATAAAGGGAGAGACCAAAGCTTATGCTAATATCGTTGGAGATGTTTGTTTATATATTTTAAGATGGAACACTAGTCTGGATACTCTAAAAAAAGACAGCATTTTAGCTTTGTGTCAACAGTGCAAAATACTATCAACCATTAAGCAAACTCTAGTGATACAGAATAGGGTGATGGGAGAGGGGAAAAAGTTGAATACAGATTTTATTTAACAATACAAAATGTTTTGTACCAGACAAATTCAAATATAATGTTTCCATATCATACTATTAGTTTTTAAAAATGTGTCTGCATTTTGATAAAGTGCAACAGAATGGTGCTGACTGCTTAGATGTATCTCACCAAAAGGTAGTCTGGCAAGAGATGTTTGGTGTTTAAAAAGCATTTTCAGTTCTCAGAAACGGGAAAGTATAGGACTGTATCACAGTCATCTTTTCTCAGCTTCTATTACTGCATTATATCTGGCCGGTGTTGAATCAGTGTTTGCTCAAAGAATGCATGCAAATGAGCAATAAAAACCAATTCATTTTTGAAAGTTTTAAATTCTTGTTGTTTAAATGGCCCCTAAATGTAAGAATTATTTTTCTCCATGAAAATAATTTTTTAATTTTGGGGGGTTGGGGGCTTTTCAGTCTCTCCTTTTTTCCCCCGTGAATAAAAACAAAGAACCAAACCCACTGCCATTTTGTCAATTCTCCCTCATAATGACTGACAGAGTATAATTGCCCCATAGGGTCTCCAAGAAGCAGCTGGTGGATTCAAACTGTCTACCTTTTGGTTAGCAGCCAACCTCTTAACCACTGTGCCACCAAGACTCCTTTCATGAATAGCTGCATTACTAACCTCTTTTTACATCATCATACTTGACATCTACTTTTTTTGCTCCCCCATTTTACTTCCATTCTAAGTTAGTTCTTGAACTGCCTAGAACAGCAGCTGTTCTGGTCATGATCTTTGCTCCCTGAAACTTGCGTCATCGTCCCTAGAAAGCTGGATTCTCTGCCTCTAGCTCACATTTACCAAGAATATTTGAATCAACCTGAGTTTCTAATGGGAAGTTAGGATGGTTTCTTACCCAGTGAATTTACTCTCATTTCATGGAATACTATTGTAATGAATATGTTACAAGTTGATTGTGTCTGGCCCCACAAATGAAACAAAGCCAAACAAAAAAAAAAAAACCACATTGAAGTCCTAACTTACCCTCAGTAACTGTAAATATGATCTCATTTGGAAATAAGAACATTGCAGATGGCATTAGTTAAGATGAGTACGGTGAAATAGGGTGAACCCTAATCCAATATGACTGGTGTCCTTATAAAAAAAATGGAAGAGACAAAGACAGAGAAAGAAGAAAGACGTCTATGTAAAAACAGATGCCAAGACTGGAACTGTACTACTACAAGAAAAACAATGTCTGGGGCTACGAGAAGGTGGGAAAACAAGAAAATATTTCCCCCTAGAGTCTTTGGGGAGAACATAGCCCTGCCAATATACTGAATTCAGAGTTCTCAACTCTAGAACTGGGAGGCAATAATAATTTGTGATACTTTGTTATGACAGTCCTAGGAAACTGATAGAGTATCTAGAAAGGGTATAAAATATAACTCAATGTGTGTGTGTTAATGAATATGTGTGTATATGTTGGAATACAAACATATTTGCTTTAATTTCAAAAGACAGAGACTATAGAGATGTAGTTCATATTATTGCCATAGTTTGGAAACCCTGGTGGCATAGCAGTTAAATGTTCCAGCTGCTAATCAAAAGGACAGTAGTTCAAATCCTCTAGATACTCCTTGGAAACTATATGGGGCAGTTCTACTCTGTCTTATGGGGTTACTGTGAGTCAGAATTGACTTGACGGTAATGGGTTTTTTGGTTTGGATATTGCCATATTTTATGGCTAATCAACAGTGAAATATCACAGATATAAAGTCTACATCTTTAAACAGTTTTTTTTTTTTCTTTCTGGGAAGTGGTAAATACATTCTTGAAAGCTATAGGTGTAAGAAAAGAAACCACCATTAAGTATAGTAACATATTTCTGAGGCCCAGTTTGCCAATGCGTGTTTATAACTTTTAAAAATTCTTGAAACAGTTGACTCTATACTCAGATTTTTGTGGCACAGCAGTAAATAATATCCAAATGAAATATATTTGGCATATTATTAAAGAGAATGATGATGAAGATTTTCTTTTAACTATACATTGTATATTATTTAAGATAAGTGACACTCAGAACTGGGATAATAATGATAAATCGTGATGCTAATTATACCATTTAATCTATTTGCAGATATAGTTCCTAAAAAAATTATACTTCTTTTGTCTGCTCATCTTTGAGGCTCAATACCATGTTATCTTAGGTTACTATACTGTATCTACATTCACGAAGAGCTTCATCAGCACATGGGTGCTTTCCTGCAGAGATGGTACACTTTTAATTGGTTCTTATGCATTGTTTATCACTTCATCTTTCCTCTGTTCTCCTCATCTCTCCAGTGTTCTATTATATTGAATGGTGATTTCATAAGCCCATTTGTTTGTTGTGCTATGGGGAAAGGGTTACTTGTATGACGGCGCCTGGCTACAGAGCTCTGCACCGGGCGCTACAGAGAGCTGCAGTAAAATTACAGTTGGTTGGGACACCGTAGGCGTGAAGAAAGTGTTGTGGTTTGGTGAATTCTCAGCGGAGCCTTTTCACTTTATTGGTATTTGTCTATTCCATTTTAATAAACCACTGGGTAGGAGCTGGCAGAATGTGCCACAAATCAATTATATGATCCATGTAGCAGCTTTAGTGCGCTCAAACTGCAAAGGACATACTTTCCTGAAATTCTGTATTCAATTGCTGAAGTCTACATTGAATCCATTTAGATCTATTTTATTTTACTATTATTATTATTTTTTTTGAGAGTGCTGGAGCAGTCTATTTTGATGAGGATTTGTTCAGAACAAACACACAATAAAGAATGAAATACTGTTTTCTCTGGCAGTGTTGCAGTAATAACAACAAAACCATAGTCCTATTACTTTCCCCTTTTGAGTTTTTAATTTAATAAAAAATTGTTCTGCCCTTTAGTGAGTTTTAGTGTATTAATTAATTCTTCAAATATTTATATTCCTAGTAGTTGCCAAGCACTGTATAAAGTGCTAAGGAACAGAAATGAATTCTTGCCCTTTAGGTGATTTAATGAATTTGGGATTCTTTTATTTTCATCAAAGTATAAGTGTTCTGCCACTATCTGTCAAAAACCGAATTGCCTGAGATTCTAAGAAGACGAAGTCCAAAAGTGTTTTTGATGATGTGTCTACAGACAAAACTGAACTTTTCTCCTCAGCTGAGCTTTATCACCAACTTTCCCTCTCATTCAAGTTGACAGCTGCTTAATTTCCCACTTATCCAATCATTCTCAACCTTTTCCCATTCTTCTTCTTGAAGGCCCAGGAACATGGACATTGATATTTCTTTCTGGTTCTCACTTTTGTTGAATAGATCCAACTACTTTTGGTCTGTGTTATGAGACTGGGGCAAAGATGACTGTGACCCCTTTGACTTTCGTGTGTAGAAACAAAGTCTCTTCTTATAATACTGAGACATTAGAATGGTCAACTCTTGTGTTCCTCAGAGAGCTAAAGAGGCTAAAAATTAAGACTTTTTTAAAAGTCAGACTTATTTAAGTATAATTTACATATGAAGTTTTCCTTTTTCTGGACTATTATTCAAACAAAGGAGGACAGCATATAATCTTTATATCCACTGCTGCTGAGTTGATTCTGATTCATAGTGACCCTACAGAGTAGAACTGCCCCATAGAGTTTCCAAGGAGCATCTGGTGGATTTGAACTGCCAATTTTTTGGTCAAGAGCTGTAGCACTTAGCCACAATGCCACCGGGGTTTTCATATAGCCTTTGGGTCGAGCTAAATCATTTAGATAATGCTTCTAGGATTCATTCATGTCACTATATGTACTAGTCCTTTTTTATTACTGAGTAGTTTTTTTCATTTAATGATGTACCACAGTTCATTTATCCATTTACCACAAAGTGAATATCTTCTGGGTTATTTCCAGTTTTTAGCAATTCTAAGTAATCTTTGCATACAGATTTGTATGTGGCTATACATCTTCATTTGTCTTGAGTAAATACCTAAGAATGAGTTTTCTGGGTCATGTAGTAAGTTGATTCTATAGAAGGATTCTCAGTACCAAATGTCCTAGGCTAGGTTCTCTAGACAAGTAAAACTAGTAATGCTTATAAATATATACAGAAATTTATACCAATGAAATGACTTATGTGATTGTAGAGGTTGGAATGTCCTTGGTGGGTCAGAATTGAGGCTTCTCGAGATGCATGCAGCCACAGTGGTTGTTATACCCCAGAGACTGACAGGTTAGAGAGCAAGGCTTTTGCTCATAGGCTGCAAAGACTGATAAATCCCAAGGTTGCAGGGAAGACTGCAGGTAAGCTGCTGCTAGGTCAATTACCAAGAACCACAAGATCAGAAAAATAGTAGCCAGCTGCAGGATCCAGTGCAAGTAAATGCTTATGAAGCTTGCCAGAATGTCCACTTATATTTGATACAGGCCACATGCCCAAGGACACTCCCTTTCAACCCACTGGTTACTAATAGCAGATCTCATCATGAGGGTGATCTCACTACATCAAATCTCATTACAGGAGTGATCACAACATTATATGACTGACAAACCACTGAGAATCATGGCCCAGTCAAGTTGACATACAATCTTAACCACCATATGTGTGTATATATATATCTTTATCTATCTGTATACACATACACATATATATATTCTATTTCTGTCTTCCTCCCATGTACATGTGTGTGTATACTAAACAACAACAGCAACAACAAAACCCAAACTCATTGCTATCCAGTTGACTCTAACTCATGGTGATCCTATAGGATACAGTAGAACTGCCCCATAAGAGCAGCTGGTGGATTTGAACTGCTGACCTTTTGGTTAGCAGCTGAAGTCTTAATCAATGTTCCACCAGGGCTCAATACACTGACACACACACACACACATATATGTATATATACTGCCTAGTGACACACTGACTGATGATGTAGACCATCACAATATACAGAAGTAACACAGCAGATGATGCAAAAACTACAGTGAAGAGAAAGAATAAAGGGATCTAAAATAGAATAAATCTGTTTCAGAGACTTCTGATTATGGTGATAACAATGTCCTAGCCAGAAGACAGGGACAGCACTAAAACTGAGCTCAACTAGGAGATAATGTCCAGACCGCACAACAAACAAGGCCCCTGAAGTGTCAGATCCGGCTTAGTTCCATACTTTACTTGTACCCTACCTTTCAGCCTAACTAAATTACTAATCATTCCTAAAATGCACCACGCAGGGTCTTGTCTCTGGGAAAGTGTGCTTGTGTTAAAACATTATTCCTTTTGCCTGTGTGACTCCCTCATCTTAAAGGATTTAGCTCAAATGACATATATTTCAGGAAGTTGTAGTGCAGTGAATTAGTTAATGTGGGCCTCCTAACAACAGTCTTTGTAACTCCTACCAAATGAATGGGTGAGATTATGCAAATGAGGTACTTGTGGCATCAAGGAGATTGGACAGCTTGCTAATAATGTAAATAAGGGACATGGCATTCTTGTGGCATTGGCATCATGCAAATAAGGTATACAGAACAACTAATGAGGGGATTAGTGAGCTTTGCCGTCCCACTAGGCTTAAAAGGGAGACATAGAGAGAGGGAAGACAGTGAGCAGCTATGTCCCGAGGACAAAGCAGGACCCTGTGGCAGAGGCGGAGGGGAAGAAGCTGGCATGATCAAGGAACTGTGTCCTGGGTTGTTCCTGTTACTTCCAAGGTGATCCTGAGTTGTACCCCATTACTTTCCTAATAATCCACCCAACTATAAGTATGGTTTGTGAGTTGTGAGACACTGTAGTAGATTACAGAACCTATAATTACTGAACTACTGAGGAGGAGTAGTTGATATTAGAGGTAGAATGGATACAGCAGTTTGGAAAAGTTAGACATCTGGGGCATCTTTAACCTCTGTCTCATAGAATCCAGCTTTATGCTGATCCTCATAAAAGGAATTATTCATTTAGAAACTATTTCTGATGATTTCCTAAAGGCTTCCCTGTGCTCAAGTAGAACACTGTGCTGTCTTATAGCACACTGTACCATAACACCCTTATGTGTTTACAGGTCTGCCTTTCCTATAGCAGCCTATAGCACGCGAAGCTCCTTCAAGGAAGGCAGCTGTTTGTTCATCCTTACAACCTGGTCTAATATCTGGCACAAAGTAGAAGTTCAACAAATATATACTGAATGATTATATTCTAGTAGCAGCCACAGCTCTTTACCACTATGCCACCAGGGCTAAAAAGCAAAACAAAACAAAACTCCTTGCCACCAAGTCAGTTCTAACTCACAGCAAAAGTAGAACTGTCCTCCCTATAGGTTCCTGTAAAGTGGCTGATGGATTCAAACTGGTGACTTTTTGATTAGCAGCCGTAGCTCTTTAACCACTGTGCCATAGGTCTCTGATCATATGAGTACATATTATTAACTCATAATGTGGGTATAAATAGCGCTTGTCAATGACTCTTCATTAGTTGTATAGCATAATACTAGTGTCTACTTTAAACAGATCAAGCAGACTTACTCTTTATGGAATAGTCCTGGAATATGGCCTAACTCTTTCAAGGATCCTTTCCGGGTAACAGCATCCATCATCCTATTGTTTTTTTGTTTTTTTTTAATTGTGTTTTAAGTGAAAGTTTACAATTCAAGTCAGTTTGTCATACAAAAACTTAGGTACACTTTGTTATGTGACCCTAAGTGCTGTTCCTACACTGACAGCACACTCCTCCTTTCCAACATGAATTTGCCATGTCCATTCAAACAGCAGCTGTCCCCTTCTTTCTTCTCATCTTGCCTCTGGACAGGAGTTGCTTAGTAAGTCTCCTGTATCTAATTAAGAAGCACACTCTTCATTAGTATCATTTTAAGTCATACAGACCAGTTCAGTCTTTGTCTAGGGAAGGTGACTTCTGGAATGATTCACTTCTGAGCTAACAGTGAGTTTGGGGATCATGTTTTCTGGGGACCCTCCAGTCTATCAGACCATCAAGTCTGGTGCTTTTACTAGATTTCGAGTTCTGCACCCTAAATTTCTCCCACTTCATCAGAGACATTTTGTTGAGCTGCCTGTAAGCAGTGTCATTGGTGGTAGCAGGGCACCATCTAGTTCTTCTGGTTTCATGCGGATGTAGTCTCTGGTTTATGAGACCCTTTCTGTCTCTTGGGCCCATGTTTTCCTTATGTCTTTGATGTCTTCCTTCTCCTTTGCTCTAGGTGGGTTGGGACCAATTGATGCTTCTTAGATGGCTGCTTGCCAGTTTTTAAGACTCCAGAGGCTACTTACCAGTGTGGTCTGTTTTCCAGTTTCAAGCATTAATATTGGGTACAGATGAATATATGTATATCAGGATTACTCGACACAGATTCATTTTAAAAATCTCCTATAAAGTAGTGCTGTTTAAAATAATTAGTTCTGGAAAAGTGTGATAATGAAAACATGGCTGAGTAAACCCAAGAGCACTTAGAAAAAATGACTTTATATGTGTTAAAAACATTTGCTAGTTCATATTACATGGAATTATGTGAAAAGGCAGAACATCCACCCATATAAACTTCAATTAAACTGTGGCAGTACATCTTTAATGTAATTATCAGAATTTCTCAGCTGATGATCTCACACATATGTAGTGACCTCAGAATAAAGAGAGCAACTAGGTAGTTATGTGCCAGTGACAAAGGGGTGAGATTACTCAATGGAATGTTTAGGGCTGACACCTGTTAGGGTTCATGCTGTTTTTAGACTGGGTCACGCCGCAGTCCTGAAGAGCTTGTTGTGGCTTGCCAAAAGTCACTGTGCACTTACAGTACACAAGCAAGAAAACTCTTGTGGCCATTATTTCATGCCAGGAAATGCTGACTCAGGGCATAAGTGTGTTAAATTACTAGACACTCTTAAATGTTAGTTTAGGAATAAAGTGCAAAAAGCTGGAAAATCTGTAATGTAAAAAAAAAAAAGGGAGAGAAAAATAACCCAACTGACACAAGTTCCTTGTTGTCAATAGTGATCCAATAGTTAATTTCACTTTGTTCTAGTATTATTCAACAGTCCCTTTTGGGTCTGGCTAAATGTCATTGGCCCTGGCATTGAATCAGCCCTTCTGAAACATCCCTGTCCAATTTTTACCGTAAGTTGGATTGATAAAATCAGTCACTTCTTTCAAGCTCCAGTCTAAGTATAAGAAAAAAAATGGGGGCGATAACAATACTAAATACATAAGGAGAAAGGAAATTAAAGCATCAAACACCATATGACCTTTCAGTGACAGAATTTCTTCCCTTGGCCCACCAGAAATAAATCTCATGAGGAAATAAGTGTGTGGACAGACTCAGTCTCTTCCTTTGTACACTCCTGTCTTTCATCAAATCCAAATTCACAGGAAAATTCTGATCTTAAATTCTTTCACATTCCCTTTTCCTCCCCTCTTCTTCTAATTCTCGGCCAGTACTACTCTAACTGCTATAATCAGTTGGAGGAAGATCTGAGGAAGTGAAAATGGGAACTTGTATTGAAGAGGGTAGAGACTTACTTGTCTAAGGAAGCAAGGAGGAGAAGTATATAGTTGGAAGAGAATGAAGTGAAGGGTAAAGAGTGGAAAGGGAATAAAAACAGATATGAGCCCATGAGAATAATTGTCAAGGAATGTTGTGTGTGGGGTGGAGGGGGGTGAATTAGGTGTAAAGGGTGAAAAAAGAAGATTTGAGGGAGCTTCCAGAAGTAGGATACACAATGACTGAGAACAGACTACAAAAAGTACTCCTGAGGATGATAAATACTGGACTCTCTTTGAAGTTCTATATCAGATATTGGCAAATACTGGATCTACATTAAATTCTTTCCAGTTGTTCGATGTTTCTTTGACTGTAACAATATGTATGCCAAGACTAGGCCATGAGGGGCTCCTGACTATTCAGATTATATGGGTACAATGTTTACAGCGGGTATTCCTAACACTGGGTTTATAGAAAGAACTGAGGTTGTTTATGAATCCTCATAATTAAAAACAATTTTTGTCCTTCTGTGTACATGTACTTTTGAAATAAGAATATTAGTGATCATAGAATTCATCAGATTCTTAAACATGTCATGACTCATCCCCTCCAAAAAAAAAAAAAATAGAGAACTATACTGTGTCAGGGAAAATGGTCAAGTAAAAAATATAATTAAAAGTGATACCTAATTTTTAATTCTACTACATAAGCCTAATAAAAACTACCCATTACCGATGAGTCAATTGTGATTCACAGTGACCCTTATAAAACAAAGTAGAACTTTTCCATAGGTTTCCAAGGAGCAGCTGGTGGATGTGAACTGCCAACCTTTTGTTAGCAGCTGTAGCTTCTAACCACTGTGCTTCCAGGGCTCCGTAAGTCTAGTGTTGTTAAAGTGCTATCTTGTCAGTTCCAACTTATCGTGACCCTGTGCATTAACAGAACGAAACACTGCCCAGTCCTGTGTCATACACACAATTGTTTTTATACTTAGGCTCATTGCTGTGGCCACTGTGTCTGTCAATCCATCTTGTCAGGGGTCTTCCTCTTTTTTGCTGACCGTCCACTCTGCCAAATATGATGGCCTTCTCCAGGGACTGATCCCTCCTGACAACATGCCCAAAGTATGTATGATGCAGTCTTGCAATCCTTGCTTCCAATGAGCACTCTGATTGTACTTCTTCCAGAACAGATCTGTTTTTCACTTTGGCAGTCCACGGTACAGTCAAGTATTTTTCCCCATCACCACAATTCAAAGGTGTCAGTTCTTCTGTCTTCCTTATTCATCGTCCAGCTTTTGCATGCATATGATGAGATTGAAAATACCATGCTTGGCTTTGGCTTGGCTGAGTCAGGCACACCTTAGTTTTCAAGGTGACATCTTTACTTTTCAACAGATTTTCCCAATGCAATGAGTCTTTTAATTTCTTCACTGCAGCTTCCATGGGAGTTGATTGTAGAACCAAGTAAATGAAATCCTTGACAACTTCAGCCTTCTCTCTATTTATCATAATGTTGCTTACTGGTCCAGTTGTGAGGATATTTGTTTTCTTGAGGTTGACGTGCAATTCATATTCAAGGCTGTGGTCAGTGATCTTCATCAGTAAGTGTTTCAAGTCCTCTTCACTTTTAGCAAGCAAGGATGTGTCATCTATATAAAGCAGGTTTTTAATGAATCTTCCTCAAATCCTGACTCCTCATTCTTCTTCATATAATTTAGCTTCATTTGGCTTATTTGCTTAGCATACAGATTGAAAAGGTATGGTGAAAGGACGCAACCTTGACAGACATGTTTCCTGACTTTAAACCATTCAGTGTTCTCTTGTGTTCAAAAGACTGCCTTCTGATTTGTGTACAGATTCCTCATGAGCACAATTAGGTGTTCTTGAATTTCCATTATCCACAATGTTATCCCTAATTTGTTATGATCCACACAGCTGAATGCCTTTGCATAGTCAGTAAAATGTAGGGAAACACCTTTCTGGTATTCTCTGCTTTCAGCCAAGATCCATTTGACATCAGCAGTGATATCCCTGGTTTCACATCCTCTTCTGAATCTGGCTTCAATTTCTGGCAGTTCCCTGTCAATATAATGCTGCAGTCACTTTTAAATGATCTTTAGCAAAACTTATTTGCATGTGATGTTAATGATATTGTTCAATAATTTCTGCATACAATTGGATCACCCTTCTTGGGAATGCACATAAATATAGATCTCTTGCAGTCAGTCGGTCAGGTAGCTGTCCTCTAATTTTCTTGGCCTAGATGAGTGAGCACTGCAGCACTGAGAGGTTTGTTGAAACATCTCAATTGACATGTCATTAATTCCTGGAGGCTTTTTTTTTTTTGCCAATACCTTCAATTCAGCTTCGATTTCTTCCTTCAGTATCATTAGTTTCTGATCTTATGCTACCTCTTCAAACGGCTGCACACTGACCAGTTCTTTCTGATGTAATGACTCTGTGTACACCTTCTGTCTTCTTCTGATGCTCCCTGAGTTGCTTAATAGTTTCCCTGTAGAATCCTTTACTACTGCAACTCGAGGCTTGAATTTTTTCTTCAGTTCTTTCAGCTTGAGAAATGAGGAGTGTGTTCTTCCCTTTTGGTTTTCTATGTAATATCTTTGCAAATGCCATTATAATACTTCATCTTGTCCTGCTTCCATTTGAAATCTTCTGTTAAGTTCTTTTACTTCATCATTCCTTCCTTTTGCTTTAGCTACTGGACTCAAGAACAAGTTTTGGAACCTCATCCTGATATCCAACTTGTTCTTGTCTTTCTTTCTTTTATGTTTTTATAATGACCTCTTGCTTTTTTCATGTATGATATCTTTGATGTAATTCAACAATTTAATCTGTTCTTCAGCCATTAGTGTTCAATGCAACAAATCTATTCTTGAGACAGTCTCTAAACTCAGGAAGGATATACTCAAGGTTGTACTTTGCCTCTCATGGACTTGTTCTAATTTTCTTCTTCAATTTTAATTTGAACTTGCATATGAGAACTTGATGGTCTCTGCCACAGACAGCACCTGGCCTTGTTCTGACTGATGATAATCTGTTTTTCTATTGTCTCTTTCCACAAATGTAGTCATTTTGATTGCTGTGTGTTGATCTGATGAGGTCCATGTGTATAGTCACCATTTATGTGGGTGAAAAAGATATGTGTGATGAAGAAGTTGTTGGTTTTGCAAAATTCTGTCATGCAATATCCAGCATCATTTTTAGCACCAAGGCCATATTTTCCAACTACTGGTCCTTCTTCTTTGTTCTGACTTTTGCATTACAATCACCAGTAATTATCAATGCATCCTGATTGCCCATTCAGTCAGTTTCAGACTGCAAAGTCTGGTAAAAATCTTCAGTTTCTTCATCTTTGGCCTTAATGGTTGGTGTATAAATTTGAATAATAGTTCTATTAACTGGCCTTCTTTGTAGATGTATGGATATTATCCTATCACTGACAGCACTGTATGTCAGGACAGATCTTGAAATGTTCTTTTTGATAATCACTGCACCCTTCCTCTTCAAGTTTTCATTCCCTGCATATTAGACCATATAACTGTCTGATTCAAAATGGTCAATACCAGTCCATTTCAGCTCACTAATTCCTAGGATTTTATGTGTTCCATTTCATTTTTGATGATTTCCAATTTTCCTAGATCCGTACTTCATGCATTCCATGTTGTGATTATTAACGGATGTTTGCAACTGTTTCTTCTCATTTTGAGTCATGCTACATGAACAAATGAAAGTCTCGAAAGCTTGACTGCCTCCATGTCATTAAGGCCAACTCCACTTTGAGAAGGCAGGTCTTCCTCAGTTGTCTTTTGAGTGCCTTCCAACATGGGGGCTCATTTTTGAAACTATATCTGACAGTAGTCCACTGCTATTCATAAGGTTTTCACTGGCTAATTCTTTTCAGAAGTAGATTGCCAGGTCCTTCTCCCTAGTCTGTCTTAGTCTGGAAGCTCAGCTGAAACCTTCCCACCACAGGTGACCCTGCTGGTATCTGAATAGTGGTGACATAGCGTCCAGCATCACAACAACACACAAGCCCCCACAATACGACAAGCTGACAGGAAAGTGGGGACCGTAAGCCTAATAGACAAGTCCATATCAACTGATTTTCCCCAAAGATACCAATGTATTCACTTACTATCTTACTTTCCCCTAGATCCCTCTCCTCATTACTTTGGTAATTAATTTTTTTTTTTTTTTACCAAAATAATCAATGCTTATTCTAAATAAAGTAGAAAAAATGGCCACTGATGTTTGCAGGAACTGAATAAGGTTATGAATTACAGTTAAACCTACAAGCAAATCAGATAATTAGTTTGGGAAAGACATCATGCATAAGATGCACTGAAACAGACATACAGGAGTGGTGAGAGTACTGAGGGCTAGCCAACTGATTAAATGCCCTATCAAGATAAGAGAGAAAGGTGTGTCTAGTTAGCCTAAGCATCAATTTACCTTAACTGGAGGACAAATAGCTACAAAAAGGAGGAATAGAGTATGGTGACGAATCTGTTATTCCTTCGCCAAGACTCTTTGATCCACTTACTCAAGTGTTTTATTCAAAGCAAAAGGGGCGTTACGGAGGCAGCTCCAAAGTCAAACACGCCTCTTTCCTCATCTGACAGCAGCACCCACAAGAATGCATCATCATATTACTCGAGACAAAATTCAATTTGGAGTCTTAGAGAAGGTCTTCACCAAATATGAACCTGGAAGTGGCAAACATCTTAACTCCACTGCCGCCACTGTGGATATGTGACATTAGAGGCAACATTTGGTATGCAAGAGAAATGCCAGGGAATTATTGCTCTTATCACCTTCAGATTCTGAAAGCTAGTTGAGGTTGAGTTGATTCCCACTCCTGGTAACCCCCTGAGTGTCACAGCAGAGGTGTGTATCAGAGTAAAACTCCACAGGGGCTTTCAATGGTTGATGTTTTGGGAAGTAGGTTGCCAGGCCACTCCTTTACAGGACCTGATTCTTAAAGGACTAATGCTCTCCTCAAAGGTTTTATGAGTGAAGTGAGAGACACTGACTCAAAAAAGGATTTATCCAGATTTACTGGGATAGGCAGAATAATGCCCCCTCCCTCAAAGATGTCCAGGTTAATCTACAGAACCTGTCACTATGTTATCCTACATGGATAGGGAGAATCGAAGTTGCTAATCATCTGATCTTGGGAAAGGAAGATATCTTCGATATTCAGGAGTGCCGAGTGTAAACACAGGGTCTTTGATATTGAAGAGGTGGAAAACTCAGACTGATACAAATGCAAGGACTTGACTCATTGTTGCTAGCTTTAAAGATGAAGGAAGGTGGTGGTCATAAGCCAGGGAATAGTAGGTAGTAGCCTCTAGAAGCTGGAAAAGGCAAGGAGAAAGAGTTTTCCCTAGAGTCACCAGAAAGGAATGCAGCCCTGATGGCAGCTTGATTTCAGCCCATGGAGACACAATGGAAGGAGCCCTGGTGGGACACTGGCGTAGCTGCTTCTGTAAAGATGGAGCAGTTCTATGGGTGGTTCTCCTCTGTACTATAGGGTCAGAATTGACTTGACAGCAGTGGATGGGAGACCCAGTTTGGACTTTGACCCTCAGAATTGTAAGATAATAACATTCGTGTAGTTTTAAGCTTCCAAGTATGCGGTACTGTGGTACAACAGCCATAAGAAAGAGTGAGCAAAGACGAGGGAAGAGGACTTGATAGACTGATTGGGTTTTGCCATTACTAACCAGGTGAACTGAGGAGGTTACTTCACATCTTTGAAGCTGCATTTTCTCATGGCTATTAAAAAATAACTAATTGCTGTCAAGTTGATTCCAACTCATAGCAATCCCATGTGCGTCTTGAGTAGAACTGGGCTCCACAGGGTTTCCAATGGTGGCGTTTTTAAGAAGTAGATCACCAGGTCTTCTGTGGTGCCACTTGAGAGGATATGACACTGTAATGTTTTGGCTAGCAGCTGAATGTGTTAACCACTTGAACTGTCTTGAGACTCCTCTCATCTCTCGAATGGGGTAAAGCTAGCAATCTCCTAAGACAGCTGTTGGTGTTAAATGAGACCACACATTTGAATGACCCAGCCGTGGGTAGGTTCATCCTTGCTATGTCCCTTTTTTCTCACCTTTTCCCCTCTTCTGGGTGCCAGCATACAGTGTATGGCTCACAAAAGAAGACAAAAAGGGAGGGAAAAAGCAAATAAAAGGGAAGAGAAGATGAGAAAGAGTCAAACTTGAGTTCAGGATGAGAAATCTACATCACATCTTACTGCTTAGGGCAGGAGGTAATGAAAACTGTGGTCTGTCTAAGCTTTTGTAACATGCGGGTTTGAAGAGGATCTATCTTTTGTTTCTTAGAGAGGAAAGCAAAGAATGGTGGTCAAGTGTGAAAGACAGGAGAAGGTTTGGGTGGAACAGGACGGATGGAGAAGGGGAAGAAAAAGAAGGGCAGGACCATAACTAGAATAAAATATGGGGTGGAAAGGTTGGGGTCATGTCTCTGCTATAGAACTGTACCTCTACTCAGAAATGAGCATAACTGAAAAATCAGTTTTTCCTCTTTATTCTTTGACCCTGCTCCCACACGACTTTTCCTTGTACTTTAAGCACTAGATTAGATCATATGCAAACACACATATACATGAATATATGGAAGGTTGATTGTCAGTACTGGGGTGGCAAGAGAAGAGGGGTGCATGCATTTATATTAAATTCCAAAGGTGAAGGGGGGACTTTTAAAAGCACTGGAGAAATATTTTCTTGGAAATGGTCACTGAAAACTGACTACTTAAATGCTATTACATCTCCAGATTTTCATGATTCTTTTTGACCAGGTTATATGGTTTGTAATGGGGTGTGGGAGGTTCAACACAATGTAGGTAAGATCTCTGCCATAAATGACAATGTTACAGTGTTCTATAAAATGATGCTGTAAGTCTATTAATAGTGAAAAATGAAAATTTCTAAATTTGAATGACAACTTGTTCCCTTTTAGGATTTGTAGTCAGTGCTGACTTCTTTACTACAGAGCTGTAAATGCCACAGCAGAATAATTTCAGGCATGAACTTCCAAACTGCAATAAAATTCATTGCTAGGGTTTGGATGTACATTGTGTTCAAAGTCTTTCATTACATTTTGTGGCACTGTATGACTTTGCCTAGGTTGTTCTGTGGTTAGGACAAATCTATTTTAGTTAATACATTAAATTTTAAGAAATACACACGGTTTTAACTATTTTTTTTAGGTAATGAATTATGAGAAATGCACAAGAGAAAACCTCACCAACTACTGTTTCTTTTTCAAAAATATGTGTAAATATTAAAGTGAGTAGTTGTGTAATACATCTAACTTTAAATCATACCAACAAGATTATTTCCTTATTGTCTTTTTCAAGCCAACATAAAATCGTATTAAAGGTAATCTACAGAGATTTTTCAAAGCTTTTAAAAGCAAAAAGGAATGTCTTCTAAAATGACCATGACATGTTTAAGTAAATATTTTCCCCAGAGATTCACAGGATAATTTAACTTCAGAAGATATGGATAAACACATCGACATGCTACAGTATTTTAGGAAATAATTTACCATTTTCTCCTGATATTGGAAAGACCTTTAAGATATACAAAGTCTGCTATGGTTTCCCACAAAACTGTGTTTCTAACTAACTGTGATGGATACTCAATAGTGCTGATCAGTCAGTTCATCTGCAGGCTCAGAAATCTCAGGAAAAAATGGACAATGCACTGCTTCTTTTTATCTTCTGCCTTTTGCTCCATTCCCCTCAAATGACTTCACAATTATGTTTACAGATCAAAAGCCTTTTTTTACAAATACTCATGAAAGTCCTTTGGAAGATGTAGATATTCAGGAAAGCTAATAGTTATTTAGTTTAAGGAGCTTTGAGTTTGAACTAGCAGAGCAATCAGTAGATTTATCTAACCCTGAAAAACAGTTCAACTAACTGTTCTATGCAGGTACTCATGTTTCTGCTTCAAAAACTGCTGGCAGCCATCAAAACCAAAGAGGGAACTTAATAAACATGAAGACTGTGGTAGAAAAACATACTTGCAAGGTTAATTTGATATACTATAAAAATTCAGGAGGTTATAATAGTTTTATATAACCACAGTTCTGATTTCAAAAAAAGCCAGAGAAACACAGCTGCATTTTGATATGTTGCCTACTTTGTCTATATAGGAAACCCTAGATTTTCCGACTGTATTAGTTTTAGACGCTACAATTTGAACAAACAATTGGGAGAAATTGTATGTACATATTGTTGAAAAATAACGGAACAACAAAATGTGCAGAAACTTGCACTTCCATGTTAGGCAAACACTTATCTGCTCCAAAGAGTACTCTGTTAATTTGTTTTGCAATAAAGTCACAAAGGATGAAAAAGTGAAGTCAATTCAGCTGTGTTATTTAGAAAATCGTTGTGCTCAGGCCACTGAATTCTTTGATTACCTGTGAATATCTCCATTTCTGGCATTTTGTACTAATTGGTGGAGGCAAATCTGGCAAAATGCTTTCCAGTTGCTTGAAGATTAACTCCTGCACATCCTCAGCGCTGTGTTCCAAGTATGTGACTCCAAATGGGACAGTGGTGTGAATCACTAGGGAAGGCCCAGCATCTGGTGACTCTGCAGTGTAAAAGGAACATAAAAATACATCATAGTGGGTAACACAAAAGCATCTTCTAGCATTTCAACTCAGATTTAAGGATCACAATATTCAGGTAACAAATGGAGAAAAAGCTTCATATTCTAGGCTTTAAAGCCTAAAATGAGGCTATTTCTAAAATTTAAAGCCAAATTTCTTTCAAGAAGAGGACACATTCAGATTTGTATTAAGAGAACAAAGTGTCAGGTCTTAATAAAGAACTGGAAGGAGGGTAAGAAGAGTACTTCACGTACATTGCCTTGGGTATAATTAAACTGTTTGGTATGGTTGTCTTCTCTCATGCACTGTATTACCTGCCTTTCAGGGCAGGGTCCATTTCTTATACACAATGTATTCTCTTTAGATTTTTCAGAAAAAAAAAAAAAAGATGGTCAAGAAATACTTGTTGTCTTGTTAATTTTATGTGGACTGGATTGCAAAATATTGACATTACCTTGATGGTAGATTTTTTTTTAAATTAAGCTTCTCTCTAAAAACTGACTTATCTTTATAATTTTCTAATACTTTAAGCAGCATTAAAAAATAAAAGTCTGCCTCATCAATAACTTGGAGCTATTCTGAGCTACATTTTATTTGCCATTGAATTTTTTGCTATATTTTCACAATTACAAATAATCAGTGTCTGCTTTGTAGTTTTCACTGTTTAGCAGAATGTAAGACAGAAAATGAATAGATTTTGAAGATGAAAGCAAAGTGAGCGAGACATTAGAAGGCAGAATCTTAGAAAGAGTATTAACATGTTTGCCTATTATTATTATTACTTGTTTAACTCACACAGACGTTTCAAGTTGAGAGGAAAACAACAGTTGTTATGAAATGCATGAAGTATAATAGGAAAGCTGGTATTCTTCCCTGCTGAAAGAGGAGAATATTAAAAGTTATGTAGGTCCTGGGAGGAGTTTAGAAGCCCAATGCTGCAAATTCTTTCATTTGGGATCATCAAGAGTGAGGCAGTGATCTATCGGAAGTAGGTCTGTACAATTTCAGGAATCCCTAGATGGCACAAACTGACTACTAACCGAAAAATTGTGGTTTGAACTCACCCAGAGCTACCTCAGGAATAAGGCCTGGCAATCTGCTTCCTCAAATACCCTGTGGAGTGAAGTTCTACTCTGCAAACACATAGGTTTTCTCTGAGTCAGATTTGACTCAATGGCAATTTTTTAAAATACAGCTTTATGCAGAAAAATGGGTTGAATGACATAGGCCACTTACTAGTCTTATATTTCCTTAACCTCTTTGTATTTCCTTTTTTTTTTCCTAAAATAAAATGAGAATTAGTACCCACCATGTAGGTCTGTGGTGTGAACTAAATAACCTAACGTGTAAAGAGTGCGCAGTGCAGTTTCTGGCATGGAGTAGGTGTTTAATGAGTATCAGCTATGGTAATGGAGGCAGATAAACCAGATATGCCAAGGGAAAATACACCACCCCCCTGGAAATGCTCAAATAATACCTGAGTTTTTTTTTTTTCTGTATAAGTGCTTCAATTTTCTATTGCCGTTAGCTAAGGGAAGCCTGGCTAGTGAATTTTACAGCAAAACACAAACCAAGAAAACCCCCCAAACCCACTGCTATGGAGTCAGGCTGACTCACAGCGACTCTGTAGAACAGGGTAGGACTGCTCCAGGAGTCTCCAAGAAGTGCCTGGTGGATTCAAACTGCCGACCTCTTGGTTAGCAGCCGTAGCACATAACAACTGTGCCACCAGGGTTTCCAGAAAACCACAAGGGGTGAAAACTGTAAAATGCAGTGAGCATTTTAAAGGGAAGTGATTGCTTCCAAAGAGTTTCACATGTATGAGGTGGGAGATCTGACTTCAAAATCAGAGTAGTAAATGAAATGGCAAGCCAGCTTGTCTTCTATTTCTACCTCACAGAAGCTGGGACAACAAGAAAGAGAAAACAGAGAGAACGTCTCTTTGAAAGTTCAGCATTTAACCTCTCAATGATGATTTTATAGGTAGCATGGAGGAGTACAAAACCTCAGATTTCTTCACCGAAAACCACCACAGTGAGAAATTTATTGCATACTGCCTCAGGAGATGTTATTTGTTATCAGTTAATAAATTCGAGGGGGCTTGCTGCCAGTGTGAATGTCAACACCAGCTCTCTTTCATGTGGTACAAAGTCTTCCCACAGACAGTAAGTTACTGGATCAGCATGCTGAAGCCGGGGAGTTTGGGCTTTAAGTTGACTTATGTATGGCAAACTTCGAAGGAAAATGAATCCTAGCTGTATGCTAAGAATAGTCCTGAGGTTGCACTGACCCAGCCATTTGTTCTGGGTAGAACTTGTAACGTCACTAGGCCGGTGATGGCGCATGGCCAGGTTTCTACCCTTTCCATCATCTCCATTAGCTGTCCACTCCAAGGGGAGCAATGAAAAGTGAAATACAAGATACAAAACGAAACAGTTCTTGTACAGCAATGAGAAATCAAAGAATGACTTGGCTTCTGGTTTTTATGGGGGTCAGACAAAAATTTTCGAGAATTTAGATTCAAAGTTGAATAGCTACAACCTGAAATAATAGGCTTTGAGAAGAAACCCTCCCATCTCCAAGTGAAGGGGTATTTTTAGAAACTGAAGTCCAAAAATAAAAAAAGCAAGTCCAAGTTTAAACGTGACCAAGGTTTGGAAAGGGAGTATTATCAAAAACCACAAACATGTTAATAGGACTCAAAATATAAATTTAGTATACTCATTGTTCCTTGGTCACTGAGAAGGCAATGGGACTATCCTTTTTGTTTCTTTATTCAGTTTAACAAGTATAGCTTTTCCCTTTGGCATTTTAAACAGAAAGTTAATAGTAAGTTGACAGCTATTTTTGTATTTGGGGAGATCAGTGGCTTTAGAGTCAGAAGATATGTATTTGAGCCCCTGAATTCCCCCTTGATAATCTGTGCTCTTGATCAACTTAACCTCTCAGGCTTTACTTTCTCCCATACACTAAAAGGGAATAGTACTATTTACCGTATAGGGCTGTTATGAGGATTAAACAGGTTAGAATGCCTGAAAGACTTTCTCAAAATATAAAGTACTATACAAACATAAAGCCTGCATAATATTCCTGTTTTGACCTCTCCACTACAGAAAGAGCAAATTTAAAAAGAGATAGTAAGAGTGCCTTTTCTAAAAATTTCAAATTCGATTATTAGATCAACATTCTAGGAATAAAACCACTGCCATGGAGTTGATTCTGACTTATAGCGACCCTATAAGACACAGTAGAACTGCCGCATAGAGTTTCCAAGGAGTGCCTGGTGGATTTGAACTACCACCTTTTTGTTAGCAGATGTAGCTTTTAACCACTACGCCACCAGAGTTTCCACTCTAGGAATAGTGGCAGGTTATTCCTGGCTATAGGCAAAGTAAGTTGTTAGTCTATGATTTTGTGTAAGGGTCAGAACCTTGAAAGTGGGTAATAATAGCAGCAGCAGGAGCCCCAACAGTAGGGGTAGCATTATTGCCTATTGTTGATAGAGCACCTAGTCTATAGAAGGCTCTACATTAAACACTTACGGATATAGAAATCACCTATTCTCCAGTGCCCACAGAAACAGAAGTCAGGAAATTAAAAGACATATCATATTGGGAACATCTGCTGAAAAGGACCTCTTTAAAGTGTTGAAAAGTAAAGACGTCACTTTTAAGACTAAAGTGTGCCTGATCCAAGCCATGATATTTTCAGTTGCATCATATGAATGTGAAAGCTGGACAATGAATAAGAAAGACATAAGAAGAACTGATGCCTTCCAATGGCGGTGCTGGAGAAGAATACTGAATGTACCACAGACTGCCAAAAGAAAACAGATCTGTTCTGCAGGATGCACAGAGTGCTTCTTGAAAGCAAAGATGTTGAGACAGCATCTTACATGCTTCAGACATATTGTCAGGAGGGTTCAGTCCTTGGAGAAGGACCTCATGTTTGGTAGAGCGAGGTCAGTGAAAAAGAGGAAGGCCTTCAACACGATGGCCTGACACGGTGGCCACAACAGTGGGTTTCAGCATAAAAATTACTGTGGGCATGGTGCAGGACCAGGCAGTATTTCACTCTGCTACACATAGGGTTGCTATGACTTGGAACGGACTCAACAACATAACAACAACATTCCCCAAACAGGAACTGAATTTCATTTTGAAATAAGCACTCTAGCTACCTCAGATCCATGGTCACATCAGGTGCAATACTAAATCTTAACAGGTTGAAATTTAGTTAGTTAAAGACAGATTGTTATGTTGTATCAAAAAATAACATCCATTTGAGGTCTTTTAGTGGAGATCTCAGGATGCACCACTTTTTATTCTTGTGTTGCCAGTGAGACTCAACTTGGTGAGCTCCATCGTGGCTATCACTGGTGGTGGCCGGGAACCATCTGGTTCTTCCGGTCCCAAGTCGATGTAGGCACCCACTGATGTGGGTCTCTGTATCATCTGGGTTGTCTTTACCCCATGTCATTTTGGTCCTCAGTGAGCATCCGTTCCTGCTGAGTTGGGACCATTTGCTGTGCCCTTGGATGGCAGCTTGGCAGCTTTTAAGACCCCAGACGCCACTCACCAATGTGGGGTGCAGAGAGCTCTCTTTGCAAAACGCTGGTTGTGCCAGGTGGCCTCGATTTCGCCTAAGAGCATGGTCCCCTGCCCCCTGCCCCAGCTACTCTATTCTTGCAATATTGAGTTGAGATGTAAGGAGTACTCAAGTTATGCTGAAGTTCACTTAATGTTGTTCTTGTTTCTAACGTGTGCTATCACCGATTTCTCCCAACCAGATTTCTAGCAACTATCTAATCTAAACCCTCCCCACCTCGCCCTCCTTCCCTCCCCTCCCTTGCAGCTGTCAAAGAGTCTTTTCTTCTATACAGAAGTCTGTTTTTGAGATCTTATCGTAGAGGTCTCAACTGATGGTCCAGAGGTTTTGGGGTTCCCCTGAGAGCATGGCCCCTGGTGCTGATGCTGTCCTTGCCCATAAATCATAACAAAGATCCACTCTTTGGACACTAATGGATTGGACTTGGCAATGCAGAGTGACCATTTATTGTATGCACTTTATGGTTCTATACATCTATAGGATATCAGCCTGCTGACCTCTGATTGGAGGAAGGAGAGTGGTTAGAGAGGAGGGGAAAGGAGACTGTTGGGAGGATGAGACATGTATAGAGCAGAGAGGAATAGTGTGCTGTCACCGGACAGGGAGAGCAGTGAGAGCTGCATATAGGTGGGCATGTAAATTTATATGGGAATGTACATTTTCACTCAGTCATATCAAACAAAAAAAATAAGAAAAAAAGATTGACATTTAAATTTTACTTAAAAATAAAGAAGAAATAATTTATACAAGAAAAAAAAGAATTTGTAGTTTAACAACCCCAGTAAATATCTCCTTACTTCCCCTGAAACCTAATGTGAAATTTATGCATTTATTTACTCTATTAAATGTCCTGTTGTTCTGTCCGCAAAGCAGAACTTGTTGCTGTCTGTATTGAGCGCCACACATTTCCCTATTTTGTGGAGTGAAATTATTCCTTCAATAAAATTTTTTGTTTCCTTAAAAAAAAAAAAATAACATCCAATTCTAAAGACATTTTCAAAACAAATTCTAACTAAGTTATGGTTAGTCAGAGAGTGTGATCTGTATACTTCAAGATACGCTGAAAAGCCTCATACATAGCTTTTACATGTGTGTTTGAACAGAATTTTCTACATTCTTCACATGAAGTTTGTTCGAACAAGCTTATTGTGTGGTTGAAAACAAAACACCAAACCCACTGCTGCTGAGTCAATTCTGACTCATAGTAATGCTATAGGAAAGAGCAGAACTGACCCATGGAGTTTCCAAGGAGTGCCTGGTGGATATCCACTGCCGACCTTCCAGTTAGCAGCCACAGCACTTAAACAGTACACTACCAGGGTTTCCAGTTGCGTGGTTATGTTACTAAATTTTCTTTTTTCCTGCTAAATCAGTTACTGAGCAATATTCAAAGCCTTTACTTTTTTAACGGTAAATTTGCCAATTTCTCCTTTCAGGTCCTATAATGTTTGCTTTATGTTGAGGCAGTGTTGCTAGCCTCCAGATACTTGAACTTTTTACTTTTTCCTGGCATTTGTGAACTTCTTTACATCTAGAACGTTTACTTTCTGCTTTTTACTTGTTCCACTTTTTTTCCTTTTTATATTTTTAAATTTTGCCTTCTTTCTGAGGAACCCAGTTTTGCTCCCATTTTTTTCCTTCTGCTAGCATCCACATTAAATTTAAAGCCAAAAGTTAACCAGTATCTTTATTCTTCCCCTAAATAATACAAGGGCCTTAGACTACCGTAACTGATTTTATATACTTTCATTGCCCAGGATTATTTTACATCTTTGGTTTTGTTTTATACAGTGAATGTTTGTTTATATTTATTCATGGCTTCTGTCTTGAAGTTCAGATCTTCCCTATAGGAATGTTTTCCTTTTTTTCAAAAGTGTCTTCTTTTGAAGTTCCTTTATGTGAGACCTGTTGGAGTAAACCACTTAATTTTTGTTTCTCTATAAATGTCTTTATTTTACTCTCATTAGTGAAGTGTATTTTTCTTGATATATAATAATAGATTGAAAATATTTTCTCTTACCATTCTGATATAATTTCAATATGAGTTAGTTTCTATTAATGCTATACATCAGTTAAATCAATTTGATGCACGCCCTTTGAAAGTACATCTTATTTTGTATATGGTTGCACTTACAACTTTGCCTGTAGCATTTTATAGCTTCACTTAGATAGCTTAAGGCTTAAGTTTTGTTTTACATACTTCTTTAACTTCATTGAGTTTTCTGAATCTGAAGATTTATTTTTGTCATTAATTCTAGAAACTGCTTACTCATTAGTTCTCCCAGTATTTCATTCTCCCCACTTTCTCTTTACACATGGAACTCTAATGGGAGACACATTAGATAGTCATATCATCTTCATCTCTTTAATGTTTTATCTTTGTCTCTCTCTAGTAAATTCTATGTAATTTCTTCTGATTTATCTTTCAGTTCACCATTCTCTCTACATCTGTGTTTATTTGATATTAATTTGTCCTTTCAATTTCAAATTTAAACCATTTTTAATTTGTAAATGTTCTATTTGGTTCTTTTTCAAATCTACACAATCAGTTTTGATAGTTTCTTTTTCCCCGACTCGACGGCACTTGGCACTTGGCTTTCTCCCTAGCTAGACCATCACTACTTGTTTATTTCTTCAAATAGAGTCACTATAATTATTTTACATTGTGTGTCTGATCATTCCAAAATCTGCAGACTTTATGAGTTTTACTCTATTTGTGCTGTTTTGGATGACGATAGTTTATGATGGTATGTTGTGTTTTTTTGTGATTTAATATTTTATTTTTTATTATGAGTTTATGTTCTTTAGCTAAGAAATTCTTTGATGTTTGAATTTAAAAAGACTCCCTTTGGAGATCTGCTTTTGCTTCTGCCAGATGCCTTGGGGGTACGACCACCCATGATACCGTAACTAGACTTGTAGAATATGTTGGCCATATGAATATTGGCACCAAATTTGCCTGAGGGTGGATTTGTGTCTTGGCATCTCAGAGAAGACATTTTGTTTCTTTATCTTTTTTCTATTTTACTCAAAGGCAGGGAAGCAGCCCCATTGTCTTCCTTTGCTGGATTGGATATTTCAGATAGAGAGAAGTTCTTTAAAGCCATAAAAAAAAGACACATCCACAATAACAAACTTTTAAATAAATTTTAAAAAGTGAGGTGATTTTTCTTGGAAAATAAAAGCAATCTAAATTAACTCCACGCATAAGAAAATCAGTGTTAAAAAAAAAGAAATTGAAAATACAGTCAATAAATTAACTTAAAAAAAACAAAACTAAACTAAAAGACTTTAGGGCCTGGTTGCTTTACCTGTGGTTATCTTTTAAACTTTCAAGCTGCTGTAATGTTGATTTCAACTACACACATCACACCTGTATACATATAAATACATATACCAAACTATAGACCATTATTCCTCTTGAATATAAGTAGAAAACTGGTTAATAAAACACTCACAAGCTTTGTTTTTTAAAATTCATCATAAACATGTAGAATTTTCTAATGATTAATTTATTATAGTACATCATATTAATAAGTGCAATTAGGAAAAGCATGATAATCTCAGTATATACTTAGGACGTATTTATTAACATTTAATATCACTTTACGGAAGAGAAAAGACACAACATAAAAATAGAACACCTCAAAGTGAGATAGGCTATCTTTCTTAAAGTGACAATTCATATAATGCTCAACAAATTTCACAGTAAAATAAGAAACAAACCCCAGATGCTTGGTAACACTAATAGAACTTAACATTGCTCTGACTCATGCAATAAAATAAAAAATAGAAATATGATTTATAATTATTAGGAAGAAATAAAAATGATATTGAAAATTGAAGGGAAACTACACAAAGAAATCTATCAAATTAATATTTTTGAGATAGACAGCTCTTCCTATATGTCAGCAATAACTAGCATAAAAATTCTTAATTCTATTTGATGTTTTGGAATTTGACAAACTAATTGTAAAGAAAAATAAAATCAAAACCAAACCAAACCCAGTGCCGTCGAGTGGATCCCAACTCATAGCAACCCTATAGGACAGAGTAGAACTGCTCCAGTGAGTTACCAAGGAGTGCCTGGTGGATTTGAAATGCAGACCTTTTGCTTAGCAGCCATAGCACTTAACCACTATGCCACCAGGGTTTCCAAAGAAAAATAAAGCAATGAAAATATTTTTTTATTTTGAAAAGAAATCAATACAGATAGACTTTTGTTGCTATGCATTCAAATGAATTATAAAGCTACAGTAATTAAAACAGCCTAGTACTGTTTGATAAATGATTGCCAGTGAAACAGGATGGATCTCTGAAAAAAAATCCTTAAAATATTAAATATTTAATATGGAATAACATAAAGCAATGAAAGAGGCATGAATTTTTCATTTTGTCATAGAAAATTGGGTATTTGGAAAAAATTAACACACGTTCTCCTCTTGTTTCTTAGTCAAAGTTCTCATCAGTTCTGATTTTCTACTTTAGTAACTGTGTAGTGAAGTCAGATTCACGGGAGGGGAGGAACTGGACAAGAGGCGAGAATCACACAGTTTGGGGTGGCGGTGGTCCATTTTCCTTTCTCCCAGTAGCAAACTCATGGAAGCATCACCAGGCAATGGATACTGTATTTATACTTCTAGGACTTTACTCTTTAGTTAAAACTATAAAGCTGTGTTGAATGAATGTAAATATTTACTATAAAAGTAGGAGGCTGTGTTAATTAGTAATCACAGTTGGAATGTTGTGGTAAGTTTCTCCTGACTGCATGTGGAACTGGCTCAGCTCTCCTTGTCTGCCAGCCATGAAAGCTCGTATTACAATTCAGTTCTTTTATATGGCTCCGGGGACCAGCAACAAATGTAATGGAGAGTGAGAAAATCACATCAGTAAGTCCAGCATAAAATTGAACTTGCCCTTGATGATGAGAGAATAGCAGGGCAAGAGAAGGGGAAAAGGCAGGCAGGGGGAAAGGAGACTGAGATGGCAGATGCATCCCCCTGATGTCTCTCTCTCTGTCCCCCTTTCCTTGCCTTTCTACAAGAGCCAAGCCAAACAAGCATATAGCATTCTGGCAGCATGTCTGCTGTTCTGTGTCTCCTATTGTCCCAGAATCAGCAGAATCGGAGGGACCACCTGCAGGTTTTATTTGCTTTTAAAGTATCTCAAACCTAGTCCTTATATATAGGTACCTGAGGCCAAAATTTACCTATAAGAGCCCTACTCACCACAAGTCTTGAGCAACTTCAATCCCTCTAACTTTATTTACTGTAGAGACTTTTGTAGTAAGCATTTATATTCATTCAGCACAGTGGTGTCACTCTAACTGACAAGTAAAAGACTACTGGAAGTCCAATGCATGGCGACCCTAGGGGCCAGGGAAGAAGTGCCCCATAGAGTTTCCTGTGACTTTACATAGGTCATAATGTCCCTGGGGATTCTTACGTTAGTATTTCCCAAAGTATGCTTCATAGTTTTAAGGTAAAACAAAACAAGTTTCTCGGACAAATACATTTTAGGAATGTCTGTTTTCAACATAATTACATAAGACTTTTCAGAGTTCCAAATGCCATTATGTACTGGATGAATCTTTAAGGAAACTGTTTGATATTTTATAACTATTTTTATTAAAATAAAAAAGCTGCTTTTTTTTTTTTCAAAAAATAACCCCCTCCCCCAACCCTCAAACCTTATGAAAACACATAAAGTGAAAAAACAAACAAACAAAAAATAGTCCTTTCTTAGACCTGGCAGTTCTACTCCCCAGGAGTACCAGCTATTGTCAACAAGCACTTATGTATCCTTCCAGAAGTTTCCACACATAAACTTGAATATTTAACTCCATCTTTGAAATGGAAATAAAACATTATTATACATACTGTTCTTGAATATGTTTTTGTTCATTTAAAACATCCTGGGAAGCCTTCAATTAATTCATGTGAAAAATACCTAATATTATGGTTTATTAGTCAGTCTTCCACAGCTGTACATTTAGTTTATTTTCCCCAAATTGTTGCTGTTACAAATGATGCTGCAAGGAACACATTTATTTATATATCTTGGTTGTACTTAACTGAGAATATCTCTGGCATAAAATTTTTAGATATGGACAGAATTACTGAGTCAAAAGGTAAGCACATTTAAATTTATTTTACATAGAGCTAAATGGTCCTTTGAAATTACACCAGTACCTATGAGAGCTCGTGTACCTTTATACCTTTACCAGCACTGGATATTTTCAAGCTATTAAGTTTTTGTGAATCCAATAGGCTAACAATGTATCGTATTTTTGGCTTTCAGTTTGTTACCTAAGATTGTGGTATTTTTACACACAAGGTAGCCATTACATTTCCTTTTCCAATGTTCTGCCTTTTTCTTGTCCTTCTGGGAACAGCAATGCCAGCTCCAGGATTACTGTGCAGTGTAAATTCATGTGAAGTGTGAAGTTCAGGGTTTGGCACGCAGTAGTGCTCATCACGTGTGACTTGGAAACAACGGTACCTATCCAGCCTGACTCATTCTGTCTCAGAGGGTTAGAATTACTGAGATGTTACTGTACCCTAACTTTTACCTTCCACTTCACTGATGGGAAATCTAAATCTCAGAAAGTGAAGCCTAATAGGGGGAAAGTGCTCCTTAGACTCACAGTATTTATCACTTTGTATTTAATTGTTTATATTTCTCCTTTCTAGACTGAGGGCTACCTGAACAATGGTTTCTGTCTTAATTGTTTTACACTTCTAACACCTACATCAGGGTCTGCCACTGCTCAGTGATGAATATTTATGGAATACTTAGGTGAAGAGATAAATGAATAAAAGAACAGTTCTATTTTCTGTCACCTCCTAAGGAGTACAGACAGATACAGCAAACCTTCCTCTGTGTAGTGACTAGATAGACGGGGTCAGCTCTACTGGACAAAGCAGTGGCAGACTTAGAATCTGACTGCACTGTCTGCTCACGGTTCAACAATTATAGATTTGGTTCCACATGTGACCCTAAGAAACTGTACCTTCATGGAGACTGGAAATATTATTAGCTTATTAAAAACAAAAATGTAAATTGCTTTTATTTTGGTATTTGACTTATTTATTCTAGGTTGGTGGGTACTAATAGTTCTACAATGCATGCATTTGCCACTTTAACTAAAAGGGAAGAAAGAAAGTTTTAAAACTGATATACATGTATATTTATAATGCTTGTTATCCCAGGCTACATATGTTTGGGTTTTATATGTTTAACAAGATACAGTCATCATCTAAACAATCCCACTCTGATAGGCATTTAAGTTAAATATAAACAAATGTGTAAAACCCCACACGATGAGTTGAAAATAAAATGAGAATCCCCCTAAACTTCATACTGTTAGTTTCAGAAGATGTTTCTCCATGTCCCTAGCATAAATAAATGTATACAAATACAGGAAATAATCCTCTAGTAAACAACAGAAAATTGCTCACAGAAGGGTATGCTCTGCCTTCTCCAGCCAGCTGAGAAAGTAAACGATAACATTCACCAGTAATCCAAATTATCCAAGTAATAAACAACACACTGCCTGTTTCCAAGATACTTACAAGTGCTGGATGCTATAGGCTACAGGACAGGATGCAGTCAGGAGGGCCCAGAACAGGGGCTGGGCTGAACTGCTAGGGATCATTTTCTAAGAAACAGAGGGGAACCCCAAGCCCTCATCCTGAGAGGGGAGAAGATATACGAATCAAAGTAGTCAGCTAAATCTTCAATACAGGCAAGGCAAAAACGGTCATTATTAGGAATGGCGGACCTGGGGAATGGTGCAGGGAAAACCACTAGTTCTAGCAAAAACAAAAACACCTATTGCCTATACAAATACATTTTACTATTTCTTTTCTTATTGGATTGGCTTTGAGTCTGATGAAGGGCTCAGATCAGTTCATAAATAGTGGAGGGCTTCTCCCTGGCAATTTACTTAATAGAGTCAAAAACCTCGGTAACCTTGAGACAGCATGATGAAGTGCAGTTACATACTGACCACTGTGAGAATCATGAAGCTGTCTATGTGATGGGCATCATGTGCTCAGCATCCACTGGCTGTTACGTGGCAACGGTATCCAAATTTTGTTTGAGGGGGTCTTGCCACTGCCCCACTTTGTGCCCTAGAAAAAGGTGGCCTAGGTTAAACTGATCAGTGAATCCCTTCCTTGTGGCCACAGTGATTGGTTCTGCAGTACATAACTCAAGCCAGGTCAAACAGGTCAATGAAATGAATTCCACGACTAGTAATGAGTCTGGGGGAGATGGGTTCTCTTGTTTAGGTAAATTCGCTAAGAAGATGCTTAGAACCACCTGGTATTACCATGAATGAATCAAACAGAGCAGAAGGCAGGACCAAGAAATGGACAGAAGCTAAGACTTCACAACGTTGACTCAATCTATTAAGACTTGCCAGAAGCTTTACTCCTGGATTTTTTAAAAATGCAAACCAATAAATTCTCTTTGATGCTGAAGCTATTCTGGGTTAGAGTTTATGTCATGTGAAACCTAAACTATCCTAAATGTGTGAAGCATTTAGTACTGAGTCTGATGTATCTTATGCTTGTTCTGACATACACTGGTTTCCTCTTTCCCTCCCTTGCTCCCTCGCTCTCTGCTTCCCTTCTCTTCTGTCCTTCCTTCTTTCTGTCTCTTTGCCTTCCCTTTCCTTTAGCCTGTACTTTCCTCACTTTATATCTCCAATATGTAAAGAAATTATATCTGCCCATTTTCTTTAGAAAGCATGGCCAAAGGATTATGAAAAAAAATTCTAGGCTTCTGTTTCTTCGTGTGTGGAGGAAAGTGACCAGATAAGACCATTCTCTATTTTATTTTTCATTGTACTTTAAATGGAGGTTTACAGAACAAACTAGTTTCTCATTAACAGTTGGTACACAGACTGTTCTATTACATTGGTTAAAAGCCCTATGACATGCCCATACTCTCCCTTCGCTGCCTTGGAGTCCGGAGTACCAGCTTTCCTGCTCCACCTGTGTTCTACTTCTTGCTCCTCGGCTAGTGTTCCCCTGTAGTCTTGTTTTGTTTTGTGGGCCTCTCTAATTTTTGGCTGAAGGGTGAACCTCAGGAATGACTTCATTACCGAGCTGAAGGAGTGTCCAGCGGCCTTTCTCCAGTCTCTGTCAAGCCAGTAAGTCTGAAGACCATTTTCTTAAGATTTCTTTCAGCTTTGATCTCATAAATGAAATGTATAAGATAGAAGTCTAGTCAGCAGTGACAACTGGGGAATAAAGTCCATCCTTTCTCCAATCACTCCATGCTATCCCTAACCTCTCTGTGCTGTCACTAGTGTAGAAATTCTTGGTCCTCACAAATAAGAGACTAAAACTGAAACTAATAATTCTTATGGACAATGTAATAAAAACACATTCTCTTAGTCTTTCTTGCTAATTGAGTTTGCCCTAGATTTCAGGAACTTAACCTCCACTACGTGTTTGAGATGAAATACTATTAAATATTTTTTAGTATGGTGAGAAAAAAACTTAAATTGTTGAAGAAAACTAGACCTTGCACTAGTTTCACCTCTGCTACTGATAACAGTTCTTGACATGCCACAGATAATACTTTCATTACTGAAATGGATAAATGATTCACAAGTAAATGCCACAGCTCTGTGGAAAGTCATGTGCAGCTATCCAGGATTAAATTAATATACTCAGGATTGGGGATGATTTATTTGTTTTTAAATATATTAATGGGAATTTAAGTTTACTCCTAGCAGAGTGATATTCTCACTCATGTTGATTGTAATATAAGTGGTCTTGAACAGGAGAGAACATAAGGCCTCTCAGGATGCATAATAATTTGAATTATCCTCATGAAATGTGCCTTGAGTATGAACATTATTTATCATGTGAATGATGGTAGGAGAATGTGATTCCCAAGCTTCCGTCTAGGATTCTCAAAGATAGGGTTAGTGGCAGCAGAGGTGGGGTGCATTGCTGGGCTACTTGAAGAACATGTACTGGAAATGGGCTCCCCCAAGTCTTGGAAGGAAGGGAGCAAGTGAGGTCTGAAATAAGTGAAATTTTCCATTTGTCCAAGAACTCCTGTTAGACATCCTTTTTGATGTTATAATCTCATTTTTAGAAAATGAATTTTAAAAGCCTCTTTTAAAAAATAATGTAAATTACAACATATATGTTGGGCAGGAATATGAAAAGGAAAAGTGTATTTTTTAGGGATCAGTCAATCTCAGTGTGTGGTAGGGTAGGAGGTGCCCCAAGAGATTAATCTCCCTGCGTAGTTTTTGATTAGTGACCCAGCACAGAGGTTTTTACTTCTGGAGACAAAATAAATTTGTGATGAAGTCACAGTTTTACCTAATTTCTCTACACTTTTGTTTCTTTATTAAGTATGGATAATAATATTTAAGTTACAAGGTTGTAGTTAGGAAGAAATGCAATCAAATATATAAAGCAGTTATCATAGTGCCTCATTCAATAAAGATGACGGGTATGGAGTTTCAAAAGGTTCAGTAGCATTTTTTTTGTTTTTAGTTTGATTTTTTTTACTTTTCAAACTTCTGTGATAATTTATTATAAACCATGGCTATGGAAAGCTTCACTTTGTTTCTCAGACAGAAATAAACAGTATTGGAGGGTAAACACATTCTCTTATTTCTAATCTGGAACACAATTATCACATACGTAAGAGAATATACATGGAATAAACCAGCAGTTATCTTTGAATCAACTCTGACTCATGGTGACTGCATGTACAGATAGAGGGAAAAGGCAAAGTGAGACACTGAGGCAGACTCACAATTTCCCCCAGCCAAAACATACTTAAGAGGGCTCAAGACTTAATGTGTATTTCTACAGCGTACAGGGTCTTAGATAACGCTCCCTGCCCACTCAGTTCTTAGGACTTGAGATTTATTTAATTGTTTTAATCACATTTCACTACTGACTAGGAAATACAAGTTACTTCCAAATACTTCAGACATTTCCGGAGGAAGCAATTTCTAGAAAGTTTCCACAGTGGCAAACTAAGGAGACAAGATTTTCACATTCCACAGCAAAGATAAAACATTGGTGATATGCAGAGTCCCTGTTATAGGGTGTCTCAGGAAGCTCTGCACCTGGGAAATTTTCTACTGGGTCAGAAGCTCCTGTTAGAGTCCAGCCACTTCTGTCATTCCTTAAGCTCCTGTTTTCATCTGCACATGCAGGATGCAGATCTGATTTTGTGAGACAGAGATTTTCTTTTCCAGAAGAATACTGGTGGGCAAGCTACAGACGTAAGGAGGATAAGCCTCAAGAGGCTGGTTTCAGCTTAGAGGATTGCCTCTACCCTCTTCCATGAAGCTGATTTTGTCCTGGAGCTTACTACTGTCTCTTAAAAGAAGGTATATTTCCTATTCCTGCAAGTATAACTCAGGCACCACTAAAGATCCAACTAGGATCACAGACTGGGTAAAAGAATACTGTCTCACTGAGATAATTCTACTTCAATTCCACAAATGTTCCATTGTACAGACTTTAAATCATATCTACTTGAAGATGTTGCAGAAGGAAAACAATAGAAGGAAAAAAGAGAACAACAGACTGAACTGTGTGGCAACTTTGCTCATCAAGAATTCGAGCTTTTTTATTATTATGCAGAAATATGTTTGAATATTCCCTGTAGGATATAAGCTCCAGGAATGCCATGATCTTGGCTGTGTTATTCACTTGAACACCTAGCACAATGCCTGGTCTGTAGTTAAAATGAAATAAATATTCATTGCATGTGCGACTGATGAATAACTCATATGGACAGAAATAATTTGGGGGCAAAGGGAATACACATATACTCCTTCCCTTGCAAAGGTTATGCAGTCAATTTTTGGATGTGAACCTTCTCTTTTAAAAAGAAACGCACCACAGGATTCTTTAAAAATCATGTCTGCCACCACCAAAGAGAGCCCTGATAAGAGGACACAATGTAGAGTTCCAGACATAGCATGAGAAAAAGGGGTGTGCAGATCAAGAACTCTATTAAAAGACCAGACTCGATGGTCTAACGACCTGGAAGGTCCCCTGGGATCATGCCTGCTAGACTTGCTGCTAGTCCACAGCTGAGACCAGGACTGAAGCTAACACTTCAGACAAAGAATGGACTGGACTTGGTAACACAGAGCGACGCATGTGGTGTGTGTACTTCATGGTTTTCTCTCTCTATATGTATATATATGAGGCTGTCCTACTGTGTTCTTCTTATAGGGGAGAGGAGAAGGTGAAGAGGAGGGGACAAGTGTTGGGTGAGTCGATACTGGAAGTATAGAGTGAAAAAGAAGAGTGCTGTCACAGGGTGGCGAGAACAGACAGAGTTGCATCGGGATACTCGGGGTTTTATATGGCAATTTGACTTGGATTATAAACTTCCACTTACAATAAAAAATTTAAAAAATTATGAACAAAACTTAAAAAGGATATAGAAAGCTCGTAGTTACAATACAAAATTATTAAATGAACATTTTGTTCTTGTGAACATTAAAGATTTTTGAAGAAATGATGATGAAAGCATGAGAGGAACACACGAATGTTCACTACCAAGTGAGATACTACCATAAATGAGGTAAATTAAAACTTTAGAAAAGCTTTCTAAAATCACTAAAGTATATAACATACTCTGTGCTAATCTATGGGGTTTACACAGTACCTTCATATGGCCAATTTTGTCTAATGTTAGGAAATATATTTCAGCTATTTTTTACACTGTCTGGCAAACAGAGTTCATACTCCCCAGTATTCCATGTGTTGCCTAATAATTCCCAGTCTACCTGCCAGCTAAGTAGGAGCTATAAAACTAGTTCTGGTCAATGGACTATAAGGGGAGAAGGGAGTGTGTCACATCTAGGCCACAGTTGTTAAAAATTGTTATGCCACCTCCATTTCTGCCTTGCTGACCTTAGGGATTCGTGTGCTACATGTCAAAATTTCAACATGGAACAGAGCTCTGTATTGCTGTAAGCCACAGATGAGAATTCAAGTCATGCTTATTTAATTCCCTAATGCATATTCTTTATTTCAAGAGTACAACTTTTTAAGTTATGTACATTTGAAATTAATGGACTTCATGCATCTTGTGGAAACCCTGGTGGCATAGTGGTTAAGTGCTACATCAGCTAACCGAAAGATCAGCAGTCAAATCTGCCATACTGGGCAGCTCTACTCTGACCTATAGGGTCACTGTGAGTTGGAATCAACTCAACAGCAGTGGGTTTAACACATCTCATATGTAAGATCTGAAATCCTCACATCATTATTCTTCATTTTCCCCTCTCATGTATTAATCCAAAAGGGAAAAAAAAAAAAAAAAAAAAAGAAAAGGTCCATTGATATCAAGTGATTCTGACTCACAGCGACCCTATAGGACAGACTAGAATTGCCCTATCGAGTTTCCAAGGAGGGCCTGGTGAATTGGAATTGCTGACCTTTTGGTTAGCAACTCTAGCATTTAACAACCACACAACCAGGGTTTATTAATTCACTAGTCACTTAACAAACATTTGAGGACTTGCTGTATATTAAGCTTTGTGCCAGGCATTGGAGATACAGTACTGAACAAAGAAAATGAAGTCTCTCCATTCACGGACCCTTACAATTTGAAGAGAAAACAGATATTAATCAAATGAGCATACAAATCAGTGTATATAAACAAAAAATAAAAAATAGAATGCCATAAAAGATTACAGCAGACAAACCTAATTAAACTGGGAATTCATAAAAGGCCTCTGTGCAAGTGAAACACTCTAGGCAGAGAGGACAAAATATAGATAGGCCTTTATCATGGATTGAATTATATCCTCCAAAAACTGTATATATCAATTTGGCTGGGCTATGATTCTCCATGTTGTATGATTTTCTTATATGTTGTCAATCCTGCCTCTCTGGGTTAATGCAGCAGGATGGGCTGCAGTTGTGTTAGTGAGATCAGACTCAATCTGTAGGCTGGGTTGTGTCTTGAGGCCTAGAGAAATGAGCAGAGAAACGGGAGGACCTCATACCACTAGGAAAGAAGCCCCTGGGAGCAGGGCATGTCCTAAGCACCCAGGTTCCCTGCAACCGAGAGGCAGCTCAACCACTGGAAGACTGAGGACAAGGACCTTCCTCCAGAGCCAACAAAGGGAAACACTTTCCCCAGAGCTGAATTTGGACTTGAATTTGGACTTTATCCTACTTTACTGTGAAGAAATAAACTTCTCTTTGTTAAGGCACTCACTTGTGGTATTTCTTTTAGAGCAGTACTAGATGACTAAGACAGTCTTGAGTGGAAAAAGCCATGGCAGAGAAGAGCAGTGTAACCACAAATCTAAGTAAGCTAAAGGGTAGAGGAGAGCAAGACAGGCATGCACTGCGTCAAGAAAATATGGCCCTGCAGTCAAAATGACTTGCCACTGTATTTGTAAAGATTGACTGAAACACAGCCATGACCATTGTTTTGCATATTGTCTACAGCTTGTATTATAGCAGTAGAAATGAGTGCTTTCCACTGAGACCATGTGGCTCACATCTTAAATATTTACTATCTGGCCTTTGCAGAAGAAACCTTAGTGGCATAGTAGTTAAGTGCTACATCTGCCAACAAAGAGGTCTGCAGTTCAAATCCACCAGGTGCTCCTTGAAAACTCTATGGAGCAGCTCTACTCTGCCCTATACAGTTGCCATGAATCGGAATCTGCTCGATGGCTCCGGGGTTGGGTTTTTTTGGTCTTCACAGAAAAAGTTTGCTGAACCCTGAAGTAGATCATTCAGGGCCTTGTAGATCACATTAAAGATGTGAGAGTTAATCTTATTTACATTAAAGGACTTTGAATGTGAATGTGAGTGGCATGAACTGAGTAATGTTTTAAGACCATTCCTAGGATCCTAGCACGCTAAAATAAGATACCACTAAGTAAGTGGCTTAAATTTATTGTCTCATAGTTTTGGAGGTTAAAAGTCCAAGTCAACTAATCTGATGGGTTATTCTCCCTTCTGATTTTCTCTGGGGAGATCCTTTCTTGTGTCCTGCAGCTTCCGGTAGGTCCAGGCACTCTTTGGCTTATAGAAGCATGGCTGATCTTCAGTCTCTCTTCTTTTATAACAACCTCACTCAGACTACCACCTAACCTATTCCAGTATAACCTTATGTATAACATCTTCAAAGACCTTATTCCCAAAAAATCTGACACAGATACCACGGGTTAGGGGGACACAATTCAACATGTAACACTGTTTCTGTGAAGTATGAACTATAGGGGGAGAAGTATGGTAAGGCCAGGAAAAATAAAACAGTTTCTCTGATTAGGTAGTGACAGTGGCAACTAAGAAAAATAAGTTCCAAGTGTATTTTATACACAAAACTCAGTATTGGTGACTGATTGTATATTTGGGCAAAAAGGAGGAAGGAACCAAAGATGATTCCTGATTTGGGATTTAAAGAACTGGGAGACTGCTGGCTCTGTTTTCAGAAATGGAGAAGACTGAAGGAGGAAAAAATTCAGATTTGGGAAGGTACATAATCAAGAACCAGGGCTGAACATATTAAGTTTGACCTTAACATACATAGTTTTTCAAAAAAGAAATAAAAAAAAAAAAAAAAAGAAGAACAAGAAAAAAGAAAACAACTCTCACGAACATCTTCCAAATTCTACTATCTGCCAAGGGCTAGAATAATCTGTCCTCTATGTTCCATGCATTATTTCCTTTAAAAGTTTTATAGATTCTGCCACTTAATGAAAAAAAAAAAAGCTACATTTATTGGGACTGCATATATTTCAAGAACTGTTTGGAAGAAGTTTTTTCCTTTGGCTAAGACCTCCCAAGTATTAAGAAAGCATGTATTTATCCTGGGACACAAGGAGATTTTCAGCCTGTTGCAGTTTTTATTTGCACTGCCAAAAGCAAAAGTGGAAGGGTTTCAACAGTCCTTTAATTGGGCTTTACTCAGGTCCCTAAGCAGAGGATCTGCCATAACTCGCACTTAGTTTTTCAGGACCTCACTGGAGATCTCCTTCCACGGTGTGTAAGAGAGCCCTGTTTCTTTTCTTTTCTAAGATGATGTTAGTTCACTAAAATGTTCCATTTTCCCAAAACTCAACAGCCATAAGGAGGCACCCCTTATTATACACCTTTAGTTTGGCCTACTCAGCATCACGCCCTGTATGAAATTTTCTGTGTTGAGTGGCATTATGACTGGACTCTTCTCCACAATTGGGCAAGGTTTTTCCCTTGAGACAGCATACTGGTTTGCCTCTAAGGTTATCACTTTATCATTTGCAATTGCATAATTAAGTTCAGCTTTTGGTTTTTATCTGTGCAGAAGGATTCTGAGAGTGGATGAAATATGCCTCTAGACTGGAGGATTTGACCTCAAGATTTGCTCTAGTTCATTTCATTTATTAAAGAAAAGTTTATGCTTTGATGTTACAAAATGTTGAATTTGAAAGATTTGAAACTAGTCAGATGCTGAAATTTTTACTTATGATACTGTCAAAATATCTCCAGCCCTTTTGTAGAGGAAATCTACTGGTTTACTGTGGACATTTTTATCTTCTTTACCAATGAACCTCATGAAATTACCTTTCATGTCATATTTTTATAGAAAAAAAAAAAAGGCTGAACCTCAGCATTTTGGTGAAAGTTCCTAAATCAGAAAGACTATAATGTTTACGATATTGTTAGCTACTACTGAGAAACCACTGTTATGAATACGTATAAAAGAGAATAAATAATCAAGTTTTGAATAAAAGAGAGTGGATTACGTTCACCTGAGCTCAAGAGTTTAAAATATCTGTCTTGATGCTATTAAAGAATATAAGATATATAACAACAAATAATGCACTAGGTATGTCTGCAATAGAAATCTATTTCAGTGAGGAAAACTATATCTTTAAATTCAAGGATGCTTCATTTTTACAACTATGAATTTGAGATATTTTATACTGAAGAATTCCCTTAGTCCCATAGACCAGTTATAAATATTAATGGAATTTCAATAGATTCTTTTCAGATTCCAGTGTTTAATATTCATTCATATTATGCAGGGAATTCAATGTCCTGTACAGTACATGTGGATCCTTCTCATTATATAAATGAGCACATATACTAAATCCGCAGGGACAATGATCATTAAAAATAGCAGAGCCCATGTATGATCTTAGAGGGCACACCAAAGCCTTCTCAGCTCACTAAATAACAAGAAAATCACTGGTAATAAATGAGAGGGCTCTTCTGTCCAAATTGACTCACTAATGTCAAGTCTGGGCAAAACTGATGGATTGGTGACTCTGGACAGAATTAAAAATGCTAACTGATATAAAGTATTTATGAAATGCAATGATGTGATTTTCTGTGGTGAGATTCTGTAATTCAGACTTTGGACCTGGTTCTGCATTAGTCCTAGCCTTTGATATGCTGAGTGTTCTGGGACTAATTACTTCATAGTACCCTATTCTGCTCAGATACGCAGTGCTATAACATGTTTGGAATAATTTTTATTCTAAAACTGACTTGAGAGTCTATTAAAAAATAACTGCATCAAACTTAATGTTCACTGAGTTTACCACTTGATTCAGGTAATGAGAAACTGACTACCCAGGGAACCGTGGTAGCATAGAGGTTAAGTGCTACAGCTGCCAAACAAAAAGCCAGTAGCTGCCATTCACCACATGCTCCTTGGAAACCCTGTGGGGCAGTTCTGTTCTGCCTTACAGGGTCGCTATGAGTCAGAACTGACTCGGCAGCAGTGGATCAGTTGGTTGGTTGGAATATGTGCTATTATTTTTAACAAGCCAAGCCAGCTAAGTAATAACAAAACCTGCAGTGATGGTATTTTCTTTACTCTTCCTCAAAATGAAGAAACTTGATCCAGCTGGTAGACTGAAACCATAAAATCACTTGTATGTGACAGCAACTATAAACACAGTATCCACTGTGTACCTCTTGTGTGCCAGGCATTAGGGGAGGAACTTTGCATAGCCTGTCTTATTCGATGCTTCTAATATTTCTGGGAGATATTACTAATCCTATTCTTCACAACTGAGGTAACTGAAGTTCAGAGAGATTAAGAAATTTATCCATGATCACAGAGCTATTAGGTTGAATCACATGAAAGCACTAGTTATTTGACTATTTTTAACCTACAGAAACATCAGTAACATGATTTGGTCTAATTTGAAGTGTTGAATTAGACTTTGAAACCAGGACTGTGTGATTCCAAAGTCCACTGCACCATGCTGGATAATACTGATAATTTCTGACCATCAATTATAACAAAAATAAGACCATGAGTTTATATCATAAAGAACTCATCACTTACTAAGCTGGGGCTAATATGAACTTACCAGTGGGGCAAGATATCATTTATCTTACTACTATTCTTATATAAAAAAGAGATAACTGATAAACTGCTGTAGAGAAACTGGCACATTTGCAGAACTTATCACATATTTTCTAAGTTAAATATCTCAGCTGGAGCACAGTAGTTTTTTTAATCAAGTATTAAAAAGAAATATCTTTCAGAGAACAGTGGGATCCTTTGAAGTGTAATCTTGGAAATCAAGGTCTGTGTTACAGGACATCATTCAAAGCAGATGTATGTTCCCCAGGAAGGATGGTAAACTTTTGTTACCCTTTTGGGAAGATAACTTGATAAAACTTCCATAGTTACTGGCAAGGCCACAAACACTATAGTTAAGTATTCCCAATGTTCTAGTTACGGTACAGAGAATCCAAAAGAGGCTTCTCATTGCTGTAATCACTAAAAACTCACATATGCTTTCCAATGGCTTCCAGATTCAGCAAATAAATAGAGAGCTCATTAATTTTATATGATTTCTATGGCAGTGGTAACATACCTAGACTGTCTTGGCGATGAACGGTTTGCTGACTAGCCATTATTTTCCTTGTCTCCTAAGTAGATAACCAGTGCTGATGTATTAATTTCAATGTTGTTTTAATAACCGGGAAGACCATCTCAGAGTTGCATAAAGAATGATTGGCTCAGCATCTATTTATTGAGCATCAAATACATGGAAATACTGGTGGCATTGTGGTTAAGTGCTACAGTTGCTAACCACCAGGTGCTCCTTAGAAACTCTATGAGGCAGTTCTACTCTGTCCTATAGTGTTGCAGTGAGTTGGAATTGATGTGACAGCAGTGGGCTTGGTTTTTGTTTTTTAAATACATACATATTCCTATTATGACATAATTTTACTGTTTTTTCTAATACAGATTTGGACATGTGTTCCTGTTGAAGAATAAAAATTAAAGGATAGAACTTCTAGTTTTGGAGAAATGTCAGGCTCTACCAACAAGGCATATCAATTCTTTAGCCCAAGAGACATTTAGATTGATTGGGAATTTTTAACAGTGAGGAGAGTGGTAGAATCTTTTCTGAGGGTGCTCTAGGCAAAAGAAAGGTCCTATGTCTTGGAATGGTGTTGTTTTGGGCCCCACAATAAATGGACTAGAATGAAAACTTCTCAAGCTCACATTCAGCTCAACAAGTCTTTGCTGAGTTTCCTAGGACTTGCGGCTCCCAAGCTGCCTGAGATTGATACAGTCTTACAATGCTGTTCTCAACTTGCAAAGATTTTGAGATGCTTCTAGAATGATGTAAAACGGGCACTTGTCTGAGAACCAGAGTAGAGTACATCATTTTGAGTCCTGGCTTACAACCCATGGTGTTGACAGCTTCACTTCAGACTGCAGCAAGACAACGTCAAGATCCTTCAGAATAGCTCAGTCCCACACAGAAAGCCTTTTACCAATTTCCATCTCTCTCAGCAGATTGAAGTGGTTACAAGTATGATGGAAACAGCAAGTTGAGCTTGCTTTATTTGAGGACCAGAAGATGAGTAGTTCTGTCTTAATTCAAAATAAGGTTCTCGAAACAGATGTGAGGTTTGCTCTATAGGCATCAAACTTCAAGTATCTGTTAAAGAACTAATCTGAGAAAATCATAATCTTTTTTCCTAATTTCATCCAGGAATTAAAAAAAGCGCCCAGAATATCTTGTGTGTGTGTGCATGTGTACACACATGTACGTTAGATTAAAGTTTACAGGGCAAACTAATTTCTCATTACAAAATTATTACATATTGTTTTGTGCCCTTGGGCTGCCAACCTCATAGCATGTCAACGGTCTCCCCTTCTCGACCTTGGGTTCCTCGTTACCAGCTTTCTTTTCATTCCTGCCTTCCTGTCTTTGTCCCTGGGCTGGTGTGACAACTTAATCTCATTTTGTTTTGTAGAGACTGTCTAATCTTTGGCTGAAAGGTAAACCTCAGGAGTGATTTCATTACTTAGTTAAAAGACTGTACATGAGTGACACTCTTGAGGTTTTGCCAGTTTGTCAGACCAGTAAATCTGGTCCTTTTTGTAAGCTGCAATTTATTCTACATTGTTCTCCAACTCTGTCTAGGACCCTGTATTGTGAGACCTGTCAGCAGTCAGTAGTGGTAGTCAAGCATCATCTACTTGTGCTGGACTCAGCCTGGTGGAGTCTAGGTATTTGTGGTCCATTAGCCCTTTCGACTAATCTTTCCCGTGAGTTTTCGGTTTTCTTCCTTTTCTCTTGCTCCGGTTGGGGTGGGATCAGCAGAGTGTCTTCAGTGGCCACTTAGAAGCTTTTAAGGCCTCAGGAACTATGCATCCAAGAAGGATGTAGAACCATTTCTGTACATACTATGTTATATCAACTGAGTTAGATATCCCCCCAGTACCATGGTACCCACAGCCCTCAGCCCAGTAATTCAGGCCCTCAGGGAGTTTATATGTGTCTATGAAGCTTCCAGGTGTGTGTCAGGATTGTATCTTTCCACAATACTTTTTCAGTCTGTGTGCCAAGCAAATAATACAAGCAGCTGGACTATATGAAGCAAAATGAGGCTTCGAGATTATTGGAAGACTCGTGAGCAATCCACATTATGCAGATGACACAACCTTGCTTGCTGGAAGCAAAGAGAATTTGAAACACTGACTGATGAAGATGAAAGACCACAGCCTTCAAGTGTGGATTGCACCTCAACATCAAGAAAAGCAAAAATCCTCACAACTGGACCAATAAGCGACATCATGATAAATGGAGAAAAAATGGAGGTTGTCTAGGATTTCATTTTACTTGGTTCAACAATCAGTGCCCATGGAAGCAGCAGTGAAGAAAACATTGGGAAAATATGCTGCAAAGGGTCTCTTTAAAGTGTTAAAAAGTAAAGATGGCACCTTAAAGACTAAGGTGCACTTGACCAAGCCATGGTGTTTTCCATCACATCATATGCATGTGAAAGCTAGACAACTGATAAGGAAGACAGAAGAAGAACTGATGCCTTTGAAATGTGGTGATGGAGAATACTGCATGCACCATGGACTGCCAAAAGAATAAACAGATTTGTTCTGGAAGAAGTACAACCAGAGTGCTCCCTGGAAGCAAAGATGGTGAGACTGAGTCTTACATACTTTGGCCATGTTGTCAGGAGGGATCAGTCCCTGAAGAAGAACATCATGCTTGGTAAAGTAGAGGGTCAGTGAAAAAGAGGAAGATCCTCAACAAGATGGGACAACACGGTGGCTGCACAATGCACTTAGGCATAAAAATTATTGTAGGCATGTCTCAAGACCAGGTGGTGTTTTGTTCTGTTCTGCATAGTGTCCTTATGAGTCAGAAGTGACTCGATGGCACCTAACAACAACAACATGAAGCTTCCAGGATCTTTCCTTGGTCAAGTTGGATTGACTTCCCCTGTATTGTGTACTACCTTATCCTTTACCACAGTTACCACTTATATATTGTCTAGTAAACCAGTCTTTATTATTTGACATCACCTTGACTTCCTCTTCATTTTAAAGTTCTGTACCTGTACCATTTATTCCCTCTTTTATTATTCTGGGAACCCTGGTGGTGTAGGGGTTAAGTGGTATGTCTACCAACCACAAGGTTGGCAGTTTGAATCCACCAGGCGCTCCTTGGACACTCTATGGATCAGTTCTACTCTGTTCCATAGGGTCACTATGAGTTGGAATTGACTTGATGGCAATGTTTCCTTTTGCATTTGTTCTGATATTGTTTCATTTACACATTGACATCTCTGGTGCCCTGTTGTACATCTTTTACTTTTGTGTTATCCTTGAGAGTTCACTACCTAGGCTGGTGTCTGGCTGATGCTATCTTGTGTCCTAGATTTAGGTTGTTGTTTGATGTTGTTGGTTCTCTAACTGACAGACTAGCTTTAATAATTCTTGTAAATTTGGTTTGTTTTTTACATATTCCCTTAATTTCTATTTACCTAATCTCACCATGATATTTAAGAGTATATTGCAGGATATAGTATTCTTGTTTGGGAGTTTGTTTTTTTTTTTCTTTAAAGTTTTATATATGTCATCCCATTCATTGCCTTCTTGTCTGCATGGCTTCTGCTGAGTTATCAGAGTATAGTTTTATTTATATATGACTTTTAGTTTTTTCTTGAGCTGGTCTCAGGATTCTTTCTTTATCAAGTGTGATTATATTATGATACCTTGGTGATTTTAGGTGTGTATACTATATAGGGTTTGTTGAACTTCTCAAATGGTTGACTTTTCATCTTTCATGGTATTAGGAAAGCTTTCTGTCAGCAAATCTTCAATGATCCTCTGTTTTCTATTTTTTACCCCTGTTCTGGAACTCTGATCAGATGCAAATATTTTATTTTGATTTTACACCATATTATTCTAAGGGTTTATTCATTTTTCTTCATTCTTTTCTGATATTTTTTCAAAGTGGTATCCAAGGGTGTATCTTCTGTTTCACTGATTCTGTCTTTTATTATTTCAGATTTGCTCCTGGAACTGTTTATGACATTGTCCATTTCTGAAATCTTGTTTATCTTTTGGATTCATAGTTGCTGTTTTTGTATGATTTCTAGTTGTGCATTTATTTTGATACTTTATTTCTGTATTATTTTTCTGAAAATTTTTATTGTTTTGTCTGTTTTTCCTAATGGTGTCTGTATTTTTTTTTATGATTTTTGTAGTTTTTCTTTATTTTTCTTTTTTTATTTTTTATTATGATTGAAAATGTACATTCCCATACAAATTTGCATGACCACCTATATGCAGCTCCCACTGCTCTACCTGCCCGGTGACAGCACACTCTTCCTCTCTGGTCCATACATGTCTTCTCCTCCCAACAATCTCCTATCCCCTCCTCTCTGCCCACTTCCTTACCTCCAGTAAGATATCTGCAAGAAGACATCCTATAAATGCATAGATCCATAAAGTGCACACATGATATGGTCACTCTGTGTTGCCAAGTCCAATCCATTCCTGTCTGAAGAGTTGACCTCCATTATGATTTATGGACAGGGTCAGCATCAGGGCCAGGGGCCATGCTCTCAGGGGAACTCTGAGGCCTGTGGACCATCAATTGTGATCTTTTAATGGAGATCTCAGAGTCCACCTCTTTTTATCCTCGTGTTGCCAGTGAGACTGAACTTTGTGTGCTCCATCATGGCTATCACTGGTAGTGGCTAGGCACCATCCGGTTCTTCTGGTCCCAAGTTGATGTTGTCACCCACTCACATGGGTCTCTCTGTCTTCTGGGTTCTCTTTCCCCCATGTTGTTTTGGTCCTTGGTGATCGTTCGTTCTTGCTAGGTTGGGACCATTTGCTGTACCCTCAGATGGAAGCTTGGCAGCTTTGAAGACCCCAGATGCCACTCACCAATGTAGGGTTCAGAGGGCTCTCTTAGCAAAACGCTAGTTAGTTTTTCTTTATTTTTATCTGCATGTTCCTTCTTTTCGAAGAAAACCATGAATATTAGAGTTTTGCATTTCCTACCAGGTAGTTCCAGTGCCTTTTCTTCTACTAGAAGATCACGTGTTATTTTGGCCACTTTCTGAAGTCATGTTGTTCACTTTTTGAAAAATACATTTTGATACTCTGCTGTCTCTGGGACATTCAGTAATTGTCTTCTTTGTTTACTGGTTGTAGATTTGTTTGTATTGTCCTGTTTTTTTGTTTTATTTTGTTATGGGAATGTTAGGTATGATACCTCATCCAGGTGAAACCAATCAAGGCCAATGGAGTCGTGCAGGGCAGGGTCTGAGGGTCTGTGTTGGTGTCTCTTGGAGACATGGTATTCAGTGCACTGAACAGACAGAAAGGAGAAGAAACAAGATGTGATGTGTGGAGCTAAATGTATGAGTGAAAAAATAGAAAGAAACAGAAAAAAGAAATATGAAGGCAAAAAGTAAATAAATGACAGCACAGTAGGAGTCAGCATTTGGAAGTAGGGTACATCTGGCAAGGCCATACGATAGTGGCTTTCTAGTTGAGCACTGAGGCTTGACATATTAAGAAGGGGCTAGATGGGTAGGAAAAGGAAAGAGCACTAAGAGAGAACACAAAAATGATAGTAAATAAGAACAACAAAAACAAAATAAATAAATATGATGGGAGAGCAGGCCATGTAGGGTGCAATAATTGGCGTGGTGGCAAGCTGATGCCTCTCTCACCAAGTAGCATATTATGGCCCCTTCCGAAGGGGCAGAGGCAACACAGGGCCTAGGCAGGAGGGAGAATGAAAAGGTAGAAGGGGAAAGATAAAGAAAAATAAAAAAAATATGGTGCAAAGGGAGCTAGCTTGCGGGTATACTGCAGATCCAGGGAAGCTGTGTGACAGAGGATCTTCATGGAAGTGGTACAGCCCAGCTCACCAAGAAGGGGAGGGCAGTGCACAGAGCTGAGTAGGTGGGAGAAAGGAAAGGAAGGAAAGCAGAGAGAAGAAACAGAGAAAAAAGAACCTTATAAACAAACCAAAAAGTCACAGTTCATGAAGAAAGGGGGAGAACAGTACTTGGGGCTAGCTGGGTGAGAGAAAGAAAAGGAAGGCAGGGAGAGAGAATGCAGCAGCAACAACAAAAAAGCCTCAAACAATAACACAAAACAAAACAAAACAGTGTTGAAGGTGCTAGCCAGTGGGTACAGGGTAGACGTGAGTAGCAGTGAGGTGGTGTCTGTTGGGCCCAGAGACTGTGACCTATTGGAAAGTCACTGAGGCTGTATAGAGGAAGGAAGGGTCAGGGGTTGGTAAGCATGTATCCCTGGTTAGCAGGTGCTCTGTCTCCTGTCAGGAGCCCCTTGAAGTTGCCTTCCTATTCTTCCTGTCCTTGGTCCTTAGTGGCTGAAGCCCAAGATGGCAAATCCTGGTGGCAGTGAGCTGATGTCTGTCCAGCTGAGTGGCCATGGCCCACTGGAAAGTAGCAGATGCCATGTATAGGGACGAAGGGTATGGAGTGGAAAAGCTTATGTCCCTTCTTACTGGGAGCTTGTCTCCTGTTGCGAGCTCCTTAAAGTTGCCCTCCCATACTCCCTGTTGGTATTTCTTAGCGGCTGTAATCCAAGACAGTGAATCCCTGCAGTGTTAGCTGGTAGAGGAGCTCCACTCCACAGCTCTCCTCCTTTTCTATTCTCTGAAATTTCTTAATCCATTCAGTGTTTGATAGTTCTTTATTCCTTCATTTGATGCTTAGGGTTCCAGGACTGATGTCTGCATCTGTTTTACTTACTTGTTTAGGTCTTTGCTGCAGGGGGATGGCATGGCACGGGGCTTCTGTCTGTAGGACCGTGTTGGCTCCATCCATGCCTGGACTGTCTTGATGGAACAATAAAGAGAGCATAACACTGGCAAATATGAAATCTGGATCGTTTACCTGATCTCCCGAGCCTCATTTTTCTCTTATTAAGGTCATTAGCAGCATTTTGTGGGTCTTCATCTAGATGTTCTCATGGTACTGACAACTGACTGTAGAGCTAAGGGCTAGACAGGCTGACACTGCAGGCACCACAGTTACTGAAGCGGCCAAGCTCACCACTGGGATTGCTCCCCTGACTAACAAGGCGTATTCAGAACCACTTGCTTACTAATAAGTGACTTTGGGAAAGCTCCCTGACTTTTCTGTCTCCGGCTTATTCACCTTAAAATGGAAAACAGAACCTGCTTTCTGCAGTTGTTGTGGCGAATGACAACAAAATCCTCGCTGATGTTCCTGTATCCTCAGGAGTATCATATTACTATGGCTCAGATCTCTGGCTTATCTGAAAGCATCAGGTTCTATCTGTACAGGGGTGTTGGACACAATGTGGAATATAGCCTGATTTCTGTCTAATTTAGTGTTGGACATAACATGGGATACAGCCTGTTTTTGTTGATTTATACATCAAACTCTCAATAGAAAGGAACCATGGATATACAGCTGTTGCTCATATCAGATTGGTGTTGAAACTTTAGAGGTTGCAGCAAGGGGTCACAAAGTAAACTTCACAACCAAGTCAAAACTCTATGCCGTGACCCTTCAGATCAAGCTACAGCTCTCAACCCTCAGCAATTTTCTTTCTCTCTCACTTTCTCTGCTCCTTCTCCTCCCCATTGTCTGAAATTTCCTTCTCAATTAAACAGAGCAATTTGGCTTTCCTTGTTCCCACTCCCCAGTTGGCATCTAATCTCTTTTAGGTTCTCTCAGATAAAAGAGCTATCTCATCAAAAGGACTGTAATTAAAAATAGCAAAAATTAACTGCTATTACAATTAATACAGCAATTTTTTCTTTAGAGAATAACTACATACCTTTATACTTGACCTTTGTTAGTGGGGATGACTGGAGGGACAGTGGCAGTTGTTACCTGTGCATCTCCTGCTAATTCTTTCCTTGCCTTGCATTGGCCTTCTTTACCTCCTTACAAAGCCAATAGGCAGCAGGATTTCACTTTGTTTCTGTTCTAAACTGGCAGCAGTGATGGCAGTCTGTTAGTGTTTTGTATGGCTCTCATCTATACCCTATAAATTCCACATCCATACATTTGTTCAACAAAAACAGTCATCTGATTCTCATTCTCACCTTCTGTCCCAAGCATACTGGATAGAAACTACACTTGGTCACTAGTACATCCAGCTCTTATGTTCTGGACCAATTCTAGCCAAAGTGAAGGTCTTCTGTAAATCTCAGTCTGACAGTCACAGGTTTAGGCCAATACAAGGTCAAAACACTACCCTCCGTAGGTGGGGTGGGGAGAACACAAAGCTAGAGTATTGACATGAAAAGCAAATAAGGACATTTAAAGTTTAAGATTTACTGCTTAGCACAGATACTATATAAATCTATAATTTGGAATTGTTTATAGTTGCAGAAATGCCAGGCAGTTGTAGACTCCAGACTTTCTTTATCTTTCTGTTCACTAGTTCTTGGACATTTCATGACTTATTAGCCTCTACTGAATTTTTAGCAGTCTCAGAAGAAAGTTAAATAGGCCATACTAAAGTTTCTAATTGATTCATGGATCTAAATGTTCTATAGCCTCCATTCTTCATTGCCCATAGCACTTGAGTCAATGCTGATTAAAGAAAGATTATTGGATTCATGCTGACTGAGTCTGAAGTATTATTTTAAACACTCATTATCTTGTCACATACATGTTTTGATCATAAGTGTTATTTTGTTAGTTAACACTGCTCATATGCTGTTGCTGTTAGGTACCACTGAGCTACGCTAAGCATAACAGAACAAAGTGTTGCCCTGTCCGGGGCCGTCCTCAGTCATTTATGTATCGGAGCCCACTGTGGCAGCCACTGTCAATCCATCTTATTGAGGGTCTTCCTCCTTTTCACTGACCCTTCACTTTATTAAACACGATGTCCTTCTCCAGGGACTGATCTCACTTGATAATATGCCCAAAGTAAGTGAGGTGAAGTCTTGCTAGCCTCACTTCTAGGGAACATTCTAGCCACACTTCTTCTAACACTGTACAAAGTCTGACAGTGAAGTTTGCAAACATATCCTAGAAAAAGTGTTACATTCCTCATTGCTGAATATCGCTACATTCACCTTTGAGGTACTCCTGGGAAGCTAGTACCAACACCAGTGCCTAGTCTGCCTTTCAGAGCAATTTTAGACTCTTTCTGGTATCGCCATCAGAGCTGTCATCATATTACTCTTGATGTCCTGAATGTCATCAAAATGTCTTCCTTTCAATATTTCCTTTATCTTGGAGTCCAGATCAGGTGAGTAGGGAGGGTGTTCCAATATGGTTATTTGTTTACTGGCTAAAACCTCCCTCACAGACAGTGCTGTGTAACCTGATGCACTGTCATGATGCAAGAGCCATGAGTTGTTGGAGAAAAGTTCAGGTTGTTTCGTCTTTTTCATACAGCCTTTTAAGCATTTCGAAATAGTAAACTTGTTTAGCTGTTTGCTAGCCAGCCAGCCAGCTGTTTGCTAGTTGGTACTAATTCATAAAGAACAATCCCTCTGATATCAAAAAAAAAAAAGGTTAGCAACATTGTTTTCACTCTTGATTTAGATGGCTGGAACTTTTTTGGTCATGGAGAATTGGCTGACCTCTGTTGTGCACTTTTGACACTTTGTTTCAGAGTTGTATTGGTACATTCATGTTTCATCACCAGTGATAACACGGCCCAAAACATTGTCTTGCCTCTCCAAAATGTCTTGGCAAACTTTGACTCTCTTTTGCATTTTGTTCATCGGTGAGTTCCTAGGGGACCATTATTGCACACACCTTTCTCCTGCCAAGATTTTTGGTTAAGATTTTCCTAACTGTTTCTCTATTGATGTTTACTTCATCTGCTATGCTTCTCACAGTCAGCTGGCAATTTTGTTGCACAATTTGAGGAATTTCTGCAATGTTTTCATTAGTTCTGCTCATTACTGGCTGCCCTGACATCTCTTCATCAGTGACGCTTTCTTTCCCCTCAGAAAAATGTTCAATCCATTTGTACACTGCTGTTTTCTTCATGGCATTATCCCCATAAATTTGAACTAACTTGTCCTGATTTCACTTCCACTCTTGCCAAGTTTAACAATAAATGTAATGTTTGTTCTCTGCTCTAATTCAAGCGCCACCATTCTCATGACAACATGAAAAAACGTACAACAATAATAAACGCCACTCAGTAAGATGCTGCCACACATTGACATGAACACATCTGTGAGATACTGATATACCAAGGTTTTGAAGCTTTACTGAGTTGTTTGTACATGTCTGCCAATGTATACACATGGTGGCAAGTTTGCGAACCTAATTGTCAGACTTCATGTATATCACAGAGAAATCAATGTATCCCTTTATATTCTTGACAACTCTTATTTGACCCCAAGTCTGTTGTCCAACAGAGTCTTGTGGGACTGTTTTCTTCAAAATTTCTCATTTTAGCAAATTCATAAAAATTATTGTTCTAAGAAGGCAGGTGCTATTGAATCCTCAGTACTTAGTGCAATGCCTAACACAAAGAAAGTATCAATACATATTGGTAAATATTTGTTCAACTGGATATGCTGAGAATGGAAAATGTATAAATCAAATATTAGTATTCAATTTTGCTGAAAGAAATTTGCATAGGATATATTTTTTTTACCCAGTAATATACTCCATAGGATATATTTAAAGTTTATTTTTGATATATTTTTTGCTGCCTTTCCACTTTCCCTCCTTCTCTGGAACTTACTTTCATACTGAAGTAACTTGTTTGGCAAGTGGGAGGATGAGTGTTACCTTGGATGTAAATTTTTGCCATTGAGGATAGCTTGATAGGTAAATAGGACCCTGAAAAGGGTGTGCTGTTTACTTTTACTTAGGTACAATTGTTCTCCCTACAAAATGGGTTGAATCAGTTTATTCTCTAACAGATGTTTTCTTTTGTTTTTAAAAGTGAGAAATAGAATATGAAATAAGAATATTATGTGAAAATAACTTATGTCTATTAATTTAAATGATAAACATTTATTTTATGTATACATATACGTCCGTGTTTGATATTTGTATGTTTACATATATATATATATTTTCTACCACCAATGTGAAGAAACATCCCAAGATCTGATATTACAATCACGTGATGTTCTACAGCACCACTGTAATGATGAGATGGCTATTTACAGTTAGTATTTGACTGATTAAAATGTCTTAAGAGATTTATATGGGAAACATCAGTTACATAATTGAATTACAAATGACTATGTCTATTATGCAGAAGACAATACTATGAATTTTGTAACTGGTTACTGCTTGTTATTATTTTAAGATGATGATTGCTGTTTTATCCAAGAGCTTTATTTTTGGCATTAACATTGTAAAACAAAAGCCTAAACTGTAAGTCTGACAACTTTTCATGATTATCATTCTTTTCCTTTCCTTTGCCCCTTTTTTCCTCCTCTCCTCCTTCTCACTCTTCCTTTTTTGTTCTACTTTATAAAGTTTTATCCCTCCAGGTTGCATTTCCTTACAAGTTCAAGAACAAACAACTGTACATTTTTTCAAATCCTAAGGCAGGCCCTTTTGTGCTGTCAACTACATGGATATTTGCTTAACTGAAATATCATGAGCTCCTGATGTTGAATTCAAGGTTACTGGATTTATGGCACTGCCCATCCCAATTATTTACGGGATTTCATAATATGCCTTCAGCTTTTATAAAGAGTTGGTGTAGTAAACAACCAATGAAATAACATTTCTGCATCTTCTGTAAAACAAATCACATTACATTAGTGTTTGCTACTGAAGGATCATAACAATACATTCCTTGCAAGGATAAATTTCACACAATGAACAAGTTGGTTAAGTTGTTTATTTTCTTTTTAGATGTGTTGAATTATTTTCTTTCATCATATACTGGGAACTAGGCATCCTATAATTATTATCCACCACATTTCTAGGGTCGCAGATTGTTTTAATCTCTTCACTGTAGCCTATTGGCTGTTTGACCAGTTATTAACAGTATTCCTAACAGTGAACAACAAAGGATGTCAAAATTCAGGCCAATCATTTTCAGAGTTACTTATAATTTTACTTTATTTGATCTGCTCTGATTCTTATCTGCATGGATAACAGAGGCTGTATTTGTCTATGTTAGGTTTTTACATTTTTGCCTTTTGCTTTGGGGAATATTATTAAAATCAAAGACTAAAATTAATAATTACATTAATAGATAACCTAGGAACCTGGATTTGGTGCAGTGGTTAACAGCTTGGTTAGTATTCAAAACATCAGCAGCTTGAATCCACCAGCTAACTGCTCCTTGGAAACCCTATGGGAGTAGTTCAACTCTGTGCTACAGGGTAACTATCAGACAGAACTGGCTCAGCAGCAATGTATTTAGACACCAATTTATTATTTATTACGTGCTGAGTGAAAAAGCTCTTTATATGCTTAATTTAATTTTCACTAAGCCTTTGGGGTTGGTGTTATTTTCCTTAATTTGTAGCTATCACACAGCTAATAAGTGGTAGAAATGAGCTGAAATCAGGCAATCTGACTTCAGGACCATCTAACTTAAAATTCAAGATCTTCGGAGGGAACTCACACACCTTCTTGGGAGGTAAATGCATCTCATTTGTGGCACTATTCCCTAAGCCTTCTGATAGACATTGCTAATTACTGGCAGAATTCTTTTCTGCTGTGTCTGTATCCAGGCTTGGAATCCTTCTTACTTTTGTGCTAGATGACAACTACTTGTTGAATGATTGACATTTGTCTTGAAACCTATTTACCATTCATGTAGGTCTGATCTGCTTCTTTTAGCAGAAAGACCTATAATAAATGTTTTGGTTGAGACTGGATGTTCACCTAATCCACTTTTTCTTTTTCCTACTTACATAGGTAGACTGCAGTTCCACCTTTCCTTCCATATATGGCATTTTTTGCAAATAACATGTGCACACATATAACTTGTGGAAATAAAGAAATTAAAACAGTTTTGGCATAGTGTACCCATGCATATACCACACATGTCTTGTGACATTTCCAGGAATGAATTTTGACCTTATTTACCTGCCCTCCCATACCCCTCCCTAGAACCCACTGCTGTTGAGTCAATTCTGACTTACAGCAACCCTATAGGTCCTATAGGTCAGAGTGGAACTGCTCCATAGAGTTTCCAAGGAGCTCCTGGTGGATTTGAACTGCTGACCTTTTGGTTAGTAGTTGTATCACTTAACGTACTATTCCACCAGGGTTTCCTGTCCTCCCATATTACAGATAAACTAGGTGATTTGTTCTGTTCATTTTCTTTCATTCAGCTCATTTTCTTTCAGTCATTTAGTGTCTTTAATCTCCTGCTTGTGTGTATAGAAAAGGAGGCCAGGTAGTGAAACGGTTACAGTTATTGACTACTCATTGAAAAGTCAGTGGTTTGAAACCACCAGCAATTCTGTAAGAGAAGGATTTGGGCAGTCTGCTTCTACAGAGATTTACAGCCTTGGAAACCCTATGGGGTCATTAGTTGCCTGAATCGACTCTGCAGCAATAGGTTTTATTTGGATATGTGTACAAAAATAGGCCACAAATACTACTTTTGGTTATAATTATATAATGAAGGTATATACCATGGTCAAGAAGTCATAGAGTGAGATTGGTAGTCCACTAGTAATCAGGAAATACACAGTCAAAGCTGTGTGTTTCTATTAATGTAAGTTGATAATTACAGTATGTCAGCTCAGTAGTTAAATATGAAAAACTTATCGGATCTTCTTAAGGGAAATTGTTAGGTTATGTCAGGTCTTATTATTTCATAGTTTAATTATGTCTTCTTAGTGTCAGCAATGTGTAAAAAAATTGGCATAGCTCACTTAATTAAAGTAATGAGGGTGGAAAGCATGGTTTGCCAAAAAAAAGTATAATGCACATGTGATTGGCACAAAATACGATAGGTATGGCCCTATGACTATATGTTCCACCCAGCAGAATGTGGACAGACACAGATGCACCATTTCTGGGCTCTGCCCTAAAAACGACCAATGTGTTCTCCTTCATTCTCCCTCCCATCCGCTGGTTTGATGCTGTTAGATAGAGTGGCTTTGTAAGCTACCCTATGAAGTTGGCAGAGTTAAAAGATGGAACAAGCCTGGGTCCCTGGGTCATCTTTTTTGAACAAAGTTGCCTACCAATCATAAACACCTGTTTGGACTTTACATGAGCAGGAAATATATTTCTGTCATGCTCAGGCCATTAAAATGTTTTCGTGTGTTTGCAACAACAACTACCATTACAAATACCAGGATTATTCAAGATCACATCATGTTGAATTTAACAGCCAGAATAAAAATTAAGGTCTTTTGAGTCCAAATTCTTTCCACTCTGCCAGTCTTATCAGTCATTAAAAAATAATGATCCACACTGGTGATAAAGCCCTTATTTTGATCTAAATTGTTTTAAATTGTAATCACACCAAAATTTGAGTTCCTGTGTAACAAGGTTTCTTCCAATGCTAAACACACAGTCTCAGATACCTCCCTGTTGCTACTTTCAGGACCAAAGGGTCTTGCACTCCTTTTTCTGGCCCACAATCCTTTCCCATGTTTGAAGCATATCAAAGTCAGGGTTTCTATTGAGGAATCATTTCTGTGGGATGTGAATAGATAAGAAAGCCAAATAAAATATTCTATGGCATAACCCATTTGGGATATTCTAAATTAAATGAAGTAAAATGGTTTTCTGTAGGAATATCCTTTAGAAGGGTATTCTCTCTATATAAAATAGGAATAAAGTCTGCAACATTTTGCAAACTTATTTGAGCCCCTTTCCAAAGAGCATCGCAATAGACTAGCATTCTATCCAACATGTTCTGGAAAAATAAGCCTAAGTATATTTACTGGATCACATCCATAATTACTGGGACTTGAAGTTAGATCCAGTACATCTTGGAATTTTACCTCTGCTGTCTAAAGAGACTTTGGTTCTTGTTGTGACGTTTTGCACATATTGCCTGCTCCTGACATTTGACAAATAATTATTCCTTGTCCCTTTGTCTGGTTTAGGTCACTAATCTCTTATCCTGTTGTTCTCTTTAAGACTTAACAACAGACTGTATTTTGTGATCTCAACACTGCCAGCCTCTGTCTTGTTGCTGCTCTATCTTGACTGATGCAAATGCTCATTAGTTGGATGTGTGTGTATTATATTATTAATTCCTGAATAAATCAAAAGCCCCAAAAGAAAACTTGGGTGTGGGGTAGCATTAGTAGCTTAAAGAAACATCCCTTACTGACCTAGTTAAATATCACTATCAATAAAATACAGGGAAATTATGTTATATGGGCATTTATATTACTATGTGAATTCCACTAGACATAGTTAGCACCCTGCCCCCTAGAGAGCAAGAAAAATAATTTAAATGCAAGGCAGTTAGATTTTATGTTAGGGAATGCCATTACTGGAAGCCTCACATAATTTAAAACCTGCATAATCCAATATTAATTTTCCATAAAACTGACAAAGGAAAGCAAGTACCTGACTGCCAGCTGAAGTAGTAGCACCGTGGACCATAGCAAAAACATGGCTTCCGGTTCTTGTGGCCCATCAACTTTAAAATTTGATGACTCTTAATTAATTTTTTTGTACTTCTATTATTTAAGATACTGCCAATAATATGAGTTTATTAAAATTTTTATGTTTCAGTCTTTCAAATTTGCATAACTCTGATTTTATAAATTGCTACTACACTGTAGTATGGGGGCTCTTACCCATTGTCCCACTCTGCTTGTGTGCCTGGATTTAGTCTGTTAGCAGATATGATTCTGCTATTCCTTCCCTTCTTATACGCCATACATATGATAGAAAAATATCACTCTGACCCATAAATGCAACTCAATAATTTTATCTGTCATTTCCAGTGAATGCTGAAAAAAATGACTGTACTGAACTTACTGCAAGGTGATGTGGCATTTCAAAATATTATGCAGTTTCAAGGGACCATAATGGGTAAGGTTGTGTGTCATCTTGGCTGGGCCATGATTCTCAGTGGTTTAGCAGTTATAGTGTAGTTTGATGTAATCACTTGATGTAGTTTGATGTAATAGTGTAGTAATGATGTAATCACCTCCATGAGTTATGCCATAATGCAATCAGTGCCATGAGAACTGCTGCTATGAGAATCCCATCAGTTGAAAGGGAGTTTCCTTGGGGGTGTGGTCTGCATCTAATATATGTGGACTTTACAGCAAAGCTCGTGGTCTTTTGCTTGTTCTGGATCCTGCATCTGGCTCCTGTTCATCTGATTTCCAGTTCTCAGGACTGGGATTACCTGCTTCTGGAAAGATTTTCTTGTCTGTTAGAAAAGGATCATAGCAGGGATAGTCCCTCTCCTTTCTGTACATGTTGTTGGGTGTACATGTGACAACAGCAGCTATTGCCATTTTGTCACCAGCCCTCTGAGAATGATGTCAGAGTCAAGAGTAGCAAACAGTCAAAAAAGATGAACCTAGTCCTTGAAGAGACTGCTTAGGTCCTGAATCAACCAAACCTGGGACCTCACTCAACTTCTTCTGAGGTAATATAATAAATGTTCTTATTGTTTAAACAAATATACATATTTTTTGTGTGTTACAGGTAGATGAATACACTCTAATACATATCTTCTAAAGCAATACTCCAAAGATAACGTCTCGCTGACATCACGTAACATGACCAAGAGATGTTAGTTGGTGATTTTATCATGCGAGACTTCTAACTAATAGCTTGATGAAACTTATCACTGGCCCCTAAAACAAGGTAACAGATTGAAATGAAGATTCCTTACATGAGTTTAGCTGTTTGGGATCATTGTAGCTTATTCCACATAAACAGTATCTCAGGGATCACCACGGCATAGAAATAAGACGACACTTTCGCCTTAATGACTGAAATAAACTAGTTACATTGTTCTTGCAGTTCACATCTAATTTTCACTATATTCAACAAAAAACATAGGTGTGAGCTTTACTGCATTCAGCAAAACTCTCACAAAACATTTACCTATCATTTCAGCCATGTGGTATATGAAGAAATTTTCCTTATTCTTCCAGATGCAACATAAACAAATCACAAGATTACAGTCCAGAGAAGAATTTTTCATAGCATAGTAAAATTTACTTTTTATTCCTAGGCTTGGAAGTAGAAAGAGCAGAATTTACCAACTAAAAAAAATAAAATAAACCCCACCAAGGTAAGAATGATGGTAGACACATTTGCATATAGACGGCTCCACATTAAAGCAGAACTTGGACCATTTGGAAATCTTACCCCTTCTGACACAATTTTCATGAACTCGGTAATGCAAGCCATGTGGCAAATGACTTTCTGAAAAGCTTTCCTGGTTTCACTGTGGATTTTATTATTGGCCAAATGTGACATTAAGTTTTATCCCTGTGGCTTAGAGTTAAATGCTTGCTCCTCTCAGAATGGCAACACTCAATTAAACAGCATTTTTCATGATCTAAACCCACTATTGTTACTGTATTTAAGGGAAATAATGGGGATACTGACCTATATTGCGCTTCTTCTCATCAATGGAGATGAAGCGTATGCAGGGATTACCAGTGATGTACTGCCCAGCCCAAGAGACATCAATCTTCAAGCCAGCTTCATAAAAGAGGCCCAGAGCATAGCGAGAAGAGTAGCTCACAGACTCCAGTTGCTGCCGTTGGCATTCACTAATTACTGTGGAAGGAAAAACAAAGGGCATCAAACTTGAAAATATCAGCTTTCTTTTTAGTTAATCAAATATAAAACTCCTTTAAACTGGCTCCCACTGCTTCCACCAACTCCATTTTACTCTCAGTGAAATTCGAAAGGTAATTTAAAATAGAATCAGCTCAGATTTCTTTTCAGAATAATTACTGACATTGGTCCAGACTTTTTCTGAACTAGCATTTAAGTCTCTCAGGCTCTAGCTTCAGTTGCTTTTCTAGCTTTATACCCTAGTGGCCACCTTGGGACCCTCTTTATACCCCAGTGGCCACCTTGGGGCTCACCAGCAACATCACCGATTTCATATACTGAGCACTTAGTAGGAGTCAGAATCTTTGCTAAATAATTGAACATGCATTTCACTTTACCATAACCATAGCCTTATAAGGTATTTATTATTCCCAATTTATGAGCAGACTGATACTTTATGTCTTATAGACATCTTAAATTCTTCCACATGATATAGTGATTTGTCTTCTATCATCATTCTGCCAGTGTATTATAATGGTTCTGTAAGCATAGAGACAATATGTAAGTCATAAGCACCATATTCTGCTCTGCTCATTATAGGCACCCAGGAATGGAAGTGTAAAGAGCCAGAAAGGCAAACACAGACAAGCACACTTGGTGGAAACAGAGGAAGTAAACAATCAATCAGCAAATGGAAAGGGCTTGCAAACAGAATCAGGCAAGTTTGGGTTGAAATCCTGACTCTGCTGCTTACACTCATAGGTGTGTAACAACGGCCAAGCTACTGAATTACTCTGGTTCGAACCCTCTCATCTGTAAGTATTGATAATTGTACAAAATGTATTTAACTAGTGTGAGGATTAAATGAAACAACGTATTGTTTAGTGCTTGGCATACAGTGAGTGTTCATTAAACAGTTGCTTTTTCTGTTGTAGACTGAAAAATATTTAGGAAGATGGAATAACATTTCAGTTCTAATCCCTCTACCCTCAAGGGTCTCAGGGAGCTCGTTTTTCATATAAAAACAAATAAACAAAAAAACCCAAAATTTTTGCTATCAAGTCAAGCAATTCTGAAGGCTTAGGTAGGTTCTGAAATGGAACATATGAAAAAAAAATCTCATTTAATTCGTAGACAATACCCTAATTTAAAACAACAAGGCTAGGCAGACTTCAAGGATGGTGAGGGGGCAGGTACATTTGGCTAATCCCTAGAGAAGTAACTCTGGGAGATAGAGTGGGAAGATTATTCATTGAATTATTTTAAGCATAATAATAATCCCATATATTGCTATAGCATTTTCCAGATTGCCAAACATTTTTATAACCATGACCTTAATTAATTTTCACAAGAACCCTTAATGATGACTTGTTTTGCAATCCTCATTTTACATCTCTGGGAAACTGAGATTTAGGGAGGTTAAGAAACTTGCTGCGGGTTACAGAGCCCCCAGGCCACATGATCAAGACAAAGCGGGTGCTCCCCTCTGACTCTCTGTACTACCCTGTATTTTCTCCTCCTGATCTGTAGGTCTGAGCTTCAGAATGAACCTTTGTATTGTTTCTCCTTTGGCATTAATAGTTATTTTGTATTCACTTAGAAGTAAAAGCCATCATTCACTTCAATCATCATTTTCTATATTAGTAAAAGCTTTAGTTACTTGATGAACAAATGATCCATTTGACATTGGTCTTTTTACTATCAGTGTATCTTGGGTTTCATTTTATTATTTCATCTGCTTTTAAAGTTAGGGCTTGATGTTATGCCCATTGCTTTCTGAAAGAGGAAGTGAAAGAAAGTACTGTGACAATTTAAGCACATATTGTGGACTTGGGGTTTTAACACTAAGTTTCTCATTTTTTAAATGAAAACACCAGCAACAAGAAAGCCTCCAAAAAATTACATAGTCAGCCATTTAGTAACCGGGCCTAAAACTGTTCCCTGCCCCCCCCAAACCAAAACCAGCTAGGCTGACAACTCAACTGGGCCTTCCCCTCGCCCCAATCCACGCATACAGCTAGTTTTTAGACAAACTGACAAGTGGCCAATCCCACTGGGTGGCCCTTTGAAAAGGACCTTCGTATGTATGTGGAAACAGCAATTAACCTAACACACCCTTGCCTGCTCTGGGAGCTCTCTAATTCATCTTTGAGAACAGGGAGATGAGACTTCTGACAAACAATCTCAATTCTGGCACATAAATCACTTACACAAAATTCATCTTCAGGACTTGTTGCAATGCAGGAAGGACCTAACAAATGTTTTCTTATGGAAAAATGTCACAAGGAGCAGCTCTTGACCCCAAATACATATACTCTGGCAAGGAAAATATGTTCTTTACTGCCATGTATTCAAAAAGGCCAAATGACAACAAAGGCTGGTGAGTCAATTCTGGCTCATATTAACCTTATAGGACAGAGTAGAACTGCCCAATATTGTTTCCAAGGCTGTAAATCTTTATGCAAGCAGACTGTCAACATTTTTTTCCAGTGGAGTGGAGTGGTTCCAACACCTAACTTTTTGGTTCGCAGCTGAGTGCTTTAACTACTACACCACCAAAACAAACAAACCCTTTGCCATTGAGTTGATTCCTACTCACAATGACTCTACAGGATAAAGCAGAACCAACCCTATAGGGATTCCAAGGAGCTGCTGGTGGATTCAAATTGCCAGCATTTGGGGTAGCAGCTGTAGCTCTTACCCACTATGCTACGAGGACTGTGCCAATAGGGCTCCTTATAGGACCACAAAGGAAGGCTTATATAAAAATGCCTAACTCCAGTAAAATGGATCTTCACCTGGATGTCATCCTCATTTAATTCTGAATCATCGAAGTTTTATACAATTGCTGTAATTTTATACACACACACAAACACATTAAGTTGCCTTCAGGATGGTTCTGGTCCATGGTGATCTAACGTGTAACAGAACAAAACATTGTCTCTTCTTGTGCCACCTTCGTGATCATGGATATGTTGCATGAATATACCTATGAAACACAGTTTATAAGCTACAATTCAACTAACGTGGCTGCAATTATAGAAAATAGGGTATTTGATGGTCACGTTTGCATCAGTCAGGAGAACTGTTCCTGCTCAATTCTGGATCTGCCTGTGTCTGTGTGCATGCATATGTCTATATGTGGGTTTGGGGGTAGGTGAAGGATGGAGGGAGAGAGATAAGGAGAGACAGAGGATCAGAAGACCAGGGCTATACTCCTGAATAACTTTAAATAAGTAATTCCTTTATTTTGCTTTTGGTTTACTAATGTAATTTCTACTCTGTCCTATAGGGTCAATATGAGTCAGAACTGACTTAACTTCAAAGGGTTTGTTCTTTTGTATTTAATTTAATTTCACTTTCTGAGTTTTCTAATCTATAAAGAAAGATGGCAGTGGGTTTGATTTTTGCTTTAATGTAATTTCAGTCTCTCAGTTTCCTAATCTATACATTAATCTATACATTCCTAATCTATATATCTATTAACTGCCCTCCCTCCCTCCTTATTTTTCTACCATACTTTATGCCAGACACTGTTCTAGATGCTAGGTATATAAAGCAGAACAACAAAATCCCTGGTTTAATGCAGTTTACATACTATTGGTGGAGAGATTAATTAAAAAGAGAAATACCCAAGGAAATGTATGTCAGTTGGTGATAAGACCTATAGGAAAAGTAAAGAAGGGTATAAGGGCAAAAGTGACAAACATGGGTATGAACACTATTTTATACAGGTTTTCAAGGACATATATTGCTCCTGAGAATTCAGTGGACATGGGAAGTGACTGAAGGGTTATGAGCCAAGGACAGTTATGATTTGGCTTGTATTTAAAAAAATTATAGTTCTGGTTATAGGTCAAGCCTGATAACAGTGGAGGGAGTTCACAATATGGTGCTAGAGGGAAGCACTATGCCGTTTCATCACAATAAATAACTCCAAAACTGAGCAAAAGAGAAATAAATACCAATTTGGGACCCTAAGTGTCATAAGAAAGGATAAAGAACTCAACCAAGCACTGAATAGAATAAGAAACTAACAGAACAGAGAGTGAGGAGAGATGCAGAGTAGAGTTCTCCTTATCAGCTAACACAACACCGATTCACCATCTAGGATGTCTGAGCCAAGATTGGTGGACAGGAAGTACAGGAAGGCAGCGTCATGGAGCTCCCAGCAGGAGACAGAGCACCCAGTTCCTAGTGATACATGCTTTCACATTTCCCACCCCTCCTCCCTCTGCTTGGACTGCATTAGTTTCTGACGGGCCATGGCCTTTTGGCAGGGTGGGTTTCATGGACATTTGGATTCACCTCACCCACACCAGCTGCCTCCTTTAGTGCCACCTTTTGTTGTTGTTGTTACTCTTGTCCCCCCCCCTTTTTTTTTGGCTTCTTTTGGTTTTCATTCTCTCTCTCATCTTTGTTCTTGCTTTCTCTTTAACACCTGGCTCCGTGTGCTGTCTCTGCTCTTTCTTGACAGGCTGTGAAGCACCTCTTAGCTGGTGAACCACTTCCAGTGGGCTCCCCTGGTGTATTTTTTTTTTTTCCTTTTTCTTTTTCTTCATTTCTTGGTTTCTTGTTTCTCTCTACCCTCCTTCTTTTCCTTTCTCCTGAATACCTGGTGCTGTATGCCATCTCTGCTCCTTCTAGACAGTCTGTGCCAAGCCAGTGGACTCCCTTAGGGATTTTTTTTTTTTTTTTGGTCAGCTTATTGTCTCTCTCTAGCTGCCTTCCTTAACTTACACTTCTCCTGAATACCTGTCATCATGAGCCATCTCTGCTTCTTCTTGATGCACTGTGTAGTGTTGCTTGGCTGGGGACCCACTTGTAGTGGGCTCGCTTTGGGCACAGTATTTTCTTTCTTCTGTTTTTCTCAGTTTCTGATCTCTCTCTACCTTACGTCTTTACCCTTCTCCTGAATCTCGGGTACCCTGTGCCATCTTGGCTTCTTGACAGGCTACAGAGTGCTCTTCAGTCAGGCTTCCTTCTGGTGGGCTCTCTTGGGGCACTTTTTTGTTCTTTCTTTTTTTAAAAAAAAAAAAAAAATTGGCTTCTTGTCCCTCTCTATATTCCTTCCCTTCCTTACTCCCAACTATCTGGCATCTTTTATTTTTCTCAGCTTCTTTTCTCTCTTTACATTCTTTCCATTCCTTTCTCTCAACCACCTGGTCACATGTGCCTTTCTCTTTTTAAATCTAGTTTCTTATCTCTGTCTCCCTTCCTGCCTTTCCTTTCTCTTGCCCACCTAGTTGCTTGTGCCATATCAGTCTCATCTCGATGGCTGTGCCTTATCTCCTGGCTAGAAAGTCACTGTCACACAGCTTCCCCAGGTCTGCACAACTTTAGCAGCAGGCTACTAGAGTACTTTTTTTTGCATCTTCTTTGTCTCTTTCTCTTCTTTGCCATACCATATATGACAACCTCCTACCTTCCACCTGCCTACCTGCAATATGAGCCAAACATGACACTCCCAAACAGTACAGGCAAAGTTTATTGGAACCTGCCAGCACTGACCTCTGCCTGTGCTCTGCTGACCTCAGTGGATGCCACAAACAACCCATCTCAGTCCCTCCCCACCCACTGCATCTACCTTGCTGGATCACAGCAGACTGGTCCTGTCCATTGGACAAAGTGGTAAAAAGCATTGTCCACACAGACAAGCAGACAACAAAGAGCACCCAGCCTAATAGCTAAGAGATAACCACATAAAATAAAAAGCATGACTAAATAAACAAATCTACAATGAATAAATGAAGAAAATAATTACTTATTGTCCTGAAGAATGCAGACAATATCAAAACATACAAAAAAGCAAGACAGGATGGTTCCAATAGGCATCCGAAATAAAACATCAGGTGACCTTCCAGTAGAAGAAAAGCCACAGGAAGTACATGATAAGGAATTCAAATCTCTAATATTCAGGGCAGTCCAAGAGTTGAAGGACAAAGTAGACAAAAATGAGGAAAAAATAGACAAAACCACTGGAAAGTAGAAACAAAATCATGGAAAAAACATAAAACAATGGAAGAATTCAGGAAAACAATACAGGAACAAAATGCCAAAATAAATTCACAAGTAGAAATCATGCAAAAATAGTATTTAGAAGTCCAAAAAATAAGTAATATTTCAGAAATGCAGTGTTGAGGGGTAAGTCTGAAGCAATGAGAAGACAGGATCACTGAAACTGAAGACAAACACTTGGATACTATTTTGTTTCAGAAAAAAATCAAAGAACAAAAAAAATTTTGAAGAAGCCCTTTGAATCATGTGGAATACAATCAAAACCAAAAATATGCAAGTGATCAGAGTTGTAGAACAGGAAGAGAAAATAGAAAACACAGAATCACTATAGAATTGCTGATCTAAAACTTCCCCAATACCATGAAAGATGAAAAGCTGACCCATCCAAGAAGCTCAAAATGCCCCATATAGGACAGACCCCAAAAGAAAATCACCAAGGCATATCGTAAGTACATACTCTAAAAGCAAAAACAAAGAAAGAATCCTGAAAGCAGCTAGAGAAAAATGAAAAGTCACAGAGGGGAAACGACTAGATAACTGTGATTAGTTGGAAGAAATTACGCAGACAAGAAGGTAATGGGATGACATATATAAAACCTTGCAAGAAAAAAACCCTGCTGAGAATATTATATCCTGCAATACTGTCACTGAAATATGATGGTGAAATTAAGACATTCCCAGACAAACAGAAATTAAGGGAATATGTAAAAACCAAATCAAACCTACAAGAATTAGTGAAGGGTGTCCTTCGCTTGGAGAATCACAAGATCAGACGACAACCTGAATCTAAGATACCAACTCAGGTAATGAACACTCAAGGATAAATCAAAACTCAAAGATGTATAACAGAGAATCAGAGAGATTAATCTGTAAATGACAACAACACTGGAACAATGAAAGAGGGAATAAATGGAGTAGGTATAGAACTTTCAAATAGAGAGGAAGTTGAGGCAATAGGATGTAATAAATGACAAGTTCAAACTCAGGAAGATAAGGGTAAATTTCAAGATAACTACAAAGAAAATTAACAAATTTACCCATCAAAATAATGAGGAAAAAATATTCTCAGTAAATACAAAATCTACAAAAATAAATGAAACAGTAAAAACAAAAAAACAAAAAAAAAAACACAAAGAAAAGGACTTCAGCACAGGAGAATAAGAATAACAAAGACAACATCAGCACCACACACACACACACACACACACACACACACACACACACACACCCCAAAATGATCACACCTCTCAACACACTGTACATAAATGACCTAAATGCACCCATAAAGAGATAGAATGACAGAATGGATAAAAGAGTAGAAAAGAAAACAAATACCCACTGCTGTCGAGTCAATTCTGACTCATAGTGACCTGATAGGTTAGAGTAGAACTGCTTTGTCTATAAGAAACAAACTAAGACATAAATTTATTAAAAATCGAGGGACGAGAAAAATACATTAAAGGAAACAGCAACCAAAAAAAGTAGAAGTGGCAAAACTAATCTCAGATAAAGCCAGCCAGCCAAGTGCCCTCTAGTCGGATCCGACTCATAGCGACCCCAGGTGCCAGGGTAGAACTGACTCCCAGAGTATTCAAGGAGTGCCTGGTGGATTTGAACTGCTGACCTTGTGGTTAGCAGTGGTAGCACTTAACAGAGTTTAAAACAAATTCCACTATGAAAGGCAAAGCAGGGCATTATACAGGGATTAAAGAGACAATCCACCACGAACACATAAACATAATAAGTATCTAAATACCAATGACAGGGCTCAAAAATATAAAAAACAAACTGTAACAGCACTGAAAAGAGACATGGACATCTCAACAATAACAGTAGAAGTTTCCAACATACCATTCTCTGTGTAGGACTGTATATCTAGAAAGAAAGTCAACAGATACAGAAGATCTTAAAATCATCATCAGCTAACTTGACCACATAGACATATATAGAACATTCCACTCAACAGTTTCAAAGCACACATTCCTTTCCAACATACATGGAACATTTTCCAGAATAGGCCACACCTTATGCTACAGAACAACCGTCAGCAAAATTCAAAAACAGAGACATACTATAAATCATCTTCTCTGATCAAGACACCATCAAAGTACAAATTAACAGGAAGAGCAAGGAAAAAAAAAAATACATGGACACCAAATAGCAACCTGTTTAAAAACCACTGAGTAATACAAGAAATCAAAGATGAGATAGGAAAATTCCAGGAACCAAATTAAAATGAAAACATATCATATCAAAACCTCGGGACACAGAAAAGGCAGTGGTCAGAGGTCAATTTATAGCAACAGATGTACACATCAAAAATGAAGAAAGGAACAAAACCAAAACATTAGCTAAACAACTTGAACAGAGAACAGTGAAAGTAGTCCATAGTCACTAGAAAAAAGGTAATAAAATCAGAGCAGAAAAAATTGATATAAGAAATAGAAATGGAGAAGGAATAAGGAAGACAGAAGATGAATTGATGCCTTTGAGTTGGGCTGTTGAAGAATATTGAATATACCATGGACTGCCAGAACAAAAAACAGATCTGTCCCGGAAGAAGTACAACCAGAGAGCTCCTTAGAAGTAAGAATGACAGAACTACTTCTTACATACTTTAGGCATGTTTTCAGGAGAGATCAATCCCTGGTGACAGATATCATGCTTGGTAAAGAAGAAGATCAGAGAAAAAGATGAAAAATCTCAGCAAGATGCACTAACACAGTAGCTGCAATATAAAAATGTGGCTTAAGCATAAAAATGTTCATGGGCATGGCACAGGACCAGGCAGTGTTTCATTCTATTGTGCAAAGGGTCACTATGAGTCAGAACCAGTTTGATGGCACCTAACAACAACTAACAAAAACTCAAAGTAACACAAAGTGAACAGATCCATAATAAAAGATTAGAAAGGTAATAATAGTAATGACAACAATAATAACTCCCAACCAATAAAAGCTCTGGCCCAGATGGCTTCACTGGATACTTGTATCTAACATGCAGAGAAGAGCTTACACCAGTACTACTCAAACTGTTTCAGAACATACAAAAGGAAGCACTATTTCCAAATTCACTCTGTGAAGTCTGCATAACCCTGATACCCACACCAAAGATACTATAAAAAGAGAAAATTACAGAACAATGTCTCTCATGAATGCAGATGCAAAAATACTCAACAAAAATTCTCAACAGTCTAATTCTAGCTAATAGAATTCAGCATCATATCAAAAAATAATACAATATCATATCAAAAAAATAATAAAGTATGAGCAAGTGGGATTCATATCAGTCATCTCAATCATTGCAGAAAAGACTTTTAACAAGGTCCAACACCCATTCCTGATAAAAGCCCTCGATGATATAGCTATAGAAGGGAAATTAGGCAATGTAATAAAGAATATCTATCTAAAATCAACAGTTAATATCATTCTCAATGGAGAGAGGCTGAAAATATTTCCCCCGAGTACAAGGACAAGACAAAAGATGCTCTTTATCACCACTCTTATTTAACATTGTACTGGAATCCTCCCTAGAGCAATAAGGCAAGAAAAAGAAATAAAGGGCATCCAAATTGGTAACCCTGGTGGTGTGGTGGTTAAATGCTTTGTCTGCTAACCAAAAGGTCAGCAGTTCAAATCCACCAGGTGCTCCTTGGAAACTCTATGGAGCAGTTCTACTCTGTACTACAGGGTCACTGTGAGTCAGCATCAGCTTGATGGCACTGGGTTTGGTTTTGGTTTAAACTGGTAATAAAGAAGTGAAACTGGCCCTACTTGCAAATAGTATGATATTATACATAGAAAATTCAAAAGACTGTACAAAGAAACTGCTGGAAATAATAGAAAGATTCAGCATATTAGCAGGATATGAGATAAACATATAAAAACCAGTTGGATTCCTATGCAGCAATAAAGAGAACAACAAAAAGGAAACCAGGAATAATACCATTCACAATAGCCCCTAAAAAGTTAAATACTTAGTAAAAATAATAAATCTAAGCAGAGATATAAAAGACCTATACAAAACCAAAGACACTACAAAACACTATTAGTAGGAACTAAGAGACCTACACAAATTGAAAAATATGAAAAACCATGTTCATGGACAGACAGACTCAACATTGTGAAAAACATCAATTATACCCCAAACATTCTACCAATATAAATGCAATCCGATCCAAATACCAACTGCAGTCTTTAATGAGATGAAGAAACTAATCATTAATTTTATATGGAAAGGGCAAAGGCCCTGGATAAGTAAAGCACTGCTGAAGAAGAATAAAGTAACAGTACTTGTACTACCTGACCTGAGAATCTACTATTGAGCTGTGGTAGTCAGAATAGCCTGGTACTGGTACAAAGACAAGCACATTGACCAATGGAACAGAAATGAGAACCCAAATGTAAATCCATCCATCTATGGCAACCTGATCTTTGACAAGGGCCCAAAGTCAAATGGGGAAAAGACAGTCTTTTTAGCAAAAGACAGTGGCAAAACTGGATGACCTCCTGTAAAGAAATGAAACTGGACCCATACCTCACAGCATGCACAAAAACTAATTCAGAAAGGATCAAAGTCTAAATATAAAAGCTAGATCATAAAGATCATAGAAGAAGAAAATTGGATTAATGCCAAATGTCTTAATATATGGCATTAACATTATACAAATAATAGCCAACAACACAAACTCCAAAGATAAACTAGATTACTGGGATCTTCTATAAATTAAAACAGTTATATTCATCAAAAAGACTTCACCAAAAGGGGGGTTAAAAAAAAAGGAACCTACATACTAGGGGGAAAAATGTGGCTATGACAAATCTGACACAAGTCTATTCTCTAAAGTCTTCAGGAAAATCCAATAAATCTACAACAAAAAGACAAATGATCCAATTACAAAATGAGCAAAGGAAACAGACATTTTACTAAAGAAGACATTCAAGTGGCAAACAGACATATATGGAAATGCTGGTGATTATCAGCATTAGAGAAATGCAAGTCAAAACCACAGTGAGATACCATCTCACCCTAGCATTACTGGGATGATTTAAAAAAAAAAGCAAAAGTAACAAATATTGGAGACACTGTGAGGAGATTGGAATTCCTATACTCTGCTGGTGGGAATGAAAAATGGTACAACTATTTTGGAAACTCATGTGGCGTTTCCTTAAAAAATTAGGATGAGAAATATCATTTGATCCAGTAATTCCACTCCGAGAAATATATACTAGAGAAGTAAAACCTGTCACACGAATAGACATATGCACACCCATGTGCACTGCAGCATTATTCACAATAACAAAAAGATGGAAACAACCTAGATGCCCATCTACAGATGAATGGATAAGCAAAGTATGGGACATAAACACAATGGGGTACTATATTCAATGAGAAAGAACCATGAGGAATCTGCACAGCATCTCACAACACAGATGAATCTGGAGGGCATCATGCTTAGTGAAATAAGTCAATCACCAAAGGACAAATATTACATGAGATCATGACTATAAAAACTCATGAAAAGATTCACACACAAAAAGATGCAATCATTGATGCTATGAAGGAGGGGGAGGGTGAGAAGGGAAAAATACTTAATAGACAATAGAAAGTGGTAACTGGTGAAGGAGAAGACAGTACACAACACTGGGAAAGCCAGCACTACTTTATGAAGGAAAGGTCATGGAAGCTCCAAGAACACATCCCAAATCCCCAAGGGCCCAAATTAATGGGCTGAGTGCCATGGAGACTATAGTCTTTGGAAATATCCAGCTCAACTGGCATAACATAAGTTTTTAAAGAGAATGTTCTGTATTCTCCTTTGGTGAGTAGCATCTGGGGTCTTAAAAGCTTCTGAGCAGTCATCTAAGATACTCTCCTGGTCCCACTCCATCTGGAGCAATGGAGCATGCAGACAACCAAAGACAAAAGGGAAGACTCGTCTAAGGGACTAAGGGACCATAAAACCACAGCCTCCACCAGACTGAGTTCAGCACAACTAGCTGGTGCCTGGCTACCATTACCAACTACTGACAGGGATCACAACAGAAGGTCCTGGACAGAGCTGGAGAAAAACATAAAACAAAATTCAAACTCAAAAATAAATGAATAAATAAAAAGAACAGACACAGTGGTCTGACAGACTGGAAAATCCCGACAGTATGGCCCTCAGACACCTTATAGCTCAGTAATGAAGTCATTCCTGATGTTCACCCTTCAAAGGTTAGGCAGGCCCATAAAATGAGACTAAATATGCACACCAGTCCAAGGGCAAAGATGAGATGGCAGGAGGGGACAGGGAAGCTGGCAATGGGGAACATAGGGTCAAACTGGGAAATATGTTGCCAGGGCATGGGAGTTGGCAACCAGTATCACAAAGCAGCATGTGTATTAACTGTTTAATGAGAAGCTAGTTTGCTTAGTAAATCTTCATCCAAATTACACTAAAGAGAACGGTGACACATTGTGATCCATGTAACTGATGTCACTGAAAAACTTGTGTGGAAATTGTCAAGTGGATCCTGATTTGCTATATAAACTTTCACCAAAAATTCACTACAACAGATTTTTTAAAAAACACAACAGTGGAGGAGATCAGAAGTCATTGTATTTTGGATGGAATACATACACACATACATACACAACCATATATATGTATGTGTGTATATGCATGTGTATATGCATATATGCGTATGTAAGAAGCCCTTGTGGCATGCTGGTTATCGCGCTTCCTGCTAAACTGAAAGGTCACTGGTGTGAACCCACCTGCTGTTCCATAGGAGACAGATGTGACAGTCTGCTTCTGTAAAGACTGCAGCCTTGGAAGCCCTATGGGGCACTTTGATGACTCTGTCTGTGGCAGTTCTAAACTGTCCTACAGAGTTGCTATAAGTCGGACCCAACTTGATGGCAGTGGTTTTTTCTTTTCTTTTTTTAATAGGATCACTATAACTTTAAATAGACTTAATGGTAACGGGCGTATACTCACTGCCGTCAAGTTGATTCTGATTTATAGTGATCCTACAGGATAGAGTTTCCAAGGAGTGCCTGGCATATATTCAAACTGCCAACATTTTGGTGAGCAGACACAGCACTAAACCACTATGCCCCCAGCGTTTCCAATGGGTGTGTGTGTGTGTGTGTGTATATATGTATATGTACACGTATGTGGACATGTATGTGTATGGTCAGTAGTGGTTCAGCTGTGGAATTCTCACCTTACGTGGCAGACCCAGGTTCGATTGTCAGGCAAGGAACCTCATGCACAGCCACTACCCATCTGTCAGTGGAGGTGTGCCTGCTGCCAGGATGCTCAACAGGTCTCAGCAGGGCTTCCAGACGAAGACTAAGACCAAGAAGAAAGGCTGGGCAATCTACTTCTGGAAATCAGCCAATAAAAAGTCTGTGGATTACAGTGGTTCCCATGAACAACCAATCATGGGAATGGTGGCACAAGACGGGACAGCGTTTCCTTCTGTTAAGCATGGGGTCACCAGGAATCAGGGCTGACGCAATGGTAGATAACTACAATACAAATATAAGAGGTGGTATATTTGAATCACAGTGTTAATGATGAATGCTGAATAAAGAATAGTGAAGAATGTTGAATAATATTACCATAACCCTCTCTTCCCCTTTTCAGATACTCCCTGACCCTGCCAAGGCTAGTCACTAACCTGAACTCAGGAATAACAGATTAGTTGTTTCTGAACTTCACATAAGCAGAAGCTTACGTATGTACTCTTTTGTACCTGGCTTCTTTCGCTCAGTGTTATGTTTCTGACATTTACAAATGTTATATGCCACCAAGGTTGTAGTTAATTAATTCTCATTGTGCTACAGTTTTGCTTGTATGTGTATGCTAGTCCCTACTGCTGTTGATGGACATTTGAATTGTTTGTGGTTTTCGGTTATTACAAATGGTGTCTTTTGATAAATAATATGTATGCTTTTCTCTTAAGTATACATTTAATAGTGCAATTGCTGATCATAGCATTTTCACATCCTCAGCTTTAGTTGACACTGCCAAATGGTTTTCTAAAGTGACTGTACCCATTTGTACTTACTCCTACCAGAAGTGTATAGAAGTTCTAGTTTCTTTACATGCTCTTCATCATTTGTTACTATTTGCTTTTTGTGATTCAGATTTAGTGGTACCACATTATGGGTCTGATTTGCATCCTGTGGTGATGACATTAGCTTATTTTTTCATGTTCATTAGTCTGTTAGATGGCCTTCTTTTGTGATTGCCTATTCATGCCTTTGCCAATTTTTCTTCTGGTTGTCTGTCTTTTTGTCACTTCTATGTAAAAAACAAAAACAAAAAACAGAAAAAGAGGAACTCATTGCCACTGAGTTTATTCCAGTTCTTTACGTGCTCCAGATACGAGTGTTCGAGATGAGTTGCAAAAATCTTCTCTTCAGCGGCTTACCCTTCACACTCTAAATTGCGTGGTTTGATGAATAGAGTTTTAATTTAGTCCAAATTACCATTTTTAAATTTATGGTTAGAGCTTTTGTGTACTGTTTAAGAACTCTGCTTACTCCAACGTCATAAAGATGTATTTTTCTCTTGAAAGGTTTTTTGAATTAAACTAGAATTTACCTTTTAGAGCAGTTTTGAGTTTCCAGAAAAATTGTGCAGAGAATATAGCATACCCACAAGCCCCTTCTCACCTCCACACAGTCTCTTATGTTATTAGCATCTTGAGTCCCTGTGGTATGTCTGTTATACTGACGAACCAATACTGATACGTTCTTATGAACTAAAGTTCACACCTGACATTTGTGTTAAGTTCCATACAATGGATTCTGACTCACAGGGGCTCTGTGGGACAGAACAGATCTGCCCCATATCATCTTCTAGGCTGTAATCTTTACAGAAGCAGATTATGAGGTCTTTTTCCTGCAGACCTATTAGGTAGGTTTGAATGATCAAGCTCTCAGTTGGGAGCAAAGAAATTAACTGCTGCACCATCAGGTTCCTTGTAGTTTACATTAGGGCTCACATTCCTGTTGCAGAACACTGTGTGTTGTGGCAAACACATACAGTCATGTGTTCACCTACTGGTTTACTTTTCATGGAGTTTCCGGGTATATATTGAAGATAAAGCAGCCACGATCTTCTGATGCACTGGAAACAGAAATCAAATAAGGAATATACACAGCTTTGTCCAGTGCAGTTAGAAATAAACAAAAGTTGAGTCTTCTATGATTTTAAAACCTTCAATATAAAAATGAGAGCAGATTGTAACCTCTTGAGGCAAGGATTGTGCCTTATGGAGCTTTAACTTTCAATAAATATTAACGAATACACCCTCATTTTAGAACACTTGGAAAATACATAAAGGCATAAAGATGAATAGGAGTGAGGGGTAAAACCACCACGTCCTCATCTTCCAGAGAAAAAAACAGTTAACATTTTGATTCTTTTCATTCTTTTCCTAATTTACTCTTTAAATATGACTGATTGTATACACACAATTTTGCATGCTCTACTTTTATGATGTCGCACAAGAGCTCACTGTAAACAATTTTTTAAATTAAAATTTTATGACTGTGATTAAGTGAAAGAATACAATCCAAGTCAATTTTGCATGCCTGCCTCTCTACACCTCTATATGCTCTCCTCACCATGCAACAGCACACTCCTCTTCATTCTTTTAGTATCCTATTAACGAATACCTGTCCCCTCTTCTCCACTCTCTCTCTTATCCCCTCTAGACAGAAACCAGTAGGACAGCCTTCTACAACCATATAAAACCATGAAGTACACATACCAGATGCTCACTCCGTGTCCCCTAGTCCAGTCCATTCCTTGTCTGAAGTATTGACCTCAGTACTGGTTTCAGGTCTGGACCAACAGCAAGTCTAGAGGCTGTGTTTCCAGGCAAACTTCCAGGTTGTTGGACCATCAATTCTGGTCTTTTAGTAGAGCTCTTGATCTGCACATGTCTTGTTCTCATGCTGTGTCAGTGACTCTACATTGTGTCCTCCCCTATCAAGGCTGTCTTTGGTGATGGCCAAGCACCATCTGGCCTCCTGCTGATGTAAGCTCCACATATCGGTCCTGTTTCCTGGATTCACTTTTCATCATGTCTTTGATATTCTTGGCTGTCATCTGCTTCAGATGGATTGGGACCTGCTGATAGTTCTCAGATGGTAGCTTGCTGGCTTTGAAGACCCCACATGCCACTCACCAATATGGGGTGCAGAAGACTCAGCAAAGGAAAGTTGCTCCAGTTGACCTCAGTGTCCACTGAAAACACAGTCCCCTGACCCCTGTCCCTGCTACTCTATCCTTTGAAATGTTGGGTTGAATTTAGAAAACATTTTAGTTTATGGTGTAGTAGTACAGTTATGCTGATCTGCCTTCTACTGAGTACTGTCATATCTTTCATCTAACTGAATTCCCATTGACTGTCTAATTTATGTAGGCCCTGGTGGCGTAGTGGATGTGTGCGATGGCAGCAAACCAAAAGGTCGGCAGATCAAGTCCACCAGGCGATCCTTAGAAACTCTATGGGGCAGTTCTACTCTGTCTTATACAGTTCTTATGAGTTGGAGTCAGCTTCATGGCACTGGGTTTGGTTTTGTTTCATATAATCTATGAACAACCCTCTCCCTCTCCCACTCTTATAGCCATCAAAGAGTCTTTTCTGCTGTGCATAAGTCCTTTTTTAAGTCCTTATAATAGTGGTTTCATACAGTGTTTGTCCTTTTGCAGCTGACTGATTGCATCAGCTTAATGTCTTCTAGTCGAAACCAGGTTACAAGATGCTCCCTAAAATCATCATTGTTCTTTAGCATTGCACAGTGTTCCTTCCACTGAGTCTATGTACCATAGTTTGTCCATTCATCTGTTGATGGGAAGCTAGGTTGATTCCATCTTTTTGCTATTATGGACTATGCTGCAATAAACATTTGTGTGCATGTCTCTGTTCATGTGACAGCTCGTATTTCTGTAGGATATATTCCAAGCAGGGGGACTGCTGGATCACATGGTTTTTCCATTTCTAGCTTTCTTTCTTTTTTTTTTAATTTTGATTGAGTGGAAGTGTACAATCTGGTTTAAATTCACATGCCTGCCTATGTGCAGCTTCTACTGCTCCCCTGGCCCTATGACAGCACATTCCTCCTTTCTGTTCCATACAAGTTATATCTTCCTAACAGTCCCCTGTACCCTCTTCTCCACCCTCCCCACTTCCCTCTAGTAAGAGGCCAGTAACACGACATCCTCTAGATGCACAGAACCATAAAGTGCACACACGATATGGTCACTCTGTGTCACCAAGTCCAATCCATTCCTGTCCAAGGAGTTGACCTCAGTAATGACTTATGATCCGGGGCAGCATTGGGTCTAGGGGCTATGTTCCCCGGGGGAACCCTCAGGCCTTCAGACCGTCAACTGTGGTCCTTTAGTGGAGTTCTTAGGGTGCACCCCTTTTTATTCTCGTATTGCCACTTGGACTCAACTTTGTGAGCCCCATCACGGCTGTCACTGGAGGTGGCCAGGCACCATCTGGTTCTTCTGGTAGCATGTTGATATAGTCACCCATTCACATGGGTCTTTCTGTCTTCTGGATTGTCTTTCCCCCATGTCAATTCTGTCCTTGGTTATCATCTGTTCCCACTTAGTTGGGACCATTTGGTGTACCTCAGAGGGCAGCTCACTAGCTTTTAAGACCCTAGATGCCACTCACCAATATGGGGTAGAGAAGATTCCCTTAGCATAGGCTAGTTATGACACTCAGCCACGATGTCCCCTAAGAGCATGGTTCCCAGGCCCCCATCCCTGCTACTCTGTCCTTGCCATATTGGGTTAAGACTGGAAGAGTTTTCAGGTTATGCTGAAGTCCAGTTAAATTGATCTTCTTTCTAATGTATGCTGTCCCTGCTATCACCCAACTAAATTTCTATCAACTGTCTAATCTATAACCAACCCTCTCCCTTCCTCTCTGCCCTCCCTTATAGTTATCAAAGAGTCTTTTCTTCTGTACCTGAGCCTGTTTTCAAGTCCTTAAAGTAGGGGTCTCATACAATATATGTCCTTGTACCACTGAATAATTTCACTCAACCTAATGTCTCCCAATTGAAACCAGGTTATGAGATGCTTCCTGAATTCATCATTGTTCTTTATCACTGCATAGTATTCCATTGAGTATATATACCATAGTTTATTTATCCATTCATCTGTTGTTGGGCAGCTGGGTTGATTCCATCTTTTTGCTATTGTGGATTGTGCTTCAATAAACATTCAAATGCAGGCATCTGTTGATACGAATGGCCTTCATTCTGTAGGACATATTCCAAGCAGTAGAATTAATGGGTCAAATGGTATATTTCCTTCTTTTTAAGGAAGCACAAGATTGCTTTCCAAAGAGGTTGTACCATTTTGCAATCCCACCAACAGTCTAGGAGAGTTCCAATTTCTCCACAGCCTCTCTAGCATTTGTTGCTTTGTGTTTTTTGGATCATGATCAATCTCATTGGGGTGTATTTCTAGCTTTTTGAGAAAGTGTAAAATTGCTTTCCAAAGAGGTTGTACCATTTTGCATTCCCATCGGCAATGTAGGAGAGTTCCAATCTCTCCACAGCCTCTCCAGCATTTGTTCTGTTTTTTTTTTTTTTTGGATTATTGCTAACCTCACTGAGCTGAGATTGTATCTCATTGTAGTTTTGTTTTGGATTCTTCTAATAGGTAATGATGGTGAGCATTTCCTCCTTTTGGCTGACTAGATGCCTTTTTTGGTAAAGTGTCTGTCCATGTCCTTTGCCCATTGTTTAATTGGGTTATTTGTCCTTTTCTTGTTGATATTTTGCAGTACATCGTAGATTATGGAAATCTGACATCAGTCTGATACATAGTTGCCAAATATTTTTTCCCATTCTGTAGCCACTCTTTTTACTCTCTTGATAAAGTCTTTGGATGAGCATAAGTGATTTTTAGTAGTTCCCATTTATCTACTTTCTCTTCTGTCAATCATGCTTTGTCAGATTTTGAAAGTCTAAGCTGTGTATTAGAACTTCCATTGTCGATCCTATTTTTTCTTGCATAATCTTTATCATTTTAGGTTTGATATTAGGTCTTTGATCCATTTTTGAATTAGTTTTTGTGTAAAGTGTGAGATACGGTTCTTGTTTCAGTTTTTTGCTGATAGATATCCAATTCTGCCAACACCATTTCTTAAAGAGACATGTTTTTTCCCAATTTACAACCTTTGGGCCTTTGTCGAATATCAGCTGTTGACAGGAAGATGGTGATATTTCTGGATTCTCTATTCTGTTCCATTGGTCTATATATCTGTTTTCGTACCAGTACCATGCTATTTTGACTACAAAGGGAGGTTCTATGGTCGGGTAGTGTGAGGTCTCTCACTGTGTTCCTCTTCTTGAGTAGTGTTTTACTTATTCAGGGTTTCTTCCTTTTTCCAACTAAGTTGGTAATTTGTTTTTCCAACTCATTAAAAAATGACATCGGAATTTGGAGTGGGATTGTATCATATGTTGATTGTTCTGGGTAGAACAGACATTTTCACAATGTTAAATCTTCCTATCCATGACCAAAGTAGGTTTTTCCACTTAATGTAATTCTTTTTTAGTTTCTTGCAGTAGGGTCTTGTAAATTTCTTTGAATAGGTCTTTTACATTTCTGCTTAGATTTATTCCTAGGTATTTTATCTTCTTGGGGGCTATTGTAAATGGTATTGATTTGGTGATTTCCTCTTTGATGATCTCTTTGTTGGTGTAAAGGAATTCTACTAATTTATTTATGTTTATCTTATATCCTGATACTTTGCTGAACTCTTCTATTAGTTCCAGTAGTTTATTTACGGATTCTTTAGGGTTTTCTGTGTATGATCATATCATCTGCAAATAGGGATACTTTTACTTCTTTAGTGATGCAGATGCCCTTTATTTCTTTATCTTGTCTGATTGCTCTGGCCACAAACTCTAGCACAATGTAAACACAGTTTCTAATGGTTCCATAAAATTTGATGGAATGGATGTTGTATAATTTGCTTAACTGTTCCATTAATGTCAGATACTTGTTTCTTCTTTTTTTTTGCACTTATAATTAAAAACTGTTATTCACATACTTGTGCATAAATTTTTATGTTTTTAATATTTCCTTAAAATAGAATATTAGAAATGATATTATTGTTAAATGATTTTCAGAAAGGCTATATCAATTTACACTACCACTCACAGTATATGGAAGATTCATTTTACTGTATCTTCACCAGTATGATTACCCTCTTTTTTCTTTTTTACAATTGATAGAAAAAATAGATCTTTTAGTTTTAATGTGTATTTCTTTGACTACTGACAGATTATTCAACAAGCAAAAGTACATACAGATGTAGTAATTTGTAGTGTAGGGTTTCCTTTGTGCACCCATGGCGCACAGAGTGCACAGGTGCTGCAGGGTAGTAAGGAACATAAGCCAGCCTGTGCATACCTAGCTTACTAATCCACCCCTGGCTATTGATGAGACTATGCATTCTTCATACGTCTATTAACCCATATGTATTTTCTCTTCTGAAAACAATCTATTTATTGTTTTGTTAATTGGTCTATTACTTTTATTCATGTTTTTAAATTGATTTTTATGAACAAGTCATGTGTTACAGAGATTCAAATTTCCATTTATCATTTGTAATTTTTTTCCTATGTTGCTGTGTATTTTTTTGTGTATAAGCCAAGTGCCGTCGAGTCAGATTTTGTGTATGGCATTATCATATTGTCTAGATATTAGTGGCTTCCTTTCCTTTTCCTTTGCCATTTAAATACTTAAAAACCAAAAAACCCATTGACATCAAGTTGCTTCTGACTAAGACAGACTAGAATTACCCCATAGAATTTCCAAGGAGTGCCTGGTGAATTTCAACTGCTGACCTTTGGTTAGCAGCCCCTGCACTTAACCACTATGCCTTAAGAGACCAGAAATTTACTTCTGCTTCTTATTCTTGCTCTCACATTTCTAATCTTTACCCCTCTCAGCTCTGTTCTGTGCCTGGCATGCTGCCCTCTACAAGCTGAATTACCCTGAAGTCTGGCTTCTGGTCAATGAAAGGTATAAGCAGGAGATTCAGGGTAGAGGGAGACAGAGGATGGATTATGGATTCCTCCTGCTCTTTCCTGCTTTGCCAGATGCTGCTAGTGGCAGAGTTCCTCTGCAATCAAAGTTCCTGCCAGACAGCTCCTCTTGGATGGTTCCAGTTTCCTGGGGGAATCAGTAACCTTGTTTTCTTTCCTTGCCTTTGAGGTCTAAGCATAGTAATAGCTTACATAAGCTTTTGCTAATCCCTACTATCACTACATCCTTTGCTGGCTGCTTAACCTCGCCTAGCCTTCTGTAAAAGTTTCTTTATTAAATTCTTTCAGTAAAACTTTTCTGAGTACGTTATCTATTTCTTGCTGGTACTCTGAAACACTGTCGTTGTTGGGTGTTGAAGAGCCAATTCCAAGTCATAATGACCCTCTGTAGGATTAAATGAAACACTGCCACATCTGTACCAGCCTCCCTTCTGCACAATCATTGCTATGCTTGAGCCCACAGTCAGAGCCCTTGTGTCAGTTCATCTCATTGACAGTCTTCCCCTTTTTGATAATCTACTTTACCACACTCCCTAGTGGCACAGTGGTTAAGTACTAAGGCTGCTATTCAGAAGGCTGGCAGTTTCAATCTACCAAGTACTCCTTGAAAACTCTATGGGGCATGATCTACTCTGTCCTACAGGATCACCATGAATTGAAATCAATTCGATGCCAATGAGTTTTTTTTTTTTTCCTACTTTAACAAGCATGATGTTCTCCAGGGATTGATCTCTCCTGATAACACGTGCAAAATATGTGAGACTAGTCTCACTATCCTTGCTTCTAAAGAGCATTCTGACTTTACTCCTGCCAAGACAGATTTGTTTGTTCTTTTGGCAGCCTAGGGTCACCATGAGTCGGATCCAACTTGACGGCACTTGGCTTGGCTTTTTGGCAGCATGGGATCTACAGTATTCTTCACCAATACTACGTTATCCAGCTATATTTTGTAGCCTCTGCTAGGAATGCACTCTGAAGCAAACAAAGCATGATACTCTTATAGAGTGGTAGAGATCAACAACCTCTTAAAGTCACATTCTTGGGGCCTGGAGTATTCTGATCAGAGTATTTTTCAATATATGAAGGTCACAAGTAAACAGAGTACTATTTCCAACTGTTTTTTCTCTTTACTTAATACTGTCTGGGGGGCACGACAATGAATATATCAATATTGACAGTAAACTGAACACCTTTTAGCATTAACAGGGCACTCTATCAATACTGTACTTAATAATAAATGCTGCTCAAATAAATACTTGGTACTCAAAGCCTTAACATTACATCCTGCCAGAAATTTTGTTGTTACAGACAGTTACAAAGAATTGTTAGTTTTCTGATTTGCCACAATGGATAATGAATGTCAGCTCAGGGATAGTTAAAGTTAGGAGGGCAATTTGAGTTTAAGCTCTGCATCAAGGGTAACTGACTGCTCTTGATTTGTTTATTATTTTCTTTTTCATTGAACTGCAAGAATGTCAAGATGCACCAATTCCTCTCCTAACATTAGGCTCTCCAGCTCTGTGTGTATATGCAGCCAAAAGTAACTCAGCCAGAGTAGTCAGTTCCTCTTTACTCAGAGTGGCAGTAGGAATAATGCTGAAAAGCCCATTTTCCATAAATAATTCTACTAGCAGGCCAGAATGGAGTTTGAAATTTTACCATTCATGAGTCATTCCTTTTGTGTAAAAGCACCGCAGAATCAGTCTTGTTTCTCTTCACCTGGAATAGATTGAATGTTCACTTGGACTCTATAGGTTTAGACGTCATTAAGCCTGGAAGCAAAAATAGTTTTGGCAAGCAATAAATCTAGAGTTTATTGGTGACAGACTTTAGCAGTTATATCTATGTGGGATTCCCCTAGGGAAATATCTCTTTCATCAAGCAAGGCATCTCTGGAGTCAGAAAAATTTAAGTTTGAATTCTGGTTCTGGCATTTATCTGTTTGACTTTTGTCAAGTTACTTAATCCCTATAAGCATATGTTTTCTTGTAAATTAAGAATAATAACAGTGCTTGGCTTAAAGGATTATTAAAATAATTAAATGAGTTAACAGATAGTAACTGCTTAGCATAATTCCTAATATAAAATGAGGGTGTTGCAGAAAGACCAACATTTGACTTCAGAAGCCTTGGGAAGCATTATTTGTATATGCATATGCTTTAGAAAAAAATCTTTACAATGAATACCTTAATATTGAACAGTATTGGGATATTACATCTCTGACTCACATAGCATGTTGGATATACTTCATTTTGCATAGCTGAGGGTTAAAATAATTTTTTTTTCCTTTTAATAAGGAGTTTGAAGGATGTCAAAAGTATTTTAGGCAACAATTGTGAAAACATAAATTGTGGAATTCTTTGGACATCCTTCTAATTTACAGGGCTGGATGTTCAAAGACTGTTCTTTCAAAAGGAACATTTGGCATTATCATAACTATCAAGGCATTATATTTTCATAACCCTATCCCAGGACTGTAGAAAAATAAAGACTACCAAATACACGGGCTTGTCTGCATTATTCTTGGGTCACTTGCATTCTGAGAAATTTTAGGATTGAGTTGTTTTTCTACTAGAGTTTAATCATTATCTGGGAACAAAATTTAACAGCTAAATTCCAACTAGTTGTTATACATAGCTTGCTTTTTTAAGTTAGTAGAAAGAATTTAGAAGAAATAGACATTTCAGGGCAATAACATTCATATCTAGTAAGGAGAGTTTATCCTGGTATTTCTGAATTTTTTTTTGTGGGAATCCTTGTGTTAATTGGTGTTGAAATGCAAATAATAATAATATAAAGGCATATGTAGTTTTAAGCTTTTAATGATACTTAACTAACCATTACTTAACCTTATTTTCTTTCTGGAAAGATAAAAACAAAGAAGGCTAAAGGCTAATAAGTCTCAGGAGCAAGTTCTTAGGCTACTATGATTAAACAGGTAATCCTGCCACACAGGGGATAGATATAATGCTAAAAGGCCTTTGCAGACCTGTGGAAGGTCCGAAATGTTAGTGTTGATACCAGCATTTCTGATGATACATCAGTAGCCCACTGAGTAATCCCAGAGGGTTTTCTAATCCTTGCTGTCTCTCCATCTCACTAATTATGAAGAACAGTCTGACAAGGAAAAAAGACAACATTTCCTCTCCAGTCCCTGCTCCTACTGCCTTTTTGCCATTTTGTTCAAATGAGTACTTATTTAGATATGTCTGTAGTTGGCTTTCTATAAAGCTTCCTGACTTTCTCCAATCACATGTGCTTTCTGCTGCTTCCCAAACTAACAACCCACTCTTCTCTTATCTGAGAAGCCAATGAAACCAAAATGACATTCAATTGTTTCTATAGCAACTAGCTCTAACCACAGAATTAGAAAACTTTTTTTTTTCCCCCATGTAGGAACTGTATTCAGAAAGAATACAGGGTTATTAAAATCAAGCAATATTTTCAGCAGGCCCTGTATGCATCCAGCATTATTCTAATCACTGAAAAGTAACTCTTAACAAAATAGTAGAGTCTAGGGAAGATTTTAGACTAAAACATCAATTTCATTCTGGTTGTTATCTGGTTATCATCAGTTTTAATATTAGGCAACTTCTTGTAGGATTTCAGAGTACAGACTTAGCTGGCTTGCTTGTTCTTCTCTTGTAGAAGATCTAAAATAAATTTAGAAAACACAATACTATGGTTGGAAAATGCTTCCTTTATTTCTATGCATTTTCTAATTTTTTGACTATTATGGCATAATTCTTTTTGCAAGAAAAGTACTGAATTTCAGATGGGAAAGAATATGAAAATAAAGCATTGTGTGTACAATTACACAAAATGTCACAGAATATCATATGTATTTTGTAGCCACTCTTCCCAACCTATCCAGTTAATAACTTCATGGCCATGCCATTCATGAGTAGTATGCCAAAGCCAGCCAAGTGTCACTGAGTTGGAGCCATTCTAAAATTCCTAACAATAAACATGTTATTACATGTAACCTCATATTTTTATATATATTTTTATATTTATGGCTTATTAACTTTTAATGAGGCAATTAATACTCTAATTCAAAACTTCCATAGCTTTAGAAATCACGAAGCAATGTTTGCAAGGATCTGCAGTCTGTGGTACTGAGGTGAAATATCAGAATCTAGCAGTGTAAGCTCTAAGACACTCAGAAATATGTTCATCACTTTGCAGATCTCTTAGCTTCTTCCCTGTTTACATAATAACAACTTCTCACAATTCTTAGCTAAGCCAAATCCAAGTGCAGTCAAGTTGGCTAAAGCCAAAGCAAATAAACTAGACTTGGGAATAAGAACTGTAAGTGGTGGGCAAAGTCAAGATGGTGGACTAAACACACATCTCCCTACATCCCTCTGGAAACCAAAGCCTGAACTGATAATTAATTGGAGACTTCTGGGCACCTAGTGAGCCCTAGGACACAGCATAGGGCTGTCTATTTGGTCTACATACCACTGAGTGGAAAGCTTCTTCTCTTTCACCAACCCCCATCCTTGTTGAGTCCTGGCTCTCATGGACTGAAGGTAAATCACCATTTTGCTTTTTTTTTCCCTCTATCTTGGCCAGTGGAAGGGGTTGAGGTGACTGGCTGCAGGGCTCAGACACGCTGCTGAGTTTGACGAGTGGAGATGCCACGTGTTGAGAGCTTGGCCCTGGAGTCTATGCAGCTCGACACCTCTGACCTCCGTCTTGGAATCTCTGGATTTCCAACATTGAATAGCCTTTGCCAAGGCAGACAAGGGAGCTTGTGCCAGACGCCTTCTTGATTTACTAGGAGGTGGAGTTTCCTATACAGAGGCCACAGCTGGGCCTGATTCCCAGGCTGGGAGGCAATGCCTGAACAGACAGTGCTTTTCTGGCAGCAAAGCAGTCTTTGGTATGGAGGTGCATACTATGCCAGCTGGAAAGAGGGACTTGCATATCTGAAAGACTAATTTTGGAAGCTGTCAGATACCTTTTATCTTACAATAGAGAAATAACTGCAGTGCACCTGGATGGCTTCTCTTCCACACTTTATTGTGTCACACTATAGAGTCAGCCTATGGCTCCTCAGTGACTCTCTAAGTGGGGCTGTGTCTCAGCCAATCAGGAGGTGAAGCCTGCTACCCAAGAGATTCATCTGAGCCCAGTCACTGCAGTACACAGAGGTGTCTGGTGATCAACTTCCTTTTTAGACTGAGCTTTAGACCCTGTTAAAGTAACACTGGAGAAACAAAACAACCTCCAGATGCCCAAAAAGCAACAAACTTTGGACTGGAACATGAGGAAGAACTCACCTATGGCTTCAGAAGGACTACAAAAGAAAGATGCAAAGAACTTCCCAGACAAAGAAGCCTTTCTGAAACTATCAAAGGGTGAGTACAAAAGGATTATTTATAGAGCCCTCCTAGACCTTATACAAAATGCAGCAGAGCAAAACAAAAAATTAAGCAAGCTGTTTGATCTGACAGAACACCACTACTCTGAAATCCAACAGATCACGAACAAAATCAAAGACATAGAAAATTCAGTTCACAGCCAAGAAACAGTATTGAACAAATGGAAAATAGATTTTCTGACTTGGAAGACAGAGCTACTGACTCCAGCATCCATGAGGAGAAATTGGAAAAAAGAAATAAGAAAAATGAAAAAGCATTAAGAAGCATGTGGGACTCTATTAAGAGGGACAATCTGTGATTAAACTGGAGTTCATGAACAGGGCAAGACACCTGAGAATGCAAAGAGTATTGTGGATGAGCTGCTGACAGAAAACTTTCCAGAAATTATGAGAAAAGAGAATATAGATACCCAAGATGCATATCGAATGCCACTCAATGTGGATCCAAAAAGAAAGACTCTAAGACATATTATAATCAAGCTTAACAAAACGAATCACAGCAGAAACTCATAAAGGCTCCAAGACTCAAAGTAAAGCTAACATTCAGAGGGAAACCCTGTAAGCTTTTGTTGGAATTCTCAGCAGAAACGACGCTGGCACAGAGACAATAGGATGACACATTCAAAGCCTTGAAGGAGAAGAACTTCCAACCAAGAATTATATACCTTGCAAAAATATCTTTCAAATATGAAAATTAAATCAAGACATTTGCAGATAAACAGAAATTCAGAGATTTTGTAAAAACCATACCAAAGCTACACGAAAAACTGAAAGAAGCTCTTGGCTTAGAAGAACAAAACTATTAATTTTATATTTTAGGAGGAAATACAGGACACATCATCCAGAAAACTACTCAGGTAGGGAAGGTGCCAAACTCAATCAAAGCTGTAATATTAAAAAAAGTGATCCAGTGATCATATCATAAAAACTATGATGCCATCATAATAAAGAGAGGGATGTACTACAGTTGTTACAGTCCTTCCAGATGGAGAGGAAGTTCATAAGGCTTGTAGTAGTTAAACTTGGGTTTAAACATAGACTTTTAAGGGGATCACAGGGACAGCCACAAAGTACAATAAAAATGCAGCATATAAAATCAAGAAACATAATACAGGAGTCTCAACAACCACAAAACCAACACTGAAAAAGGTGAAAAATCAACTCATAAACAAGAATGTCCCAGAGCAGATTAATAAGAACAATGGAGAAAACATCAACACAAAAATAAACATATTACAATGATAGCACTAAACACATACCTATCAATAATTACATTGAATGTGAAGGGACTGAACGCTCCAGTAAAGAAACAATGAGTGGCATCTTGGATCAAAAGACATGACCTGTGCATATGTTGCTTAGAAGAAACTCACCTTAGAACAGGGAAGAGGAGTGTGCTGTCACCAGGCAGGGAGAGCAGTGGGAGCTGCTCATTGGTGGGTATGCAAATTTATATGAGATTGTATATTTTCACTCAATCATAATAAAAAATACAAAAAACATAAACAAAACCTGTAAGTGGCAGTGGCCTTGATGTAATGGAAGCCTGCAGCATTTCACCTATTTTGAAATCATTTTACTCCCACAACAAACAAAAATCTCAATTTAATGAAAAGCACTTTTTTTTTCCCCAGTCTTCACATCAGCTTACTTTTTCTTCTCATTGTTTAGAAAAGATGCTTTTACTAATATACTGGCCTGTGCATTAATAAAACAGTGTTCCTTTTTTTTGACTATGTCTCCCCCCCTCCCCCATTTTATTCATGCTACTAAACTAATTTTTACCACCAGGTTTCAGTCATTTTGTCTGTTTGTCATGTGACCTTTGCATCATTGCACATGTGAGACTGAAAGATTTGATGACAGAAGTTATCATCACTGAACACTTGAATTTCTGAACCCCAGTGAAAGACTGTGTGTACGTGCATAAGTAAGTGCCTAACGATATAATTTGATATACATACACCTTGTTGAGCTTCAGTTTCCTCATCTGTTAAATAATGTTAAGATTTGGCTCAAATGATTGTTATGAAAGTTAGATTACAGATAATCACACACACACATATACACACACACACATGCACGTGTGTGTAGATATATGGCAAAACAGAGGCAAATAACCGTAACAACAGCAATCGTTGTTGCAAGGAAGGGAGCCGTGGTGGCATACTGGTTAAGTGCTGTGCCTGCTAAACAAAAGGCTGGCAGTTTGAATCTGCCAGGTGGTCCTTGGATGCTATATGGGGCAGTTCTTCTCTGCCCTCTAGGGTCACTATGAGTCAGAATTGGCTCGACGGCAGTGGGTGTTTGGTTTGGTTGCAGGGAAAGGACTCAACATGGTAGCCGTGAATGGTGTAGCAAAGTACATTTGTTTGATAACAGATTTAGCAGTGAGAGCAGGGAAAGAAGAAAATGACTTATTTGTTCTGGAAAGACATGCTATTTTATCACCCCGAGGTGTTTTTTTCCTGACCTGCAAGTTAATTCTGTTTAAATACTAGTTTATCAAAACATTCTCCCTGTTGAAATATTTTCCAGCTTTACCAGGTATCTGTTACTGAATCAACACTAGTATATAATTTAATACAATTAACCAGTGGAACTTTACAGCCTGGAGCCCAGAAAGTAGTTTTCTTCCTTCTTGTAACATATTCTTGACCCATGGTTGTTCCTTTTGTAGAGTCAGAAACATAAATTCCTTCTGCTTTTCTGCCCTAACTTACCTACCTTACACACCTGTTGACTCTTTGTTGCAGACAAATGTGTACATGTGCTAGGGGGTGATCTCCCATGATGGGATGACAAGTGGAGAACTTCTCATTCCAATATTCAAAAGGCAAATTCCCAAGACCAACTTTTCTTCACATCTGTGAGTGCTAAATGGCTCTTCTTAGCACATTTAAAGGAAACAGACTTACTTATTACAGGGAAATTCAGAATACATCTCTTGGGTTACCTCCTGAGGTATCTTTTAGACATAACTATTTTTACTTTACAGTATACATATCCCAGGAGGCCCTAGTGGCACAGTAGTTAAGTGCTACAGCTGCTGACCAAAGGTGACTAGTTCGAATTGAGGCACTCCTTGGAAACTATAGAGCAGTTGTACTCCGTCCTACAGTGTCACTGTGAGTTGAAACTGACTCAGTGGCAGCAGGTTTGGTTTCAGTTTGATGCATATTCTGTGTATGTTGTTGTTAGCAACCATCCAGTCAGCAGCCCTATGTATATCTCAGTCAGTTGTAGGCTGTCCTTCAAAGCTTCTGCCCAAGCTGACGTGTCCCTCCCTCCTAAATCAGTCAGCAAACAAGCTGTCTTAGTGGCCACTCACCCCATTTCCCTACTACAAGCCAAGACCACCTCCTTTCCATTCTGTTCTTCTCACCCACTGTTTTCTCAATTGACAGCTCACTCCTCAATCTTCTTTTCAAAGTGTATATATCCTTTATAATTTCCAGTCTTGTCACTTTGTTTAATCTCTTGTCCTCTTACCACAGGATGATCTAGTCTTTGCTCACCAGCTACCTTCCCTTTTCTCTTTCTTTTATACCATTTATGAACATGACACCAACCATCACAACAACTGAACAAAACAATCCCACATCCCACAAAGAACAGGAAAAAATAAATTGAAAAACAGTATTAATAGCTGGTAGTGCAGGGCAAAGGAAAGCCACATATTCTGAAGTGAAGTCAGAAGTAGTAGTGCACTATCAACCTGTAATGAAGTTCCTTTCAGAATCACACAAAAGACTCCACCTATTGCCTCTTCTGGCTTTTCTTCAATAACTAGCATTCAATATAAATAGGAAATTTGCTTCCATTCAATTGTATTGTTCTCCATTTTATTTGTACTAATGGATAGTATTTCTGTTTTATTAAAGTTTAAATAGAATGTGGTGGGCAAGCCTGAGAGAGCAGATTAGAGCATTGCTTCTACGGGAATATATATATTCTTAATTTTAAACAACCAGATTACCAGTACAGTTTATACTTGCCAGGGGGGAAACATATTTACACTCTGGTTTCATACTCTCTAGCAATTTCACTGTTCGTATTTCTTCTCTTGCATAAAGATTTAGGGAGACAGTGCAAAAAGAGAAAATCAGACTAGCCAAGCCAAGTGCCGTCGAGTCAGAAAAAAGAATTCACCTCTATTTCAAATGATGCATACTGAGAAATTGAATGATGCAGCAAATAAAGTATTTATTTCTTATATGTAATATAGATCAGTCATGTCACTCTGACAAATTTAACTTTTTAATTGCTAACTTGGTGCTTGCATTGTATTAGTAATTGAAAAAGAATAATCTATTGTTCTCTTACAAGTGTCAAAAAGATGATGTAGGAGAAGCAGCTCCAACTAGCACTATAGCATGGCTGGAAAAAGTGTTGTTCTTTGCTCACTGCTTATTAGTGAATTCTCTGGCATTATTTCTGTGGTGGCAGGTACCAATATCAGAGTAGGATTATGAAAACTGCATAAGCATATATTCAGCCATCTAGTTGTGAACTATAATTGTTATATGCAGTGTAGTTAACTATATAATTAGCATTACATAAATATGCACAGGTAGAGGAAATAAACATAAAATCATACTTTCACAATTACTATATTAAAATATACCCAGATGGTTTTAGTAAAGAAAATTCACCTTATTTTTTCTATTTTTTTAAAAAAATTCTCCTGTTCTAATGTTCTTGTTAAAAATATTACCCTATTCATGAATGTACTTAACATATAAAAAACAATATAATCTTTTTCACTTCACCAGAATCACCATACCATTCATTATAAATCATTCCTTAAACTTAATAAATTCTATTATACAGGACAATTCTCTCTGAAAAGTCTATTATTTCTCTGGTTAGATTTATTCCTAGGTATTTTATCTTCTTGGGGGCTACAAAAAATGGTGTTGATTTGGTGATTTCTTCTTTAATAGTCTTGTTGGATTCCTTAATCTTAAGGAACCCTACTGATTTATTTATGTTTATCTTATATCCTGAGACTTTGCTGAACTCTTCTATCAGTTTACTTATGGATTCTTTAGGATTCTCTGTGTATACAATCATATCATCTGCACATAGTGAGATTTTTATTTCCTCTTTGATGATGCAGATGTCCTTTATTTCTTGGTTTTGTCTAATTGCTCTGGCTAGAACTTCTAGTACAATGTTGACTAGGAGAGGTGAGAGTGGGCATCCTTGTCTAGTTCCCATTCTCAAAGGGAATTGTTTCTGTCTCTCTCAATTCAGGATGATGCAGGCAGTTGGCTTTGTATAAATGGCCCTTACTGCATTGAGGCATCTGCCGCCTATTACTATTTTGCTGAGAGCTTTTAGCGTAAATGGGTGTTGGACTTTATCAAAAGCCTTTTCTGCCTCAATAGACAAAATCAGGTGATTCTTGTCTTTTGTGTTATTTATGTGGTTGATCACATTAATTGTTTTTCTGATGCTGAACCAGGCTTGCATCCCTGGTATGAATCCAACTTGTTCGTGATGAGTTAATTTTTTGATATGTTGTTGTATTCTATTGGCGAGTATTTTGTTGAAGATTTCTGCCTGTAGGTTCATGAGTGATATCAGTCTGTAGTTCTTTTTTTGTTGGGTCTTCCCCTGGCTTTGGTTTCAGGGTTATGCTGGCTTCATAGAATAAATCTGGGAGTCTTCCATCTCTTTCTATGCTGTGAAATGCTCTCAGTAGTATTGGAGATAATTCGTCTCTAAAAGCTTGGTAGAATTCTGTGGTGAAGGCATCTGGTTGGTAGTTTAGGGACGACTTTTTCAGTCTCTTCTTTTGTGATGGGTTTATTAAGTTGTTCTGCTTCACCTTGTAATAATTTTGGTAGGTGATATGAATCTAGGAATTTGTCCATTTCCTCTAGGTTTTGAAATTTGTTAGAGTACAGGCTTTCATAATATTCTATTATGATATTTTTTATTTCTGTTGGATCTGTTGTGACAACTCCCTTCTCATTTCTCATTTGGGTTATTTGCTTCCTTTCCTCTTTTTCTTTAGTAAGTTTAGCCAATGGCTTGTCAATTTTGTTGATCTTTAAAAAAACCAGCTTTTGGTTTTTTCAATTTTTTAAAATTGTTCTTCTATTCTCTAATTCATTCAGTTCTCCTCTTATCTTTATGATCTGTTTTTTTCTGCTGTTGGAAGGGTTCCTCTGTTGTTCTCTCTCCTTGTTCAAGCTGTAGGGTTAGTTCTCTTGTTTGGGTTCTTTCTTCCTTCTGGATGTGTGCATTTATAAACAGACCTCTGAGGACTGCTTTGGCTGTGTACCCATAGATTCTAGTAGGAAGTGTTTTCATTCTCATTGGAATCCATAAATTTCTTTATTTCATCTTTGATTTCTTCTATAACCCATGGCTTTTTGAACAAGATGTTGTTCAGTTTCCATGAGTTCCACTTCCTCTCTCTGTTTTTTCTGTTATTGATTTCAACTTTTATCACTTTATTATCTGAGAAAATGCTTTGCATTAATTCAATGGTATGGGTTTTGTTGAGAATCGCTTTATGTCCTAACACATGCTCTATTCTGGAGAATGTTCCATGTGCACTGGAGAAGAAGGTGCAATTGTCTGTTGATGGGTAGAAAGTTCTGTATATGTTGATAGGGTCTAGTTGGGTAATTGTGGCAATAAGGTCTTCTGTGTCTTTATTGAGCTTTTTTTCTAGACAATTTGTCCAATATTGAGAGTGGAGTGTTAAAATCTCCCACTATTACTGTGGAGTGATCTATCTCATTTTCGAGTGTAGTCAGTGTTTCTTTGATGTATTTAGGTGCTCTAGTATTGGGTACATAAATATTTAATTCTGTTAACTTCTGTTTGTTATACAGGACAATTCTCTTTGAATAAAATAATATTATAAGACATAAAAATCAGATAAGAATAGCTATTCTTGAGCTTCTTACTTTTATTGCATGTAGTTTAAAACTATTCTTTAAAAAGTTCAAATCCAAGGCTAAGGTATTCTTCTCCCTGTGTTTCTTCCTCTCTCCCTTCCTCCCTCCAACACACAGACACACACACACACATACTCTCTCTTTCTCTCTCTGGTATTTTCTTCTAAACCTACTCAGTAACCTGCCAATAAAAGATGGCTTTAACCTTTAGGAAGGAAAACATAACTTTATGTTCAAGAGAGTATATGTTCTAAGCTTCAAGACTGAGATGAATTAAAGTCAAGGAATTTCTTTGCTTTTGTTTATTTAAATGTGAAAAGGGACTGCTATTTAAGCAGAATATGGAAAGTAAATAATTTCCTTATATTCAAATAAAATGAAAATGTTTTAGCATGTTGAGCAAAAAGAAATTTCTCGTAGATGAAAGTTTTTTTTTTTTTTCAAAATAGAGAAAAACACAGTACTAAAAGTTGGTCACATGCTTTTGTTTTTCTTATCTTTCATTTTATCTCCCCAAAGAATAAAATTGGGATGAATTATCCCTCTGATATATGACAGACTCATTATTTAATTTGCATTTTGCCAATAACCAGTATAGCAGACTGATTTTCCCAAGATAGCTGCAACAATGCTCTGTATCCCACATACTCTTCTTACAATATGTCTTTGACATCCTTTCTACTAAGAGGCGGGATCTATATCCCTTTACCTTGAGTCTGAGAGAGCTTGTGACTGAGACAGAACTGGCACTGTGTGAGTTTTGAGACTAGGTCATAAAAGATGATACAATGTATGCCAATTTCTTTTGGCATTCTCAATCTTGGAACCCAGCCACCATATTATGAAGAATCCTAGGCCACATGCAGAGTCTCCAGAGGTGTGCCAACTGCTCCAGCCTACGCTATCATCAGCCCACAGAGGTATAAGTGAAGATACCTCAGGAAGGTACTAGCCTCCAGCTGTAAAGTCACTCCCCAGATTTGAAGTCTTTCCAGCAGAGGCTCCAGACATTGTGGAGCAGAGACAAGCTTTCCCCAGTGTAGCCTGTCTAAATTTCTGACCCATAGTGTTTGTGAGCATATTATAATGGTATTTTGCTTTATCACTAACTTTTGGGGTGGCCTGTCAAATTGCAATAGAAAATTGGAACAAGAGAAGTTGCTCACCTTTTCATATTTTTATTGGCCATTTGTATTTTTTCTGTGAACTGCCTATTCAGAAGCTTTGCCCATTTTACTGTTAACTTGTTTTTGTCTTGCTTATACATTGTGCATATTAGACATTTATTTGATAGAAAGTTCAACTTCTATGTAGTCAAATCTGTTAATTCTGTTCCTTGTTTCATTCTGAGATTTTGTATCATTTTTAGGAAAAAGCTTTCCCAGTTGAAGATTATGAAAATATTCTGTATTTTCTTCCAGTACTTTTATAGTATTATTTATTATTAGGTCTTTAATTCATCTTGAATTTATTGCTTTATATGATAAATCTAACCATGTTTAAATGGATAACCTGTTGTCTTTATATCATTTATTGAAATAGTCCATTCTTTCACCACTGATTTGAAATGTCTCATGTATTAACTAAATTCTTAAATAAACATATGCCTGTCTATTCTGATTCTATTTAACCATTTCTGCAAAAATGCCATTTTAATTCCTATAGCTTTTTGTTATGTTGTGACATCTGATAGAGCAAGCAACTGGCTCTCTCTCACTCAAAAAATTCCTTGGCATATTTTAAATATTTTATCATTCAGATGAACTTCAGTGCTTTGACAAAACTACTTTGGCTTTTTTAGATTAACTTGGAGCAAGCTGATGTATTCTTGAATATGATTATGAACACAGTATCTGAGGACTGCCAATTAAGTTCATGAACTCATTCTAGAAAAAGTGCAGCACACCTCACTGCTAAATATCACTATGGTCACCTTCAAAGTACTCCCCTTGGAAAGCTATTCACTGATGCTGGTACCTAGTTCACCTTTCAAAGCAGTTTTGGAATTCTTTTCCTGGAATGGCCATCAGAGCCATTGATGTCCTGGATGTCATCCAAGTTACTTCCTTGCAGTATTTCCTTTATCTTTGGGTAAAGAAAAAAGTCACTGCAGGCCAGATCAGGTAACTAGGCAGGGTATTCCAATACAGTTATTTCTTTACTAACTAAAAAAATCCCTCACAGACAACTATACAATTAATTTTGCAAACTTGCCACCATGCCACCATGCACAATGACCATTCCAGAAAGAGTTCCAAAATTGCTCTGAAGGGTGGACTAGACACTGGCATTGGCGCATAGCTTCCCAAGGGGAGTACTTCAAAGGTGACTGTAGTGATGCTCAGCAATAACGTATGTAGCACTTAGAACAAGTAAGTTCGTGGCCTTGTCTATCTCCATTTATGCAGATGATCTTTCATGCTCATTAGTAAAGTTTTATAGTTTTCTTCAGTCACTCATGTACAATTATTCTTAGACATTTTCCTGCGTAGTTTATGAATTTTGTTACTCTTATGGCTATGATTTTATGTATTTATTTCTAATTGGTCATTATAATTAAAATTGAATTTGTGTGTATATGCAGCTTTACCTGCATGGATTAAAATATATTTTATATATCTTATACTCAACTTTCTTTTTCCCTCTTGTTATTACTGATAGTAGGTCTTAAGATAGTTCCCTTGAATCTCCAGGTACACTAGATAAACTGTAAGTACCCTGCCCAAGTATCAAATGGCAGAGTGAGACTCAACCAAAAATGAGCAAATAACCATAGTATACCCATGTGTCAAAACAAGAAAAGTAGACTTCAAATGGTTTGCACAGTAGATTATGAATTATTATTACTATTTTTAATAGAATTAGGTGGCAAAGCATTGTGTTTATTATGCAGTGGCACTATAGCTATGATCCAAGAATACAATATACATAGCTATTACCAGATTAAGCACTTATTACAATATTACCAACTTGCAGAGAAAGCAATGGTCATAAAAATCTGAAAAATTTAAACTGAGTATTTCATCACAGTAAATTCTTTTCATTAAAATAAAATGTGGAAATAAAGCTGCAGATTTCGCCACTGGCTCATATGTTTATCAAGAAAGTAAAGGTATTTATCAACGGTGAACAAATGAATTGTGCCTGACTGCAGCAGTCAAAGACATCCAAAGAAAACAAACTTGTTTAAGACTATTAGCCTTTCAGTGATAAAAGCAGCTCACAGACTAGAGGATGTTGGGTACAAAGTCAATATTCAATTTTAAAAAAAGGCAAATGATTCTCGAGTTTTTTTCTTGGCTTTTGTTAAGTTGAAAGGTGTTATTGATGCCAAAAATAAAAACAAACTCATTGCCTTTGAGTCTAGTCCAACTCACAGTGATCCTACAGAATAGAGTAGAACAGCCCCACAGGGTTCCCAAGGCTGTACATATTTACAGAAGTAGGCTGTCACATCTTTCTCTCGTGGAGTGGGCTGGTGGATTCAAACCATTGGCTTTTTGGTTAGCAACCTAGTCCTTAACCATTGTACTACCAGGGTGCCTATGTTACTGATATTACTAAACAGTTACTTATTCAAGGAGTCAATTCTGAGATTGAAGTAAATAAATAAGAATTGGCTTTTATAAATAATCTGCATTGTAAAACTAAAAGCAAGAGTAGTTAAAAAAAAAAAAAAAAGCCAACAAAACACTTATTCTTTACACCATGAAGTGGAATCTGGTATGATGTGTTCCAACTAGTGGTAGAAAAATATTTATTTTTAAGTGGAAAAAGAGTTAGTTTTAAAAATTCAGACAGCTTGAGAAAATGTAAGGCATTTTTAAGCCTACATTTTTGCATTGTATTATCCTTAGGCAGCCACTTTATGGAAAATATTTAAATTTGTCATGTGTAATTGAACCAGTCGCATCAATGATGAGCATCAATCACTCTTGTGGTCTTAAACATCATCAGTTCCAAACAATTTTGTTAGAACAGAATCTGAGTGTTTTGACTGACTTACCGCAGAGCAGATCAATTGTTTAGGGTTGGTAAAACTTTAATGTGATTTTTTTGAGTTCAGGGTCAAGAATGAAATTTTTCTTAATGAGATGAATCATCATCAACTACTGTAACTGACCACTGAATGGCTGTGGAAATTAACTTTTGCTATATATAGATTTGATAATGCTTCTTAATGAATTTGACCTAAACTTACAAGGCTTAATAACACATAAATGTGAAAGGTATATTGTGGTAATTTTGATAACAAATAATGTCTGAATCATATATAATGCCAAGCCACTTAATACATTTCCTGTGCTGTCAAAATTAAAACAAGAAATGAGATTTCCATTCCCACACAAATGTGCAGCAGGTACATTTTTTGAGTTCCAACTACAGTTTTAATAGCGTTTTTCAGACCCTGATGCAATGCAAAGAAAATTTCCACATTTCAAAATCCACTTAACTGTGCAGTTGAGGAGCCTCTACATTGCTCTTCAATGGGAAGCAATTAATCTGTAAAATGATGACATGCTAAAAGGCAAATATCAAGAGAAGAATCTAACAGAATTCCATAAATGCCTTCTAAGCAATGACTATGTTCACTTAAAATCATATGCTTGTGGAACAGATACTATTATTAAGGAAAAACAAAATGCCGTGGAGTTAATTCTGACTCATAAGCAACCCTACAGGACTGAACAGAACAACCCCATAGAGTTGACAAGGAGCACCTGGTGGATCTGAACTGCTGACCTTTTTTGATCAGCAGCCATAGCACTTAACCCCTATGCCACCAGGGTTTCCAACAGTTTCCAACATGTTCAAAGATTCAATATGTAAACTCTCATTATGAGTGAGTATTGATAGAGGGATATTTGCAATTGATTACGATGACAGGAAACACTGACTTTGAGCACTAATTGAGTTGTCATCCTCATTCCCAGAAAGAACTCCATTCCTTTTTATGAGCAGAATTATATAACAGAAATTGTACTCAATTATTCTCATATTTTGAATTTTGTCAATAAAAAATTTGCTCTCTCTCATGTTATGTAACTACTTACATAATACTCTTGATTTTGCCTCTTGGCCTGTGAAGCTAACGTACTTAATCTATGACCCTTTACATCAATCAGAGTTGACTTTAAGGCAATGGGTTTGGTGGTTTGACCTTTTATAGAAAAAAATAACTCTGACCTAGAATATTCTCTTGTGATTAGCAGCTGAGCTCTTAACTACTGTGTCACCAGAGCTCCAAACAGGTGCTTAGAAATGATAATTCTCTAAATCACATTACAAGCTCATGTTTGTTATGTGCTAACTACATGTGAATTTTTCTCCTTAAGAGATACACACACACTTCCAATCTACAGTGTGAAGAAGAATTTTTCCCAAGGTACTGTACTCCCAACCAAACTCATTGCCATCAAGTTGATTCTGACTCATAGAAACTCTATAGGGTTTCCAAACACTGCCCAGTGGATTTGGACTGCTGACCTTTCGGTTAGCAGAGGTAGCTCTTAATCACTGCCCCACCAAGGCTCCTGCAGGAGGGTAGCTCATTCACCCCTTTCTGATGCATGGAAGCTCAGCATTAGGAATTCTCCCAGACTTGCCCTATGTGTCTCTTCTTTGTCCTGATCCTGATTTGTATCCATTATAACAAAAGTATAATTGTAAGTATAACTCTTTCCATGAGTTCTGTGAGTCATTCTAGCAATGAACCTGAAGAAGTAGTGTGAAGTAGCAGGCTGAGGGTGCCAGCCAGCAAGCCAAGTGCCAAGGGCTATATTAATTAATGCTTAAAGCAGCCCTCTGAAATGGGTGGCACTGTGTTTATGATCCTTATTTTACAGATGACAAAACTGAGGCTCACAGAAGTTAAGCAATTTTCCCAAGATCAGCTTAGGTTTTGTAGTCAGGAAGCTCATATTTCGGTTATGATTTTGTAAGGTCATAGCGAATGCCTACTTTTCACTTCTGTTCAGACACCAGCTGCACAGGCAGCAGTTCTTCCTCTGACACTAACCACCCCAGAGCAAGAGCAAACTTCACAATCAAAGGACACTATTTTCCAGACTGCCAAGTCTGCCCAAGACCTCAGATATCAGCCACAAGTACAGGGATCTTAACACCCTCACTTCTGACCTGCTACATACAAACGAGGGATCTTGTGACTACCCCTTCAGTATGCCAGTTCACCTGTCTTACCCCTAGCCCTTCTTAATGTACCCAGTACTCATAAAGCAAAGCAAAGCAAAGCAAAGCAAAGGACAACTCAACAAACCAGAGAACTCTAAGCAGACAAACACCACCTTTTGACTGAATATCCAAGATAACGAGACTATAGAGAAGGAAAGAAATGAAGAGATATGCCTAGGAATGACAGAATATAGAATGTCCAATAATATCTGAATTTCAGATAAACATTTTGTTTTTGGGGGAGAAAGTATAATGTATGTCCAAACATTATATAGAATGTACAGTAAATAAATTATATGCTGTTTATCTGAAATTCAAATTTAACTGGGAATCATGTATTTTATTTGCTAAACTTGGCAACCTAGACACGAAGAATTTAGTGCGTAGTCCCTTACTCTGCACAGCCAATAAGACTCAGAATTTAAGAGCCCAATGTGTTTCTAACTTGCTAACTGCAAAGGCGTCAAGAAAAAGGTTGACCCCACTCTCCCTGTCTCCAAGTGAGTGATTTTGCCTTCTGTGCACCATCTGTGGGAGCCTGTGTGAAGGCTGCTGGGAAAACTGTGGCTGCTTGCCCATTGTGCCCTTGGGTCCCTCTGCCTGAGGCTCTCCCTGGGGTGGGGCCCTGTGGTTATGGTGTGGTGGTTCTTTGTCTCTGCACCCTGCCACACCCTGCTTAGTCTACCTGGGGGTGAGGTTAGGAGCAGGGGCAGAAAAAGAGCTTGGAAGAGGAAAAAAAAGGCGTATTGAGTTAGTATTTTGAGTTGTGCTTTGCCATTTGTGCCTGCAAAACTTTAATTATTACTTTGATGCAGAGTGGCTGCAGATTGTCATTGCCAGACCTGATTTAATAGCCTGCTTGCACCAAGTCTGACAGAGATTGCTTTTGTTGCACTTTTGAACAGCTCCTAATGGTGGCTCTTTTACGTTAAGGAGGAAACTCTGTGGTTAAACTGTAGCCTAGGTATTTTTAGAGCCGTTACCATGTTAACTGAATTTTGTACAACATTTCACCTGCAGGATATGCAGAGGAGCTTAGACCTTCCCCAAACTATAGCAAAATATATGATTAACAGTTGTTAATACCGTTAATACCGTTTGATGTGGGCTCTGGAAGCACAGTGGTTAAGCATTTGGCAGCTAACGAAAAGGTCAGAAATTTGAATCCACCAACGGCTCCTTGGATACCCTGTGGGGCAGTTCTGCTCTGTCCTAAAGGGGTGCTGTGAGTCAATCAATTCAACGGCAATGGTACCACTGTGTTTAGGTGCCCTGGTTGCCCAGTGGTTAAAGCACTCAGCTGCTAGCCAAAAGGCTAGTGGTTTGAACCCATTAGCTGCTCCATGGAGAAAGATGTGACAGTCAGCTTCTTTAGAAATTTAGTCTTGAAAACCCCATGGGACAGTTCTATTCTGTCCCTAAGGGTTATTATGAGTTGGAATTGATGGCAACGGGAATATTGGGTTTGGAACTAACTCCACATTATCACAAACCTGCCCACCACCTCGGCTCCTAAGAATCCTATTTTGGATGAGATGGTGATGTGCCACCAAGGAGTATATTTTCCTTGATACACAATGACCTGAAGAAACTTAACCAAAAGGCTACAAACTGGTTAGTGGTAAAGGTCATAGCCTGAAGGCACTGACCCTTTTGTTAATCATTAAGCTTTTCTAAACTGTTTCTGACAGGATTCTGGCTTTCTGCCACTTCTCTGGTCATTTTAAGTTGCAAATTCTTGTGCTGTTTCAGCTTTTAAGTACGTATGAAAGGTTATGAGAAAGACATCACTTGTTCATTATTTTTCCTTATCAAATGTCTTTAGGGCTTTGGAAGGCAGAGTTGTAGTGTGTTAAGGGAATCTTCTTAACACCCAGCTATACAGCATTTAAAGATGGACCCAAAGGTCCTCCAAGAGGGAAGGTTTCTCTCTTATTTTCCCATGTTAATTAGCTTCCAGCAAGATGTAAGTGGCAGAACACCCATTTAGGGATTAGGTATTACTCTCCTAAATCACTGCTATCCATGGTGGTTTTCTCCAGTACCCTGGGCACCGAAAGCCTGAGAAATAAGAACATAGTAACTACAATGTATTTATCGTCTTCTGTCATCACGTAAAAAGTGAAAGAGCTTTAAAACGTTTTGAACGCATTTTAGGAAGTACAATGATGTTTGTATGACGTTTCCTTGTCACATTTAATGCCCGTTTATGCTGAAGTCCATCTGAATAAATGTCAATTTGTATACCAAAAAAAAAAAAACTGTAAACAAAAGTACATGTTACAAAGCCAAGACACATTAAGCTGCTAAAATAGTTGCTTCAACATTCAACATGGAATAGTTGCCCTCTGTTTCTCAAGGGAAAAAATACACAGTCAAACCTTGCTTATCTGTAACCCAAACTTCCGGAAGGCTTAAGAATCTGGAATTGTTTCAAACCCAGAAGGAGGAGGAAAGGGGATGGGTAGGAGAGAGAGAGAAAGGGAGAGAGTGTGTGTGTGACGGAGAGAGATGAACTAGGAGGAAGCAAGCAAGTCAGCTTTTAGAAGTAGACCTAAAGCCCTAGCAACACTGCAAGAGAGACCTGAAGGGTACAGCTGATTGGCTTACCAGCTTGAAGAAAAGGAGAACTCTGATTGGCTGGTGATGATGTCTCCAAATAACTAGCCTTTTTCAGGGAAGCAAATTAATGTGCCAGAAGGGACAAGACAAAGAAGAAGCAGGCAAAGAAAAAAAGAGAAAAGAGCAGGGAGAAATAAATGGCAGGGATAGCAGATTATTTGCAACACAGGTGCTGAATGAGATAAAAATGATAGTAAGAGTAACAATACCTGTTTATGTAACTGTTTACAGCTCATGAACTGATTTTACATGTAAGCATGGATACTGTCTCACAAAGCCTCCCAGAGTTTCAAAAAGTCAAATAGCATGCCTTAGGTCACTGTGCTAGGGAGAAAGATAGCAGAGGTCTTCTGGCTACAAATCTAATACTTGTGATGCCACACAGGTGTTTTGGAGATAATGGCTTAAAGTTGTCCTGGAGAGAGAGCAGCAAAGTCTCTGACCGCAGGAAAGAGAAACAGAAGCCGTGTCAGCCTGCAGTTTAGAGGGAAACACAGGGGCAGAAGGTTCCCTGCCCTTCAGGACCACAGTCCTTGATGAAGACTGTAGAGAAGAACTCTGTGGGCTTTTAGGAGGTGGGATGGTAGTGGTACAGATGAAACTTGTTTCTTGAGATCTTAAAGGGCAGCCCTGAATATATCTCACTGGGGTGTATCACAGTCATCTCACACTGATCATGTGGAAGCTGAATACCTAATCAGTATCCCCTCATCTCCTTAAAATCCATTCCTTTCTCAGGCTTTCACATTTTAGTTAATGACACTTAGTTGCTCAAACTAAAAATCCCAAATTATCTTTTGTCTTTACTTACTCCCGGTATCTCATTCAGCAGCAAGTCCTGTAGATTACATTTTTCAAAATTCATCTTGAATCAGGCTATTTATGTCCTTCTCCATACTCGTTGGAAACCCTGGTGGCACAGTGTTTAAGTGCTATAGTTGCTAAGAAGGAGGTCGGCAATTCAAACGTGCCAGGTGCTCCGTCGGAACCCTGTGGGGCAGTTGTACTGTCTGTAGGAGGGTTCCTATGAGTCAGAATCAACTAACAGCAGTGGCTCTTTTTTTTTTTTTTTCCCTTTTGGTTTGCCATATTCATTACCATTTTCTCTTCCCGGGCTTCTGCAAAGGTTATTAGTTGATTTCTCTATTGCCTTTTTTTCTTTGTTTTTTATTATGCTTTAGATGAACCTTTACACCTCAAGTTAATTTCCCATACAAAAATTTATACACATACTGTTATGTGACCCTAGTTGCAATCCCTCTAATGTGGCAGCACACTAGCACACTCACCCTTTTCTTCCTGAGTTTCCTGTGTCCATTCAATCAGCTCCTATTACTTTTTGTCTTCTCATGGTGCCTCCAGACAGGGACCCACCCATACAGTCTCATGTATCTACGTGAATTAAGAAGCACACTCTTCATGAGTATCATTTTCTGTTTTACAGTCCAGTCTAATTGTTTTTTGAAGCGTTGGCTTCCTGAATGGTTTTAGTTCTGAGCTAACAGAGTCTGGGAGGCATGTCTTCTCAGGTTCCTTTAGTCTCAGTCAGACCCTTGAGTCTGGTCTCTTTACATGAATTTGAGTTCTGTACCACACTTTTTGCCTGCACTGTCAGGGACTCTCTGTAGTGTTTCTTGTCAGGGTGGTCCTTGGTGGTAGCTGGGCACTATTTAGTTCTTCTGGTCTCAGACTGATGAAGTCTGTGGCTTATGTGGCCATCTTCATCATCTAGCACTGCTATAAGAGAAATACCACAAGTGGATGGTTTTAACAAAGAGAAACGTATCTTCTCAGAGTCCAGTAGGCTACAAGTTCTTCATCTGCCCTGCTGGGGAAGGTGCTTCAAGCCTAGTAGCTTCACCAATAAATGCCCAGGGCAACATCACTCCATCAGTAAACTTTGCCTGGAAGGTACTCAGCTCTGCTGCTCTGTAAGTTGGCAAGTGTAGGTCTGCTGATAAGAACCCAGAGGTACCTCACTCCACCAGGAAGCTTCCTGTGCACAGGCATTTAGCTCTCTCACTCTGTTGTTGGCTCCAGTGCTGTCTGGAGCTGGTCTCCTGTCTGGTTCTCCATTACCATTTCCCTGCTAATCCTGGTCCTCTGCTGCTGTTTCTCACCATCTGTGCCTTTTCCAGTGTTAACAGTTCTCAGTTCAAAGTTTCTCTCTGTATTTTCTGTTATCTCCTTCTGTACTGGTACTCTCGTCACTCATGGGTTATCGCTCTTCATAGAGTTCCACATAATTCCTAGTGTTTCTGCATCCTTTTAAAATTAAATAAACTGGTGTCAAGTGCTTTATCTTCAGTTTCATTAACTCTAACATCCATTGCTTCAATTCTGCTCCTATGATTTTCTACTGAGTTGTCTAATTCTGAAATTTTATTGTTAATCTTTTGGATCTCTGTTTGCTGTATCTTTATAGACTCTTGCAACCTGTTAAATTTGTCATTATGCTCCTTTATAACCATCTTAAGTTCCTCTGACGCTTTGTCTCTGTGTTCTTTGGCTTGGTCTGCATTTTGCCTTATCTCCTTCCTGATCTCTTAAAGAGCTGTGTATATTAATCTTTTAAATTCTACCTCTGGTAATTCCAATACCTTCTCTTCATCTGGGAGGTTCTTTGGTCTTTGTCTTGGTTGCTAGTTGAAGCCATCGTGGCCTCTATGTGAGTTTATACTGACTGTTGTCTCCAAGTTATCAATAATTTGCTACATTTATTTATGTATTTCATGTTCACTTGCTGGGTCTTATCTCTTTGTTTTGTTTTATTTTGTTTTGATATGCCCAAATAGTCTGGTTGTGTGAGCTACTTGATTTTTAGCATCTTTGCATCTCTCACATCCTGTTCCCAGGTGGTTAGAGCTGTTACCAGGCATGTGAGCTCAGGAGTAATTTACTTTACTTGTGTGGATTCAGCTTAGGTGTCTATGTTGTTAGTCACTGAGTGTGTGGTACAGGCTCTCACCTAGAGTCCTAGATGGGCAGGGCTGGGTCGGAGTGACTGCAGTAGTCACAGGCAGTAGCTGCAGTAGCTGGTTATGTGCTGAGAAAGGTAGGGGACTGACAGCTTCCTGAGTGCCTAAGTAGAAGGCATGCTCTTGTTCCCCAGAGCATGCAGGTGGGTGAGTTTTGCAGCCAGTTTTTGGGCATCCAATGTTGTTGGCTGTAAGAACTAAGAGGTACCACTTATTCTACAACCCCTGTTGGGGGTGGCTAGATGGAGTGGGCAGAGCCACAGTCCTCATGTCCTTGATGTAGGTGACGACCTTGCTTAATGGGCAGGACAGTGTCAAATATTATGCATCTGCCATTCTCCTTTAACTGTTGCAATTGCAAACAGGCTTCAGGTGTATGCCCTATTGTGCTATGTTAATGAGGGCCTATCCTGTTGAAATGGACCCACACAAGTCTAGGAAATCCAGGTGGCATGAAACACATTCAAAATCTGTGGACCTGTTAAGCCTGTGACTAGGCAAAGAAGCTGTGCCTGCCCTGAGTTTCCAGCCTGGAGAAGCTGGTAGATTTTTTTTTCCTGTAAGTTAGTTTCCTCTCCAAAGCCAGGAGAATGGCATAGGGTATACAGCTTATCCCACTTCTGGCCCACTGGATGTGGCAATTGCTGAAGCCAGCCTGGGACTGAAGCAGAGTGGGGAGGGAGTGGGGGAATGGGAGAGAGGTAATTCTGAGGAGAGGGAGGGTTTTATTTTATCTCATGAAATAGGTTAGAGGATTGCAGCAAAGTTCTACAGATTCATGGCCACTTCTCCCTGATTCCAGAGGCTTGTGCAGACTCTCTGCTGCTCTGTTTAGAAACCATGTTCTGAGAGCGACTGCCTGCCTCAGGCCATGTGCTGGCCACTGATTGAGCCAGAAGGGTGCCAGCCAGGTGAGGTCTGTCAAATCTTCACTGCCTCTGAACTGTTGCCCTCTCCCTCTACTGCTCAGTCCAACTCCTCAGCTGTGTCTCTGATGCTCAGGGTGCCTAGACTGTCATATATAATGGAGCCCCCTTTCGCTTTTTGGCTCTCTGTTGTAAGAAGGACACTGGAAATGTCTGACTACTATGCCATCTTGGACCTGTCCTCTGATTTTTCTATTTTCTTGCACCTTCTTTTCCGTAGCTCTTATGCCTCTTCTTTCAAATTCACTCTCTGGACTACATCAGCCCTTTGCTTGTAATACGCCCTGAGAGTAAAATTCTAAATCCTTATCATTATCTGGCCTTGAGTTACGTCAAATCACTCTACTTAGAAGTCACCACTTTACCCATTAAAGCCTCATTTCACTTATTAGAACATGCTACAGTCTTCCCAGCTGTGGAGCCTTCAATTTTCTGATTCCTGTTGCTGTGCCATCACACAGTATTAAGAATTGAACTGTATTCTCCCAAAATACATATTGAATTTCTGGCTGCTGTACCTATGGATGTGATCCTATTGGTAACAGGGATTTTATTTTGTCATGTTAATGAGGCAATACCAAGCAGAATGGGTATTGATAAGTTTTGAGTTATGAAAACAGTAGTTCAGGGATATATATAAGAGCCAGACAGATGCCACAGAACATCAAGGAATGATGAAAATCACCAGGAACTAAGAGAGAGATCGATAGTAAGAATCTACATAGCTGAGATCCTCACTGGGGCTTTCAGAATCTGAAACTATGAGAAAGTAGATTTCTGTTCTTTAAAGCTACCACTGTAGTCTTTCTGTTAACGGCAGCCCTAGCGAATTAAAACACATGGCAGCTCTTTCTACTCTTTCCCATAGCCTACACAGATAGGGCTTCTCTTCCAGGCCTGTCTAAAGAAGAGTTGCTCTTCATTCTCTCTCTAGTATCTAATATCTTTTCTTAACTTCCTGTGATTTCTCCATCTGAAATTATACATATTTTCACTTGATTTCTTGTTTTTTTTCTTCTGCCATGGATTAAATTGTGTGCCCCCCAAATATGTGTCAACTTGCACCTAGGCCATGATTTCTAGTATTGTGTGTCTACCATTTTGTCATCTAATATGATTTTTCTATGTTATAAATTCTACTTCTATGATATTAATGAGGTAGGATTAGTGGCATTTATGTTAATGTGGCAGGACTCAGTCTACAAGATTAGGTTGTGTCTTAAGTCAATTTCTTTTGAGATATAAAAAAAGAGAAACAAGCATAAACATATGTGGAATTTATACCACCAAAGAAACAAGTGCCAGAAGAATAGCTTGCCCTTTGGACCCGGGGGCCTTGTGGTGAGAAGCACTTCGACCAGGTAAAGATTGATGACAAAGACTTTCCCCCAGGAACTAACAGAGAGAGACTATCTTCCCGCAGGAATTGGCAACCTGAATTTGGACTTTTAGCTTCCTAGACTGTGAAAATAAATGTTTCTTTGTTAAAGTCATTCACCTGCAGTATTTATGTTATGGCAGCATTATATAACTAAGACATATGCCTTCCCCTATTAGTCATCAAGCTCCATGACGGGGAAGAACAGACTGATCTTCCTTACCACTGCACTCTCAGAGCCCACAGCAGTGGTGCCCTGGAAGCACTAAACAACTATTTGTTGGATGAATGAATGTTAGGGTATTAACAAGCCCTTCAGGCCATGTCACATATTCACCAGATGAGGCAGAATGTACAGATATTGTTTCCTGTTTGTGCCCTGCTATTTGTTAACTCCTGTTAGAGCTGTGATCTCTTACAGAACTGCTACCACTTAGGAAGTTTGGTGGAATTATTGAAAATGGAAAGGAATCTTGTTTGTGTTGTGACTTGGATTGTATAAACTTACTCCTAAAATCTATTACTAGTAAACATGGGAAATCCACTCTGAACTTAGATCTTTTCCAAATATGGCTATTTTGTAGCATGTAGGAAAGTGTGATATTGGTTTGTTTCCAAGGATTCATATACTGAGTGGTATTCCTTTTTTTTTTTTTTTTTCCTTGAGTCACAAAAAGGAGAGGCTCTCAAACAAACTGTGCTGTTTTCTCGACAGTGTGTGGAGCCCACACATTGGCCATAATAAGGCCTGTAGCTATTTTTGATTTTCCAAAGTTGAGTCGTGAGTGATTAAATCACCCTTCCCACTAGCAAAGTGAGTCATTCTATAGCGATGTTAAAGTCCCAATGGAATCAATATCCTTGTCAAAGATATCTCTACTTCAAGTACATTCATTTGTTTGAACATTACAGTTTCAGAGATTTCTTAGCTGACCTATTTCTGATCCATGTGAAGGTGAAGTTTATCATAGTGCCCTCTGGTGGAATCAAATTGGGATGTTTTTAAAGCTAAGTCATTATCTAGTGAGAATTCATTGCTCTGCTTTGCAGAAATGAAAAGAGCAACTTTAAATATGAGTGTTCATAAACTTTCAGTAGGATGTTTTTGCTATCGGGAGACTGTAAGAGATATATACCTGACAATACCTACTCGCAGAGTCAAGATATAGCATGCAGATGCTGCAGCAGAAGGGGCATCAGACGTAATGCCAAATCCATTCTACTGAGGACCAGGAGCCACAGCATTGCACATCATCTGGCAAGGGTGGCTGAGTAATTAGTTATTAAATTCAGAAAGTTAAAAGAAGATTATGGCTTTACCCACTACTCCTCTGTCAGTTTGTCACACTGTGGTGGCTTGCATGTAGCTGCAATGCTTCAAGCTATGATCCCAGTATTTCAAATACCAGCAGTGTCACTTAGTAGAGAGTTTTCAGTGGAGCTTTAAGACCAAGAAAGATTAGGAAGAAATATCTGGCAAACTACTCTGAACAAAGTAGCCAAGGAAAACCTTATGGATCACAAGAGAACATTATCTGACAGAGTGAAGCATAAGCCCCTCAGTTTGGAAGGAATGAAAAATACTACCTGGGAAAAGCTATCTCCTCTAAGAAGTAGAGTCAACCTTAATGATATGAACAGAGCAAAGCTTTGGGGGCTTTCATTTGTTGACACAGTATGACTCAAATGAGAAGTAACAGCTGCAAACATTCATTAATAATTAGAACCTGGAATGCATGAGTATGAATCACGAAAAATTGGAAGTCATCAAAAATGAAATGGGAACATTTAAAGATTGATATCCTAGGCATTAGTGAGCTGAAATAGACTAGTATTAACCAGTTTGAATTAGACAAGCATATGGTCTACTATGCTGGGAATGTCAAATAAGGAAAAACAACATTGCATTCACTGTCAAAAAAAACATTTTCAGATCTATCCTGAAGTACAGTGCTGTTGTGACAGGATGATATCCATACAAGGAAGACCAGTGAATGCAACTATTGTTCAAATTTACAAACCACCACTAATGCCAGAAATGAAGACATTGAAGATTTATACCAACGTCTGCAGTCTAAAAGTGATCAAACATGCAATCAAGATGCACTAATAATAACTAGTGATTAGAATACAAAAGCTGCAAACAAGAGGGGTGAGTAGTTGAAAAACATGACTTTGGTGTCAGATACAATGCCAGACAGTCACATGGCAGAATTTTGCAAACCAACAACTTATTCAATGCAAATGCCTTTTTTCACCAACATAAACTGTGACTATACATATGGACCTCATTGGATAGAAAATGCAGGAATAAAATTGTCTGCATTTGTGGAAAGAAATGATGGCGAAGCTTAATATTAGAACAAGGCCAGGAGCCAAGTGCAGAACAATCAATTGCTCATAATGCAAGTTCAAGCTGAAGCTTAAGAAAATTAAAACAAATCAACGACAGCTGAAGTATCGCCTCAAGTATATCCCACATGAATTCAGAGATCATTTCAAGATTAGATCTGATGCACTGAACACTAATAACAGAAGATTAATGAGTTGTGGAATGACTTCAATGATATGGTACATGAAGAAAGCAAAAGGTCATCAAGAAGACAGGAAAGAAAAGACCAAAATGACTCTGAAACTTTTTCCCAGACATAGAATAGCTAACGCAAAAAAAAAATGATGAAGTAAAAGAGCTGAACAGAAGATTTCAAGGGGCAGATCAGAAGACAAAATAAAGTATTATAATGAAGTGTGCAAAGACCCAGAATTAGAAAACTCAAAGAGAAAACTATGCTCTGCATTTCTCAAGTCGAAAGAACTGAAGAAAAATTTCAAGATTCTAGTTACAGCACTGAAAGATTCTATGGGGAAAAATGCTGAGTAATTCAGGAAGTATCAAAAGGAGACGGAAGATGTATACAGTCACTGTACCAAGAAGAATTAATCAACTCGCAGTCATTTCAGGAGGTAGCATATGATCAAGAATTGATGATACTCAAAGAAGAAGTCTAAACTGCACTGAAGGCACTGGTAAAAGACAAGTCTGCAGGAACTAACAGAATTGAGACGATTCAACAGACATACAACATACATAGCACTGGAAGTGCTCACTCCACTATACCAAGAATTTTGGAAGACAGCTACAGGTGGTTATGGATTGAACTATGCCCCCCTACCCCCACTCCAGACCCAAATATGTGTCAACTTTACTAGGCCATGACCCCTAGTATTGTGTAATTGTTAACCATTTTGTCATCTGATGAGATTTTCCTATGTGTTGTAAATCCCACCTCAAGATTAGCATCAATTATGTTAATGAGGTAGGACTCAACCTACAAGATTCAGTTGTATCTTAAATCAGTGGTTTTTGAGACAGAAAAGAGAGAAATGAGCCAAAAGATATAGGGGACCTTATGTCATCAAGAAAGCAGTGCTGAAGTAGAGCATGTGCTTTGGACCTGGGGTCTCTGCACTAAGAAATTCCTAGTCCAGGGAAAGACTGATGGAAAGGGCCATCCTCAAGAGCCCACAGACAGGGAGATCCTTCCCCTGGAGCTGATGCCTTGAATTTGGACTTCTAGCACAAGTAAGAGAAAAATATGTTTCTCTTTGTTGAAATCATCTGCTTGTAGTATTTATTTATAGCAACACAAGATGACTAAGATGCTGGCAAAGTGACAAGAAGAGATCCATATCTGTGCCCATTCCAAATAAAGTTCATTAAGTGGAATGTGGAAATTAACAAGAAATATCATTAATATCACATGAATGTAAAATTGTGCTGAAGATACTTTTAAAATAGTTGCAGCAGTATATCATCGAGAAACTGCCATAAATTCAAGTCAGTTTCAGAAGAAGACATGGAATAAGGGACATCATTGTGGATCTTGGATGATCCTGGATGAAAGCAGAGAAAACCAGAAAGATATATACCTGTGTTTTATTGACTATACCAAGGCATTTGACTGCATGGCTCATAACAAATTATGATAACACTGTGAAGAATGAGAATTCCAGAACACTTAGTTGTGCTTATGTACAGCCTGGACATAAACTAAGAGGGATTCTTTCAAACACAACAAGGGACTACTACATGTTTTAAAATCAGAAAAGGTGTGCATCAGGGTTGCATCTTTCACTATACTGACTCAGTTTTTATGCTGAGTAAGTCATCTGAGAAGCTAGACTGTATGAAGAAGAATGTGGCATCAGGATTGGAAGAAGTGCTACCATAAAGCAGTGATTTAGGCTGCCTGCTGCAAAAGCCAATGCTGAGACAAGGATAAAGGAAATGCTCAAGAGGTTTATCTCATACCGGCATGTAAGGGACAGGGGGAATTTGGGTCCTCAGAGCCTGTCTGACACTGTCAAGCAAGCGTGGGGTATTTAAACGGGAGGCTAGGTGCCATGCCAGCACAAGGAGCGGGAGTCACAAAGACAATGAGAGCAACTCGGAAGCGGCACTTGTCTGGGAGTAGGCTGCATCCCATCTGAAATTCAAGAGACTCTCAGTTGTCACCTAAAGCAGGGGGTCCCTGTCACAGCCTTTACTGGCACCTCAACTGGCTTGATATTTCCAAAAAGCTGTAAAGAGAAGCTGCTGAGGTATTATCTCAGTGGCTTCTACCAGCTATCGTGCGACCTCCTGCCCAAGCAGGTCAAGGAAGCCAGGAATTTTAAGAAAAGGAAAAAAACAAGTAAAAAGTCAGTTCTATAAAACAGGTGAACAGTTAGTCCTGACTGTCTATCTTAATTTCCCCTTTGAAATCAGGTGCCTGAAGGCCTCCACCTACTTCAGAAGTCTAATTAACAACTGGTATTATGCAAATGACACAATCCTGTTTGCTAAAAGTGAAGATTTAAAGCACTTACTAAGGAAGATCAAAGAATACAGTCTTCAGTATGGACTGCACCTCAACATAAGCAAAAGCCTACTTCCATTGAGTTGGCTCCAACTCATAGTGACCCTAGAGGACAGGGTATAAATGCCCCATAGAGTTTCCAAGGAGTGCCAGGCAGATATGAACCGCTGACCTTCTGGTTAGCAGCCATAGCACTTGACCACTACGCCACCACGGTTTCCACACCTCAGCATAAGAATATAAAACCCTCACAATTGGATCAATAAGCAACAGCATAATCAGTGGAAAAAATTTTGAAGCTGTAAAGGATTTCATTTTACTTGGGTCTGCAATCAACACCTGTAGAAGTAACAGTCATGAAGTAAAAAAAAAAATGTATTGCATTGGGCAAATCCGCTCCAAAAGATCTCTTTAAAGTGTTAAAAAGCAAAGATGCCACTTTGAGGACTAAGCTGTGCCTGACCCAACCCATGGTATTGCCTTGTATGCTGGGAAAGCTGGACAAAGAATAAGGATAACCAAAGATGAACTGATGCCTTTGAATTACGGTATTGGCAAACAACACTGACTATACCATGGACTGCCAGAAGAATGAACAAACCCGTCTTGCAAGAAGTATAGCCAGGATGCTCATTAAAAGTGAAGGTGGTGAGACTTTATCTCATGTACTTTGGATATATTATCAGAAGGGACCAGTTCCTGGAGAAGGACATCATGCTTGCAGAGGTAGAGAGAGGGTCAGCAAAAAACAGGAAGAGCCTCAATGATTTTGAGGTTTTGCGCCCTCTAGCGGCTCTGGGGGTGTATCCATTCCTTGCCTATTCAGGCTTCTGGTGGCTACACGCCTTCCTAGATTTACAGCTACACCACTACAAATTCTGCCTCTGTGATCACACTGTTGCTTCCTCTTATCCTTGCATGTCAAGTCTCTCTCATCCTCTCTTTTATAAGGATATTTGTGACTGCATTTAAGGCCAACCCATAAAATTCACGGTAATGCTCTATCTCCAAATTATTAATTTAATCAAAGTTTCTTTTTCCTCATGAGGTAACACAAATTCCAGGGATCAGCGTCCAGTATTTTTCTGTAGCCAATTGTCAGCCTATTCTGAGGTCCGATAGCATTGAAAACCCATAATCTACCAAATCCCATCTCCTTAGTGTGATACATGGGACTCATCCCAGTTTTCCTTTAACCTCCCTCCATCCGTTCCTCTCTTGGATTCTCTGTGCTACCCACAATAAACTTTTTGTCATGCCATCATAGTTACTGAATGCTGCTATAACAGCAAATACCACAAATGGATGGTTTTAATAAAGAGAAATTTATTTCCTCACAGTGAAGTAGGTTAAAAGTCCAAATTCAGGGTGTCCGCCCCAGGTGAAGGCTTTCTCTCTCTGTGGGCTCTGGAGGAAGGTCCTTGTCCCCAGTCTTCCCCTGGTTGAGAAGCATCTCAGGAGCAGGATCGTATGTCCAGAGGGTGTGCTCTGTTCCTAGCACTGCTTTCTTGGTGGTATAAAGTCCCTAAAACTCTGCTTGCTTCCCTTTCCTTTTATCTCCCAAGAGATTGCCTCATGCAGAAGTTACAGCATACAGGAAAACACACAATACAGGGAATCATGGCAAAGAGATACACACTGTTTTAGGGGGGAATAATTCAATCCATGACACATGTTATTGTGTCTCCATGGCTCTGCAGATACTGATCTCTCCAAAGAAAATACACTAACTCTTTTATCACATTCCAATTTCCATTATTCACTGCTTTGACTTCTTTCACTACCTCCTAAGAATAAGTAATCTTTCTGTTCTTTTTACTGTTGTAGTATTTTTGTTTTGACACGTGTCATACAGTATTTAATTAATTTGTGTACATGCCTGGTTACTCTACTACACCATGTTTTTCACATGCAGGGACAGTATCTATTAATCTACATATATGCTAAGAATAACAATTATAATATAAAAAGCATTCTATACTTGTCTTTTGAATTAATAATAGTTGATTATCAATGTGCCATTGTAAGTATCCAAGCAGTTAGTATTCATGAAAAGTAGACTTGAATTAAATTTTACTCATTCAGAACTTTTATTTCTTATAGAGAAAACCTGCTTTCTCAGTTCCTGAAAGAGTTATCCCAATGGTTCTATGTGACCTAGATATTTTTGGAGGAATAGGTTTTTGGGTTTTTTTTGCAATTTTTTTTATTTAATATGACTGAGTGAAAATGTACATTCCCATATAAATTTTGTTTTTTTAATAAATACAATTACATAACTCAGATTCCTCAATGTGCTACTTAATATAATTTATTAAATATTATTTCTTGAACACTACAATTTCAAATAACATTCAGTTCTTTTGCCCTTTAATAAAACATTTTAATTTTTCTTCCCAAAACAAGAATTACAAATTATGCCAGACGTGAAATTCTAGGGCTCCTCTAAGTTTTTTTCACTTTATCATCAACCCATGGCTGTTGCTGACTTGCAAGGTAAAATTTACGTTTAGCAGAGACATTGATCAGGAGAGATGCACTTTAAATTATTCTGAGAAAACCAACTGAAGAATCAATGGGACAAAAGTAAAGGAAAATTGACATGCTCCCATAAACCAGAGTGTGCGAACTTCTTCTACATACAGTAATACTAAAAGGTTTATCTACTTTCAGTAAAGTAACCATAATAAATATTGAGAAAGATCTTTGTAACTTTTATATTTAGAGTTTCAGCCTAAAAATATTGGAACAGTTGTCCAGAGACCAACTACCCTTAGCATTCACAGCCTCAGAATGTCAAAATATAAAACAATGGAACTTTTCTTTTGGTTGTGTGCTGTTGAGTTGGTTCCAACTCATAACAAGCCGATGTACAACAGAATGAAACACTGAATGGTCACTCCCTATCCTTGTAAAGGCTTCTATGCTTGAACACATTGTCTGAGCCACTGTATTAACCTACTTTTTTCTACTTTACCGAGAATGATGTCTTTTTACAGAAATTCATCCTTTCTGGTAAAGTGTCCAAAGTATGGGAGACTAGTCTTACCATTCTTGCTTCTAAGGAGCATTCTGGTTGTACTTCTAAGACAGACTTGTTTATTCATATATCAGAACTGGGTAGTCTAATTAAATGAATTATCTAGCAATTGTCTAGTGCTTTAGGCAGAATACCCTTTTTCTGATGATTCAAGATTTTGCCTTGTCCAAGTATCATAATTATCAAGTAATTCTCTTTCAGTTTTATTACAGGATAGAAAGTTTGGATGACTATAGTCAGGTCTTAGGAAATACTATACAAGGCAATATTTCTACAAATCTCTGTTGTTGATTTGCTTATTTATTTGAGATACTCTAGGGAAAAATTTTGTGCAGCTGTAATAGCAGTGGCATACTTTTGTAATTTTTCTGAATTCCTACAGAAAAAGACAGCAACCAGGACAACAAAATCTAAAGCCTACATTATACTTAAAAAGAAATTGCAAAATATCCCCAAAAGTCTTCATCTATGAGTGAGTGGGGTCTCATTTCTGACAGCTATAAGAAACCCTAGTGGGACAGTGATTAAGGATTTGGCTGCTAAGCAAAAGGTCAGCAGTCTGAATCTATGAGGCACCTCCTCAAAACTCTATGGGGCAGTTCAGCTCTATCCTATAGGGTTGCTATAAGTTGAAATTGACTTGATGGCAGGAGGTTTGGTTTGAGATTTTGTAAGGCCTGCAAGGTTTTGACACTTACGGTAGAGGAGGTAGAAGAAATACATTTGGGCTTCTGCTAGCCCAAATAATAGAAGAACCTCCAAGTCATAACTGGTTCTCATCGGAAAGCCAGGATGGGGATGGGCCAACCTCTAGTTAGTTGCTAAACTGAAAGAGTGTTCTGCATAATCTAATTTTGTGATTCATTAATATCCGATAATGCTGGCTCAGACAGGGTCACATAGATTCTCAGAACTAACCAATCCAAGCTCCCTTACAAGCAAGAATCCCAAAATAGGGAGAAACTCCCAGAAGAAAAATCCAAATCAGTAATGAAGCAATAGGATAAAAAAAAAAAAAGGAAGGAAATTTCAATTAGAAATGGCTCTAGATCAGAAGAGGTAGATCTCAGAAAGCTTGACAACATTTTTTTCATCACTGCTTTTGAAATGAAAAAGTTCTAGAGTTTTAAATCAATAAAATCTATTCTAACTCACATCTCCCTTCTCATTCACTGACACTGAGCAATGGAATAGGACTGCCCAGACACAAAGTCATTATAAGACAAAAGAGAAGAATCTCCCTACAGATAATGAAAATATACCAGAGAGATACACAGTAAGAGTTCCAGAAGAAGAAAAACCAGAGCAATGGAACAGAATAGACAACTTAAAAACAGAGAGAGAGAGAGAGAGAGAGAGAGAGAGAGAGAAATGTGGCTGAATTATGCACTGAAAGAATGTACCATATACCTGTGTCTTAGATTAAATTGTGTCCCCCATCAACCCCTCCCTCCCCCAAAAAGTGGGTAGCAGTTTGCCTGGCCATGATTCCTGGTATTGTATGATGTTCCTGTGTGCTGTAAAGCCTGTCTCTATGATGTTAATGAAGGAGGATGGGCAGCAGTGTTGTTGGCAGGGGAGGCCTCAATGTGTAAGATTGTACTGAGGCAATGAGTTGCCTCAATCAATTGCCTTGAGGCAATCTTTGGAAATATAAAGAACAGAAGCTAGCAGAGAGAATTATGCAGCTCATACTGCCAACAAAGCAATGCCAGGAGTACAGCACATCCTTTGGTGCCTCAGGAGCTTCCAGGCCAGGGGAAAACTGACAACAAGAACCTTCCGAGCCAGCACAGAAAGCCTTTCCTTGGATCTGACACCTAAATTTGGACCTTTAGCCTACTGGACTGTGACAAAATAAAATTTCTCTTTTTAAAGCCATCCACTTGTGGTATTTCTGATGTAGCAGCACTAGGTGACTACAACAACCTGGAAAAATCAACCCTGACCAGTCACTGGGGAGACATATTGTAGTAAAATTATTGGACTGAACCGTTTTAAAGTCTGAAAGTTTCTTTAAAAAGAAAAAAAAGAATAAATCTTTTGGGCATTCAAGCAAAAAGACAAAGCCATTAAAAAGAAAACAAAATCAGATTACTATTCGACTCTTTGACATCAACATTTTATGCAGAAGAAAAGCAAATTTCATGTCTGAGATGCTCGAAGGAAGAAAACTGTGAGCCATGGATTTTATTTCCTTCCAGAAGGGCTTTTGATTAAAAAAGCCATAGACAAACTGCTATTCTGCTATTAACATGTGGGAACTCAGGAAATATTGTTCACTTGTACCTTTACAGAGTAATCTCTAAGATAAAAACTTCAGAACAACAGTTACTGAAGAGATGTTAATGTAAGTACTCATGGGTGACAAAACAGTTAATGCGTAGAATGTACTTTTTGTAGCTAATAATGTATAAATACCACCTTTTTCATAATCCCTAATGAGTTACTCAATCTAGAGAACAGTCATCAATAGTTGATAACAACTTGCCTCCTAACAGAAGAACACAGTATCACTTACGACGTGATCCTCCCTGTCCACCAATGAACCTTAATATAATACTCCTTCCTCTACTCCGACTTGACGGCACTTGGCTTCTATTCTAACCATCAAATCACAGGAAATAGAAGATTCAGGTGAAGATATGAAATGGCACAATGGGAATGCATTCATCAAAATGCTGACTGAAGAAACTATACAAAATAAACATCAAACCCATTGCTGCTAAGATGACCCCGACTCCTGGTGACCCTATGGGACATAGTAGAACTGCCCCATTGGGTTTCCAAGACTATAACTTTTATGGAATCACAGTCACATCTTTGTCCCACATAGTGGTTGGCAGGTTTGAACAAATGATCTTTCAGTTAGCAGCCGTGCACTTAACCACCAGGACTCTGAAAAACCTGTTGCTGTCAAGTTGATTCCGATTCAGTGACTTTACAGGACAGAATTAGAACTATGCTACAGAGTTTCCAAGAAGTGCCTGGTGGATTTTAACTGCCAAACTTTGGGTTAGCAGTTGTAGCACATAACCACTATGCCACTAGGGTTTCCACCAGCCCTTCAGCCCTGGTTTATTCATCCAGAAATTGCAAGGAGGGGAACAAAGGGGAAGGACAGTTACATGCACACAAAAACATGTAAGTTGGGGAAATAGAAACACTGATTAGATATTTGAGGATATTGAGGAACTATGTGACTAGACAATTGATATTTGGAAATTATTTTTAATATGTGTGGGTATGATAAGTATTGTGGTTATGGCTTTAAAAAGATATCCTTATCTCTTGGAAGGGTCCTTAGATGACATGAATGGTTTGTGTTTGATTACTAACCTGAAAGTTGGCTGTTTGAACCCAGCCAGCAGGACCTAGTAGTAATGCAGAAGAAAAGACATAGCAATCATCTTCATTAACATTACCGGCAAGAAAATCCTGTGCAGCAGTTCTACTGTGTGATACATGGGGCCATCACAAGTTCACATCGACTCAAGGACAATTAATAACCACATATTTCAGACACAGACATTAACATATTTATAGATAAATGGATTCAATGCCTGAGATTTCCACAAAATAATTGTGGGAATTAGGGTAATAGAAGAATCAAGACTGACCATATATGGAACACTGATGAACCAGATTCATTATTTTATGCTCTCTATTATTTGTATGGAAACCCTAGTGGAGCAGTGGTTAAGTCCTACATCTGCTAACTGAAAGGCTAGTTGTTCAAATCTGCCAGTCACTCCTTGAAAACTCTATGGAGCAGTTCTACTCTGTCCTGTAGGGTTGCTATGAGTTGGAACTGACTCAACAGCACTGGGTTTGTTTTTTTTGGTTTATATTTGTAGAGAGTTGCTATGACTCAGCATCGACTTGACAGCAGTGGGTTTATATTTGTGTATGTTTGAAGATTTCTATCATAAAACGTTTAAAAGTAAAAGACAATTTGGTGGGAGAAACCTATTTTGATGAACTGAAGAAGTCTACCAGTTTCTGGATAAATGAAGGTTCACAGTTTAATACAGGAAGAAATCCTAGTTTATAATGCATATACTACTCATTGACAAGAACGTAGAATTTACAACAAAAGCAGTTTTCTATTCAATTCCTTTGAACTTAAAACTTCCATAACTTTCTCATTTGGCAATCCTAGCTTGTCAGCTGTGTTGGTGTAAAACACAGCACAGTTGCAAAGCTACAGTGTGCTGTAGAAAGGGTATCCGACTGAGAATCAGGTGCCTAGTTCAAACCCTGCTTCTGCTCCCCAGAATCACTGTGATCTGGAACGAACTGTTTACTCATACTCAGCCTCAGTTTCACCATCATATAATAAAACAGTTGGACTTGCCTTCTCTGTAACTCAGATCGTTTCCACCTATAGTATATGCTTTCCTAGACATTTTATTGTACTAAAAATAGTACTTCAGCATTTGCCCACAAACAGGAAGGTGGGAGTTCATAACTCTGTCTAAAGCCTTAAGTCATGAGCCAAATGATGTTCAAAAAGTAAGGGTAATTTACTCAAGGAAGAAAGCATAATTTTGAAATGGAGCATGCGGAAAACACAACTGAAGTTTAATGGGAAAGATCTGGCAACCTTAACAGATCTCAGACTTAACAGAAAGTAGCCAAGTGGTGCCACCATGCAATAGATGAGTTTGATAATAAGGTGCATAAATTAGAACTGTAGCAAAGAGGAACCATGAGGTAATCCAGACGCTTGAGTCGGCACTGCCTAAATTACATCTCGTTTATTCTTAGGTAATCTAAGTACGACGCAGAGTGATTCTGGGATTCTCTCGTAAAGACAGACATAAAAGCATCCAAAGGGTTACAAAACAGGCAGAGCTGAGGGGGGCCAGGATTACATGGTCCAGGGAAGAGAGCGCCGGGGGTCGAGGGAGGCTGTAATAACAATCTTCAAATAGGCAATGAAATATTATCCAGACGAAGATAAGGAGCTGTTTAAGTCAGCTGGAGAGAGTAAGGGCTTATATTAAAGAAGGAAGAATTATAGTGAGGTTTTAGAAAAACTTCCTGGCACCTGGGAAATTGGAAATGTTCCTTCACTGAGGATCTTTAAGCATAGGGGAGACAACTACCTTGAGATAATTTTAGATTAGCCTTCTTGAAGTTGTGAAGATGACTAAGTGATGCATATCTAGTGATTTATGTTTAAATCCCACAGATGTGGGTGAAAATAATTGCTTTAGTGTGGACTGCTGATACAAATCTGGTAGACATAGATCAGGCCTCATTTCCTTCTCTGATTCTTTCAATTTCCTGCTCCCTTGAACTATCATAATCATCAACATCAAAAAGTTCTTATTAGGCTCTAGGTACATGTGGAATATACCAGCCATTACCAACTGAAAGAATATAATCTCTATCCTCATGGTGGACTCTGGTCCCCTTTCTCAGGAAAAAATGTAACATGAGAAGAACCGACATATTTTTTGTTGCTTGTTCAGTTTGGCTTCTAATTCCTTTTTGTATGGCTATACGTCCTTAGGCTGCCTTCATGGTAAGAGGGTGAGAAAAAGAGAAGTAGCTATGCTATATATGGATGGTATATTGGGGGGAAATAAGGAAACTGTAGAGAAGGGAATGAGAATTTAAGGTAATAGTGGGATGATCATAAAAGAAAAAAATGGGAAAAATAGCAGAAGTTAGTGTAAAGAAATGAAGCAAGGCCAACTTGAGTACTTTCACTAGGCCAGCAAGTATTTTTTAAGTGCTGGGAGTGCAATGGTGAACAGAAGAGACAGTTCCAGACCTTGTGGTGCCTACTGCTGCCCCCACTACAAATGCTGTCCTCACCTAAAGGATCACAATTGCCAGGGCCGTGAAGGGCAGTGGTTACCTACTTGGAATGCCATCATTAGGACACTCTGATTTCAGTATTCCTATTTACTCTGTAACGCAAGGAAATCTGCTTTTGTGTGTCAAACATGAATGACAGTGGTGACCTGACTCACATACTGGGTCACATATAATATAACAATGGTTCTAGCCAAGGAAATCATTATGAATATGAACTTTGGCTCTGCTGTCTTCTATTATTTTGCCTGATTATTCATGTACTGGCTTCTACTCTCAACCCCCAAGTCCCAGCAGTGACAGGATGAAAGATGAAAGAAAAGGCAAGTTCTTAAAAACAGAGTACATACATCATGCAAAGCCAGTTGTTAAATATGTGTAAACTATGATTTCAGCACCTTAGCTAGAGATGTCTACAAAGTGGCCCATGTGTTTTTTTAAAAAGATAATGATTTTCATTTCTTTTCTTCCTCTCATTTGCTTTTTGTTCACTTGTTAGTTTAATCCAAGCATTATTTAACAAGATAACACTTCTCCCTTTCCACATTTTGGATGTCAAATAATATATTATATTTTCAATTTGATATTTTACATAATATATCTTTTTTAAATTTTTAAATAATTTTTTGTCTCATTGTTTATTTTTTATAACTCTGTCTCAGAAAGGATTTGAACTGGCTTACAAGCAAATTATGAAAAACGTGGTTTTTTAAGATTGTAGATAGGTTTTTTACAATGTACTGACGGCAAAACCTTAGTGGAGACCCATTGCTAAAAATGTAACTTAAAATTAATAGGAAAATATGAATCAATTTATAAAAATGGTACTTTACATGAAAATAACTGTTTAGGAAAGCATCTACTGCAGAAAAACTTTTTAGATGTTGATGTGGATAAGAAAAAATAAACACCTGCACACTCCGTGATTTAGCTATTACTAGAACATGCATTGAGGCCACTACTTCCTATCACAAGAATCAGGAATGACTTCTCATTTTCAGATACTCTTTGTGAACACTTTCACAGTAATGTTGCTAAGAAATTAATTTAATTAGTCTACTTTACCACTTAGGATTCAAAATCAGGAAAATGTAACACACATAAGAACATGTATCTCAAGGCATTATAAATGCATTTCTTCACTCTGTGCCACAGAACAAAGCCAGTGTACTAATATTAGATGAGTCACGATTCCTTTCTTACTTGTAAGAGCCATCACATAATGAATCATTAATTTCAGTTTCAAATGATTTAAAATAGAGCCCAAAAAGATTTTATGAGTCATCATGGCCTCTGACTTAGAAAATGATTTTATATCTCCTCTCAAGAAATCAGCTTTAGTTTGCATGCCATTCTCCTCTGTATCTGTACATGTCAGGTATGACTTTCGAAAGAGGAAATAAATCTGAGGCACCAAATCACTCACTTACTAAGCACATTAGGTTTCTAAGCATACTTTAGGGGTGGGCAGGGGACTTCTGTCCATAAGCTGTTTGGAAAAATGGCTTCTGGAGCTGAAATTGATTTTTGATGATAGTTTTATTTTACATTGGTAAAATCTTTTTATTTTTTTAAGGAAAAAAACGTCTGTCAGCACTCTAGAGAGCAAGCTTGCCTTCACAGTCACTGTCAGCAAACTTTTCCCGTAAACAGCCAGATAGTAAACATCTTATACTTTGTGGGCCACAGAGTCTTTGTTGTAAGAACTCTACTCTGCCATTGCAGTTCAAAAACAATCACAGATGGTCTATAAATGAATGAGTGTGGCTGTGTGCTAATAAAACTGTATTTACAAAAGCCAGGCCAGATTTGGCCTGGGGCCATCGTTTGCTGACCCCTGACGATATTTATAAAACAGTGGAGAATATAGGAAACGTTCTAAGCAAAGTTCAGTAAAGGAGAAAACAATTCAAAGACTTTTTAACCAGTCATGAGTGTAGTTATAGTTTCACTATTCAGATGAACTAAATTAAAGAATTTGAAATTGTGACTATAATTTAATATCACAAATTTAATAATTTTACCTTCTAATTATTCTATTTGCTAGTTCTCAGGTTTTTTATTTTTTTCATTTCAACTTCAGAAAATAAAAGTTGAGTTTGACCATGCCAGAGTAAACATCCAAAAGAGTTACATTCGAATTCCATAGGTGCTCTAACAAGTCAATCTAGCTCATAATTTCAGTTCCAGGATGTCTCAAAATAAATTAGTTCTCCACAAAAATATGATGCAGTCTACAAAATAAATTCAGTGGTTGTTGCTGAAGAATAGTGGCTTGGGATGTTTAACCACTCAGTATCACTAGCTCTTAGTGTATTGAGGTGATTCCTGGGAATGTCTAGACATGAGTGAAAAGCCATGAAAATTAATACAGAAACACAATTTTAACATTATGTTCCTACTGGAGATGTGACATGGCTTGGGTCATATTCCTTCCTCAAGAGTGGCTGAATTCTCCTGATACCAAAAGACAAGGCCATTTCCTAGAATGTCCTCTAGTGTTTCTCTTCTTAGCTTAGTCAATGAATTCTGCAGGAATTGGTCACTGCACATTCTACTGGTCAACTCCATGGCAGTATTAGTGGCCTATCCCACTCTATGTACCCCAAATAATTTTATTTTCTTGGAGCACTTGATCACTACATCATTTTATGGAACTTATATATAGCCTATACTTTTCCTTTATTTTTGAAAAAAGTAGAATCTATTTCCTCACTAGGAAATGAGATAAACATATATATTTTTACACAGATTTATTGTTAGGCAGCCTCTGAGGAACTGTTTCACACCTCCACCTCCTTCATCAATGATTTTGCATATCTGCCCACTTTCTCTTGGTTGATTCACTTTCATATTCAGACTGGGTCAAAACTCATTCTGTTTTGTTTATACCCATTTGTGCCTGTGCCCCAACACTAAAACTCACTGTTTACACAGTTGGCTCACCAAGCATGTATTGAGCACACTGGTGTCAGGCCCTGTGATATGAACTGTAGGACACAGACACAGTCCCTCATCAATCTCATACCTAATTACGAAGACAGCAAAATTAGTGGCTAAACATAATTTATGCATTAGACAGTGTTGAAGCATTTCAGAGGGAGAGAGCTTTGCCTATTGTAAGGTCAATTTAAAATGATGTAACAGTGAGCCATGGTGGTTCAGTGGCAGAATTCCCATCTCCATGAGGAAGAACAGGGTGCCATGTGCACCCTGTGCATAGTGACCTTGTCTGTCGGTGGAGGCTTGCATGTTGCTGTGATGCTGAATAGTTTTTAATGAAGCTTCCAGATTAAGATGGAGTAGGAAGAAGGGCTGGTGATCTACTTTGGAAAATAAGACAATGAAATCCCTATGGATCACACTGATCCAGTCTGCAGATGATCATGGGGGTGGTGCCAAACTGGGCAACATTTTGTTCCATTGTGCATGAAGTCACTATAAGTAGAGGTCAACTAGATGACAGCTAACAAGAAAAATAACAAGTGGTAAGGTAAGTCTTGAAGAACATGCAAAAGCTTTCCAGGCAGAGCATGCAGAAGCTATCATGGGGGAAAGGCTTTTCAAGTAAAACAGCAATGTGCAAAGGCCTGGAGATTTGTGAGCATGCAGAGCACTTTGGGAACGACAGGTAGTTCAATGTGGCCAAAGTGACGGCTATAGGAGGCTGCTGTGATTAATGAAGCTAGGGTGGTAAACCTGGGGTCACATCAAGCTTAGGATTAGGGACTTTGTTTATCCCACAGGTGACTCATTTCCACTGATGAATTTTAAGAACGGAATTTAGAAGGATCAGATCTGCATTTCAGAAGCCCACAGGTAGAGACCATTCATGAACCACACAAGACTATTAAAAAGTTACTGCAACAATTCAGGGAGGAGATGAGGAGGTCCTCTAAAGTAGCAGTGAGGCTCCAGAGAAATGGAAACACATAGTTCGAGAACACAAATAGAACTCTTATGTTGATTCTATTATTCCATATGCCAGGCATCATGCTTTACTGTAATGAAATTCTTGTAGCAATGCAAGAAGGATGTTGAATGAGACTAAAGCGTTCTACAGATGAAGAAACTGACCTGAGTTAAACTTACTAAATTTTTTAGCATACTACACAGTGGACATGAAACTCATGGAAGGTAGAAATTTTAATAAACAAAGAATGATTGACAATGTTAACTGCTACAACAAAAGTTGAAAAAATAAAAACAAACACGATGCAAACCAAGTCCAGTAGATTAAGCAGTAATAAACAGATGACCTTAGAGAAAGGTGATTTCCATGGAGCAAAGACGCTTGAGGTCTGATGGCACAGGGCAGAGAAATTAATGAGATGAGTGAATGTGTAAACTATTCCCTCAAGACATTTATCAATAATGAAAACAAAGTGATCTGTGAGTCAGAATTGACTTGACAGCATAAAATAACAATAGAACATTCTTTAGCTTCCCAATTTATCTCCATAAATGATGTTTCAGGATAGCGAACTATGCAACATAAAGAAAACTTTATCAATAATGAAAACAAAGTGATCCGTGAGTCAGAATTGACTTGACAGCATACAATAACAATAAAACATACTCTAGCTTCCCAGTTTATCTCCATAAATGATGTTTCAGGACAGTGAACTATGCAACATAAAGAAAAGTTTACCCATGCCTAGAACAGTGTGAGTCACTTAGAGGTTGTCTTGGAAATATTTGTAGAATGAATAAAAGTTGATCCTTAGCACTGATTATGAAGAAAAAAATAAAAATATTTAAAGCCAGCATTTTGGACACTGATCTGTTGATGATGAGGTCCACTGCCAGAGGAGAAGTATTCAATTACTACTGGGCTTGAAGACTCTCTTACATCCCTTTAAAGGTAGAAGAAAATGTCAAACTCAGTTATTGAGAGGAAAAACACAAAGTCAGATTCTTGGCCTGAGGTCACACAATGCATCAACACAGAGGTTGGAGACAAAGGTCTCCTGGTTCCCACTCAGATGCCTCCAGACAATGCGTGCCTAAATCCTGTTCCAGCACCAAATGTCTTTTTCTTTCTTAACCTTTTCGTCTGCCCTTCGCTTCTTCACTAATCTAGATTTCATACTCCAGCTCTTTCAACAGATTTGCTGGCCTAAATCTCTAATTTTCAAACTGGCTCAAACAAAGGTAACTACTTGTAACTCATTGAAAAATACACAGATATTGTATAGTAAGATTCAGCTTTGAACAAAGATACTGCCAGGGTATTGGAAAGGCAATGAACTCAATAAAGAGCAAGGTAAAAACTCATAGACATATGGACAAATGAATCTATGAGGGATGGTTTTGTGGAATGGTAAAATATTTAATTATCGTTGTCTATTAGCAACATCAGTCACCACCTCTTTAGATAAGCAGTCCATGTTAAAAATAACTGCAGCTTACTACTTACTATGAAGCTTAGGAAGATACAAGGCATTTGAAAGAATTGGAATTCAAGGGTGCATTGATGTTGTATTTATATTCAAGTCTGTATTATTAATTTTGACAGAATTTTATGGATTGATAATTTCATATCCTAAAATCTCTACCATGCCATTTATTAAACTGAGTTGACTGATGCTTTCTTTAACTGTATTCCCCCACTGCTGCAACTTACTGGTCAATATAGTGACACTGATTTGTGTACCTACAGAATCACCCAAAGAGCCCTGCTACCTAGGTAGCACTTGGCTGCTCACAGAAGGATCAGCAGTTAAAACCAAGCCAATGGCTTCATGGGAGAAAGATGTGGCAGCCTGCTCCTCAGAAGACTTACAGTCTTGGAAACCCTATGGAGCAGTTCCTATAGGGTTGCTGTGAGTCAGAACTGACTTGACTATAATAGGTTTGGTTTTTGTTTTGTTTCCTTAGAATCACCTAGAGAATAAAATTCAAACCTCATTTATTAGATATATTATTGAGCAAGTTTTCTCATCTTTCTAAGCCTTGGTTTTGCCATCTGTAAAGTGGAGATAATAGGAGGCCTGTTTCATTGTATTGCTGTTAAGATTAAATGAGGCGTGCTTATACAGCCCTTAAAATAATGTTTGGTACATAGCAACTGCTCAATTGAGGTTAGCCATTACATGTTGTAAAGGTTCTTGCCCCTGGACTACAATGCTGTCATAGACTGAATTGTGTTCCTTAAAATACGTTTGTAGAAATTTGGCTAGGCCATCATTCCCAGTACTGTGCATGCTGTAAAATCTGATTCTGTGGTGTTAATGAGAGAGGATGGATGTTATTTGAGTAGGTGGAGCAGGCCTTAACCTTTGGGATTCTAATGTGGCTTGGGGTAGCCTCCTGGGATATAAAAGAAAGGGAAGGAAGCTAAGATTTGGGACCTCATACTGTCAAGAGAGAAAGCACTGCTGAGAGCTGAAGTGTGTCTTTTCAAAAGTACTGGGGTTCCTGTGCCTTAGAAGCTTCCAGTTGAGGGGAAGACTGAAGACAAGCACCTTTCTCCAAAACCAGTAGAGAGAGCCTTCCCTTGGAGCTGACATCCTGAATTTGTGCTTTCAGTTTACTGGACTGTGACAAATAAACTTTCTCTTTTTAAAGTCATACACTTGTAGATAGATTAAAGCACCAATGGATGACTAAGACAAATGCATACAGAATGGTTAACTTAAAAGTAAAGAACAGGTCAAAGAGGTGGAAACACTCCTCCTAAGGTTTGACCAGCAGCAGTTCAAGGCCTTCCAGGTTTTCTCATCTCTGCTAATGACCTGACACAGTAACAGTTTTCTGTGGCCTGTGGGGCTCTTCTTGGTTTGCTCTCTTTAGACCTTTAGTGTTCCTGATCTTGGTCCTGTGAGAAGTCTTTTTACAGCCCCAATCTTGATTCTGGTTTCTGTTTTTTGCACTGCTGCTACTCTGCCTTATGAACTGAAGCACATTAAAAACTCCTACACTCCTTTGCTGAGACAAAATATTTCAGTAAAAGTTCTAAATACGTAAAAGTTTCAAAGTTATTCAATCATCATTTGAAAAACTGACTTCATTTTTTCTCTTTCCTCTGTGAAAAAATATAAATTGTACTCATTGGAATAGTCCCTTAAATTTTTTGATGAGTTCCAGTTGTCACTTTATATGTACTTCTATTTTTAAATGTGTTACAACAAATGTATGTCGTTTGCAATTAATAAACCACTTAGAAGAACATTTACTAAACCAAACCAAAACTATTACCACTGAGTTGATTCCAATGCATAGCAACACAAGACAGAGTAGAACTCCCATAGGGCTTCCAAGGGGCAGCTGGATTCAAACTAATCACTCTTTTTTAGTAGCCAAACTCACACTGTGTCACAGGGTTCCAGTGGAACACTAGAGACTAAGAAATTTGATTATAGTACCCCTCTGCCAAAAATCTAATTTGCACTATATGTGGTATCTTCTATTCAGTTGAAAACTGGATAAAATACGATGTTGTAATTTCATAAATATCCTGTGGCACAGAGTAAACATGGCTGAGTAGTCAGACGCTTCTTGTGATCTCTCTAACAACAAAGATAAAAAAGAACCAATTATATATAACAATCTAGGAGGCCTGAACATCAAATAGAAACTTGAAAAATTAGACTGAGACAACAGGAAGAGAGAGTAGGTCCAAAAGTATCCAGGACTGGCCAGGCATAACTCAGAGGAAATCTACATCCCACAAGAAGATCAGCAGCAGCCACTGTAGTAAGCTTGGTGGTAGCATTTAGAAAGTTTCTTCCTCAGTGGGAGAGATGAAGCAGTGGAACACCTGCTCACACCTCCAAATCAGTGAAAAGCAGCATTTGATTGTCAAAAGAGAACTGGCTGGGGTCTAACCTGCCATGTGTGGATCTAAAACTCTCCTTCAGGGTAAACCTCTTTCCCTCTTTCTGGTACCTCTCCCTCCCTTTTCTACACCACACTATACTCAATATTCTGACATACTACCTGGGCTGGAAGGAAGACTGCTTACACACACCTTGAGCCATTCTCCTAGACTTGGAGAGGAAACAACTTAAGAAATGGGGAACAAAAAAAAAAATCTGTCAGCTCCCCTAAGCTAGAAACTCAGGGCAGAAGCAGGTCCTTTGCCTAGGTGCAGGCATAAAGTGTCCGTGGATGTTGAAAGCCTTTGAGCACTGCACACAGCATCCAGTGTGCCCACTTACCTGCAGCAAAAGCTGTCTACCCACTAGCATTAAGGAACAGGGACAAACCTCCTCACAGACACTCTCAGATGGCTGGTTGTGAGCCCCCTACCTTTCTCGTGCATGCAGCCAGTTACCCATGCCTACACCAATCACCTCTGCCCATCTTGGACTGCAAGACAGAGCCTACACCACAGCCTTGCTTACTGACTACCTGGCATCTGGCCTTACTATATACAAGAAAAATAAAGGAATCCTAGGCCTCATAAGAGTTCTAACCACCTGAAGACAGGACGTTAGGATCTTTAAGGTCAAGCCAGCCAAACCAAGTGCCGTCAAGTCTTTAAGGCATCAATGATAAAACCAGCTCACACAACCAGAATTTTGGGACATCTAAAAACAAAGCGAGAAGTTAGAACACAGTAAGCAAGCATAAACAAATACAAGTTACCAGTGGCTCAAAGACAACAGCCAATATCAAATCACTTAAAGAGGCAGAACATAAGGGCTTGAGAAATCTCCTAAAACAAAGAATCAAGAAATTTTACAGATGAAGAGAACTTTCTGGAATTATCAGAGGTAGAACAAAAAAAAAAATTAATGTTAGAACTCTTCAAGAGATCACAAAAAAGATCAGGCAAAAAGCAGCAGAGGATAATGTCAGACTGAATAGGTTGCAAGAATTCCTTGAGAGACAGTAATCAGAATTCAGCAGATTAATAACAAAATTACAGAACTAGACAACTCAACCAAAAGTCAATGGAGGGGAATTAAGACAATGGCATACAGAATTAGGGAGACTGAAGATAAAACCCACAAGTTTACAGCATAACCGGATAAAATAATTTTTAAAAAAGAAGAAACACAAAAGTTATGTGTGACTTAAACAAGTGGAATAACTTATGAATGATTATAAAGTACAAGAACAGGAAGAGATAATAAAGAAAAATGTTGAAAATTTGTTGACAGAAAACTTTCCTGATATGAAAGATGAAAAGATACCTATCCAAGGCACTCACTGAACTTCACACAAAGTAGATCTCAAAGGAATGACACCAAGACATATGACAATTAAACTTACTAAAACTAAAGCTAAGGAGAGAATTTTAAAATTGACTATGGATAAACAAAAATAATCTACACAGGATAGTCAGAGTAAGTTGACTGCCATTA